>CM020221.1:24317712-25517712 GCA_009819775.1 Phoenicopterus ruber ruber | reverse complement strand
GTCACAGTCCAGCGAGACGAAGTTGTTGTGAAAGGACTCCTTGGGGTGCTTGAGCACGTAGTAGAGCTCTGTGGCCCCCCCTTCAAAGATGCTGCGGAAGTAACGGGGAATCAGAGTCCGGCCGATCGCTGGAGCGGGAGAAGGAGGAAGATCATGTCAGTAAACCTGGCTCACCCAGACGTGCCTTGGGGCTGCATGGGGAGAGGGTTCCCCTGTTCCCGCTGGCTGGAGGCAGCCCTGCCCACATCCCCCCGCACAGCGCAACCGCCGCATCTCCTGCCGGAGAAGCAATGCCCTGGGGAAGGAGGGCTCAGGCTGCTACTCACTGTATCTCTTTGGTCCATCCTCCAAGCAGAAAGTGATTGTTAACATGGCATCATCTTCGAAGAACTCCGTGGTGAAGGCGTCCCACCACAGATTGTCACATTCCTGGGGACGGTGGAGAGATGCCAGGTTATGGGGAGGGGAGACTGACTGACAGACAGACAGCCGCTGGCTGCGAGGCACAGCAGCCACACGCTCAGCCTGCAGAGGGCTGTGCTCCCGGCTGCATGCTCGGAGATGGGGATGATGAACCCTGTCCCATGGCCAAGTGAAGGACAAGGCACTCAGGGGCCTGCACAGCAGGACAGGACCCGGCTGCCAAGGGGATCCTCCTAGAGCCAAGGCAGCTCGCGAGGGCAGGCAGCACAGAGGACCCCATCCCCAAAATGCACACCTGGGAGTGTCCCCCCATCCCTGGCCGCCCCTCGCTCCCCCAGCTCCCCACCTCTGTCCAGTTCTGCAGCCGCTTGTTGAGCTCAAATATCCTGTAGTCAGTCTGGTTCCCGTACGGCGTGTGCCTCCTGCCCAGAGAGCAGAGCAAGCAGTCAGAGGGGGAGGCAGCCACAGGGCAGAGAGGGGTCTCAAGCCCGTGGCAGGGGGTGCACAGCCCCTCCAGGGCTGGGCAGAGTCCGAGCAGCCCCCCCGCAAAGCCCTGCGGCTAGCAGCGTGCCAGCCCTGCCGAGGCACCCCCACCACGGGCGCGAGCTCCCCTCCCAGCAGGGTCCCCGCCAGACCCTCACGCTTACCCGATTCCAGGCTCCAGGTACGTCGGTGGGTACATGGGAGTAGGTCTGGGCGGGCAAAGAAACACAGGCAGGTCAGTGCTGGTGGGGACCTCCCTCCCTGCCCGCCGCAGCTCCCCCTTCCCTGCTACAGCAGCAGGCGGTCGGGCTCACCAGAAGCAAGACCCCACGCATGGTGTGGGCTGTGCCCTGGCTGCCGACAGCTCCATGGGCCACCTGCATCCCTCAAACCGGGCTCTGCTCCCGGACCGGTGGCTGCTCCACCACCCCCAGGACCTGGGCTGTGGCTCTCCAGAGACATGCCCGGCTCCCCTGCAGCTAGGGCTGGTGCCAGGCAGGATGGAGGCTGCAGAAGGAGCTGTTTTGGCAGGAACTGGGAGCGCTCCCTGTCCTGGGTCATCCCAGCGGCTTGGCCTGGCAAGGGGCTTGGCCCCGCAGAACTAGGGGACTTCCTTCATCCCAAATATCACCCTTTCTCCACCCAGTCCCACCTGTGCCTGCTCTGATCCCCTCTCTCCCCTTGCACTAACTCAACTCCATGCACCGCAGTCTCTGTACGCTGCTAGAGACCGCGACAGAGAGACCCTGGGGTGCAGACTGCAGAGCACCCCTAACCCTGTAGACCCCTCCCCGGGCCCCAGCTCACCCCACATCTCGATCCAGCATGGTGCCTGGGTGGAAGGGGGGGAAGGCGTTGCCGTTCGGGGGCTCCTTTGGCGAGTACAGCTTGAACGACTTAGAGGAACAGCCTGGAGAGAGAGAGAGGACACACGGGTCAGCTGGCGGCACCCCGCGAGGAGAGACACCGTGCTGCAAGGAGGAGGAGGAGGAGGAGGAAGGATGCAGGACCAGCCAAGCCCCCATCAGCACAGCCCCATCCCTCCTTTGCTCCCCCGTGATGCCAGCCCAGCTCCTTCACCCCACACACAGCTCCAGGCCTTCCCCACGCAGGATGGGACCCACAGGGTCAGGGCTGAGCTCTCAGGATCAGCAGCCAGAGGGGCGCGGCCCCATCCCAGGGATTTCCCACTGGTGCCCAGAGTTTGTCAGTTCTCAGCTGGCCGGGCTCTGGGGACAGTGCCCAAGGGGGACAGTCCAGCTGGTGAGTAGGGGGTGGGGGTCTGGCTGGCCCCTATCCTCCCCCTAGCCCTCCCTCCTGCGCCGCTCCTAATCCCACCGACCCGACCCAGGAATCACACGGGATCTTTTCGCTGACCTTTCTATCGTCATGGCGACGGGTGAATAATCGCCCGGAGGGGTGGATGGCGGGTCCCCAGGCAGCCACCATCTGCCGCTCGGGCAGGCCAGCGGCCACCCGGCTCCAGGCAGACAGAGAGAGCCCACACACCAGCCCCCAGCCCTGATCAAACCACCCCAAAGCCTCATTGCCCCCTGCAGCACCGGGGCAAAGGACGAGGAGCCCACGGAGGGCCACGGGGTGCGATGGGGTGTGCAAAGGGGCGTGTAACACGTGCAAGCCAGCACCCATCCCTGAAAGCAACCTGGGGATCCCTCTGGGCCTGCCGATGGGAGACAGGGATGCCCGCTGGATCCAGCCACGCCGGCACAGCCAGCCCCATCCGGGCTCCTGAGGGGCAGCCAGGGGCTCCCACGCTCACCGGCCCCCTCCCACCGCTGGGGCAGGTTCCCGGGAGTGGCGGCTGCCAGCGCCCCTCCCCGAGCCCCGCGGGAGCCCCGGCACGCCCCGCGGCTGGCAGGACCCGGCACGCTGCGCCCGGGCGCTGCCGAGGCACGCGGCTCCCCCTCGGCAGGCAGCCGGGCAGACGGGCTGACCTGGATGGGGCGCAGCGGCGGGCAGGCTGCCAGGCAGCTCCGGCTCCACCGGCTCAGCCGGCCCCACCGCACACGGGCACGTCTCTCCCTGCCGCGCCGCAGGCGAGGGCCCCGAAGCCGGCCGTGCTGGGCTGCCAGCAGCAGCCAGGGCCAAGGCGGAATCCCCATGGGCCGCCCACCCTCATGCAGCCCCGGGCTGGGCACTTCCCAATATCCACGAGTTGCCAGGATTGCTGCCCGGTGCTGCAGAAAGCGAGCCCAGAGGTGGAGGGAAGCATCTGGGAAGCACCACGCACCGCCAGGCCGCGGGGAAGGGTGCAGGGACAGGACTGGAGCAGTCACCCGGCTGCGACGGATGCAGGAGGGGAGCAAAAAGCATCAGGGTTAAGGAAAGCGGTGCCACCAGCGCTGGAACCCAAGATGCCCAGCTTGCTGCGACCTGTTAGCCAACACAGGAGCCCCAGTGACCAGGACATTGCCATCATCCCTGCCAAGCCACTTGGGACCCTGAGCCCACAGCTGTAGGGATCACACACATCGCCGAGTAAGCAAGGGCTGGTCAAAAATAGAGGGAGTCACCTCCCTGGCATTGTATCCAACTTGGAACAGGGGAAACCTGCATTTCACTCCTCGACTCTTGTCTTCTTGGGGCCCCGGTGCCTTTTCACCATGTTTTCCCGTGGCAGCCAAACCCAGCCTCTCCCCAGCACCCACCAGTCCACGGGGCCAGAGCCAGCCCGGCCGCTCCGCCGGGGGCTGCTGCTCCTGCTCCTCGCTCCCGCTCCCGCCCGCCTGCAGCAAGGATAAGTGGGGCACGGCACAATTTCTCATACAGCTGCTAACAACGCCGGCCCCTTGCTCTTACCTAACATTTTCATAGATAAATTTTTTTTTCTAGGGAGGTTGGTGCTGGCACAGGGGAATTTTTGCTTTCTGCTTTAATCCCTGTCAACTTGTGCCTAATGGAAATTATAATTCAACTGCAATTGCACTAGAAACACAACATTTCCACTTCCTCCTCGCTGCTGTTAAATGACACGATGTTGAAGTGAGCTTGATGCATAGGAAACTTCCCAAAAGTGCACGTCTTCTCTTGAAAATGAACCAATTTGTTAGGCAGATAAAGCAGCAGCTGGAGACAGGGAGCTGAACTGCTTGTTTCTGGTCACCATGTCCTCAGGGGGGGATAAAAAAAAAAATCAGACCCAGCAGGTCTTGTCCTCCCACGCTTTGTTTTTATTCACCAATGAGAGATGGGAGGAAAAAGCCCCCAAGGTTTCTTGCTGTCCTTGGTCCCCATCTCACTTCTCGGGGTGCAGGAAGGTCTCCTGGGGTGGTGAGACCAGGGGGACATATCACTGTCCATCTGCTCTTCTTCTCATGGTCTTCCCTAACCCCCTGCTCCTGGAGGTGGGACAGCAGACGAGCTGGCCCGCCGCTCCGACCCAAGCATCCATTTCCATCCTGGGCCTTCCCAAGCAGGTTAATACAGACGCGACTTGCTTTTGGGGCTTCACTGAGTGACCTATCTCAGGATCTAGAGGAGTGGAGAGGAGCCTGTTATGCGACCTCAGCAACACCGGCATCCTGACCAAGTAGTATTTTTAATGCAGCGTAAAACATGTTACTGGATTCAGTGGTTTTAAATAATGCTAACAATAGCCTTAGGATTTGATACAGGCTGTCCGAATTCTACATTCACTGTAGACACCCACACTACACGTGTTACACGAAATAACGCAATTACTTTACAGCAGCAGCATCAACACCAACTTTTACCCACACAAGGGTCATACCGCCCAGTCCGGGAGATCCCTCCATCACCACCTCTCCCCTTCACGCTGCCCCAGCTCCCGGTAAGCCCCGTCCCGCCGGGCACAGCGACCCAGACCCGCAGAGTGCGGCCCTTCCCAAGCCAAGCCCAGTGCTTGGCCCCAGCCGATGTCTCCCCACACCCCTGCTCTGCCTCTGCTTTGAGCACGGAGGATCCGGGCAGGAGCTGGGCGGGCATGGCATGCAGAGACGCTGCTCGGCGGCTGGGCGTTGTGATGTCCCTGACGACCCTGAGCCTACAGGAGAGCCTTCCCGTGGGCATCCCTGGGCGTTCACCCAGCACCACAGAAACACGTGCACGGTCAGCAAGGCAAAAAATCAGGCTGATGCTGCAGCTGGCGAGCTACTGGCCCGGGCAGGCCCCAGCAAACAGCACGGTGCCTGTGGCCAGGTGGACGGCCCCACGGCTCCTCCTCGGTGGGGAGGTGCGGGAGAAGGGAAGACCGCAGAGGGACGCCCCGGCTCAGCATCCTCTGCCGAGGCCAGGTCCCTGGCCGGGGGCAGGACGGAGCCGCACGGGGCTGGTGCGAGAGCTCAGCTGAGGAAGCAGCTCCAGGCAGGCAGGTGCCCGGGAAAGGGAAGGCGGATGCTCTGACAGTGACTCACGTACAACCCAGCGCTGCCCAACCCTCTGCCTGCCGCCTTCTCCGCTTTCCGGGCCTGCGAGCTGCCAGCCCCGCAGGGAAAGCTGCTCCGCTGCACTGCCCGGCGGGTTCGCTGGAGCAGGAACGGTTAAAACCCAAACCGAGCCCTCAGAGCTGGGGAACCTCAGGTTTCCCAAGGAGCCAAGAGCACGGCAGGCACCTTGCGGAGGCAGCACAGCCAGGAGATGGCACGGCGTGGTGAGCCGAGACCAGTGCCAGCCAGGGAGCTGCCTGCCTGGGCAGGGCACACGCTGAGCCTTCCCTGGCGTCTGGCAGGGAGAAAAGCCTCTGCCTGCACTGCCCTCGCTCTGTTTCGCCGGCAAAGTGCAAAGAGGTGCCGAGGACAAAGGCAGAGCAGGGCTGGCGTCTTGCTCCTACACCTGCGGCCGCCGGCAGGAATCAGTGCTCCCCGTCCCAGAGAGGAGCCGTCCCCGGCCGGGCAGCCAGTGCCCTTTCTGTGCAAGCAGCAAAGCTCAGCAATGAGGCAGGGGCTCCAGAGGCTAAAAAAAAAAAAAAAAGATAAAAATAAATGAAGAAACGGGGCTTGAAAGAGGCCACAGGGTTACAGCTCAGCCGGGGAGCATCCTGCTCCTCCCAGCAGCCCGGCGGTGAAGAAGAAGAAGAGGGGCTAGCCTTCGCTGAAGGCTGTCGCGCTTCCCGGCATGCACCGTGCCTGCTTCCTGCCTGCCTAACGAGGCTTTAAAGTGTAAATAGCGGCATTGTTTCGCAGGGCTGCCTCGCCGGGGTGGGGAAGCCTGATAGCGGCAGGAAATCCATCTTCCCAGCCCAGCCCAGCTGGCAGGGCTGCCGGGAGGGTGCTCTCCAGGAGGGTGCTGTCTGGAGCCGGGTACAGGGCAGCACCTCAGATAATTTGCGTGGCTTTGCCTGGTGATGGTTTCTGGTGTTGGGGAAGCCGGCAGGGCTGGGGGACGAACACAGAGAAGTATCCAGAGCCACTGGGACAGGCAGAAGCACACAGAGCAGTCCATGGTCTGTCCCCACAAACCTGCCTTCATCTCTTCTTTCTTCTCTTCTTCGGAGGGGAGGGAGTGAGGCCAGTTGCAAACCCTGATGTTACTAAACTGATAGGAGCCCCGGAGCACACACGGAGGCATGGCCCAAGACATACTCAGCGACAATCGCAACTTGCAGCATCCCCATTTGCTTTGAAAATGCAGAACCAACCCAGCTGAAGCTCCCAGGAGGCTGGGGTGTCCGGGGATGAGGACACACCGCTCCTGGAGGAGACCGTGGGACGATGCCATGGACCCAGCAGCATCCAGAGACTGAACCCGGCCAGCACACTGCCCGGCCCTGACCCACACGGAGGCAAACCCTGCAGCACCGCCTGCCCTCCGTGCGGGGACCACCCTCTCACTTTTCTCAAGCCACACATCCGAGCCAGCCACGGAGCTTATCGCGACCACGAGCTGCCTCCCTGCCCGTACCACACGGCCGTGCACGGTGTCCCCTGCACACAAGGCAGCCAGGAGGGACACGTGCCCCAGCTCCAGGCCACATCCTGCAACGTTAGTGCAAAAGCCCCCCGCTGCAGCATGCAAAGCACCCTGGACCAGCAGGTGTGCCTCTCTGTCGACTGGCTTGCAAACTCAGGGGGACAGCCAGAGAAGTAATAATTAGCTGCAGTTAATTACCACAAAGTGACAAACTTGATGCAAGCTGCAAGGCGGCGCTATCCAAAAAGCACTGGGCGAGAAGAGCCCAGGCCAGGACGTGGACGTGGGGGTCAGGGCTCAGAGTGGTCCCGCAGCCTCAGCTCTGCCAGAGCCCAGGGTCTCCCAGGAAGGCATCCTGTGGAGCTGGGCACTCAGCAGGGATCCGGGGGGACCTCGCTGCCCTGCAGTAACCCTGGGGACAGCAGGAGTCTCCCCTTTCCCGTTCAGGCCCTTAGATGATTCAGACACGTGGACGGGGATTTCTCTGGGAGGAAAAACGGGAGAAGAGCACGCCCTGCCAATTGCAAAACAGCCTGAAAATTGAATCACGTCCAAGGCTGCAAGCCCCAGATGCAATCCCACAGATAACCCAGTTTCAGCTCCACTACTATCAACTTACCACGAGGCAGTCATTTCCTGCGACTCTCAGGGAAACATCCCACTGTCCCTAATTACTCCTTTCGGCTCGCCGTCTCAAAGATGATCCATAATCAAATACTGCCGGTTTCAGCCTCAGGAATGCACCTTTCACATTTTCGGCCGCTTTCCCTCTCACCCCAGGCCCCTGCACCCTGGGGCCCTGCCACCCTGCGGGGCTCCTGTGGTGGCCGGGCTCCCATCCCTCCTGCGGCACGCACCGGGGCAGCATCAGCAAACGAACGACGCGGTGTGGGAACTCCAGGGATGGAAAATAAACCCTTGTTAGCATCCCATGAAAAAAAGCCTCCTGACAAACTAGGATTTTCATCTTCAAAGGGCTTTTAGACTCTGCAGGAGCAAGGAAAAAGTCAGAGCCACAGCCAGCCGTGGTGATGACCCTACAGAGGCCGCAGCCAGCATCTCCACTCCTGCTCCCGGCTCCTTGCCTGCCACGCACGTGGCGGAGCAAAACTGCATGGCTCCACACGGCGTGGTGGGGCTGCTGCTCGGGGCAGCCCTCTGCAGGGACGGGATCTGCCTGGGAGGGCTGGAGCCGAGAGCCGGAGGGCAGGGAAGCGGCAGCGAGAGGCTGAGGTCTGTCCCTCCAGCCACAGAGGGGGATCCCTGGGCTGATCCCCCGGACCTGCGGGACCCCCAAGCGCCACCGCCTCGGAGCGCGGGAGGCTGTCAGCCCCCACGTGGCGCATGGAGATTCGCGATCCCGGGATGCAACGCTCCACCTCGCTCCCCGCCGCTGCCAACGGCGCCGAGTGCTGCACGCTGGGACGCGTAGTCTCCGGAGACGGCGGCCCCACCGCCGACAGCCGCCTCGCTCCATGTTGCGTCCTAGGTGGAGCCCCGCAGCCCTGGCAGCCGGCCAGCCGCCCGCTCCGCTCCGGGGAGCGGGGGGAAAGCTGGGTAACTCCCGCTGTGAGGATGCGGTGGGAGCTGGCGCCTTCCAGCTGGCTGTGCCGGGGGCGGCGCGTGCCCGGGGGGCAACCTCGACGCTGGGGTGCAGCGCTCGCCCCAAGGGCCGGACCGCTCGCTGTCTTCTCCAGTGGGATGCTGGCGGAGGGGAGGGATGGTGCAAGCGTGGTGGGAACTTGCTCGCTGCAGCTTGCAAAGTAGCTCCATTGCTTCTTCAAGCTGTCAGGGCAAGCCTCTGCCCCCCCCGGCTCAGGCTGAACTCTCTCTTAGGACTCGGTTTAAGAGGTGACGCGGGAGCAGCTGAGCGAAGGACGGGGCGGGCCGCTGGCAGCGCTGGGGACAGAGCAAACACTTGTGGTTGCTGGACTCGCATCGTGCCGCTGCGCTGGCAGCATGTGCTGTCACTGGCATCAGGGCTTTGGACAACCAGCGCAGGATGGGGCCAAAATCCCACGAGCAAAGGGACAGGGTCTGGCCGAGCACACCTGCCTGGTGCTCCCGAGGCACAAGCAACCCAGCCCGAGCTCCCAGCCCCAGCAGCAAAGCGCTGTAGAAACCATCTCCACCTTCACAGCGCAGCCCTGGGGAAACCCTCTCGCCTGGGCATCCCCGGTCGCAACACCAGTCCGCCCAAAACAACAGCAACCGGTGGGGCAGCAAATCTCGTTGTGGCAAGCACTGCAACCCACGAACACACACGCATACGGTGCAAACAACAGCAGGAGCACCCCGTCCCCGGGTTGCTCAGAGGACGGGAGGTTTCCGAAGGAGAGGGCCAGGAGGAGCACTGCGGCTGCTCTGCCACCACACAGGACCTGGGGTACGTATTTTTTGTGCAGACCTCAAGCTCATGATGGTGCAGAGCTGCAAGCGTGCGGAAGGCCGGCACGCTGGGAGAGACCACCCGGGGACAAGCGCTGCTGCCGCCCTGCCGGCCACGGGACAGGGAAGGGGCCCTGGGGCTGGGCTGGTCCACCTCGCCCTCCACTCCCGCATCTCGAGGGGCTGGGGAGGCTCGGGGCTGCCAGCTCTCACTGCTCACCAAAAAGAAGCTGAAGGAGGCTCCAGGTCCCCAGCACGGGCCACCTCTGCTCACAAGTGAACTTCTACGGCTTTTCACTGGCCTCTTCGTATTTTACATGGACTGTGACCGGCTGCGGGCAAGGGGAAAAGTCCCCACCAAACAACGGCGAAAACTCTGTATCACCAAACCCTCTGGTGCCAGCCTGTTCCCCCTCAGATCACAACTGTTGTTTCCCTTTTTGAAGTAACACAACTTGCATGTCCTTCTGCTCGGCACTTGTCTCCCGTCTTTAAGGTGTGCTCGGATCACAGACCTGGGATTTCTACAAAATCAGGAGAGCAAAGACCACGTTCGGTTCTCCTTCAGTGAAAACCACAATTCTCCCACAACAACACCAATCCAAAACCTGAGGCTTTAAAGAAGGAATAAGGACATCCAAATTTGCTCGTACTTACAACAGAAGCGGTAAGAGTCAGCACCTGACCAGCGCTGGAGCAGTCGCTGCAAAACTGCCAAGACAAGGTGCACGGGGAGAACAAACTGGGGAGACCCCGGGGAGGGGTGTTTGCTCCCACGCCTGCCTGACCCGTCGCGCACCCACGAGCCGGCTCAGACCCTCCTGGTGAGAAGGAAGGAGCCGGGGGTTTGCAATGTGGGGTAGGTGCACCGCTCCGTGCCCCAGAAGGCGATTCCCCGCGGGACCCCACAGCCTCTGAACCCTTTGCTCACACCTCACCCAGGGACCGGCCGCCACCTCTCGTTCAGGCTCCCGCTGCGGCACCAGCCTTGGCAGAAGCCGGCGGCTGCTCCCTGGGCTCCTGCCACAGCGCCTGGCCCCTGCCAGCCGGGGCTGCAGCAAGGGGATCGGGAGCTGCCCGAGCAGAGGAAGCCCCGGCAGCGCTGCCCCAGGGTGCTTATCTTATCGCGCATCCCGGGCAGGCGGGCTGGCAGGGACCGCGGGAGGTCAGAGCCCGGACAGCCACCCAAGATCGGGGCAGCCCGCCACAGCATGCTCTCCCGGCGGGGGGCTTCAGAGGAACACCCCCCAGGGTAAGACGCCCCTCCGCAGCCCTGGCATGTGTGCCGATTCCCACACCGGAGCTGCAGCGCTGAGTTTCCCCCGGCCTGAGGATGCTGCGCCCACCCCCAGCCCGGCCCCTGCTCCAGCTGCCCGGGGCCGAGCCGGTGCTTTGTCTGCCGGGGGGGGATGAGCCCCCTGCGCCCATGGCCCCCCAAGCCCAGACACCCAGTGGGGCAGCTCCTGCAAGAAGGCATGCAGCTCCCCTGCATTTGCACCCCTCGGACCTTTCACTCCCTTCAAGACACCCGTGGGAGGCTGGCGGGACCCTCTGAGCCGCAGGCAAGGATGAAGTTGCAGCGGGCAGGGAGGGGAGGCAGGCGTGCAGCCCCCGGAGCCGGGCACCGACCCCACAGCCCCTGTGACAGCACACACGGGGGGACTGGGAGGGCGCGGGGCAGCTGTCAGGGGGCTCGGGCAGGGGAAGGAGCCAGGGGAAGAACAAAGGGAGCTGCGGGCTGGGATGGAACAGGACACAGCGGGGCATGGGGGCTGCCGGCAGCACCCCGCAGGGTTGGGGGTGCCTCTCCGAAAGCCGAGACCTGGGGGATGGAGAGGGGAGCTGGGGGGACAGGCAGGGAGGGTGGGGACAGGCAGGGGAGCTGGTGGGGAGGGAACAAGCCGGAGGGCCAGGGATGCACGGGGGAGCCGGGGGAGAGGAGAGGGACGGGGGAGCTGGGAAGGGACGGAGAGGGGAGCCGGGGAGGGAGAGGGGAGCCGGGGACAGGGATGGAGCTGGAGCGGGGGGAGAAGGGGCGGGTGGGCAGGGGCAAGCAGAGGGGGCAGGCAGGCCGGGGGCTGCCGCGGGGATCCCGGGCTGTGCGGGGGGCCGGGCGGGGAGCGGCGGCGCGGTGCGGCCGCGCACAACTTCGCAGGCGCGGGGGCGGCGCGGGCGGGACCCCGGCCCTCCCCTCCGCCGCCCGAGCGGGGCCGCCGCCACCGGGGGAGGGGGGGGGGGCGGCCGGCCGGGACCGGGAAACTTGCGCGGGGGGGCGCGGGGGGGCGGGGTGACTCACGGCGCTGGCGGCGGGCGGGGGTCCGGCGGCGGCGCGGGCGGCGGGCGGGCGGCGGGCGGGCGCTGGGCCGCCGCGGGGGCGGGGCGGGGCGGGCGGGGCGCGGGGCGGGGCGGGGGCGCTTCCTTTGTCTGCGCCGCGGCCGGGACCACAATGGCTGCGGCGGCGGCGGAGACCGCTCCCCCCCGCCGACCCCCCCAACACCACCCCGGCCCCTCGCTGCCGGCGGGGGGGGGGAGGTGGGTGCCCACGGATCGCGGGTGACGGCCAAAAAGGGGGTCCCCGGAGAGCCGCCACCCCCCTCTCGGTACCGGCGCTCCCCGGGATGCAGGAGCCGGGTCCCGCTGAGGAACTCGGCACCAGCCGGGGAGAGGTTTCCTTCCCCCTGCGAAAGTTTCAGTAAAAATATACTTTTCCCCTAGTTCGGTTGGGGGGGTTCTTTGAAGTTTTTCAGGGTTCTTCTTTCTGAAACTTGTTTCCCTTTCCCCCAGTTTCTGGCGAGGAAGAAAAATACAACCGTTGCGTTCGGGAGGGGGTATTAAGAATAAAATGTGCTGGTTTGCAATTGCCAGCAGACCCAAAGGGTCTCCTTTCCTTGACAAAACTCCAACCTCTTCCAATTAGGAGTTTTTACAAAAATTTCCATTATGAAAATTTCCACTACAAAAAATCCCATTTTTTTCCATTCCCCCCTCGCCCCACACCTGCCCCTTGCGAGCTCCTGCTCCCTGCCCTGCCAGACCAGACTGGCACAGACCTACGCTCCCAACCCGGCTGGAGAGTCCATGGGCAGCAGGGACGTGAGCCGGGACCCCCGAGCCCCAGCAGCCCCTGGCTCCGGGTGGGAGAGCCCAGTTGGGCGCGCGGGGCTGTCGCAGGCGCACACACGCACACGTCGGTGCATCTCGCCCTGCACACGTGGGCTGGTGTGCACGCTGACGGGCCGGCATGCGCTTGCACGTCTCCCCAAAAGCCTCCCGGCACACCCCTGGCCGGGTGTGCGCCCACGCCCGGGGCACGCACGCCTTCCCACGCCCCGGCACAGCTGGGCCCGCGCCTCATCCCCTCCCCAAAACAGCAGCCGTGGGGTAACACAGGCACAACCGGTCGGGTCCTGCCGAGCACGCTCATCCCCTCAACGCTGCACGCGTGGTGGGCACAAAACCTCAGCCACAACATTTCAGGGGTGTCCTCCCCACCATGCACCACCCCCAAAATCCTGCACCCAAGGAGTGGGGGGACCCCGCTGCTCCCCAACCTGGTGCGCTGCCAGCTGGGACCAGTGCCGAAGAGGGACAGGCAGGAGCGGCTCTGCAGCAGCAGCCCCCGGCTCCTGTCCCCCACACTCCTTGGCCGAGTGAGGCTCCATCCCCACGCTGGTCCCCATCACGCCATCGTGCCTCATTTCCCCTTCCTCTTGCAGGCTAACCTGCAGCGAGCACTGCTTTCGGGGGGCACGTGGAACAACAGAGAGCAAAACTCTTTGTAAAACCCAGATAAACAGAGAAAAAAACTGACTGTAAACCTAAAAACCTTGGTGAAACCCCGCTCTGCGAAAGGCACGCACAGCTGGAGGTACCCACGCTGTCAGCGCTGCGGGAACAGGGCACAGGGGATGCTGCGAGTGCCCCGACACGCTGTCCCATCGCTGCCCGTCCCCCTGCCAGCCCGCATCTGCCTGGCACCAGGCGAGACGTGGCTGAGGCAGGCTGCCACCCGCCGTCATTCGCCCAATAAACCGGCCGTAACGCCAGTGACACCTATGGGATGGCACAGCCCCCCTGGTCAAGACAGGCCATTAAATACAGCCCGCCCGCGCCCCACTCCCACTCCAGGGCTCAAGGATGCACAAGGCACAGCCAGCCACCAGCACTCAACACCACACCGTTACTGCAAAATACTGAAAACACTGCAAAAAGGGGTGTTTTGCTCCCGTACCAGTGACTCCTGGCGCTGGTGCCATGGCCAGGGGGATCAGAGAGGAACCCCCACCCGTCCCCGGGCTCCATGGCCCAGCGCATCCACAGCAAATATGCCCCAAGCAATTTATCCCGGGGCTCAGCAACCCTTCGGGACTGCTCACGTGTCCCTGCTCGGCTCTGACGACAGCGCTGGACTGGTCCACGTGGCTGCAGCAGCCCCAGCTGTTTATGGTTATAGCCGAGTTAATAATTAAATAGATGCTGGATGGAGAGCAGAAGGGCTGGGATGCAGCTGGGAAGCGTGTGTGGCGGCGACGGTGGTGGGGGGAGCCCCTTCCTCGCGATGTGCTCGTGCCTGCAGTGCGGGGGGAGCGGAGGGCGATTCCAGCTCCCTGGGTTTTCAGATGGGGCACCACATCTCCCGGATCCCAGCCTCCACTCTCCCCCTAGCAAGGGCCCCACGTCTGCCCGGGCTCCCCAAAGCCCGGCCCTGCTCTGACACCCGGTGCAGGTCTCGGCCAGGGAACCGGCAGCAGCTCAGGAGCAGCAGAGAGCACAGGGATGCATCCCGGACAGGCGGATGGGAAGAGCCCGGTGGGGACCACAGCAGCCAGGGGACGCCCGGGTCTCTGATCCCCGTGGCCAGGTGGAGTACGCGTGCAGGATCCCAGGCGAGCGGGGCAGCGGAGGCAGGGCATGCTCGGGAGCGCAGCCCGGGCTGCCCCCGCTGACACCCGGCCGGGGCCCCGGCAGGCGTAGAGCGGTGACGCGGATGCACGCTTACATAAAAAATAATAATAATAAAAATCTGCTAGCTCTGCAAATGGCACAGCCTGCACAGGGGGATGGACTGGCCTGGCACTTCCAAACCTCCCGGACTTGTCCAAATCATGGCGAGACCGGGGGCCCTGTCGCACGCCTGCAGACGCAGCCTGCAGCAGTGCAGCACGGCATGCACCCCAGCCACCCCCCCAAATCCTCCCGCCTTTCAAACAGAAACATGCTTTCCTTCCCTGTCTCTCAAGGAGGGGCTTCTCTCCCTCCTAAAGCAATATACACCCAGATCAAAGGGGTGTCTGGGGCAGGAGGGGCCCCCTTTTTTGGCTGGAGAAGGCACGGCTCCATCTCTCCCCCGGAGAGAGGCTTGGGGGAGGCTGGAAACTCAACGGTGAGTCATGCCGGGCAGGCGGCAGATCCTGGGGGCTCCTGGGATTAACCCTTCAAAAACAGAACCACTTCCAGACACCCGGAGGCAGGAGGAACACCCAGGGGCTGGGGGAAAAGCTGTCTGCCAGGGCAGAGTGGGAAGTTACAGGATCACATCTTGAGCATCCCGCAGGGGACAGAGAAGATCATCTGAGTACGCGAGCACTGGACAAGCAGCAACCAAGTGCATGTGTCTGTGCCCACCCTCTCCAAAACAAGAGGAGGCGGAAAAGGATTACAGGGGGGTGCAGGACCCCAAGAGCACAGGGTCCACAGGGGGTGCCTGCTGTCACATCACGCCTTGCTCCGGCACAGTGGGTCGGCCGCAGTGCTGCCCAGCCGGCCGCAGGCTCTGAGGGGAAGGCGCAGTCCACAGGCAGGCTTTGGCAGGTCCTGCTGGCAAGGGGTTTCCCCGTGGCACCGGCACCAGAGAAATGTGTTTCTATGCTGTCCTTGAGACATCACAACGCGTGTCCTGCAAGAGCTCAGCCTCAGCACGGCCACCCGCAGCAGCGAGCCCTGGCCCCTCTGGCAGCAGCCCGGGGCCAGCCTGCCAGAGCTGCCGGGTTTTACGGCTCCGGAGGCTCCAGGTGGATTCTCTCATGTTACAAGAATGGTTAGTTTTACAGCCCCTTTCCTGGCCTGGAGCTGGTCCCCGCAGCACGGCTGGGGATCCCACAGTGGGGAGGGGTGACATGCAGTGTGGCTGCGCAGCCCCAGCATCCTGCGTCCCCTGAGAAGACCCTCACCCCCCCAAGGGGCAGGCACCGCTGCTTAAAAAGGAAACCAAGGCACAGCCCTGCTTCTGACAGCCCTCGACACCCAGCCCCGGAGCTCCAGCTGGGAGAGCACCCCTATCCCTGGCTGATTGCTCCCCCTCCATCCCCACCCCTCTGTCCCCCGAGCCCCAGCAGGGCCCCTGGCATCCCCACAGAGATCGGCACGGCTGGGAGCTGCCACCCACCAAACCCCCACCCCCCAGGCGTAAGCACGGGGTTGGCATCACCCCCTGGTACCCACATGTCACCGTGCCCCCCCGGGTGTTGGAAGGCCTCCAGGAGAAGGCAGGGGACATCTCCCGGGGCCATGGCCGCACGTGGTTGACTTGAAGCAGGTAAGTCTCTGTCAGCAGAGCCCACCCCCCTTGCCACCCCCTGTGCAGTGCTGCCGAGCGCTCCGGAGCGGCTCTCCGAATATAGCAGCATCAAATAGCTCCATCAATAATGCATCGCTTCTGCTTCCTCTCGCTGCCGTGTTTTCGTTGCTAACATGCGTGTCCTTCCTGTTAGCGGCCGCCTCCTCCCCGCCAGCTAGGCCAAGCAGGGACACAGCCACCGTGGGATGGGGATGGCAGCTCCCACGGCTCCGGGTCCCACTCCCGCCGGGAGCAGACACCCAGCCCCATTCACCCCACTCGGGGGAAGCCCGGGTTCTGGGGGGGACCTCGCTGTCAGTCCGAGCCTCCTGCCGCGCACGCGCTGGCAGCAGGCAGGGTGCCACGGCACACTGTGGCTGCCCAGAGGATTTGGCAGGGGCCGCCGAGCTGGGAGGAGCGTGACAGCGTCTCCCCGGCCTCAGCAGGGAAATGCCCCTCTACAAGGATTTTCGGTGGCCTGGTACCCCCCGTGTCCAGGCAGCACCCCCACTTCTGACCCCAGGCACCAGTGCCCAATGCTGGGCTCCTCCAGCAGCTCTACGCCACCGCACCAGCACTACCGTCCCTGGCGGGGAGAGAGCTCCCGCTGCCTTGCTCCTGCCTGCCCCTGCCCGCAGCTGCCCCGGGCTCATCCCGGGCCGGTTGGTGCAGGCAGGTCGGGGCGCCCGGGCCTGCCCCGTGCCCGGCAGAGCCGCGTGCCTGCGACACGGCATGCTGCCATCTGCTCACGCCAGCGGGGAGGCAGGAGCCGGGGCAGGCGAGAGCTCGCACCCACCGCTCTGCAGAGGAGGGAGTGTGGGCAGCTGCCTGCAGCGGGCAGGGGCAGCCCCTGCCCTCGCGGGGAGCCCCCGGGGCTGTGCACGACCCTGGCCGGAGAAGGATGCACGTGGCAGAGCAGAGGTTGGCGCAACCGGCTGCTGCAGAGTGGGGGGCATGGGAGCTGCCCTCACCATGGGGGGCTAACACCCTGCCAGCCCTCGCCCAGTGCCGTCCCCGCTGCAGCCAGCGTCCCAGCCTGGCTCAGGCGGCAGCTCCACCTGGGCTGCGCTGCAGAAACCTGGCTGCGCTCCCAGCACCAGCCCCTCGGCGCGTAGGAGGGGGGCCGGGGCTGCCGCTCCTGCAGAAAGTAGGGGGGCTCCCCACCCCCCTGGCTCCCGCCTGCCACCCCCGCACTGTGGGGCCATCCTGGGGGGCAGACACTGTCACCCTGGTGCGGCGGGACCTCCGGGACCTGCCTGTGGGTCCCACAAAGCCAGGGGCAGAGCGAGACCCTGCAAAGGGGGGGCAGGAGCTGCACCCCACGGGGTGCCCCAGAGAAAGCGGCCGCAGAGGAGTGCAGGCAGGGCGTTATCAGCCACCCCGTGGGCAGGGTGGGGTCGGGGCCAGGCAGGGGCTGGCGCCTGCGGCAGCGGAGATTACACCCTGGTCTAACGTTCGCCCCGGATCAGTGACCTGCCTGGGAGGGAACGGGGCAAGTGGCAACGGGGGGCTGGTCTGACAGCTCTGGGGGGGTCCTGTCCCTCCCGGCGCCCACTGGCACCCCTGCCCAAGGGGGATGCCCCGCACTGGTGCACAGCCCGCACTCCTGCACGTCCGTGAGCATGCTACAGCAAACCTCCCAAAAACCCACCAGCATCACCCCTGCAGTAGTTGCCCCATCCCTGCTCAGCAGAGCCCCCCGGGACAGGGGCTGGGGGTCCCAGGCAGACGGCTGCCATCATCCCCACTCCAGGTGGGGCCCAGCAGCCCCCTGGCAGCTCTGCCGGCTCCCCAGCACCCTCCCCCCCCCCCGGCACCGGCAGGAAACCACAGCCTCAGCCTGCAGGCAGGCCGATAACGGTCACCCAGCCCCATCCTGCCTGCACCCACCGCCGCCCCGGGGAGGGGGCACCCAGCCCAGCCGCCCCGGCACCCGCTGCTTCCCGGGCACGAGGTAAAGAAGGGGTGCACCCACATCACGCACAATGGCGTCCCCACGGGACCCGCGTCACCCCGCAGGGAGCTGGGGGCTCTCGCAAGCTGTGCCGGCGGTGCAGCGTGCCCCAGGATGCACCGGCGGCCATCGTGTATGGGCACGCGCGCTGCCAGCACGCCACGCAGCCCCACGCCTTGTGTGTACAAGCAACACGGATGTGGCCGGGGAATCCCACAGCAGAGCGGGGGAGGAGAGCATGGCATGAATCAAGTGAGCTAAACACGCATGGAACGGGCAGGGGACACCTGTGCCGCTGCCGCTCCTGCCCTGCCTGGGGGCACGTAGCCACCTGGCCAGTGCATTGCTGGCCACAAGCGCTCCCCGGTTGGGGGACACCTCCCTGCCCCAGGGGTCCCATCCTGCTGGCCAGCACCCACCCACTCCCCAAGGGAGCAGCTTTCACAGCAGCTTTGTGTTGACCAGACAACACCACTTCTGGAGTAAACTCAGAGCCCGGCACAGACACCCGGCCCCGAGCCCGCTGGTACGGCACCAACCCATCCACGTCTCTCTGGGCGAAGCCGAGCTGGCAGCAGGGTGAGCTCGCACCGGCCCCAAGGAGCACCGTGATGGGGCTGCGATGTGTCCAGCCTCACACCAGCACCCGAAACTCCAAGGAACTGCCTTGCCAAACACTGGGTAGCCGTGACCCCATCCTGCCTTCGCCGGAGCGCACCAGGCAACGTGTCACACGTGGCATCTACCGGGCAGGCGCTTCACCACGCAGAGGGGGACGGGGCGAAGGGCATCTTCCATCCAAGCATCGTCGGCAACAAGAAGAGAGCCTGGGCGAGACCGCGCAGCCATGCAGGATGAGGCCTTGGGACCCCCGCTGCTCCCTCCCCCTGGCATGCCCAGGTGCACCCCAAGGTGCCCCCCAAGGTGCCCGGCAGCCCCGAGGGGTGTTTTGGAGCCAGAGCCCACACGCGTCAGGGCTGCCCGACCCCCCCGGTGTAGCGCTCAGCCCACTCCCCGCACACTGCCGTCCCTCTCCCAGCGCATCTGTCGCAGGAGGCACGTGGCACAGCTCGGCCTCGTGACGGCGGGGGACGCACGGCGCCAGCTCGGCAGAAGGGAGGGAAACGGCAACGAGCTGTCCCCCGGCCGGGCACGTCTGTCCAGGGACCCGAAGCACATAGGTTGGGAAGCCCTCCCTCCTGCCAGAGGGGTGCACGGACAGGCTCCCCGCAAGGCGACCCGGGGAAGCAGCTGACCCGGGAAGCGGCTGACCTCGGGAACATCGCT
Source organism: Phoenicopterus ruber ruber (assembly GCA_009819775.1). Classification (NCBI taxonomy): domain Eukaryota; kingdom Metazoa; phylum Chordata; class Aves; order Phoenicopteriformes; family Phoenicopteridae; genus Phoenicopterus; species Phoenicopterus ruber. Next base: position 25,498,732 of record CM020221.1, on the reverse strand, counting down.
TCCCCACCGTGAAGCCAGAGCCAGAGCCAGCCCCACAGGGAAAAAGCACAGCTCCGCTCCCCTCCTCCCCCTCTCTGCACCAACACCATCCCTACAAGAGGAAAAATAACGATAATAAAAATAATTAAAAAAGAAAGCGTGGAGCACGCTGGGAGAGCGGTGCCTCTGGGGGTCAGAATCCCGCTGGGGTCTGGATGCCAAGATCTGCCCGGTAGGAAAGGCTGAGCGAAGCGGCCAGGCTGCCAGCCCTGCTCCGAGCAGCCCCAGGCACGGCAGCACCGGCACCGGCACTGGGTGGCTGCCGCCTCGGCCTCCACTACCTCCACTCTGAGCCTGGCACGTTCTCCCTGCTCACGTCTCCATTTCTGGGGTGGAAGCCGAAGCCCCTCAGCCCTCCACTGACCCAGCAGCTCCCCACCATCCTCGGGCGCAAGGACCGTGGCAGGTTCCCAGCTGAGCAGCCCTCCTCTGCTCAAAGCTCTTGCAGAGGGGGGCGAGGAGCGGGGAAAGCATCCCCGGGGGGGGTGCAAGAGGAGCTGCAGCGGGGCAGAATGCTCCCTCGGGGATGGCAGGGAGTGTGTCGCCCCCCTGGGAGGGCACCATTTCAAAGAGGGGTGGCCAAGACCCCCCCGGCAGCAGCTCCCAGGCAGGAAACTCCTCCAAGTTAACGCAGCCCCGAAGAGCAGCCTGGGCAGAGCGGCTCATTAAATGTTTCTGGCTGGCGGGAGGCCAGCGGTAGAGCTTGTTTTTTCTATATTCCGATAAACAGTCCGGGGAGGGGTAGGGGGAGGGGGGCGCAGGCTCTGGATGTGCCACCCAGCCCCGGCGGGGGAGCAGGGGGAGAGACGGGGGACACACGCGCGTGTGCACGCATGTTGCACGCACCCGCGTGTCCTCCCCGCCGCGGGGTGAGCGGGCAGCAGCGGCGGGGGGGGACACACGACACGCGAAGCCATCCACAGGGATGCTCCCGGCCACAGGGCGACCCCACGGCCCCCCAGCACCGCACCGAGGGAGGACCCTCGCTTTGCGCCCACCAACATGGCGATGACATTCCCGGTGGCACGGGGCCAGCTCCCAGGGGGACGTGCCAGGGCCTCGCCGTTAGCTGCCGCTCTGCCTTTGCCCCCGCCAAGGCCAGGGGGGTGTCAGGGAGGGGGGTCGAGCCCCCGGGTGCGGGGTGCCTGCCGGGGCGGGTGCTGTGGCTGCTCGGCCTGGCTCGCAGGGAGGTTCACGTGACTTTCTGCTTGAGGAAGCAGCGCTCTGGCAGCTTCCAGTGGGAGATGGAGGAGGAGGATGGGGGAAGGGGCCGCCTGCCTTCATGGAAACACGGCGGAGAGGCGCAGGCAGCGCAGGGGCGGGGGGCCGCCACGCAGGGGCACCCCCCTTCCCCGCCCGGGGAACCAGCTGCAAAGCCCTTGGCGGAGGCAGCCCCGGGGGATGCATGGGGACCGTGTGCTGTCACAGTGTCCCGCTGCCCCCCGCAGCCCCCCAGCGCGGGGTCCCAGCCCGGTGGGAGGCTCCCTCGGGACTGCCGGGGCACCGGAAAGCTGTCGTGGGAGCTGGGCTGAGGAGCGTCCCCACTGTCCCCCCGCAGGGACCCCAAGCACCGGCTGCCCAGGGAAACAGCAGAACCCGGTCCCCAGGGCCCCCAGGCACCCCTGGGCAGGGCTCCCTGCTTCCACCACCTGGCGCCACCGGGACCCGGTGCCGGCTCCGGCAGCCCTCTGGGACCCCTGCCCTGCCTTGCTCCCGGCACAGCGACGTCCTGCACACGGCAGCAGGCGATGCGGCTGGGCCAGCTGCCCCAAACCTGCCCCAGACACCAGGCATCTGGGTGAGCATCCCTGCAGGAGCACCCTGCCAGGCGCTGAGACCTCACCAACTCGTCACACCCCCCAGAGTACCCCAGCAGCCCTGCCAGCCTACAGGGGCCAGGATGGGGAAAGAGCCCCTCAGCAGGCATCCCACAATGGCCATGGTGGGGGGGGCACCCAGCACCCACACCCACCAGCAGCATGGCCAAGCCCCTCCAGGGACTCTGTGCCCCACAGCCACGTGCAGAGCAGGGGCACCCCACAGAGCTATTGCCCTGGCCATGGGGGCTGCTTTGGGGTCACCCCTCACAGTGCCACCCGCACGCCTGCCCAACACCCCTGCGGCACCCTGCCTGCCGGATCCCAGTCCTGAGGCTGGCACCCACACCCATGCTGTGGGGCACCAGTCCCATGAGCAGACCTCAGCATCCACGCCGTGAGGATCCCAGCTCCACAGCCAGACCCCAGCACCCATGCTGTAGGGCCCCAGCCCCACAGCCAGACCCCAGCACCCATGCCCCGGGGACTCCAGCCCTACAGCCAGACCGGAGCAGCCATACCATAGGGACCCCATCCCCATGGCTGGGCTCAATGGCCACGCCATAGTGCTTGTGATCCCAGTTCCTACACCTTGCCGACCCCCGCTCCATAGCTGGACCCCAGCACCAACACCATGGAGACCCCAGCCCCACGGCCAAACCACAGCACCCACGCTGAGGAGACCCCAGCCCCGTAGCCAGCTCCCAGCAGCCAGGCCCCGGGGACCCAGCCCCACAGCCAGACCCCAGCACCAATGCCACGGGGACCCCAGCCCCACAGTCGGCTCCCAGCAGCCATGCCACGGAGACCCTGGCACCATGGCTAGACCCAGCACCCATGCAATGGGGTCCCAGCCCCATAGCAAGCCCCCAACACCAATGCCGTGGGGACCCAGCCCCATAGCCGAACACCAGCATCAATGCAGTGGGGACCCCAGCCCCACAGCCAGATCCCAGTCCCCAGGCTTTGGGGACCCAGCCCCAACGCCAACGCCGTGGGGATCCCAGCCCCACAGCCAGACTCCAGCGCCAATACCATTGGGGTCTTCGCCCCATAACCGGCCCCCAGCCCCATCGCCAGCCCCGCGGGCAGCCCCCAGCCCCACGCCCCCGGCCCCCCGCGCCGCGCCACTCACCAGGGCATGCACAGCCCACTGACATCTTCACATGCCTGGCCCGGCCGGGGGTCGCTGCGCGCTGCCCGGGCCGCGGGGGTCTCGCATGGGCGGCGCGCCGCGGGCTCCGGCGCGGCGGGCGGCGGGCAGCCCCGCGCGGCCGCGGGCACGGCCACGGCCAGGGGCGGGCGGGCGCGCCGCGGACCGGCGGCGGCGGCGGGGGCGAGCGGGGCGGGGGCCGCGGCGGCGGAGCGGGAGCGGGGGCGGCTGCGCCGGCGGCGGCGGCGGGCGGGCGGGCGCGCCTCTGCGCGTGCGCGGACGCCCCCCCCCCCCTCCGCGGGCGCGTGCGTGCTGCGTGCGTGCGTGCGCGCTCCCCCCCGCCCGCCGCCGCGCACGCGCGCGCACCCCCCCGCCCCCCCCCCCACTTCCCCGCGTCACCCCGAGGGCGGGTGGGCGCCGCCATGTCAGGCGCCGCCGCCCGCCCCTGGCCTGGGGGACCCGTCCTCCTGCCCCTGCCGGGCCCTGGGGGCACCCGGCCCGGCCCTCGGTCCGGAGGGGCCGGGAGGGGAGGGGGGGCGAGGGCCCCTCAGCTCTGTGGAGGCGCCCGGGCCGCCTTGGCACTTCCCCCCGGGGTCTGCAGCCGTTGGAGGGGGGACCCCACGGGGGTGAGGGCTCTCGGGGCCACGGGCTGTGTAACCCCCGGGGGCTTGTCCTCCCCGGGGAGGTGGCGCGGGGCTGAGCCGCTCCTCCGGGCTCCCTCCGGCCCGGGGGAGCTCGGCACCTCTCCCCAGGGCCCTGCAGAGGCCCCGGGCTGCAGCTCCCGGCAGGCGGCCAGCGGCCTCCTGGCCCCGGCTGCCCTTCCCCAGCGGCGGCGAAGGAACCAGGGGGGAGGCGGAGGGACGAGTGCGCGGGCACCCGTGTCCAGGGGAGCCGATGAACCCACCCGTCCAAACCCAGAGCCCGGCGGCGCCTGGCCGAGATCCGGATCCCAGGGCAGCTAGTGGCGATTTCCACCCGGGAGGCCGTGGCTGTCAGCATGGCGCTGTTTGGGACCTTGGCAGTGCCCCAGCCTGGGGCGCCGTGGGGGCTGCCAGCCCCGGGGGACCAGGAGGAGACAGCGCGGGGAGGCTGGAGGAGGGCAAGTGGGAGGGAAGGGGCCAGGCAGCCGCAGAGCTGGGGGGCAGGAAGGAAGAGGGTTTGCGGCAGCGTGTTCCACGTGTCGGGGAGGTCATGGCTGGCGTTTGCTGCACCTCATGCAGAGGTGGCAGGGCCTGCCAGGCAGGGCAGCTGCTCGGATCTGTGCTGCATCCCGTGCCGTGCAGGGACGTGACCTGGGGCCGGAGAGACGCCAGGGCAGAAGGAGCAGAGTGCCATCCGGACAGGGTCTCCCTGGGGGCGTCTGCCCCATGAGCATCGCCCCCCCCCCCCCCAGAGGAGCCCCACGAGGGATCCTCCTCCAGCCCCACACAGCTTTGTAGGACCCTGCACGCCTGCTGCGGGGGCAGAGCCTGGCACAGCCCCGTCTGTGAGGGCAGGTGCCGTCCCTCTGCCGCCCTGCAAAGACGCAGCCCCAGCCTGGGCAGAGCAAACTGCCCAGGGAGCCTGGGCCCCCTCTCCCCGCTGAAGGGCTGACACCAGCCCATCTGCTCCTGCCTGGGTGGGACTTGCATTCCTCTTCACCGAGTGTCCTTTAAGCATCACACAGGTTTGCGCTCTCCTTTGCAGGCTGTTCCCGCTAGCCCTGAGCAAGCTGTCTGCTCTGGGTGCTGCACAGGCTGAGCCTGGGTGGCACCGGGCAGCATCAGGATGGGCTATTCTCAGGCTGTGCCTGGCCAGGGGCGCCGTTACCGCGCGTGGAGGGAGGGGAGCTGCGGAACCGGGACACAGTACGCGCATTTTCCTTTCTGCCTGTTTGTTTTTCCTTGTAAACCAGCAGGAGCGCCTGGTGCTGCCCCAGTGCCGGGAGAGCACCCCTGCTGTGGGTTGTGCTGGGGGAGGGAGGTACCTGCACGTGGGTTTTCCTCTGGGTGTGCCCCAGGGACCCCATGGGCAGGGGATATGGTCCCACGTGCAGGACTCGTGTCCGGCTAGGCTTGCTCTGTGGGGGGCTGGCCTTGCAATGCTGCAGGGTCCTGCCACACGCAGGGACGGAGTGACTAGGCAGGTCACTGCACGCTACAGATTTGCCCCAGGGAGAGGAGGGTTCGGAGCAGGAAAGCTGCAGGGCTTGGAGGGCAACATCGCTTCCCACATCCCTGTCAGCAGGTCCATGGGTGCCAAGTCATGGCTGGCTTCTCCTCAGGCCGCTGGAGAGACATGGGCTTTTCCAAAGTGACTTGTTCCTTGCTTTAGACATGTTGAGCTCAGGAGGAGCAAAGTGTCTTTCAGAGGGGCAACCACTCCTGGGTTGCAGACGGAGCCCGGAGCGCTTCCCCAGGCTTCCCTGCTTCCACTGCAGTGCCAGGGGCGAGCGCTGGCCTGAGGAGCCTGTTGTTACGACCAACACAACCTCCCGCGCCTGGCACTGCAGGGGTGTGCTCACATCCCCCCTTACCAACACGTGTGCACAACGCAGCGGGCGCTCTCCGGTGCTCATGTGTGGGTCCACAGCCCTGGAGGAGGACCCAGTTGCCTGGCTGCTGCTTGGCCAGCGTTTTGGCCAGACAAGGGTGTCACTGAGAGGCTTGGAAGGTACCTACGGGCTTGTTGGAGGAGGAGGAGGGAAGCAGCTACCCTAGACAGATGAAAGCCTGTTTGTTGCTAGGGAGGAGCAGCCCCTGCGAGGCAGGAGGTGACGTGGGACGAGCGATCGCAGATGAAAGTCCCTCGTGGCAGGGGTGGAAGGAAGGAGAGCAGCAGGATGAAGCTGCACATGTCAGACATGCCCCGGCTCAGTGACCAGGCACTCAAGGCTGAACAAAGCTGCTCTATCCTGCGGATCCCCAAGGGAATCTGGCCTGGGCATGTCTGTGCCCCCAGGGACTGATGGAGAGGCCAGGACAATTAGCTCCCACCAGGCAAATCCTGCACCACAAAGCTCCCACCAGCATGTCCATGCTGCGCTTGTGCTGCTGTGAGCACATCCCTGCACCCCCCGAGACAATCCTGCTGTCAGGGAGGCAGATGAAGAGCCATGGGAGGTGACAGCACCCAAAGGGACTCTGGGCTTACCAAAGTGGGGGTACCAAAAGGGAGCTGGGCCAAGAGCTGTGCACACCAGCATCCTCTGCCCCTTCCCAGGGAGCCGAGCTGGACCGCAGCCGCATCAAATGAGCCAAGTTTGGTCTCCTCCCGGCCCTTGCGTCCCCCCTCTGCGTGCCAGCTCCGGAGAGCTGCACGAGCCCAAACGCAGGCTGTTACTTGGTACCCAGCCCTGCCCCGCGGCCGTGCCCGGTGCCTGCAGGGCAGCTCACGGTGCCCCTCCTGCCCTTCGCCCCTGCTAGCTTTTGTTTCCATTCCCCCTTGCCGCCGCACGTGCGTGTCATCCCCATCGACCCCACGCGAGGTTTGGCTCGATGAAGCACCGCTCCCGCTGCTGCAGAAGCACCTCCCGGCGCAGGGCAGGCTCGCAGTCGGGGCACAGCAAGCCCTGGCCGGGCGCTGCTCCCGCAGCAGCTCTGTCCCCGCCTCCCGGGAGCCCAGGGGACACGCGGGGCCCACGCCAACCCGCCAGCCCCGCAGGCCGCCGCGCCCACGTGTGCGGCAGAGCCGGCAGTGGGGCGGGCCCCGCCGGCGCCGCGGGAAAACGCGCGGCCGCCCCGCCCCGATTGGGCGCTTCCCGACAGTGACGCCCGCTCCGCCCCGCCTACCGCGCGCCGCAGGGCGGGGCCGATCCTCCTCGCCCTCGCCCGCCGCAAAGATGGCGGCGAAGCTCGAGGGTTTGCCCGCCCTCAAGATGGCCGCCCGCCCCCTGCGGCCGGGCGCCTCCGCAGGCCCGCATCCGCCGCTTGGCGCGCCGGCGGCGGCGAAGGGGTGCGCTCCCGGCCTGCCCCGCGCGGGGCAGGGCGGGGCCGCGCGGTAGCCGCCGGGAGCTGTAGTGCGGGGCGGTCGGTGGTCACGTGCCGCGCCCGGCAGTGGCCGCGCTGGGAGCGGAGGCGCCAAGATGGCGGCGCTGCGGGGCGGAGCGGTGCCCGCCGCGGCCGGAGCCGGGATCGGCGGCGCCGCGGCCGGGGCTGCTCCGCGAGGGCTGGCGGGCGGCGGCACCCCACGCGAGCCGCCCCTCCGCGCCGGCAGCCCCCTGCAGGTAGGCGGCGGCGGGGCGCGGCGGGCCGCGCCGTGACACGTGGAGGCCGGGGCGGCTCCCGCGGCGGCGGCACCACGTGTGCCGGGAGCGGGCCTGCCGCGCCGGCGGCGGGCGGGGGGCCCTGCATGGGCTGCGGGCGCCCTTTCCGCAGGCGGAGCGGGGCGCCGGGCTCTCTCCCGCTGGGGCGGGCTGGCGCGGCACCGGTGCGAGGAGCACCTGGGGTGGGGGGCCACGGCACGGCCCCGGGACCCGCCGGGGCGGGGGTCTCGGTGCCTCCCACGGGAGGTGACACCCAGCCCCTGGGGAGCAGGGGCCGGGGGGGCGTCGGCCGGGGCCCCCCCCGCGGTCCCTCCATCGCGCGCCGCCCTCCGCCACCTGCAGCTGCGGGGGGGGGGGGAGGGCGGTTTGGGACACCGACACCCGCCGGTTTCGGTAGCAGGAGCTCCCGGTGGAGAACGCGGAGTGCGCCGGCCCGTTCCGGGGCGGGGGAGCTCCCCGAGCTGCACCGGAGGGTTATCCTGGGGGAAGTGGGGGATTATCCCGGGGGAAGCGTCTCCCGCTCCGGGGCAGGTCTGGGGCGCGGTGCTGCCGCCCGTGCGCAGCGTCCCTGCCACCGCCGGTGCCACCGGGCCCAGTGGGATCCTGCAGTGCTGGGCTGGGGTGCTGGGTGCGGTGCGCTGCTGTCTGGATGGGGAGCGCGGGGGTGCAGCACCCCTGGACGGGACCAGGGGGCACCTGCTCTGTGCATTGGTTGGCATTTCAGGGAGCCCCACGCTTCTGCGCCTTCCAGGGTGCTCCTGCCTGGCGGGGGGCTGCCCCGGGGGTTGCGGGGAAGACCCCTATCCCAAGCCTGGGCAGGGGGACGCAGACCCTGTCTCGCCTCTCCCTGATGCGGAGGGAGCAGTCTGCATTTGGGGAAGAGGGGTGTGTTCCTGCCTGACGCTTCCCAAAAGCAGCTGAGGAATCTGCAGAGCATCGTCTGCCCGTGCTGCGCTGGCCGGGTGGAGCCCCCCGACTTTCCAGGCTCACCGTGCGCCCCGGCGGGCAGCAGCCCCGCACCCTCGCCGGCAGCTCTGGCCAGGTGAGAGCTGCCTTGGCAGCCTGCCTGTGGCCAGCGCAGGGAGGATGGCTGCCGTCTGCTTGGCCCGTAGCCCCGGCACAGCACGCCGGGCGCACAGTGTCCCCCCTCGCCAGCGTGGCTCGGATGGGCGGCTGCCCGTGGAGGCCTCGGTTGTGCCTCCTGGGTACCACAGCAGCGAGCGCAGCATCCCCTGCTCCAGTTGGGTACCGCAGGAGCAGGTGGCTGTGCTTGGGCCATCTCCATCCTCAAGCTCTTGGCCTAAATCCCAGCTCCCCGCGTGCCTGAAGCTCGCTGTGGGGCTGCGGGCATCCTCCCTTCTCCCTGGCAGCGCCAGCTGCTCGGGCACGGTGTGGCCTGAGCCCAAGCCTGTCCTTGAACATCCCCGTGACCCGCGGCGCATGGCATCGTCCCTGCTGAGCGTAAAGCAAACACAGGGAGCTGGGAGGGCGCGAAGGGTGTCCCCCTGAGCTAGAGGGGACAGGGGTCTCTGGCAGGGAGGAGAGCGGGCAGGGACATGGGAGCAGGCTGGGCTGGTTCGTACCCCCGCCCCGACGCACAAGCGTCAAGGGCTGAAGGAGGTGCCCGGCCCCAGGTGGATCAAAGGGAGTCCTGGGGGAACGCAGCCTCTTTCACCAGTGACTCACAGCTGTGGGACTCCTTGTTGCAAGGCGCTGAGTCAAAGGAGTCGAGGAGGGCTTGGGAGATCGCCCGCCCTCCCTCCCAGCCTGCGGGCAGGAGCTGCGGGAAGAGGCCATTTGAGTGGGAGGATTTTCCTTCCCTCCCTCCAAACGTCCATCGCGGGTCACAGCTGGAAACCTCTTATTAGCCACTGCCTTTGGGGAGAGCCAGCCCTGTGACAAGATGGGCAGGGCCATGCAGCCCCGGGGCATCCCCCGGACGGACCCTCATGCCGTCAGCAGGCAGGGGTGAGCCGGCCTCTGCGTCCCTCGGCTGCTGATGCTCCATGAGATCCCTCCCGCTGGCCCCTCCAGCGGTCACCGCCGACTCGGGGCTGCACACTGGCGCTTGGCGGTGCTGGCCGTGCGAGCCTGGATGTGCTTCCCGGCTCTTCCCGGTATCTCCAGGAGGATTGGCTGGGAATCGCGGCCAGGCTGCGCCGTAGACGGCTGCCAGTGGGGCTCTGTGCCGGGCTCTGGCAGCCAGCACCAGCCGAGGGAGGGGACTGGAGATGCTGAGCGGTAAAACTGCTCCGTAGCCTGATCTGCACGGCAGGGTGGAGCAGTGCCTCGGTGTCACCCATGGACTCTGCTTCCAGACAGAGAGCCCTGGGAGAGGGTCCCCGGGCCGCCGAGCCGCCCGCCGAACCCCAAACCGCTGCAGGCTCCTGCTCTTCAGGGCTGCCGTGTCGGCACACAGTAACAGGCCAGGGGGGTTTGGGCTGGTGGATGCGGGGCATTGCTGGGGGGGGTCCTGGCTTTGATTCCCAGCCTGGTCCTGGGATGCCTGAGCTCCGGGGTTGCACGGGGCTCCTGGCTGTGTCGCGGCCAGAGGTGCCTGCTCTGTCTGATGGGGGCAAGTCTCTGAAGAGCCCCAGGGACTGGGGGTTTGGGCACATGGCTTTGGTCCTGCCATATTTTAGGAAACACCTATTTAGTGCAATGCCTGCTCTCCCTCCGGTGCAGCTTCCCTCTTGCCAGAAGAGGGTCTCAAAGTTCAGGCAGGCCTTGTACGGGGATGGAGGGCATTTTGTCCTGCGTGGGCTCAGGCTTGTGCAAGCTGCGGTACCTATGTGAAACATAGGTGAGCCGCATCAGATGCGCATCCTCCAGGTTTCGGCCAGATTCTCCCCGTGCTGCTGCAGGGGGGGGGCGGCTCGCTGCCTGCTCCCTGCCAGCTTTGGGAGGGAGGTGTGCTCTCCCAGGGCTCCGTCCTTGGTGCCCTTATCTTCCCTGCCTCCGTTATCTCTGCCTAAGCCCATGTGCAAACAGGAATTCGCATCCTGTCTCGTGCCGGCGACATGCCTGCGCTGCTGCTCCGCTCCTGGCAGGGGCTGCATGTCCGGCGGCTCTGCTCGGCCGGGGGCTGCAGCCCCTGCCCTCGCCTGGCGTCTCGCTTTTCCTGGCTGCCCTGCAGCGCTGGGCTGCGTGGCGCTGCGGGGTGCTGTGCAAAGACCTTTCCAAAGTTATCGGGCGTTACCCGAACATCCCTGGAGCTGACTGGAGGTCTGGAAAGGACGTGGGGCTGGGAATTTGAAGGAAGAACAGCAACAAAGCTGGTTTTGTCCTGGATCATGAGCACAGCCCGTGACCTCTTGTAGCCTGCAACAGAGGTGTCGGGGTAGGGCCCCGGCAGTGGCAGCTGGCTGCATCCCTGTTGCTGACTCCTGCGCTTTTGTTATGAATTTCGTAATGGTTTTGGGCTTATCTGAAGCGCCGACAGCCGGAGTTGGAGGAGCGCGTGACAGTCTGTGGAGTGGGGGGAGCCTGCCTCTCCCCTCCCTGTCCAGCACAGGCGATGCGTGGTGTTGGGCAGAGCCTGGGAATTGCTGGGGGTTTATCGATTCATCTTTCCGAATCCCGCAGCTGCGGAGTGAATCAGGCAGGAGTTTTTGGTGTAGAGGCGTCCCTGGTAATCGGAAGGGTCTCATGCTGAAGGCGGTACGGGGCTTTGTGCAGTGGGGTGGACTGGCCCGAACCTCTCCCGAAAAGCAAGGGGGAAAAGTCCCCTGTGCCATCTTCTGACCTGCAGCGCGGCCGTGCCCCGCCTGCTTCCCCTTCGTGTTTGGGGGTGCTGGGGGTGCGGCAGTGAGCTCAGCCGCTGTTTGCAGCGCAGGCTGCCGGGAGCCCGCGTGCGCTGCGGAGGAGATCAGCGCTGGTAGTGGTGCTTTGCCGAGTGCTTACCTGGCTCCCGTGCTCCTCGACAGTGCTTTTCCCTCGAGGAGGATGACCTGAACTTAACGTCGCTGGATGCAGAAACCATCTTGGAGGCTGAAGAGATCCTGGGCACGATGCAGAACTATCTTGACTCCTCTGTGATCTCCATCATCGAGGACCTCTCTCTGAGCGAGGTGGGAGCCCACGCGCGGGCGCAGGAAGCAGCGGCGGGGCTGGCTCTGGCTGTGGCATGGGTGGGGGTGGTGGCAGCGTCCCCCGTGGCCGTGCCCCACCGCCCCCTGACACCACCCCTGCCCTTGCAGCAGAGCAAGGCCTGCCTGGATGCGCAGAACGAGTTGTCCCTGCTGACTGCCATCACCGAGATCCTGGACAGCACGGACGACGAGACCCTGTCCCCCTTTGACACCATCATGGACGCGGAGCTGCTGACCTCGCCTCGGGAGCGGGAGAATCCCTCGGTGAGTTGTGAGGTAGAGCCAGCCTGACCCCAAAACGGGCGGGAAGGTGCTCAGGTAGGGTTCTGCCAAGCCCCTTCCTTGCCAGGTCCAAGCACAGGGGTGTCCTGAGGTGGCAAGACCCTGGTCTCCAGCGCCCTGGGATGGTCCCTCTGACCAGCGACATGAGAGAAGGGCTGAGGCAGCCCTGGACAGGGCTGTGCCTTTGCCTTGGGTCTTGGTGTAGAGCCAGAGATGTGCTGGAGGCTCCGGGGAGCAGCGTGTCCCCCTCTGCACGGCCAGTCGGGGCTGTGCAAGCCGTGGGTGAAACGGGGCTGAGCTTGCTCCCGGGCTCTGTGTGGTGACATATGTGGCCGCTGCAGGGCTGGGGGAAGGCCTGTTGCCTCCAGCAGCAGAAACTTGCTGCTGCCTCATGCTCTGTCCGTCTCCTCTCCAGTTTCAGAAGTTTCTCAACTTATCCCGGCCGTCGCTGGAGTGCGAGAGCCCTGCCCTGGAGCAGCCCAAGGCCCTCAGGCCTCTGACCAGCAGCAGCAGCAGCAGCAGCATCTCTGTGGTCGGGAAGGTGAGCAGCTGAGCAGGGGAAGCTGAAGGAGCGGCGTCAGGGTGGTGCTGGGGTAACTGTGTCCCTGCTGCTGCCCCCCTGCCCCTGCCTGCCTGCCTGGCACAGGCGTCCTCTCCCAGAAGCGATGCTTTTGCAGGGCACCGGTGGCAGTGGGAGCAGGGGCTGCCCCAGCTGGTGGGCGCTGTGAGGCTGGGGATGCTGTGGATTCCCCCGTAGGGATGGCGGGTTTCCAGCTCTGTTGTGTCTTACTGGGAGGGTCAGACATGTTCCAGCTTTTTGTCTGCCCAGGGGCTTTGCTGCAGAGTTGCAGCAGACCCACAGTTGGCTGTGCCTGGGGTGGCTCCAGTGAAAGCCCAGGAGCTGATGCTCGCTCTGGTTCCCCTTCCCAGACCGACACAGAGCTGGCTTGGGACCGTGCTGCTCATGGCCTCGAGGACCTGACACTGCCGAAGAAGCAAGTCTGCAGCACCCCAAGGGTGGAGAGGAAGCTGAGTCGGCACTGGGCCCGAGAGCAGCCCCTGCCACAGCGCAGCGACGGGGAGGAAGAGGAGGAGGAGGCTGCCTTGAGCCCAGAGCTAGACAGCAGCATGGAGGCTGGGGAGTTTTGCATGAACGGGGCTGGGGCAGCACTGGAGGAGCATGAAGACCCCTGCATCATCAACACGGGCGACGTGTCCCTGAGCGAGCTGGTGAAGTCCATGCACCCCTACTGCCTGCCCACCTTCACTGTGTGCCTGGACCCCGAGACCGAGCCCGTGGCCAAGGAGCTCCTGAGCGGTCCCGTCTTGCTGGAAATTGTGCCTGGCGAGGGGGAGAGCGTGGAGATCCCTGTGGTCCTGCAGCCGCTGGCCCCCAGCTTCCCTGACCTGGAGCCCCAGCTCCTGGGAGCAGAGGAGGGTACCGAGGAGTCAATCCCAGAGGATCGAGAGGAGATGCTGGGAGCTCCAGCCCAGGAAAACAGGATGGAGGAGGAGAAGGAGGAGAAACCACCTGGGAAGGAACCCTCCTGTGCTACCCTGGAGAGCCTGTCCCCACCAGAGACAGCGGTGCCCGGAGCCTGGAGCCCCAACAGCAGCTCCCAGCGCAGCGCAGAGGCACCAGCGGGTGGCAAACATGAGGGCTCTGAGAAGGGCCGTGGCCGTGAGAGAGCAAGGAAGAGTTGGAAGAAGAAAGCAGAGGAGGACCAAAGCGAGCAGGCCAGGCCAGGCAGGGACTGCGTGGCCCACCGCCTCCGCTCGGCCGGCTCCGGGCAGCCCCCGGGCCAGCCGCCCGCCAGCCGGCGGCGGGCAGCGCGTCCCTCTGTCCAGGTCTCGGACTTCCTGGCGCGGCAGCTGGAGCGAGCCCGGAAGGAGGGGCAGATGGAGCTGCATGCCGAGCGGGTGCCACGGCCCCGGGGCAGGCCCTGGAGCATGACAGGGGCCTCCCTGCCCGAGAAAGCGCAGCAGGAGCCGCAGAAGGAGCCGGCACCAGAAGCGATGACCGCAGCCCTGGAGAAGGCTGAGACTGTGGTACCTCCAGAGAAGACCACACCAAGCATGGAGGAGCGGCCAGCAGCTGCGTGTCCCAGCCCGGCGGACCAGGCTGAGGGTGAGGGGGAGGCACAGCCAGCTGCTGGACAGGGCGGTGGGGTCTCAGAGGCTGCCTCTCCACTCCCGGAGCGAGGCGTGGGGCTGGAGCCCCCCCAGAGCCTGCCGGCTGCAGAGCCGAGCGAGGGGCTGCCCAAGGAAGCCAAGCCCAAGGCCCTGAGCCTGCGGGAATACCGCATCCGCATGCTGCACCGCCAGCCCAGCCCGGGCAGCAGGAAGGACAGTGACAAGCAAGCAGCCAGCAAGTGGCCCAGCGTCCCCGAGCCTCCGACAGAGCTGGCAGAGATCCCCTGCCTGGTGTCACCCGTGCGCCCCACCACCGAGGCGGCCAGCGCTCAGAAGAGCCCAGAGAAACCTGCCAGCCCCACTGCTGTCCCTTCTCCTGCCGGCAAAGCTCCCACTGCTCCAGCCACGGCTCCGGCACCCGCCACGGCTCCGGCACCCCCATCAACACCAATGCCTTTTGTTGCACCAAACGTGCCCCCAGCCGCTGGGGCGGCCCCCGCGGGGATGCCGCCAGCCTCTGCTGGTGCTTATGCCCTTTACCCACCAGTGCCTTCCTGGCCCTGCTTCGGCCCACAGCCCATGGGCTGCTGTGGTTTGCCCCCGCCGCCCAGCGCCGGCTCCCCCAGTACTTTTCACATGGTGCCTGGCCTCCCGCCTCCAGCCATGGCCTGGCCCCCGCCGGCTGTGCCGCCCCCGCCTCCGTTTGGCCCCGGCGGCCCCTATGCCCCGGTAGGGTGGGCACCGCCATCCTACTGGCCAGGAATCCCCATGCCGCCTCCGGTGCCTCCCCTGGCGTACGGGGATCCCGGAGCGGCACTGCAGGGTGCTGCTGCCTTCCCGGCTGGCAGCCACCCCAGCACGGTCCTCCTGCACGGGCAGCCTCCCACTGCCCCTGCGCTCGGCTGCCCGGAGCCACCGGCCTTCCCCAGCCAGCCGCCCGCCGCCCCGGCCAGCGAGGTGGGGGCTGCAGGTGGTCCGGCCAGGCCAGCGACCAGCAGGGTGTCGGACCCCAGGAGGCAGGCACGGCTGGCGGGGGAGAGCTCTCTCCACAAGGCCGCTCCGGCCCCAGCCCCTGCCCAGCCCCTGGCAGCCCCGTCGGCGGCTGCTGCTGCCCAGCCTGGCAGGGTCCCTCCTGCAGCGCCAGCCCAGCACACGGCAGCCCCCCAGGCTGCCCCCACCCAGCCTCCGGAGGAGCCCCAGGCTGCAACCCCCACCCAGCTCCCGAAGGCCCCCCCAGCTGCTATCTGTTGCCCTGTGGAGGTGCCCCCTGCTGCTGGCCCTGTTGGGGAGTCCCCTGGCACCCAGCCCACGGAGGAGGCTGCAGGACTGAGCAAGGGGGCAGTGGAGAAAGCCCTGCCAGAGCCCAAGGCAGATGCTGGGCAGGAGCCACCCAGCCAAAAATCCACCTCCCAGGCTGTGGCACCACCACCGAAAGCAGGTCAAGAGAGCAGCCTGCCCACCAAGGCGCCTGCCGCACGGCCATGGAGGCACCAGCCGCTCCTCAGCCCGGCGCAGCCCACCAACAGCAGCAAGGACATCGTGCAAGCCTTCATCAGCGAGATCGGTGAGTGAGAGGGCTGCAGGGCACTGGGTTGAGCATTGCCAGCCGGCGAGGCTGCGGTGCTGCTGGCAACCCAGGTAGCAGGACCAGTTCCTGGCACCTCTAGGGGCGAGGGTGGCAAAGCTGCGCCCACGGGCTTGCAGTCTTTTCCCAGCGCCCTGCCAAGACATTGCCTCCAGTGGATGGTCTGGGCTTGCTGTGCCCAAACTGGTCCCTCCTGGGGCTGCAGAGCTGGGTGCTCCTGTCCTCGCTGTGGGAGATGCGGAGCTGCTGCAGGCTCTGCTGCTGCTTCTCCTCCCCAGCAATTGCCTCATCACCCAGGGAGGCTGATGCAGGGGCAGGATGGGGCTAGGGTGCATCCCCATGGTGCCAGGAGGGTTTTGGCTGACCTGTCTTGCTATGTTCTCTCTCTGACCCAGGGATTGAAGCCACCGACCTGTCCAGCCTGCTGGAGCAGTTCGAGAAGTCTGAAGGTGCGGTTGCGGCGTGCTGTGCCATCCCCCGCGGGGCTCCTGCCGTGCCGTGCTGGCCTCCCCGGGCTGCCCGTGCTCCCTGCGATGGGGCGGGAGTGGGGGGGCCAGGACATTGCTGCCTGCAGGCTGGTGTTACCCTGCCCAGGTGCCTTGTCACGGGGGTGTCTCTGCCCCCATCTCTCCTGGCCTGTGACAGCAGCCGGGGGTCCCTGGGGTGGCCAATGGGGTGGTGAAGAGCCTTGGGAAGGAAAGGGGATGTGCAGCAGCAATCTGCAAGGAGCTGGGTTGGGGCACCGTGAAAGCTCTCCCCTGCTGTGCCTGGGGTGCTCTGTGTCCCCCCGCGTGCAGGGTCCGTCCGCTGCCCCCCAGCCTCTCGCCACCCTCACTCACCCGCTCTCTTTTCAGCCAAGAAGGAGGCGGCTCCCGTGCAGCCCCCCGAGGACAGGCGGCCGGCGGGGAGCTCTGGGTGAGTACCGGGACCTCCGCAGCCAGTGCCCAGCGTGGAGCCTGGCACAGGAGCCTGGCACAGGGCTGAGCCCTGCCTTCGGCAGGGGCACGGGGCAGCTCTTGGTTCTGGCAGGGTTCAAACTGCGCCGGGGGCTGCATCCACCGGCCCAGGAGGGTCCGAGCTCCTCGCTGGGCTGGCGGCCAGAGCTGGCACTGAGGGGGGAAAATCAGGGGAAGCAGTGATGGGTATGACCGGGCTGTGCAAGCTCCATCCTTGCAGCTCTCAGATGCTTTGTCCCCTTGCCTGGGCAGAGCTCGGGTGGGTGCCCCAGGCAGGGGGACTAGGGCTGGGCTTTGGCCACCGAGTTTGATGAAGCTCCTTTCCTCTTCTCAGGCCTGAGACCCCGCAGGACAGGAAGCCCCCAGACGGCCTGCAGGCCTCTGAGCTGGCCAACGTGGCAGGTAATGCCCGGGGCGAGGCGGGGGAGCCCACCGCGTCCTGGCAGGGGCTGTCGTCGGGCTGGGGGAGACCCTGGGGCTTGAGGGGAGCTGGGCCAGGAGGGAGCCTCAGCCAGGCGGGTTGCAGCAAGGGGCTGCTCTTGAAAGCCATCCGGTGCTCTCACAGGCCTCACCCCCCCAGCGACGCCCCCCCCACCAGCTCTGGAAGCCATTGCCCGCTGTCTCGCTGCTGGCCAAGGCCAAGTCACCCGGGTCTGCACCCCAGGAAGGTCCCCAGAAGACGGCCAAGCTGACGAAAGCCAAGCCACTGCCCCCAAGCAAGCTCCAGGGGAAGAGCCCAGCGCCAGCCCCCGCCAGCTCAGCCCCCAGCCACGTCTGCTCGGGAGACCACGACTACTGCATCCCCGGTGTGGCGCAGCCAGAGAGCAACGGCAGTGACGGCAGCCCCGGCACACAGCCCCCCGCCGAGGGCGGCTCCCGCTGGAACGTCAAACACCACCGGGACATCACTATCAAACCCATCTCCTCCTTAACCAAACGGACGCTGGACCAGCCCAAGCCCACCCCACCAGCCCCCACCACCACCGTGGGGCCCAGCCAGGAGCCCCTGGGGACGGCCTGCCTAGCCCCCCTGGATTATCGGACTAGCGTCCCCAACAAGGCCACCGCTGGGTGCAGCAGCCCCCCCACCTCGGTGCTCCTGTCTCCAGCCGCATCCCCCTGCCGGGACCAGGAGATGCGGACTCTCAGTGCCCAGCCCAGCCGTGCTGCTGCCAAGAGGTCCCTGCGCTGCTACCGGAGACCCCGGGACTCACCCAGCCCCTCTGCCGGCAGCTGGAGGGCTGGCAGGAGCCGTGCCAGCCGCTCTTTCAGCTCCAGTTCAGATGGGGCTAGTGAGTCCTCATCTTCATCTTCATCCTCATCCTCCCGATCCCGGTCACGGTCGTTCTCCCCACCGCCCAAGCGGTGGCGAAGGTAAGCGGTGGAGTGTCTGTCTGCTTGCTCTTTGGGCGATTGCCTGGTGGCTGGTCTTTTGCGAGGGTGCCCAGACACCTCTTTATGGACCTACCTGATGGCTGTATTTGATCTTTTGGTCCTTGTGGTCCCCATGAAGGGGTGCCAGGCTCGCAGAGACTGGAGGAGCTGCTGCGACACCCTGCCAGGGTAGCGGGTGTCTGGCAGAACCCCACGTCTAGGCAGGTGTGCCTGCAAAGCCACCTCTGAGCCAGGCTTCCTTGCCCCTCCTGGAGCACCGTGGTACAAGTCCTCGGCTGCACCTTGGCTTTTGGATGCTTTTTCTGGGGTATTACTGCAGGTGTTGGTGTTTGTGCTGTGGGGCTGGTTCAGCCCTAGGTGTAGAAATGAGAGGAGCCACAATGGCAGCAGGGAGCTGCTGGAGGCAAGCAGAGAAAAACCTGTCTGGCTTGGCTGCCTCAGGGGTTCCCCGTGCTCCTTATGGAGGTGGCTGTGTAGGAAGGTGGGGCGGCTTGGTCTCTGCGGGAAACGTTTCTTTTGGAGTCCTTGTGCATCTGAGGGATGCACAGCCTGTCCCAGCTGGGGTGGGAGGCACTGGAGCTGGCGAGGGATCCCTCATCTGCCCTTCCGTGGGTGTTCAGCCGGTTTTGGAGACATCCCAGGTTACCGGGCATGAAGGGCTTGTCTGACCAAGGCCCCTCCGTTGGAGGCCAATAGGTGTGGAGGCTGGAGCGGGAAAAGGCACATATATAGTGCCCTGTCCCAGGGATGTGCAGCTCAGGGACTTGCCCCGTCTGGCTTGGCTTTCCAGCAAATGCAGCTGGCCCTGTGCTGGGAAGTGTCCCCATGGACTGTGCCATCCTGACCTGCTGTCCTCCAGGAGAATATGTGGCAGCAGCAGGCAGCACGCCCCGCCCGGGGCCAGGGTTTGCCCATGGCGGGGACCACCTGTGGGCAGCACATTTACAGAGGGACCCCATTGCTGGCTGGAGGCAGCACGGCTTGATCCCAGCGGGGTTTCAGTCCTGCTGCCCTTAAGCTTTGCCTGGCCCTGCCAGAGAAGCTCTTGTAGGCAGGAGGCTATAGGCACAGAAGCCCAGCTCTGTCCCAGTGTGTGCCTCGGCTCTCAGTGCGGTCGGGGGCACGTGTGGTCTCCATTCGCATGGCTGTTGAGTGCAACACGGATGTGATGGCTCCAGTGTCATCCCGTGCGCCGTGTGGGGCTCAGCACGGCAGCCCTGGCCCCTCCTGGGTCCTTGCCCGGCCATGGCCATGTGCTGCACAGTTCCCCCGTGACTATTTCTTGCTCTTCAGAGGCTGTGCCTGGTGTGAGCCTGCTCCCTTTTCGCTGCAGTGTTTGGAGCCAAGTGGAGCAACATCTCTGTAGTGTCGTTACTGCCCCTGGCAAACTCGGGCAGAGGTTTCCATAGCCCTGCTCACCCTGGAGATGGGGTGCTGGGTACCTCGGGGAGGATGGACATCTTTGTTTTCTCCAGAGCCTCATGATGCTGGGCATGAGGAGGGCTTGGCACTGAGCTGTGTCTCTCCTTCCCCCAGGTACCGCTCAAGATGTTCCCACAGCTCCTCCTCCCGCTCCAGCTGTGGGTCATGTGGCAGGTCCCGGGACAGGTCCTCATCATCATCATCAACATCCTCCTACTCATCCAGGTCCACGTCCCGCAGCCAGTCCCGGTCCCGCTCCCCCTCGCCTCGCAGGAGGAGCAACAGGCGGAGAAGGTGAGCGTGGCCACCCTGCAGGGGTGTGAGCTCCCCCGGAGCCATCTCCCAGCCTTGGGTGTCCTGGGCAAGGGTGGACCCACTCCTTCAGTATCTCCTTGTGTCTGGGATCACTCCCTTCTGGCACCCGCCATGACCCTGTAGCTCACGTGTCTGGTTTCTGCCCTGCCAGATACAGTTACGACGCACAGGACCACTACCAAAGGCAGAGGATCCTCCAGAAGGAACGTGCAATAGTGAGTGCTTCGGGGCTGGGAAGCTGGGGCTGGGGATTTGGGGTTCCCCAACCCCTCCATCACTTCAGAAAGCCGTGGGGTCGCAGCCTTGCAGGCAGCATTGCTGGGAGGCTCTGGCCAGGGCACGGTGTGATGGGTGGCGATGCAGGGAGGGCGCTCCGTGCGAGAGGTCCTGCTCTCACTGGGAGGGCTCGGAGGCAGCGAGTCCCCCCGTTCCTATCTGACGGGACGGTGCATCCCTGCCCGCAGGAGGAGCGGCGAGTTGTGTTCATTGGCAAGATCCCCAGCAGGATGACGCGGTCGGAGCTGCGGCACCGCTTCTCCGTGTTCGGGGACATCGAGGAGTGCACCCTGCACTTCCGCTCCGAGGGGTAAGAGCTGCGGGGACACGGGGCAGCCCCTTCCAGGGATGGCTCCTCTTGGCCCTTTTCCCATTCCTCAAGGGGACGGTGCAGACCAAGGGGGTACAAACATACCGCGTTGCTGCTGATCTTCCTTCTCCTTCTTCTCTGGCTCCAGGGACAACTATGGCTTTGTCACCTACCGCTATGCCGAGGAAGCCTTTGCCGCCATCGAGAGCGGGCACAAGCTGCGGCGCCCGGACGAGCAGCCCTTCGACCTGTGCTTCGGCGGCCGCCGGCAGTTCTGCAGGAGGAACTATGCTGACTTGGGTGAGTCGCGCAGGCCCCGAGTTGGGGGGGGCACTCTGGGTCCTCTCTCCTTCCCAGAGGTGAAGGGGTCCCCATCCTTGGGGTCAGTCAGGCTTGGCTGGGCAGGGCCACGTCCAGGGATAGTCCTGCCCCGAGGGGAGGTTGGCCAGGGGCTCCCTGTCCCTCCAGTGCTGTGACAGAGGCCAGGTCTGGTCCTCCACCCATCAGCCCAGCTCTGAGTCTGGAGGTTGGCACGTGAAGCGAGATGGGAAGGAGTTGCTGTGGGGATGGCCAGAACCACGCCAGCATCCCTGTGGCTCAAGGCAGCCTCTCCCCATGTCTTCCAGACTCAAACCGGGAGGATTTCGACCCGGCCCCTGTCAAGAGCAAGTTCGACTCCCTGGACTTCGACACGCTGCTGCGGCAGGCACAGCGCAGCCTGCGGAGGTAGCGGCAGGCGAGGCGGAACACCCGCCCCCACTTTTATACTCAAATACAAAAGACAAAAAAAGTATGGAGAGAAAGATGGGGTTTTTAAGAAAAAGAAAAAGGAAAAAAAGAAATTTGTTTTATAACCAATATTTAAGGAGGACGGGTCGTGTTCCTTCAACCGGAGAGGCCCAGGCGAGCGGCAGCCCCAGGCTTGCCCCAGCCATGTAATAAATGCGGATGCCCAAACAGCAGCGCTGCCTCGTCTCCTCCTTTGCACGGGCCATTCCCAGGCGTGGGCTCGGGCTGTGCCCCCTCAGGACCCCAGGGGCTCTGTGCTTGGGTCTGGCCCCATGGAAGATAGCACAGGTTGGGGACTGGGTGCAGGAGTGGGGTGTCTGGGGAAAGTGGGGCAGGACTGGGGTCACCGAGCTGCTCTGAGGGGTCTGTGGCAGCCCCCAAATGGCCTGGCGCGGGGTGAACGCCTCTTTGAGGACAGGCAGCGCAGACCTCTCTGACCGTTTCTCAGTCTCTGCTGGAGTGAGGACCTGGCACCCCAGCCCCGATGCGCCCGGCTGGGTTTTGGGGCCACCTGCACCTCCCGTGGTGGCCACGGAGGGGCAGTGCAAGATCCTCCTCCACCACCGCTCCCTGCTGCGAGCTGGGGCGCAGGGGGCTCAAGCCCTTGGCAGGAGCGCAGGCAGGGGTCTGCCTGCTCTGAGGGCAGCGTGCGCAGCCACGGCATCTGCCTGTCCCCTTTGAGCCCGCTGGTTGGTTTTGCTCCAGCTCGCCAGAAGGAGAGGGATGTCTGACATCTCATCTCTGGGTGTCCTCGAGGGAGAGGTGTTGGTGTGACTGCAGAGAGGTTACAGGCATCTGCAGCGGGCAGAGCACAGCGGGATGGTGCTTGGCAGAGGAAGGATGGACAGCGACAGGGAGGGGATGCAGGATGCCTGTCCGGGCCCCTGGTGCGCTGCAGCCCATAGAGGAGAAGGGCAATTCCAGGCAGCGCTCAAGGGAGCGTGCTTGGGCCTGCTGCCGAGCACCTTCTCTGCGCCTCTCTCTGAGGCGGCAGTGCCGGGGGCCCTGCACCCCGCTCTTGTGCTGGCAGCCAAAGAAATCCCCTGCGGCAGGCTGCTCCCGGGCCGGAACAAACCCAGGGATCCCCAGCACTGGGGCAGTGCTGGCTGGGAGCCCCAAGATGGCATCGAGCACCCCGGCTTTGGGACTGGGACAGGCTTGGGCAGGGTGCAGTGGTGCCCAGTTGGGCCCCCTCTTGGCCCACCCTGGGGTGGGGGATCCTGCAGCCGCCCAGCTGGGCTCTGCAGAGCTGGGGGACCGTGGAGGGAAGGGATGGGATGGGCATGGACCCCCCCTCCCAGGGCTCTTCGCAGAGCCTGGGGTGGGAGGGGAGTGGTCAAAGTCCCACCAGACCCCGTGCTTGATGGAGGTAGCCCCCACTCCTCTAGTAGGAGAGCAGGGAGGGGAATAGCAGCAATAAACCCAGGATGGGGTGTCCAGTGGGTGTGACGCAGGGTGGGGGGTTCAGCCGAGCTGATGCTGCCACTGGGATTGTGCTCAGGCCTCCAAGGCCCTTTGGGGGTGTGCCTGGGGTGTGCTGCAGCAATCTTATGGTCCGGGATCAGCACAGTGGCTGGAGCCCACTTGTGCCCTCTCTGCTCCCCTGGATGGAGAGGGACGCTCCTGCTCCCGCCTGCACGCTGGGTGACTCGTGCTGCTCCGTAGCCCGACCCCCCTGCAGTACCCCAGGTATGTGGGGTGCGGTGAGGCTGCCAGCGGGGTGAGCCCTGGGGCAAGCTCCCACCCTGTCCTCTCCTGCCTGGCCCTGGACTTTGCACAAGGGAGGGTCCAAGGAGGCGGCTGCAGGCAAAGGTGTGAGCGGGATGGGGGGAGGCGGGCAGGGGGCTGTTAATCAGTAATGCAGCTCTTCCCAGGGACGGCAGCTTGGCAGGAGGAGGGAAAGCCAGTGCCCAGCAGGGACATGGGAGGAGGACCCCATCCAAACCCCTTTTGCTGCAGCACTCATGCAGCCCCTCTCCTGTCCAGGGCAGCTGGGCCGATCGCAGCGCTGACAAGCAGCTCTCCGGTCTCCGAGCTGCCACAGCAGGGAGAGCGCCTGTTCAGCCAGCTGCAAAAATGCCTGCCAGCCGTAGGCTGATTCATGTCTGAAGAAAGGCTGGTGAGCCCAAAAGCTGGGTTGCCTTCTCCAACTGCTTTAGCTGGTCTCAAAGTTTCTTCACAGCCTTTCCTCGAACCTCTGCTGCAGCTGTGGAGGCAGGTGGGAGCTGGGAACATCACGGGAAAGCTGGAGCTGGGCATGGGCTGGTGCGTCCCGTCCTTGGGGACGTCCCCTGGCAGAACAACCCCCCAGGGATGTGCTACCCCATGGACTTGAGGTGTGTGCATTCGGGCAGCCCTGCAACTGCAGCATCACCCCAAATGTGCGTGCCACTGGCTGCAGCACCAACACGGCTGTGTCCTTGTGTTCCTGGGGCTGGGCTGCACATGGTCCCCTCTCCTCACTCCTGTGGGTGAGGAAAGGCAGGGGGTGTGAAAGCGTTTGTGTTGCCAAAAGAATTAACACCCTGCTGTTGTGCCCTATAAATCTTTCAAGTGTTAGAGGCTGGCTTTATCCCCCTGTGTTACAGTTTAATGGTTTCCGTTAGCAATAACCTGGCCCTGTGTTCTGGGGTTATTGATTTAAGGTCTGTTGTGGAGGGTGTGAGAGTTGCAGAAAGGTGTTTTCCTGCCGCCCAGCTGGCAGCAAAGGCGCCGTTGCAAAGAGGAGGCAGGAGAGTGGGAAGTTGTGCACAGCCAGCTCTCTGGAAGCGTGGGTGCTAGCAGGAGCTGCCTGGAGAGGATCGGGGGACAGCGGCGAGGAGCAGCACTTGGAGCACGTCCGTCGCTCAGCCCCGCAGCCAGCAGGCACGGCTGCAGCCGCAGAGGTGAGCGTAGCTGTCATGGTAGCAGGGCAGCATGGATGCATCCTCTGAGCTCTAACGCAGGTGGGATGTGCCTGCATTTGGCTCTTGTTGGAGTCGTTGCGTGCGTGGACGGCCCCGGCTCGGCGGCAGGTGGCTCTGTGTGCCTCCCCCGTGCCAGCCGGCCCACCTGCTGTGCTGCACACAGCCCGGTTTGGGAGCTCGGACCTGGAGCTCCCGAGGCAGAGCCACGCCGTGGCTCTCCTCTGTGCACACCAATAGGTAAGTCCTGCCGGTGGCCACATCACTGGCCCAGAACAGTCTCCCTCACCTCGCAGGTGCCCTTTGGAGGAGGCTGGGGTGCAGCCTTTGCCCCGCTGGCATCAGCGGTACCCGTGGGGGTTTCCCCTGCCAGAGGCACGCCAGAGGTGAGGGGCAGAGCTGGGGCTTTGTAGGGACCCCGGGTCCTGGGGGGAGTCTCTTGGAAGCAAATCCGCTTCACCCAAGGCACAGGGTACATGTAGGAGAGCCAACCTTCCTCCTGCAAGTCGCAGCATCCTTCGGCGTCCTTTGCTGCCTGTGTGAGTGGCTCTGCCCCGAGCTGCAGCAGCCCATGGCTGGGGACTACGCAGCGGGCATTTTCTGAGAGGTCGCTAAGCAGAGCTGGGGTTTTCACCCTGTTTCTCTTCAAGGCACTCAGCCTTTCCGCTTCTGCTCCTGCCGCAGACTCGTCTCTGTTGTTGTTGTTGTTGTCTCTAGCCCTCCCTGCACCAGGCCCTGCCTCCTTCTGCTGGAACAAACTTCCAAGGGACTGATGCTGATTTCACATCTTCTTCCTCCCTTTCCCTTCTCATTTCTTCTTGCATTAGTATGTCCTGAACATGATCTCCAAGCTAGAAAGCAGCTAGAAGGGCATCCAGAGTGGTCTTTCATCGTGGGTAAAACCTGGAAGATGAGGGGCCTGTGCCCCGTGCGTAAGCTGGTTTGGACCCCGTGTACAAAAGGCAGTGGGACAGCAGGAGAGCCTGACAGCAGCACTCCTTGCACACCTCTGTCCGGGGCCGGAGGCTGCACAGCCCTTGTCCCCGTTGCTTTGCAGAGCTCAACATTTCCCCAGAAACAGCAGAGCCCCTTATCCTCAGGAAAGGTTATTCTGGGGCCTTGGAGCTGGATGCTGCCAGGTGCTGAGCACCCACATTGCCATGAGGTGGGTGTGCTTTTTCACACTTAAGATCCAACTTCAGATGTTCAGTGTGCTCATCCTGAAAGCTGTCAGGGACCCCCGTGGGGAGAGGTGCCAGGCATGAACCTGGCTATGCAATGCTCCTTTGCTGTTAGCACCCATTCCCTTCCTCGGGACCACCAGCCCTTGAGATTCAGGCTGACTCCGCACATCCAAGAGCTCAGAGGTCCTGCCCCAAAGCAGAAGCTGCTGCTGTGCTGTGTCTGTGCCCCCCCAGCCTGGGCTCCCTGCACTGGGAGCCTCACAGGGGTACCCAGCTTTGGGGTACCTGCAGAGAGGGGCCGTGGGAGTTTGGTGCTGGGATCACTGGAAATGTGGGCTCAGAGGAGCCCCTGGGAGCTGGGAGAGACGCTCACCCCCCTACAGCATGCAGAGCCTGCAGGTTTGGGGCTCCCTCACTCTCGCACCTTCTCTGCTCTTTTACACATCCCTCATCCCAAATCCCCGCCTGCCCGCAAGCAAGCCCTGGAGGCCAGCCAGCGGTTGTCCGTGCTTTAAATCTGTGCTTGTACAGCTGAGAGCCTGGGTTAATTCCCATGTTCCCTCTTACAGCGGCTTTTGCAGTCATCGTGTGGACTTGCGTTCACATTGGGACCATCCTCCAGGGCCACCCCATTGTCAAGTGTCCTGTAGTTGCGAGTAAAGATGCAATGAACGTTCTGTAGGTGCCTCTAAACCAGATACCTGCTCCACTTACCCCACAAACCAGGCACCGCAAATGCTTCCCGACTCCTCTTAGCAAAAAAGCCGCAGCTGTAACATGCCGCAGGAAGCAAGCAGGGAGATTAAGGGACCATCAGGTCTGCAGCCTGGCGATGGCAGAGAATTTGTGGAAAAAAAATACGTAGGATCTAGAAAATAGACGTGAACTTGGAGAAGTGCAAAAAAAAAAAACCCCAACAAAAGCAAAACAAACAAACAAACAAAAAAAACCCAAAACCACACAAAAAATGCAACCACAATTTCTCTGTCAATCCAGGAAAATTCCCTCCTGACCCTAATCTGGCAATAGCGCTAAGCCTAATGTGTGAGCAGACCTCTGGGACTGTAATGCTGGGAGCACCAATGCATGAGGCCCCGAGCTGGTCTTTAGTGCTCCGGAAGAAGGAAAACCTCAGTACCTTTAGAAGCGAATTAAGGGGGAAATTGTTTATTCTTCATCTTCACAGTGACCAGCAGAAACCTGGAAGCCTGGGGTTGAAGCAACACCTCCTCCAAACCACCTTAGCGCTGCTGACGCCCTGGCCAGCCAGGAGCTGTGTCCCAGGCCGAACTGCCCATCTCAGGGCTTCTCCATTTAGAAGTTTATGGAGGGAGTTTTATCAAACTCTAAGTTAAATCGATCTGGGTTCCTCTGCACCATTACCCTTCTTGGAAGGCTGGTCCAGAACTTCACTCCCAGCAGGGCTAGAAACTCTCCAATTCACCATCTAAACTTATTATTTTGTGCCATTATTGTGTGTCTTACATGTTTTCTTAACACTTTCTTATTTAATATTTTCTTTCAGTGGTTCTTCAGAAACACATTTGTCCCCTCTCAGCCTCTGTCTAGCCAAGGCAAACAAGCCAAACTCTTCTAGTAGATCTTCATCAGCTGGTGCTTGTTTGTCTCGGTATTCAACTAGTTCTTCTCTGTGCAGTGGAAATTTATCCTTCCTGGATGCAGAGCTACAAGGATATTCTGGAAGAAGTCTCACAATGCCTTGCGCAATGGCAATAATGTTTCTGTCTCTGCTAAAAATAACTTGTCTGATGCACCCTAGCATCATGCCGTTCCTTTTTCACAGAAGTGTCGCGCTGCTGCTTCACGTTCATCCTTCTGTGCGGTAAGGTCTTTTTATTCCTTCAGTGCCTTCATTGCATCAGTTCATAGCAAATGTCCTTACTGCTGGTCCCCAAGTGTTTGAGTTTGCCCTTTCTGCTGTTATATTTCACCCTACTTACCCCATCCCTCAACAAGATCAAGGTCCCCTTCTTCTTCCTCTACGAGCACTTGCAATCCCTCCCAACCCTGTGCTGCTTCCACATTTTGGGAGCTCACACTGAAATTACCAATGGATTTACTAACCTGAATTTATTCCCAAGATATGTAGTTAATACCTTTCCTGCAGCCTGGGCATGCTCGTGTTTGATGCAGCTCGGGCAGTCTCTCCTGTATCTCCTTACCAACCTTGGGACTCATTTTCACCTTCAGCAGCAGTTTCCCCTGGTTCATAGTACATCATTCTTAACTCTGAATCGAGTGCCTTCACCTAAGAAACTGGCAGCCTCATTTAGGTATAATTTCTATTGCCCTCTTCCTCTTTCATTACGTACCTCATCGCTCCCTGTGTTCCCCTAATCACCTTTACTGAAGCAGAGTAAACCCCACTTTTGGGGTTTGACCGCAGCTGGCTCGTGTCTCCTCCTCCCCCACCGCTCTCCTTGCAGGCTCTGCCTACGTCGGGCGTCTGCTCCTCCCTGCCGGTCTCTTGCCTGACTGATAGAGCAATCTCGCCGCTCACTAAAACCACGTCTGAAATAATGTTGTGTTTTACGTTACAATGAATCGATAAGGAAATTTGCTTTCTGTCTTGTCAGAGGATACCTGAGCCCTGCTATTCTGGTGCCGTTTATTGCCTGGCATTCGCTGGGAAATTAAAGGCTCCTGTAATTGCACAATTCCTACTCTTTATTCTTCTTGTAGCCTTAGAGACAGCACATTTTGTACTCAAGGCTGCATCTGGTGCGTCTGTAGCCAACTCCTGAGAATACCTGTGCAGGGCCCTTTTTACCGCCCTTTCTCACACCTCCTCAGGACATATCTTATCCATGTCATCCCCTTTTATGTCCTTACAATGGCCTGTTTTACTAGCAGTGCTTCACAGCTTCCTGCTTGCCTTCTACCGACTGGGTGCTCCCAGCCAGCTTCCACGCGTGCTTATCTCTGCGGCTTCGTTCCAGGCGGCACGCTCTGCCTCCGCCAAGCGTCCCAGCACGCGCTGGGGTGCACCATCCTCTGGCTCATCGTGCTGCCGGTATGCCAAGGCTCCAGCTCACCTGATGCGACCACAGCAGATAGCAGAACTTGGGGAGAAGCCTACAAAATCAGTGGCCAAAGGCTGTCGCAAAATCTTAGAAGGAGAAGAACTTGTAGCGGGAATGGATGAGGGAGATAAAGGACATGGTGTTTCTAGTTTAACCTCAGAAGATTCTGGTTAGGTGGCAACTGAGCCTTAGGAGATAACGCTGCTAGGACAAATGGATTTAACACCTCCCGGCTCAATTCAAGGGAGACCCACAAGTCCATGTGAAAACGCTAAGCAAGGTAAATTGAGTGCAGCTACAAGGCTTAGTCAATGGCTGAGTTACAAAGTTGTGAAATTGTGTACAATATCAATATTGCGTACAAGCTCTGTTCCCAGGTGAACTGGTGAGTATTGGAAACTGCATCTTTAAATAGCTTATTTTTAGAGGCAGGAAGTATGTAGAGAAGCAGCAGAAAATACACTTTCTCTGTTACCTAGAGACAGTTGGAACTTGTCCCTAAATAAAGAAGCTCTCCTTCAAGTACCTGGGGGCAAAGGGATTCCTGAATACCACTTGTTCGCTAGAGCAATGCTGCACAGGCTTAGAAAATGGAAGTTTAACAGCTCTAGCCATGCAACCTAAGAGTGGACATGCTTGACAGCGTCACTCAAATGGCCTGATAAGGCTAACAAGCAAGATGTCTACAGTCCGTCAAAGGTCTCGTGAAGTGCACACGGGATGTTTGTGGTGTTGTGTAAGGAAGATGTGCAGCCTGGGCAATGTCTGTGTATCAGAACTTCCAAGACCTGGGGTTGCACTTAGCGTGTAGGCAGAGCAGAGTACTCAACTGGTTAACAAAAACGCACCTTAAGTGTGTAACAGAAGATCGTAACCTTTGGGGAAACATGGTACAATGCATGAGGAACTAGTTGAGACTATGCTTGGGCTTTTATAGGCTTTGAAGCCTGGCTACTGGACAGTTAGACCCCACTCTGGTCCACTTTCATCAGTGGACGAGAGTTGAGTGCTACCTCCAATGTAGTGTGAGTGAAGAGACCTGCAGGATGTATCTGGTCATGAATTGTAGCTGCCACTGGAGGAAAATGAATAAGTCAGGGTCCTCCGGATGCGGGTGGAGGCAGACTCCAGAGGAGGCAATGCTATTAATGGCCTGGATAAAAGGAATACGTCAGAGCAGGACAGGATCTCTGGAGTGCCAATAGCAACCAGGGAAAGAGGTGACGGCAGCCACCACCACTTACTGCTACGGACAGCTGTTCTCCTAATCCCCATCTCTATCAACATCTCTAAACATCTCCATGCGAGAGCAAGGTTGGTGAAACAGCAACCCCTCCCAGAACCACAAGCTGGGCACAGTTTTGTCTTTGTTGCCTCTCTCTCGTGGTGCTTTGACTAGTGGCTAATTCCTCAGACCTCGGTGCTTCCCATTTGACTATTCACTTTGGAGTCATCTGTTAACGAAATGTCTGTAAGTTAACGGGGACTGAAATCCGGTCTGAAACCATCAGTCACCACCTTATTATTTCAGCAGTATTTTCTTCAGCCTGCTGGACGGCACATAATGGAGTGAGGCAATTACACGGCTAGACCCAAACTTCAGTCGAAATTACACATATACCCGTTCCTGTTAACCCACAGCTGCCTGGGGGCGGTGCAGGATACACAATATCTGGCAAAAACCGTTCGGATGTGCACGACTGTTTGGTGACAGTAGTCTCTAGTCAAGGTCATTTTTCTTGACTGTTCTTCCCTTAAAGCTCGCTGCTGGGCCCCCAATTCCCTGTAGGCTTCCTCCTACTGTGTAAAACATGTTTTTATTAGTAATCTTCATGTTTTTAGCAAGCTGCTGTTCAAAAACTATTTTGGCTGGCCTAAATGTGTTGGGTTGGTTTTTTGGTGGTTTTTTTTTTTTTATTTAACTTGGCAGAATTTGGGATTTTCTATATTTCTTCTTTGGCCATAACTTATACTTTTTGAAGGATGTCTTTTTACTTCTAAATGTCTTCTTTGCTCAGCTGTTTAGCTGTGCCAGACTTGGAGATTTTTTTTTTGTTAGCATATTTTGAGTGATAGCATATTTAAAGCTTTAAATACAGGGTCTCAATGTCATTGCAAGCATTTTGTCTTTTCATCAGCTACCTTAAAATTCTTCTTAATTATTCTCCTGACTTTTATACTTATTCCCCTTTGAAGGAAAATATACTCATCTCCCTTTTAAGTTCCATTGCACTGCAGTGTACTTTTTTGTTGCTTTTTTCTCTCCTGCAGCAATATTGCACTTGAGCACATTGTGTTCGTTATGACAAAGCGACTGTTCACTATTACATTTCAAACTCCCTCCTATGTACTACTCGTGACTAAATCAAGAGTCCATCCTCCACTTGGCTCCTCTGAGTGGTCATTCTAAGAACTATTCATTTATCAGGGCTAAAAATACAGTCTTTGCATCATTATTTGACATGGTATCTACCTGGTCTATATGGGGGTAATTAATATCTCCCATTATCATTATGTTTTCTCCCCTGACAACCTTTTAAAGTCCTCCAGCTGTTTTTCATTCCACTACCCTAATCGGGTGGTCAATAGTATATGCGTGGCATTACTCAGACACGTCAATATGTAATGGATCTCTGGTAGTTTAAACAAAACCCTAGGCTTTTTTTTTTCCTTTTTTTAAATTTTTTTTTTTCCTCTCTCCCTCTCTTTTTTTTTTTTTTCCCTGGAACCTGGACAAATACTGTGCTAGTAGCCTGAATCATTTTCTGTGGTCTCACATCTTGAGCTGCTGCTCTGGCAATCATCTTCCTACCGAAATGAGACAAGATCTTACATTGGCTTGGGTTTTGTTGTTGTTGTTGTTGCTTTTTTAAAAATAAAATTCACATGTTCAATGTCTAGCTCTGGGCTTTGCTCCATGAAAATGTCTTCCTTCACCAGCTCCTTTTTTTCAGTTTGCTGAATGTACATTTGTAACTGAAAAGAAAACTTTTATCACCTTGGAGAAGGGCAGAGATACTTTCTAGCTGCGTGTGCTCCCCGCATCTTCTGTAACGGTAAGAAGAATTTTATGGTCATTGCTGGTTAAGGTCAGCTTACCACATATAAAAACATTCAGCTCTTTATACCCATACTGGAGTTCCTGCCAGGGTAATGGGTATGGTAATCATTCCCTAATTTCCTCAATCTCTATTCAGAAACCAGCCCTACATTTGCCACTTTTCACTTCTTGATTACCAAGGCCAGCTTAAGCAGAAGGTTGTACGCTGCATCAAATAATTCAGTGATTTCACATCGGAAAGGCTTTTAAATTCTTGGGCAAGTGCTATCACAATTAGTCATTTGTCACTGAGCCTCCGGCACCTCCCTCGTGCCTTCACAGTGACCACAAACACATTTAACATCGAGCGTAGTTTCGAATGTGGCTGTGAGAGCAAGACACCCATGTCTGAAGCCATTCTTGAGCACTGCCTTTATTGTTGTATCTATCAGGTTTGGGGCTCTTTCATGAGCAACTTTAAGTTCTCAAACTCTTTGCACCCTTCATTTTGGGGACACCACACCTGTCAGGTTGCTGGTGTGGAAAGCTTTCAAGGTGCAACAGTCTGTTCCCCTCGCCTCTCTCCTAGGATGCACCAAGCCTTCCTCTGAGCTACCTCTGTGCTTGGCTGAGTTAATGTTTGGTTGTTTCCTGTTTCTACAGTGCTTACGGTTTTGGCCAAGCTCCTTAATGAACTGACACCCACAAGACTGTGTTCTTTGCTAATCACCCTGCTAAGAGCTTTGGAACTATGCAGATATTGCCACCATTCTTGCAAATTTGACTGAATCAGACCAAAGTCGCTTAAGTTCCTGCAAATTTCCTGACAGTCAGCGGTGGCACAGAGGAAAGACAGCTCACCTCCCCCCTTGAGAGGGGGAAAAGCAGAACCCAGCAGTTATCCATTCCTTTAGCAGCGAAAGGTCTCATCCGTCGCACACATGTATGACTAACTGTGCTGTCTGGTGCGACAATAAGTGTCATGCAGAGGAGATGTACTTAGTATGTGCAAGGGACAGGGGCACTGGAGCAAAGCACCCAGAACTGAACCGAGCCTGCTTTTCTTTGGACCATGGCAGGTGCCAGACACAGCCCCAGCCTAAGGAGAAGATATCTTGCGATCTCCTGCTTTGCTTTGCTTTACTAAGGGCAGTTGTAAAACCCTGTGGACACATCCAGGGTGGAAAAATAATCAGTGTTGTATTCATCAGCAACCCTCATCTTGAGGGTTTTGTAGGTATTTATTTGGATGTGGAGGGCTTTTCCGTGTAAATGAAGGGCTTTATCTATTATCTTCCTGCAATATCCCCATTCTTGATTTTTTTTTTTAAACCCATCCTGAGACTTGTGAGGGTAAAGCATTATCTACATTTAGCCTCTGCTTAAAGACAAAAGAACTATCTCAAGTCGTATTTGCTGCAGACAGCTCGGCTCTTCCAGCTTAATCCCGGTTTCAGGTGAATGTTTCCTTATCCCCTTGAAACAGTTACAGGTTGACCTAGTGCTCACCTTGCTGCATGCACCCTTCCTTTTATTACAAAGGTGATCTTTTCTAGTCCATTTATTCAACCCTCCAGCTTTCCTGTTCCTTTAATGGGGATAAACTCCCTGCTGTAAACCCCAGATTATTCCTGTCCACCTTCCAAATCTATTGCTTTCTAGTTACATTAATATTACAATTACTGACAACACATTGTCTTGTGCACTGAAATCCACCCTAAACTTAATGAATATCTCCTTGGCTTTCAGGCTGATAGCCTGTCCGTCTCTAGTGAAGCTGCTACCGCACGTGACACTAAAACCCTCTGAAAAAGGGATCTGATTGCTGCCCTCTTCATCCATCCTGCGCACACCCCACGGTGGTTTGCAGACTGCTGCCCAGGAGCGTAAATCACAATGTTTCCCCTCCCACTGTCTGTGGATCATGGTGTGCGTCGCTCTGTGCTGTCCTCAACTTGACTGCCTCTCGTCTGCCAGCCTCATCTCTGGCAGGAGGCTGGATGTGCAGTTGTATCCATCGCGTCAAATATGGTCCACAAGCTGTGCTTGGATGGAGTGACTTTTGGGGGTCACTTTTGCTGCACAGCAAATGCTGAATGCCTTGTCAAATGTTAATTTTGTGTCTCTTCCCACTGACTTGGGTAGACTTTCCAAACTGCAGTATTGTCTCCTTGGCCTGTGATCAGTCATAGTCTCCTCTATGATGTCATTTTCTTTTTCTTAATTCCAGGCAAAAAAAAAATCCAACAACCACCCTACCTTGTTAGGTTTTATTTCAGTGTTAGGATGGAGTACACACGTTTGTGTGAGCTCCTCCCTGGAATGGGCCTGGGACAAGCATTTGGTCTTGGCTTGCATTATTTTACCTTTGTAATCCAAAGTTTGCTGCAGGGAACAATCCTGTCCTGGCGAGAAAACCGAGAAGATATCATCTCTCTCTCGTTACTATAAATCATTTAACAAAGGCAATATATTGGAATTAAGCCACATTCCTCAGAAGACAGCGTGTTTCTCCTTAACCATCAGTGAGGTCTCATTTGTTGCTCTACTTGACGGGACGTAGTCTGCGTTTGGTTCTGCTTGGCTGGGGGCTCCCCAGAGGACTGGGTCGCTTGCTTCTTCCTTTAAAAGCTCGTAGTGTGTGGACAGAAGCAGCGTTTGTGTGATATGGTAAATACAATTTGCTGATGACTGGCAGAGGGTTACAAAATTGAATCTGTGCCTTTTTTCTCACTTGTTTTTGTTCGTACTTGTGATTCAATGCTGCCTTCCTCAGACTGCGGTACCCCACGTTTCCACTGGGCAGATTTCTTTCTCACCTTTCCCCGCTTCCCACACCATCTCTCTGCAGCAGGAGCTCTGCCTAATCTGGGCTCTCCCTCGAGCACGTCAGGTGCTACCCTAGGGAGCAGTCCCATCCTCCTTGTCTGGGGCCCACAACAAAGGCTGGCTGAACCCGGGGGAGCTGCAACACGTCTATGTGCTCTTGTGTACCCTGTCTCTGAGGGACCCATCGCCGACCTCTGCGTTTGCATGCACTTGGCAGCGTGCTGCTGCCTGTGGCAGATCTACAGAAAAGTGTTTTGCTGGCATATCCACTTAAGAAAGAGGATAGTCCAAAGCTGCCTGTGCAAGTCTCGCTTCACTGCAGCTGGCCCATTTCATTCAGACATCTGCTGTGCTGATGGAGAAGGTGCCACTTTCAGAACGGGGTTGCCACAAGCACCAGCCGCGCAGGAACCAGACTCTTACAAATCAGCAATTTACAGTCCACCCCCTTCTCCCATTTCTGTGTGTTCGTACTGCAGGACCAGAGAGGCAGGCGGTTTATGGGGGATGTGTGGGGGTAAATCCTGGTTCCACTGAATCCCATAAAGGCCATGCAATTTGGTGGGTCCATTTTTTATTCCTGCTACTTCCCTGCCTCTGGCATCTCTGGGGCTGTAACGATACCAGGTTTGGTGCAAGACCGGGTGAGAAGACAGGTTTCTGCTCTCATGTCTTCCTGAGTATTTTCTGTTCCAAAACGGATGTTGGAGAGACTTGCTGTAGGATCTGCCTTGAAAGTCTTACCTCTGAGATGTCAGGCCCTGCTCGGTGTTAAGTGAAATTGTCTGCAGCTCATTAACATCAAAGCATTTTCTCCACTGGTCTGGGCAGCTCAGGAGTAACCAGCAGATGAACCAGAGAACAGCTACACTCTCCACTAAGCTTTGCCTGCAAACAATTAACATCAAAGGGGAGCCACTACGAAATGGGAAAAACAACGCTTCCACTGCAGCAAGTCTCGTGGCTGGTGGGGAAGCGGGGGGAGGCCGAAGCTCCGTCCCAGCTAGAGACTTTGTGCTGAGACGTTTGCAGGAGCGAGCAGAGGGAAGGGCTGCTGGGGCCTGCTGGTGGTATTGGCCAAGAAAATGGTGGATCCACTTTTGGTTTGAACAAAACTGTCTGATGGTGTTGGTGGCAGCACGGTGCAGGCTCTGCTGTATCAGACCCGGTCCAGCCTAATTCTGGGATCAAGCCAGATCTGCTGTTGCTTTGGTATGTTCGTGATTGCTCACTCAGCTGTCGCTCTTGCTGGGTCTCCTGAGGCCAGCCCCACTGTTCTTTACACACTTCTCCATCCCTTTGAACACAAAAGTTTTGGCGAGCAATTCCAGGTGTTGCTGCCCTTTTTTAAAGTGGACCTTGACCCTCTGTTTGCCCTTCCCCGTAGGAGGCCTGTGGAATTAAACCATTTTTTAGATTACAGGACCATTCCCTTTCTCTAGCTCCCAAGCACTTTCTCCTGCCTTATGTACTGGATTCTCTGGTTCACGCTTCCTCTTCCTCTCTGCTTTGGTAGTGGGTAAGAAATCCAAACTATTGGTATTTATCACACTAACAGTCTGTGATTAGCCCTGGGGGGGCAGCAGGGTTTGGAAAATGAATTAATTCTCATACTCACTGATTGTTTTACCACAGCTTATACGTGTCCCAGTCAAAGATCAGAAGCTTTTTGGTAGGTGCTGCACCAGCACAGAACAGAAACGTGGGGCTATCTCAAAGACTTTGCTACCTAAAGATCAGTCTAGGAAGAGAGGATTGCAAAAAAGAGAGCAACAAAACTGGAACTCTATTAATAAGTGCTGGGGGTCAAGATTAGAGATAATATAACCACAGTAACAGCCAGCGCACGCTTCCTTCCTGCTAGCTCTGCCGTGGGAGTGCTAACCTCCAGCCACAGGGCAGAAGATAGAGCTGCAGGGCACAGCCAAAACAGGTAAAGCCACCAAGGCTCATGAGTTGAAGTTGTAGGATGCGACTTTCAGGCGAGGTACTTTCTCCAGAGGGGAGGCGCGCTTTGTGGAAAAGCATACGTAATTCTGTTCAGGCTTGCTCAAGAAAAGTATGTTCAAAACCGATCAGGCGCGCTGAAGGACAGCTAATACCAGCTGGGCAATAGTCAAACTGCTACAGAAGGAGGAACTACGGAAATTTATCTTGTCCACCCTAGAAAAAGGAGGGCCACGTGGAGGCTGTGCACAGAATTGTGTTAGGGGAAGGCTGGGGAGAAAAGATGCTTAAAAGAGCACTTCAGCACTGCCTGGGTGTAAGAAGTGGATTGAGGAACATGGGCCGCTGGCATGTTAGGAGCGGGTCTGCAGCCACTAGGGAAGGGAAATTTGGGAGCAGCCTCCTGAAAGGAGTTAGCGGGAGCAAGAAACTAAACTTGCTCTGAAATGGTGATTGATAAATTTAAGACTAGCATCATATGACCCAGTTGCCTGTCACAGCAGGGATGCGAACTGAGTGCAGAAGAAGCAAGGAGACAGTAATGGCTTGATGGCCAATAGCCACGCTGCCAGCAAGCTCACCGCCGCCAAGTTTATTTTGTGGGCATCGGAGCAAGAGAAGAATCTTGCAAGGAAGAAGTAGCAGGAAGGCTCTCGTGAAGTCCACAGTGGGCAGGCACTAGGCCTGGTGTATCTGGACTGAGAAGATGCAAGGTGAGCAACCATTAGCCTCTCTAGCAGCTTGTCCACCCGCTGTTCTAGCTGCCATCCGGATTGCAGACAGAATTTCCCTGCTGGAGTCTCAAGTATTCATGTTGCAAACCTTCTGTTTAGGTCATCTGCCTCTCAGGGAAGAAGTACTTCTGTGGTTAGTGCAGTGCCTAACAGACTTTTGAACTGGCTCTAGCAAGAGGCATGTCTGGACTTTGGGTGGAAGGAAAATTCCCCACTGTCAACACAAGGGCTCCGGAAGTGAAGACATATAGACTCCAATGGCTCATCACACTGAAAAAGGGGTGGAATGAAGACTGGGATATCGCCAACAACTGCAGCGAAGGGGATCAGTCCTGAGCAGAGGTGCCCAAAGAACTTTCCTGCTGCTTGTAGCAGAAAAATTCTCCACAAGTCGTGCTTTCTGTTCCTTCTTTTCACCACTAATGGCTTTCAAACCAGGACTGGGATTCCCTGGTCACTGAACCAGGCTGCTCCACTCATGACAACAAGCTTCGCATTGCCCTCTTCACAAGGAAGCTGCATCTTGAAACAGGCTTCTTGCCTCTTGCTACTCTGGTTGCTGTCTGCTCTGGGAAGTTCCACCTCCTACAGTTAGAAACTGTCCTCTGACTTTCTCCACGAGGGTATTAAGAGCCAATTAATAATCTGTCCTTATGCTACTATTTGGCCTTGGATAGCTCTGTCCCTTGAAATTTACACCCTGTCCCTTGAAATTTACACCCTTTCCCCACTGGAGCTTCCCTGGTACACTGGCACAGCAATCACACCTCAGTTTTGCTTTCCTTTTGCTGGACTAGCCAAACCGAGCTGTCCTGGTCTCCTTTTGTAGGACAGGCTCATTGCTCTCCTACCTACAGGCACCGAGAGCCTGCTCTGTGCCCCTTGTAGTTCCTTTTGAACAGGACAGCCGGCATGCTGCAGCTGCGACTGCACCTGAACAGCGGCATAAACTCTTCTCTATCTGTCTCCACAGGAAATATCTTATCTGGGCCACCCCACTACCACATCTCCATGCAGCCAGCTTTGACCTCTCCGCCTGTCAAACTCCCTAGCTGTGTGCGGCTTGGCAAGGTGAGGGTAATGGCTCCGGTGGTTAGCGTGGGGGAATAAAGGCCGCAAGTCCTGGGTTTCATCTCTGGTCTTGCTGCGGGGTTTGAGGTAAGACATTTCACCCTTCCGAGCTCATCCGCTGAGCTTGCAGAAAGCTGGTGCCGAGGTTTTCCTCCTGTACGGGCACCAGGCAGTACCACGCCTGGCCCTTGCCTGTCAATGTGCTCACCGCTTGCCATCAGAAATGGTGTTACTGCATCATCAACCCCCTTACAATGTCTGAGCTCACGGTGGAAGGAGGTCTTTGTTCTTGTGGTGTAAGGCTGAAGGGTAAATGGACACCGCTAAAGCACAGGAGGTGGTTGTGTCGGGGAGACGACGCTGCGCTATCAGCAGGCCTCTGCCCCTGCAGCCGAGCGTCGTTCCTTTTCATCGCGGCCACCAACAGACCTGCTGTTTTTAACTACGCCAGGCGCGGATGAGGAGATGCCAACTCCTCCTGGCAGAAAACTACGTGCCCCCCGGCGGCGAGACGTCCCCTCAGGGTCAGTGACCCCTCAGGGACGGCGATCCCTCAGGGGTGGGATGTCCCCTCAGCGACAGTGGCCCCTGAGGGGTGCGACGTCCTCTCAGAGGAGGGACGGCCGCTCAGGGGCGGCAGGCCCCGCGGGACCGCAGCCTCCGGCCAGGCCGGGGTGCGGCTGCCGCCGGGGGGCAGCGCCCGGCCGCGCTGCCCGGGGGGGGGCGGGCCGGCGGGGGGGGGACAGCGCCCCGCACGTGCGGGCAGGCGGCGCGCGGGGATGGGGGGGGGGGGGGGGGGGGGCGGGGCGGGGGGGGGGGAGGCTGCGCGGGCGCAGGCGCGCGGCGGGAAGGGGCCGGCGGCGGGGCGGGGCGTGGCGCGGCCCGGCGGCGCCTGCGTGGCGCGGCGAGGCGGGCGCTGACGGCGGGTGGGCGTGGCGCGGCGCGGCGCGCGGCCCTTCCTTCCCGTCCCTGCCCCCCTGGCCGTGCCCGCCGCCGCCCCCACCCCCACCCCCGCCCGCCGCCCAGAAGATGGCGAGCCCGTGCGGGCGGCAGCAGTGCTCCATCGAGAGGCGCGGCGTCCGCCACCAGCTCGATTCGTGGCGACACAAGCTCATTCACTGTGTAGGTGAGGGACGGCGGCGCGGCGGGGAGGCCGGGCCGGGCCCCGCGGCGGCGGCGGCGGCCGCGGGGGGAGGCTCCGCCGGGGGGGGGCCGTGAGGCGAGCGGCGCCGCGGCCTGCGGGCCCGCCCCCCTCCCCCCGCCGCCGCGGGCCGCCGTGAGGCGAGCGGCGCCGCGCCGGGCCGGGCCCCGCCCTTCGCCGGGGAGGGAGCCGGGAGGGGGGTCCTGCCCTGCCCTTTTGTGCGGCCCCTGTCAGCGCCGCGCCCGCTCCTCCCCGCCCGGCCCGGCCGCGGCCCCTTCAAACTTGTTTACGGCGGGGCCGGGGCCGCGCCCGCCGGCGGGGAGCGGCCCGCCTGTCACTGCCCATCCGCCGCTGCGGGAGGCGAGGCGAGCCCGGCCCGGCCCGCCTGCCCCCGGCCCGCCGCCGTGAGGCGAGGCGGGAGGCAGGCAGGCAGGCCGCGGAGCCGGCGGCGGCGCGCCCGCCCCGCGCCCCGGCGGGAGAAGCAGCGGGGGGAGGCTCGGGGAGGGGGGGAGCGCGGTGGCGGGGCCGGCGGAAAGTTGTGGATCGGGGTGCCGGATTGACGCCGTGAATCCGGAGCGGGGCCGCGGGGGGGTTAAAAGGATGTGTGATTGCTTTTCTCTTCTTCTCTTTTTTTTTTTTTCCTCCCCCCTTTTTTTTCCCCTCCTCCTCTCTTGTGCGCATTTGTTGTTATGCAGGCTCCTTGCAATCGAATATTTGGGGTTTTTGAAAAAGAAGTCCCCAACGCCCTTTCATCTCGAGTAACTTTCTCCATTCAAAATACAGATTTTGCCCTTTTCTCTTTCCCTAGTGAGCAACCGAGCCCCTTTCTATGGGTCCCAAAATACACATAAACGCCAGCTCTAGGCCAGGAATTCGGTGGGTATCTGCAAAGATAGTAGAATAGATTTGACAACAGTAGACTATGAACTTCCAGCATAATCTTAAAAATCTCTAACCAGAACACTGGTATGTCTCTTCTTGTTTGGCCTCCTGCTTTTAATTGAGCACAAATCCTGATTTTATTTTTAAATATGCAAATATGGCCATAATCTGCCAGTGACTGCTCAGCGTAGGTAATCTGTAATAACATTCAGAGATTCACTTTAGTTCCTTGTGTGCAGAGTTAAACCTCTTATTGTCAGTTAGCTCAGCATCCTAGTTCATTATCGGGGATTTGAAACACCATTTTTGGTTACAGCAGGAATTGTAACTGCTGCCATATATATTTTTGGCTTCCTCTAAATGTTTAAATTTCTGTGATATAAAAGTGTGCACTAGATGCTTGTTAACTCCAGATTAATACAAGCAATTAACTTGTTCTAAGCATAAAGAGATTCAAGGGCAATACATTGCTGAGAAACTCAGACTTTACACAAAAGTGCTGGGTTTTCTTTCCAACCAATTATTGATGCTTCTAGATCCAGTTTATGGGGTTTTATTTTGATTCTAGCTTTGCTATGTTAGGAACATTTTGCTGGTTTCCACCTCTGCTTCAACCAGATTTATTTTACTTTTGTCTCCTTTTCTCATCTCCTCTTTCCTTGGCTGCTGGGGATCACCTGTTCTAGTCCTTTCTAAACTCCCTACTTGCAGCATGTCATCTTGTCTTCCTCTCGGTCCCTGCTGCTTTGTCGTTGGGTCCTTCAGTCCTCCAGTGGAGCTGCCCTGCTGCTCAGAGTTTAACCAGATAGCTGTGAGGGGTAAAGGGGGGGGGGAGGAAGAAGGAAGGAAGGAAAAAAAGAAAAAAAGGACAGTTTCAAAGCTGCTGTTGAAGATCTTGTGTTGGGGTGAAATGCAAGAATTGTGTCTGTTCATTATGCTGCTCTTTGGGAAAATCTTGGGTAGCTAGAGAAGTTTGTGCTATCTACAGACTCAAGGAAAGCACTACGTTATTAAAGTTCTTAGCAACCCTGAGTGCTAAAACTTGAAACAAACACCACCCCCACCCCCCGCCACCCCCATTTATACACACCCTGTTCCACTTCCCTAAAGCCATTAAAATTGCCAGCTCCTGGAGAAGTTGCTTTCACCTCTATCCCTTGCATATCTCTTCCTCATGCTTAAATTTGATATACATTTTGTTCCTCCAAAAGATTTCCCTCTGTGAAAGTCCCTCTGTGTGTGTTTAACAAAAGATACTGTGAACACTGTTAAGCGCAGAGGTGACTGGGATTTTTTGGAGGTAAAGTACAAAACCATTTTTTAAAAAAAATAAAGTCCAAAGTGTAACAGTGCTATGTGGCTTTTATCTTGATGGCACTATGTCATAAATAGTTTCAGCCTCAAATTGATCAGCTTTATGAGATCTCGGGACCTGCCCTGTTCCTAGTATGAATCTTGCATAAATTGTTGGGTCATATAAATGTGTTAATTGTTACCTTTTTTGATTTTGATAGTTTTTCATAGTATTATAAAAGGTTTATTGCACTAGCCCAGGTTATCCAGCTGAAATTATGCTGTGATCTTAACCCCTTTCCCCAAACACATCTCTGTTGTCTTTTTAAGCGGGTCTTGACAATGTTCCTTGGGGTTTGGAAGTTGACCTGTTAAATGATGTAATGTTCTGTTTCACCTTGGCCATTTGTAGAAGTCTTTAAGAATTTGTTCCTGTAATAAATACTGATAGATAAATACGGGAAAGCAGAATATGGGAAAATCCTTGTTACTTCAGAAATGCCCATTTATAGTTAGTTCTGAAAGTAAATCTGAGGTGTGTGGGGTTCTCTGTGTTAGCATCGTTCCCTGAGAAGTCATTCTAATACCACACAGTATGGTAGTCAGAAAAAATAAAGCCTGTGGTTTGAACCTAGTGCATTTGGTAATAAATATGGCTTAAGCAATTCACTTTCCCCTCTTGTTTCTTGCTTCTGCAATAGTCCACTCTGTTGGACTGTGGCTTTATGACAATGTGTCAAACTAAGCTTGTGCTCTCAAGGGGAGCAAAAACAGAGGAGGACTGAAGGACCACCTTTTTGCCCACAGGGAGCCAATTCAGGGGAGCTATGCTAGCAGATAACATCATCTTTTGGAGGGAGGAGAATAATTTTCTGCTAGTATAGCTCCCTGAACTGGCTCGCTGTCGGGTCAAGCAAATACCAGTGGTAGCACAAGGAAGAGGGTGAGGATGCATAGCTGGTGGGAAGGAAGAGAGTGAGAACGCAGCAGCAGAGATACAGATCGTCTTGAACTGTCGCAGAGTTGCACCTTCGGTTGCGCCAGCACAGCCTTTTGTGGGAGGTAGCTCAGGGAACTCATCTGGCTTAAGCCTGCCTTCCTTGTCATGCGTTCAAGCCCCTTTTTTGGGGGGAGGGAGGTGGTGGGGGACAGGTCTGTGAGCAGTTCTGTTGATGCAGTGGTGCAATTGAGGGAGCAGTGTGCCGTGGCCCAGAGGTGGAGGGAGGTGTGGAGAAGGGGTGTCTCAGCTCTCTTTGCAGTGAGATGCATTGGGCTGTTGAACCGCAGCGTAGGAGGGTAGCCAGGAGCGGCACGCGGCGTCTTGATGCCCTGGTAGGACTTTGATTCTAGAGATACAATATGCCAGATGATAACTATTTGGTGCTGATATATGTGTTCGCTGTACCAATCTTGAGTGTTACTGTCTTTTTCAGCGGCCAAAATCAGATACCTAGAGACGAATGTAGGTGGTGATTTTTTTTTTTTAATTATTATTATTTATTATTATCTTCCCCCCTGCCCCCAGCCTCCAGTCACTTGCTGTTCAGGCACTTGCTGAATTGGAAATGGTTGATGAGATCAGATCAGCTAAGGAATGGGGAGTTTGAGGGAGGAGAGAACCCACAGATCCCTGAAACCCTCCTAACACCTTTTACGCAGGCAGTAATAGCATTGCAATGCTGTGTGGTTACTGGAGTGATAGTTTGAGTAGTCGCGTGCATTTCTACTAGCTGGTGATGCTTGGCCCTTTGTTAAATATTAGCTGTACTCTTAGAGACGCCCTGACTGAATTACAGCCTGTGTTGAGGGGGCAGGGGCAGGGAGAGAATGTATTAGTTCTCTTCAGCAGTGATCCTAGGTTTGGGAGCAAAATGATGATTTAAAGGGAAAACCTGTAACATTCACATAAGATTTCCAGTCATCTTCAGCTCTGTCAGTGTTTCGTTGAAATGCTGCTTAGCTGTTGATTTTACTCTTAAGCTGTCAAAATAAGCTGAAGTAATTTCCGTTGTGTCTTTTTTTTAATGGTGGTTGCTGGTGAAATACTGCAACCTAAGTACCTGATCTGTTCCTGTGTACTAATTTGTTGAATAGTGATGGTCTTCCATGACCATAGATACTTAGGACTAAAGTGTGGCTCCTGTGGAAGAAATATGATACATCAGGAAGTATTAGAAGCTAATGCTAATCAAGAGAAGGTGTATAACAGTTGAATTATTCTGAAATCTTTATTACATTTTCTTATCTTGATTATTGCTTGGGTATAGTTCCAGCGTGTATGTGATATGAATTAGCTGCTGCTTCCAAACAGTTAGTTGTGTTATCTCATTGTTTTGGAAGTAGGCTTCAGTCTCCAAGTGTTTAACGTAGTTCTAGTTCAAAGGGCAGATTGTATTTCTTTGTTCCAAAATGAGAAAGCTTATTATAGCCCTGATGTTGATGAAAAATAATAATAAAAAGCAAGTTAAAGGAAGTGCTAAAGTAAAAGTGTAAATGTAGGGCTATTCTAAACTGGTACGTGTTTTAGATATGCCCCCAGCCAATGTCCAAGTGGTACTATTTGCCTTATTTCAACCTGCATGTAATGTAAATCCAGCTTGCGGCTTTTTATATTAATATAAATCCATTGTACAGAAACTTTACAGTATCGTAGCTGAAGGCTTGTTCAAGAAGATCTGGTCTACACAAACATTTTTGCCTGTTGGCAGGATGGATACAGGGAGGGAGAATTACCCTTTTATGACAAAGTTATGCCAGGAAAAAAATTGAAGCAGCTGTCACTTAAAAATAAAAATCTTTAGTTGTAAGGAGTGAAATTTACAGCTTGATATTTAGCTTTACTTTAAATGTGCATGGAAGGATGGTATGCATCTGAATAACAGTAGAAGTTGAACTGCAGGGGACGAAATCTAGATCTGTTTCAAATATCTCTTTGGATTCACTGTGAATCACTTCAGATTTGCCTTTGTTTCCTTATTTGCAAATGAAGAATAACTTCTACCCTGGCAGGGACAATGTCAATGAAACAAAAGCATGTTAAAAAAAAATCTTGATAATCACTCTCTATTATATCATCTTGAGTTCTTCTTCTGGTAGCTGCAACATGAAATTTTGGACTAGGCCAAATTACTTGGTTTGTTTCGCATTTCAACAAAAATCTATTTTAATTTGTGTGAAGTAATAACTATCACTGCACGGTGGGAGGTTTCCTTCTTGGGACATGTTCATCCTGCAGGAAGTAACAGGGGGTTTTGACTTAACTTTTAACGAAGAGCTAATGACATTCAGAGTTCATCCAGTTTTAATAGAACTTCTCAAAATGAATTACAGTAATTCATTCTGTGCATGCAGGAAATAGTCCAAATCCACCTAGATAAAATCTTTGTAGTATTTATATTGAGATATATATACTACAGATTTACAGCTTTGTGGTATGGCACCATTTTAAGAGTACCTGAAGGACTGTTCACATTTTTTAAGCCATTTTTGGCAGTTTATGCTGTATGTTGATGATAATCTAAATACTGTTATGTACAGAAATACAATAACTGCACTTTAGTTAAGAATGGATGATACACAATCCCACTTCTTGTGTTCAGTTGTCTGAGTCCTTATTGCATAGTACTTAAATGGCTTAATGCTCTGCTATCTTACATCCAGACAAGTACTGTTACGTGTTTTGTTTTGTGATTCTTTTTTTTTTTTTTTTGTCTGAGAAGTTGTGTTCTTTCATGGCTAATATAAAATAACAATGAGAATACTTCCTAAAAGTCAGTTTAGGCA
This sequence comes from Phoenicopterus ruber ruber, assembly GCA_009819775.1. NCBI lineage: Eukaryota > Metazoa > Chordata > Aves > Phoenicopteriformes > Phoenicopteridae > Phoenicopterus > Phoenicopterus ruber. The sequence continues at coordinate 25,454,075 of CM020221.1, read as the reverse complement.
AGGTTTGAGGAAAAACAGGCATTTACTAGGGTTAAAGAAAGGTAGCCCTGTCATACTGATTGGGGCGGAGGGGACACTACTGCAGTGTTTTACATGGGACTTTCCAATCCGTTTCCTCACCCTCCTATGTACATATCTTTTCACTCTTAAGAGGATGAAGCTTTAGTTCTCAAAGGTTACTGGGATGGATATTTCCAATTCTGTGAGAAATACAAAACTTTTGGGATTTTCTGAGGGCAGGGTTGGATGGGCTGGGCTGAGCCAATCTAGACTCTACCTCTGGCCAAAAGGGGTGGTAGTGCTTGTTTTTACTAAATTGACAGAAGACTCTGCAAAGCCAGCTAACCTTCTGGTGATGCTTAGTAACCCCAGTCATCCTAGCTAGGAGTGTCATGAGCAGGAAAGCTCATCTGAAGCACTGGATGGGATCTCGTCCATGGGGTGAAGGGAAGGGGAGAGAACAGAGTAGCCTTCTCCAAAGGCAGGGATTTTTCTAGTTTGCGTCTTCTGTCTTGTAACTGCACTACAGACTGTGGCTATGTTTGACAGCCGTGCTGTCTAAGCTGGTTTAAATAGTCCCCTCTGTGCTGGCACAACTATGTGTGGCAGCTTGGTGAATCAGTTCCCTGACTAGACCTGGCTGGAAAACAATCTTTTTTTTTTTTTGCTACAACATCTGCAGAGGATGGAGAGGCAAAGAATGAAGAGTTGAGGCTATTCAGCTGGTGTTGTCACACACGCACAAACCCAAGTTGTCTTTTGCTGAATAAGTGCTAAATTCTACTTGCATCATGTTCGCTTGCAGTAGCAGAAAGATTGCTTCATTCTCCCTCTTCCTTCAAAGCACCGTGGGTTATACCATGCTCTCTCCCTGATGATGAACTGTGTGCTTTGTTGTCCCAACCATGTTGGATGCTCTTGTCCAGTACCTCCATTAATAAGTTGCAACTTTACACCACTTCTCCCCAGTATCTCTGCAGGCCTCTGGGGTTCCTCAGTTCTCTCTGATAAATCCATGTGGCCTCAGCTTCTTTTGGGAAGTGAGAGCTTCAACTTCTTTCTTTTTCTCTTGAAGAATGCTGTACTGCTATTTCTCTGGACATCTTCAAGTCATTTACCTTTTACCTCACATTTAGTTTGTCTTGTATGCTGTGTAGTATCGTGTGTTCTTTTATGGTGAGTTGAAAAAAAAAATCAGCTCTCAAAGCTGAGTAGGAAATTTAAATTACACATCAACACTGCTGGCACATGAAAGATGAAGTGGAGGTTATGGTGTTTCAACATTTCTGCAGGACACCACTTCCTACATAGTAAAATTGTTATTAGATGATGTCTCCATCTGTTTTTTCCGCTCCTCTTACAGAGAAGAGAAAAGATGGTACTCCTGTTGCATTTTTCAGAAGCAATGGCAAAGTGGCTGCACAGGGAAGACTTGCAGGGAGACAAAGGATGTTCCTTATGCCCTGAGGACCATGATATTTTATGGGAGGGAGAAGAGAGGGGAAAAAAGAGGACTGGACAAGAGCCTAGTATTCATTAACAAAGGAAGCTTTCAGAAGCTGAATCCAGCAGTGTGGAAAGACATCAGAGGCCACCAGGCAATCTTAACTCTTGAGTTGAGTTTACTAATGCAAAATTTCCTAGTTCTCTTTGAACATTTTTTGCATACACTTATAGTACAGGCGTTTCAATATCCAGCTGGAGAGAATTGCGTAGATGAGTCTATCTGATGTGATCTTTCGCCTTCCTCTGCTGTTACTAGGTTAGGGTGGTGGTCATGTTTCAAAAGTGGAGTAACTGCCAGAGTAGGAAGAGGAACAGGTAGTCAAGCTACAGAGTTCTTCATTTCTTGATTTCTTTTTTCTTTGGTTACACTAACAAAGGGATGTGAAAGTTTCAGCGCACAGCCTGCAATTCCCCACCCTAATACTTCCAGGCCAGTACATAATGCTAATGCTCTTCACCCCGTTCTCCTCAGCGCATAGCTCTGTCTGTCATTAGGCTGTAGCAGTGCGCTGTTTGGCTCCCTTTGCTGCTGTATTTATGTTACAGGCGGCATCTTACTATGTTACCTGTGTAATAGACTTTGGGTTCAGCCTCCTGCCTTGCAAGGACAGGCTAGACCTGCAGCTGTTAAACTCTCCGCAGCAATTCGTATGCACAAAGCTCTTATGTACTCTGCCCACACTTTATGTGCGGACAGCCACATGGGTCAGTTTTGAAACGTCATCATGGGATAGCCACAGGTTAGTCAGAGTAATGTGCTTGGACGCTTCAGTCAGGGAGTCTTGTGGCCGGAAGAGCCCTCTCTTAGTCTGTGCTGTGTGTCCTGCAGTCTTGGGCTTCTTAAGAAATATATAAATATATCAGAATATGCAAAATGGATTGTGATTAGACCTTACTGGCTTTGTTTAAATGCTGATAGCAAACTGGCTTGCTTGGCTCTTGGCTTAGTTGGCAGTTACTTTGTCCTTTTCGTGAACAAGCTGAAGATAAGCTAGTGTTATAGCAGACCTTGTCTCAAGTTTGGTCATTTCCTGGGTTAAGATTTGTAATTGTGGCAAAGATGATGAAAGCTGCTTTCTAGGTGATGCTTTGTCATGATCTCTAGATAAGTTTCTGAAAACGTGCCATTGTATCCTTTGCATGAAGAAAACTTTTTGCAGAGGTGGACACTTAATAACTTCCACTTTGCTCCGCATAAGTAAGAGAATAGGAAAGCATGGAGGTAATTTCCTTTTCTGACCTAAGAAAACTTAAAAGCAATCTTCTTAAAGCAAGTATTCCATTTACATCCTTCAGAAAAGGAGGAGAGAAGCTCCCTTATCCCTAGCTTTCCCTTTTATGTTTTGAAGTGATTTGTGAAACTTAAGTTTATAATCTCTCTTTTGGGGTTTCTCACAAAGGTTTTGTTTATTTTTTATGGAAAAAAATGGTCGTCTGATAGTCTTCACTTCCAAAATAGGCAGCAAGGAAAACTTCTCTTGAAGAAAACTTCTGCACTTTTGTTTTGATGGTTGTTTCTTGATCTAATTGACCTCCCTACTAAGTAAGGGGAGTGCCCCTTGTTGGTTTTAAATGTCCTTTGGAAAAGTTGTACTCCTATTCAACTGGAAGTGGAATGTTTCACAGACCTTAGTGGTTATCATACATCTGTGTACTGTAGCTTACTATCTTTCAAAATATTACAAGATTGAGTGAAGGACGGAAAAGTGTGAGGGGAAAAACTAAGTGTGAAATGTTGGTTATGTGTAGGTTTAGATGAATATCCATACTTCAGAATGTGTTGTGTAAGACAGGTGTATGGAGCCTTTGTAAAAATGAAGTGTCAAAGTCTCTTGGAGGGGGAAAAAGTAACTTTTTTCCTGAAATGTTTCCCATGAATGTTTAGGTTATCCTAACGTATACTTGGGGAACAAAATTATAGCAAGTATAACACTAATTTTGGTATTGTTGACTAAATGCTTAACTACTGCCTGCATGTTTCTCTTGTTTTTTATGCTTTTCTGTCCTCCTTGTCACCCTATGCATTCACACAAAGTAATAAAAATGTAATCATCTGGAACTGTATGGTAGGATGCTATGAGAACCTAGTTCTCATATCTTACAGGAGTATTTTTGTAAACTCTTCACAAAATCTAATCCGTTGGACTTGGCTCTGCAATTTTTCTTTAGAGATGGGCAGTGATTTGGGAGTGGACGGCTTCAGTGCTCAGTTGAGACAGGCCATGAGAAGGTCCATTTTGCGTATGATCTTTTGAATTCAGCAGGAAGGCCGTATTTATCCCTTGAACAAGCCTAACCCGTTGAGGGAAGAACTGTGTTTTGCCAGGGCTCTCTTAAATTAGTGGTTTTCAACCTGGAGTTGGCAAGAAGCAACTGTGGAAAAACAAGGCTATTGCCAATAGTTTAAATTGCGTGGGGTCTTTATGCTTTTCGGGAGCCCACAGTTTGAAAATTACTGCTCTAAATGGTTTGTAAACAAGAGCTGTTTTTCCTTTCCAAAGTGGCTGTAGGTGTTAAGGAGTATGAGCTGATATTTAGTCATCTATTAGGTTAGGATTGAGTTTTATCTTTTCTTTCTCTTCTCATATCTAACCATGTAAAAGTGCATTTTATCCAAAAATGGATATCATGGAGGAAACTAACCCTGGAAAACTTCAACTTGAGAGCTAACTTCTGGAAAAAGGTTAGAGTGGCGTTAAGTAGGTCTGGTTTAAGTGCTGCACTCCCTGTACTCAGGGCTTCTGTATTTTCCCTTCCAAGAACCTTGCTGTGAAGGCCAGGCTCCTGCTACAGAGGTTGTGTTGGATCTCAAAATTTCATTAGCACTCCTCCCTTACATGGTTGTGAAGGGAACTTTGAATACACGGGCTTGAGTGTAAACTGATGCGGTCTCAGTGCCATGCATTGGCAGGCACCCTGAAACAACAGGTAAACTGCCTTTCTGATCTGAAGGGGACATGGATTTATTTATCTTAGTGACTGAAAGGTGTTTGAAGTATGGAATGGTCACTGAGCTGTTTGGTAATCCCTAGGTGCGCTGCTGTTCTGGGTATCAAAGCCCAAATGGTCTCCATCCTGACCGCTCTTCCAGCTCACTCTGTTTTACTAGAACCATAGCTGAGGTCACAGACTGAGTGTGCTAAGAGTACAAAATTGAATATAGAGTTCAGAGGTTACTCTGCTCAACAAGTTACTCAGTTTCAAATTAGATTAAAAATTGACTTTGTAAGTTAAAGATGTTGCAGAACTGTAGTCTACTTTGCCATGGAGGCTGCGCTCCTTGCCTATAACAAACAGATTGGTTCTTGTTCCTAAATCATCTGTTTGCCTGTGAGTAATCTTGAATTCGTATCTTCCTGCTGCTTGTACTTTGAACTGAATTCTGTGCTCCAAATAAGAACAGCAGATAGGGCTTTAAATTTTCTCAACCCCTCGTAGCCCAAGGACTGCTCCTGCCCCTAGGATAGGAAATGCCTTATGCAGCTTTATATATAATGGGAGACGGTGGAGGGGAAGGCATGTAGGGAGAAGTCGATCACAGCTGCTTTGGTCTATACTTACTGGCATGTTGGTGAACTTTAGCAGCTAAATGTGCTTGTGATGACACCTCACAAACTTCAGAAAGTAAGCAGTTATTTTTGGAAACTTTTCTCCCCCCCCGGACTAAAACTACTAAACCTACTTTAAGAAAAAAAAGTCTATGCAAAAACACTAGTTCCCAAGAAACCGGCACCTTCTGCTTAGCATGCTCATGGGCATTTCAGCATCCTAACCCTAAATCCTGCTTGGTGTTCTTTCCTGACTGTCCTCCTAGTATGTGGAACGTGGAGGGCTTTCCATTGCTGTAAGAGAAGAGGAATAGTTCTTTCATGTTCAGGTTCAAGGCAGAGTTGAGTGATTCTCTGATCTCATCTTTAAGGCAGATAGATCTTTGCTCTCAGCATGCCATGGTGCTGCCTAGGAGAGTTTTCATGATTCTGTCTGTAAGCAGCAGACAGAGCTAACTTCAGAGCTGGTTTGTACTGACAGACTTGCGGGGTTGAGAGTGCTGAATTTATTGCATAGTTTTCAGATTCTGTTGGTGGTGGCAAAACTTCCTTTAAAAACAAAACCCGAGGAATTCTTGCTCTGAACACTAGTTTGCTGCCCCATAGTTTTGCCAGTGCAGCTATTTCAGGGTCTGTTTGTAAGCTGGGTCCTGAAGTCAAGGTTTGATAAGCCTTGGCTTTAGTGAGAGGTCCTAGGTTAGGCTGAGCGCGGGACCTTAGCTGTGAGTGGGCCAGGAGGAAAGCCATGGATGTGGGTATGTGGAGGAATCCATACAGGTGGTGTCCTGTGCCTCTGAACTACAACCTGTGCATTCGCAGTGGCTGCGAAAGGGCACTGGTGCCTGCTGGAGCAGCTGGTGCTTAGGTGAGACAAGTGAGGCTCTCCAGCGGACAGATTCCTGCTTTCGGTCGGCATGGCAGCCAGCAGGCAAACGGGCTTCGGCTCTTCGTGCGGTAACTGGCTCGCTCTGCTGTCAGCCCACGCTTGGTGTAGGGTTGGGGGCTAACGCTGAATGAGTCAGATGGTCTTGGGAACATGATCTTTCGCTTCAGGTGGCCTCACAGAAGGTCATAAGCTTACTCTCATTTTCAAAATGACACGCAAAGTACTTGTCTACAGGCTTTCAAGCTCCTTGGTAATGCATTCTTTTACTCAGGTGGCTCCTCCCTATTAGTTGTCTGAAGGGAGGTAGACAAGATAGAGCCGAATATGAGCTAACGAGACACCATAGCCTTGAAATATCCCAAGAGTCTTTCCTCTCGGAACCAGTGAAGGAAAATTAATATCTCTCTAAAACTAGGTCTCTCTTGAAAATCCAGACTTAGCGTAAATGCGGGTCAAACTTCACAAAGAATGCTTTTCTAAAAGATGATAAACTTTAATAGCTGTGTAATTACTTGCCTTGTTTGAATCCACTGAAGGAATGTAAAGGTGCGTCTAAAACAAAGAATTGAAAAGTTTTTGTTGTTGTACCTCTGGATTAAGTGGGCTGTGAGTGCCGTACTAAGTGGTATAGTTAGTTTAGTTGAGAGATGTTTTTGTGAAATCCAGAGACAACAAAAATGGAAGGTCAACCAGAGCAATGACATAAATTTTGCATAAAAATATAGCCTTAAATAGGTGTTTCTAGTGGTGTAGTGGTTGAGGGTTGGTTTGGTTTGGTTTTTTGGGGGGTGTGGGTTTTCTTTTTCTTTTTTCCTTCTTTTTTTTGATGGCATAGGGGTAAGCATAACTGAGATCTGTCTGAAGGGAAATCATGGCTATTTAGTTTTAAGGTACTGGAGCTGCAGACTAGACTCTGTTAATTTTCCAAATACATCTTAAAGCATTTTTGGGAAATGGACAAGCTATTTCCCACTCTAGGTGAAAAACAGTTTCAGGTAAGTACCTGTCATCTTCCCATGAGAAAGAAGTATATTTGTTTGAAGCCTTTGCTTATTAAAGTTCTAGCGAGAAACTTGGGGGATAGTGTCTGGGGAGAGTCTGGTGGGAGATGGCAAGCAGGTTCTGTGGTTTGTTTGTTTGGGTTTTTTTACGCTTAGAAAGCCAAATAGAAGTTATCTGGAAAAAGCTATTCTAAAAGCTTATTGGTTTTAGTTAATGAGTTAAGGGTTAGGACAGCATAGAGATTTGCCTAGATAGGTTCTCTGATGAATCTTTCTTTTAAGGAAATCAACATCAGAAAATGGTCCTCAAGAACATTTAATAGAACCACTGTTGGCTTATGAGCCATGAGTTATTCTTTTTCCAGAATAAAGTTAAACATTATGCTATCTGTTTTTTTTAACTGTATTGCATCACAGTAATGTAAGCAAGTTTGTAGAGGGTCAGATTTCTGAAAAGGCATGAAATTATTCTCTGTGCAAAATCACTATTTTGGTGGAAAATGTTGAAAATTATTGATTATAGTTTACATATCCTAAACTTGATGTCTAGTGTGTGTAGAAGATGCTACAGGAAACATTGAGTAGACTTTTTTTCCCTTTTAAATAAAGGAGAGGTTATGCTAGAGCAACTGTAATAAAGCATTTCACTCTGACTTGGAAGAAACTGCAATTTTCTGAGAAATCACAATTTTACGTCATTTAACCTAAATGAGCAGGATGGGAGAGTACAGTTGTTTAATGCTGGCCAATGTAGAAGATCCTTCAGGAAAGGTCTTGGTTCCACCACAGGAAAATAGAATACACATCCAAGGGGTGCATAGCAATGGAAGTGAATTTTCTTGTAAAAACACAATTGATGGTTACCCAGTAGTTTTTAATCTAGTGTAGATTTAAAATACTGCAGAGAGGGGTGATCATATCACCCCCTTGGTGCTGGTGCCCTCACTTTGTGTAGATGCCTGGTGGGTTGGATCAGGGTACTCATCCCTGAACCATCTTGTCGTGTTAGCATGCAAATGCAAGATGAGTGAGCATTTGGGGGGGTGGGGAGGATGAATGGGATCAGCCCTTTCAGTGGAGAGGTGGATTTATCATGGATTAAAGTGCCAGGTAATCAGTAATCATAGCTCCGACACATTGAAGACATGCTGCAGGGTGGACTTCCCTGTTTACAGTAACCTTCAGTTTGCAGTAATCTGTCTTCTAGTAACTTGGGATAAGTGAGCTGTGGAATTTTGAGTCTTCTTACTCTGCTTCTTGTAATTAACAATTTACACAATATATTTTGCAGTCATACATTTTACATGCACACGCATTCTACTGCTGTTGAATTTTTTTTCCTCCTTTAAAGCACTTGAGTCAGGCAAGCCTCATTCTGCTCTTGATGCTGCCTTGCTAGTGAATGTGCCTCAAGTTGCAGTATGTCTCCAGTGAGCAGATAAAAATCTTTTATCCAATGTGTTTGTTCTTCATAAAATTAACAGAAAATTACAGAGAAAGTGATGCTGTAATGGAGACATTAGGATTGTCACTAGTTGCTGTCAGCAAGAGGTGGTTTCCAGAGATCAAAACAGCTGAATCTATCTTTATATCCTTTAGTAGTGGTTCTCATAGGTATTTCTTGTTTCTGATTCCTACAGCATAATGGTAATCTTAATTCTTCTCCTTTTGGATTAGAGTCAGCACACTTTTGAATGTCAGCCTGAAGGAAGGGTTTCTGTTTACCTATTTGGATGATCTGCATATTTGGGCTTTAAGGAAACAACAGCAATCCCTGCAAGGGTACCATACGCCTTTAGGTTTATGATGTCAATTGGAGAGACGGGCCAGTGCTGAATCAGCTCGTTTAGGGGCAATGCTTTCCCAAGTGGCAGAGGCAGTAGATTTCTAGCCGTGGAAACCTCCTGAGGGTAGTTGACCCCTCCTTAGAACCAGACCACCGTGAAGCATTCTTGTTTTAGTTCAGTATCTTCCCTTTTCATTAAGAAATAATCCCTACCACAGAGGATCTGTGGGTTGATCACAAGATGTATGAGTTGAGCAGGTTTGGACTGGGCTTTCTATGTGACCATCCAGTCAGGATGTGTATTCATCATGGCTACTGGTTTAGGGATTTTGCTTTTACACAAGGTTGACGGTTGTCATAGGGCTTGCTTCCAAACAGGAGTCTCCAGGGCAAAAAACAGGTAGAGCTAAGCTAGGCAGTTCAGCACTTGTGCTGAATTCATCTGAGATTTGTCAGCCAACAACTCTTTGACGGTGGACCAAGGAGCACAACAGGGCTATGTCAGACCAGCACAGTGTTCGGGAGAGAGAACTGGAATAAGAACCATTCCCAGGACACATCTATTTGCTCATTCAGCAGTAGATCCCTTTGCCTTCCATTGGAACTTCATGATCCGTGCAGTGGTGTCTCCTGCGGGAGCACGAATCTGGGCTGCTCTTGTATGTCTCGTCTGTTCTCAGCAGCACACGGCAAAAACCTGTGCGGCACGTAGTATTGTTGACTCTAGCTCCTTTCTGTTCTAATAAGCCTTGATTCTCCAGCATCTTCACCGTAATACACATCTCCTGTGTTTTTTGCTTGCAAGGAGTCCAAGGCAGTTACACATCTAACAAATGAGAGTAAGTGCGTGCTCCGTTCTTCAACAGTCTCTTAAGCAGTAGCTACACTTCTGGTTCCTAAGCAGATGTACTCTGGGATTTGCTGGGCATGCTTTTCATGATGGCATTGTTTAAGGCAAGCCCTTGTGTGGCCACTTACGCTTTGCCCTTGTTGGAATTGGGATTCTGGACTAGTTACAGCTTTGTCTTAACCCTCAACTGCCATTCTTCTGCAAGGTGAACTTGCAGAAGTTACCCCTCTCTCTCTCTCTCTCTCTTAAAAGAGGGGGTGGGTGTTGGCAGAAATAATTTGTCCTGTCCCTTATGAACTTACACTAGCATAACTGATGGAGTGCAGGGGTAGAATGAGTGATGGAGCAGAGAAGGGAAGGGCTGCAAAACCTGCTGTTACTGCTGAAAGATACGCTCATGAGACTGTGCTTTGTGTCCCTAGCCTTGATTGGAATTTGCCTCCACAAGTTTTGCTGCATGCTAGCACTGATCCTTCAAAAGAGGCAAAAGATTACATAGATACTTTGCCAATGTCCCCTGGTGCAAAAGAGCAAAGATTAATTTTTGTCGTGTCCAAAGCCTCACATCTTCCTAAAATGCATTGAGTCCTTCCATGCAGTGATGTGGTTCTTGATTCTGTACTGGCCCTAGAGTTTGAACTACTTTAAAGTGGCACTACAATACCCTTAAAAGCTGCGTTTCATGTGCCTTTGGCTTGAGGGATGCCTGGGAACGTGTCATTTGAGTCTCCATTGAAATACGCAGGACTAACCAGTCTCTGTCAAAGATGAGGCAGAGTGGTAGGAACTGTTTCTTTGTTCTTGCCGTCACACCACAAGCAGAAGCTGTAGATGTTCATAGGATGACTTCTTTCAAAAATCACGTAGCTTCACGGTTGTCAAGAGGAGGGAAAATCTTCAGTCTCCTGTTTTCATGTGTTGATGATATGCATAAACTGAAGCCTCCATGCTGGAGCTTGTCCTAAGATTCAGCAACACGATAGGCAGAAAGATGGCTTCTTCTAAAAGATTTTTTTGTTTTTTTCATTTCCTTTTTGATCTGTGGACTGCCCTGCGTATAAAGCATCTGCATAGTTGCCTCACTGAAGCCTTGTTACTGAGAATAACAAATCCTGCAAAATCGCCCTATTCTGTTAATTTGGAGATGAAGCAGGATAAATGGTTCTTACTTTGTGGCTGGAAGCCTTTCTGAAGGACAAAGGCTTGACAATCCTGAAGATGTATGCTGGTTACTTCTGCATTTATGTTTATGTGGCTGCTGAGGGTGGGGATCCTCTTGTAGCCTTTCTAAAGGTAGAGTCAGTTCTCTCGTCCTGTTGCCTCTGCCTTTAAAGCTGGATAGTGCAGACATCTGCTGTGATGGATGAGTGGATGTCATTCTCAGGAAAGTAACTTTAAGGCAAAAGTAAAGGATAAAGGGGTTTTATTCCTTTTTTTTTTCCCCCCTTTTTTTTTTTTTGTAGTTGAACTGGCTGTTTTGGTTTCTTTTCTCAAGGACCACATGAATAAATCTGAACAATACGAGATTGAGTTGCACCTGTAAAAATGGATTCATTTTGTTAGCTTCCTCCTGTTCTGCACAAAGCCACGAGCAGCAGAAGTACTGGAAGAACCTGCTGCGTAGGCTTATGCTAACCGTATGTTAACTTTGCTTAAAAAAAATTAAACCCTACCTCCTGCAGAACTTGATTTGCCATTGAGAAGAGCTTTCCACTTGCTGGGAGTGAAGGGGAATTTTTCAGTCCCTGGCAATTGTACAAGGAGATGGCTATTGTTACTGGCTCAAAGACTGTAGAAAGAACTTTAATTTCCCTGCTCTGTTTGATGCCTCTGCAACTCCAAACTGTTTTTCAATGCAAATATTCAGCTGACTGTCCACTGTTGCTGCTTCTAGGTTTCTTTCATTTTACTTTTTCTTTCCCTATCCCCATGTTTCCTCTATACTGAGTGTTTGAAGTTATTTTTCATGAGACATTTTTGTTTCCAGACTAATTTTATTTTCTCTCTAGGTCATTTATGTATTTGTCTTCACTAATGTTTGCAACATCTCCGAACGTAGTATCCTCTGTGAATTTAACTAACATGCTGTTTACCCTTTCTTCCAGATCCAGTTTCTGATCCTACTTCCACATTTGGGAGTATGCAAGGGACAAACACATCTCTTTGCGTAGCTTGACTGGATATCCCAAGACTAGGATGTTAGTATATTTAAACAATTTTTTGCATTAAAATGTTGGCAGTATCTTAATTGCACATAGATGATTATTTTTTGAAATGTAATTAGCTTTATTGGCATTATGCATATTCAGAAGCCTGCTGGTAGAAACAGTTTTTCTGCAGTCTGACTAGTGCTTATTGGTGACTTTAAAATGGGTGCAGGAGTAGGAAGAATTTCAGGGTTGCTTTTTAAATGAGCCAGGCTTGTTTAGTGTTATAGCTTTAGCGTTCATTCTTGAAAATCTTGGCTCTTTGTCTAATAAGATTAACTGTAGGTTAATCCAAGAACATATAAAATCTTTAGACTGTGTTCAAGATATTTATGAAAGACCACTTCAGACTTCTGAATGCATGAATACAGGCCCTAGGAGAGATTTTTAAATACTTGAAATAGTCAAATATCTATAGAAATACTTGCATCGAGTAAGTGTTAAAAAACAAAAAATTGCACACTGAAGTTTTTTTGAATCCCTGCATCGCAGGTCACATTATTCTGGTACTTGTAAGGAACCAGTTGTCTGGAAGAGTAAACCCTATGCTAAACTATTTTTGCAGATTTGATAATGCGGCTGCCTTTAAAATGTGTTTTGTGATTGCATAGCTATGGCAAAATGAGATATTGCATGTTTTCTGTTATGTAAGCAATTGTCTGGCAGTAATTAGCAGTTCTAAGATAAAGAAGTCAGCATTAAACTAATGTGCTATTTTTAAAAATGTATTTTTGACTCGGCCACCTCTTGGACTGTCTCATGTATTCAACTACTACTATATTTAATTGAATTACTTATTGAAACACTACTGTAAGCAACTATTTGAATTACTGCAGTGAATTTGATGCTGATGGCAATGTTCATTGTGTAGCTGTGGATTTTGCAGGTTCCTCTGCAGCCTTAGTTTTCCAACGTGCTTCTGTTATTTTCCCCTTGTAAATGAAAGGACCCTTCTCTTCGTGTGGTTTGAATTTCTTTTACAACTGTTGCCGATCTTCTTTTCTAACGTTTTAAAGTAACTGGTTGTAGTTTCTCTGCTTGGATGTTCATTTGTACTGTCCAGCTCTGTACATGAGCAATAAATTTAGGTAAGATTGCAGTTCTGCTTTGGCTTGGCTACTTTGACAGATGTTCTCAGAATAACTAGTGCTAGGAAAGTGCAGTGTTTTACAACACTTGTTTTAGTATCCTGCTGCATTTTGTTTTAGTGTCTGATTCCTTCACTCATCCCTTCTGGAGTTATTCCTGTGGTTTTATAGAAAAGCGAGTTTATTATGGTCGCTTACAAGCTTTTCAAGGGAATTGGAGACTCATTGAGTACTATTGTTTGTTTTATCAAATCTGCTGAAGCACAATGTGTTCTAGAAGTTTAATATTCCTTGAGCCTGGAAATGTTTCTGGTGTCAGAGAACGCTTTTTTACAAAGTCGGCTATATCTGGAATAACCTTCAGAGGATGTCAAGTATAAAATTGACAGCAGTGGGGACTAAGGCACTTAAATGAAATTGTTATTGGTGCTTCTTGCACACACTGTCTTCGGCAATTCATTGTTCGCTCTTTGTGTCATACTTTGTTCGTTACATGTGTATGATACTCTCTCTTAGGTATGAAACAGTTCTGTAGGAAAAAATTAACTTAAGGGAAGATATTTACAAAGTGTCATAGACATCAACCTATTTTGTAACTTTGAGTATCTGTTAGTGCTACTCTAGACTTTCAGTCCCTTAGGATCAGATGATTAGCATGTAGCCTGCAGAAGCACAGTTTGTATCAAATTCCTTCACTGTTTATAGGGCCGTACTGCTGGCAGTTCCTAGCCATGGATTAGGAAATCCGTTTCTGAGATTTTGCTCTGAAAGGACTGTTCAGAAGTTACAAAAAGAACAGCTTTGGATATAAGTGGACGGTGACTCTCATCTTCAAAGCTGAAGCTTTTCTAGAAAAGCGGCACTCAGAACTGTGAAGTGTTTCTGTTGTTTCTTCATATAGAGGTTGTTACAGATAATGCATACTCCAGTGAATTTAGCAATACGACATAGTGTGGAATGCCAAGCTTGAGAAGCTTTGTGTGTAGATTATCCGGAAAATTTAACTCAGATTTTGAACAAAGGATCTGTGGTGGGCAGTTTCTTAGAAGGGTGACTGTTCTCCCAGTGTTTCTTCACTTAGCACCAAAGAATTGGTTTTAGATCTGCTGAGCATCCTAAACAAGGACTTCATTCTTTAAACAGACCTGAGGCAGTAAGAGGTCTGCTAAGACTTTTTTATTGAGGTGCCAACCGTAAAATCTGAGCAAGGCTGGCTGTTCTAGAACGCTGACCTCCAGATGTTTGTCTTTGTAACAGTTTGATGTTCTTGACTAGAAACCTGTAATTTGCTTAACTGTGAACATATTCTGAGATTCTGCTGTAATTCAATGACATTGAGAAACTTAGCATGCAGAAAGTGTGGGAGTGCTGGCTTCTCTCAAGTTCAGATCACACATGCTGCTTTCAAGCAAAGAACTTCAACTAGCCTGAAAACAAAAGTTGTGAGGGAATAAGGTGGCCTGAACCAAAGGACAGTGGATTAAATGTTTGACTGACTTAATTATGAAAGGCCAATAATGTGCTGTGCTTCAGGAATCCTAGAAGGTCTGGGGTAGATGACATGGAGAAGACTAGGCAGTATCAAAAAGCTGCACAGAACTGCTTGGCTTGAGGAAGACTTAAAGATGATGATAGGAGCTGAAATTACTGTGTATATAACTCAGTTAAGTGCAATGTAAACTGTTAAATACACCTGTAGACACCAAATTCACTGTAGCTACCCAGAAAAGATACTTGGGCGTAACTTTGAAATCCTGAATGGCCATCATAAAAGATGTATTCTCTATCATGTTACTTTTGCATCGACCACATTCCAAGGGTTTTGTTCTGAATATGCTCTTCAGTTCTGATCCAGTAACTACTTTAGAAATACGTCTCGAAACGGAATAAGGGAAAGGCAATCCGAGAGAGCGAATGAGGAAGTCAAACATGTCTTGATTTCAGCAGTGTTGCTGTCTAAGCTGTCCCTGGTCCTGCCGCTGGCGTAAGTGACTAGGCCAGGAAATTGTTCCTGTCTAGAAACAATGCAGGCAAAACCGATTATTTTTTTTTCATTGTCTTCTGTATGCACCTGTACAGTTGTTTGTATGGCCAGTGAAAAGGGAAGAGTGTGAATGGAAATGCCTGATGTTGAGCAGCCTTTCTTCTGTCCCATGTTACTGTCAAGAAGGAAGAAGAAAAGGTCAGTGTAACCCCAGTTGTAGTTGGACACAAAATACTCTGAAGAAACCGGGTGCTTCTCCTGTGAAGCACATCTGCAGGCATAGCTTATGGAATTGATGATGTGTATCTGAAGCAAAAAGGTTAGTAAAAGATTCAAAGAATTGCTACATGAAATGATGGCAAGCATTACATGACATCAGAAGTGAGAGAGAGATTTATCAGTCATTTGCTCTTTGGGAAAACTTCCACTAAACCCCAAAGGTCAGGCTATCTTACAGCTGTTTACTGCAAGTTTCTTGCATCTGTGTGTAGTTTTTTTTTTAAGAAGGTTCACTGCTCCTGGTCTACCCTGCGTAGTGCTCCGTCACATCTGGCAATTTCAGTTCCCACAACTTATTTCAGCACCAAATTGTTTTCCTGCTATAATCTTTTGTTACAAAGTTGTCAGCAGCTGTGGTTATGCTTCTCTGTTTCCAGAGGAGTGTCGGGGCTTGCAGCTGCTTTAGTGCATAGGCATAACCCCAGGTGTGAATGGATGGGTAAGAATATTTCTGCTAGTAGTTAGTTCTGTTGGCACAAGAGTAACAATAGTAATACAGCTGTATCTTCTGTGCTGTATGCAGGAGTTGTCACGTGCTTACTTTGTACCATTGTGCTCTTGAAGCTATTGTGCAAGCGACTATAAAGCTGGAGGGGGCTGTTAGGCTTAGCTGTGCTCCCTTTGCACCTTGAGTTGTAGACTCACAAATGCCTCACTTGAGGTATACTTTCAAATGTGACTTGAGTGATGACAATTAGTCACTGTAATCTGCTCTGTAGCTAGTATGATTTCTATGCTCGTGCCTTTCAGTGTTAAGATACTTCCGTCTGTGTGCTGATCTTTGTTTTGGGGGGTTTTACTTAGGGTGGATAACTTTTGCCCCCTGCTCTGCTTGCAGTTACCCGTTCATTTTTGTGTAGCTGCCTGTATCTCCCACTGATTTCACCTAGGTCATCCTTTCTGTTGAGACAGAATTGAACAGTCCATCTGAAAAGGCTAAGGATACTTTTCCAGAGTTTCTAGGAAGCCTTCTCAAAACACAGGTGTGCTTCGTATTCACTGTAGTCATGATTCAGCTTTCTTTCCATGATCTAGGTGCTTCTTTTCTTCTGTTAGCTTCTTAATCAGAATTTAGATATACTCAGTGGTGTTCTAGTGAAATAATCACTTGACTTAATAAAGTGGTGTGTCTTTGCATATCATAAGATTTTTCAGGATGCTATGAACTAGCTGGAGTCAGAAGGCATACTTTTCATTGGGGCAATTATGTAATAGCTTATGATGGAGGTTTATTTAACATCAGACAGACTTTTGCAATCACAAATAACAGAATAAAAAAAGGCTCTTTGCAGTTTTTAACCTTACAGGTAAGCTCAGTATATTCACCTCAACTAAGAAACGTTCAATAAACTTTCACAGGTCTGTGCTATTTGTTGAAGATCATCAGATTTGCAATGATGGGTGATAAAACTATATTTAGTTTCCTAAGTAGAATCACATTTTCATTCCCCTTTGCAGACTCCTGTATAGATTTGAAAATCTCTGTAGAGATGGCAAAAGGGATATTTATAACTTGAGATCCAAAAAGAAGAGAATAACAGTAATTCAGTAATGACTGATGATAAAACTGACCTCCTGTGATACAGGAGGTGAAACTGAGTCACACTCCAAGGGTTTGCTAGATCAAAGCTGTGGTTGGGTAGATGCTTTTTGTGCTGGCAGTCCTTGCTTAAATTGATTCAGCAGCTTGTACCTACCCTTTCTGGGCTCTTTTTTAGCTGAATTGTTTCAGCTAGTCTGGTTTCAGTAGGTGGCTGTGTGTTGCAGACAGAATGATGTAGGGCAGGACTGAGTTGCTAGGGGAAGGCGACCCTCTTCAAGTAGGACTGCTATGGAGTGTGAAATATAGCTCATATCTCAGCCAGTTTAACCCACACCTCTATCTAATACGCTTCTGCACCATGCCAATATGTGTCTCTTGAGGCTGGGGTAGCAATCACTGGTATCCTGTGCTTCCACATACACAACTTCTGGGGGAGAAGGAGGATTCCTCCATGGTTTAAACTGATTTGGGCCTCTGCTATACCTACTTGTGGCAAGTTGTTCTTGACAGCACGCCTGACTCTGGCTGATCTGTGGTATGAGCGTTACTATGGCCATGAAATAAAGTGGAGCAGTGAATTGACCTTGCTGGAAATCCTATCTCTTCTGTGGGAGGCATTTTCCAGGCAGATCAATTCCGTCTACTGCAAGGCTATTCTTATGCTTGCGCTGGGGGAGCATGGAGTATGGTGATAAACACTGGTAGTTAATGAGTGTCATCTTAACTTTGCTTGGCAGTGAGGCATTAACAGGTTGTTTCCAACAGGAAAAAAGTTTTGAGGTTTTTATTTTGCTGCAACAAATAATGCAACACTGTAGGATGTGGAAAAAATTGCCTCGAGTTTGAGCAGTGTTTGGGTCTCTGTATAAAAACTTTTGATCCATGATGTTTTGCACTATTGAGCACTGTTATTCTTGGGCTATTTGGCTCTTTTAATCTGTTTATAAACTTTCTGTCTAGTTGGTATAGTTTCATCTTGGCAAAAGTTGTACCTGGTTGCTTGATGGAACTCCAGACCTGGAGGCTGAACAAACTGTCTTTGAATTGAGATACTGAAAAACAACTCTAACTTCAACTTTTAGTGTTAAAGTTTTTGTTTGGGGTTTGTTGGGGGGTTTTTTTGGTTGGTTGGTTGTTCTTAATTTAGCTCTTATTCTACCATTAAATAAAAACTACCTTTTTAAGAATGCATAAAAAGTTGGTAGTTACTGAAACTCTTCTGCTGTCATTCTTTGCCATTTTGTGATGTCTGTGTTTTCTGGTTTATTTTCTAAAGCAATAAAATGCAAATATTTACATGAGAAGATTCCAGTCAGGTCCTGCATTGGTGGTGACTAGCTGTGAAGAAAACCAGATAGTCGTACAATAAACCTCCTGATCTTGAGTGAAATGTAAAACAAAAGCTCACAACCCCTGACTTGAATGACTAGCCAGATTAGTGATGCAGTATCTACAAATCGGAGGATCTTCCCACCCCCGCAAAGCCACATGAAGATTACGGCTCAGTCTGCCAGAGCAATTGCTGTATCTTGAGGTGATGTTGAGACAGCCATTGCAGAGAGTCCTTGGCTTTTCTCGAATTCTGCTGCTGAGGCTTTTGATTAGAGATAAGAAGGTTGCATGCCTTCGTGTAATTCTCTTCTTGATATCAGATCACACACACACACACAAATACTCCTCGTGGGAGGGGGGTAGGAGATGGTCCATATGAAGCCTTTTGCCTTGCTGTACTCTGTACGCTGGCAACAAGCTTTATAACTTGTCACTTCTGGGTTTTTTGAGGGGTGACTTTGCAGTTGTAATCAGTGAGATAATCTGCCAGTTAGAGTGCTAGTATTGGAAATGGACTGCAAACCAGCCTGATGACTTGCTTTCTTTGCCTCTCCATTCCCCTCTGCAGAGGGGAGAGATCTGCCCTCTTTTAGGGGATTTGGCAGGGCTCTTTTCTCTTGTGAAGGCAAGTGCATGGCAGCCCAGTAGCTCAGATATGTAGCTGTTTTTCTGTCATACTTAGCTCATTAACTTTTAAATGCCTTGCTGTGAGTTTGATATTCCATCAGAGAAAATGTGCTTAGACGTGATTTTCAGAGGAAAAGGAATTGCTTGGTTGAGAGGGATGCTTGGAGAGAAGAGTGAGGATGGCCTGCTGCAGCTTCTTCTTCTTTATTAAAATTACAGACCAGTAGTGGAATTTTAATGAAGTCTTGCAGGATGGATGGTCAGAAGCACTTCTGTCAACAGTACTTGTCTGCTGCGTAGTAGGGGGTTTTGTCCCTTTTTTGATTTCTCAGCTTACTGCTGTGGTAAGTTACCGTAACAGTGAAATGGCTGTTTGACAGAACATGTACTTTGTTGGCTTCTTGATTGCTTCAAATGAAACTTCTCTTCTGGAGATGCTGTTCTACAGTGAATAAAGTGTTAGTCTAAGGCCAAAGGATTCTTTTTCCCTTGAGCTCCAAGGGCCTGTTTAGGGACCTCAGCAGGTGATACCACATATTTTGTCTTGGGAACACAAGGTGTTCTGGTGAAAAAAGCTATATAAGAGCTACGTATTGCTACATAGGACTTGGTTATGCCTGTTATTTTAAACAGTATCTATCTTAACATCCTTAGTTCTTTTCTTCTGTATACATGTGTCTGTATTGCTCTTACAGAACCAGGTTATTGATATTTAAGGTCCCCAGAAAGTCCTTGGATTTACTAAAGCATCTGTTGTCTCTGGAGCAGGGACGTCTGCAGTAAGTCCCTGAGCAGTGCAGTTTCATTAACAAGAATGTGGAAGCATGAACTTTGAAAAATTACTGAAGATGCACAGCTTTCTCTTTCTTTGTTCCCCAGGAAGCTAAGACAAAGTTGGTTTAACTTGTAATTGGAGTACTTAATTGTGCTCCGTTCAGATAACAAGATCTCTCATCATAGGTGGATGGGAAGTTCTTTTATTTTGTTGCATGAATAAAAGAATATTCACAACTTATAATTATATGCATGTCCTGAGACTTGGTGTATATTAATAACTGTCCTGTGACTTTTTTTCCCCTCCCTTGTTGCTTGGTCTTGCTTTTCTATTAAGATGCCTGTGACTGAAACATTTGAGTTTAATAGATTTTTGTCCTGAAAGAGACAGAATTCCCGTGTTACACATAGACTGTAGGATTTTTCTGAATTAATTCCTGCTTCAAATCCCATAGCTGTGGATAAATATATCCAATCTTGACCAGAAAATCTAGGCATGAGAAATCCAATAAAAACCTGATGTGACGGTGGTGGCTCTTGCTTCCTACTAGTTAATGAGACTCCTAACATGATGAATGTAAGTGCTGGGGAGAGTACAAGGGGAATAGATCTTAGCGGCCAGCCCACGCTTCCCTAAATAACACCTCCAGAATCCTAGGCTAGGGAAAGTGTCGGTCTGGTCCTGGGGTGCATGTCTTGTGTTTTCAATTGGACCCTTGTAAAATTAAGAGTGTCTTATGTCTGGCTGAGTTTGATCAGCTTCCAATTTCAGCTGCTGGACCCGGGTATGTCTCCGAGAAGCTGTTTTTCCTGTTCCTAGATATGTGTTTGGTGGGTTTCTCCATTCCCCTCCGCCCCCCTTTCAAAGCAGTGTTTAATTGCATTTGCTTTGGTAAGCAGCCTCTGTGACCTGGGCCTTTTGTTATTTACTGTTCTTCCTGTCTTTGTATCTCCTGCAAATTTAGTGACTGCTTTCTTCCAAGTCGCCGGCTAAGATGTTAAATGGCATAGGGCCAAGAACCAATACCTGATGGACCTCACTAGCAGTGGTTTCCCATTGACACCAACATTTCAAGAGCAGTCACTTAATCAATTTTTAATCTGTTTTATATGTATTTGGCTTATTTTCGTTTGTTTGTTTGGGTTTTTTTTTCATTTTTCCTGGCGGGTTTTAGTCAAAATGTCTTGTGCCAGCCCAAAAATGTTACATAAATCTAAAAATACGATATCAAACCTGTTACTGTTATTAATAAAATTTTTAGTTTCATAAAAGTCAAATCAAATAAGGTAGTTTTTTGTAAGCCCATGTTGGTTGTTGCTATTTTTGCTCACTAGTCCTCTGAGCAGTTCCTTGTTTTTGAAAACCTTTACCAAGTTGAGACCCCAGTACTTATCTGTTTAATGTTTTGACCTTTCAAAGGGATGAATTCCCCCCCCCCAGCCCATTGGAACTTCCTCAATATTCCAAGACTTTCCGGAATTAAACACTGTTGCAAACATTCTTTGAGTAACTCCCAGGAAAAAAAAAAATCAATTGCCTCCATAGCATTTTAAGACTGTTAACTTACAAATGTTAAATAACATCATCTTGATTTTTGCTGAATGATCATAAGCCATTCTATTGAATGTTTGTTAATATACTACCATATTCTTATAGAATTTTTTTGTAGGCAATATGCATATGTGCCTTCTTTTTGGTTTTATCTTTGCTTACTTTAAAGCTGTGTGTGTCTCTCTACTCTGACCTTTGTAACATTTATTTATGTTCTCTGCTCTGAATCCCCCTGCCCCTCTTCCAGCCTCATCTCCTCTTTGTGCTTTCACTCTTAGTCGCATTGTGGTTTGGGGTTTTTTGGGGGTTTTGTTGTGTTTGGGTTTTTTTAAATAGGTCAGATTATTTTTTTCCCCCCTCATGATACGGTTTTGAGGGTTTCTAGTAAAAAGTTCTTAAATAGTTAAGAAATTTAAACAAAAGATGTAGACAACTATTGTCTTAATTGATTTGACTCAATTTACAGCTTTTTGAAGTTGTCCTTTTAAAGTGCAAATTGCTATGTATTAAGCTGATTATTTATTATAAATAAATGCTGATGAATCAGTTGTCTTATTTTCTATTGCAATTGGTCTACAATATCTACTAGACTTAACTACTGCCCTGGCTAGTACCTTTTTAGTCTATTGAGATCTAGTTTACAAATTGATATTCACAGATTAAATCAATACTCACAGATTAGGGCTGAAGAGTTGATACTTATGCATGTTGTTTTTTATTTCCTCCCTTCAGGGCCCTTGCTATGTTGATTTTTTGGAGTTCTTTAACAATTTATGTAGTGGTAAAGACAGATTGTAGCCTGTCTTTTCTTTACTACCCTCAAAATTATTTGACTTCTAGTTAGTGGTACAAGCTTTACTGCTTTGACTAGGTATGTGTGTAGGGCTGAATTATTCAGTGAGTATTAAAGAGTATGTTTGAGCTGTGCTGTCGCAGGGAAAAAAGCATTGTTTGAAATGCTAGGCTCTGTGTCAGTGGCAGTCCAGAAATGCATCCCTATCTCCTTCTGAAGATCTTGCATTCCTGTTTTTTAAAGGGAAGAATGTGTCTTTGACCAATCTGCAATGCTAGAGATCAGACAGTAAAGTCGTCCTCTCTTGGACTATCAACTTCTCTATTAGTGTTATCTCAAGGAGCCTGGTAGCTACTTAATCATTACAAGTGCTCTCAGTTCTAAGGCAAAAGATGATACGAGGATCTAACTGATTTTTTTTTTTTTTTTTTTTTTTTTTTGCAAAGCTTGATGTTAAACTGTTATGTTGAACTGTTGTCTTAAACTGTTAACCAACAAACTATAATTACAGTTTAAATTTATGGCTTAAAATATTTGGTTACATAAGCGACGATGCCAGAAAAGATGAAAATAAAACTGTTAAGGTGTGGAAACAAAACTAGTGAAATTTGACAGTGCTGAAAACTGCATAGTCAACTCTTGGGGTTTTTTTTTTTCTTTCTTTTTTTTTTTTCTTTTAATTTCTGTGCTTCTTACTCTTAGGATAAAAATGGCACATCCATATTCTGATTTTTGTCAGAGGACCTTTTAGAGCTAACAATTGTGAAATAGTAATAAGTGTGTAACAATCTCTGCATTGGAAAAGTTATTCCACTCTTGCTTCAGTACTAAGGGTTTTCTTTGTTCTTTCAGGGATTTTTTTTTTTTTTTTTTTTTTCTAATTTCGCTTTCTGGAGAGCCTTCTGAGATAGATTTACACTTTGTAAATGTTGGATTTTTAAAAAAAATTAAAAACTTTCTTCCTAAATTCTTACACTAACACACAAAAGACGTTTTCCTTGTATAGGTCACTAGTAACATTATAAGGGTTAAATGTATAGCTGCTTTAATTATGAGGAATGTATCTAAGAGAAAGCTCTAAAATATTGGGATCTTCATCCCTTTTCCTCTCTTCTAATTCTGTTATTCCTGCAACTTTTCCACTGGCCCTGCTCTTCAGCTGCTGTGAACTGTCAGACACTGAAATATAGATGATGAAAATATAGAAACCAGAATTTAGCAGAGGCAGCCATGTTAATTTCTGTTCCATTTGAAATGCAGGAAAATATCATCTGCCAAATGGAAAAGGACAATCGGTGGGAAAAGAAATGTTCTTTTCAAGCTTCTAAGAGCAGTGACAATGGAGAGAAAAAATACTATAAAAAAGTAGGCAGCTCCTTTTTCAAGATTTTGTTTTCAATGTATTATGCATGATTAACTGTACACGGTTGCTCTTTTGGAGTCCTGAATGACTGAATACTACATCGCAGGGCTTATACTGTCTTTACTGCATTGCACTTTGCATTTCGGGGGGAATAGGGCTCAGCTTCGTGGCAGTTTTGCCAGTCTTCAGTATAATTTTTGAATACATTCATACTTCCCTTATTTGCCTTTTTTAATGTCAAGCATTGCACATAAGATGTTCTGCTGTTGCTATGCAACTGCTAAATCCAATATTTAATATTAATAAAAACTGAGTGGCATTAGCATCACTGAGAACAGTGGGCTAGCAAACTATGATTGTACAATATCCAAGCTGTAAAACTTGGCAGGGGCTTCAGTGTGCAATTGCATGCATGGCAAACTGTGGGGCATGAGTCATTGGCGGTTACTATTTTAAGAGTGGTGAGTTTGAGTAAAATTTCTGAGCTCTTCTGATTTTTATTTATATATATAAAAAATACAATTTTTTAAACAAAAAGATAAAGAATGAGGTTGGTTAGCTGTTTTCCTTAAGGTTTCATTTCAGATAAAAATTCTGAGGGGTCACTACCCATTAAAGAGTCAGCATTATAAACCTATGGGTCAATACCCTGATTCTCCTATTTTTCTTCTAGGTCAGGTTGGTCGGCCCTTTCCCACTGTTCCTGCCACTTCCTGAAGCCTGAATTGGCTTTTTTTGGAGGCAGTGCTACTTCTCTGCCTGACAAGGTGCTGTTCAATGGGATGTTTTTCCAGTTTCTCCTCTTCCACCTTGTTTTCTGATCTCTCCCCTATTTCTCTTTACTCTTGACTGTTATTTCATCGTCACTCTTTCACCTTTTTTTTTTTTTTTTTTTTTTTTTTTTTCATTCTCCACTCGGTGCTTTCTGAGATTAGATTTTTAGTATCAGCCTCTGATAGGCATTAGATCAAGGATGGTGGTGTGCCCTGGCGATGCTTTGGCCATCTAAGTCGTGTTGCAGGCTGCAAATTCTGTAGGGTCCTGCATCTGATACCTAAAGGTGTTAGTGCGCTGGCACTCTTGCTGACACCCAGAGGGATGTAACGCTACTTGTCCTTTCATTTTGGAGACTGCTGTCCAAAAGATAACTGATATTAGATCTGTATATAGTCAGAGTTATTTTAGAATTATTGCTCTTTTGCAATGTAATAACTGATTTCCTTCATAGCATGTGATCATTTAGATTTTGACTGGTTTCTTAAAAGGGCTATTTCAGGTAGTTTATCTGTCCCTGATTCACCCATGCAAGTTTCTGTAAATTTAAAACCGTATTTTTGTGTCTTAAAATCTTTTTTTTTCATTTCTTCTTCTGCCTCTCAAAGATTCAGGCAAGTAGGAGAAGCTGCCCCTAGCTATATGCAAACCGTTATTAAACCTACAAAGCAAAAGTATTAATGGTGGGGAAAAAGCCACAGTAAGTTGTAGTCTTGAGTTTTGTGGTCATATTGGGAATACATTTTTATAAGCAGGTGGAATTTGTCTGTCCCCCTTAAAGTAGTCTTTGTACTTTTCATATTCACTCTGCTAAGTTGTCTTCTCACAGTATTGGGTAGTTAATAGCTCTGTAGATTTTACTGCTGGCAGGGGTTTAGTGTAATATTGATTTAATGCTTCCAAATAATGGCAGTAATTTCAGTAAAGGTTTTTCCTCTTTTGGAATAAACTAAAATTGGTTAGATTTATTTTAAGTGAGGCATAAATCATGTCATTGAAGTAAATCGGACTGCGTATATTAGATGCGGATCTGTGATTGGAATTTGGTTCCTTAGTGGCATGGCACTGCTGAATCCCTTTCCTTTGCGTTTTCTCTCCTCAAACCTGTAACTCTTCAGGAAACACTGATTCTAACGTTTGCTGAAATTCAGAAAAGTAACTGAATGACACTCAGATGGAAGAATGTATTTTTTTAATTGGGAAAACATACCTTATTTCAGTTTGGAGGCTTAAGCAAGAGAATTTTTTTCATATAGAAATCACCTGGTCACGTTGTAGAACCTACAACTTCCTATTTTCTTTTTGAAATGGTTAATTTCAATGTCGTAATGTTCTTTGTTTTTAACCTAGCTATTTACAAAAGTACAGGAGTCGGTGGACTCTAGCTTGTGCTATGATTTGTCGGTAGTTCAGTCATCACAATTGACCCATACATCTTGTAATACTTAGAGAAAACACGTTGAGCTCTGTTCTTGGAACAGATAAATATAGAACTGCTATTGTGAATATTCTTGTAGTGACGTACTTAATCTAGAAAGCTAACAATTCTTTTATTTGCTTTTAGGGTTTGAAAGTATTCTAGAAGGCCTGTTTGGACCTGGATTATTAAAAGATCTCAGTTTGTTTAAAGGTATTCAATCTCTATGTTTGTATCTTGTTCTGCATTTCTAATGACAGAAGCAGCCCCAGCTCTGCCTCTAGAAAATGTGTGTTACCGTGGTGATTTGTGCCTTTTTTTCCCCCTCCCCCAGGCAGTGCTCACAGTTAGTTTCATATTGGCTAAAATTACTAATGAGTGTGCGTTCATCTTTATGTAGCTGGGAGTGTATTTGGCAGCGCTCGGAAAAACAGATTTGTTGTGCATAGATAAAATGTATACAGTTTGGTAATCTGGGGATTTAGAAAAATGGCCGAAATGAAGCCTGCATCCTCAGAATGCAGGCAAGAATGTTGTGAAACAGGTATTTAATTCGGCATTTCTCTTTTGGCTCCAGTTGTGTCATGGTTTATGAATATGAAGTAATTTGCTATTCCTCTGATTTACAGACTGTGAGCCTGAAGGTGTTTCTGATTGGTCTTTTGATGAAAATTGTCTTTTCTGCTGCCTGAGAAGAGAAAAAGTGAAGGTAACAATGCAGATGTGCGAAGCTAGTAGTTGTAGGGGAGGGACAAAGGGAGGGAGTTTGCTGCTTCTAGTTAACTGAACATAGAAAATCTGCAACCTCCTACCCCTTTCCCCTCCTTCGGAAAAAGGCTTTCTGAATTAAAATAATACAAGTTAATGAAGAGACTTGCTGCTTCTCTGCAACTTTTTCTTTGTAGTATGTGATGCAGATTTTTTTTTTTTCTGTGTAGTGGCTCTTTCTGTTTGGTGTTTTTTGTTTGTTTTGGGTTTTTTTGAGTTCTTTGTAAGAGATCTTGTTGGGATCATGTAACCCTTCCCAAGGGAGCCAGACTTTGGCTTGTGCCTGTTCACTGCAGTCAGACGCTGGGCTTATCTTCAGCATGGAAATGTGGTCCATTTTAACAACGTAGAGTCTTGTTCTGTATCTTGGAATCTCTTTCCCTGTGGGCCCTATCCTTTTATTAAAGGGCTCATATGTACGGTAGATTTTGTATTATGCCTGTTTTAAACCAAGCCAGAGCCTAAATGTGGACAAGTCAGCTTTGCCAACATAATAAACTTGCAGTTTGTTTTCTTAACGAGATTATAGCTATATATAAACAAAGGCTACCGTGCTATATGTGATTGTTGCTCAGCCCATGTGTTGAAATAATGATTGTTCTATAGCATAGGAAGGAATGCTCATCTGTCTTGGCAAAACTTCATTTGCTGGAACTCTTAACTACTACTTCTTCCTGCACAATGTAAAATAACATGGAGAGTGGATCTCTATCAACTTTGAAATGAAACAAAAGCACCCTTCCCTCTGCAGCAGCTAACATGTACGGCTGCATGGCTTGTTCATAAAGGAAGTACCTTGTTTACACTGATACTTGCCAGTTTATGCTTGTTTTTGGTAAGGCACGGGGAGGAGGGTTAGGAACGCTTGCATTTAGAACAGATGTAAGGCATAATACTTGCTTTCATTGAGACTGACAGCAGGTAAGCTGTATGTACGCTTGTGCTGTAAGGAGTTCTGTCTTGTTTGACTTATGTCATCTCATGCAAAGACAAAATTCAGTGTTTAGCACTGTTCTAGTTAAGCCATTGAATTGATTCAGAAATTAATTTTGTGGCGCGGTCAGAGACTGGTCGTAGTCTGAGACAATCTAGCATTGTACGGGTAGATCTTCAAAAAGACTGTTTACGTCTCAGTTGTCCTCATAGGTCCGTAATAACTAAACTACAGCTTCTGAAAATTGGTGATTGTTAGGTGAAGACAAAAACTAAGAACATGAATGTCCACCATATAGTGTGCTGATTAGGCACGGTCGTCCTGTCCTTTTCAAGCTTCTACACAACCTTTAGTCAGAAGCTGAGATATCACTATTTATATTTTCATGTACTTTTGCGAGGCTTTTCTTTCTAGTTTCACATGGTTAAGTGTGGCCCATGATTGTGAATATCACTGAAAAACTGGCGATGTATTTCTTATGCTAGTGGTAGTTATCATTTACATTAAGGTTCCTCACATGGTTTCCCATTGTGCTGTGTGATGGCTTTTAAGTGGGTGAAAGAAAAGATGCAGATGTAGTCACATCTGGTGTGCTCTGTGGTGTTTTGGCATCAAGGGTCTAAGGAGATTTTAGGATTGTGTACAGATTGACACAGAACGCAGCAGGGGCCTGCAGCATTGCTAGGCAAAGGCACTAAGTGAAGGAGAAGGAGGTTGTAAGCTCTGAGCAGGCTGGAGAGAAATGTGAGTTAAGAAAGGCTGTGATAGTGCCAGTCGGCCACTATAGGCTTGGGTAGAATAATTTTTATAAATAAAACCCAAGCAATTTCTGTCACTTTACATTTCAGTACCGAAAAATACCTGTTTAAACCATTTTTCGTACAGCTGGTTGATAAACAGGGAGAGCAAAGAGAGCTTTGTACACATGCTTGTTTGCTGCATGGCCAGGGATCACTGGCTGTTTGGGGGAGTGGGGAAGAAGGGTGAACCAGTCCCTCCAAATCAGACTTGTGAATTCTCTGTTAATCCTGGTGATTCTCCTCGTGCTTGGCATGGGGCTTCTTTAGAGTATGTAGGATTTTTTAGGGGTATTTTGTTTTGTTTCGTTTTTTCTCTTCCTTCCCCTCAGCCTCTATATCAGTTTTGTTTGGTTTGGGGGTTTGGGGTTTTTTTGGTTTTGTTTTTGAGGGAAGAATATGGCTCCTTGTAGACCTAGTGAGTTCTTGTATGTCAGCTGAGAGAGATGGCAGGGTGGGAGTGCTTCCTTTCCTCTGTGGGTACACCAAATTGCTGCCCTGCTGGCCACTGCTGATGTCATTAGCTTGCAATACAGAGTTAAATATGACTCTCTTATAGGAGTCTTCAAATAGTATGGATTTCTTCACTGAAAGGGTTATCAAGCACTGGAACAGGCTGCCTGGGGAAGTGGTGGAGTCACCATCCCTGGAGGTATTTAAAAGACGTGTAGATGTGGTACTTAGGGACATGGTTTAGTGGTGGACTTGGCAGTGTTAGGTTAACGGTTGCACTCGATGATCTTAAAGGTCTCTTCCAACCTAAACGATTTTATGATTCTATAATTTGAATTAAGACATCAGAGACTTAATTGTTACAAAAAAGTTTGTAACTTCATTTGGTGTTTAGGCAAATGATGGACAATCTTCAGCTGATGGACTGAACTAAATTAGAAATGGTACTAGTTTATTTGAAATCTCTTCCATTCAGCACCTGTAATGATGTCTTTAACTCCCCTTCTTTTTAGTGAGTTGCAGGCTCAGTCGTCTTTAGCTGCTAAAACTTACCTGTTCCTGTACATACAGTGGTAGCAGTTGTGCTTTCTGTGCCACATCCTCTAGTCTGCTTTTTTTATTGTTGATGTGCATCCTCTTACCTTTTTAGGAAAAGAACTGGGCAGGATGGGATGATTTGGGTTTGTGCTTGTATACTGGTGAGTTACAGAATTAAAAGGTGTGTAATTGATGATGTAGCTGGGAGCAAGATAACCACAAACCGCATATTACAACAGTGCATGGCTGTGGCTGGCCTTTTTTTCCAATGAGTAAATCTCTACCAATACCCCCTTTTTGGATTAGTGGAATAATTAGTCAGTGTACTTGATTTTCACCTTTGAGTGACACATAGGTACCAGGTTTGACAAGTTCAAAACCAATAAAAATCTTAAGGGTTTTTTTTCTGGATTTCATTTGCCCTTAAGGATTACCTGTAACTTAGGAGACCAGTAATTGTGCTTAAGGAGAATTGAGTTCTGGACTGCAGGATGAGAACTGGAGGCCAAGATTAGTTTATTGGCAGAGCTGTTTAAGGGGAAAAAAAACTATACTTGCTCTCCCACCCATTTCAGTGATGTTGGTTCTTGCTTTTACAAGCAATCAGATTCAATTACATACATTCTTCAAAGGATGGAGAACCATCTGCTGAAGTATTCTGGAAAGATTAATTTATTTGTAGCAGTAGTTCTACTTGCAAATACGGAGCAAATGTATGGATTTTTTGGCAGTCAAAATACGAGACAGTTTTTGATAGAGAAATGGACTTAAGTGTCTTCATTTGAAAGGGATAATGAAATACAAAGTAGGGAGCTAAAATCTTCCCAGGCACTTTTGCCCAAATCCAAATGGTTATGTGCAATAACGTAAAGCTTTTAGAAATTGGAATTTTTTTCTTCTGTCATATAATGCAGAATACACAATTGTTTCAGTATGGTATGATCAGAGAGAATAACTAGTTACCTAAAGAGCTGCTGCCAGGTTGTTAATACAGGTGCCTGTGTGCAGAAATGCATGTGTACATTGATGGGCATGAAAGACAAAAAAGACGAAGTTAGCAGCTCTAGCTGCCTACTCGTAGTGAGAGGAAGCAGATCGGGTTCTGTGGGACCAAACCTGCTGCGTTCTCATTTGGATAATCTGCAAATGTGGTAATTCTCAATTCCTTGTGGGCTTTATTCTTCACAGGGAAGATTTAAGATAGCGTAGTTTGCAAGGTGGTTGGTTTGTGCGTGTGTTTGGGTTTTTGTTGTTGTGGTGGTGGGTTTTTTGTTTGTGGTGTGGTGGTTTTGGTTTTTTTTTTTTATGAAGCTTTTCCTTCTAAAAGGTTGTGATACAGAGAAGACCCATCAATTCAGACAAATTGAACTTTAAGTGTACTTGACTTACCTCTTTAATTATAGTTCTTAATTTTTCAGTGTGGCTTGTTAAATAAACTGACAGAGCTATCATTACAGAAGAAATCTGTGGCTCCGTGTAGAATGTTTGTATCAAATGAGGTAGTCTGTACTGTCATTTGCACATAGTTGGAGCTCAAGCCTCGTTTAAGATTTATTTTTTAAAAAAGATGAAGATAGATAAGGTCAGAAGAAAGCACTAGTAGTAATAAGAGGGGAAATTGGAAAAAGAATCCTTAAAGAGGATTCAGTTGAGTATATTCATTTGGAAAAGAAAACACTATTGTCTAAAGCTACATAAAGCAATTCATATGTATTAAAAAAAAGGCGGGGGGAGGGGGACATGACTAATCTCATTAGATGGTGAGAACAGAACAAGAAGGATAATACTCCTAAGCACATTAACTATTTTGTAGATATATTTAAGCTACAAAAATAGCAAGAGAGAAAATGACTTCTAGGAGCATATTCTGGAGTTTCATGCTGTTGACGGCAGAAGGTTGAGTCTGGTCTTTGAAGCATGATAAAATACCTGGGCTTTAGTGTCAGGACCTTCTTTCAACTGTGAAGAAGTGTGGTAGGGTACAGCATATGAAGGAGTAATTTTAAAATTCAAAGTTACAAGCTTTTAAAAATATCCAAATCATATCAGAGTAAGTAATTGCTTTACACAAACATCTAAAAGGTAATATCATGCGATTACTTGGTTATGATTAGTCATAATAACAGCCTCTGAATCTGGTGTCCTTTCACTATGGAGGAACATAAACAATAAGAAGTAAACTGTGGTAAGTGTCTGAATAATTCCGAAGAGAAGCTACCACTGTCATTTAAAGTGTTAACTTGTAGAATAATTGAAGGTGGCAAAGGAAATACCTGAAAATGAGTTGAAGTTGCGGAACTCTTACAATTTTTGATGGCTTTAGAATGTGTTTAAACTGTGTACAGAGATCCTAAGTGTGCTGGAAGATGCTCTAAAACATTTTTAATGGATTTCATCACTTTAAAAAACTGAAGCATTTAGACCGTCAATTTTGTATTGGGTAGTTTTAAAATAATTTGATATGCAGGCTAAAACGTGAAGAGGCTGTTTGTGATCATCTCCAGCTGTGTTTAGTAGTAATTTGTGGTTACAGTTTTGCCTGTGCATAAATGTGTATGTAAGCATATTGTATTTCCACTGATTTTTTTTTTTTCTCTCTCCCTCTACTATAGGTAATAAATGATATTCAATAGCTGTGGATCAGTCAAGTTAAATTTGTTTTGAATTTGATAAATCTGACATCAGGCATCTTAATAAGGAAATAATACTGTTTCTTACTATAAACGTATGTACGTACAGTACGTGAGGGATGTCTTAAAACTAATTAAACTATCTGAATTTTTAGTTGATGCCAAGCTGGGAACAGTTCTAGATGCTTTAAAGAGCATACTCAGAATTGAAAATTATCTCGGTAAATTTGAGAAACAGGACAGACAGACTTGTTTTGTCAAGTCACAAGTTACAGATGTCTGAAAAGTGATAGCATTGTAAAAGTAGGAAACTATTTTTGGGGCTATATCAAGAGAGGCATTTGTCTTTAATACCTGGAGAGGAAATTTTTTTTCTTACCTAAATGCTGGTGAAGGCTCAGCTGGGTGTAGCATTGCAAGAGAGATGTAAACAAACTGGATAGCATTGAAATGAAAGCAACAAGAATGACTTGGTCTTTGAAGGTAGAAGGAAGAGAAGGAAAGAAGACAATCTCTGGTGCCCTTAAGGCTTGTCTTCAGGACATAGTAGATTATTCTCCTTTGCGCTGGCTAAGGGTTAAAAAGACTGTACAGTCTTAAGAAAAATGAAATGTTGGAGAAGACAGTGCTGAAATGCTGAAACGTTCCTTTCTTACTCTGTTCCTGATCTTGCCTTGGGGTGGGGTGGGAGGCTGGATTGTATCCCTGGGGTCCATGGGTTGGCCGGTCAGCCACGGGGGGGTCTGTGGGAAGCCTCCCTCCGTTTTCTCCACGAAGATGGATAGGAATCATCTCACACTATGCTAGCTTGTGGGCGCTTCCCACTCCATCTGCGTGCGGCCTGTGGCTTAAACATGAAGCTGCTGTTGCCATATCCATACAGAAGCAGCCTGCATCATACCTTTCTCATCATGTCAGCAGTTTAGCATTTAGAATTGCTGTATCAACATTTCCTACAAGGAGGGTCTCAATGAGGATCCAGCACTAGTGCTGACAGGGCAGGGCTGTCCAGGATTAGGTGGTCTCTCAAGGTGACACATTGACCTTCCATTTTGAAAGCCTGAGCTCTGTATTTCTAAGGCTCTTTGACTTAATTATATGGTTATGCTCTATGTCTTAATGTACAAAAAGAGCTTTAGCCCTTTGGGAGCATGTGCAAACTACAAGTATCTTTTCCTGGAGCTCTATTGTTCAATATAGTGGTACTGCATGTTCACTGATGGGATTCCAGGGATGCTCTGGGGCACGGTTCCCACCTGAAAAGAAGCACAAAGAGAATAGAATGAATCCTGTGTTATAAATAATATGTAAAAGTAACTGGTTGGGTTTTTTCCAGAGTATTTGTAACCAATGACAATGTTTTCAAAATACTAATAGGTTTTTCTTCTTCCTACTACCTGCATGTTGGTACTGAAAACTTTGATGTGATTTGGGACTGTAGAGTGAGAGGATAAGCCTGAAGATAGTGTATCCAAATAATGGGTATTGGGAAGAAATGGTGGTAACTGTTAAAAAGAAACAAAAAAAACCACCCAAAACCACCACAAAAAAACCCCACAAACCCAAACAAAACCCAACCAATCAAACACACACCCCCAAACCAAACAAAAAAACCCCACTTTTGGAAGTTGACTTTGAAGAGCAATCACAATCAAATATTTAGTGTGGAAACTTGAAGCTTCCTTCTAGGGGTGAACCAGCTGCAAAGATTGCTGGAATAATTGTGACAGAATTGATAAGAAAATAATTAAAAAATGCGATAAACATAAATCTTTTCATTATATTTTGTCTTATGTAGTCAGTGCTGTACTACAGATGCTGGAAAATATCTGAAGACTTTTTTTTTATGCACAAGGTTAAATCTGACTCTTATATAACTGTATTTCTTTACATTTTGATGTCTTAGCATGGACATTGGTGAAAACCATACATGTAAAGAGATGCACACTCCTTAGTTTGAGGGGTAAGAACTAAGCGCTGCCATTGCCTTGCTATTCCCCTCTTCTCCTCAATGCAGATCAAATGATCCTTTATTCAGCCATTCACCAGTGTAAGCCACTTACAATTTATTTTCTGGCTGATCCCTTTTTCTTCATTCTTTCTCTATGTAGAAAATGTACCACTTTAGCCTAGGTAGATTAAATTGTACTCTTTATACGTTACCTTTATATGCGTAATGTAAAGTACATTTATTTATGGTGAGGCATGCTGCCACTGAACTCGGTTTCCACCAAGTTGCTAGGCTAGTATTTACTATGTATTGTCTTAGTTGCAAAAAGTACTAGGAAGATTTGAAATGCATTGTGTTGGACAAGGGTTATTTTTATTTTAGGCTTATTCCAGGGCTATAGTCTGTCAAAGGGCAGAGTATCAGATCAAGTTGAAGGGGTAATGTTTCCTTCAATTCTGAATTCTCTGTTTGTCCTTTGAATTAAAAGAAAGTTTTTTACAATGGCTTGTGGGACTTTAGCTAGAGGATGCTAATTAACTGTAACGGACCTTATCTAGCCAAATCTCTGCGCGTCACTTTGCAGAGATTCCTTTTAAAGAAAAACTTAAAGCAGTTTGTCTGTAAATGCTCAGATATTCCAGTGATTGTTCCAATACTTCTGTATGCCTAGATCACTTCTGTTATTAGTTAATTTGCACAAATGTCTACTTTTTACACAAACTGGTAAGCTGAATTTACAATTATCCTGTAATGCCTAAAAGATAATGGAGCTTGACTCAGAATGGCTGTCAATAACTAGGACAGACCTTGCATTAAACTTTGTCAGATGCAGAAACACAGTTTCAAAAAGAGGATGCAAGTATATTCTATGAAGTCTCACCCGAAGAGTAACTCTTATAAAAATACTGGACTTATTCTCCACAAATATTTTTACTGTGAAATCCTGTACAGATGCTTCCTGTATTTTAAGTATCAGAAAAGTACAACTGCATTTTCAGTGTGTCCATAAAATGCCAGTGAACCGCGGGAGCACTACTTACTACTGGTTACTGGTACAGGAGGTGAACGCTTTTGTTATAGTTAACCCATCAGGTCAAATTCGTATTCTTTAAGACTATCTCAAAAGCACTAATCTTTCCTATGAGAGCCAGCGGGTTTGAGAGCAAGCCTGGAATATCTCTGGTATGGAAAACAGCATCAGTCACTTTGTGAGGTCCTTACTTCTGCAGACTCTTACCTTCACAGCGAATGTGTTGTTTTACTCACCTGTCACCTCTGTCGTCGCATGCTCCTCATCTTTTTATTTAGCATAAAATACTGCTTTGTCTCTATACCTTGTCTGAGATAGTATCTCCCTTTACTTTTGATAGAGAACTTTTGGAAGCTGTTGAATTACAAATCTGAGGTGAGAGCCCACGTTGTTCAGGCCAGAGTCCACAGCATTTCATGTTATTACCCTTTGCACGTAGTTCATGTGACTGCTGTGTTCGTTAATTTACTATGGGCTGGTTATGTAACCTTGCTTCGTTAAACCTCTTGAAGTTGAGACGGCACAAACTTAAGAATGTCTTCTTCTTTTCATTTATTGTGAATTATAAATGAATTGCCAGTTCTTTCCTTCCCTTCTAGTCCCATGAGGATACGAACCTGAAATCAACTTGTACGGTAGAGGCCAAAAAAACAGACGTAGCCTAGATATTATGGTAACTGATACTTTGTAAAGGTTAACAAAACAAAACACTCCCTAAATCCAAAGAGTGGTTGTGTACGCGTTCCTGCAGTAGGTAAATACAGGTAACTTTAATATAGCTTAAAATGAAAGTGGAGGCAGAGGGCCAGGAAAGAGACTGTTCTCCTAAGCAGGAGCAAGGCATTAAACTGAAAGAAATGAGAAGAGGGGTGTGTGTCTAGGGAGAATCCAAGCGTTGAGATTTCTTACTTTTGTAACCATCGTCTTCTAGTTTCACGAGTTGTTTTTAACATGAGTAGTTTATCCTGGCATCTCACACAATTTAATTATCCTAGTTAAAACACTTGTTTTGAAATATTCTTGAGATAACTCAGTTGCTTCCAGTCGTAAGAGAGAGAATGAATTTTAATTTATTGCGGGTGTTGTAACCAGCTAACTTAAGTTTATTTCACTTAAAAGTAGCTACTACTGAGCCTTTTCACAAAAGGACCTGTTTGTTGCTAATGCTTGGTCATTTATTGCTCAGTTTGCATGAACGCTGTGTACAGTAAGGAGAACTTTCTGTGTTTTGCCTTCAATGGTTATTTCTTGGAACTAAAAGTAATGGCCAAAGAAAAAAGCACTAGATAGGAGATTTGCAGACAAATGCTGTAAAA
This sequence comes from Phoenicopterus ruber ruber, assembly GCA_009819775.1. Taxonomy (NCBI): domain Eukaryota; kingdom Metazoa; phylum Chordata; class Aves; order Phoenicopteriformes; family Phoenicopteridae; genus Phoenicopterus; species Phoenicopterus ruber. Next base: position 25,418,349 of record CM020221.1, on the reverse strand, counting down.
TATCTAAATCTTCTTCTTTATAGTGGGCTCTTATTTCCCGTAATGATATCAAATCTTACAGGCTTCTGCTGCATTTACAACAAGAAAACAGGACAAAGTACAATGTTCTGGAGCAGTCAAAAATCAAGCTGTGATTTCAATAGATTCAACTCTCTGCCGAGTACCTAACAAAGTTTTGAACTTAGTAAAATATTTAATGCCTGAGGAACTTTATTCGTTTTGGAGTCAGGAAGATCTTACAAATATTAAATATCTTTGCAGGAACACTTAGTCAGTCTGGATGAGCCAGCCTCGGAAGCTGGACAAGAAGCTCTGCTTAGACAAGAGCAAGCAAAAATCATTCGTTTTGAAAGGCAAGCGGAAGAGTTCCTCAATGCAGTCTTTTACAGAAAAGGTTGGTTTTAATGGGCGGGGAAATGGTATCTCTCACTGGTCTTTTTGCATGCAATACAAGTATCAAAGATCTGATGTTCAAGTTGTCATTGTATGTTCAGTATTTTTCAGTTGTCATCTTAAAAATTTGTATTTGTGTATATATATATTTATCAAGAGTAAAAATTGACTCTCAAATAATGTAGCAATACAACAGTGTGAGCTTGGGACAGAGGAAGAGAGTATAACATATTTAACCCTAAAACAAATCTCTCCATGAGAACACTGGTGTTTTGCACTTTTGGAGGAATGACTCGGTTCTTACCTAGCAGAACTGCTTCCCTGAAACCAATGTTTAGTGAGTGGGCTGTTTGGAAGAAGGGACAAGTGGCGGTGGTAGTAGTAGGTGGGTAATTTTTTTTTTTTTTTTTTTTTTTTTTAATTTTAATGGAATGTGTACTAATGCAGTTTTTCTTAAAGGTCAGCAGTCTTCTCACTACGGTCTGTAGTGATTACCCACCCCACCCCCAGCAATCCACAGTATAAAATATTGTTGGAATAGTGCTAAGGGGGATATATGGAGAATTCAAAACGTGATCAGCAAAAGAATTGGAAAATCGGCACTGTAGAATATGCTGAGAACAATAACAGTAGCTCAACGCTAGAAAATCCTTTAAATCTCTTCTGGAGAGTTATGTCAGTTAAACTGTGCTCTTAGGAAGGCACAAAACTCATTTCATTGTTTTCTACCAATCTGAGAAATGGGAATCCAGAGGTTGCTTCCAAATGCATCCTGAATGAAAGTACATTGTACTTATCAGTCTAACCCATGTGTGAGAAAATCTGCCAAATCAGTAATTCCAACCTGTCTGCTGGGGGACAACGCGAGGCTTCAGTTTAACAAATTAGAAATTGCTGTAGCCAGTCCTCAGCCCTTCCTCCCAGTGACCAAAATATTTAAAGGTGTTTTAAGTAGATAACAGTATCTTAGCCTTTCTTTTATGACTCAAATGAATAAATACAAGCTATACATTATGATGTATTGCTTAAAGTATAGAAGCATGTAGGATGGTAGGAAGGATAGTTACTGCATTACTACTGATAGTTCAGATAATGCTTTTATTCCAAGTCTTCCTTTCCAGTGTGGGGTTTTGTTTTTTTTTCTTTTAAGGTTAATATTTCCTTTTGCTTTTAAATTTATTCCATCTCTCTTTAAATCCAGAAGGGATTTAAGAAAACAAATATCTAGAGAAAATACACTTTTTTCCACATTACTTTTCTGGTGAGAGAAAAAGAATGTACTTCCATCACTTCCGAATTGTTTATTAAAGACTTAATCCCTTTAACACTGAGCTTAAATTTTTATCTATGACCTGTGTGCATGTCTTATTAGAACTGCATACTTTCCTAATTGGTGGAAAACTATTGCCAGATATTGCAGTGTGCTAATGAGGGGATTAACACTCTGTCCATGGTCAGATACATAGAATGAAGATAATGAAATCACTTCAGATGTCTAAGAATCTTTGAGTTGTTGGTGGTTTTTTTTTCATATACTCTTGCTTTCCTTCCTCTGGCAAAGCTGTGCTTGCTGCAAGAGTAATAAGGGAGGGGAAGAAGCCTGGCAAGAAGTCAGTTCTGGATCCTTAATGCATCGTTGTCAAGCTTGGCTGTATTTACATTGTTTGAAAGGTTATTCTAACTTATGCCACTACCATAAGATCCCCAGTCACTGTCATACCAAAGAGGACACAAAGAATGGCAGAACTCTGACGCTCCTACGTTGCTCAGAGATGCTGGGCTCTCCTGGCTTCATGCCAGCAATTAGTTCTTTTTTTCTTTCCATCCTCACTGCCAGTAACATTTGAGACTGGTATTTTGTAGCCTAGGCAGATCAGAGAAAACGCAGATGTTCTGTGAACAGATGCCTGTTGCATGTCAAGGACATGCACTCATGTACTTAACATACGTAGGTAATTAGCAAGATCAGCAAACTTTCTGAACAGGTTTACCATCCATTAATCTTGCGTACTTTCTCTCTGCTTTGTGCCCGTGGCACTCTGACTCAGTAATGCTTCTTTCAAATATTCATACTTTCCAGTGAAAGCAGAGCGGTAGTACCTAGTTGTCCATTACCTTCACCTTGTGGCAGGATAGGACCTTCCTGTGATGGCTTAATGAAATCATACCTTTTTTGTTTGTTATTGCCCTTCTAAGATTTAAGTATAGATAAAATACACAAAAGCTACTAAGGTTTTAAAGCTCAGAGGTACTGCTTCAGACTCTTTATAGCTGATAAATATTTGCTGTATTTTTCTTCTCTGAGAATTTCTATGTTTTAGTTAATTTCAGTTTATTTTTTTCAAAAAACCTAGACATAGGAGTCAAAATAAACATCTGATTGATTTCAAGTGATGCTGCAGAGGCACCAGCAAATATTTTCCACTCCCTTTTGAACAGCTTTAATCCTTAGCATTCAGGCTTTATATTAAGCAAGAAGCCTTTAATGTGCTAGATGACTACCCTTCTGCTTGAAAATTGAGTTTTGTGTCCTGAATTAGTGAGTTTATCTTGAGGAGCACTAGAAAGCTCTCAGTAGTCACTCTGTGACGATTCTTTGAAGTTGCAGATTACAAAGATGCATGGCTGTAGGCATATGTAATATTTTCTTCTTGAATGTGGAAATATGTTCAGCTGTAAGCGTTACTGAATTGTACATACGAACATGGGTGCACAGTAAAGGCATGATTCTTCTTCAGAAAACATAGGTGCCATAGAGCTCTGCATTCCTGCCAGCCCCACTTGCGTATGCTACAAGCACGTGTCAAATAGTTGGTATCAGTGTGATCATGCCATCAGTTTGTGCCCTTCTTGGCTTTCCTAGAGCCTTTCATATGTCCTTCAGCAGGTTATAGTAGAGAGGTTAGAAAATGGAAGAAATGTCACCATAGCAGAAAAAAGCCTCCACACTTTTCCAGGCTTTTGTCCTTGTGGACCACTTAGGAAGAAAATGAGAATATAAATGTACCTAAATTTAAGTTTGGCTCATCTCTTAGTGGCTTCTTAAAACTCTATCCTGTAGATTTTACAAGAAAATGATTACGTATTTATATAAACATCTTAGAAGTTTACAGCTATTATACCCCTATAAGAATATACATGGTGACTGTGTAAGGTCTTAGATTTAGAACGCTATGCTGAACAGAAAGGAATTTGGGCTTGATAAGTATTTAAAGCTCAATATGTTTCTTCATTAGGAAACACAGTAGCTGCTTACTGCTGCTCTCTGGTTTGAGGGCAACTCCATGCTCTAACCCTCATGTCAGTCATCCTTCACAGATACGCTAAAGCTGGTTTGTTGGATTGATGCACTTTGTCAAAAATGGTGGCAAAAGGCAAATCTAACGCTGAAATGTCCCACAGAGGATTTTGCTAATGCTTCTAATAGTTCAATCTCAACAGATTAGCTTTCAACGTGAGCAATTTTTTTTAAAGAGGAAGTAAACGCTTTTCTATTGTTCCGTTTTGAGAGCTGCTTTTAAAGATTTGTTTGATGGTCTACTGCACAATTTTCTCTGAATGTTTCTTCAGAAATAGAAAATCAAACCTTTTGAGCCATTTCTGGAGTTGTTGTGTAGTTGTGGTGTGTTGTTTTGTTTGGTGTTCTGGTATGTTTTGTTTTGTTTAAAAAAAAAAAAAACAAAAACAAAACTCAAACCAAAACAAAAACAAAACCCAAAACCCCCCAACCAAACTAACCGATTTGGCCAGAGAACACAATGAGTGTTTGAGGTGAAGTGGCAGGACTTAGCTTCTCTGATTTAGGAGTTACAGATTTGCTTTCACATCATGAATTACTACTGGTCTAAAATAGTGATTTTTGCCAATATATTTTTGGGTTGCCCACATCGCCAAATACCTTTGTATTTATACACTTTCATATAAATAAATTGGAATGTCTACCTGCTCCATTTCACATTTCTTACTAATAGATTTAGTAGCTCTTCTAGAAATAAAATTACTTTTCATGTGACACATCTTGGTTTTTTTGTATATGTGAAAGTTCTTTGGGTAATCCCTGATGCTGCATTGATTATAATGATAGAAATGTCAACAGGAATAGATAGAATGTGATGGAAGACACTTGAACGTTTGATCTTTATGTGAATTGTTTTGAAGAATCAGAACTATAGGGCTTTATTTCTCAGTAAACTTGTAGGGGACTGCTGCAACTTTATTCTCCTTTCTCCCCTTCTGTAGCTGCAGGTAAGTTACTCAATTCTTCCACTGAATAACCTGTTCAATTTTTTTGGAATGAGCTTCATTAGTTGGTGCTTTTCTTCATGGGTCTAGCTCTCCTTTCCATTTCCACACCTCTTAAAGGTCTGGTCAAATATAGCTATATTTGAAAACAAAAGAGGAGATTGCGTATTTGTCTTAGGAAACTGTTGTTTTGGGAAGGTTATACCAGAATTAGCAATGGTTCTTGTTCAGGTATTCTAAAACTAAAGTGCATTTTCTGCAGAAACTATTTTATCTTTGGCTTTCATTTTTTTTCCCTAGACTTTTTTTTTTCCTAATAAACAATGACTTAATATAAAAGCTGTTTTACTTAAAGTGCTTCCTTAAAAAAAAATCTCTAATATTTACAGACAGTCCTAGGGTCTCTGACCCCAATATTCCCCTAGTGGCCCGTGAGATCATGCAGCGAATGATCCGACAGTTTGCTGCTGAATATACCTCAAAAAATAGCTCTACTCAGGACTCCAGCCAGCCCAATAGCACAAAGAACCAAAGCCTGCTGAAAGCATCTCTGGTCGCCTCCTCTCCCACGGCTGCAACTGCTCAGAACCCTGTGCTCAGCAAACTTCTCATGGCTGACCAAGACTCACCTCTGGACCTTACTGTCAGAAAGTCTCAGTCAGAACCTAGTGAACAAGGTAGGACTCTTACCAGTGTCTTGCATCCTACAGCAATCTATTAATGGCATTCTTGTTGCAAAACCAGACAATTAGAAGTTTGCACTTTTACATAAAATGTAAAGTGGAAAAGCGGTAGATGTTTTACAATAAAATACTGACTAGCTAGATGTGGCTGGGAGAGAAGAGACTTTTTGAAAGAATGTAGGCCCGTAGACATGAGTGATTTTTCTGAAGAAGGGCAAAGGGGACGAACATGCTCCAAACTCTGGGGACAAGTGTGCTGTTCCTGCTGGGAGCTGCAAGAAACAGTCTGCCAAAATAGACTGTACGCTTGCTGATAAGACGAGTTCACGTGGTCATGAAAACCGTAATGTTGTCTCCTTTCTGAAGATCAGTACACAGTCTGACTGAAGGACTGATTTATTTTCTTTCTGGTCATAGTGTGAAAACAGTATCTTCTAAAAAGTCTGTGAGAAATTGCTTGTGAAGGCTGTAAAAATGATACCCATGAACTGCACAAAACTTCCAGGTTTATGCATTTGGAAGAAACGTCTGGTTTCTACCTTAAAAATAGACTTGTTCTGCAGAACACAGATTGAATAACTTGTAACAGTGTTGCAGAGCTTGTTTTAATTTGAAAACCTTGCTTTCCATCGAAAATGTTTTTAACAAGAAATTCTGTGAGTGATTATAGTATCTGAATGGGTTTTTTTTTTTCTGAAACTGTTGAATAGATGTTATCATAAGTGTATCCTACTGATAGGATTAAAATTAGCCCCTTTACCCTTCTTTAGAAATGTGTTAGTGTCTGAAATCATTCTATCAAATACAAAGTAGGCTGTCCATCCTCAAGTAGAAAAGGTGCCTTTAAAAAAATTTTTAAAAAGCACCTTTTGCTAGCTAGGTATCCCTTTGTATTGTAGGTATCCCTTTATTCTTTGAACTTAAGTTTATGAAGCCTTTTGTAAAAAGGTTAATTTTATATGTCCAACAATACGCAGCTTGGGCACCTGGACACATACTGCACTTCCAGCACTTATTGAAAGTTGTCGCCACCACTTCAGTGACAAAACTGCAGTGAAAGGTTGTAAGGTGTCTTTCTTGAAGTGAGGACCTGTACATTTAGCTGATAGGCATTTGTTTCTAGCTAATTTTATTATAAATGTATTTCACGAGTGTCTTTTGCATATATGTTTATAAATGTTAAACTATTCTCATTGTGAAGCTTTTCACTGAAAGAGAGAGGGAGAGAATCAGATCAGGTTTGTTTGGTTTTTTTTTTAATTAGAGGGTTGTATGGTGAAGAAGAAAGCATGTACATGAACTGTTCTTTAGCTACCATGTGACGAAAAAGCTGTAAGATAATTTATAATGTTCATAACACTTGTTATGGAATTAGAACTTGTGCATATTAACTTACACGGTAATCTGCTGATGGAATTATTTTTTCTCAATTTAAATTTAATGTAATTGGGAAGAGGTTTTGCCAAACTTGTTAATGAGAGATTTAAGAGGCTGTCATGAAAGACTGCTGGTGGTGCTTTTTGTTATATTTCTGTTCTAGCGGGTTGAGGGGAACCAGCTAGTTTGTAAACTTCTCCATGGGGTGTGAGGCTGGTCCTACTTGCCCTTGGAGACTACTAGGTCACAATGACCCTTCTGACGGAGGAAGTGTGGATGCAAGTGCCTTTGGCAGCAGTCTGTGCTGTTCAGTATAGCCCCTTGAAAAGGAGGTGCTACTTGATCTGGTCTCTGTACCTTGTGGCTGCGTAAGTGTTGTTCAAAAGAAAGATTGAATTGTCTGCTTGCTTAAGTTTGGGTTATGGTGTGTTCCCAAATGCAGTGGGTGGAACAGTTTTCCGTAAGTTAATTCTAGTTCACTGTTTATCATGTTTTTTCTCCATATGTCAAATGAGAACTTTTAAGCGATCTGAAAGCCATCTTACATTGTTCTTATGTTGGGTGGCATTTACTTGAGTAGATGGAATGAGCGAGGAGCTCTGAAATGTCTCTAGTTTACCTTGCCAACAGGTTTAATTTATCTTTGCCTCATAAATTCCTTGTTTCAAAGCTTCCAGGAATTTCGGATGGCTGTGCTGCTTCTATGACAATGTTGCCCTTATTAAAATTACCAGAATTTCAAGTTGTTTCAGTGCAGTGGGAGCAAGGCTTTTCTAGCAAAAAGCACTCCCTTTTCTGTTGCCTAGAAATGCAGAGTTTACGTAAGGGCTTGCAGAGGAGCATGGGTGAGCGTGAGGAAGTGCCATTAGTGAGAATGGAAGAAGCAGTCTAGCGGGAAAAACAATTTGGTATATGGAAGGAGAGAGAGAGTAAAATGACACAATAGAGAGGGGAAAGGCAGCAGCTTTGCCAGTAGGGACCCATCAGAGACATGGAAAAAAGGATGAAGCTAGCTGCCAGGTGAGGAGTCGTCTCGCATTTATGTGTGTGTGTTCATTTGAAAGTGAGTTTCCAATGTGAAATTCTCAATGAATTTTCCTATGGAGATTTGGATCAAAAAAAATTCAGATGCTGGCTTAAAGGCCCCCAAATCTCAGAAACTTGAAGAATGTCTCATTTGAGGACTGATGAGGGTTAGTTACGTGATGGCTGTGTTGTATCCTGAACTGTCATTTTAGGTCATCTTTTAGTCTCTGGCCCTTGTAACAGATGCACTTTTAATTTTGCCAAATTTTGTTGTGACTTCTGAGGACTATGTTGAAGTCACTTGTAAGCCAAATTGCAGACAAATCAAAGCCTCAGTTTGTTTAAAAATAAAATAAAATGCTGTGTGCTAAGTATGACTTTAGCCCCAAAGCCTTGTTTTGTCAAGGGACAACATGGCTGATCCTGTTTCTTCAAACACTGAAATAATTCTTTTGTCTCTACAGACGGTGTGCTTGATTTATCCACTAAGAAGAGTCCTTGTGCCGGCAGCACCTCTCTGAGTCATTCTCCAGGGTGTTCCAGTACTCCAGGAAATGGGTAAGAGAAAGCAACTTACTATGACCTTTTAAAACCGTTTTTTACTAAAAACATGTGCTTACCTCCTGTTAATTTTAACTTACTTTTGGTGTTAACCCTTTGGAGTAACGTGTTTTTCAACTTGTACCTTTGGTAAATACCTTCATCCCACCTGCCAAATAAGAGTTGTTGCAAACTGAGACAGGTTTAACTTGCAGTTAAGAACTCTAATCTCTGTTATTTTGGCCAATTCCATACTTAGCCAAAGATCTTTCCAGTACCTGCTTCTTGGGCACAGTGATAAGTCATGTCCGTGGAGATGCAAGTTCAGTTAAATGTATGAAGAGTCTTAGAGGCTTTGCAATATAATTAGATTTGATGTCACTTAGGGGAAAGTTAGCTAACAGAAAAGTTTATTTTAGTGGTAGCAATTATTTGGGTGATGAACCAAGCTGAATTAGATTTAAATCACTGCATGCTCTTTGTTAATATTTCCTAGCATAAACTACAACTTAAAAAAAGAAAAGGTGAGGGGGGAGTCTGGTAGTTCAGAAAACTTTAAATATGGCTTTTTGGATTTGTGATTGTACTGTATCACTGAACAAGTTTTTTTAAAAAAAAGTGGTGTACTAGTCTTGCCTTAATTAGCTGAAGGTGTGAAAGAATGGTATATCAACAATTTCTTTAAGGTTTCGTATTTGTAATGGTCATCGTTTGCATACATTTAGAAACCCTTTACTCTTAGCTAGGATTGAGTTAATTGTACTGGAGAGGCTGACTGGGAGTAAGAGGGATTTTGGGTGTTGATGGGAGAATTTTTTCTTGAACCTACTGTGAACAAGTAATTTTTTTAGTGAACTACAGAAACAGTATATGGTTTAAACTGCCATTTAATTGCCGGATTTAGCTTTACAATAGACTTTGAAAAACTAGAAATTTTAAACTAACAACTTACCACCACCAATCCCATGCACTGCTAACAACTGACTTAACTTTCACATTTCTCTTTGGAAAAATATTACTGTCTCAGATTTCTCCCTTCAAGATTATGTTTTCATTTAATATTTCTATTAATTTAATCTTTCTGTTAATAAAATACTTCAATCCTTGTTTAAAAGTTAGTCTTAATACCTTTTCCCAATTCTTTAGCATAAACCTTCCCTGCCAGCCCTTCTCTTTCAGTTCTGAACAGGTTATTTTCCAGCTTTATTTTCCTAGGAAGGCAGCAGAGGCCGCCGAGGCTGTGTATTGTTTGTTCCCTTGTTTGTGTATCAAATGAGGGCCAAAGTCCAACACGCAGGGATGGCAGGGCCAGCACCTGACACTGTCCTGATCAGTTCTGTGGGTCTGGAGAGGATGTGGCATACTGGCACCTGTGGCTACTTGTACAGGTGTGTGGCAAATGAGGGTGACTGCAGTCTGCTCAGCATCAATGAAATCAGGTGTGACCCTCTGTCCTAGTGAGCTGCCAATACGACCTTTACTTAGGTGCAGAATCACTGGTGCGCATCCTGATGCTGATACATGCTGTAGAAGGGGCAGAGAATGCACATTGCTTGAGAGAGTTCTCGGGAATAGCAAACTTTCATTCATTTCTCTGGATTTTGTTCTGAATCCTTGTTGACTCTTGTTACCCACTTCAACTGTGACCTGTTGCATCCTGGAGAGAAGCTGGCAGCCTATGTATCGAGCACTGTGTATATTACATGGCAGGTCCTTTCAGTGGATGTCTTTTCTCTAAAGATTTTTTTTTTTTTTTTAATCCCAGTGTGATGTTAAAAAGAATAATGTAGCTTTTCAGCAGTACGTGTCCTATCCTTAAATAACGCTGACTTAGCTAGAGGGCTTTACACCAGCATAGTGTCCCAGAGCATTAAAATAGAATTGCTTACTAGTCTCTTTGTTAATCTGTATGTTGCACATGGAAAAGTTTGGGGGTGGATTTTGAAACTAGTGTGACTTAGTTACTACAGGGGGCTAAGCAAGCAAAATATTAAAATACACGTGTTTATCTGCAGTAGTAGTACTTTGTGTCATAGAAAGAACACTTGTGACGAAAGGAAAATGGTAAAAATACATACCGCTTTTTCTGCTGTTAACCCTTGATCTGGATGACAGTTGGAACTTAGATTTTTTTTTTTTTTTTTTTTTTTCTTTTCTTTCTTCCTAGCCATGCTATGTATCAAATGAGAATCAGGGACATGTATATATGCAATTAGTTGTTAAGAGAGCAATTTGGTAAGTCTAGTGTAATGCAGTGCTTTCATATTTGGTGCTTAATGAAAGTCAAGCAAATACCTTTGAGACCTGCTAAGCATTATTTTTTTTTTCATCCTGAGCAACAATTCTTCAATATGATGTAAGCAAACATCATCCAAGGTTTCCACCTACGTGTAGATACTGCAGGTGGCAGTCATATTTGCATGTTGAATATGTTGCACTTTGGCTTACTCTTTTATTACTGTACTTGTTTAGTGGTAACGTCACACCAGTAACACAGTTGTGTGTAGATCTATGGCGATTGATTACTACTTTGTAATTAAGGTCCTATTTTCAGACGCTTGCGCGAAGTCTTTTCTACTCCGAGAATTTGTGAACCCAACCAGAGACCAGCCAACAGGTTTCATTTTTCTTTGCCCAAAAAGCTTCTCTTTTTTTGCGAACAAGTTTTAAAACTGACTGATGCTGAGACTTTTAAAAAAAAAAAAATTAAAATAAAAAAAAATTTAAAAAAAATTTAGAGAAAAATAAATAACACAAAAAGTGATGTTACCCAAGCAAGGCCTTCTAATAAAGGAGTGGCCCCCTCACCCATCCCTCCCTACCTGTGCAAGTCCTGCTCACATCAGTTTCCTTCCATCCAATTAGGCGACCTGGGAGACCCAGCCAGCACCATCCGGAGGGACTACAGAGTGGTGATGGGGTACCTCCAAGAAGCTTGCAGGATGGAACCAGGGAAGGTTATGGCCACTCCACATCTCTTAAAGTACCGCTGGCTCGATCACTCCAGATTAGTGAAGAACTGCTGAGCAGAAACCAGTTTTCTACGGCTGCCAGCCATGGGCCATCTGGACTACAGAATCATGGACAGCACTTAATATTATCCAGGGAGGCTTCTTGGGCAAAACCACACTACGAATTCAATTTCAGCCGCATGAAATTCAGGGGAAATGGTGCACTCAGCAACATCAGTGACCTTCCTTTTCTTACAGAAAACTCTGCCTTTCAAAAAATGGCACTTCAAACTAAACAGGATGGGAAAAAGGACGTGAGCCATTCGTCTCCTGTGGATTTAAAGATACCACAAGTTCGAGGCATGGACCTTTCATGGGAGTCCCGCACTGGTGACCAGTACAGCTATAGCTCTTTGGTAATGGGTTCACAAACGGAGAGTGCGCTTAGCAAAAAGTTAAGGGCTATCCTTCCAAAACAGAACAGGAGAAGTTTGCTGGATGCTGGACCAGATTCCTGGGGCTCAGATGCTGAGCAGTCTACCTCTGGACAGCCATATCCCACCTCAGATCAAGAGGGAGATCCTGGCTCCAAGCAACCTAGGAAGAAAAGAGGGAGATACAGACAGTACAACAGCGAGATACTGGAGGAAGCAATCTCTGTGGTTATGAGCGGGAAAATGAGTGTTTCCAAAGCTCAGAGTATTTATGGGATCCCCCACAGTACACTGGAGTACAAAGTTAAAGAGAGGCTGGGCACTTTGAAAAACCCTCCAAAGAAAAAAATGAAATTAATGAGGTCGGAGGGGCAGGATGTTTCAGTAAAGATTGAATTAGATCCCCAGGGAGAAGCAGCACAAAGTGCGAATGAATTGAAAGATGAGTAGGGATGTTGTAGAGTGCCAATTACTTTGCAAACTGGGTGAGCACTACTGCATAGTTCAACCACCACTGAGCGCACCTGATTCTCCTATTTACTGCAATGCTCTTTCCTTTGCAGTTTAGCATAGACTTGTGAGGACACAGGTGAAAGGTGTGCTCTGAATGTCACATTTGTAAATTTTTCTAGCCTGGTATGGCGCATTTTCCCTCCTTCACCTGCCCACTACCCCCTTTTTTCTTTTTTTTTTTTTCTTTTTTCTTTTTCTTTTGCCTTTTGCATGTTTCTCTGTAATAGAGAGTTGAGTTACCTCACAAAGAATGCAGATCTGTGGAAGTGGACATCTTGCCTGTAGAGCCTGCCTGAACTTCTCGTGTTGGATTTTTCATTTCTGCCTTTATAGAAATAAGTCCACTTTGTTAAACTGATGCTCTCTTAAAACCAGGCTTTTTTGGAATGAGAATCAGACTGTCATTCTTCAAAATGTTTCAGAAATCTTTTTTCCCCTCCTTTTCTTTGATCCAGTTGATTGAAAGAGCTAAGCTAAATCAAGTTATTTAGGAATGGTACCTCTCTTGAACTCAGAGATTTGTTTATTAGATGGATAATCAATTGGGTCTAATTAGGCTCTCCACTATTTTCTTTCTAAATTAAACATACTTACCATTCACTGTCTGCTTAGTGCTCACCCGGGGGGGAGGGGAGGGAAAACTTACATACACTACCTTCAGAATATGTCAGTTAATTATTTGTAACACTACCTTCGCTGTAATTTTGTTTGATATTTTTGAAGGGTGATATTTAGACTCACCTGCTTGAGGATGTAGCCTTATCTCACGGAAGACAAGCTTCTCACAGTCAGGAGCAGTCAGGGTACACTAAATGATGTATTAGGGTATGCCTCATTATAACAGAACTACGGTTCTTTGTGACCTTTATGCTTTTTACAGACTTGATTCTGAGTTTACTAAACTATGTGGTTCCAACAACTAGTTTAAATGACTCTAATCTGGGGAAGGGGGATTTGTGTAACAAACTACTGTGATATTGTAAAAAAGAAAAAAAAAAAAAAAAGCCCACAAAACGGTGATCTCAAACGTTACAACCTCAGTAGTCTGCCCAAATATCCACATTAGTGAAGGAGCTTGTTAATGTTCAGGGAAGAAGTAAAACACTGGTAGCCTGATCTAGTTCAGGCTCTGCATCATATCTATCTGTAATACTGTCAGGGTCGAACACTCAATGAATGGGTGTTTCCTTTTTAAATATTACAGTTGCCAGTAGCAGGAATTAATCTAAGTCCTGCTTTTTTGTTGTTGTTTTTATTTAATCTATTTTGATAGTGGTTTAGCACATGCTAGAATAAGCATTTAAACACCGTAAAAGCACTCCGTAAACCACAAATCCAGTTTTTTTCAATATGATGATATCATTATCATTATATGGAGATCCAGGATAAGTTTTGTACAGAACTTTTATCTTTGATACTTTCTGCGGGAGTGGTCAGTAACTAGGTGGAGCTTACTGGATTTACCACAATATGACCAAATCAGAATTGTTGGTTCTTCAGGTAGAAACAATTTGGTCTTAATCTGTGCAAAAGGTAGATAGAATTACCATTTTTTTTCCCATTTGCACAACCAAAAGAAGCATTGGAGTTTTTGTGTGAGAGCATTAAGTGATGTCAGTGATTGAAAGTGGTTTCTCAAAGCTCATGGGAGGGTGGCCTAGATAGCCCTAGGGATGCTGAATGACTTCTGGAACAGTTGATCCTATTAGCCTCTCCCCCTCCCCAGCAACTTCATATTTTCAAAGGTTAGGCACACCATTGCTGTCGTTTTAAATATGCACTGCTCATTCTTGAAACGGACTGGGCATTTGGCCCCAAGTATACTTTGTTTTTTGTTTACTTAATATATTTTAGTACTCAAAATCCTGGTTCCTCGTAGCTCTCTAGTCGTCATCTTGGCATTTAAAGCAGTTTAAGCTCAGTAGCAGTATATAAACTCTGCAATACGTTCCAGTTTAGCTGGTGATTGCAATAAAGGCGCAGTTAAACGTGTGGTTTCATCTGCTGTTGGAGGTTATGGTAGAAAGTTTGCTGCAAGTTTGGGAAAAAAAAAAAAGTAACACAGTTTTACTGTTCAGAGAGGTTTAACCTTTTGCAGTTGTCTTTATTTAAGCAACATGAGTTGAGTTTTATAAAACTTGTCACTGTAGTGTATGTGGAGTGCTCATTTTACTAACCTAAATATTTTGTATGTGTATGTTTAAGTGGGTGACAATCGTGCAGCAGAAGAATGGTGTGCCTACCCTTTAATGCTGCAGTTTTAAAAGAGAATTTGTCTTGTCATTTCAGACTGTAGGCTAAGAATTGTAAATAGATAGTGAGAAGTTGAGTACTCTTTATTTGCTTTGGTTAGAAAGTGGATTTTAAAGACAAACAACAAACCAAACGCGTAACTTTCTCAGTTTAAATGTCCTGAGACCTGAAGATTGTAATACTCACGTCTGCAAAGCTTTTAAACACAACACTTGATCTGTGATAACTTAATATTCAGGTAATCTTTCTTTTTCGAGAAGCTTTTGAACAACCATATTTCCTCCAAAGGTCTCTGTTTAAAAAGGAAAAAAAAGAAAAAAGTGTAGATTATTTTTTAAGCACTAATTGCATTACGTTGGTAACTGCAATATAAAATAGCCATTATTGTTTTGTGAAGCATGGTTGAGATTAGTTAGTGGTCCCTTTTTAAAATTTCATGAGCCTCTCAAAAAATAAAAACAAATTTAAAAAAAAGCTGCTGAATATTCAAAAGATATATATTTTACCTTATTGTAGGTTTTGTAAATTTAGTCTGTAATATTCAGGTGCACCTTTTAATGTTAACTTTTTGTTTCAAAGTCCCATCTAATGTATTTTCTCTGAGGTGATTCATCACGTAAGACTAGTATCACTCTAAGTGCTGCAGTGATCACTAATGTTTTGTTTCATTTTTCACTACATATTTTTTACAGGCGCTTTCAGTGTAGCTAACTAGTAGTATTTGGGATCATTTTAAATATATGATTGGAATTAATGTTTGTCCATTAGCATGCTTAATTTTCTGCTGACCAGCAGTTTGCATGGCCAAAATCCCTGGTTGACCATATTTTGGTGTGGGAAGGTGTGGTTCACTGCTGTCTTTGTAACAAAAGCCTTGTTTCTCATGTTATTTCTGGTAAGTGGATGCTTATGTTACTTGGATCACTTGGACAGGAGAGAAGGTTTAAAATCTTTCTCCTGCTGCTCTTTTGAGATCACATTAACGTGTAACATAGACAAACTGCAACCCTGTAAAAATCGAGACGTCGTTAGGAGGAGGCCTTTCGGGTATTTTTCGTCACTAGTTTTCTCTTATTCCCGAGAATGTCCATCCGATGTAGTTATTGGACTTAACAGTATTGTTGTGTACTACGTTGATGTAGCTGAAAAAGCCTGACAGCAAGAAACTGTGAATAATATTTGTGGCAGTCTCTGAAAACTAGTTTTTCAGTCCAAGTATCATGAAGGAGAATCCCTCTCCCCTACCCCATCCTAGAAAAGTAATTTTATATTTTGTGTGTATAAAGTTTTAAGAATCAAGTTTCATATTGTACTGAAGTTTAGGTGTCGCTTGGTAAATCTTTGCTGCAGCATATAATTGAAGATGAGTAAGGCTTAGTGTGGTAGGGGTCCTGGTGTGGAGTTAATTATCGTACAGTTCTGGTGAGAAAGCCCAACATGTATGAAATGTGTCCTCTTTTTTTATTTGGACTTGTAAGATGTAAAAGTGCTTTTTTAGAACTCTGACCTATTACAAACTATTACCTCACTTTCAGCCAGCTGGATCCTCATTCCACAGTGTTGTAGGCATTATTGTGGCCGTAATGCTTGAGTACAGCTATAGAGTTGAACGTTTCCAGTTAGATATTGTAGGGACACGTTTCTGGACTCATTTTTATTTCTGTCAAAAGATATTTTATTTTTCAGTCATTCCCTGGTTTTTTTTTTTGGTTTTTTGGGGTTTTTTTTAAGGCTCAAGACAGTTTCCTTTAGAATTTCTCATTTACGCAGGCAAAGTTGCTGCATAAGCAATACAGGTATGCCTTTGCTTTCTTCTTGTTGCAGAACTCATAATTTGATGCTTGCATTACCAACCCTGTTGCTAGACCTGAAGTCAAATTCTGAGTCTTCATGGCTGTTGGAAAACGAATGATTTTTAACAAATGCAGGTGTACAGGTAGGATAGTGCCTCTAGAAAGGGAACGCGTTCAGCTTCTGTGTTCTCAAGCAACTTCTATACCACCTTTTTTGTAGAGCTTTCCAGTGCTCAAGGATATTCCTAAACATGGGAGGCAACTGCACATGTGTTTAGACCGGGTGAGAGCAGAAAAGGAATAGTCTGTGCTTTGTCTTGTGGCAGGCCGACATTTGAGTCTAAATATTTCTTTCATGAGAACCTGAGAGTACATTGCCTTCCCCTGGAAATTCACAGGAACTGGCAAAGTGATTCAGGGGCTTCAGGGTTGAGTGAGCTTTGTATAGATTGGAACAACTTTTTAGTTCTGATTGAATTGCTTTTTATATCATCTGCAACGATTGTTATACAGGCAAAACTGGAGCTATCATGTGGTTCTTTCCAGTTTACTTTGAAGTAATGCTCTTAAGATGTCCTTGAGTCTTAGGAGAAGAACACAGTGTCCAAGGAGTGAAGGGAACACTGTGCCGTTCCCTCATTTCTCAAAAACAGTGTGGCTACATCTGTAATGTAAAAAGCTCTTTCTTCAGTGAAGACAAAATTTTAACTCTTCGGTGTAAGAATGCATACACTTGTTGCAGTCCAAACTCTTACGAAGGCAAACTTATTAACCTGTACGGAAAGCTTTGTCACAATATTTTAAATATCTTAAATTCTCTGCCAAATGTTAGAGGCAGAACGGGAGGGGTTGTGTCCGTCATTTTCATGAGGATCAGAAACTTCTAGGTGTTCCCCGCAAATGTTTTGGAAACTAAATGTAATTTCAGTCTAGGTCAATGTTGCTTTTTCTTGGCACCAGTAGATAATGTTGACTAGTACCGCTTTACAAAGCTGTACCTAAAAAAATTTTGAGACTAGTTTTGGTATTATAAAGGTTTCCACTTGATCTCGAATTACATAAAAAAACTCTGTAATTAGCACCTTCAGAAACCTGAAAATCTGCGCTGCTAGTTATATGCAGTTCTGTTGGATGTAGCAAATACAATAACCACTACAGTTACTCATTTCTAATTATCCCGTATATAAACACGATGTACTGTGGTGATCACTAAGCAGAGAGATACTGCGGGCTCAAAATGATCTGTAGATGCACTCCACATATACCAGAAAAAACTAAGTAGTTAAAGCACTCCAGCGTCCATCTCTCTCCCTCTCTCCTGTTCCTGCTTTGACTGGGGCCAAGTCTGTGCCAGTATTACAGCAACAGTTTGGGACTTTGTGTCCTATCGAATTACGCCTATATTCAGGTATTGTCTCAAAAACCTTCCTATTAAGAGAGCTTTATTTAATCCTCACAAAAATCTCTTAGCCTGGTTGCAAAATCAATTTTCCTGGGCGAAGTACTAGGAGGAAGGATTTTTTTTGGCCTGTCCAGGGCATTTCATTCACCTTCTTAAAAATAAGCATCCCCGCCCCTGCCTTGTGCTTGTCTCTACCGAATTGGTAAGTATAATTTAGAAGGACTCAATGTGATAACTCTACCTGATGGAGCAGGGATTAGGACACAGACTTCATTCTAACTGGTGCAGGAAGACTTAATGTCAGAAAACAATTTCTGTAGTCATCACCTAGTACAGTCTAACGTAGTGTTTTTTCCTGCTTGGAAATAATGAAGACACTACTACAGCTACTAATACAGTTTATCAACTACCTGGTGCTACATTTCTCAAATATTTTTGCAGTTAATATTTTTTTATGCCTGCGTGAAAGCATGTAAACTTTACTGTCACTATAAAAAGCACTTGTCTGACCTATTCTAAAGTACCAGAAAAGGGATAAATAACTGCAGCACTTTTTCTGTTACAATGCCAGAGTCTTAATTAAATCTGGTCTTCAGGTTATGAGATATTTTAAACGTACAATCTAGGATCATGAATGGCTTTTCAGGTCAGATCACAAGTTCTCTTGGGATACTAGTCTGTCTTTTAAAGACTAGTACAACAAAATATTCTGAAGTTCAGGCAGGTGATGTATATATAGATGCCTGGTCTTTTTAACTAATCATTTCAATAGGCCATTTCAGGGCTTGCCATTTGGAATCTGGGATGATGGGTAGGGAAAGGGAAGTTTCCCAAACTGAAAAATCATTTTGGACCATTGTTTAATGTTCAGTTTGAAAACTATATCACAAGAAAAATGGGTAGGGATTCTTTCTCCCTTTATGCCTTCAGGGAATGAGTAGTATTTAGAATCTCTGGCTGAAATTCAAGCCTTTTTACCATGTAAATTTTTAATATAAACTCATTGACATGCTTTTTACATCTGAGGACTGAAAATGGATCTTAATGTTTAAGTTGTGGAATGGTATATTTCTTAAATGAAGGGGGAACATTTAAAAAAAATAGATTAGAATACCAGCATTAGTGAGCTTAAGGAATTTTAGTACGTAATAGCAAAGTATAGCAAAGTATTTGATTAAAAAAATTAATCTTGAATTGCTAGTCTGTAACTAGGTGCATTCTAATTTAGCAGGTGAATATTCTTTACTTATCGATATATGATGGGCTTTTTGCAAATAGAAACCTTTATCTGAGTCCCATGTGTTGCTTGTACTGATGGGATGTATGCTTACAGCAGCTTACTGCTGCTTTAAAATGTATAAAATACGTTTTGAGTGTTTGCTCATAACTCTTTCTAACCTCCACTTGTTAAATTGTCAGACATTGGTATTTTATCAGTCCGCAATGTAAGTTTAAACTAATGTTCTTAGGAATCCAACTTGTACACACACTGTTTAAAAAAAACCCTCAGGGACAGTTTACACACTATCCTCACTCAATTCAGGTACTTGTACTCTCTTCTTAAACCTAGCAGTGACTTGTATTTTGTTTTGCTTTTCTTTTGACGTGCTGATAGCACATCCTTGATGAATGTCAACTTAAAACTCAGTTCAGGTATCCAGGTATAACTCAGCCAAACGGATTTTAAAGCTGCATATTTACTCTCCAGCACACAGTGCCTCAGACACTTATAGTGGCATTCTGTATATTCAGTTATTACTACTGAGCAGATCGCGTGGGGGTTCCTGGTATGTATTGTAAGAAATTCCTATGTATATTATATAATATGTATTATATTATATACATATATAGTATATATGTTATCTTAAACTTATATATTTTAAAATGCCACTACTAGCCAGCGCAGCTAAAAATGAAATACATTCCCAGCTGCTTCTGCGAAGGGCAGAGGCAGCTTCTTAACGTGGCTCTTGCTTCTCTCTCACCATAACTACTTCTAACCTCAAGCACGGGCCCTTGGCTGTCTGACCTCTACACTCTAGTTATGCAATGTCCTTAGAGAATTCTGTGCACTGGCCACTGTGATGGAAACCAATGGGCCGGGAGTGCTTTGAGTTTATTAGTAATTGTTCTGCCAAAGTTGGTGTTCGTATGACGAGCGTGTAAACCTGTCAGATAATCAGCAGAGGTCCAAGCGGGTGGCGGGGTAGGACCAGGCGCTCGGCGGGCGTCTCCGCCCCGACGCCGGGCGCTGATTCGGAATGTGTGGGCGCTCAACATCTGCAGCGACGGCCTCCGTGCTGCGCGCGCGAGGAGGCGGAACTTTTTAACGTGAAATCGGCTGTTCCCCTCTCGCGGTGATCTGTGGGCAGTCGCAAGTCAGCAACACCTCTGCTTTATTATTTGACACTTTACATCTAAAAAGTCTTCTCTTTCTATTTATGTAACCCATAGTCTTTGAAGAGTATGGAAAATGGCATTTCTCTCTGACCTCTAGAAGTTCAAGTGTCATGGGAAAAAAAACAGGAACCCCCCCCTTTACTCTTATGGACCTCATTTCAATATACTGTTTACAGTTTGACGGAATTGTATAATTTAATATTTCTCTTGTACTGTAGTTTATATTTATTTACAGATTTTTTTTGTACTGTGTGATTTGAATTTTTTGTTCCTTGCTATGATCAATGTTTTATGTAGTAGAGCACTTATGATCACAAATTAAGGTTTTTGGTTTGATTGCACTACATTAATTTTTTTAATGCAGTTCTGATTTTTTGACTGGACTAAATAAGCTGTGTCTTAATGTATGTGATAAGTACTTTTAAATTTTTATTTCATGTGGTCCATTTATTTTTTGCATTGTATGTCAAAGCGCTAATTCTCTTGTTGTGCATGTGTAAGATTTAATGGCTCCATTGTATTATTTGACCATGTCATTTTGGAAACACATTCCCAGCTGTAACGTTGTGTATGGTAGTTTTCACTGGATGCTAGACTTTTCAAAACCACTATTCTTCTAATAAATTTTGTTGTGAAAAACTTTAAGGGGTTCCAATTCTGTTGTTTCTAGCGTGCTTTCTAAATGCCCGCACTAATCGCCCGAGGTTTTGAAGTGCAAACTATCACGAGTCGAGAGAAGCAGGCGAGGAAGTGAAAATAGAAGGTGAAGCAAACTCTGGCCGAAGGATCGAGCGCCGGAGTCTCCGTACTCCGTTTGTTTCGTGTCCTAAATAGTGTTGGAGATAGAGCTGCTTTAGCGGCTGGCTAGGGAAGACATGTGAAAGCTGAAACGCTGCCTCGCAGCAGCCCGGTCTCGTGAACTCCCGTACTCTAATTGGCTCTTCCCTACTGGCCACCTTAATTTCTGTAATGGTAAATAATTTATCCGGTGAAGAACGAACAATCTCTCGGGGGGGGAAGTGATGTAGGGCTGCTCACGGAGCACTTAGTACGGAGTCAAGGTCGGAGCGGCGGCAGCAGAAGCGCAGCGGGGAGCCTGGCCGTGGCCTTGTACCCTGGTTAGGCAGCGGGGCAGGGGCCTTTTTGGGCAGCTGGGCGTGCGCCAGAGAGGCACCAGGCTGAGGGGGCTGCGCTGCTGCTCGCGTGCGCCCGCAGGCACCGGCGTCGCTTTCATTCTCTGCGGCCGCCAGCCCCCCTCCGCGGAGGGGCAGGTCCCCGGCTCCCCGTGCACGCGTGGACAGCCCCAGCGCCCGCCCCGCTGTCCCCCGGCACCGGGGCGCGGGGCGGACTCGGCAGTGACACCCGCCTTCAGCTCGCCCTTCCTCGAGACCCGCGGTTACTTTCTCGCGACCGTACTTTGGGTTGAACTACTTTTGACGTTATGCATTATTGATACCGAAATGCTGAATACTAAAAAGTAGGTTACAGTAAGTGGTGTATAATGGAACCCACGTGAGTTTAGGCGTTTCTGCTAACCTTTGTGTTCAGTCCTAGGATGATTTTGAGAGAGATGCATAGGGATTTCCTAGCTTTAGGAAAAATTTATAGTGCAGCACACTGTCTAGCCCCGGTTTCTTTTCTCCTGAGAAATTGCCTTTCTCAGCTTGTGCTATTGAAAAGTAGGTAATTTAGGGTTTGCATTTGCTAACATGATTTTTTCAGTGCTTTTTTTTTTTTTTTAAGATCCTTAAATAATTATTATATTGCAAACTAACTATTGTATTCCTTGTATACTAATACTGGCATTAAAAACAAAAAGCAAAATGGTAAGGTAGCTGGGTGTTGTCATTGGTTTAGCTTTATTGGGCAAATCTCTTAAATAAAAAACTCGGTTTGACTAGAGACTATATCTTGCACTTATTCGGGAATAGTAAGTCTTTATGTGTAAATAGCTTGAAAGCCTTGTGCTGTAAACTAGCATTTATCGTATTTTTTTCTGTATGTCTGAATACATCTGTCAAATCTATGAAAATAGCCTTTGAAAGTGGTGAACCATATTCCCATCTGCCATTCTTTAGGATGTATTACACTCTGCAGGCTTTTCCCAGAGCATTTTTAATCGACACTTTTAGTCCTGTGATTATCAGAAATACCAAGTTTTTCAGGTTTTCCTGGAGGACTTGCTGATGGTCTCGTGCTGTTAAGCTGAAGTTGTTCAGGCTTAAAGGAACACAGTCTGGAATTCTTCTTTTAAAGCTGTTTTCTGTAATACGAGTATGTATCAGGACAAGAGCGCACAAGATGTTGCACCCAGACCCAGAAGGAAGCATCCATGCTGTCGTTGTAGTGGTAGAAAAGAAACCTAATTAGCCCTGTTAGACAGTTAAAAAGTCTTCTGCTAATTTGTCTCAGCTTATTTCGACTCGGGATGGGTTTTGAGCTGCTCCATTTGCTGTTGGCAGAGGCAGCTGCCTCTCCTGAACCTGCAGGAGCATATCTGGCCGCCTTCTGAAGTAACAGATCCTTCATGGAGCAGCAGGGGACTGTACCCCCCCACACCCTGGGTCACTTGCTACGATCCGGATACTCTAGCTGGGTGAAACAAGAGGCCCTGCTGATGGCTCCTCCGTGAAAACGTGTGCTTCTGGGAAGGGAGGAGCAGAAAGCTTCAGGTCGCTGCTGCGAGTGTTGGGATTAATACTAGCTGATCAGGACCTACCTGAAAGTAAACAAGTCCCTGACCCCAGCATGGAGGATCTGAAACACTCTTGTGTTGGAAATCAACTTAAGTATTGTGAATGAAGCCGATTTAATTAAGGAAATTCCTGAGCATCACTATTTCATCTTCTTGTGCAACCAAAAGCGAGCCCTCGTGTTGTGGCTGCTCAGAGTCAAACAGCAGCAAGGCAAAGCGTGCGTTGTCCTCCTCAGTAAGGCGGATCCCCGGTGGCTTTGCTGCCTGAGCCTGCGGAGCTCTCCGAGTTCCTAGAGGCCTGATGAAAGTGGGTCTAGGGGGAGGATTTAAATCCCGATTCAGGAAGATACTTCAGCAAATCACTCATTTCTTAATCGGCAAACTCTGCTCTAGCAGAAGCCCAGCCGTGGGTACTTGCTCAACTGTGGTTTTAGCTGGAAGTGAGTAGCAAGTTCTTGGACCTGTTTAGGAATGTGATTCATGTACAGAGGAACAGAGGTACAGACCACAAGCAATTTCAGAAACAGAGCTTGAAGTGTTAGGGGGGCAAATCCAGGAATATGGAGTTTGATACATGAAGATGGCGAAGAGATTAAAATAAAAGTTCATCTTTTCAATATAGTTATTCTCAGGACACTTTAATAGATGTTACAATGCTGGAAGGATCCCATATGACACTGTTTGTGGGAGTACCGTTTCCCCTGATCTGGTTCCTTTGATGCAGCCTCTGTGACTTAAAATCCAAGATGTTCTCAATTGTCTACTAGGAAATTCAGAAGAAATCTGAATGACTTCACACTTGTGAATTATGAATTAATTAAGTTCCTTCTTGCCCGCCTCCCCAAAAACGCCAGACAACACAACCTTTACAAGCTCTCTTTCAGTATCATGAAGAGGGAGCACAAAACAATTGCATCTTATTTTTACAGGTCGCTTTTAACGTATCAAAATTTACAGGTTGCGTTTGAAAGAAAACTTCTAACATCTTCTCATGCGTCCTCCTCCTCCTCTGCAGGTGTCATGCAGCTCTGCAGGAGGTCTACTGAGTACACACTTTACAAAAAGGCACATTTTTGTATGAGATGGCTACAGCTCAAATCTCTAGGAATTGTTTAAAAGCTCAGCTAAAATTAGAAGCGCTTAAGGTATATTCCAGAGTGTAGAAACGTAAGCACTGCTGCCTGAAAATGCAAAGGTTACCTGTATGAAAATACAGCTGCATCTCCCCAAGGGACCGACCAGAGTCTCGGGCTGTACCCCACTGCTGTGACGCCGTGAAGGACGGGGCAGAGGCTTCAGCCGCAGCCCGTGCGAGCCTGCGGCAGATCCAGCGACGCGCTTCTCCCGGCCCGCGCGGCGGCTCCTGCCTCGTCTCCCTGGCTGCGCTTACCTGGGCTAGCTCCATCACCCCTCGCACGCCCGCCTTCGCTGCGCTCCTCCCTCCAGGTGCAGATCAGACAGCCTCGTCCGACAGGAGGGGTGGTTTGTCTGCGCAGGGTTATCAGCAAACTGTCTGTAAAAACTGCAGTGCTAAATAGGCGGTTTTGTTGCACCTGCTGAGGGTTTGGGGTTTTTTTTTTTTGCTGACGTGCACCAAGATCCCATCGTCACGTGTCCCCATTCCCTCCTGCCCAGCTAATAAAGTGTAGGGCTTGCTTAACTCGTTTTGGAATGACATTCCTAACTTTGAAAGGGGCTTTTATGGTTTCCTTTCTTAAAGCCGAGCCTTTGACTGTGCTTTTCTTCTCGCTGAGCTTTAGAGGAAGGCTCTGACACTAATTGTTGAGAGTTACTCTGGCTCTGCAGGGGAAAAGCTGACACTAGGAGAAGCTTCCCCACACACGCGAGGGGGTTTTCACACCCGCGGCTGATGATAGGTGTGCTGGGACCATTGCTGTCATCTGAGCCTGAGGCGCTTGCTTGGAGAACCCGCTAGTTTCCACCACGTTCCCCTTTTAGGTGAGGGGGGTGGTGGTATATTTTTTTTTCGTGTTTTCAGATGTGCTGTGGTCACACGTGGTACCTTCCTGAGATTCCTTTCAGGCCTTCAAAGCAAGTAGCCGCGTGTGAGGTGTTAGCAGTGGTTTAAAATAAACTATTTGACTTTGAAAGGAGACTGTAAAAAAGGGCGCTGGAGGATTCTGGTTTTGCATAAGAAGCTGTCGTCACAAATGTACTCTGTTTGTACAGAAATACAAGTTTTCTTCTGATTTCTAGCCGTCAAACATCAGCCTGAGATGTGAAAGCTAAACCAGCTTGCTCTGTACCCAAAGCGTGTTCACCAGTAACAAAGTTCTCGTTGGACCATGGTGACAGCTACCTAAGCTCACTGCTCGCTAGCGGTCTGCCTAGCTGGAATTCAGTGAGCTTTTCTGCTGATGCATAAAACAGAGTAGATTTTTGCTCCTGTTTCAGGACCTGTGTTGGCTTTTCTCTAATAGACAGACACAAGTGTGTACGGTAAGGGTGACTGCTCGACTGCTCTTGAATTCTAGCCTTCTTGCCTATACCTGTCCTTATGTCGGTGCCTTTACTTTTGTTTGAGTGTAGACTGGATTGCTAATTGATAAAAGCAAAAACAACATAACTCTGGATTTAAAAGAAATATGCCTTGTGACTCCTTTAATGATCTTATTAATAAATTGGGAATAATAATTAGTAATAAAGCTTAAAATCAATGTAACCTAGCACAAAGTGATAAATGTAGTGGCTTAGTGCTGGCAAAGAGCAGGTTGATGAGGTTTGGGTTTTGGCTGTTTCATCTGTTCTTTTATAGCTCCTGAGCAAAAAAAAAGAACTTTCTTTGCGAGATTAATAGGAGTAGCGAGGCCTCAGGAGGACAACAGGGAATCTGGCACTCGGCCTTTTGTGGGTCAGAAATCCCCACGGCGTACGTGGTTTGGGCTCTGGCGTCGCCGTCTGAATGTGCGAGTTGCTGCGAGGAGGATTTTCAGAGGTGGTTTTGCTGCGATTTCTGGGGATGGTCCCATTCTGTATTTCTCTGGTCATATAAAGCACCGTGAAAATGCCAACATCCCGTTAGTGCTGTGGTCTCGTTACCACCGTGTGGTTAAGCGTGAGTTCATTTCTCTGAGCTCTCAGGGTTTGCGCAGTGCACTTACTGTTAATACGATAAAAATCATCTGCGGTAGAGGAGATCCATGAGTGCTTGATGAGCAGCATGTGCTAATGGGTCATCATCGCTTTAGTTTCCTCTGCGAAGGTTAGGGACTCATTTTCCCGCGGGTGGGAGCAGTGGGGCCGGGGAGGTGCAGAAGTCAGAGGGAGGCAATCTGTGAAGGCATCTCAGGGGGGATCTGCCCGGCTCTGGTGCTCGCTCCTTCCTCGCTGCGTGTGAGGAGTGATGAGTCACTTCTGCTTTTTCCAAAGGATCTGTTCCTTCGCAGGCATAAGCTGTTGTTGATAAATTTTTTCCTGTTATTTTTCTCTTTATGGCAAACCAGCAATTGATGGGTTTTGTCCCCAGTATAAAGAAACAAACAATACCTATCATTATGCCGCAGGAAGGAAAATTGCACAGAGATAAAGTATATTTTAACTGCATCGTCCAATTATAAAGGGTAAACTGCCAAAATCGAGGAGACTTTACATATGGTAAATAACCCTAAAGAAAACTGGGTGTGTTAGTGGTGATGGCGTTAAATGCTAAGCAAGGTGTAGTTCCCTGCCGCAGTTTGCCACGTAGCTGGACAAATATCGGATGTGTGGGGGAGATGGGACCTTTTTTAGTGGACATGAGCCATGGTCAGAGAAGGTTTGTATTTGTTAGTCTTCCTTTAACATTGAGATGTGTGATGATATAAATGAAGGAGAAAAATAATTGTGGGCCAGGATACCGAGGTGAATTTTTGAGAGGAGAATAGGCTCTCTTAAGAGGGGGAGGGAGGACAATAGTGTGCAATGACAAGGGTTAAAAAAAAAAAAGAGATGATGCGAGGGATGTGCAGAAATGGAAGGATGAGAGGCTTGAGCTGAAGGGGAGGGGTGTGCATTAGCGCAGAGGAAACCTCTCCCCACTGGCATGCATAGAGACATTTCCTGCCTTATGTTTTGGTTTCTTAATAGTTATCTGACTATAAAATTAACCTACATCATTTAATGGTAGTTGAATGGCAGTTAAATTAACCCACTTTCAAAATAGAGCTTACCTAGCCCGTCAGCTCTGAGACAGCCTTGTCCCCAGGCATCCGGGGCTGCAATCCACTTCTCTGCCTTAACCTATTTCCCAAGCAGCCAGCCAAAGTGGTGCATCAGAAACAGGGTTTGCTGCTCAGCCCGGCAGCAGACAGAGCACACGGACACGTATCAAACCGCTAATTCGTATTTCACTAGGCATTTTCGTGCAATGAGGTATAGCATCGGCATGTGGGGAATGCTGCCGTTAGGAGCTGGGATACTGTTTCTATTAACAGCGTGGCCTTGATTATCTGAGGCCCAATTATCTGAATCTCCAGGTTATCTGAAATGGGGTCATATCCCCCAACGTCTGTTAATTACACCCCAGATACCCTTTGCTCTCCAAATGTCTTCCACAGGCCCCTCCCAAGCTTTGGCAACCGGGTTGCGCTGAGGGTTTTTAGCTCTAGCGAGCGCTCTACCTAGTTGCTACATTTGCTTTTTAATATCCATGTTGGAAAAAAAAATAGTATCACGGATATTTGCAGACTTTAAAACCCTTGAAGACTTCCAGAAGTAGTAGACAGTGGCTGTGCGTAGCGATGTGCCTGCTGGAGCTGGGACCAGCAATGTCTGCGGAGAGGACATCAGCTGCATTCGGGTGTTCTTCCAGCCCGGAGGTGCAGCCCTCCGGCGTAGGTGCGGTGTGGGAGGGGAAGGTGGGATTTATCACAGCACAGCATAGCCTGCTCGCAAGCCTTAATTTACTGCATCTGAGCGCGCCTTCGGCGGGGGGGTTCGCCTGGTGTTGAACCTCTGCGGTTGCGGTGGCTCCAGCTGACCTGCGCCTGCGTGCCGGGGCTGCGCAGGGAGAGCTTTGTGCCCGATTTGCTGCGGGACAGACGGGGGGACAACAGTGATGGGCTCAGGAGCAGGGAAGAGGCCAGACGCCTGCCTCAGCTCGGGGCCAGAGCCAGCCGGCGTTCCCAACTCGTACCTGGGACTGTTAAAGACGCTCAGGGCATCCCTCCCTGCTCCACAGGGCCAGTCCCAGTGGTTCATCCTCCCTTGCCTTGACTGGGTGCTGCTTTTTTTAAAACATGTGCAAAGCTGTGAAAATCCTTGTAAGAACTTTTTTTCTTGCCCTGCGTGCTTTTGTTATCTGTCTTCTGATGCTATCTGGTTTTCTATCTATTCTGGTCTTCTGGCGCTATCTATTCTTCCGGAGCACCTAGCTCAGGGAAGATGCCGAGTACTGCCTCAGAGAGAAACACTCGTGGCTTTTTTTTTCCCTTAAAGGGAAGATCCCAGATGTCCTTGATAATTAGAAAAATTAGCAAGGACAATTCTGGAAAGGCTTTGAAAGCTAGTATGTAGAATAATGTTTCCAACATGATAAATTTCCCTTGGTTTTAAAGCAATAGCTCAGTGGTAAGGTTTTTAATTAGTCATTAAATATTGTATTAGAAGTATCACAAGTGATGATAAACTACTATAGAATACGGTTGGGTTAGTTACTAGGGGAAGGCGGGAGTGGAGGAAGCTATGACAGGAATATAAAAAAGATACACTTATTTGAGGTTGTTGTTTTTTTTAATGTAAACCCAACTTTGGTTTGTTTGATTTTTATTTGGCTACAGGTGGGGAGAAGGTGATTTTTAATGTTTAACTACTTTAAAAATAAATAAACAAATAAAAGACACTACTCTGAAGGGTTAAAAGTCTGAATCTGTAATGGATGTCTGTTGTTTATCCAGTCCGTTGGCTTATTGTACAACCTGGATACCTTGACGAATACATGCAGCTGACAAAAACCCCAACCAAACAAAACCCATCTATAACTTGTTTCTTCCTGCTTTTCAGTTGAAATGCAAGCTCTCTCCATCCCCACGCGCGTCACCAAGGACGGCGTAAATTCAGGGGCCTTGAGAACTCCACAGCAATATTTCCATAGTTATTTTGGCTGTGCTTTGCACAACTTCAGCTTTTAATTTAGAGAAGAAAAATGCTTTTTCTCCTCCCTAGTTGTTGTGTGGAGCCTCAGCTCTTTCTGTGCTGCTTCTCTATTTTTTTTTTTCAGTGCAGCAAGAGAGAATTACTGTAGCACCCACAGAGGTGTGAAGGGACTCATTCATCTGTGTGGGGAGTGTTAGGTGCCAGGCATATTTCTGAGGATTGAAATACAGGCCTTTAAACTGGTACATCCAGTGTCAGCCTTTAACTGGGGCTTTGAGAGATGAGCTCCAGAAAATCTGGCTGCAGTGGCTTACGTGGCTGTTTTGCCCATCCCCTGAAAGGGATTGCCGCGTCCCAGGGCGGTGCCAGCCGAAGGAAACGTGTCCCCCCACCTCCACCTCTCAAAGCACGAGGTCTTTGCTGCAGCTATGAGTGAAGATGGGTTTGAGCACGGTACCGTGTGTCAAATGGGGCAGGGAAGATGCAACATGGGTTGCCTTTTGCCACCCTGGGATAGTAATTTCTGGCGGAGAGCTGGCAGTAGCTGTGGCTCTGTGTCCGCTGCGGTGGCACGGGTGTGGGGTGCTGCTGAAAGACGCGGTGCCACCTCCTGCCTGGGTCCGGTGCCTTTCTCCACTCGCGTGGCTCTGCATGCAGCCCCCCAGCGCTGGGGAAAGCGAGCCCACCTTCGGCAACCCGCAGCCACAGCTGCTTTCAAGCGCACATTTAGCACTCAGGATTCACAACGCCCCTGGGGCTGGGGTCAGCTCACCTCACTGCCAGCGGTGAGCGAGCTACTTTTAAGAGGCTGCTCCTCCTTTGCAATCCCTCAAAATGGCATTTCCACTTGCCCTGAAAAAGAAATTAAGTGGCTGAAACCAGCAGGGCTGGAGCTGCCACCCAAGGGCAGCGAGAGGTGCTGCCTCGGTCCTTGGGTCAAAATGGTCAGTGCTTTGAGTTCAGCTGATGGAGAGCATCGCTCGCAAGTTAGGCTTTCTTCCTAGTCATCCACGTTTCTCAAATCTCTGCTTTTAGCCAGGTTTCCAAGGCACCCTTCAGCTTGGTGGGGTACTCCAGTGGTACCTCTGGTTTTGGGTGGTGCGAGGCAGCGCTCCACCAACTGGCACGGAGTCAGCTGTGTGGCAGCAGGAGAGGGAGGGGAGAGGCCATCCCCATAAAAATACTAAATTGGATTTTATAAGTTTATAGCTATGTTTTGTTTCTTTTACAGAACTATAATCCTGGTGCTTAGAGTGGTCTGAAAGGAACAGAAACACTTAGCCTTGAACTTTTGTTCTGCTGCTGCTTGTGCCTCTGAGGTACAAAACATACCTGTAAACTTATAATCAATCAAACCGATGTTCAAGGGCTAAAAAAAGAAACCCAAAAAGGGCACAGGCTTCATGTTCAATAGTGAGAAACTTGGGGTGGGCAAACCAGAAGATTGCAGTTGGCAATCGGCAGGTTGTCAGAGACCAGCGTCCCAGGTAGGTTGGTATGAACCAGTTGATTTCTTTCTCCCTCTCTTTCTTCTCCCCCTTGCTCCCCCCCCAAAATACATCCTTGAACCACAGGCAGGCTGGGCTGCCCCTAAAGCTCCGTTTCTGGCATTCACAAGCAGAACAAGCGCAGCGTCACCCTGGTGCACCCGGAAAAGGGGAAACGTGGCAGCCCCACCAGCGGGTCAAGGGCACGGCAGGGGCTGGCTCCGCAAGGGGGGCAAAGCTCCTCAGGCTGCACAGGGTGAAATCCAGATAATTTGGCCTTTCCTCCCCATACTGTAAATCCTATACCTGTGCAGTCTATAGGTGTTACGGACAGACAAACCCCTGCCTTCCCCCAGCCCCATCATCCCCAACGGCGTGGCCTTTGTTGGAAGCCCTGGGTCCCCCCCAGCAAGAGCTGGGGGAGGGTTGACTTCAAACTCCACTAAACAGTAGAGGCACAATGCAAACAAATGTATTGCAGCACGCAGCTATGCAAATAGCTTTGGAGCACAGCACGTTTTCCCCAGCGTTAATTGCTGCACCGCCAGGGTTGCGTAGCAACAGCTCCGTTTGTGTCTCTGACAGCTCCTGCCCCTTGATGCCTCTGACACCTTCTGCAGCAGGCGGGGAAGGAGGAGAGAACAGGGCTGCCCTGGGAAAGCTAGAAGGGCCAGGAGGTAGCGAGGGGCTCAGGCGATAAGATTTGCATGGGACACCAGGGTGTCTTCTGCTGGCACGGGGCGACACGTGCAGCGGGGCTGGAAGCGGGGTGTTGCGGCGCAGGAGCAGAGGAGCCCCCAGCAGCCGCAGCCTTGTGTAGGCAGCTTTCAAGGCTGGCGGCCAGAAAGGGCAGACCTACCATCTCCCAGGCTCTGCAGGAAAGCTCACGGGCAGGTGGGTTGTCTCTCCCGTCGCAGTGAATCCTTCTGGGTACCCCATGCAGGTTTGTGCTGCGCTTGCAGCTTGGCTACAGGCATAGAGGGTCCCCAGTAAGTTGCCTCTCCCGGCCACGGAGCTGCAGTAGGCTTGTAGCTTCTCCTTGAGAGAGATGACACGTTCCTCATGCACAACCAAAACAAAGAGAGCCTCAGGCCAAGCCCTGTGGGAAGGGGTGAGTGTGGGCACCGGGGAGAGGCTGCAGACGGTACGGGCTGCCCCGGGCTCCCTCGCTTGTCTGCTGAGCCCAGCAGCTTCTGCCGGGCTGACCTGTGCCTCCCGAAAGGCAGGCTCTTCAGAGAGAGAGGTGGCTGCCTCTTGAGAACAATTTTTCCTCCTGTTTAAAAGCACATTCCTAATTCCCATCCTCTGCGTTTGCTAGTCAGTCTTCAGCTCCTGCTGCGCCTTTGCCAGCAGGGCTGAGGAACCTGTTAGTACCCGGCACCTTCCCCCGGGAAGGCACTTCAGCTCTGCAATCAGCTCACTTCTTCTCTCCTCTGATAAGCCACGTAAATAAATAGTTTCTCTGCAACAGTTTACACAGTCTGTAAGCAACCCTGCCTGAAGCCATGGGCACTTGAAATAAACTCTTCTATTACACCTGAGCATGAAACAAGCTCTTCTCTGAAACTGCCTTAAGTAGGGAGGATGCAGGCAATCCTGTGTCCATCAGCTGCTGGGCAAGAGAATGGCCATGGGCATGTTTTATTTAGTAGTAATAGCCAGAACAGACAGGAATGGTGGGAAATGCTGGGCAGGTCCCAAGGCGCACAGATTAGCAGGTCCCAGGGAGCACAGAGCTGGGTCTGGGAGATCTGGGGATGGAGAGGCACAGGCGCCCCGAGGAGACAGGGAGAGGAAGGACGGAGGTGGGATCCAACGGAGCCCAGCTGCAGGTGGTGCGGAGAGCTCTGCCTCAAGGTTATCGTCTGAAACAGAAAAACAAGGCGCTGCCTGCAGCACCCAAACAGAGGTGGGCTGGGGAAGGAGCAGATGAGCTCAAGGTGAGAAGTTGCAGCCCATCTTTGAGCCTAAAAGTGGTGTGAAAGCAGAGGACTCTGAACGCACCACACCTGCAGAAGCAGGTGAATTGCGTCACTGAGTGTGAGATGGGTCTTCTAAGGACAAAGGGCATCAAGGCTGAATGGATTTATTTCTGTTATCAAGCAGGAAAAATATTTATCTCTATTTTTTAAATTTACAGCTTGACAAGCTGTGTGTATCTCGGATTGACTCCTTGGAGTACAGTGGGGCAAATAAGGTGAATACGAGCACCATGGCCTCAGTCACACTTCAGAGGAAGAAACTAGGTGAAGAAAAGGCAGAAGTGCCACCTGGAACCTTTGGGAGCAGGGAGCCCAGGTTCCCTCTGCCATACGAGCAGGACGTGGGTCTTTTCCAGCCCCACACGCCTGCACAAAGCAGGCATGACCTGCGACCAGCTGCGTTCGGCATCGCTGCTGCCAGGCGAGGAAGGACCGTGCCCGGCCACTTTGGTCCCTTCTCCCAAACTAGGGACTCCGTACTCAGACCCACAATCTCCTCCCTCGCCAGGCATCGCCCAGCCTGTAGCTCGCCTTTTCTTCCTCGCCACCCACCCAGGCAACGCGTCGCCTGTGCCACGGGCTCTTCCTTCGCAGCCATTTGCGTGTAGCACCCGAGGGCGCCCTGGCAAGGAGGGAGTTGGCTGTTTTGCCACCGTAACCTTCCCGAGGCTGCCTGGGGAGCGTGGCGGCGGGGTGGGCTGGGGCAGGGCCACACCTCTGCCGCCGCCGTTATAAATTCAGGCTCGCTGGGGGAAGATGGCTGCCGCTCTTGGGAGCTGGGCTTGCGAGCAGGTAAGAGGAAAGCAACCGCCCTCTTTGCAAAGGCGGAAAAAAAGTTGTGCTGAGCTCTGCCTCTTCGCAAAGCCCCCTGCTCCAAGCCCTCCTCTTGCAGAGGGAGGTGAAAGGTTTTTTATCCCCTTTGTTATTCAGCAGGGCAAGGGGAGGAGCTGGGCTGTGTAAGAGATCCTGGCTGACATAACCCTTCCCATGCAGGGCTCTGGAGAGGGGCCAGCTTGTACCTGAGCATTTTTATTTAAACTAATCCCAGGCATTGCAAATTGAAAGTCATTGCAGCGCCAGGTAGAACCAGTTGAGACAGTTGCTGGAGGGCGTTTTTCTCGCCCGGGTGTAGAAAAGCAGTCTCAAGGTACGTTGTTTGTTGCTAACCCTGGGAGTATGTTCTGGAGGTGCTGGAGCACATTTGGCGAGCCAAGCTCGCTCAGCCTTTCCGGGCAGTTTGGGGAAAACCTTCCCCAAGAAGCCTTTAAGGAAACTGAGTGACCGTGATTGAGAGGCAAAGCCTCGTTACGCTTAAAAATTTGGGCAAACTGGGAAGCAAAGGACTGGCTAGCAGATGCTCAGGCTTGGCTGCAGCCTAGTGTTTCTGGGCGAAGAGGAGACGGGGTGCCACCTGGCCAGCCTGGAGCCAGAAGCAGCCCCGGGCGCCTTTCCCCGCCCTTTGCTGAGTTTGGGAGCAGACCCCACGAGCTGGGGGCAGCGGGTTGCTGGAGGTGCCTCCCTGGTGCTTGTCAGTTCAAAGGAAGCAGCCAGCAAGCAGTAAGCAGCAGGTGAGGGCTGCCTGGGGCCGGCGCCGGCACGCCGGCTGCCACCGGGCATGGCCGGCTCCGGTCCCTGGCTTCCCTCCTCCTTGTCTCCACCGCCGACCGCTCTGAGCCGCGGCTCTTCCTCCCTGTCCGCCTGTCCAGCCCTGCGCCTGGCAGCGTGGGGAGGGAAAACCCACTCTAGGCAAAGTTGCTTTTCCACACCCTGGCCCCGAACCGTGCGATAAGTGTTGCCTCCCTTGACCCAGCCGAGCGAGTGAGGTTGGTGTCCGATGCTGGGGGGGGGGAGCAGGGCTGTAGGGGAGAAGAAACGACTTTCACTCCTCCAGTACAAGGCCAGGAGGTGCAAAGTGCAGCTGTTACTGCAAAACAACCCGGCGTTGCTGGCAAAGATCCTGCGCCAGGCAGCGTGGGTGCCAAGGCGCGCAGCACCCTCGGCGTGGCGGGGACTGGGTGGGAATCGCATGCGCTGCCGTTGGGAACAGATACAGTCTCGATAACAGCGCCTGGCATTGCACTGCTGACGAGTTCATGCAAACACTGGGTAATTACCCCTGAACCTCTCCAACAATAAGTCCTAATTAATTGCCTCCGCCGAGCAGGTAAATGATAATCGCCTCGGTTTGAGAGCTAGCTAGTGGCAGTGATCCTGTAGCCAACGGTGCTGTGGAAGCACACCTTCCTGGGCGACCACTGCACGTTGACAGTCAGCCCATCAGCTGCAGAGCCGCTTTATTAAATGGCAATAAATCAAAGGTCAGTGCAAATGGCAAGGCACCGCACCATGCAAGGGTGCATTGGTGCCTGCGCGCCCTGCAGGCTGGGACCTCGCCAAAATTTCTGCCCTGGTTACAGAGGAGGCTCAGATCTGCTCAGTTTGCCCTAGACCCATCTTCTGCCACTGAGGCATAATTTGAGCAGAGCAGAATTTGAAGACTTACAGTAGTTTGAGATTTCTGGCATCTGGCTGCCCAGCTGGGATGCTGCTCTGCTCCCACCCGGCCTGGCTGTGCAGGTGGAGCGTGCAGAGGTGTGCCATCGTCCTGGTGGGTCCCAGAAGTGCTGAGCCTTCTACACTGGGCACCGTGCAGATACTAAATCTGATTCTCACGGGGAAATGTAGGTTTGCTTTGAACATGTCCCATGGCGCCTACGCACCAGGGTGTCCTAGGCAGAAGTGTAATTATGGGTGCTCTGGCAGTGGGGGACAAACACAAGTGCAGTCCGTGTCCTGCCAGCAGCGTGCATACGTAAGTGCGCACGCTGGGACTGAAGGGGTACCCGCCAGCCCCATGACAACAGGATGCTTGATCTCAGCTGGAGGTCAGGCAAGCGATATGCCTGAGTAGGGGGAGAAGGGTTATTCCAGTTTTGCAGCATAAACTTTTATTCCCTGGGACATGTTACTGATTGCTTCTCTCTTTGTCTCTCTAGTGAGGATGCAGCAGAGACAATAGCAATAGACTCTAACAATCAGCCGAAGTCTCCACTGGAAAAGTTTATGGTCAGACTGTGTACACATCACCAGAAGCAATTCATTCGTGTGCTAAACGACATATACACTGAAGTACAACCAGACTCTGAAGGCCAGCAGTTGTCTGAATCCGAGAGCATGGAGGCCTCTACTTGTGGCTCTGGTTGTAGCCAGCGAAGCACTGAAAATCAGGATAAGGGTGCTACTTGTACTGAATCAAAGCCCCTTTCTTCCTCAGACGCAGGACAGTCGGGGTCCGATGGCCCCCTGCATGTTACAGGACAAGCCCCGAAGCAGCCGGCGGAGCTGAAGTCTCTGGACAGAGCAGAGAGCTCCAGTCCGGCTTTGAGAAGGGAATTCTCTGAGCTCCCCATCACCAGGCTTCGTTCTGCTAGTCCAAAGGATAGTTCCACCCAAGGATACCTCAGCACGTTGAACTCTTCCTCCTTGAATTTCCATCATGCCGCAAAGAGCCTGGAAGGGCAGCAAGCCGCTGGACACGAGCAAGAAGCCGGTGTCAGAAAGTGTGAGGACAATAAAGAGCAGCTAGCAGGTAAGACTCTTGTGGAAGGTTATATCTCGGTCAAAGTGGCAAATGTGAACGGCAGCGAGGACAGCTTAGATGGCTGTCTGGGGTCCCAAAAGAGCTCTTTCAGAGCTCTGCCGGAAGAGTCCTGGGATCCCGGCTTTGCGGTGACCCCCCCTCGCAGAGCCGACAAAGAGAACACTTTGCAATGCAGCTCGAAAGCATCTTTGCACCAGGACTTAGACGCGAAAGAACAAGATGCGAGACCAAAGCAAGAAAACCACCTGCACGCCGTGGCCAAGGGCAAGGCAGGCTGCCACCTGCACCCGGCCGACAAGGGCCCACTCGACAAGTCCAAAGAGGGCTGGCTGCCCGCCGGCGCCGCACCAGCCGCCCACCGGACCCCCGGCGGGCACCCCCGCGCCAAGGCAGCCTCCCTCAGATCCACTCGGAAGAGCAAGAAGGCGTCGGGGCTGAGGATCAACGACTATGACAACCAGTGCGACGTGGTCTACATCAGCCAGCCCATCACCGAGTGCCATTTCGAGAGCCAGCGGTCGGTGTCGTCCCGCAAGACGGCGAGGAAGAGCACCCGGGGGTACTACTTCAACGGGGAGTGCTGCGAGCTCCCAACTGTCCGCACGCTGGTTAAGAGCTCCCGGGCGGAGGAGAGGGGGAGCAGCCTGGCACTGCGAACAGAGACCCTCGTAAGCACTAAGCCGCCCCTGGTGCTCTCGGTGGGGGGGTCTGCGGGGGCAGGACGGGAAGGCGAGAAAAGGGTTTCCCTGAGGCTCCTGGCTAAAGGCGCACCAACCAGCCGAGAAACAAAAGAGAGAGCTGAGCCGGGCTCTGTGCAGCCCCAGGATACCCGGGCGCTGCGGTCGAGGGAAGCCACCATGGCCATTCCCTTCTTCTCCCTCTCTGCTCCCCCCAGCCCCCAGAAAGAGGACAGCTTGGCTGGCTCGCCGCCCCCCGGCTCCCCTCCTGCCGAAGGAGGGGGGACGAGAGCGGGAGGCACCGTCCCCTGGGAGGCTGGCAGCAGCCTGGGCTCCTCCGGGGACGGCAGCGGAGGCGGGCAGGCTGCCGATTTTGCTGCCCTTGCCATCTCAGAAGCACCCGTCAGAGAGGAAGGTTGCCCAGGCTCTGATGCACAAACTGATCCGGACCCCCCTGCCAGCCTGGAGCCAAAGTCCCCCTTGCAGCCCCCCGCCGCTGCGGACACAGCGCCCCTGGCCCACGATGGTGCCAGGGATCCTGCCCAGCTTCCAGACGCGGGAGATGCGGAGCCCTGCGGGCTGCGTCTGGCAGAGCCCTCCCCACACTCTCCAGGCCGGCAGGCTCCTGATGAGCCCCCTGCCACCGTGGACAGGGAGAGCCCCGCAGAATCCCCTGCCACCTTGCAGTGCATGGATGTGAACAAAAGCATCGATGCTGAACCAGAAGCCGAATTATCAGGCATGGCAGGTGACGGCTCCCTTGAGCAAGCGGAGGCTGTGCCAGCCAGCACAGCCCTCCCCGAAATCTCGGAAGGGGAGGCAGTGCAGAATAACAGCCCAGCAGGTGAAAAAGAGCCCGTTGAAGAGGAAACGCCGCCTGAACCCGACAGCTCGGACACTGCAGGGAAAGACTCTGTCTCTTCCAAAGACAGTCTAGACAAGAAGCGAAAGAAAGGCAGGAGAGTGCTTGTGGCATCGGACCGGCGTCTCCGAAGCCAGCAATCCCAGTCATCCTCCGAGGGCAGCGCGGAGGACGCTGGTTCTTCCAGCTCTGTGCAGCTTTCTTGCCTTCAGATCAAACTCTCCAAGAACCCTGGCGCTAAGCGGTTCAAGAGAGAAGCGCACCTGGATGGGGCAGCATCCGTGCACTTCCCAAACGACTGCTTCCCCAATGCGCTGCTCAAAACCAGCGAGGGGCCGGGCACCGGCCAGGCTCCAGAGAGCATCGCTGAGCAGCGGCCAGGTGAGGAGAACGGTGTCACTACCAGACAAACCTATAAAAGCATCTTAGCAAAAGAGACTGCAGCAGAGGGAGAAAATTCCTCTAAAGACAACCCCCCTGCTAACAGCAGCCAAAGTCAACCGGGTGAGATGCTGGAAATCAGCATCCAGGCTGCTTCTGAGAAGAGGAGCATTCTCCTCCCTCCGGAGATCAGCGTGCCTGCAAATGATGCCGAGCAAGTGGATGTGAAACCAGGTGATGCCAGCGCAAAGGACGAGGAGAGCTCCGACAGTGCCATGGACACAGGCAAGCTGGAGAACTATGAGCCGGTGGCCAATTCGCCTCCGTGTCCCAGCAGCAGAGGTGGAAGCAAGCACCTTCCAGCAAAGGCTGCAAAGCATAAAAAGGTTGCCCTGCAGTTTTATAACTTAAGACATGCACCCGCACCCGTAGACACTGCAAAAAAGAGCACACCAGGGAAGGAGTCTATGCAAGCGATCCCCAAACCGAGGGACGAAAGCAGTTCAGGGAATGACGACTCCCTGGTGTTGGAGGACATAGACATGGCTGACAGCAAACCAAAGTTCATGGAGTGGTGTGCTGAAGAGGAGAACCAGGAGCTCATTGCCGAGTTCAACGCCCAGTACATGAAAGTTCAGAAGGGCTGGATTCAGTTGGAGAAGGAGGTGCAGCCAACCCCCAAGGTAAAGAACAAAGCCGACAAACTGAAAGAGATTTGGAAAAGCAAGAAAAGGACACGGAAAAGTAGAGGCTCGCTGGAAGTGCAGAAGCTTTCTCCTGTCCAGATGCTGTTTATGAAGGCCTTTAAGCTGTCCGACATCTGCCAGTGGTTTCTGGAGACGACTGAAACCAGGTCTCTAGTGATCGTGAAGAAACTCAACACTCGTCTCCCAGGGGAGATCCCCCCCATCAAAGTCCCCATGCAGAAATATTCCTCCTCCAGTCTCTACCCCAGCTCACTGCAAGCCGAACGTTTGAAAAAACACCTCAAGAAGTTCGCCGCCACTACCCCAGCTCGGAATAACCTGAAGAACCAAAAGCTTTGGGCCAAAATTCGGGAGAATGCTGATAAAGCAGAGGTTGAAGAAGCCACTGCTCCCAGCCAGACGTCTCCCACTGATGGCGGCACTGAGGACCTGAGCGAAGACAAAACCATCCAGCCTGCCCCCAGCTTGCCCACGCAGGCCAGCACCAGGATCCTGCGCAAGTACTCCAACCTCCGGGGCAAGCTGCGAGCCCAGCACCGCGTGGTGAAGGCGGAGAAGAAGAGCGATGGCCTGGGGGACCATCCATCCCTGGAGAGCAAGCAGAGCCGGAAGAGCGTGTGCATCAACCCGCTGATGTCTCCAAAGCTGGCCTTGCAGATCAAAGCAGACGCCTTTCCTGCTAAATCTCCATCAGTGGATGGGACGGGAAAGGGACGGAAGGGGAAGAGCAGGTCCCAGGAGGACCCCTTGCCCAAAGCCGACCTCCAGCTCAGCAGGAAGAAGAGGACGCTGAAGGAGAGCGGGAGCACCCAGGAGCGGTCCAGCTCCTCCACCAAGGACAAGCTGCCTGCCAAGAAGACCAGTAAAATAAAGCATTCGGAGGTCAGCACGAAAGCTCCCGCCACCCGAAAGCAGACTGCCATGGAGAGGAGCAATAAGCTGGCTAGAAAAATGTCTTTGAAAGAGAAGAGACCACCGAAAAGGCAGCTGGAGAAGGTGCGGCTCCCCATGCGGAAGGGCAAGGAGAACACGAGCAGACGGGCCGTGCTGCCCCCCGGCCACGAGGAGCTGGCCAAGTCCCTGAAGCAGAAGCCCCTGGGGGAGTCCTCCACACGGTCACAGAAGATGGCCAACAAGAAGCCCAGCAGTGGGAAGACCCTGACGAGGTCCATGAAGAAGATGCAGGAGAGCAGCGGGTCGCAGGGCAAGAGAAAGTTGAGGGCAAAAGTGGACTGTTCGCACAGCAAACGCTCGCGACTGGACCCGAAATAGCGAAGAACCGGTAGCCATGTACAAAACTGATGTATAGTAGTAACCCTTTACCATGCATTAACTAAAGCTGCTTTTATAAGCTGTAGCAAGCCTTTAAAAATCCGCAGTTAAAGGATAACGCCCGTGATTTTAGGCATCGGCAGATGTGTCTTGGACAGAGAAGAGGTCGGCCTGTCTGGCTCTGCTGTTCAGAAGGAAGTTTCTGCAGTTTGAATGTTCCTTGGGTTTTTTTAAACTCGGAACCAGGCAGTTTTAGTTAAAAGTACAGTGCCTTATTTATCACTTTAAAAATAAAAATAAGAAGCTCGTCTGTGTGATTTGGAGGCTTGCGTTTTATACTTGAGGCACAAGCACTTGTACTGTAGCAGAAAGAAAACCACCTTCGTGCACATGAAGTAGCTTTCGGCAGCCTTTGGGTGCACGCAAACATTTCCCTTTCCTTCAGCGTCCTCCTTCTGTCTTCTTAGTGGCATTTAAAGCAAAACCAAAACCATTTCCCATCAGTGAGGGAGAGAAAGGCGAATCTGTCCTTTGTCGGTTCGTTAGTGGCAGCTGCTGGTGTCCCATACTGTTACCTGCATAAAAGTATTAATTAGCTACTGGTGTGCGTACTGCTGATCGCTGCCTCGCTCCCCCGTTGCACGGCCCGTGGGGTGGGGAGGTCCCGCTCAGGCGGAGGCGGCCGAGGAGATGCTGCGGGTGCCAGGCTGCCGCATCCACCGCTGCCGGGCGGGCGCGCGGGGCTGTATCCGTCTTTATTTCTTGATGGCTTCAGGGATGAATCGGTCCTGCCGTGCCCTGCTTTCGGACAGACCTCCTTCTCCCACTTTGCTGCGCTCGTGGTGATTTCTGTGGTCTCTGACGGCAAAGCAGTTTCTGCAGCGCTTTGCTGAAGGTTGAATCTCTCTCTTCTTACGGGCTCGAGCTCCTTCTGATGTTGGTGCTCTGCAGAGCGGGAGCCCTGGCCCTCACCTTGTGCTCTTGTGCACGTCTTGCCTAGCGCCCTCCTAAGCCAGGATTTGCAGTTGGAATAGGGTTGAGAGGTGGGACTGGCTTAAGTTTATTTTTTACCGTAATTTGCATTTCATCCTTTTACTAGCAAGTTGTGGTCGGTTTGTCCTTGCTTGTGTCTGGTGCTGTGGAGCCTGGAAGCGGCCAAGCCTCTGCCCTGTCCTGCACGACAGCTTTGCAGGGCTCCTCTGCAAGCCTCTGCGGCACGTTTAAAAGCCAGCTGGGGGTCTGCAGTGGCAGAACAGGGTGACGGTGCCTAGCACCTCTGAGAAAAACCCGTTAGAAGTGCACAGAGCACGTGGCTGTGCTGGCTCTGCCAGGCAGGGATGCTCAGTGGCTGAGAAGGGAGTTGCTGCGATGTGCGCTCGGAGAAAGGACCCTCCCCAGTCATTGCATCTCCACGGCTTCACTTTTGCGTTGCTGCACAAAGTCCGTTTGCATGAATCCCGATGCAAGCCTCCTCCCGTACAGAAAGCGGCAATGCCCGAGGGGGCACCGCGCAGGCTCTGGGGTCGCCCGACCTTTAACAGCCGCTTGCTGGTCCTTGCTCAGCTCCTTGTCCCCGCTCAGAGCAAGGCTCCGGGGCAGGCCCCGCGTTCGAGAGACGCCTGCCCTGGGGGCAGAGGCTAGAGAGGGCTCGGCTGCAGCAGGAATTGCTTTTCACGGTTGACATTGAAGCCCAGATCCCAAAGCCTGTGGACTGGAGGTGGAAAGCAGATAATCGTCTTTAAATCTTTCATTGTACCCGTTTAGTATAGAGGATGAAACAAGGCGTTTGAGATTCACATGCCCTTCGCAGAACACCTCTGGCTCTCTTGCAGGTATTCCCTTCCCCCAGCGCTGACGCACACGAGGCTGCGGCACATTTTTCTCTCTTACTATGAAATGGCTGATTTAAAAAAAAAAAA
This sequence comes from Phoenicopterus ruber ruber, assembly GCA_009819775.1. Classification (NCBI taxonomy): domain Eukaryota; kingdom Metazoa; phylum Chordata; class Aves; order Phoenicopteriformes; family Phoenicopteridae; genus Phoenicopterus; species Phoenicopterus ruber. Next base: position 25,376,666 of record CM020221.1, on the reverse strand, counting down.
CCTTTACCTTTCCTTTGAATCATGCTAGAATAAGTTAACTCTCTGAACAGCTAGGAAGTGATTAAATCTAGCCTGTCAGTCCCTGTACAGATTAATATGAAGTTATCTATTACTTTAATTTTTACTGCATGCATTAAATGTCAAACATTCCATCAGAAAAGATTTAAAAGCATTTCAGGAGAGGTGTGAGGCAGGAGGGCACTGATGGCAGTTAAATGACTGATCTGTACCTTTCTTACAGGTTGTCTTTCCCTCTTGCTTCTCCATCCGTACTTATGGTCCTCCTCTAACCTCCGGCTGGGGCAGGCACGGAGGCCCGGGCTTTTCCCTCCTTCCCCTGGGCCGGGCGTGCGTGTGAGCACCCCTCTTACCTCCGTTCCTCATGCTGCTCCCCAGCAGCAAACCCCCTTTTCCCCATCCTTCACACCCCCTCTTCATCCTTCACCATCGCTCCTGAAGTGCCTGCGCTGGGCTGCCCGTGCAGAGCCGTGCGGGACACCATGCACCGAGCGCTCCTCGGGGCTTTCCTTCTCTCTTGGTCTCTAATTTTTTAGCCGCTGGTAAATGCAGGCTGCTCTGCTCTCCGTCTTGCGTGCTTCTGGGAGTGGGAACCTCATTAGGATGAAAACCTCGACAAAGCAAGCGGAGAGGGGCTTTCTGGATGGGGTGGTGCTGCTCCAGCCTCCCGGCTGCCTTCCTGTGCCCTGGGGCTCCAGCAGCACCAGTTGGCTCAGCAGGGAAGGGTGGGAGATGGCAGGCGTCACACTGGTGTGGGAGCGGAGCAGCAGCTGGGCGTCTGTCCCAGTCCAGCGCGCACGGGTTGGCTTAGGCGGTGGTGGGATGGGCACGCTGAGGATCCCAGTAGTGTCCCTGGAGGAATGGCCAGGACCCGTCGCGGGGAGAAATCAGAGATACTAAAAGGACAATATTCCTCCCACCCCTTTAATTTCCAGTCTCGGTCTGTAGTTTTCTGTCGTAGTGCTGTGTTTCAGCTTAGTTGGATGGAGGTTTCCTGTCCTGAAGGCAGGTCCCCGTGGGACGAAGCCCTGTCAGCAGATGCTGTAGGAGTCGCAGGGCTCTGGGAGGGAGCGGGGTGGCATTGGCCGTGCTGGGCACTGTGCAGGCAACGTGGCCTGAGGCTCAAAGCACCTGCAGCTTGTCCCAGGCTCCAATTGCCTTCACCCAGCAGCTCTGTCCCTCCCTGGGGGATGCCAGTGGCTTTCCCACATTAGATCCAGCATGTCCTGTGCAAAAAGTAACACTCATGAAACCTCTGGAAAGAGCTACTGACTGCTAACAGCAGCTGGGCTGTGCCTCGTACGTGTAAATCTGAATTTCTGCGCCCTTTAATGAGGAAAGGTAGAGGGTGTGGTTTTTGTCAGGATGGGGCTGAAAAGAGGGTTCTGAGCTGGACTATGAATTGTTACTCTTGTCTTCAGAAAGCGAATGAAGAGAAAGCAAATAATTCTGAGTTTTTTTCAAAGAAAACCATTTTTAAATACAGTTGCCCCAGACTGGTGCCTGGGACCAGCCCAGGCCAGGCGTGTGCTGCGTGTCCCTCGCGGGCGCCTGGCTCAGATGGGCAGATGGCAGAGCAGCACCTTGGGCATCTGCAGGGGGTTGCAGGAGGTGCCGAGCCGGGCTGGCCCGCCGGGGTGAGATGTCTGGGGTCTTGTCAACAGGGACCCCCCGGCTCCCTGCTCCGCTGTCCTCGGGGCCGGTCCCTGGCGCCGCAGCCTCTGCAGGGCTCTCCCCGGCCGGGCACATAACCCTGCTCAGAGCTGCTCTGCTCTCTGCCCACTCCTTTCCTCCCAACAACTCCCCCTTATGTAAAAAGTACAATTTTGAGGAAAACTCGCGTGACTCCTCTGCATCGTGCTGTTTGTGAGGAGCTGGCAGGAACGTTTCCTCCCGCAGCTGCTGCGCCGGGTGGTGGGGTTAACTCGCGCAGGTAGTTTTTTACGGGGAGCAGGCTTGTTTGCCAAGGGATGGGTAGGGTGAAGCCATCGCCTGTGGCTGAGTTATTGCAGCAAGCACTTGGGGCATGACCTCTCCAGCCCACCTCGAGGTGGGAATATTGGTGCTTTAGTACAAATTCTCTGGATTACAGATTTGTGCAATCCTTTGGGTTACCCCAGGGGAGGGTGCCCCGGGGGTGAGGTAGGCCAGGGGTGGTCATCATCTCTAGAAAAGCATTGAGGCTTTCTGCTCTGAGGAAACTCCCAGCTCCTTGCTGGGCTCCTTTCCTTGCTGCCACTGCTCCTGCAGATGCCGTCTTCGGCCCCCCTGCCTCTCCTGTGTGCATTCTCCACTTGACACCAGTAGTAGCTGCCAGGTCTTGCAGACTACAAGAATTGCTTTTAATGTGCTTTGCACTTGCTTTTGTGAGTGCTTTATTTTGGGGCAGGAAGGAGGAATGCTGTAATTTGCTAGAAAATTAAATTTCAATTTAATTTGCTGGCAGATTAAAGGGTCTGCATGTGAGGTGACTGCCTGGCAGGGTGGCATTGCCCGAGTAGCTCCATTAGATGTTTGAATTTCTTCTCCTTTTCTTTTTTTCCCAATCAGTCCTCGTCTTGCATTACTCTCTTCCCGTTTACTTCCCAATTTCCTCTCTCCACACAGCCATGTTTCAGCTAGACCAGTGCACAAGAGGCACAAAAATAAGTAGAGGTAATACCATATATATAACCTGTTGCTCTTTGTTAATGACTTGGGACATGCACTACTCGTTTCTGCTTGTTCTGCAGCGAGGCAGCGGTGAGGTGTGCTGCTGAGGCACGGCCCTGCGTTACAGCAGCCTGTTTCCAATAAATGCAGCTTCTACGGAATGCAAGGGATGCACGGGGAGCTGCAAACGATCTTAATGAATGGAAGGAAATAAGCAAATGATTTATGGCCTTATTCCACACGGGCATCAAGTGCGTTTCTGTTTGCTCCGGTGCAGAGCTGCCCACTGGCACTACCACAGTGCCATCCTCAGCTCCGCAGCCTCATTGCACTCCTCCTCCCCTGGGCCGCCCCGCAGCTCCCTGCTCTGCTTCTTCAGCCCCGGATTTCACACAAGTGCTGTGTCCCACAAAACAGACCTCTCCTCTTTCTGTTGCTTTGGCTTTCCTTGCTGGCCACTTTCTTATCCTATTCTTGAAACTAGTCTCCATCCCAGCTCCCCGGTCCATGTACCAGGAGCAGCATCTTCTCAGCTCTGCATCTCCACAGATGTCCTTGCTGTCCCTTTGCTGCCAGCCCCCTCTCTCACGTGCATGGTTACCTTTTCCTCTCTCACCTTGTCATCGGCAGCTCCGTGTCTTCACACTTGACATGGTCAGGAACCATCCGTCTTACCTAACCTCCAGGAGGGGCTGGGTTTGCCGAGCTCAGAGTCAAAATTTATCTGTTGGGGGTTGAGGGCTGCAGCAAGAGCAGTTGGAGCCTGGGATGGCTCCTTCTATCTGTAGCTGTTAGGTTCTTGGCTGGCAATGCTAGCCCTGGAATGTGTTTCTCTGCTGACGGGATGCGTGCAGTATATCCAAGGTGTGCACGTGTTTATATTCATCACTAATTCAGCACTAATGAGGTCCTTTTTCCTTGTGTCCGCTGTGTGCAGTGGTGTTTCTGTGTTCAACTGCCAACACGTCAGTGAGACGCATTTGCAGCAAACCTTCTCCAAAGAGCTGGCTAGCCGGCACTGACGCTTTCAGCAGGCTTTCCGCTGCCTTGCTGATCATTCTCCGTGAGCTGGGAGAGAGAGATGAGCTCGTCCCCGCTGCTCTCCACGTCCCCATCCCTCCCGTGCTGGGGGGATCCGTACGGTGCTGGACCAAGCGGGCTGCCGGGCTGCCCAAGCCGCTTTTTGCCAGCGTGCGGATGAGCAAAGCTGCAGCCCAGCCCGTGTCCCAGCCGCTCGCACGACTCCTCTAGAAATGCCGGTGTTTCCGAAAGCTCTGCCAGCCCCTCTATTTCACCTCCCGGGAAATAGAGATGCAATCTCAGAAGGACATGGATGTACCACTGCCCTGTTGTTAAGACTTGCTAAGGGACAGTTTCTCTCTCCAGCTCATATTCCTTTAGCCTGACAGCTGCATTCCCAGTTGAAGTGACTGGGAAAGGCGCGGTTCCCAGCCTCCCGTAGGCATGGGCAGTGCCTGGGGCAGCAGGGAGGTGCGGGCTGCCGTCCGGCTCGGGCTCTCGCCTTTCCACCGCCAGCGGTTGTGCCGGGGAAGAGGGCTGAGCCCCAGCCACGGCGTCCTCGGGTCCGTGTCCTCAGGCTGTTCGCCTGGACGGCCGGGAGCGAGGCGGGAGTCGGCTCCCCCCTGCCAGGGAACGCCACTGCAGCTTTTCTTGTAGCGGTAGGTGTTTTGAGCGAACCACGAGGCTACGATGTCCCCGCATCGCGCGCGTCCCCCCCCCCGTGTGTCGTAGCGTCCGTTCGGCCCATCCTTTAGCTTGGTGGTTGTGAAATGAATCCATCTGTTCTAAGATGTTCTCAGGAGTTCTTGTTTGTATTAAGCTCACCCCTAGGCTTAGCAGAAATCACGGTCCCCATCCTTCCTCCTCCCCTCCCCACGGACAAGCCCTCTCTTTCACGAGCACTTCCACCCCCTCCCCGAAGGGCGGCGGGGGGCAGCTGGCGGTTTCGATTCAGGGCGCGTTGGCAGCTTGGGGGCAGCCGGAGGAGCTGGGATGCAGCCGGCCGGCGTTCGCGGCGTGGGTCCGGAGGCCAGGCAGTCCCTCGGGCTGCGTTGCTAGCCAATGTTTTCTAAGTCTGTTTGTAAGAGTACCTAATTTTAAAATGAAATGTGAATATATATTATGTGTAGGTGCCATGTAAGATAGTGTTGTGCTAGGCGGCAGGATGCTAATCTACTTTTTAAGCTTTTTTGGGGCAGGAAAAAGCGTTTTTCTCTCACTTCATGCTCACAGATCTAATATTGTAAATAGGTTTTTTTAATATTTATTTCATGGGCTTTCCACAGGTTCTTGTTCTGACTGGTGTGTCGGTTGGTGGGGCTGTATCGCCCAGCGTGCCGCAACCAAAGGGCTGGCTATGGCGGGGGGGGACGGGATGGGACGGGACGGGGCGGGGTGGGGGGCGGTGGTGGTGTTTGGTTTGGTTTTTATGTCACATCAAAGTTGAAGCATTAACTCTTTCTCTTCATCTCATTTTGATGATGTCAGACCTGGTCGATGGCCACGGTCCCCGGGGGGGCAGTGAGCTCCCGTGGCCGGCCGGGATGGCCGTTCCCCAGGGCGGGGGGCACTGCAAGCAATAAGATTTGTAGTAATAATGTCTGCTTCGATGGCAGGGGCTCTCGGGGCTCAGGGCCGGGCGGGAGTAACCCCGCTCCCGGCGGGGGTTCGGTCCGGCACGGCATGGGGGGGTCCCTGGCCTGGGGATGCCCAAGGAGGCGTCTCCAGGCATGCGGGGGGTGGGGGCTGCCGTCACCCCCAGGGAACCCCCCAAAACGGCCGGGGTAGGGTAGGTAGTTACCGATAGCGAATTACGGCAGTGAGCAGCTGCCTTCGGGGCTCCTGCGCTTCCCGCGGGTACGGGCGACCCAAGGGAGCGCACCGCTGTCGCCCTTAAAATCCCAGTGCCGGTTCCAGAAGGCTGTCTGCTTATTTGCTTGCTGTTCTGCAATTTTTATTCTCCTTCTAGGGGGCTCGAGGTAATTTGGTTGTTTTTTCCTAAGTGTGTTTGGGTTTTTCTTCTATTGTTTTAACCCCTTCTTGCCTGGAAGTGTTTGCTGGTGTGCCCCCCGCCCCGGCTGTCTGCGTGGGGCAGCGTCAGCAGGATCATTGCTGCTTTTACGGTGATGGGTCCCCGACTTCTTTGGAGGGTGGAACGGGGAGTGCTGCCGGGTCCCGGCCCTGCAGGACCCCTCACCAGCTCCGTGCTCCCTTCGCCCTTGGAACAGGTGTGTAAAAAAAAAAAAAAAAGAAAAAAGAAAGAAAAGGAAAAAAAGGCAACAACAACAACCCAGTAATTTTTTTCTTAAGAAAGATGCTCAACGTTTAAATATTATCTCCACCCTGATGGCAAATGTTTTTCCTTCGTCTGTGTCTGCTTCCCTGGGAGAGTTTTGTTTCTCTGTTTCTATATGAATTTTAGACACTGAGCTGAAAAGTCCTCCTGTCCGGTACTGTATGTTTGAGCCTAAGCAATGTGAACTGTACAGACCAGCGGTGGGAAATGGGAGCCGGTGACTGCGCCTGGGAGAGCCGTGGCTTGGGATGGCATTCCCGGTTGCTCTGGGGAGCGGGAAGTACTGCGTCGCGAGTTGGGAAAATGAACTGTCTGCTGTGAATTCTCGGTTGGAAATGTGGAGAGGGGTTTCCATTAGATAATGTTTACATACCTCACCTGACAAACCTTTGAAAGTGTATATTAAAAAAAAAAAGAAAATAAAATTATATTAAGTTGCTTTAAATCAATATGTATAGCTATAAGAGCTGGGTCATTTGGACTTTGAATATGTATCAATTCTCTAAATGTTGACATTTTGTGAACTCTGTGCTCCTGTCTTTTATTTCATCCTAGCCTATGGAAGACGTTGTGTTCTTGTTCCAGGTAAAAGGTCCCTGACTCAGATCTGAACTCCTCAAGGATTCCCACCACTTTGTTTTCTTTTCTTCCTCCACTGTCGATATTCACCCTATGAGCTTTCTAAAGGTCCGTATTTTATTGCAGCTTATTAAACGTTTCTTTGATATCGACGTTTGTTTGGTGTGATAACTGGGGAAGAGCGAAGGTGAGTGAGTGCGTGGGGGGGGGCAGCAGGCTAGTGCCCTCGGGGTGGGACCCCCCCCCCTCTCTGTGGGGGGGATATAAATGCCCGGGTGGGATTTGAATGCTCCCACGCCAGTGTCTGAGCTGGTGGTGCCGCTTTCTGTGGCAGATCTGTGTTTGTGGCACGAACAGCGCAACCCCTCGTGCTCGCGAGGACTGCTGCCCGGGCGCCCTCTCCCCTTCCCCAAAGAGCTACCGGTGCCCGCTTTCCCCCGCAGCCGCTCCATGCCCGCAGCAGCACCTGGCCCTGCGGCGGCTCACGCTGCTCCACGCACAACCCAGGTGCTGATGGCGCCTTTTGCAAGGCTTTGTAGGGGTAACCCCGGCTCTCCCCGGAGATGAGCCCTCGGCCCAGGGCTGCGTGTCCCGGCACTGCCTGGGCGATGCTCTGGCCGGACGAGGTGGCTGGGGCTGCTCCAGGAGTAGCAGGTCGTCACCCATGGCAGGAGCAACCATCTCCCCAGCCTGCGCCACCTCCTCGTACGCCCAGCAGCTCCCGAGCACTGGCTGTCCCCTTCTCCCCTCCAGGAAAGAAGAGGCCAAGCCTCTGAATGAATAAATGTCATGTTCACATGGAAGACAACATAGACAATACCAAACATCTCCTAAAACAATACAGCCTCTGCCAGCGGAAGGATGCTCAGCGCCTCCCTCGCCAGCCTAGTACAAACCAGCGTCTTCAACAGTGACTCACACAAACCCCACAGGCCAAACAAAGCCACCGTCATTTTCCTGCCCAGTAGCATCTGTAAACAAAAAGAAAACATCATTTGTTGACCCCGAACATATAAAAATACTATAACAAAATGAAATACAAATATATATTAGAATCTGTAAGTATTCTGTATAAAGAGATACTTTAGCGGTTAGCTTACAGCAAGAACAGAAACACAACACAACCAAGCCCCGGCTGGGCCACGGGCAAAATGAGACACGTCCCGGCTCCTCTGTGCGGCAGAGGGGGCTCCCGTGGAGAGGGTGTTTGTGGCAGAAACGCCCACGTGGTGGAGGGAACGTCCTGGATGCTGGTGGTGAGCAGGATGGTGAGGGCACCCACGGAGCCAGATGCACCCGGTGGAGATGCCGGGACCCTGGCCACAGCCGGTGGTGCAGACCTGAAGCTGATGCGCTGGAGTGGTGCGATGGAGAGACCTGGGGCTGCAGCCCTGGGATGAGTTTGTCACCTGGGCGATGGGGTGACGCGCTGTCCAGTTGTGCACGGTGTCCCAAGTCGGGCCCCCACCATCCTCGGTCCCCACAGGCGTAGAAGTGATGCTGCAGAGGTCGGGTGCCTGCAGTACCCCGGCACGGGCTCCCCATGCCACACCGGCAGCGGTGCTGCCCCTGCTCCCAGGTCAGCCCAGCGCATCCACTGCGGGCTTTGAGAGGTGCTGCCGGGGCACCGGCATCTGAGTCCAAGAGCTGGTGGGACCTGCCCTGGCAGCGGTGTCAGCTCCAAGCTTGCAGGCTTGGGCATCTTCAGCCTCTTCAGCTGGCCCCAGCACGCGCAACGCTGGAGCCCCGGCACTGGGCACGGCAAACCCGCTCCCTGGCTGCGCCAGCAGCTTCCTGCCCCGGCTCGCTGGACCAGCTGCAGAGCCCCCCCGGGGCTGCGCCGGGAGGAGAGGGGCTCCTGTGCTGCCCTGTGCGGCTCCCGCCTCTGAGCAGAGCCACTTGGCCGTCCTGGTGGCACTCGGGGCCCCCTCTGCATTGACGGCACAGTGCTGGACCCCACGGCACGGGCCAGGGCTGGTGCTGAGACCCCCACAGATGTCTGCGCCCCGCTGCCTGTGCCCCTGCTCAGCACGCCTGGGACCACCCTGGTCCTGCTCCACCCAGCATGGCCCTGACGCCACCGCGATGGGCTGGAGCCGTGCCCTGTGCACCCCAGAGCCTGGCCAGCAAGCGCAGCCCGGGGGTGCCACCAGTGGGTCAGGCTGTGGCCGTGGAGCTAGTGACATTATTTAGTGTGCTCTGGGCTCCACCACCCCAGCCACGGCACCGGGAGCTGCTCAGTGCAGCTGCCATCGGGGCGATGGCAGGTCCTCAGCAGGGAGGCCAGGGCTGCCGGAGGAGAGGACAGGGAGCCGGGCTCTGGGCTCGCCGGGACCACGAGATGCCGGCTGCACCGCACAGCCCTCTGCCAGCCCCAGCTTGCCACCGCCCACGAGGCTCTGCCACATCAGGCCACTCTGCTCCTGCCCCAGATGCTGGAAAAGCCCCTGGCTCACCCGGATGGACACAAGGGACGGGGCTGCCGGGGAGGGGACACACGGGGGACGCAGGCGCTGCCCTCCGCGGCTGCGCCGGGGGGAAGGCAGAGCACCGCAGGGAGCGGACAGGGGGCAGCTGGGCAGAGTGCCCGCCCCACATCCACACATCTGTGTAGCTGCAGTTCTTAAAAAATTCTCTATCTACACATTTGCTTTGTTTGTCGGGGGTTTTTCTTTTCTTTTTTTTTTTTTCCCAATCCTCTAGATGCAACAGCTCTACCCTCCGCTGGGCTCCTCCGATGCAGCTGCGGTTTGGGAACACCTGGACAGCAGCACCACAGCCTCAGGGCAAAGCAAGGTCCTTGGCTCCGGGGGGGGGTTCCCCGCTGGCCCCCCGGCTCTCCAGGGCCGGTGGCCGCTCACAGGCACTGGCTGCAGCCGCACTTGCTGGGCTTCTCCACCTCCTCCACGAAGGTTGCACCATTGCTGCACTCGAAGGCGTATTTCCTGCGCCGGAGCCGCAGCCCAGTGCAGCAGCCGGCACCGGGGCCACCGCAGGCCCCCCGGCACTCCACCCAGGCCACCGGCCGTGTCGTCTGGCAGATGGCATAGCCCCGCTGCACCTGGTGGTAGTCCCGCACCGGCTCCCCGCGGCACTCTGGCTCTGCAGGACAGCAACGCTCAGCCTGGCATCCTGGCGTGGGGCTGCCCTCCCCGGGCACCCACCGCGCTGGAGCCTACCTTGGTCGCAGAGGGCTCCGGCGTAGCCGCTGTGGCACTCACAGGCGGGCTGGCCGCCTGGGGTGAGGCGGCAGTGGCCGTGGACGCAGGGCCAGCGGCGGCAGGGGTCGGGCGGCTCGGTGGGCTGGTTGCAGAGGGCGCCCTCGTAGCCCTCGTGGCACTGGCAGCTGTAGGAGAGGGCGTCGAGGGGCAGGCACAGCCCGTGCACGCACCTGCGGGCACCCAGCGCCGTCAGGCACCCGCTGGCACGGCACGGCACCAGCACGCACAGCCCGCCAGCACCGAGCACGGCACGGCTCAGCGCTGGCACGGCACCAGCACAGTATTGCACTGGGACTGGCACGGCACTGCCACGGCTCGGCACTGGTATGGCACGGCCATCGTGGCACGGCTCTGCCACAGCACTGGCGTGACTCTGGCACAGCACCACCGGCACGGTACAGCACTGGCACGACTTGGTGCGAGTGGCACGGCGTGGCACGGCCACGGCACGGCATTGCCACGGCACCGCCGGCTTGACCCGGTCCCCGGGGAGGGTGGTGGACAGCCAATGGGAGGGGTGGGCAGGGCAGGCAGTGAGGAGGGACAGCCAATGGAGAGGGCAGGGATGAGAGGGGCAGCCAATGACAAGGCAGCCAATGAGGAAGGGGCAGCCAATGAGCCAATGGGGTCAACCAGTTGTGGTGAGGCAGCCAATGAGGAAGGGGCAGCCAATGAGCCAATGGAGTGAGGCGGTTGCAGTGGGGCAGCCAATGAAGAAAGGGCAGCCAATGAGCCAATGGACTGGGGCAGTTGTGGTGGGGCAGCCAATGAGGTGGGGCAGCCAAAGACCCAAGGGGCAGGTGGGTCACTGTGGGGCAGCCAATGGGGCAGTGCTTTGCTTCGGGACAGCCAATGGGGCAGATGGGTCACCGCGGGGCAGCCAGCGGGGGCGAGGCCATTGCTGTGGGGCAGCCCATGGGGCGGGGGCACTCACTTGTGCCCCTGGCAGGGGCCGCCGCGGGGCTGGTCGCAGTGGGGCCCGTCCCAGCCGGGCTCGCAGTGGCAGACGGGGCCCTGGGCGCCGGCGGGCTGGCAGATGCCGTGCAGGCAGTAGAGCTTGCGGCAGGGCTCGCAGCCCGGCACCACCCCCGGCGTCATCCGCGTCTTGGTGAAGTCCTGCAGCTCGTTGTTGATGTAGAGGTTGCGGATGCACCCGTGGAAGCTGGTGCCGTTGAGGAGCTGCCAGAGGCGGAAGGCGGCCGAGTTGACGTCCACAGGCATCCCTGGGGAGAGCAGGACCATCAGCACGCCCAGATGCCCCCCATGCCCCCCGTCACCCCCCTGGCCCCTGTCCTACCTCCCACGTAGAGGGGGGCCTCGCTGTTTAGCGTGTAGTGCTTGCCCGAGTTGTCCATGGTCATGGGGCTGCCGCCATCGATGGACAGGTTCACCATCTGATCAAAGGTCACCAGCTCCACGGTGTGGAACTGCCCGTCGTTGATGGTCTCGGCGCTGGCGAGGAGGGCTGCGTCAAGGGGACACCCCCAAGCCCAAGCAATGGGGGTGGCAGTCCCCAGTGAGCGGGGAAGGGGTGGCAGGTACCTGTAGATGGCTGAGCTGGGGTGGGTGCCGGGGTCGTAGCTGACCCTGACGTGGCCCTGGTACAGCTCCACAGCCATGTGGTCGCTGTCGCCGTTGTACAGCAGGATGCCGTTGCCTTCAGCCGTGGAGACCTGGCAGGGGGAGAGGTGGGAGCCCACTTCCCTGGGGCAGCATCCCCGATGCCATCCCCCTGATGCCCCTGCGCCCCCCCAGCCCTCACCTGCAGGGTGATGTTGGCCCGGGGCCAGTCCTGCAGGTCGGTGAACTGCAGGTACGTGTCGCGGTCCACAAAGTTGACGCTCAGCAGCTTCTCGCACTTGGGGCCGCCGAAGCCGGGTAGGCACTGGCAGAGGGCACGGGCGCCCCGCTCCACGCACGGGGCCCCGTTCTGGCACTCGGCTCGCTCACAGAGGCCGGGCTGGCCGGCAGCGCGGGGTGGCATCTCGCAAAGCTGGCCACTGCGGGGCCAAGGGTGCTGCTGCACATGGGGCTGGGAAAGCACCCTACCCACTGCCCACCGCCCCATGGGCGTCTGATAGCACCCCCCTCTTTTGGAGTCCCCAGGGAGGCTCTCCAGCCAACGACATCAGAGGGATGCCTGGATGCTGAGCCCTGCCCTGGGGTCCCTCCCCAGGGACACTGGCTCCCCCCAGCCTCCATCCCTGGGGACCCACATCCCCAGCCCCACTCCTTCCTCTTGCACTGGGGCCATGGATGGATGGACGGACATGGTAGCCAGGACCGGTCCCTCCTGCGCAGTGACATGTAACCATCCCCATTATCCCCTGGTGCCCCCCATCTCCCCGGCAGTACCTGTAGCCCTCGGTGCAGAGGCAGGAGTAGCCGTTCAGCTCGTCCAGGCAGCGGGCGTTGTTCTGGCACCGGTGGTCCTGGCAGTCGTCGAAGTCCTCGCTGCAGTTGCTCCCCACGTAGCCGGGCACGCACTCACACCTGGGGCAGGTGGGGGGCTCATGGCTGCCCCTTCTTTCCCCCCCTGTGCTGGTGGGCGCCTGCTCCTCCTAGCATCCCCCTCCCTGTGCCCCCTTGCCAGCCCACGAGCTGCAGCCCACCAAAAGAAAATCTCCCCCACCAAGCAGCCAGGAGAAAGCGGTTTGGGGAGGGGGGGGCTCACCTGGGCCCCTGGCTGGTGGAGACACAGGTGGAGCCATGCTGGCACGGGCTGAGCTCGGCTGAGCAGAAATCCAGCGACTGCTCACAGAAATCCCCTGCAGGGCAGAAGAGGGGGTGCCAGGGGGTGCCCAGCAGCTCTGGGAACAGAGGGGCAGCCCCGGATCCCGGAGCTGCCAAGCCCGCAGCTCGCACCACCACGGGTGCAGGGCTCTGCTCTGCCGGCGGCAGCTCTCGCCCCAGCCCGGTAGCAAGGGCATCTCAGGGTATGGGGGCTCAGCTGGGTGTACCCAAACTCAAGGCAGCTGGGCCCAGAGGAGCCCAGAGGCCACAGTGATGGGCACTGGGACAGCAGGCAGAAGAGCTATTAGCCTTCATCGGTGGGAATGAAGAAGCACTGGGCACATCCCCCTGCCATGCCCATGAGTTTTGGGGCCGGCCAGCCCTCATTCTGGGTACCTGTGTAGCGGGCAGGGCACAGGCAGGTGTAGTTGGTGGCACTGGGCACACAGGAGCCCCCGTTCTTGCAGCTGTGCTCCTTGCAGGGGTCGCTGGTGGCGCGGCAGCTCGGGCCCTCGAAGCCCGCCGGGCACAGGCACCTGCCGCAGGGCACAGGGCAGTGTCAGGGGGCGGGAAACAGCGTTTCAGGCTGGTCCCCCCAAAAATACCAGCACAGGATCCTTGGCACAGAGCACGCATGCCAAGAGGCTCAGGGGAGCAGGGTTCGGTGCCCCCCTGCCAAACACTGGGCACAGGGGAGGGTGGCGGCGCGCAGCCCCACGAAGAGCGCACGGCGAGGATGCTGAGTTGCCACGACAACAGGCTGAGAGGCCACTCAGCGCCAGGGGGGGCGGCTGTGCAGCCCACCTCCTCGCCCCCGGCCTGCTGTCTATTTTCAGACGCTAATTGCGCCCCGTTTCCCAGAATGGCCTGAAGCGTTCGGGGTAGCGAGGGTTGCGTGGGGGCACAGCAGCTCTGCAGGGAGCAGCAGTGACCCAGGGCCACATCCTGCCCCATCCCACAGTCAGTCCTGCTACAGCAGCCAGATCCCAGCCCCAAATCCCACTGCCCTTTGCCTCCCCATACGTCCCATGGTGGCGGGACCCCCTCGCCCCCCCCCACGCCCTCAGCCCAGGAGCCTGCAGGGCTGGGGGGCACGGGGAAGCAGAGCCAGCGCTCAGCCGTGCTGGCTGTCCTACAGGCACAGGCAGGGCTGCAGAGCAGGCAGCATGGGCTGGAGCTGCCGGGTGAATGCAATATCCCAGCTGTATGCCCAAGGGAGCACATGGGAGGGGAAGGAAGTATCAGACTTTATCTCCATGGGATGCCGGGGCTCCACGCTGCTGCCCAGATACCCGTCTTTTGTGGGTCCTCGTTCAGCACTCACCTGAACCCGGCTCCTTCCCCCTCCTGAGGCTGGCAGGTCCCCCCATTGGCGCAGGGGTTGGAGGAGCAGCCGCTGAGTGCCACCTCGCAGTCCCTGCCCTGGGAAAGGAGGGAGAGGTGGGAGCGAGGAGGGTGCCACAGCACCATGCCCGGCTCTCCCTGCCCCATCCCACTCGGCAGGGCACTGCGGTGTGCAGAGAAGGGGGATGGTCCTGCAGGCAGCGAGCCCCGGGGTCATGGCAGAGCCCCCACACTGCCCCCTTCCCCTCTGCAGAGACACGTCCCCCTGCGCTGGGGACCCCCGCGACCAGCGTACCTTGTAGCCACTAGGGCAGGTGCAGCGGTAGAAGCTGAGGGGGTCGTTGTGGCAGGTGCCCTGGTTCTGACAGGGGCTGGAGAGGCAGGGGTTGCACTTGGCCTGGACGCTCAGGGCGGGTGGGCCTGTGGGATGGGAGGTGTGGAGATGACCATCAGTACGGGGAGTGACGGGGAGGTGTCTGTTTGTGGGCACCCACATGGGGGGCAGAGCCCCAGCCACGGCTGGCAGCAGAGCCTGCCCCGCCAAGGGGCTGTGCACCAGGCAATGGGACAGCTATGAGTTTGCTCGGTTACCAGGGACGTGCCACCAGCCAGGTAAGGGGACAGAAGCATCCCGGTCCCCCTCCTCCACAAGGCAGCTCAACAGACGAAATGCTGGAGTGCCCCAGACCCACGGGAGCATCGCTCTGCAGGGCGCGGGCCAGGAGGGATGGGCATGGATGGACAGACGGACAGCGCAGGCGCCGCTCACCTTGGCACTCGAACTTCTTGGCAGGGGTGGTGAGCAGCAGCTTGCCTTCCATGTCAGGGGGCCCAGCGCAGCGGGCGATGCCTGGCTCCTTGTACCCCGTCTTGACCCAGCTGGAGAGCCAGCGCAGGTTGCAGCTGCAGTACAGGGGGTTGGCCCCGATGGCTCTGCAGGGGGAGGAAAGGCAAAATTGCACCTGCTGCCCCACGGAGGGAACCGGGCTCGGAGACCTTGGGACAGGACAGGACTTGGTCACTTGGCTGGGCTGCCACGTGATGGGGTACCCAGTGCTCCTCCTTTTCCAGACCCACCAGAGGTGTTGCCTATGGTGGGAGGACTGTGGCACTCAGCTCCACACCACTGCCCAGTTCAGATGACCCTCCTACAAGCCCCACAGCACACGCAGTGCCCTGTGGCTCTGTGCTGGGGCTCCCCTCTGGCTTCCCACACAGAAATCCTCGGGGGTCCCTCTCCAGCACTCAGGCAAAGCTGCCTGGGCCCAGCGCAAACCAGGCAAAGCGCCTTGAGGCTGTGCAGAAACAACAGGACCATTGCATGGGAGCTGCGGGGCCAGCCTGGGCTCTGCCGCGCAAGCCTGCAGGGCAGGGACTCGGGAGCGGGCTGCTGCTGACAAGCAGCAGGTTATGGCCGGAGCTCGTGGGGACAGCATCAGGGGAGAGCAAGGAATTGCTCCGAGAGAGGAGGAGGAGGAGGGCGGGTCGCTCTGCTCCGCAGCAGAGCAGGGCAGGGAGCAGCGGATGACGTGGGAGGCTGAGGGGCTGGATGCCTCTTTGCATCCTCCTTCACTGCAAAGGTCAGCGGTGACGGAGGGCCAGCGCAACCCACACCTGTGACGAAGGAAGGAGACGGCAGCCCAGAAGGCAGGTGGTAGGGACAGCAGATCCGCTGGGGCTGACAAACCTGGTCCTACAGCACCGACAGCACCGGCTGGTGACACAGCTCAGCCCTGCGGGAGCCGGCAGTGCTGGCTGGCAGCGGCAAAGGCAGCACCGCGCTTCGGCAAGGGAAACCAGTGAAGAGCCAGGGATGACCAGACCAAGCAGTTTAACTGCTGCTCCCAGAAGAACACAGGGAGGCCAGGATCGGACATCAAGGTGCTCTCTGCAGGCTGGAGGAACAGCCTGAGGATGCCAGGAGCAAGACGGGCCAGCGGCAGGCAGGTGGGTGGGAACAGCTTCCCAGGGACAGGGATGGGACCTGAAAGTCACCGTGAGCAAAGCTGAACCCCTGCCCCAGGGCTGTGCTGCTGGGGCTCCCCCAAAGAGGGGCTGAAACACCAGCACCAGCAGGAGGACGCTAGATGACAGGTCTGGGGGGCTGCTGCAGGGAAGCGCCCTGGCAGGAGGCTAATGACATGCTGGCATGGGTCAGAGCAGCCTCCACTGACCCACAGCTGTGCCAGCACCTTGCACGGCTTGATTTGCATGTTAGGAGACCCCAGGAACCTGGTGGGGTGGGGGACACCCCATGCCACCTCCAGAAAGGACCATAGGGCCATCCCAGCAGCACCGGGAGGCTCAGCTGCACACCTGGACCTGGGGGCTGAGCGAGGGGAGGGCAGGCACAGCATGGCGATGCCCCACAAAGGCTGCCCCAGGTACCGGCCCAGAGAAGAGGAGAGGGGGCAGCTCAGCCCCCAGAGAAGCTGGGCTCAGCCCCGTGGTTTTTAAAGGTCTCCCAAGCCTGTGTCCAGCCCTGGGCCCTGCGGAGTGGGAGATACTCACAGGTGGGACAGGGAGGTGACGTCTGCGAAGATGCCTTCAGGGAGGCTGGAGATGTCATTGCCATGGAGAGACCTGCAGAGAACAGAGGGTCCTGTGATCCCCACAGCTCCAGGGTGGGCAGCAAGGACCTGGGCTGCTCCCGCCCCACGGGTCCAGGCATGGGTGGCAGAGCCAGACCCCATGGCACTGTCACTGTTGCAAATGCACCATCTGCTCCGAGAGGCTGATGCATCTCCCCTTGCTCCTCCCGCAGCCTGTACCCTGCCTGCCTGCCTGCCCCTGGCTCCAGGCAGGCACAGGGGACACAGGGACACAGCCAGCAGCAGAGAATGGGCTGAGCGGGGCTGTGAGCAGGGCTACGGGCAGGTACTTACAGCAGCCGGAGGGAGCGGAGGCCCTCGAAGGCCAGCGGAGGGATGCACTGCAGGGAGTTGTAGCTGAGGATCCTGCGGAAGGGAAGGAGGAGGCAACACAGCACCGGGGGCACTGCTGTGGGCATCACTGCACGCTCCCCCCAGCCACCCCCTGCCACCCCACACATCAGCTCAGCTCAAACCACAGCTGCACCCAGGCAGAGGGGGGAGACCCTGGTGTCCCCAGCACCCCCCTGTCTTCAGGGTCCCCTAGGAACAACACCGCAGGGACCGCACTTACAGGGTGGTGAGCTGGCTCATGTTGGTGAAGGAGGAGTTGCTCAGGGAGCTGATCTTGTTGTTGCTGAGATCGCTGGAAAACAGAAACCCCAGGGGTTGGAGCCAGCTGGGCCCCGTCCCCCCTCACTGCTCCCCCACCTGCTCAGCTGCAATGGGGTGCAAACAGCAGCATGGCACGGCCTCCAAGGGAGCAGCAGGGCTGTCACACAAGGTGATGGCAGCAATGCCACTGTCACCCCTCTGCCCCGTGCCCAGCCCCAGCAGAGGCTGTGAGCACCCAGGGGCTGAGCACCGCTGCCAGCCAGCTGTGTCCCGGTGCAGAGGGGAGACACAGAAGGCTGTTGGGGGTCCCAAGGCTCTCCTCAGGATCACGCACCACGGGGACAGGCCCTGTCCTCGCCCACAGGTCCCAGCAGTGGGACTGGCTGCCTGGGCTCCTGCTCCTGGCTACTCACACAAGCTGCAGGTACTTGAAGGTGGAGAGCTGCCCCGGGACCTGAGTGAACTGGTTTCCATCCAGGTAGCTGCAAGGAAGAACAAAAGCACCTCGGAGTGGTGAAGAAGCAGGATGTCCCTCTCTCCGCCCTCCTGTTTCTCCTGCGCAGACACCCCTATGGACTTTGGGCTGCAAGGAGCATCTCCGGCATCACCTCCCTCCCAGCACCCAGGGCCCGCAGGGCTCTCTGAGGACCCCTGGGCTGGTGGGGAACCGGGGTGCGAGCGCATTAGCATGCCGAGGGCTCTGCGCGCGGGTCTCCGGGGGCAGTCTCCCAGCAGCCTGTGTGTGCGAGCGCAGCCAGCCATGTGCTGCGTTTACACATCCGATGCGAGCGTGGGCGGCCGTAACCGTTCCCAAGGCATGTGTGAGAGAGCGGAGGATGCAGAGAGAGGAGGGGGGTGCGAGACAGTGCAGGGGCGTGAGGGGGTGGTATACATATGCATGTGCACAACCAGTGCATACACCCTGTGCACACAGGACTTGCTGCCATCCCCCATCCCAGACGGGCGCAGAACGCCTTTCGCAGCGATGGGCATCACGGTGCCCGCACATCCAGACCTGGCATGGCTGCTTGGGTATCTCCCTGACACCCACGGTGATGGGCAGCAGACCCCAGGCAAACCACGTCCCATTGCCTGTGTGCTCAGGGCTGGGGCTGCCGAGATCATCCCCACAGCCATGGTAAGAGGTGACGGCAGAGAGGGGCCGGGGAGCTGGCAGAGGCAGGGTGGCCCCGTCCCTGTCGCTAATGGCAGGCTGCTGGGGACCCTGGGCTGCACGGCCATGCGGGGACCGCAGCTACAGGGGGTGGCTGTCCCGTGCTGCCCCCTCCCAAGGGCCAAAGAGCAGGGACCGAGCTGCTGCGCCAACACCCCTTGCACATCACCCTTGGTAGCCCTGAGCTGGCAGAGAGGCTCTTGCTGAGCCCTCACTCAGGGGTTGGGGCTGGACAAGGTCCCTTGGCTGGGGGGGGGGTCCTGCTCCCACCACCCAGCTGGGATGGAGCTGTGGGAGGGTGCATTTCTGCCCTGACACCTGCAACCCCGCAGCAGAGACCCCCTGTGCAGAGCTGTGAACTTGCTGGAAATCAGGGAGAGAGCCTGGGCACCCGCCCACCACTCACAGCTCCGTGACGTTCTTGGGGATCCCCTTGGGCAGGGCCTTGAGGTGCTTGTTGCTGCAGCGGACGACGGTGTCGAGGCAGGTGCACTCCTGCGGGCACTGGGGCCGGGGGACGCAGCTGGTCTCCTCCTGACCTGCACCGGGCACAGAGCGACACAAAGTCACCGGGGCCCAGCCCTTGGGCACCGCGTGAGGCTGGACTCGGTGCCTTGCGCCTGCCTAGGACTGCTCCCCTCCCATGCCGACCATCTCTCCTCGCCCCCAAAGCAGGGAGCTGCAGGCAGCCTGCTTGTGGGGAATAGCCCCCGCCTGGCAGAGAGTCAGCGGTGCAGAAATCACTCCTGCTCCCAGAAACTGCCTGCCCCACCAGGATGGATCAACCAGCCAGCTCAAGGCTGCTCTGATTTTCACCATTTCCAAGCAAAAATGCAGTCCCAGGAACAGTAAAGAGGAGGGCACAGAGGAAGAGGCTCAGCCCTGCAAATCCTCCTGAAATAACCTTACTCATCTCCCAGACACAGGCCAGAGGGAGAGGTGCCTGCGCCGAGCAGCCAGAGGAGCCGGCATTGCTCCCCCTGCCCCGCCGCGGGCTGGGCTCCTGCGGGAGAGGCGTCCCTGGGACGACCATATGTTATCTTGCACCACTAGGAAAGGCGCAGGATGCAACCCTTCAGTCTTTGACGTGGTGGAGGAGGGAAGCAGAAGAAATGATGATTTGTTTGTAAATATTTTCCAGAGGGCTCAAAAAGCTGTTCTAAATTTAAAAAATAAATTAAAAAAGGCACGCTCTCTGCCTGCTCCATCTGCCCAGCTCCGGCACGTGTGCAGGGCTGGGAGGGGAAGGAGCAGGATGAATCCCGGTGGGCTTTGCCTACACATCTGCTCCTGCCAGCACCCAGGGCAGAGCGTTTGCCAGCACGGACCTGCCTACGTACAAGGGCCACGTGGTTCGGTGGGTGCAAACTCCTCTCCTGGCTTCAGAGCAGCCCGTGCGTATTCGAGTGCAGCCTTAGGGGCTGGGTACCAGGAAGGGCAACACGTGCATCATTAGGGGAGGATGTTAATGGGCTGAGGGACCCCTCAAGCTACCAGCTTGCTGCGGGGCACTACTGGACATCCCGGGAGCAGGGACGGTGCTGAGATGGGGAGCATGGTGCCGGCCCAGGAGGAGCAGCCCGGTCCCCCCTCGCCCCCAGCACTGCAGGGCCCGTGAGTTACCTTCCTCACACCTGAAGTCGGGGAAAGCCACGTCCTGGAGCGGGATCTGCCGGAGGAAGTCGGGGTTTTGGCACCGCGGGTTCCCCGTCACGATCTTCCTCTTGCGCAGCCAGTCCCCCAGCCAGGCCAGCTGGCAGTTGCAGTTGAAGGGGTTGGCGAGCAGGTTCCTGCACACGGGAGGGAGGGCGGGGGCATCACCTGAGCAGCCGCCGGGCAAGGGAACCCGCTACAGCCCCCCGCCGCAACGGGTGCAGCCTGGGAGCATCCCCCCAGGGGCCTGAGACGTACAGCGTGGAGAGGGACTGCAGCGTGTCGAAGGCGCCCGGCGCGATGGTGCTGATCTGGTTGTCATACAGGGAGAGCAGGCGGACGTTGCGCAGCCCCGTGAAGCTGTCGTTGTGGATGCAGCTGATGCGGTTGTTCCTCAGCATCCTGCAGAGGGAAGGGGACAAGGGCACCTAACAAACCGGGCAGGTGCCACAGGGGAAACCCACCTCGGCAGTGCCCAGGCTGTGCCCACCTCGCTGCTGGGCAGCAGGACAAGCCTCAGCCAGTCCCTGAGCCGCAAAAACCTGCCCCCCCAGCTCTGGATACGGCCAGAGGACGGGTAAGGTGCTCCTGCGCTGGCCCTGCGGTGATGCAGATAGCACCAGCCCGGCAGCGTGGGCAGGACAGGGGAGCAAGGAGCAGGGACATCCCCATCCCTGTGCCCACGGCAAATGGGGGACTCACAGGGTCCTCAGCCCATCCAGGCCCCTGAACATGCCGCTCCGCACTGACTCCAGCTGGTTGACAGTGAGGTGCAGCTCGCTGACAGAGGATGCCCCCTCGAACGCCCCGTCCTCAATCTCCGACACCTTGTTGTTGCTGAGGTTGCTGCGGAGAAGGGAAAGCAGGCTGGGATGGGGGGCTCTGCCCCAGCCCCATCCTGAACCCTGCCTCCCCCACGTCTCACCAAACACGCCGTGATGCCCAGTCCCAGGGAGGACCCTCGGGTCGGGACATGCCCCCATTTCACACCCCAGCCTGCCCTGGCATCAGGACTCCCATGTGCCTTCCCAGCCCCCGGGCACTCCCAGTGGGGCTGTGCATGCCTGATACTCACATTTTCTTCAGATGCGGGAGTTTCTTGAAGATGCCAGTGGCCTCCAGGATGGAGATTTCATTGTTGTTCAGGCGTCTGGGGCAGGGAAAAGAGCTCAGGAGATGGCTGTGAAGGGCCTGGCACAGACCAAACCCTGAGCCAAACCCCAGCGCTGGCAATGCTCCGGCTGCAGGAGGGGAAGCAGGGTGGGAGGGCGCAGGCTCTTACAGCTCGGCCGTGGACTGTGGAATACGCTCTGGGATCTTGGTAAGCTTCAGGTTGGAGCACTCGACCACATTGGATTCACAGCGGCACTTCGGGGGGCAGATCATGTCACTGTTGCACTCGCTGTTCAGCTGGTAATCCTCCGTCCCTGTGTGCCAGTGAGGGCAGCGTGGGCTCCCATGGGCAGAGACACGGGGGGCTGTGCCTGCCCTCCCTTCCTCTGATCCTCCCACACCCCCAGCCAGTCTCCGTCGCTTCCTCAGCTACCCTCATCCCAGCCGCATTACCCCTCTGTGCGCCCAAAGCAGCTTATCCGCAGGGATATTTGTCCTGGGCACGTGGGGTGCTGCGCTGCCCACCACCCTCTCCCCTCCTGCAACCAGAGCCAGACCCGGGGCTGCCTCTGCGCCCATCCAGATAACGGCACGATGGGAGATGCTAACACAGCACAGTACCCAGCGCTTTTGTTCCTGCAGCGCCTGGGAACTCAGCAACCAGAAACGATGGGAAATGCAGCGTGGTCCTGCCAGGCCAGACCACCCCCACCGGCAGCCTGCTCAAAAGGGCACCGTGCACCCACGCATGCACACACACGCGCGGCTCTTCCTCTTACCTGGGATGAAATACTGCTCTTTGGCTGCGGAGACAAAAGCACATCAGCACCCTGAGCACATGGACACCAGGCTGGGGCAGGGCTGAGGACAGCCGTGCCACAGGGCACCCGTGGCGGGGACGGGGACAAGCTCTCACCCGAGCAGCGAAACTTCTTGCTCTTGATCTGGCCGATGCGCTTGTTGGCAAGGCGCCGGGGGCTGGCGCAGCGGGCGCCGCTGGTCTCGATGGGGTTGGCACGGAGGAAGTCTGCCAGCCACTTCAGGTTGCAGTCGCAGACGAAGGGGTTCTGGGCCAGGTGCCTGCGCCGGGGACAGCGGGTGACACACCGCCGGGGGTGGGGAGTGACCGCTAGCTCCAGCCCCGGCTACCCACCGAGATGCTTCCCCTCAGGCGCCCACCCACCCAGGAGTCGGAGCCGGCACGGGCACTCACAGGGTCTGGATGGCCCGCAGGGAGGTGAAGGTGCCCTTGGCCAGGCTCTGGATCTTGTTGTCGTAGAGCGAGAGCAGTGAGAGGTTCTGCAGGTCCTGGAAGGTGTCCGCCCGCACACAGTTGATCTTGTTCGCATTGAGGAGCCTGGCAGGGAGGGAGGGAGGTGAGGCTAGGGACCCCCTCCACTGCACCGTGGGCACTGGGGACCTCATCCCCGCTTCCCCATGTCCCCGCAGAGCGTCCCACCCAGCCACCAGCGCCTTACAGCAGCTGCAGGGCAAAAAGTCCCCCAAAGACGTTCTTGGGGAGGTCCGTGATCTTGTTGCCGTACAGCACCCTGGGAGAGAGAGGCCGGTGTGAGAGATGGGGGGAGCGGTGTGGGGAATGGTTCAGCGGGCACAGCGTCCACCCCTCCTCACCCCACACACCCCGGTGCGGGCACTTACAGCGAGTTCAGTGAGCGCAGCCCCTGGAAGGCGTCAGGGGCAATCTCCGAGATCTGGTTGTTGCTCAGGTCTCTGAAACCCAGAGGGAGAAGGTGGCTTGGATCCCCCTTCTCTCACCCCATGCCCCCACCCTCCCGCTGGGTCCAGGGGACCACCCCCAGCACCCTATATACAGAGCTGGCAGTATCCGAGACCCCCATCCCAGTGCTGCCATGTGGGGCACCCATGTCACGGCAAGTGCCCCGTGCCCATCAGAGTGGGGGGCTGCAGGCTCACAGCAGTGGCTTGCAGGGTGAAGGGTGCTGGGGTTCATGGTGGGCTGGTGGGGGCTGCACACTTACATCCTCCGCAGCTTCTTGTAGGGGGAGAAGGCTCCTGGGGGGATGGACTTGATGCCGTTGAGCTCCAGGCGTCTGCAAAGAGAAGGGGGAGAGATGAGGGCTTGCAGGGCTGGCTGAGCCCCAGCACCCCATTGACAGGGCTGGGGGGCTGCAAGACCCCCAGGCTTGCAGTAACGTACCCCACCATTCACCCCAGGGACAACTTGCAGCCTATGGTCGGGGCTTTCTCTACCAGGGAGGGGTGCCATGGGTAGGGGGACCATGCTGACTAGGGGGGGGGGAGCACCTCCTCCCCCCCAGCACCCTGACTCTGGGGGCACCTGCTGCCTCCCATGTGCTGTGTGCCATCCTGGTGGGGGCTTTGCTCCATAATTGGATTCCCCTAAGGAGATTATTTCTCTATTTACATTTTTAATGCAGCTAAATCCAGGGCTAAATCTGGGCAGCATGGGAGAAAGACAAGGCCTGCCGCCCCATGGGGTGGCTGAGCCATAGGGCTTGCCCCCGTGTCCCCACTGCCTCGAGCCACCCAGAGCCTGGCGGTGACAGCGCGGGGCCATACTCACATCTCCGTCATGGTCTCGGGCAGGTTGGCGGGGATGGCCGTCAGCCCCTTGCCCCGACAGTCCACGATGCCGTTGCTGCAAGTGCACATGGCCGGGCAGGAGCCAGAGGACAAGCTGCAGAGCTGGGCACGTGCTGGGTCCGTTTGTCCTGCCAGGGAAGCAGCCAGCATGGGAGTCACAAAGAGCTGGGCCGGGCGGGTGGATGGCAGCACCCCCAGAAAGGGACCCTGGTGACAGCTCGACGTGCTGGGACAGCTTGTGGCACCCTTGGGCAGGTGCGCAAGGTCCTGGTACGCCCCAGCCTCGTGCAAAAGGCACGCAGCTCCAAGGGCACAGACTGATGCACCCTTTGTCACAACGACAGGGTGGTGTTGTCCTCATGTTGTCACCACACCAGGGACGGTGCTGACCTGAGCCGAGCCCATGGCGTACACCCAGGCCCTGAGCCGGGGCACGTGGCAGGGAGCGGAGGTGGGCTGCATCCATGGGACAGGCTTTGTTCCCCCCACCCGTGTCCCTGCCCTGGCACCCGCTGCCTCCCTGTCCCCCTCACCGGAGCAGCTGAACTCGTTCTTCTGGATCTCGGCCACGTTGAGGCCGCGGAGCTGGGCTGGAGCGGCGCACTGGGTGAAGAGCCCGATGGTGGGGCGCTGGCGCAGCCACTGCGAGAGCCAGGCCAGGTGGCAGTCGCAGAAGAGGTGGTTGGAGTGCAGGCGGCTGCGGGCAGACGGGGCAGTCAGCGGCCACGGGGCAGCCCCTGCCCACCACCCCCCTGCCCTCCGGCTGCCCCCATATGGCTCATCCCAAAGGCT
Source organism: Phoenicopterus ruber ruber (assembly GCA_009819775.1). Taxonomy (NCBI): domain Eukaryota; kingdom Metazoa; phylum Chordata; class Aves; order Phoenicopteriformes; family Phoenicopteridae; genus Phoenicopterus; species Phoenicopterus ruber. The sequence goes on along the minus strand of CM020221.1, from coordinate 25,352,279 downwards.
GGGGGCATCCCAAAGGCTGGGGACACGGAGGAGTCCGAGAGCATCTGCACCGGTTGCCAAAGCCACCTTGCTTGGCAGTGCTTGGGGACGCACTGCGGGGGTGTCCCCTCCATCCCCTCCCCATGGTGCTGTCGCAGCACTGCTGAGCTGCCAGCACCAGCAGCAGAGCTGGGGACATCCCGCTCCAGCCAAGGGGGTCCCTCCCACCCCCACGGCCCCGGCACTCACAACGTCCGCAGCTTGGGCATGTGGTTGAAGCTGGACACGGGGATGGAGGTGATATTGTTGTTATTCAGGGTCCTGCAGGAAGGCAGAGGGGGGCAAGTGAGGGTGGCCAGGCCGTAAATGGGAGCTTGAGATGCGCCAGGTGGCACCAAACCCCTGGGAGCAACAGCACCCACCCACACACACCCCCCCCCCCAGTGCAGGGTGGATGGACAGAGAGGCGAGGGATGGGGACAGCCCAAACCCATGGGCAGGGCTTGCTGCCCTTTCCAGGCTTCTCCCCGCCACAGCCAGCTGCAGGCAGGTGGACCCCCTGGGGCAGGATCAGGCCCTGGAGCACAGCTCCGCAGGAGTGGTACCAGACCCCTGCTCAGCCCCTCCTTGGGGCCAGGGAGAGACGGCACACTGGGGATATCCCTGCAGCGCCTCAGTGAGCAGGGAGCGCCCAGGGACACCCTCACCCCGCATGGGGCTTGCAGGCTGGAGTCTCCAGCTGGCCCCTGGCCACTTACAGGACCTCCAGCCCCCGCAGGGCGCGGAAAGCCCCATCCTCAATGCAGCTGATCTGGTTCTTGTCCAGTTGCCTGCAGGAGAAAGACAAGGGGAGCGCTGCTGGGACAGCCCAGGCGGAGAGCGACCGGTGGCTCCTGATGCCTCCTGCTGCCAGACCCCAGCCCAAACTCCCCCGTGCCACCCCTGCCCATCCCTGCTGGGACTCACAGGTTCTTGAGGTCAGTGGCCCCGCGGAAAGCTTTCCTGGGGATGGCCTGGATGAAGTTCTCGCTCAGGTCCCTGCAGAAGAAAGAGGCAGGAAGGAAAATGAGCAGTGCTTGCAAAGCATGATGCCCTGTGGGACCAGGGCATCCACAGGCAGGGGCATGCCCCGGCACTCAGTGATCCCCGAGGGGCTCTGGGAAACTGTAATTTGGCTTCAGGTCCTTGGTTGCCCACTGCCCTGCTATCCATCCCGAGGCGAGTCCGGCTCCATCCATGGTGGCTGCAAGTGACTGGGGGTCCCCGGGCACCGCTGTCCCCAGCTCTGATAGGCAGAGCAGCAGGGCACAGCTCTGGGAAAACCCTCTGTACTTAAATATCCTGTGACTGCCATAATTACAGGTCCCTGCTGATTAACTGGTAATTACACTTAGTGGCTCCAGCAGGCATTCCCATGGAGCCTGCCCTGCACTTTAGAGGGCACAAATAATCGGGTCATTAATTACTTCATCACTACACAGCACCGTCCGTGTAATCGCTTGCTCTGCAATGCCGGGGCGTGCCGGGCCGGCACAGGCTCTGTGTTTGCAGGGCTGGCAGTGGGTCAGATCCCCTGCCGTGCCTGGGCTGGCTTTTAACAACCACGAAGGCCAAAAATCTCACTGCAAAGTAGGGTCGGGGTGGACCGGCTCAGCCCACCCCATCCTCGAGGGACCTGCCTCGAGGGACCTGGCGGGGGGCAGGGGGCTGGTGCATCGCTCTGGCACCGTATGCAGGGAGCAGGGGCTGGTGCATCACTCCCGGTCGCTCCTGGGGAACCAAACCCGGCTGGCAAAGCACCATGTGCCTCACGGCTCCTGTGCTGCCATTCCCTCTCCCACTCCAAGAGCCAGGAGCTCCTCTGAGCTGGGCAGGCGCCTGCATTGCCTGCTCCCAGCCCCACGTCAGCACAGCCCCGCTCCAGCCACCCATGGTGCAGGAGGCCAAGTCCCCAGCTCCCCCGGCACAGAGAAACTGAGGCACGGCACAGCATTTGTCCTATGCAGCAAGTCCATGGGTGAGTGAGGAGCAACCTGCATGGACTAAGCACCCTCCGGTATTACACAAGCCATGCAGACACCCCTATCCCAGCCCCGAGTGGTGGTTTGGAGTGTCCCTGGATGCCCGTATTTCACGCTCAGCTCTGCTTCAACATAACGAAGCCGGTTCGCTACTGATAATCCCAGGGCAGTTAGGCTGGGTCAGGATGGAGGCATAGCATCCACATCCTCCCCATGCCCCCGTTTCCTCCAGAAAATGGGCTCAGCATGGCCCACAAGCTGCTTGCGAAAGACCTGGAAGTCTCCAAATTGGGACTTCACCCCAGCCAAAAGCTTCACTGCCACGACGGGGAAATGTTCCTGGAGGGAAGCACCAGCATCGCTTGCACAGATGCACGAGGAGAAGGAAAACCCAAGGATGGCGGACTTGCCCAGCCCTCTGGTGAGATGCCCAGCCACCAAGGAGCTGCCATACGGTGCCAGAGCGATGCACCAGCCCCCTGCCCCCCGGGGGGCAGGGGGCTGGTGCATCGCTCTGCTGGGGGGCAGCGGGCTGGTGCATCGCTCTGGCACCGTATGCAGGGAGCAGGGGCTGGTGCATCACTCCCGGTCGCTCCTGGGGAACCAAACCCGGCTGGCAAAGCACCATTGCTGGGGCAGAGGAAGGGAGATGCCGCTCCTGGAAGGGCCCGGGCTCCCGGGAAGGGCAAAGCCCGGTTCCGCGCCAGCAGCCGGGCGCGCAGCAGGCGCAGTTTCACCGGTACCCGCGCGGCGGCACTGCCAGGCTGCCCTGCCCGCGCTGCCTGCGCTGCCTGGCCCCGCCCAGGCTGCCCCAGGGCTCTGGGCCGAGCCCCCTTACCCGAAAGGATGGGGATTGCCTCGCAGTCTCCAAAGGGGAAGGACCTAACGCGCGCAGCAACCCCCGACACCCCAGCACCCCTCCAGATGCAAACGCCTTCTCCCCATCCTCTGCTGGGGGCGTGATGAGCCCGGGGACCCTCAGGAATTGCAACGACCTTTCAGAAAAACCCAACATCACCCCAAGTCCCCTTTTCTCCTTTGGCTCCTAGAAGGCATCCCCTAGAAAACCCTCTGGAAACCCCCAGACAAAGTTCACCGCTCTTCCTAGCAATGCATTCAATGCATCGCGCTCCCTCTGGGCAGCTGCCCGTCCTCCAACATTAAACCAGTCGCAGCAGAGCCAAGCATGGGAGCACCCACCACGCTTCGGTGCTCTGCACCCCCCTCCCAGCTCCGGCGCTGCCCACCCAGGCAGCCCCTGCCTGCAGCTTGTTTGGTTCCCCCATGGAAACCTCGCTCGTGTTTCTCCGCTCACAGCACGTGGGAGTCCCAGCGCACCCGGGGAGTAAACCCAGGCGTCTGTCTGCAAGCTGCTCACTTCCAGCTCGCAAGGGAAATGCCGCTAGAAGGTTGCAACTGACTTTTCGAGGCTTCTCCCCTTCACAGCTTTTTGTGACAGTCACCGATGAAGTGCTGCCATTGGGGGTACCAAAGCCAAGAGGGACAGACGCTGGATGTGAGGGTTTCAGCAAGGCCCCGGCGCCGGGCTTACATTGCCGGCACGGTTACACAGCTGACAACGCCAGGACAAACACATGCTTTGCCTGCGGGATCCTCGGGCCCCGGCGTTGGAACAAGGCACGTCCCCTTCCCTCCTGGTGTTTCATAGCTCCCAGCTATGTTTGCTTTACACTTTGGCGCTGAAGAAACAGCAGATGGCACGGCTTCTCCTCGCTCCACCGCGCGGCTTGCGGCGCCCTCGGCGGCTGTGCCCGTGCCACCTCGCACCCTGCCAAATACAAGCGTGTCGCTGCCATCACGTGCGGAGTCCCAGCAGTGACCACGAGCACTGACACGTCCAACAGCCCCGCTGGGGACCGGCCGGTGGACGGGCACAGATGAAGGAGGGGGAAAGAAAGCAGCCCCCACCCTGTTGCCACAGCCCCCCTTTCTGCCTTTTCTGGTTTCACTTCCAGATATTTTCCTAAGGCTCCAAGTTTAAGGGTTCCTGGTTATTGAATCCAGGGGATGCCCAAGCAGCCCGCCCATCCACAGCACCGCTGTCCTCCCATTCCTGCGCTGCAGGGACCGCACAGCTGGAGTTTCTCCCCGCATGGCACAGGGTGCAGAGGGCTCCAGTCGTCCTGGGGGTGCAAAGGGGGGAGGATGATGAGGGGTGAGCAGGTGATGGGGGATGCACAGCCTCCTCCCTGCAAGTGCCAGAGGACAGAGCCGGACATCTGGACTACTGACACCCTGGACTAACCCTCTGTGGAGGCTGTAGCACACATGCATGCCTCAACGGGAAGCTCTCAGCAGCCTGTCTGCAAAGCAGGGCCCCCGCTTGCTCCTCGGGAACCTGCTGCATTTCCACCCCTTCCTGGTCCAGCCCTGTCCCAGACCCCTTCTGTCCCCAGGCTCACCTCCCGCAGGGGTCTCTCACCCAGCAGATGTCTGTCAATTAGCAGCAGCCAGCTCCAGCCCATGGCTGTGCCATGGGGAGAGGGATGGCACTTGCTTTCCTTCCACATCACCCAAAAGCCTTATGGCCAAGCTACGTCCACACAATCTCCCCCGGCTGGGCAGCATGGAGGATGGCAGTGGTCAGGGATTGAGATTTTGGACACTTCCCTGCTCAGATCTTCCCCGCTGCCCTGCCCCACTGCATGCATGATGGTTGTCGGTGCAATATGTGCGGCGGGTCAGGAGGTGCCCCCGGTGCTGGCTCTCCTGGCAGCCAGCAGCCCCTGCGCCACCACCGCTGGTCCCCGGGGAGCCTCGGCGAGGAGCCAGGCGCAGGGGCACGGCTCCCTCGGGGCTGGCAGGGGCTCGGCGGCGGGAGCCAACCCCCCAGCGCGCCGCCCTGCCCGGCACTTAGCGGGGCACCCGAGCAAAACTGTTCGACATCGCTTCCCAGTGGGGAGCCCACTCAGGCAAACAAACCCCGGCAGCCTTAATCTCCCCGGCAAGAGCCCGGTGGGCCGGAGGGCGGGTGGGAGGGAGGGGGCTGCAGCGGGGCTGCGACGGCCGAGCGGGGAGGCTGGGGCTATTACCACACTCTCATTCTCTCGGCTAATCCTGACTTCACACTTTAACCTGATTGAGCCTTGTTTGGCGAGCCGGCTCCTCGCGCGCCGTGTGAGGGGATTAGGGCCGGACGCAGCGGGGAGGTAATTGCTTCCCAGCAGCGCTGGCCCCGCGTCCTCCGAGCCCCCCGCCGCCTGCCAAGAGCGCTGGGGCGGCCTGGCAGCCCTCCGGCGCGGCGCTCCCCTCGCCAGGCAGCCCGGCTTGGCAGCGTCCTCCGGGGCTGGCGCTGCCAGCGGTGCAGAGGTTCGTCTCGCCCGGCGCTGGCGGCCACCGGGGCACCTCCGGCCAGGCGAAAGTTTCAGCCCATGTTGCGTCCCGGCCAAGCCGGCGAAGACACGCCGTGGCAGGCGAGCGGCTTTCTGCCCCGGGAGTGCCTGCACGCCCAGGAGCGGCTGCTGGCTCCAGGCAGGGGAAGCGCAGGGGGCTGCTCTCCTCTTCAATTTGTTTCCTCCCCGGCTTCCACACTGGAAATTCATTAGCATCCAGTGGGCTCCCAGACCCTCTCCCGCTCACTGGGGCAGATCAAAGGCATTAACCCTTCAGCTGCTGCCAGGCTGTTGCTCCCATGATGAAAATGCCCAACAGGTCCCTGCTCACAGGTCAGGAGCTTCCCCCAGCATCTCCGCTCCCCCGGCGCTGGGACCAGCCACTGCAGGCACCAGCTTGGCCACAGCAACCGTCCGCCAAGTCTCGAGCAGACAAGGCAGATGCCCTTGCAACCAAAGCCGCACAGCCTGGGGTAGCACCAGCGTTTCGGGCTGAGACAGGTACTCCCTGGATCCCAGCCTCGCCCCGCTGGCTCGGTGCCGGAGCAGGCTGTGCCAGGGTGCAGCCGGCATTTCCCCAAGCCAAAGGGCCTTTCAGGGACTAACCAGAAAGGACCATGGCACCAGCAGCAATTAAGCAGCCTCGTGTCCCTCGGGTCACCCCACACATGCTGTTTGTCCCAGCACAGTCTGCCCAGGGCAGAGGGACGGGCAGAGCCGGGGCTGCCCCGCCGGCACGGCTGTTCACGCCGCCAGCTCCGCCGCCTGACAGGTGACAAGAGCGAGCGTGAAGGGACAGAAAGACTCCTGCGTTAGGCGAGATCGATACACTAATCAGTGCTCACATTAGCGGCCAACAGCCCAGAGTCCCCCGGGGGTTTCTCACGCTTGTTTCTCACTACAGGGGAGGTGCGGCTGCACCCACCACTTGTGCTGGCGTCAGCACCCACAGCCCCACGCTGGGGGAAACAAGTGTCACCCATGTGTCCCAGCCACACGATGCACTCGAGGTGATGATCATGAGTCCCCGATGCTGCCAGAACCCTGCACCTGAGGAGGGGTGTCCCGGAGGGCTCCGTCCCCACCAGGGGAACTGCTTGCTGGAGGTCGGGAGCAGTTGCCCCGCTGCTGCATTAGCAGGGTGCCGGGGTAACAAGGCAGGGTTTTGTCTACCATGTCACCTGTCCTGGTCCCCAGCGCCGGCATGAGCGAGGCCCCGCAGCCTCGTCTCAGGTTCAGGCTCCCGTGACATGCTCCCAGCATTACATCAGGCTGTTTGATTTTTAATGGGCTCCGCCAGCCCCGCTGCTGGCACTGCTCCATCCTGGCCAAGGGGGACGAGATAGACCTCCCACCTCCTCCACCCCTGCCTCACTCTGCCATCCCCAAGGTCACCAGGAGCCTGCGTGCTGCCCGCTGCTGCGTGCTACCCGCTGCGACCCCAGCCCCTGGGGCTGATAGCGTTTGCACAGGACAAGGTGGGACGGCAGAGCTTGATGCACGGGTGCAAACAAGCCAGGGTGCAGCACGGTGGGCTCAGCATGAGCCCCTGCCACTCAGGAAGGACATCACAGGGTCTCTGGAAATGTCACCTTGCCAGGGGCCAGAAAGGGAAATGGGAGGGGATGGGACTGGCTCTAAAGCAACATGATGAGGAGGAAAGGGAACATTATTTGCTGCTTTTCACAACACCAGAACAAGGGATGACCAGCACAATCACTCAGGCAGGCTTAAAATCACAGGAAGGAGTAACTCCTCCAAATGAGGCATCGTTAGTCCATGGGACACGCAGCTACAACCAGCTCAAAAGGGAAATGACTAGAAGAAACGCACAGAGATGCACCTGCAGCGCCGTGCTGCGGTGAGAAACACCTGCCGGTGGATGCTCGGGAGCCGGCTTCCGCTGCCAGGGGACCAGCTGGGCATGTCCCGGCAGCCGCCACGCTGCCCGGTGCGGGCTGCCAGGCACGGCCGATGGCTCAGCCGCCGCACAGGCAGCAGAGACTGTCACCCACCAGGAGTCACTTCTCCTGTCAGCCTGTTTTAGTGGCAGGCGGAGATGCACAACCCTTCTGCTCCCCAGAGCAGCGTGGGGGTTGTTAGCCTGGGGTCAGCCCCATGCCAGCACCCCCCACCCAGCCAAGGCAGGGGGCCAGGGTCCCCGCTCCAATCTCTGCCTGCCACTCTTGTCCCTGCCCCTCCTGGGCGGGAGGGGATGGCAATCGGGGGGGCTGCTCCTGTGTCAGTTCAAGGGGGAACAGCTGGTTGCTGCGAGGAGCATCCCAGGCTGGGCGGCGCAGCACAGCCCTCCCCCGCTGGCAGCCGGAGCGAGCGCTTCATCAGGCAGCCCCAGCCGCCAACAATTACGTGCTGAGTAAATCGATGGGATATAATTGGACTATTAAGATCTCATTATCCTCCTGGCTCCGGGTGCCGCAGCCCGCAGCGTGCTGGGGGAGACCGCAACCTGCAGCCACAGAAACTGCCTCCTGGCCCAGACAGCCTTGATGGGTACTGGGGATGGGGTGCACAGAGGAGGGACGGTACCGCCAGAGGGGACAAGGATGGCGGCAGAAACCTGTACTCAGCACAGGATACATCTCTGTGGCGCAGTGAAGCGCTGTGCAAAGGCAGGGAGGTGTCCCTACAGGGGCTCTAGAGATGAGGAGGTCCAGGCATCCTTCTTCTAGCTACCACAGCAGCCTGAAAGCCACTGCTGGCCTCTCCTGCCCCGTGCAGGGCTCATTGCTCCTGGGTGGCATGAGGAGTTTGGCCTCTAGATGCACTTTCATGCGTGCCTCTACCCCAGCCCAGGTGGGAAGTGGGGCTCATGTCCCCACCTGTGAGTTGCAGGGTCCCCATGCTCTGAGTCATACAGGCTGCCCAGCCCTGGGGGTCCCCTCCCCTGTGCAAGGGCCACGTACCCATCATGTCCATCACCTGCTCACACACCACTCCTGGCTGTGGAACGGTCCTCCTCAAGGGAGCAGAGTCCTCAGCACCTCTTGGCAGGCAGGGTGACACACCAGGTCATGTCCACCGAGGTCCAAGCAACAATAAATAATCACTTCTCTTAGGAGAGCTGCCCCCATCCCCACCTGGGGTTTTTTGCAAGAATATTTCTTGTTATCTCAGCACCAGCGAAAGCGATGGATCAGAGCTCATCCTTGCCAGGCCCATGTATATAAGAACAAAACAATCCTTTGCTGGAGCAAGGCAACACACTGGTAGACATCACGATGTCGTGCTGAGCATCACAGACCTCAGCGACACGAGCCCGATCAACAAGTTCTGCCTGTCCACCATGTACACAGAGCAAAGAGTAAAGGTGAACACTGCCAGATAGGGGAGCAATGCTTCACACCGCTCCTCTTCCAGGAAAGGCTTCCCAAAGTGCTGAGCTGACCCCCAGCTCCAGCCCTGGCCCCTTGCCTCCCAGGAGATGCAGATGCTTCCCAAAACATTAAAGCTGGAGAGGTTTGTTGCTTGGACAGCCAAGCAGAGCACGTGTAAAATGCAACATATGCTCATGGCAACAGTTAGTGAGAAGAGTCCCAGCCCCAGCACGGTGGTGCTGATTTAGCAAAACATTTCAGGGCATGCATAAATCTCAGCGGCTTCAAAGGGACGCTGCTGACCCCCACCATGACCCAGGCTGCTCTCCTTACTGGAGTACCAGCGATTGACACCGGCTGGTATCACCCGGCAGTGCCGCCGCGGTGCCCGAGTATGCCGAGGGGGTGCACCGGGCATGTCAAGGCGCGTGGGCGCACGCACCACGAGCGACACCAGCAGCCCCATGTTTGGGCACGGGGGAAGTGGGGACATTGCAATGTCCGTCGCAAGCAGGGCGATCTGCACAGGGAAGGCATTTTCCGGAGCCAGGCTTTGCCGAGCGGCTCCCTGCGCAGGGCAGTGCCTGTGCGGTGGCTCCGGTCCAGCTCCGGCGAGGAGCGGCTCCTGCGTGGGCTGCGCTGCAAAGCCAGAGCTGCGGGACTCGGCCTCCGCGGGAAGGGGGACGCTATGGGAACAAGGGGAGCCGGCCAAGGAAAAGAGGGGAGGGTGGGAGGGAGGCGGAGGAGGAATAAAACATTTGCCACCCACCCTGGAGCCTCTTCAGAGATTGAAACAAGTTAAAAGCAGCAGCTTTAATGGAAACACAAGTGAAATAACAAGCTGCAAACCCTGTGTGCTTATCGCCGCCCCCTCCCCATACTGTCCCTTTGTTCCTGCAACCTCGCTATCTGCGGGAAGGGAGCCAATGCGAGGCTGCGGCATGGCCACCCGCTCCCCGGCACACCGAAGCGCCTCGAGAGAGCCAGAGCACCCGCCGCGCCCAGTGCCCCGTGGTCTGGCAGAGGCCGGGGTGGGCAGGAGGGTGCCCTGCAGCACACCCCCAGGGGAGCAGCCAACCCCGCCACTGTCTGCAAAGGGACCTGTTGTGTGGCTGACATGTCTCCCCCGGCTCCCACTGACCGCTGGATGAGGGCTCATCCCCTCCACCAAGTGTCTGGCTGGACACTGGGTGTTAAAACTGCACGTGCCCAGCTCACAGCCTCCGGGTCCCACTGTCACCGGGAGCCGAGGCACCCAGCCGCACCCAGCTGGTGGCCCCACTGCTGCATGGCCTCCTGCTTCTCTCCATCCCTGCTTCTCACCTCCTCCAAGTCCCCTCCGCCCTGGTGTTCAGCAAGCTTGTTCTGATCCCTCCTTTCATGTTTTTGCTTCTGTTGCACCCTCTAGCAGCGGGAAATCCCTATGAAACCCTCCACCAAAGCATGTTTTCTTTCCAGCTCCCACGCAACCCTCCAGCCTGCGTACCTACCTGCTTCCCATTTGCATCGCCCGGCTCATTTCCAGCATGTTCCTGACACGCTGCAAATCAAAGGCGCATCGCCGTCCCTTCCCCCGAGGCTGCACGCCAGGCCCCCCAGCCCCGCCAGCCTCTCCCCACGCTCCCACCTGGCTCACTGCCCCGCTGCTCTCTGGTTGCAGAGGGAAACCGCTGCCCACAGCAGAGCACCCCAGTGCTCACGGACCCAGCACGTCCCGGGGGGCCTGGCAAACCAGGGTACCGCAGCCCAGAAGCTCCAGAGAGAGCCGCGGAGTGGCGGTGGGGATTTGTTGGACCACACACGGCTCTATCTCTGGCAGACGGCAGCGTGCCACAGTGAGACCCTCCCGCACAGCGCCCTTGGTTAGGACAAGGTCAATCCCCCCCACCCCACCATGACCCCATGCACGGAGGGCCCTGCTGGGTGATGGTGCTGTGCCATGCCGGGAGAGGTGCCGGGCTCCAGCCCTGCACACCGGGAAGCCCTGCACCCTCCAGCACGCAGTGTGTGCTCCTTGCCCGGCAGCTCACACCCAAGAAGACACCCCAAACTCCATGCAGCAACACTCATCCAAGGTGTAAATGAAAAAGCAAATAGCGCTTCTGCCAAGCCAGCCCCGAGCCCTGTGGGGAGCTGGCTGCAGCTCTTGTTAGCAGGCTCATCCCCTGAGTTTGCGGCACTGCTGAGCTCAGAGCTAATTGACTCCCAGGCTCTGAGGCTTTTAATTGCTAATAAGTGTGAAGCCAGCCCTGCCGGCCCTCCTGGATTCCTCCGAGGTGTGAATGGGGCTGAGCCAAGCTGAGAATTGCGTCCCGGCTGTCCAAGATCTGGCGCAGGCTGGCGAGCCAAGGAACGATGCTGCGAATCTGTGACGCTGCTCCTCAGCTTTACAGGTCCTGGGACAGCAACGCTAAACCCTGGTCCCAGCTTTGGGAAGGGCTAAAGCAAACTCCCTCTGGCCTGGAGGATTCTCTGAAACAGATGCTGAACCTTGCCAGACCCAGCTGGAGTTACTTGGCAAGATGCCCTGGCATGATCAAGGGTCCTTCAGGCTCCTCACGCTCAGCCCTAGCACTAAGACAGGCAAAACTCTTGCCCCAGCAGCAGCCGCATCTCACAGCCTGGCTTCCTGAAAGCACCTGGGAGCGACCACAGAGCCGGCGGTGGGATGCAAGGTGGGAGATGCATGGTGGGGTGCACAGGTAACTGTGCTGTGAAACGTGCAGCAGGTTTGAAAAGCATCAGCCCTCACTGGCAGCCAGGGTGGAGCCAGTGGGACATCTCAAATCCAGCCCAGCAGCAGGAAAAAGAGACGTGATTTTATCAGGAGGAAACAGCCCTGATAGGAGAAGGGTCCGTCGGGAAAGGAGGGTGGGAAACAAGGCAGAGCGAGTGCGAGGCTGTGAAAGTGCCCGAGCATGGAAACCAAGCGCAGGGGCACACAGCAGGGAAACCCAACAGGCAGATAAAGAGACTCCATCCTGTGGGGCACGCATCAAAGCCAGGATAAAAACTGCTGGCAGCGCAGCAGAGCCCTATCACAAGGCTGGGCCCAAGCTGGGGCTGCCCTTACCCCAGCAATGTCGCTCCCGAGAGGGTTTGGGAGAGCAGCACCCTGTCATGGCCATGCCACAGGGGACAGGGAGCTGCGCCCCAGCCCATGGGGCTTCCCTCCACGGAGCAGCTCTTTGAAGAGCTGTGGGCACAAAACCACACCGTGAGTCTGGGGAAACCTCTGCCCGCAGGCAGGCAGTGCAGCTGCAGCCCCCCCGGGTCATAAAACACTGCCGCCCACAGACCTCGCCTGTGCTGGGGATCAGCAGCTCCTCCTTGTTTTGGGGAGGCAGAAATGAGTTGCCAGGGGCACATCTGGGTGCTCCTCCTGCCTTTCCCCAATCCACGCATGCACGGAGCCTCAGAGGAGCAGTGAGCCCGGCAGCAGCGCCCGTCCGCACAGACTGGGGAGCCCCGGCCCCGAGCCCGTGGGCGCCTGGGGGTCTCGCACAGACCTTCAGCCTCCACATTAAAGCTCAAGTGATGGAGCAGTCCTTCGTCCCTTTGCAAGCTGCCCTGAGGTTAACCATCTTTGAGGTCAACAACGCACCTCCAGTCTCTGCTCCAAGCGCATCTCACTTCAGGTGGGGACACCGGCCCTGTGACCCCGAGAGCCCGAGGCGGACCCTGCACTGCGGATGTGCCTGAATAGCCAGGGGCTGTGTTGCCCACGCGTCCGCATCTCCCGCCACAGCCCGACGGAGCTGGGAAGGGGAGGCCAGGCATTTCCCAGTCACAGGTGTTTTCATGAAGGCTAAGCATCTCACCGCCACTGCCCATGCTATGCCAGAGCACGCAGCTTGTGGGGATCCCTAAAAAAACCCACACACGCCAGAAGCAGCTCACCTCCGCACCCCTCTCCCATGCTACTTCTTGCTGCATTTAAAACTTAGCTCAAGCCCAGCGGGGATTCCCACTAAGGGGAGAGCCAGGGTGTGCCTGGGGAGAGGGGATGGGACCCTGCACCCCATCCGGCTCGGCCAGGGCTGGATCTGCCGACGTTGCAGCCAACCTCCAGCACGGCTGCTCGGGTGGCCCAGCGCTGCTCGGCACGGCGCGGCTCGTGCTCTAGGACCCGGGGAGAGGAGCCGCCGAGGCTGATTACCCCTGCCAGAGCAGGCCTGGCGGGTTTATTTTTAACAGTTCTGATTGAAGCTGGTTTCCTGCTGACATTTACACTCCTTCATCATTATTGGCTCCCCAGCTTCCAACTGCCAAGATTAAAGGGGGGATGAAATCTCCCAAACAGTGGGGTCCTGGCTGCAAACCCCACAGAGGGGGAGAGACCCACGCAGGTGCAGATTAGCAGATATCAGCCCCCTTGGAGGCAGGTGGGTGGCCGGGGAGCCCCGTCTCACAGCAGGGGTGTCACAGGCTGGGACCCCACCACGGGATGCAGCAGGAACCATCTCAGGGCAGCCTGGGGAGGGATAAGTGCCATCAATCGCTGGCACATGTGCAAGGACGTGGCAGCATGGCCAGGCTACAGGTGCAACCTTGGGTGCCGGTGACCCCAGAGACACCCCTGCTCCTGGGAGTGCCCCAACCAGCTCCAGGTGTTGGTGCCCTGAGCCGTGGCTGCTGGCCCGGGCCAGCAGAAGGGCGAGCAGCCAACCCCCTGTTGCATGCAAGCGCCCATGCCAGCGCCCCTGAGCTCCCGGCCACGGGCACGGGGCAGGGCTCAGACCCCCAGCACAGTCCTCTGCGATGAGAGAGGCGAGCAGGGGCTGTGCAGCACAGCCTCACCCTCGTCCTCCTTCCCACGCTGCCATAAACCCTTATTTTCACGGCAGGCAATGCAATGCAGAGCCAGTAGCAGGGCTCCCAGCGTGGCCAGAGCTAGGCGCTCAGATCTGAACATCTCTTTATTTTTCCCTAAGAAACAGTTAAATTCCAACACGTGCAGGCTAAAAATACACCCCAGTCTGCCAGAGTCCCTACTCTGCCTGCTCTTACATCTCTTGGATGATTCATATTTTGTCAGATCCCAGCTCGGTTTCCAGATTAAAAATACCAGGTTTGGGAGACAAGCACGTCACGGGCCCAAAACAGTGTCAGAGCCCTGCGGGAGGTGGCCAGAGACCCAACCGTGGTGGGACGTGTCCTGCTCCAGCCGACACCGTGGGCTGGGCACGGTCCCTGCCACAGGGAACGGCGGCCCCTCGCCCCACAGAGGAGGAAAGCCCGGCAGCAGCCCTGGATGGGTACACGCCACTCCGAGGCCAGACAACCAGCATCAACCCCGCTGCATCCTAGACCAGCCTCAAAATGGGGTGGATGCGTGCATGGGAGCTTCCCTCTGGCTTTTACCTAGCTTAATTACCTTCACGGGTATGAAATCACCAATAACTAATTAGACAGCCTTGTTCCCACCTAATACGCCAAAAGCTGCCTCCTAATTAAATATTATAGGGATTTAAAAGCATTTCTGACAACATATTAGATATGTAAAATACTGCAAATTAGCCAGCTCCCCCACTGAAATCCTGCCCGGGAACAATGCAGGGTCCTGGCTGGGCAGAAATCCGGGACATCTTTTCAAGTAAATTGGGAGAAGGGCCCATTCTTCTGGCAAAGTGGTTTTTTCTGAGGGTTGAAGACTCCCGGAGCACAAAGGAGGCAGCCCAGAAACGCCTCTGCCGGTCCCGCCGCCCCCACGAGCCACCACGAGCCCCGCAGCAAAGGCGGTTGGGATGTAAGAGGGCTCCCGGTTAGTTAAGTAAACATTAATGCAAATTGTCGGCGAGCCTGGAGATGAGATCCCAGGCACCGCAGCTCGGAGAGGAGCAGGCGCTTCCTCATATTATCAGCCCATCCACCCACCGAGGGGGGAGCAGGAGCGGGGAGCTGCTCGGCGCCAGAAGAAAGGAGCTCCGAGAGCCAATTTCCATCCGACTGCAGCGCATTTGATGTCTTGTGAAGTCGAGTTCACACACGCCGTCTCGCCTCTGCCTCGCACGGGAAGGGGACAGATCCTCCCTGCACACACACAGTCCCAGCTCCGGCCGAGCACGCGAGCATCCCGCAGCACCCTGGGATCCAGCGCGGGATGAGTGGTCCCCATTGCATCCCTCTAGCCAGAAAGCAGCTGGAGGGAAAAGGGCTTGGGTTTGGTCCCATCCTCATGTGTCGGTTCTGAACGAGGCCAAAGCACAGCTGCCTTGCTTTGCCCCCTGCACAGAAAGCATCTGTGCCTCCACCCTCAACGCCTGCTTGGTGTAAGAGCCGAATTCAGCGCTGAGACGGAGCCGTGGGGACCATGGGATGGGGCACAGGAGGGCTGCAGCATCCCTCACCGTAACCTGCAGACAGGAGCCCAGCCCAATGTAGCTCGTAGCTGCTCCGCTGCCAGGCTCTTCCCCTAAAAGCAAAGTAGAGAGCAGGCACTTTCCAAGGGAAAAGGCTGGGAGCGAAGGCAGGGAGCAACACTGGGTAATTGCCTGCAAACTTAACTTGGCTTGCGAGTGGGAGCCGCAGTGCTGGGCTTTGAACTGGGCTGTTTCATGTGCCTGGTGCTCCTGCCGCTCTCCTCGCCTCCCATCAGACACCAGCGAGGGGATGAGGACCGAGGGAGCGTTTGAAATTCACACTTCAAAGTTGATATCCGAGTGGCCTGGCCTGCATTTGTTGCACGACTGAAGGCAAGTCAGGGAGCGGGAGACACGGCTGGCACTCCCACAGCCTTTAGTGCTGGGATCAATCACCCGCTTGGGAATGCTCTGCCGCAGCGGGAGCGAGGAGCCGCACTCGCCCCTTCCTCGCTACGGCTCCCGTGCTGCGGCTCGTACGCGAGGGTAACGCTGCCTGATGCTGGAGCACCCTCGGACCGGGGGCTCTCAGCACACCATCGCGCTGCCTGGGAGCATCTCCCATCGCGCCCGTACACACTGCAGCACACGTGCTGCAACCCATCGCCCGCCGCATCACGGCCACACACCCACCAGCGTGCACACACCCTGCGCACACACGTGCTCTCTTGATCACTCCTTAATTCTCACTTTCAAACCTTTGCCCCAGCAGTGCCATTTTTCACCCACCCATGCACAAGCACACCTGGAACAGCAGCACCCTGGGGAGCAATGGGGGGGGGGTGTGACGGCCCCTCCAGGAGTCCAGCCCATCTTTTGGGGCTGGTGGAAAGACCAGTGCAATGCTCCTCACCCAGAAATGCCTCCCTGGGCACACAACCCAAGGAGCACTCTGGGGAGGTTAAGCAGGGAGGAAGACAGAAACTGGAGGCTGGGAGCAATTCTGCTACTGCAGTGTGCAATTAAAATCAGTATCCAAACTGTTCAGGTCAGACAGAAAGGGACAGTGGCAGTGCCAATGCCGAGGAACAGCATAAGACATCCACCTCTCCCCATAGTGCTCACAAGCACCCCACACCTCCGTCTTCCCCCAGGAGACCCAGCAAGGGAGCCACGGAGGCGGGCGGCTCATGGGAATCCTCCCAGCCCCATAGCTGCCCTGAATGGCCGGAGGTGGGGAGCAGTGCTGCCTGGGTGGCCCCCAGCCGTGGCCCGGGCTGCAGCAGGTGATGGGCAGGGGCTGCTCTGCCTCTCAGGCACTCCTGCATCTTCAGAAATAACAGCACATCCTGCATCCCTGCAGTCTGGGACGCTGGATTCAGACACATTTTTGGGAAAGCAATATCTGATGTCAGTGCCCGGCAGGTCTGGGCAGCCCCTTCCTGGGCAGGGGTGCCGCTGCCGGAGCGCAGCGGGGGCTCTGTGCAAGGGAGGAGGGTGCCTCATCCCGGCCGTGCTCCCCCCGGACCCTCACTGTCCCTGGGGTGGGTGCAGCGCCCTGGTGCCCCGTCACCCAGCCCAGGGACACAGATGTATAACCCCAGATCGGGCCAGGCTTTGCATGCTAATGCCCTGGCTCTCCTGCTAATGCTCTCCCTGCAAAACACAGCGGGGTTGAGGGTCTAAGTACATCAAAGCCAGGCTTTGAACTGGCTTAAAGAGGCACCCTGATTTTAATCGGCCTGCCCACGCCACCGACCACAAGATCCTCCCGAGCCATCTGCACCCTCCCGCATGGCATCCCAGAGCCCTGAAAAGGCAGCCGAAGCCCAGAGCTGCCAGGGCTGGCGACCCAAGGGTTCTCAGGGACAGGCTCTCACCTCCGTAGCTCAGGGGACGGATGTGCTGAGCTACTCTGCTCTGATCCCAGCTAAAGGACAGCCCTGAGCCAGGGCAGCAGACCCCCTTCCAGGGGGTCTTTCCGGGGGCTCAGCAGCCTCATCCCCCTTTTTCCAGGGACAGCTTAGGGCACAGGGACAGTGCGCATCGGTGGCCATAAAGCCAAGGACCAAGGACCACTCTCCCTCCTCCAGCCCCTGGAGACCTCCCGAGCCCCCCAGCCCTGCCAGTCAAAAGGCTCTCCCAGGCGAAACCCCATCTGCTCGCTGGAGCCACGGCGTCTGCAGGGCCGGGCAGTACCTGCCCCTTCCTCGCCAAGGCACCGCAGGGTGGGCAGCCGACCCGCAGAGCTGGGACATCCCCGCTCACCTCCGCGACCCGCAGGCAGCTGCCTGAGCGAGCACCCCCCAGGCAGCATGGGGCTGGGGAGGGAGGGCAGCTGCCCACCTCCCCCGGGGAAGGCAGCGGGCAGCCGGGAGGGGACGGGCGCCAGCCAGACCCACGCCGAGAGAGGAGCTGCTGTGCACAAAGGCAGCCCGGTGCCGGCCGCATGCTGCTAAGGGCCGGCACAGTCAGCTGGCGGACGGGGCCCCGCAGGACCGGGGTCCCACCGCCCATTTTGCCCCTGGAGAAGAGGGTTTGCAGCAGCGCCCACCCCACCAGGCTGCAAACAGCCTCTCCCCTTCATTATTTTTTCACCGCAAGAACTATCTTATACCTTATCAATAATTCACAGGTACAAACGATAACGCTCGCTGTCATGGTCCGTGAGCCACATGTTCCCGGCGAGGGGGAAGGGGCCAGTTGCGATCGCTATTGTTAATGCCTGCGGAGCTGGGGGGGGCGGTGGGGAGGATAAATATTTAACACTGTGTCTCCGAGCAAATGTCCATGACCGAGGGCTGAACATGGGTTTTACACAGAGCTGCTCCTGCCCTTGAGAGGGTCATTAGCATGTTAAAAGCCGTCAGAGCAGGCTGATGGAAGGGCTCTGCCGGAGGGACCCCCCCCAGCGCTCTGCCCGGGGGCTGGCGGGGATGCGAGGGGGCTTTTTGCTGCTGCGGGAACACGGCAATCTCCATCCTGCCCAAATTTCCCCTCTCCCAAGCACAAAGGCTGTGCCCTTGGCAACCCGGCAAGGAGCATCCCCAGCTCTGCCCGCTGCCGCGTCGGGGGCACGGCGGACGGGACACCTGGGGGTACCCCAGGGCTGGTGGGTGGCCAGGGCAGTTCATTGTGCAGAGGAATTACAAAGGGGACACAAAGAGCCACACACCACATTTTGTGTGAGCTTCCTCTCCCGGGCGCCCGGGCCTTTCTTTTGCTGTGTTGAGGGTGAGCTTTCTGTGTAAATCCCTGGGGCGCGGGGGGAGAATAGGTGTCTTTGTGAAAAAGGCTGGAAAAAAAGAGGAAAAAAAAGCAGCAAAAGCACAAAACCCAGGCCCGGCAGTGGCAGGCTGCAAGGACAGGAGCACAAAGACTCCCAGAGCATGGAAAGGCATTCCTACAACCAGGGGATCAGGGGTCGGCAGGCTGCAAGGGCACACACCGCCCCGCTCACGGGGGGCACCAGTGGCTCCCCGCAACATCCCACCGCTCTGCACGCGTTGTCCCCAAACGTGCAGCCAGGGTGGGGCTTTCCCACAGCCACATCCCCAGCTACAGCCGGCTTTTGCCTTCTCACTGTCCCAGGCACAATTTTGGGGGACCAGCAGCCAGGAAAACCCCACGGCCAGACAACCCGTGAGCGCTCCGTTTTGGCCTCGCTGTCCCTGTCGCTGCTGGCGTCTCTCTGCAAAGGGATGGGAACAGGAGAGGAGGAGATCCTGCCTGGCTCTGCGGAGATGGGGGCACTGGAGGAAGAGCAGTTGTGATGGACAAGGGAGTGCTGTAGGGGAGAGACGGCATCTTCAACCACCGCCGCTATTTGCCCTCTGAACTCCGAGCCAGAGCCCTTGCAAAGCTCAGCCAGCACCTAACCAGGCAAGGTACTTTGTAGCTCATAAAATTAAAGCAAAGCCGTCTTTCCCTTTTACTGCGCTAGTAAAATATGACTCTGCCTAAGATGCTCAGACAGGATTGCAGCGCAGGGGTCGGGAAGGCCACGGCTGAGCATCCCCCGGGGAGAGCGTGGGAAGACCGGCGCCAGCAGATCTCCCCCGGCCCGGCTGAGAGCAGCGGGGGCAGCCTGGGAGCCCCCGGCGGCGGCAGCCCCGTCCCCACCAGCAGACGCGCCTGCTCAGACGTCGCCTCGCATCGTCCCGGATGGAGAAGAGCCTCCGCAGCCGGCTTTGCTCAGCCAGCCTCGCAGAGCAGGGACGCTCGGGGGCTTTGCGAGCAATTAAGGTCCTGGCCTGGGATGGCGGCACTGGATTGACGTCCTCAGTGCCCAGAGAGGGACAGCGGATGGGGTGCCATCCATCACCCAGGACACTTTATCGCTGGGATGCCTCTGCGCACCCAGCCCAGAGGCAGAGCCCTCCCTGGGATTCCTGCTCCAACCCTGTCCCTTCCCGCTTTCACCATCAGGGAAAAAGTACAGTCTCCTTCACCACTTCAAAGGACATCCAATCCACCTCTTCCCAGCTGAGTGTTCAATGGTTAACTGCTCTCCGTGGTGAAAAAGCCAAATTTATTTCTAGTCTGAATTTGTCTGGTTTCAGCCTCCAGCTATTGAATGATTTTATGCTTTTTCTCTTTTTCTTTTCTTTTTTTACAGAATTAATGAGGTGCCTACAATCAGGCTTCTCCCCATGCAGGTACGCAGAGACGGGGATCAAATCCCCTCCTAACCTCCTCTTGCATATACTAAATAGGCTGAGCTTTTTAATTCTTTTCACTGGAAGGCAGGTTTTCCAGACCTCCAATTATCCTGCACTTCCTCTCTGAGCACTTTCTAATTTCCCAACATCTCTCTAAACCACGGGCCCCGAAGCAGAAATGATGCTCAGCGGAGGCCTCCCCGCTGCCCCCCAAAACGGCAACCCCCTCCCATCCCCGGTACCCGGAGCTGCTCTGCTCATCCTTCGCTCCCCAAGCTGCAGCGCTGGAAGCCCGCATCCCGAAGCAGGCTGCCGCGTCGGCTGCTAAGTCCTTTTCAGCGTAACCACGTCCCCAGATGCTGTCCCCCATCTTGTAGCTGTGACCTACATTTTTTTTTTCCCCAGCCGCGTGACCTTGCACGAGGATGTTTTCCAGCGCAGGTGTTTCAGGCGGAGCATCCCACCGGACCGGCATGCCGCTGGCAGCACCAGCCCCGCTCCTTTCACCTGTCACTTCATGTTGCCTTCCAAACCGAGCTCCGTGGCGGCGCAGGTGGCTTTTTCCCCGGCTACATCACCTACACCACCCAGCTCACCACACACCCTCAGCTGGCGCGGGACAGGAGGAGGAGGAGGCAACGAGAGGCCAGGAGACTCGGGGGGAGGCTGGCAAAAGTCAATATTGCCACCGAAGATCCCGAGACCACCGCAGCTCCGCAGAGATGGTGAACGTCAGTTCATCGTCATCAGAGCCCCGCTGCACCCTGCCAGAAAGGCGACCGCTGCAATTCCCCCGGGAAGTCTACCCACGAAGCACATTGTCAGAAATGCTACACTGATTTTTGCAGAATATTAATGTTTTCATCTCAATATCCTCCAGGCAAGAGTAAAATGACTTGCAGAAGACTCGGTATATCATGTCAGCACAGTCGCTACTTATCAACCCAATTTGTCAGCTCATCAAAAAAAATGATATCAGGTTTGTTTGACGAGAGCAATTTTCCATGTGGATTGGCATTAATTATCCTTTAATTCCTCCCTGATTGCCGCCTGTATCGTTATTGTAGTGAGGATCGGTGTCAAGCTGGAGGCAGAGCAGGCGGCTGCTACCCGGACGGAGGCGTCGCAGGGATGCTCTGTCATCACTCGCTGCGCCTTGGCCCACCCAGTGCCGCGGGCGTTAACGACCTCGCCGTCACTCGCGAGGTGGCAAAGTGACTGGTGCATGGAAAGTGTCACATCCCTCCCTGCACAGCCCAGGTCCGGGCCAGGGGCAGCTGCTGAGACAAGACCAGAATAGAGGGAGTGAAGAAGGGTGGGAGAGAGGGAAAATATGCCTTGCTGGACCCCGCTGGGGTCAGATCCTGCCCCAAGGAGCAGGGGGCTTGCAAAGGCTCCTGGCATCAACAGGGGTCCCACACTTCATGGAGCAACTCCTGGGCCACAAAACCACGTACGGAGCTGATGACGGGGACGGGTGAGCCCAGCCGAGAGGGCAGGCAGCGGCAGCGGGAGCGGCAGCGCTGGGCTCCTGCCGCCGGCACCGCACGCAGGAGCTCCCCGCGGGGCAGCAGCAAGTCCTTTCCAGCCACGTGCCTTCAACTCCCCGCGGCACAGAAGCGCGGCCGGGTGCAGGTGCAGCGACAGGCAGAGGGGCAGGCAGCCCTGGCAGCACACCCGCCGTGCCCCCAGCCCACCGCAGCCAGTGCCCGGCGCAGGCTGACCCTCCAGCTCGTCACCCACGTGGCTTCGCCTGTCCCCGCTGAGCCAGGGCACCTCCTGCCCTGAGGAGCGGGGTCAGACCACGGCGCGGACCCCGCGCTACTCGGGTGAAGAGCCGGGTTTGTGCAACCACCCCTGCCAGGGACAGGGACCTGCCCGTCCTGCGAGCCCCTTTCCTTGGGCAAGAGTCAGCCCTGGCCGTGGGGATGGGCTGGGGCGGCCTCCGGAGAAGCCAATATTTGCTTTCCCTCCAGTTAACCCTCAGGCTGAGGAATGCGGGGTCACCACCTGCACAGCTCCCCGGGGAGGCGGTTGTGTGCGGAGGGACACGGGGACATCCCCTTTCGGCCGCGCTATTTGTTTTCTCAATATTTGTGGAAGGAAAGAAGAGCCGGGGGGGACATGGAGCCAAGGATGGGCCGGGAGGGCTGGCAGACAGAGCGTCGGCTGAGGGTCAGCGGGTGAAGGAGGTCGGCCAGCGCTTCCCAACCGCCCCCCACAACCCTGCCCGGACCTCCCGAGCCCCCACCTCCCACCACAGCCCTTCTGAATCAGGAGCGCTGCCGTGGGTCTCTTCTCCTGTGCCTTGTGTCATTCCCCGGCTCGGCCATCTGCTTGGATGCAGCCAAACACGCCGGAGCAAACTGCTGCCTTCACAAAGGCCATAGCAGGGTGAGTGGGCTCATTCCTGGTGGGAACAGAGCTTTTCCAGCTTTCAGTAGCAAAAAGTACCACTTGGTGCTCACTCCCATTAAACCTGATGGGCTCTCTTCTGCAGCCCACTCCCCTAAGAAGCTTAGATCCCTCATGAAACGATGAGCTGTCCTACAGCACAGGCAATATTCCCAGCAGCTGGCCAGCTCGCAGCTTATGTCCCGCTCCCAGCCATTAATAAAACTCAAAAGCAATGACCCTGCCCACGATCCTGTGGTCCCCGCCAGCGACACCGCTCCCCAGCAGCCCTTCGCTCCTGCACGCTTCATCTCGCTTGGGACTGATGTGCTTCCAAGCTAGGCACTGCCACCGGACAGGCTGCGAACACGCAGCCCTGGCACCATGGAGCAGGTCCGGAGGAGAAATCTGGCCATCGGTGGGAGGCACAGCCCTTGGAGAGCTGACACCATGTCTCTAATCCCTACAGGTCTGGGAAATGCAACTGGCAGGGCCATGCAGGCGATTTAGCTCCTGTCTCTGGGACTCAGTTTTCCATCTGTAAATAAGAAAAAATATGCTAATGTCTGCAGCGGCAGGGACGTTGGACTGAGCGAGCACCCCAAGGTACCCCAGAGCCCGGGGGGAGGGCATCAAAGACTAAATACTATCATTCCTCACATTGCAACCAAGACTGCTGAGCAGAAACTGCCGCTCCAGCGGTGCTGCCGCAGCGCGCTGTATTTCCAATGTCAGCTAACGACAGAGCTGAGGCACCTCCGGACTTGCACGCCGTGGTTGTCCCCAGCCCCGCGTCCCCAGAGCCCGCCGTGCTCCGGGCCAGCCAGGGAAGGTGCCTCAGGGCACCCCGGTCCCACGGGCACACGCTCGGAGCAGCCACCCTGCTGCAGGAGAGCCAGGCAGCCGCCCACGGTAGCATCCCGGCTCCCAGCCCTGAGCTCCTTGCCAGCAGCCCCCGGCTGGGGTTGGGGTTGCGGGGGTGTTTCCCAGTCCAGGATGCCCATCTGGAACCCATTAGGCACCTTTAATCCCCCTCATCCATTCTGGTGCTGTCTGAGCTCCCCCCCACCAACACACACAAACGCTGCCATTCAAGCAGTTAATTTAAACAAATTCTGCCCAGCCGCCACGTCGAGAAGCGATGAAAAAGCCAAACGAAGCAGCTCAAAGCCAAGGGGGGAGTTAAAAAAAAAAAAAAAGAAAGAAAGAAAGAAAAGAAAAGAAAGAAAACCACTCGGCACAGCGGGGCTGATACCCAGAAAGACCAGCTGCATCCTCCCATCCCAGCCAGCCCCAGTCCTCCCCTCTCGCAGGCAATCAGATACCATGCGGGCTGTGTAATTGGATGGCAAAGGATAGAGAGAGACATCTTAAAGCCTCGGTCTAATCTCATTAACACCCGGCGGCGGGGATGCTGTGAAATCGTAGGATGCAGGAATGAGCAACACGCTGCGCCCGTGGGGAAGAGAACAAGCGAGCCGGAGCGGGACGGCAACGCCGGGAGGTGGAAATGCCTCCGGTCGGACAGCAAGAGCTGGAAACGCCGCCGAGTCTTGGGAATGCAGCCAGCCGCCCTGCTCACTCCTCGCTTGCTTGCTCCCGTTTACCCCACAAGCACAGATTCCCCCCCACTACACTGCCCCGACTTCGTCCCTATGATTAGTAATTAATAGCGTATGAATAGTAATTAACTGCCGGGCAGTAATAGCCTGGCTGTGCAATGGAGAGGAGCTGCAACGGAGCATCGTTGGGGTGAAACCCTGACGTCAGGTACCTGCACCCTGACCGTACGTCCTGCGTGCACCAGGACGGCACGCACCGATTTTGCATCTCCACCGTGCTTGCCGCGGACCGGCACGTACCCAGCAAAACGCGCAGCCGCGCGTTTTGCTGGGTACGTGCCGGTCCGCGGCAAGCAGGATCACCAGCCCCCAGGCAAACATCCCAAAAAGGGTCCCGCGATGGGGTTGACCCCCAACTCGCATCCCCAGGCCCCCGTTGCCGAGGCGACCCGCAAGCCCGCGTCGCGTAGCGACGGGCCAACGGCGGCCCCTGGGAAAAAGCATCCCAGCCCAGGGGTAAGGGAGGGGGGGATGAAGCGCCCACCCACCTGTGGGGCTCGGAGCCGGACAAAAGCCCCTTTGAGCGCTATATTGGGGATGGGAAAGCGGGGGGAGACGCAGGGCCAGGACTCCTGGGTCCCCTTCCCAGTTCTGCCACGGGAGAGGTCTGGGGATGGAGGACTTCCCAGCTCTGGGGTGAGAGGCATTTTTTGGGAGCTTTTCCTGTGCTTTCCACATTTAATACTCTGTCTGTGCAAGGGGGCTAACACCCCTCACTCCTCCTCTGTAGGATCCTAAAATTACCGTTTCCCAAACACTCAAGAGGATGGTCGAGCTCTTCTCACATACACCTCCTGCAGAAACCTCTCTCCTCCAGCCCCAAGGCCTGGAAAAAGTCTAAGCAACTTTATTTCTCTCCAAGCAGCTCTGCCCCAAATGCCATCCCCCATCAGTGGGGCGGTGAGGACCAGATGGGGAGAAGGGGGGGGGCGAGGAAACCATTTTAAACCATCCCCGCCGTTTCCTGCCTCATGGTTTACAGAAAACAAGACAGCGAGATGTCTTTGGTTACCAACAGCTCCCTTGGGAGCAGTAAAAATTAATCCAGCTTTTCCTGTCCTGAAGGGAAATACAGACACAAATGGGGGGCAAAGCCTCTGGGGGCAAAAGGGGGTGCAACAACTACGGGGGCTGGGGGAGGCAGCCGGTAAGACCCCCTAAGCCATATGCTGCTTAGCTCTGGCAGGGCGGTGGGGGTCCCAACCACAGACGTCTGCGTCTCACTGGTTAAGCGAGGATAAGCCTGAGATGATAATTAATTTAACACAGATGAGAATCTGGGAAATTAATCCCCACCTCCCCAAACCCACCTCCAACACGCTGCCGGCCACGTTTCTTTGCGCCCGGGTGCCGATCGGCACGCACAGGGAAACGGGCTCTCCAAACCAGGATGCCCCAGCGCATCCCTGCGGGCGGGGAACAGCTGCCCCTTGGCAATGCCTACAAGCCCTGCTGCACCAGGAAAACCCCGGGGAATGAGAAGGGGCATCTTCCCCACTCACACACGTTTGGTCTTCACAGCGCTTCAGCACGGGGAAAATCAGCCACCTCCTGCAGTGGGTAAAGCATCCCGGTGCCCCAGGCAGCCTGCTTGGGCAAGAAGCCGGCTGAGCTGAGCTGAGCTGCTGGTGCCGGGGCTGCTGGCTGCGTGGTCCGGCACCGATGCCGACAGCACCGCAGGCCCCTCAGGAGCGGCAGAGAAAGGACACGGCCCAGGCACCCTTGCAGGCAGCTGTCGGAAGCAGTGCTGGAAACTGGTGACGGCTTGTTTTCATGGCAGTCCCAGCAGGAGAGATGAGGGGGCCCAGCACCCACCCATGGGACCATCAACCAGCAAATGCAGGTTAATTACCTGGCTCTGCACACTAACGCATCCGTGGGATACGTGTGCAGGGGTACTAAGTTATAACTTACCCTAAAATCACTGCATAAGACTTTTTTCTTCCACATCCTGGAAGTCAAATTACCAAAGGCTAATTCTGCTCATGATTCTTTAGTATTACTTTGAACCTTTCTACTGTCTGAGCCATGAAAACAGGAGGAAGGAAATGCCTTTATTCTGCTCTCAAAAATGTATGGACAAAGGGATCAGCTCCTCCGAGTGCTCTTTTAACTCTTTCAGGGGACCAAAGGTGGCCAAGGCGTGAATGTGGCACAATGCAGGCAATGAGCTGCGAGGCGGGGAGGGAATAAATAATTCCCCTGTGTTTTAATAGCTGTGTAATTAGCACTGCTGCCCAGCATTAGGAAGACTTGATTTTCCATTGCTTTTTCCCGTGGGTTGCAAATTCCTATTTGCCAGTGTGGCAGAGATCACCGGGGAGCTGGGCAGGGATGCTCCCCGCGATGCCATGTGGAGGGGGGCACTTTGCCAAAAGGGGCAGGGGGCTGGAAGCTGCACCTCACTACAGACCCAGACCCCTTTGCTTTAATAATGTTACGAAAGCCAAATCCAAGCCTGCACCCAAAGCAAGACCGAGGGTGCACCCGGCAGAGCCGGCGGCTCCAGGAGGGAGCCCCGGGAGCGGGGCTCGACCCTGCGCATTGCCAGGGAAACCTTGGAAGCGGCTCAACACCCAGAAAGCCAGAGCCGGCCGCGGGTCAGGAGCACAACGGGGTGCGTGGAGGGAGGGGGCAGATTATCTCCAGGCAGCCGGCTGGCAATGCCCGCTCCTGGCAGCCCCGGCTCGCCGGCGGGATAATGGCACAGAACAGAGCCGGGGGCCGGGGCACCCCCGTGCAGGGTCTGCACCATCACCCCGGTGGGACGGGGCCCAGGCTGGTGGGAAGCGAAGGGGGGGGCTGCTCGGCGGCAGGTCGGGGCATGGCAGCGACCCTCACCCTGGCACTCCTGTGCCTCTGGAGACTGTGAGTCAGGTCCCTAAAAGCTTACGGAAGCGCTTAAATATAAAAAGGTCTTAAACAAGCGTTTAATTCGTGAGGCTTTGAGGCTTGGCTGTACTCAGGATCCCCCAGGGAGTCTTTTTGGGGCCCCAAAAAAAAGCTGAGGTCTGTGGCACATTAACGATGGAGGAAGAAGGGGGAGAGCAAGCAGGCAGCGAGCAGCCCCCTGCACAACGGTGCCGCTTCCCAGCAGGGACACCCCAGCACAAAAACCCAGAGATGCCCTTACTGTGCCCATAAGGATGCCGTCCCCACGGGGACAGCAGCGCGAGGGCATGCAAACTGGCCTCGGCTTGGCCCCGCTGCAGCCCCCCGAGGCCGGGGGTGCCAGCCCCAGCCCCTCGCTGCCTGCCAGCCCGCCGGGGAGGGGGCTGGCCGCCCGCCCGCCTGGCAGCATCTTTTCCTAGGTAACCTCCCCACCTATTAGTGGCACATTTGTTTCCCCGCGTTTCCTTAGAGCTGTCACGAGCCACACTGACTCTTTGTTCCCGGGGGCTGCGGCGAGGCCTCCCTTCCCCCTCCCCGTCCCCCCGGCTGGCGGGGGGGGGTCTTGCAGCATGCAGACCCCGCGGTCGCCCCTCCAGCTACCCGTGTAAACACGCTGCCCCTCCTGATTGGTATTCGGGGGGACACGTCCCAGCCTGGCCCCCCCCGCCCCGCTCTGTCCCTGACAGAAGGGGCTTTGTTGGGGAGCGCAAGGGGGTACGGCACCCGGAGTCGAGGGGACAACAGCCGAAACGTGGGCATGGTGACAGCAGGGACACTTGGCCCTCGTCTGGCGAGGGGAGGGGGATGCTGCCGGAGGGGGGAGCTGGACAGAAACAGGGATGCTGGGGAAGGGGCGGTTTGCTCCAGGGGGAGCTGCTCTCTGCTCCCAACCTTGGCCTCTTGCTCTTGGACCACGGACCTCTGCGCAGAGACACCAAGCAGCAGCATGTACACATCTGTGCAAAGAGCAAAGCAGCAAAGGAGCACGCGCCCGGGGAGCCAAAGCGACCGTGCTCCAGCACGGAAAGATGAAAACACAACACCGTGCCCGCAGGCCCCTTCCCACGCAGCGGCTGCAGGCTCCCAGGCGCACGCCGAGCTCGCTGGCTGCAGAACGAGCACAAAACCTCGCTGGAGGTAGCAAACCTCAGCCAAAGCCCCAACAGGAGCGGCCGTGGGAGGACGGGGCGGGTGTCTGGCACCGGAGAGCCGGCACGCAGCCAGAGCCAGCCTACCACCACGGCAGGACTTCCAGGGAGCCAACACACAGGCAGGCACCAAAAATCCCCCACCAGATCGAAACCGGGATTCAGACGGGCGAGTCCCCCCAGCTGGGAGGGGAGCAGAGCTGCAGCACCCGCGTCCCCCGGCGAGTGTCCCCCCCACACCCACACCTCCCGCCTGGCACGGCCACCCACCGCAGGGCACGGGACCGCTGCACCACCACCGAACACACGGTTTTGTCCCAACGTTTCTCCATCTCTCCCTTTCCTACCCGGGGGTTTTCCCGGTGCAGTGCCAAGAGGAACGGTCACTGGTACAGTCTCGCAAGCAACACCTCCCACGCGCAGCCAGCCCCATCCGAGCGGGGCCCGTTTTGTTATTCCTTTCTGCGACAGCTCCTTTTTCACTTGTCACCCTGTTTTGCTACTACTCAGCTCACAGCTTCCTCCCGCGTGGTTGCGGTCCTCTCCGTCTTGAAGGATGTCATTTGCATTTTCTCAAGTTACTTAGCACCGCTCCATTTTTCTCTCCCTGCTTTTCTAAAGGCAGTTAGGGCTGGGTTTGGTCAGATGCAGGGATGGCGCGAGGAACCTGCCCCAGAGCTCGCCGGTATGTAACCTCTCCTGCCCGGGCAGCACACCCAGCTGCGGTGCTCTTTGCGACCCAGCTCAAAACTCCCTCATCACCCAGATCTTTAAATACCCCTGGTCCAGAGGGGGTCCAGATCAGCCCCTGGTCTGTGTCTCAGCTCCCAGACAGAAGTAAGCGTAGAGCATCACTATTCCTCTGCAGGCTCCAGCCACAGGAGAGTCTCATAGGAGCGCGACAATCCCCCCAGCTCCTACGGCATTTCACATGTCCCCGGCTGAGAAAGCCACCAGTCCTGATTGAGATGTTTATGCTGTTTCCAGGGAGCCCCTGCCCTTACAGACGGGAGAGCAGCACCGCCGGCCCTTCCCCCTGGGCTTGGCTGCCAGCTCGGATGCGGCACTGTCTCCTCCACCATTTTTGCTGGCATGGGTTCGACGGGAACCGACGGGCCACAGCCCATGTCCTAAATCTTCCTCCTTCTGGAGACAAGACTTCCCCCCCCCCCCCCTCCGCTCGTCCTCTCAGCTCCCACTTTGCTGAGCATGGAGCGGCTGCTGCAGCTTTCGGTGAGGGAAACCTCTGGGTGGCTGCTCCCGGGGGATACATCCAGCCGGGATTGCTGCTCCCCTGCGGGAGCATCTCCCCACAGCTCCCCGCAGCCGAGCACCCACCGCTTCTCTCTTCCCTTGTGCCAGCTCGGCTTCCCTGGGAGAAAACCATTTATTTATAGCCATCCTGGCTGCCTTTAGCACATTTCAACAGCCCACGTCTTTGCCTCCCCGACGATGCACCCGCAGCATTTCTGTTCTCACCCTGCTGCTACGGCCATCCCAGCCTCCTCTCTCCTCCTTGCATCCCCCACCCAGGACCCCCAAAGGGGCTTAGAAACAGCTTCAGGAGGAGGTTTTGAGGGGAGGTGGGGAAAGAAGGGAGACAGGGCTACAAAACTCCTCTCCCATCCTTCCCCCATCCCTCTCAAGGGAGCAGAAAGAAATTCAAGGGCTTCGGTCTCCCCTCCCAAGGGAATCCAAGGGGAAAAACAAACTCCTGCCAGCTCAGGAGAGATGCTGGAGTGAGGTCTGCTGGCACCGGTGCTGAGCCAAGATGTGCACGGCTGCGGGGCACTGGGGACCAGCGCTGGGCAGTGCAATAGCAGAGGTCACCTTCTTGCATGGGTAATTTTCCTCGATGGAAGGAAAGATCCATTTTTTATCAACTCTCCACCTCGCAGGAGACCTGCTCTTCCCCAGCGCGCTGTGAGGGGGACCCCAGCCCCCCCCAAGCCCACGATGCTTTGTTCTTCCCTCCAGTGCTGACAGTTTAATTAAACCCAATTTGAGATGGGGTCGCTAAGGTCAGGTGCTCTCCAGCAAAACCTCAGATCAGCACCATTTCCAGCCACCAGGACTGCTTAATGAGTTATCCGCTCATTGCGGCGGATATAAATAAGGGAGACCATGCGGAGAGTCCTCCTGCCTCCCGGCCTCACTGCTGAGGTGCTGGCACAGCCCCCCCCAGCCCACCATCTCAGACTGAGACGGGCTCCGGGCAGGCGTCAGCTCAATATTCCCAAATACCGAGGGGAAAACATTCCTCTCCAGGCATCTCACCTCCCCCACACCCTCATTTGAGGTTTGCTTTCTGCTGGCCCTTTCCTGCCATTCCCCAGTTTATTTAAGCCCCGACGGATCAGGTTTAACTCGAACTCGTTCCATTATCCTGATGCACAAATGCTCTTTATAGACCAGCTCTGAGTAACTAATTGCAGCTCAAGCCGAGCTGGGAGACCACAAAGCACCACCAACGTGGATTAGGCTTTGACACTCAGACCCAGGAGGTGGACAAACAGCTCTCCATCCCAACCCGAGCCCGAGGTCCTCCTCTCTGTGCTTGTGAGATATTTCCATGAGGCTCGAGGTACAGTGGAAAATTGCTCTATGGGTATCACATACCCCATGTTCAACAGACTTGCCTTAACCTGCTGCCGTGTTACTGATGTGTTGCTGAAGATGCATCAAGACTAAGGCTAGAAGAGGCTGGATCATCCAGGCCAGCACCCAGGTACCCATCTAAGCAACCCACTGGTCCCTGCAGCCACCCCTGGCCTTCTGCCTCAGCTGCCACCCACCTGCCAGACCTGGCAGCCTCATTCCCCAGCTAAACAGATCTCAGCCCAACCCGTTCAGCCACTTTCTGCTAATTCAAGACCTCCCAGCATCAAGGCGCGAGGACAGGAGGACCTAGCAGGTACCCCGGGAGCTCGAGGAGCACGTCGTGGGTGACCGCAGCAGGCAGGGCACAGGGAAGCCTGCACAGGCACTACTTGCTGGAAATGGTCTGCAGACCAGGATCTGCAAGAGCACGGTGCTGGTAAGAGCCCTCCCTTCCCGTCCCATCCCATCCCATCCTGACCAGCACGGGTCCCAGCCTGCCTCTGGGGCAGGGAGGGGGCACCAAGCCGCGGGACCACCCCGGATCCATTTCAGCAGTTAAGTAAGCACAAAGCCTAGCGGAGAGGCTCTGGTTTCAGTTCAAGGTGAGCTGATTCCAATTTAGCTTAAACCTGCTCCCCACTGACTCATATCCCTGTAGCCTGAGACAGGTCTGCGGCAATTTAAGAGCGTCCTTATGACCTCCTGCATCAGCCGGACTAGCACCGGTCCAGATCCCACCTCCTGCTAAGCCAGCGTGACAGTGTGTCTAGACAAGCTCTGCCCTGGGCACCCCCTGCTCTGCTGTCCCCCTCAAATCATCCTTGGGCACCTCAGCGATGGGCAGCCACAAGAAAAGGGAGCAGCAGGTCCTCTGGCGCGCAGGGCTTTGCTGCCCAAAGGCAGCACCCCAGGCTCTTCCAGGGCAGCGGCTCCTGATGTGCTCCCCAGGCAGATCCCAGCACTGCACCCCTGCCCTCACTAATGCAGACAGCGTGTGGAGCAATGTGCTGCAGAGAGGGACGGCAGGCAGCTCAGCACGTCCCTGCCTCATCCCACAGCACGTCACGGGGATCCTCTGCTCCGAGCATGCATCAAAGCTCCCCAAGACATGGCACCACCTATAGCTGAGGGGCTGCAAAAATCTGAGCCTGCTCACACAGCCCCAGACCGCAGGTGTCCAGGCAGTGACTGTCACAGCAGAGGTGGTCAGAAAACAGCTTCAAGGCAGGGTGGGAGGGAATAGGTTTGAAACAACCACCACATCGCGGGAAGCAACAGTAAAGCAACAGGCAGAGGCTGAAATGCACCTGCACGTGGGGCGGCTGCAAGGAGCACCTTGCACACCCCTCCTCACCCATGGCAGTACGTACAGCCTCGTGCACGCTGTGCGAGGGTGCGTACGGCCCCGTGCACGCCGTGGCACGGCCCTGGCTCCACGCAAGCCCGGGGGCCGCGGCGGGGCACACCGCACAGCCCGCCCGGGAGGCTGCCCTTCTGCGTCTCCCCAGCGAATTGTTGGGGGTTGCTTTTTGAAACAGCCTGGTATTAAAATCTTCAAGAGAAGATTAAAAGGGAAACATTAATGTTTGTAAAATAATTCTCTCAACTGTGTTTTTGTTATGCAATGGGCGGCTGGAGGAGGATGGGCCCTTGCTGGTGCCACGATACGGCACAGCTGAGCTCAACAAATGCCATTTGATAATTAATTGAACGCCTGTGCTATCAGCTGCCATTACCTAGGCCCATCTTTGGCACAGGTCCACCATTTCACACATCCCACGCTGGCAACCCACATGGCGTTTTAACCCTTCATTACACCGTCTCCGGCTGGACTCCGGGACTGACTCCTTGGAACTGTCGGAAGAAACCGGCATCGCTGCTGAGCCAAATGGCTCAGCCGCAGTCTGCCTGTGCGGGCAGGGCTGCCTGGCCCTGGACATGGCCATGCCTGTCCCGGCAATGTCTCAGCCCATTCAGTTATTTCATCCACTCCTACCCTGCCCCAGCAGGGACCTGGCATCCTCATTTCACAGCTCAGAAATGGAAATACAAAATGCAGTAAGCAGAGAGCTCGTGTCCCGGCCACAACTGCCCTGCTCCTACACACTGCAAAGCAGCCACAGGGTGTAAGCATCTTCTCCAAGCCATGGAGAGCACCCAGCCCCAGTTTGGCATGCACCCTCTCCTCCTCACAGCCCCCTTCCCAATGTACGTGGTGTCTGACAGAGCTGAGAGCCAGTAAATGATTTGTTAAGAGGATTTCCTGCAGGTTGAACAATGCTGGCACTGCTGACGGCACCATTGCCTGAGCAAAGCAGCCCCCAGGCAAGGGAAAGCCAATATGGAAAAGAGAACAGTTATCAAAACCCCAGCAGCCCTCCCCAGGCAGCCTGCTGCTGCACAGAGGGAAGAGAAGCAGAGGGGTCTGCAGAGCCGGGGCTTGCACAAGAGACAGTCCCCGGGGGTGTTTCTGCGGGTGCAGAGGGACGGGCAGGGATGGGGGCAGGCAGGGCTGTGCGAGGAGGGGGCAGCAGGCATGAGGGGCTGGATCTGCCCCAGGCAGAGCTTCCTCCTCCTTCCCCAGGCTGCTCCAGGCACCAGCAGAAAGGCAGCTCTTGAGCAGGGCCATGGGGCTCTGTGCCCTGCGGAGGTCTGTGGGCAGGATGTGACCCCCTTGGGGACATCCTCTTTCACCCTCCCTACATGACAACCCGGTCTAGGGCATAAGGGCACCCCACTCCAGAGCCTGTCATCCGCACCCAGAGAGGAGGCTGCGGGGCTTGCAGCACCTCTGCAACTGGCACTGTGCAGGCACAGCCCAGCTCAGCGACACCAGCCCCAGCCCAAACTGCCAGCACCTCCTTCCACATCCCCATGCACTGCAAGGACGTTTCACACCACCTTTAACAGTACCAGTCTCAGGTCTTCTGTAAGGCAAAACCGATTCCCTGCTATGCTGCACGCTCGGGTCGCTCAGAAACAGGGTGCATTCCCCTGCCAGGCACCGGGCTCTTGCTGGGACAAAACACCAGTAACCACCAGCACAACCCCCCAGAAGCAGCACCCTTCCGGGACACCAGTGCCCCTCCAAACCCCATGGCAGCCCTGAGCAGCCCCGCAAGCGAGCCCGCACCACGGAGAGTACTTACAGCCGTGACAGCGCCTGGTTGTTCTGGAAGAGGAGCTCGGGCAGGGTGTGCAGCTGGTTGCGGTTCAGCCGTCTGCAGGGAAGGAGGAAGGGGTCAGGGTTTCGGGGGCAAAGCAATCACCCCGCCTGCAGCCCAGCTGGCAGTGCGGGCACAGCTGGGGCACTTTGGCTTGCTCAGAGGGGCCATTAGAGCCGAGCAGCCCACCTGGCGAGGACACCCCTGTCCCGCTCACAGCACTCCCAGGTGGGGGCAACCAACGGGGCATTAATAGACTTATTCACAATATTGCAATTACATGCAGACAGGATTCCAAGCTGTTAACTGCTGATTGCTGCTTAACTGTGCTGTTAACCTGCTGCTCGCTCAGCTCCTCGTATTTGCTCGAGCAGCTTGGGATTTTTAAACTGCTGAGCTATTTTACTGAGTACTGGACTGTAACTTACGGCTCCCTCACTAACACACAGGACACAGCTGATAACAGTGAGAATGATTTGCGTTTAACCTGCCCCTCACCTCAAAAGCATCAGAAAGGACTTAAAGATCTATAGAAACAGAAATAGGTTTGCTTCCCACATTGTAAAATACCACCGCCACGCAGCAGAGAAGCTGTTTGAAGTCAGGCAGCACTGATATATTACGGTTTAAGGCAAAAAGGAAAGGATGCTCTCTGTGACTAAACCCGGCAGCCCCTCGCCAACCCGCCTCCGCGCCCAGGCACTCACAGCCGCTCCAGCTCCTTCATGTCATCGAACGCCCCGCGCTCCACCGTGCTGATCTGGTTTTCCATCAGCTGCCTGCAGAGAGAAGGGGTCAGCTTTCCAGAAAGGTGGTCCCCAGGCACCAGTCTCACCGGCGGGGTCCTCGATGCTCCTCCAGACCCAGGGCCACCTCGCTCCCACCATCCCCTCAACACAACCCAGCCTCTCTCTCCCCACTCCCTCCCGGCTGGAAGCCCACCATGCTCAGCCCAACATGGACGCCCTCCAGCCCTGCCAGCAGATGCCCACCAAAGGGCTCAGCATCATCTCTACCAGCCCCAGGAGGGGTCACAAGCCGAGCACGGCGCCCACCAAGGCCAGGGCAGCCAGCCCCTCGCCGGGAACTCACAGGACGCGGAGCTGCTTCAGCCCGGCGAAGTCATTCTTGTTGATCCGCGTGATGTTGTTGCCATTGAGCTCCCTGCGGAGAGAAGAGGCGAAGGTGAGCGGGGAAGCACTCAGGAGGCGGCCAAGCACCAGGGCTCCCCAGTGGCTCCCCAAAAAGGGCAGGCAAGGCCCAAAGGGCAGCAGCAGCCACTGCATTTCTGTGCTCCCTACTGGGAATGGCTGGGCTGGCCACTGGCTCCAGAGAGGACCCCCATCCTCAACAGCTAGCAGTGCTGGGCACCCAGAAGTCTGGCTGGCCAGGAGCGTGTAAGCTTGCATCTTTCATAAAGCAGCAACGGGCAGGGGCTGCCCAGCTCCCCCCATCTCCCTGTCCCCACACTGGATGCCCCCCTTGGGACAGAAGCCCCAGAGCCATCAGCAATGCAATAAGCAGCCCAGTGACGCCAGCAGCCGCCTGGCTGGATGTACATCACCCCACTCTGAAAACGCAGCCAACACCTGGTAGGGTCATCCCAAATGCAGAGAGGGGCTTAGAGAGGGCAGGGGTAATAACAGAGTGAACAACCATCCCCCAGAAAAGCAGGATCCCTCCAAACATCCAGCTGCAGGTCACCCACATGCATCACAACCGGTTCAAGTGCTCAACACCTCACACCTTCCTCTGCCCTGTGCCACCTCTGAAAGATCTACCTGGAGAATAAGCCACACCTCAAGTTTCACCTGCCATGAGGCACTTGCAAGGGACCGGCTGCTTCTCCCGGCATCGCTCCCTTGTGCAAAAGCCCTGGGTGAGCGCAGGGACAGGCACCCCAGCCAGAGGGGAGACGCATTCCTGGCTTGCTCGCCCTGCCGGTGGAAAAAAGGGGAGGGGGTGGCCCATGGGGTGCCTGCACTCATCCCATGGCTCCTGTCCTGCCCAGGCTCTGCTCAGCACACGGGCAAGGTGTGCCCCACTGCCAGACCCACACGTGGCAGGGACTCTGCTCCCAGCCTGCCAGCTACACCTCCCCAGCTCTCCCCCGCCATGCTCTCCAGCATGCCCTGGCAGCGATTATCCTGCTTTAAAATATATTGAGCCAGGAGCTGCAGAGATTTGCGCCTCACAGTCTCAGCTTTGCAGCGTGTTTCTGCATTACGGGCTGTGAGCACTGCAGGGAGAAACAGGGACCGTCAGCCCCAGGACCCGCAGCCTGCAGAGCTGGGGGTCCCTGTGCAGCACCCCACAGGCGGGAGAGAGCCTCCCCCCTCGGCAGCGCAGAGCACGGCAGCGTTTGCTCCTCGCCAGGAGGCCAATCTGCCCACGGCGTGCCCTGGGGATGGAGGATGCCCACACAAACGCATGGCCCGGGGAGGGCTCCCACGCTGAAGACCCGCTGCCTGCACTGAATGCAGACGCGGAAATAAAGAGGAGACAAATAAACTGTAGGAGGGGGAGGCAGTCAAGGGAAGGACGAGCAGCTGGAGCCAGGGCAGGGGAGAGGCAGGAGGGTGCCACCCCAGAGCAGGCTGCGGTGCCCGGCCAGGACCCCAGCACCCAGCGCTCTATAACCCCCCAGCCCCGGCAGTGGGACCAGGGAGCAGGGATGCCCCATGC
This sequence comes from Phoenicopterus ruber ruber, assembly GCA_009819775.1. NCBI lineage: Eukaryota > Metazoa > Chordata > Aves > Phoenicopteriformes > Phoenicopteridae > Phoenicopterus > Phoenicopterus ruber. The sequence goes on along the minus strand of CM020221.1, from coordinate 25,316,122 downwards.
CGCGTGAGGGGCTGAACACAAAGTCCATCATTTCCACCCAGAGCCAAAGCCTCCTCCACCGGGCTCCGCGGCCATGCGAGGGGCCGAGGTCAGTGGCGGGCTGGCCCCGGAGCTGCCGAGCAGCATGTACGGCCGCCGGGTACAGCCAGCGCAGCCGTGCACCCCGGGGTGCTGCCATTGTCCTGCTGAAACGGCTGATAATGGCTAATGAGTTCCAGCTCGCCATTATAGCCTCATAATTACACCGCTATTCAGCGCCCGAGATTGCCGGGCTCCTGCCATTATCCAGCCGTGTGTGCCTGTGTGGGGAAGGAGGTGGGGAGAGCACGTTACTAGGACACAGATGAATGCAAGCGAGGAATGAATAGCGGTTCCCCAGCCCCGGCGATTAAACTGAAACCCACGCTGGGGCTGTGCAGCCCCCCGGCTCGCCGGGCTCCCGGCCTGGCCAGCGCACAGCACGCACATCTGGCCCCCAGGGCCGGGCTCCCACCCGCAACCTCGCACCCTGCAAGGCTCAGTCCTGCCCCTCACCCAGGAGCAGAGTCCATGGCCAGGCTGTAAGTCCTGGGCACGAGGCGCTGGGGTGGGTCGTGCGTTTTAGGGACATCTGTCACCACAGGAGGGGTGGCTCGGTACGTGCAGATGTGTGTGCCCACCTCCTGATGGCCCACAGCTTTGGAGCCAGCTAAGGGCAGGGAGAAACCCCGGCTTCAGCAGTGATTTTCTCCAAATGTCCTAAAGGGTCCTTGCCAAAGCAGATTGCCTGGGAAGCTCCCCAGGGCCGGGCTGGAGGCCAAGCTGGAGGTAACGGCACCCATCTGAGCTCCTGGCAAGGGAGGGTCCCCGGCAGCACTCCCGTGTTGCCTTCTTTTAAACATACCTAACATTACTCTGGCTGCAACGTGTAAGTGGAAGTTAGGAAATCTCCAGTACTGCAGAGAGAGCAGAGAGTGACAGAGCACTGGAACGGGCTGCCCAGGGAGGTTGTGGAGTCTCCTTCTCTGGAGATGTTCAAAACCCGCCTGGACACAGTCCTGCGCAGCCTGCTCTGGGTGACCCTGCTCTGGCAGAGGGGTTGGACTGGATGATCTCCAGAGGTCCCTTCCAACCCCTACCATTCTGTGGTTCTGTGATTTTAAAACTGCTCAATCTGAAAGCCCAGACTTACAACTCAGCCTACAAAGCCCAAGGAGGGCGTGGACACCTCTGGGGTCTTCTGAGCACCAGCACCCCAGAGCCTTAGCCAGAGGCAGAGCACAGACAAAGCAGTGTGGAGACACGCAGAAACACCAAAGAGCCATGGACTGGACATGGTCAGTCCCTCCACATGCTAAAACCGGGCTCTGCCCTCTCTCCCAGGCACCTTCTGGGATAGCGCAGCCTGAACCCAAAGACTTTTCAGCAGAAGGAGGCCCAGGCAGGATGCATTGCCCTGGGGCAGTGCCTGGGGACGTGCCACCCTGGGGGGAAACTGTGCTGCCCACCCAGCCCACACCAGCCTCCACTCCCTGCGTGCTCACTGAGCATCCTCAGGGTGCTCCAGGACTGGGGCTGGTGGCGGTCCCCGAGCAGGGCAGTGTCCCAGGGCCCCTTCGCAGCCCCGCTCTCTCGGGGACTGGCCCTGCGTGCTCCCTGACGACTGCTCTCAGCATCCCCCCTTGCCTTTGTTCGGGTAAATGATGGCCTTTGCAACCAAGATGGGAACGAACAGCAGGTAAAGCTTATTTGTAAGGATGCCGAGGCAACACTGCTATTTAACTTCATGCCATTTTTTCCCCTCTAAATCCCCTTCAGTTCCTCATGGAGATAAATTACAGTCTGCTGTGCCCAGAAAGCTGGATCCCTGCTGCTCAGCTGCTCACCCGCTGCCTCCGTGCCCTTTCCTAGTGAAGCGAAACACCCTGCCCTGCCCCGTGCAGCAGAGCTTCGATAAGGACTGATGTGTCTGGGGAGCTGCCTGGCAGATTGGTTGCATTTCTGGACTGTGATTTGAAAGCAGAGATGAGAGGCATGCTCTTTTGCTGTTAATCCGTAGGGTTTAATGCCGGAAAGCATCATCACGTTCATCCAGGCTGCCCTCCTCTGCCTCCCAGCATCCCAAATCTTACACTGCCACTGGAGAGGCAGTGAATTTTTATTTGCAACCTTCAAGTTTCAGAATCCCCCTCCCATTTCTCCCTGGGAAGAGGAAAGTCATTAAAACAAGCAGTCCCTTTGCTATGTTGCTTGTGGATCATCCCACTCCCAGATGGGATGTCTGTGTTGCAGCAGGGTTTGTTAGACTGGATTTGCATAGTCTGAGTTTATATGTGCTTTCTAGCTTTGGATGGCTTATTCCACTCCCAGGGGGTCTGATGCGTCTTTTCCCTTTGCAGGGTTTGAGCTACACTAACTCGGTAACAACCTCAGAGAGTGCAAATGCCGAGTGGTAATTTATTAAATACAGCCAACATGAGTGATATTTCCCTGGGCGCTGATATATCAGGAGCGGGAAGGGGAAGGAACAGACAGCACAATCCCACTCTCCATACTCCGTTACAAAGCAGCAGCTATTTGGCACACATGTGACTCCTGTCCTTGTGCTCAGCTCAGCTCTGCTTTCCCATCGAGGCAGAAATCCTAACTGCCACGCTCCCCAGACTCCCGCTTTTAAGAAGGCAGAGGGAAAGTCTGTGACACGAAACCCTGCATTTGCACCCACAAGCGGAGAAATGTGTCCCAGCCCTGTCAGTGCCAGCACAGAGCAGCCATGCACAGCGCCCGGGCGGTGACTGCAGGGGCTGGCGGAGAAGGGTCCGTGCCAGCAACGCCTGCAGCCCGCTGTGCTCCTGCGGTCCCCGCTCCGAGGGCCACCGCTGCCCCACTGCCCGGCGAGGCTGGCAGTTGCTTCGTTGGTGTGATGCATCCATGGTCCTCATCACCCTGCCATTTCTGCCCTTGGCTCAGAGCACCGACCCCTAGGGACTCAGCTCCCCTCCCAGCAGCTCCGTAGCCCTCACCCCAGAGCCTGACCCCAGCTGGAGCCGGCAGGGCCAGATAATAATCTGGGAAGCGCAGAAATGAAGGCTGCAAGGTCACGCACCCCACAGCAGTATCTCTGCAGCCCTCCATCAATCCTGACAGATGTGTGTGCGGCTCCTTTGGGGATGGGGACCGACGCTCCCCTGTGCCCTATTCCAGCAAGCCACAGCTCCTGCCTCAAGGACCATTTCCAAAACTCTGACCTGAACCCCTGTCACTGCAGACGAACCCCATCCCTGCCTGCCCCAGCCACCACGGTGCGGAGACCAGGCTGCTCCCTTGCCCACGCAGGTCCCCTCTCCCAGCCCCGTTCCCCCCAACAAGCCGCCAGCCCCACAGGCACAGCCCTCCCCCGGGGTCTCTCTGCCTTGCAGGGGCAGGACCCCCTCAGCTCGTGCTGCCATCCCACATCTGTGCTGTTGGTGACCCCCTCCCACCAAACACCTCCCTCGAGTCGCCAGGCAACAGCATCCTTTTTGTCAGCCCATTCCTCCTGTTCGCCACCACTTTGAAATCTCAGCCTGCCCTCCAGCCCTCTTGCACCTCTCCCAGCCTGGTGGCATCTGCGAATGTCATAAGCAGCTTGTGCCCCATCGCGCAGACTGCTAATGGAAACACGGACGAGGCTCAGACTCTGGACTGACCCCTGCGCTCAGCACTGGGGAACAGAGCAGCTGCAACTTTTCATCCTACACTTTTATTGCATTTTTCAAGTCTTCTCAAGATTTCACCCAGCTGCTTGAATGTAATCGAGTCCCAGCAAGGCTCGCTGAGCTGCCCAAGCAGCAAAAGGCAGGGCAGAGCCCTTCCCAGTCCCAGGAGAGCTGGTCCCCTCCAGCACCAGCACAGAAGGATGCTCACTGCATCCCCCAGCTCCCTGCAGCCCCCGGGGGCACAGCTGGGTGCTAACCCCATCCCCTCCAAGGTGCAAGGGGGGTATGGGGTGCTGCTGCCCACTGCTCGGGGAGGGGGCACTGGCCACACACGCCTTGGACTGACACAGCCACACAAGGGGCTCAGCCCTTTCTCCTCCTTTTCCTTCCCATCCCTGCCCTGACCAGAGCCCTCAAGGAAGAGCAAAGGTGCCCACAGGGTTCATCAAAGTCCCTTTAAGGGTGCCATACACCCCAGGGCGAATGCCTTGCCAACTCCCCCCCTACCAGATGCCTGCAGGGTGATGTGTCCAAAGAAGAGATCTCCAAGAGCAGCTATGTCCTACTTGGGCTCATCTCAGAATAACTGTCCTTAGCCGAAGGGGAACCCAACCCCAAGCACGGCGTTGGCCCCCAGAGCACGGGAGGCTCTGTAAGCTTTTACGAGGTACTAAAGCAGGTTAGCATCACAATAAATTTTTAAGCGTTACAAACAGCATCGATCGTGCGAGTAACCGTGAGGATCCAGAAGGCTTTCTGCTCTTCCTAACTTCTCTCTGGGGTTTTCATGCCACAGCCATTAGCTGCTCGCAGTCAGGGAGTGCTTTACACTCACGCAGCATCGTGGTGTGTCACCTTCAGGTTAAAAATAAATAAATAACCTCGCTCAACCCCAGTGTGGGAGAGAAAAGGCAGTAGGTCGTTTCTGTTTCATAAACGGGGAAACTGAGGCTCATATTTACCTGGATACCCTCAAAATTGGGCTTTTTGTGCTGTGCTGAATAGCCTAGCAAGGAGTATCGCTGCTCCCGTGGCTCCTCTGCTTCCCAGGGCAGGGGAGGCAGCCCAGCCCTCAGGCTTCGTCCTGCCACTCAGCAGATCAAGGTCCAATCCACCCTGCATCTTCCTCAGCAAACCCCCTTTGCTCATCCCTCCTGCAGCAGCCCACAGGAGGGACGGGAGGACACGCGCACCCAAACTGCTCGGTTACAGGTGCTTGCTCAACCCCAGACCAGCTGGGTCTCCTGGAGCATCCCACTTTGGAGCTGGGGCTTCCTCCTGCTGAGAAATATCCAGGGCCAGGAGCTTGCATCTCTCCCACTCTTGGTGCCCAGGGCTGCTCCTCGGCTGCATCGCTTGAAAAATTAATCTTCTCTTTTTTCTGATCTTCCTCCTCCTAGCAGTCTCTCTCCCCCATAGGACACTTGCCTCTGCTATTTTGAGCAGCAAGTGCATCCAAAATGCATACCAGGAAAGTAGATGCTCAGCACAGCTTCAGAGCCCCTATGTGGCAGGGAGGCCTGAGACGGTCCCGGCGGGGACAGCCTGGGACCAACCCTGCACCAACACCATGGAGAGGTTCCCTCTCTCCCACCTCATTCCCCTCCTGCTGCCAGCAGCGCCATGACCCTAATGACCAGGCTGCAAACCATCCCCTCTCGCTGCCCACATTGCTAATTGCAGCCTGGCGCTGTACAGCAGAAAACCTCTGCTCGCTGCTGCTGCTGCCACTGCAGCTGTCCCTGGCTGTCCCCCGAGCGGGGACAGAGGACGGGGCCAGCCGCCAGAGCTGCCCTTGGAGCTACTCGTGCTGGAAGCCTGCCGGGGAGCAGTGATCTGGGTCTGACATCCCCCGGGATGAGGCCATTTGCTAACGCACAACTGTTTTTTATTGCGTTTCAGAAAAACACGCACAGAAACATCGCTTTGCCTTTCAGGTTTTATAAAAGGTTATTTCGGTAGCAATAAAGATAAAGGGGATGCGTCCGCGGCACTAAGTACCTCTGGAGCAGGCAGGGAACCATGAAGGACTCGGATGCGAGACAAAGACAGGCTCCTTGGTTGCCCACCTCGCCCTCCCGTGCACGCACACATGCACACGTCCTGCTCCAGCGCTCGCCTCGCCTGCCCGTGCCGGCTCCCCAAGGAGCAAACCAGAGCAAGGATGGAGGAAAAGCCCCTCTCAACGCGGGGTCACGGGCTTGTACACCTTTCCCTGGACGGGACATCCTTTCCCTGCCCACACCGCCTCGGTGGCACCCCGAGTTCCCTCTGCCCCCCCAGGCTGTGGGCTCTGCTCCCCCACGGGGGTCTCTTGAGCATCATTTGCATTTTATAGCTGCCTTGCTCTTCTGCTGGCCAGAGGTTCAGCAGGAAACAATGAAGTAGAGGAGCATGAAACTCATAGCAAACGCACGTCCCGTAATGAGCCAGATAGATGTTTTCTGTGCGTGCGTGTACACGGGGTGCTAACCCGCACCGGCACCGCTGCCGCCGTGCCCAGCACACAGCAGCAGCAGCAACAGCGTTTGAAGGTGCACGCGAGAGACCCCCAATTAAAGCCAGGAACAATTCCCCCTCCTCGCTCCCACCTCAGCAGTGAGGAATTGCCAGCGGCACAATGCATCACCCCGGAGGAGCAAAGTGGCAGCACATTTAAGGCAAAAATATCTATTTTAAAGGATGCAATAAAACAGAGCCAGGGAAGGGTTTATAGGGAAGCAATTGCCGTGCAGGGTGAGAAGTGGTCACCAGAGGCCAATCCGCTTGGCTTTATTGCCTGTTACCAGTGACTTTTCCCAACCAGGGGACAATAGATCCTCTGCTATCAGCCTTGGCTCCAGTCAATACAAACATGACATAGTTTTTTAAACTAATATTTTTCCAGCATGCAATTCCATGGAGAGAGAGAACGCAGCGTTACCATGGCGATATATAGACAGCATCTGCCTTGGACGTAGCTGAAGGGAGAAATTGGAATAGAATTGCAAATTTCCTCTGCCCGGGAAGGCTCCCAAGGAAGCCACCGCAGCGGGCTGAGCGGGCTGAGCAGGCTGCCTTCCCCAGCCAGCCCGCATCCTCCCAGTGCCCAGCACCAGCTCTCCCAAGAGCTGAGGGCAGCGGGGCCGGCCGAGCACTGCCCTGGCTAGAAATCAGTCCTGCATCCCACCCCAGAGCTCTGCAGAGCCTGCACACTCCCTCGCTGCCCCTGCAACCAGCCTGCTCAGCTGCAACACCAAAAACTTGCCCAGGCACCCCAGGAAAGGGAGAGGTTGACTCCCCCCAAGGTGCTTCCTAAGAATTAACGTTCCCCAGAGCACCCCAAGGAGACACAGCGCAACGACTGGTGCCGAATACACGAGCGCTGCTGTGATACACCAGCCTTGCCGCTGCAAGACATTTTGATTAACCAGCTAGAGGGAGACACGCGTGCATGAATTAAACACGTGCTGAACAAGAGCTTGGTGCTGTAATTTCGGCAGGGGACACTCAGGCAGTGCACGAGCGTGCCTCAGGTGCGGCCGCCCTGGCATGGAGCTCTCGTAGCCAAGGGCTGGAGCTCAGCATCCCTTCCCTCTGCCAACAAGCTGGGTGGAAGAGCACGCAGACGGGGGAGACGGCAGAGCTGGCGGCAGTCCGGATGGGGCCCACTTCAGCACAGGCAAATCCCAAGTTGGGGGAACAAGGCAAACGGGAGCCCCTTGCAATGCTGAGGCCAGGGACCCTGGGAGGGAGAAGAGGGAGCCAAGGGGGATGCAGTGATGGGGACCCCCAAACCCAGCTCTGCTGCCCCCCACGTGGGGGGAGAGAGGCACGGCACAGCCAACAGCGAGATGGGGAGTGTTCAGCCCACCGGAGAGGAGGCGAAAGCGATGAGTGGGGCATTTCTCGGCTGTCAGCTGAAAACTTCAAAAGCAGGAGTGAGTGCAACACCATGAGGCTCAATTCAACCCCCACGAGCAAAAAGCTGGGCTGGAAGCAGCCATTTGACAGCAGCGAATTTGCACCGATCCTGCTGGCACAGGGAGAGCGACCCAGCTCCCCAACTGGGCACTCTGCTCTGCAGAGGCGCTTTCAAGGAAAGAAAGAAAGAAAAGCAAGCAAACAGGGAAGGGAACTGTGCCCTTCTCCCACAGCTCTCCGGCAGCTGAGACCCGAGGGACTCCTGGGAGCAGATAACACAGTAGTGCTGGAGGATTATCGCCCCGTCCTGCCTACGATGCCTCCAGGACCTGCTCTGTCGTGCTTGCCATAGGCATACGCAGGAGCACAGGTAGCCGTGCAAAGCGCCCAGAGATTTTGCTGCTTCCCCCCTTGCTGTAGCGTAAGCCTCTCCGCTCGGTGCCTGCTCCAGGAGGCACCGCTTGGTGTTTACGTCGGGTTGCAGACTAGAAGGCACTTAGGGAGCAATATGCTGTGCCTTGGTGCAAGGAAAGAGGGGTCCCCTGTCCCCCATGTAGCCACCACTCATGGTCCTTCCTGGACATGTCTCCAGCCCTTACCCGACACCAACAGCATGGCACTGCCACCGGGCAGACATCACGGGAAACCTTCAAGCAGCAGACAAGACAATTTCTCCCCAGCCCATGATTCCCCAAAGTTGCAGTGACTCTTGCGAGGCAATTAATTCCCTCTTCGTCAAAGGAAAAGGGTGTGTTTCAAAAGTGGTGGAGCTCAGACCTCACCACAGGACGCTGCTGTCTGAGTCCCCATGACGGCTTTGGCAGTGCCAGCACACGTGGCTGCAGTGGCAGCACTGCCCTGTCCAGGGGTCTGACCCATGCCACCATGGGGCTCAGCCAGCTGGGAGGCTGGAGAAAGCCTGGAGCCTCCAAACACCACGCCGGGCTGCCCTGCAAGGCTGTGGGCATGCGACACCACAGCAGGGACACCACTGCTCACCGGCAGTGTGGGATGCATGGTGAGGTCAATATCGCTCACGCTGCACATCCCGGGCTTGGGAAAAGACCCAGGCATGGACGGCACTGGTAAGGGGTTGCTGGTTTCCCAAAGAAAGTCAGCCCTTGGAGACAGCGAGTCCAGAGCACAGACCCTGCTGCAGGCTCCCCTGCGGTTGCTAGCTGACCCTGCTCCATCAAGCGATGAGAAGCTGGAGACTGAGAGGTTGCAGCCTCTTTACAGGGAGCTCAAACTCACTTATGATCTGTTACAGCAGGGATTCACTGCGCGGAGGCAGACTTGCTCTGCACAGACACCCTCAAGCACCGGCAAGGGTGTACAACACAGTAGTTATCCAGCAGACAACACCCACAAGAGAGCAGCGTGTCTAGCTCAACCCAGCCAGCAGATCCGGTATCGGCAGCTGCATGAACACACAGAAAACCCAATGTCGCCGAGCAGTGACGGCCACAGAGGACCCGGTCAGTGGAGGCAGAACAGGAGACAGCAAGCAGGACCTGCTGCCAGAGGGGGAGAGATGCCCTGCGGGGCAGGAGCGAGACACCCACCCAAGGGCATCCTCCGTCGGCCCACTCCAGCATCGTCTCATCTGAGCAGTGCTGAGCACCTGCCCGGCGGGCAGAGGGGGGGCTCACTGCCCACGTTCCCCCAGCACCCTGCACCCGGGTGCGTGGAAAGCAGATGCTGTGGAGCCCACCGAGCTCCCCGAGGGGCGGAAAGGGCTGGTGCAGGCTATGCGCAAACCTTCCCCCCCACCCTGGGCACGGAGGAAAGGGGGATCCTGTCTCAGAGCTCACAAACCGGCTCTATGGGACTGCAGCTCGCAGCAGCCTGGTTGCTGTGCTGGGTAATAATCATTTATATGAGGATAATTACAGTGGGAGAAGAGAAAACTCCACTAAAGCGGTGTCCCGCAGAGCTCCCAGCGCTGCATGCTGGGTGCAGCCCCGGCGGCTGCCAGGCTGCCTGCAGTCCCTGCCTGCGGGGTCTCGCCCCAGCTGCAGGCAAAGGGCACATTCACACCCCACTAACCGGAGGCAGCGCAGCACAGGGACAGGAGGAGCCCCGTGTGCGTGGCTGTCCCGGGTCTCATCCTGCCCTGAGGAGGCGGCAGCCCGACGCTTCCCTGCGCTGCAAGGGGGATGTTGGGGCAGCCTGGCCCCATGGCTGGAGCTGGGGAGAGGGGGGGCTATTGTGCCACCAGGCTCCACTGCAGCCCCTGGGACAGGGCACCCCCTGCCCCTGAGCAGGGGGAGAGGCTGGGGACAGCCCTGCTCTCCTGCCGGGACTGGGAACACCTGCACGCTGGGAACCCGCCACCAGCAGTGGGTTGGACACATTCAGCTCATGCCCCCCTCCCCAGAGCGGGGACCCGCTGCAGCCGCAGGGCCCCCGAGCACAGAGACCTGCCCAGCCGGGCGCAGCGGCAAAGGGACACCCGGCTCACGGGAGCTCAGCGGGCACTGCAGGACCCCCGTAGCCGCCTGAACCGTGACTGTGCTCCATGGAAGAAAAGCTTTCCTTATGGGGTCCGGCCGAGAGACGCAGGGACTGCCCCTGGCACCCCTGGGGATGTGGCAGGGGCTTTGATGAGCAGGGATGCGGGCACAGGGCTGGGTGAGCTGTGTGCACAGCTGTAGGCTGGTCACACCGGGGGGGTCCCAAGGGGACACCAGGGGAATGGGGCCTGATCCCCAGCACAACGTCGCCAGGAAGGCTCCCCAGGGACAAAGGGGTGACCAGCACAGGTAGAGGCTTGGGGTGGCGGAGACCTGCAGGCAACCCCTCTGGCTGTGTGGGTGCCCCATGACAAGTCGCAGCAGGAGTGGCCACACACCTGCCTGTGGGTGCCACGGAGGGGATGATGCACATGCACCCACCCGACAGGCTCGTGCACACGCATCCCCTGGACGGGCACTTTTACACACACACAACCCCCCCACTGAACGGGACGCTGCATACACGCACACCCCACCAGGTTCTTGCACACGCACCTTTTGGGCAGGCTTTTGCACCTGCCCCCCCGGGCATTTGCACAAGTACTCCCCTTAACAGACATTTGCATCCCCCTTGGATGGGCACCTCCACACACCCCCCCCGACAGGCTGTTGCACACACACCCCACGGACAGACCCTCGTACACGCATCCCCTGACGGGCTCCCGCACGCAGTCCTACACGTGTGCCCCCCGCCGGGCTCTTGCACACGCAGCCCCGCTGGGCACTTCCACGCACTCCCCTCACGCTTCTGAGCACGCCCCCTCCCCGGACAAGCACTTGCGCCCTGCCTTGCACACGCGCCCGCACCCCGACCCGGGCCGTTGCACACCCACCCGCGACGGCCGCTCCCACCCGCGCCGGGCCGGACAAAGCCCCGCGGTACTCACAGGCGCTCGGTGCCGCGGGGGATGCTCTTGGGCACGGCGCGCAGGGCCGTGCCGTGGCAGTCCACCGTGGTGCCGCTGCAGGCGCAGAGCGGCGGGCAGGCGGCGGCGCGGCCCCGGCAGAGCGCGGCGCACGCCAGCAGCCAGGCGGCGGCCCGCAGCCCCGCCGGGACCCCCGCCGCCCCCCCGGGGGCCGGGGCCGCCATGGCAGCGGGCAGCGGGGTTAGGCGGCGGGGCCGCTGCGCATCACCGGGGAGCGCGGCTGGGCTCGGCACGGCTCGGTACGGCTTGGCTCCGGGGCGAGAGCCCCGTCGGCGCACACCCGCCCGCCCTCACTGCCGCCCCATCCCGCAGCCCAGGCACAGCCTCCGCGCTGGCTCCTCCCTCCCGCCCTGCCCGCCCCGACGGGCCCCCCCGTCGTCGCCGCCGCCGCCCCTCCCCGCGCCCCCGGCACCGGCGGCTGCGGGGGTAGGAGCGGACCTGGCTGGGCAGGGCGCCGGCACCCCGGTAGCCGGAGCCGTCGGGGCTCTGCACCGCCCCGGCCGTGCAGCAAGGTGGGCTCCAGCCCGGTCCCCCCACCCGGGACAGCGGGGCTGGCCCGCGGGGCAGCCGACCCCCGCCGTGAGACGGCTGCGGGATGCCGGGGTGCAGCAAGGCGAGCGGGTGGCGTGTGGGCAGAGGCACCGGGGTCTGGCTGAGACCGGAGAAACAGCCTGCGAACCGTGCGGCAGCAGGCAGAGCATTCCCACCTCTCCTACCTCTCCTCGGGGGGGGGCCAAAAGCTCTCGCATCCCCCGGTGTGCTCCCGGCACCCTCGGCCTGTCTCCCACCCGGCAGCCCAGAGCCCCATCCCCGTCGTCCAGAGCCCAGGCGAGGAGCAGGGACCCGGCAGCCCGCAGGGACCTCACAGCAGGCTGGCACTGGTCAGCCAGGATGGTACCGGTCTGCTTGTGGGAACCCTGTGGCCAAGCCCCCCGGCACTCAGGGGGGACTTGGGGATGCATCTCCGCTTTGCTCTTTGCCTTACACACTGACAGCAAGTCCTACAGTCCTGGCTGTGGTATTAGCTATGTCCTCTCCCACTCAAGAGGTACATCTTCATGTCAAAGACACCAAAATGTCTTTGTGGCTAATCCACCAGGAAGAATGAGGCAAAATATACCAATTTCAATGGAAAAAGAAGTGGAGCCAAGGAATCTTGTGAGCTTGGCCCGAAATGGTTGATATCTCAGAAATGCGAGCATTGCATTCATTTTGTTGCCTTCCATTTTCTTCCCTGAGGTCTACAAATGCAAAGCAGGAAGGTGTAACCAGAAGGGCTGGTCACCTATTTTATTAATGACACCCGAAACACTTTCATAACCCCATGGCTCCAAGAGCTGAGTCTTTAAGAAAAGCAGCAGGCATTTCGAGATGCCTGACAGAGCCCTGGCCGCTGGCAGCAGTCACTGCAAATGTCCTCCTCGGAGAGGAAACCCATGGAAGGAGGGGAGGTGGGAGCCTATCGCATTGCTCCGGCAGCGGGAGGAGAGGTGTGCAAGCACGGACACCCCACCACACACTCATTCCCCCAGCCAGCAGGATATTTGCAGGGACGGTGGCAGGTCCCGGGGGCAGGAGTGCCTCTTAAATCAATGCCCCCTGTGTATGGAGCTCCACAAGCTCCTTAATCAGGGCAAGAGGGAGGTGTCTGCATGGGGTCTCGCTCCGAGAGGGACACCTCACACACACACAGGGCTGCACCAGCTTGGCCCAGATCAGCAGCCTATTCCCATCCCGAATGCAGGCTCCCATCATCTGTCTGCATTTTCGTGACATCTCCTTCCTCTGGCCCCAATCCCGGGAGGAAGCTGTGCCTGAGATGGATGAAAGGGATTTGTTCCTCGTTGCTACCCAGCAGCCCTGACAGCGAGGAAGATGAGCTGCTTCCCAGGGCTCTGGGAGCCGACCGCTCGCTGGCACGGCTTCAGCAGAGGTGGCCGCGCAGCCCGCCCTGGGGCTCCCAGGGGGACCCTGGTGGCAGTGGCACCACAGAGCATCCGAAGGGGCCCTGTGCCCAACACCTCCTCTGAATTTCAGCAGGAGAAGGTTGTTTCCTACCAGCTTGGCATTCCTCAAAGCTGGCCGCTACCGGTATGAGGCCTGCGACCCCCTCCCTCCCTCCCAAACTTCCCCTCGCCCCTTGGCCAGCAGAGCAGAGCCGGGTCTTCCTAACCTGCCCTTTACCTCTGACGCTGGCGGGAAGGCAGGAGTGGGATGAGGGATCTTGTTTCCTCCCCTTTGCAGGCACTTGCCCCAGGCAAATCCTCATGATCTGCAGAATAAACAGGCTCCCTCCGTCTCTGTGTCCAGCTGCAGCAACACCGGGTCGCTTTACAGCTGGACCGTGGTCTCGGCAGAGGGAGTAGCTGGCGGGGACCTGCCTGGAGGCCACCATCGCCTGCCCCCGTTCCAGTGAGAGTACGGGGCTGGGAGGCTGAAAACCCCATTTCAGGCCAACATCCACATTTTCTCCTGCAGGTACCTCAACTCCTGCTCTCCTGCGGGAGCTCCTTGCCACCTCCTGCCACGCAGCCAGCGCCCCGTACCCCGGTGCCAAGGAGCTTCCCACCGAGCTGGGCTGCTGGCCGCGGCCGACCCCTCTGCAGCTGCTCTGGTTGCAAAAGCAATGTCCTTCCAGGGCTGCCAACACGGTGAGGGCCGAGCGAGCCCGGGGAGGCAGGACAGCAGGACGTGGGGACGGGCTGTGCGCCAAGACCCACCTCCCACACCTCAGCTCCTGGTGCATTTGGGCAATCCCACATCGCCCAGGCGCCCTGCATGGGGCAATGCGGGCCTCGGAGAGCAACAGCTGCCCGGGAGAGGCCCAGGGTGCCTCTGAATATGGATGAGGAGCAGGGAAAAAAAAAAACCCAAACTTTTCTTTATCGGTGGAGGCCTGGTCCTGCCGTCTGCCACCGGGATTTGGGCCAAACTGCTTGATAGAGAGAGAGACCATCTGGATCGTCTGATGGGCTCTGGGTTTGGTTAAAATGAAGCAGAAGCTTTTTTTGCAGGAGAAGAGTTTTCATGGGAAGATCCGGGGAAGGATTCCAGGGTACGCGCCAGACCTGTCGTGCAAAGAGATGCGAAGCAGCTACAAAGCTTCAAACAAAAATTGCTGCCAGTTTTAAGCCAAGCCCCCAGGGCAGCATCCGGCATTTCCACTCCCCCCGGGAGGGGACGCAGCCCGCCCCGTTAGCGCTCCTGCGGTCTGGGCTGGCACTGGGTCCCCGCTGGAGCTGCCGGCGGCCGATAGCACCTTCCAGCACGCCTGGGCTTCGAGGCAGCCGTGCTGCACTGCTGCACCCCGCGCCTCGGCACACAGGGAGGAGGCGGCATGTCCCAGCCGTGCTTGCTATGGCATTTACGCTGCGCTTCCAAGCCGTGCCATGGCTGTCACTAGTCCATAGCAGTGCTCAGCCGTTCTCAGCGTAGGACCGGGCACCGGTGCAGAGCAGAAGTGTTTAAAACACAGGCAGTAGTGTGCACATGTGGTGCCTGCTCCAACTCCCCTGAGGAGGAGCACTGCTAACGGCAGGATCTGGCTCCCCTTGCACCAGGGCTGTGCTTCAGACCCTTCCTCCCACCAGCAACATCACTGAAGCACAGCTGGTTTGGGAGCAGTGGCCACAAGACCCAGCTGGAGACATGCTGGGAGCAGAGTGGCCGTGACCTCCAGCTGCCCAGCATCCCCCAGAGACCCCACGCAGGGCGGGCTGCTGGACTTCCCCACCACTGGCCGGGGCCACATCTGTCACGCCTGGCCAGCTCGGCTCGTGCTGGGAGGCCAGGCTGCCTTTGTCCCACCAGACACGCTCGGCTTCGGAGAGAGAGGCATTGTGTGGGAGCAGGCCGGCGTGTCGGCCCCGTAAGGGCACCTGTTGGGCTTGTGCAGCACGACAATGCCCTTGATGGGTCTATTATGGAGTGGTGCGGGCAGCCGGGGGCTGCTGGGATCACAGTAAATCTCGCCGGGTTAGCAGCAGCAGCAGGCAGGGCTGGGATGCGCTCTTTCTGGCGTCTCTCCAGGGACAAGCCCTACCTCGCTGGCAAACAGCTAAAGCATCACTCTGCAAACATGGCCAGCATCACCCTGTGAACGTGGCCAGCATCACCCTGCAAACACTGCCAGCGTTGCCCTGCGAACATGGCCAGCATCACCCTCTAGACACCGCCAGCTTTGCCCTGCAAACGCTGCCAGCATCACCCTGCAAACGCTGCCAGCATTGCCGTGTGAACATGGCCAGCACCACCCTGTGAACACTGCCAGCATCGCCCTGCGAGCACTGCCAGTGTTGCCCTGCGAGCGCTGCCAGTGTTGCCCTGTGAACACTGCCAGCATCGCCCTGTGAACATGGCCAGCATCATCCTGTGCCAGCATCACCCTGCAAACGCAGCCAGCGTCACTCTGTGAACATGGCCCCGCTGACTGCAGGGGAGAGGGGCAGCCCCGCCACCCGGGGACCTCACCGCTGGGACCGAGAGAAGGGAACAGCATCCGTCTGGTCCTCCGGGATGATGTGGGAGATGCTGAGGCTCCCAAGCAGGTGGATTTGGCCTCAGCCTCACACAACAGGGACTGTCTGAGTCGGGGGAGCCCAGCCTGTCCTGCTGCCTTGAACAATTGCAGAGCAGCAGGAGGGGGACAGTCCACAAGGCACTGCGTCCCTGCTTCGTGGCGCGGCTGAGCAGAGGGGCCGAGCCCTGCACCCTGAGTTGCCCAAACCAGCTCTGATCCACAAGGAAAACATTTGCGCCGAGCAGCCCAGACACAGATGGGGAGATGCTGTTCCCAGCACGGCTGGACACACCAAACCGCCTGGGAGCTCTGCGGCGCGGCGCAAGCTGGTTTGAATAAACCACACGCGAGGAGGTGTTTGTGAAGCGCCTCGCACATGGAAACGCTATTGTTGGTGCAGCGTGGGATCGGGGACTCGGGGGTCCCCAGATGTAGCAATTGTTCCACATCCGCGCTGCGCGTACACACACGCTTTTCCCCACTCGCTCTGCCTGGAGCCACTCATTAACCCTCCTCAATGAAGATGCATTGGAGGGATAATTTACTGTTTAATAGACTAACTTTCCATTTGCTGTTGCCAAGCGCATCCAACATATTTCTCCACGGTGCCATAAACTGCAGCTCCTCTGCCATAAAACCCTGCCTCCCAGTAGGAGCAGGTGGGTTTTCAGGATTCAGCTGATGACCTTGGCCGTGGGGTGAGCAGAGACACCAGGCTTTGTTTTTGGAGGAACAGGGCTTGTTCCCACCATCCCCTTTCACTTATTACAATCCCCCTTGCGCTGACATCCCTGAGCTGGGAAATCGTCTAACCTGAGAAATAAGGAGTGCCTCAGCCTGATGGATGAGGGAGGCAGCGTCTCTGTCCTGATTTTATTAATGAAGATGCCCTGGGTGCAGACGAGCTTGCCTCTGCTCCATATTTATGGCTAGCTGGCGGCCGGTCCCACGCTGGGATGTAATCAATAAGCTGCGTGCCCGCTTGGCCTCATTGTGCTTCCGCAGTCGCGGGCGGCTTTTCTGCGCCTTGCCAGTCCCACAGTTGCGAGCGTGTGTCTCCACGTCCTTGCTCCTCCTCCCCCAGCCTTCACAAAGTTACAAGCTACTGGAGGCTGGAAGAAAGTCAAGTCCTGCACAACGTGGGACAGGGGAGCTGGTGCCAGCCCCACTTTGCCTCTGTCACCCAAATTCCCACATTGTAGAGGAGGCACTTTCAGGACACAGGTGCTGCAGGAAGGAGCAGCAGCCTCAGAGGCATGAGCCTGAGTGACTGGCTACCAAGGTCTGGCTCTGAAGGAAGGCAAGAGGATGCCAGTTGCAAAAAACAGTTTGAAAAGGAGAGGGAAAGGGTTTAGCTTGCCTTGTGACAGCTCTGCTCAGCCCCAGATGCGGGCAGGGACTCTCACTGGAGGTGGAGGGCCATGCTAGGGGCTACCTGCAGAGCCAATTTTTGTCCTTTGCAAGAGGACATCCCTCCCCAGCCCCTTCCAACAGCCTTCTCTGTGTTCTTTGTGTCCTTGTTGGCCTTATTTATAACCCCAGCTTCGTACCCCCTCCATCCCCCAGATGCAGCCAGGGAGGCAGAACCAGGCATCTCCAAGCCTGCCCCCCCTGCACATCTGGCCCTGGGGCCCCCAGCACGGCAGGGCGGGCAGGGGGTCCCGTCCCGCAGCACGTGCTGCCAGCCCCCTCTTGCGCTGCTGCTGCAGAACCGCCTTGGCGAGCCACAATGGAGCCAGAGGCTTTTGTGCAAGAGGTTGCTGAGATCCTGCTCCCCTGGGGGGGAGCAAAGCTCCTGGCCTGGCTGCCTGCCCGTCCTCCCGCCCCAGGGGAGCAAGGCTCAGGCTTTGTAAGTGAAAAGGTTGGAAGAAACAAACCCCAAAACAACCTCAGGCCAACACAGACACCCCCACATCATAGACCTGGGCATGCACCCAGTCACACACAGCCACGATGGCCAAGGTGGGTTTGCACCTCGGTTCATCCCAATTCTCAGCCCCAGCAGCACAGGAACTGCAGCCAGAAGCAGCGAGGATGAAGTGGGTCCCCGGTTCCCCTCTCTGGTGCAAAAGGAGCCAGGCTTAAAATCATGTAAGGCACCCCATGGGAGGGCTGGGTGGTGGAATCCTTCCCAGCAGCAAGGCAGGGGCGTCTGGTTTAATCCAGGAGAGGTGGGGCTGGGGAGGGGAGCGCAGTAATGCCCACTCCAGCTGGGACTTGGCGGGGACAGGAAAGCTCTGCTCCCCCTGACCCGGACTGAAAATCAGCACCTCGAAGGCTGGTGCTGGGAAGTATCTGAACCTCATCCCGTGATGTACAGCTGGGGACAGCCTCTCCTTGCATCAAGACACAGGAGCCCAGAAACAACCCCATCTCATTCCTCATGCGTGGGCACTTCCCGGGAACAAAGCTGGGCTGGAGCAGGATGGGGCCGGAGAGCCGGTGCCAGCGGAGATCCCATCCTGGCCCACAGCAGGGTCAGTACGAGACCCAGCACGGACATCTTGGCATCTACATGCCTGCACAATTTATGAGCTTCAGCATGAAACCCTCGCTGGGGGGATGAGCAAACAGAACTAAACATGGTAATTTATTCACTCCATGAAAAAATATTAGTTAATTCAAGCCAATGAGATTACAAAGCCTGATAACTGGTCTGGCTGGTGCCAACATCTATCGCTAGCAGTACTCATGGTTTTTGTCTACACTGTTGCCCTAGGCAGTGAGATGCAGCAGCAGCATGACAGCTCCCAGCCACACATGATAATTTAAGACAGAAAAAATATCTTATTTCAACTCTGAACCAGGGCTGAACAAGTTTAAAAAAAAAAATCAAGACAACTTGCAAAAATTGATTTAGATAGCAGTGACACTCTGCAGAACTTATTTGCAAGTCTGTGCTGTGCAATTTGAGATAAAAACTGTTTAATGAAATGACGGATGAGCACTGCTTGTTTGCTTTGTAACGCCACTGCTGTGCAGGAATACCAACAGGCCAAAGCAAACACACTGAAAGCTGAGCGATCCCCCTCTAAATACGTACCTTCACCCAGTGTTTGGTCCCAATGACTGCTGCTCTTTCACTTGCAGCCAAGCGTAAGTGCTTGGGTTGTGGCTTCAGGGGCTAAAAACTATTCATTTTTTCAATTATGTAAGCCATATAAAGCTGTCACTTTGAATCACAGCTTATCAGGGAGGCGATATTTGGATTTGCAGTATTCAAAATAGCTATTGTCAGTTTTTGCATTCCTTTGTTCGACGTTTTCAAGAGCAGAAATGTCTCTCTGGACTCCCATGCCCACTTT
Organism: Phoenicopterus ruber ruber; assembly: GCA_009819775.1. Lineage (NCBI taxonomy): Eukaryota > Metazoa > Chordata > Aves > Phoenicopteriformes > Phoenicopteridae > Phoenicopterus > Phoenicopterus ruber. The sequence continues at coordinate 25,297,276 of CM020221.1, read as the reverse complement.
CAAGTGCACAGAGGCCCGTCCCCTCCCGCTCCCCGAGCTCCGGGGAGATGGGGCGCACAAGTCCCATGACACCCAACTGCAGCCCTTGAGGAGAACGGGGCCTGCTTGAAGCTCACCCTGCAGGAAGGCAGCGCTGGTTTCAAACGTACCACGCCGCTTGCTTCTCCTGCTTGTTTTTCAATTGCATGGCAAGGATGTTAATGAGTGTCTGAGCCACGGCAGGCAAGCCCAGGGCATTTCAAACGTGGAAAAACTTCACAGAGAAATAATCTGCATAAAATCTGAAACGCCATTATTAAGAAGGAGGAAAAGAAAATGCAAGAAGAAACCATCCTCCCTCAGCAGCCAAGAGTGGCAAGAGAAGAATGGTTCTACAGAGAAAAATGTATTCGTTTGATCCATTATTTATATAAAGTGCTCTTTGTAAACCTGATTTCCCATCACCCTGGATGACAGCAGGGGGAAGACAGGAAAAGAAGAGGTCCAACTTCGTACCTCTGAGGGAAAGACAGCCTGTCTGGGCACCCTGCATCACACCAGGATCCCAGAGAGGGAACAAGCCCCGTGCCACGGGAGGCCAGTGCCACCCCTGCAGGTGGGCAGCACCTTACCAAGCACCCCCACACTTAAGGGCAGCAGCTCTGGGGTTCTGAGTGGACATTTCCTTTCTTTTGAAGGCGGATGCACTGCCAAGTCCTTGCTGTCCCAATGAAACTGCTTAAGCCACTGAGCAAAACCACTAAAAATAAAAGCATTTAATATGGGGTTTTCACATGAACACACAGAAAGGCAGCAGTCTGAAACAGTACATACATAGCATATATAAATAAGGACAAAGATTAAAAATACTTTGGAAACGATAGACTCTGGGAACAGTTAGTGGCTGCTCTGGGAGGAAGCATCCTTGTGAGTCATTGCACAGGGCAGAAAAATGAGACACATTCAAGCAGGACTAAACCCCCCCCTCACCTGTGAGACAGTGTGAACACATTGGGACTGCAACAGCCAAGGGTCCTAGAGGCCGAACCTGTTAGCCACCACCACCCTCGGCGCAGGGAGGACAGCCCAGGGCACCGAGCCCGTCCTGGGACTGCCCTCTCTGGAGACTGCACCCGCCGCTTTGGCAGGGAAGGCATCTGAGACATGCAGAACCCTGGGCTGACCCCCCATAGATAATTTTTCTTAGAGCTAAGCAAATCCCAGCTGTGCCAGAAGCCAGAGTATCTGAGCTAGAGCCATCAGTAAGAGAAGAGTTACTTTCCTCTCATCTATATGGGAGCAGCGTATTTAGTCTTAGAAACAAAATTGCCTTGCCAAGTCGACACCCATACAGAGATATATGCCCAAGTAAGCTAGGGGCAATGGGGAGAGGAGGGATGGGATGAACAAATGCTTCACCCAGCAACTGCCCCTGAAACAGGCAAAAGCAGAGGTAGCAGGACCAGACTCAGCTCTCCCTGCGCTGCCGCTCGACCTTTGGCTCTGCCTCATCTCTGTTCAGAGGCAAAGCTGAGATCCCCAGGTCTCCGCTAACAGCGGACTGCAGGGGCAGGGTAGAAGTGCATTCAGCAAAACACGCCGTGCCTTTCAGAGAAGAGCACACAGACAGCTTCGGCCTCCGGAGGGAATGATTGAAGACACATCCAAAAAACACATACTACTACCACAGCAAACAGCCTCTGCCCTCCTCACAGCATCCTCGCCTGCCCAGTCCCTGAAGAACCAGAGCTCGCTCTTTGCTGCGACAGAGGCTCCTAACACCAACAACTCCCAACTCACACATTTACAGTCCCACTACCCCCTACATTTTCAAGGCAGCTCCTCCAGTTTGGGGTCAGACTGGGGACAGGCACGCCTGATAAAGTACCAGGAACATCCCTTTGGACAGAGCAGCATGAGGCACATAGCTTTGTATCTCAAAAAAAAAGAAATCACAGTAAAAAAAAAGTGACAAATTCCAGCTAAGCTGCACCGGGCTCCGAGGGCCTGTTTTGACAGCCCTAGCCAGTCAGATTGAACTCCCTGCTCACATCCCGATATTCACACCTCCTGCCACCAGTTGTCTCAGAAAGCTGTCAAGGACAGAGCTCTAACTCCTGCCGGCTGCTGGTTCTTAAAGATTAGAAGACAATTATAATTGGATTCCAGAGATTATTTGCTTTGCCGAGAAGGGCTGAGAAGTGTTTAGATGGTTCCCCAGCTGATTAAATCTTTATTTCACAGTAGTGACCCTGTGTGTTTCCTACCCCAGAGTGCTTGCAGACAGGTACTTGGCAAGATTGGCTTATTGGAGCACTTTAGCTTAACAAGACAGCTGACGCCGGCCAGCTGTGATGGTGTTTATCCCATATCTAGATGGTTTCATCTCATTTCTGCAGCTCAGGCCAAAGAGCTGAACCCAGCTTCAGCCCTTTCCCCCAGCTTAATAACTAAGCAGCCAGTTGCCTGACCAGGTATCTTGAGCCAAAGCCTTTGGTACCATTTGCAGCGGATCAGAAATAGCCGGAGCCCTCTCTCACCTCTCATGCTGCTCTCACTGTTCCTATGCTGCACACACAGCCACAAGACTCTGCCTGCTCCGGACACCCCAGCTTCCAAAGGCTGGGCTGTCCTGCCCCAGACAGCCTTTGCCAGCCTCCTGCCCTGCTCAGCGTAGCTTCCCTGGGCAAACACAAAGCAGAGACACTCCTTGCTCACCAGGCAGAGCTGTGCCACGGAAACATGAAGGCAGTGAGCATGGGCTGACTCCAGCTCAAGCTGAAACGGAGGGATGAGTTTATTGGGGAAGCTGCTTTCCCCTGGCCCCACTTGAAATGATGGTACCCAGAGTCTCTCCTCTTCTCCCAAGCCCATCCTGTGCTCTGTACCGTTTGTGCACTCCAGCCCTTCAGGGACAGCAGGGCAAAACGGAGCCCAGAGGAAGCAGAGGAGGGTATGGCTCCAGAGGAGGCCTGGAGCTAAGGTTAGCTGTCAGGATGTGGGTGAGGGTTGGAGTCCATCGTTCTCACTGCTAGCAGAGGGGAGGGAGCAAAAACAAGCCAATATGTTAAAAACTCAGAGCAGAAAAGCAAAAAAATACAGCCTAGCAACATTACAGAGAAAGCTGGGAGTGCACACAGGGCCCTGCAGTGCACAGGGCTCTCCTTGTAAGCAAGCACTCCAGCTCTTCCCAGAGCCAGCAGGTCAGACATGCTGCACAAGTTTTGGTTAGATAGTGGTTTGCCCCATAGTAGAATGAAATATAATTTATATACAGAAAGAAACAAGTCCCTGCAGTCTTTGCAAAGGTCCAGTTTCAAGAGTGCTGCCACGTTGGTGAGGGTTGCTGTGAGCCTGCAGCACTCCCCTCTCAGCGCAGCACATTATTCACAGCTTGCGAGGCTGGGCATTCCCCACCCATGCGTTGGTGCGAGGCGATTCAGAGGGATGATGAATCCTTGGAAAGCAGGTGGGCTCGCATGCGTCTACAGGATTCCTGAAGCAGAGAATTAGAGCAATTGAATGCTTGAGACACAGAATGCCATGCAAGAAAAGGTTGACATGCTGTCCTCCCCCTGCAAGGACTCCCCCCTGGAGTCTGCCTCCCACACCTTTTACCAAAGCAGAGCACCAGACAAGAGGCAGTGAGCAGACAGGGACAAACACAGCAGTTGGTCTTGGACTGTCCCAACCTCTTGTCCCACTGCCACCCTGACAGGCTGTTAGCACTACCCTGTGCTGCCAGCTTCCCTCTGCTTCCTGTGACAGCCAGCCTGCCAGCGCACAGGTAGAAGGGCTGTACACACCTGCCTGGGTGAAACCCTTCAAGGACCGGCTTTCAGCACGCCAACTGCCTGCAGCTCGGCGTGGAGCAGACTGCTACAAGCCAGGGGACCGCAGCTGTCACAGAGCCTTGCGTGCATGCCACCACCTCTGCAGGAGTCAGAGCCCAGAGGCCAGGTTCCCCACAGGAAGGAGAATGGGCATGTGTGTGTGTCTCACCTCTTTCCGGCCCTCCAAAGATTTCAGCTTCACTTGGGACATGTGAGCTGGAGATCCACATTTCTGTAACTGGACAAGAGAGGGGAATAGAGGTAGAGAGCTGGGGAATGAAGTGGCATCCACAGCCTTCCCTGGGGGCAGCCTGTACTACCAGGGAGCAGCCACCACCCAAATCCACTCTTGGTTTGTCTGGGCCATGGGACAGCCTTACTACCCACAGGCAGCAGGCTCTGTACAACTTGTGGAGGAGGATAGGAGGGAGGGAAGGGGGCACAAGCCAATGCCCCAGGGCAGGAACACAGCCAGAGGGACAAGACCGGAGTGGAGGCCCAGTGCTGCCACCCCTGTCCCGATCCTGCCCTTGCCATCTGCTCTGCTGTCCTCACAGCAGCTTCCTAAAACCTTATTTGATCATACAGAAGAAACTTGGAAACCTTCTTGTGGGCAGAGAACAGCAAGCAGCCCCCCAGGGATCGCTGAAATGAGTGCTCAAGTTGCACTCTAACTCCCCTCACATGCTCCCTCACCAGCATCTTCAGGGATGCGGGGAGCAGCTCTTACCAGGTGGACATTCTCTTTGCTGACCCGCTCAGGCTCTGGTGTGGCATCCCTGCTCTTCCTCTCCAGGATAACCGGGGTTCCCAAAACTTTCCGCTGCCGTAAGAAGAGAGGGCTGTTGGCTAGTGCTTAGAGCGCAAAGTGAAAAAGAAAGGGAAGGAGCAGGATGCATTGCTGGTAAGCAGTTGGATGCTGGGAAAGAAAAAAGGAAGCCAAGCTGGGACAAAGATTGCAAAGCAGAACCACCCGAAATACCATGCCACTAGGCTGAGCCTGCCTGATTGTAAAGGGTTTGGGAGCTGACCTGAGGCCTGGCCAGGAGCCCAGCCTGTCAGAAGCAGGTACATGCTGCTGTGGGGCAGCCCACAGTGCGCTAACACCTGTGCTAACAGCCTAGACTACATGACCAGCTCCCTGTCAGTCCTCTTAACCTCAGGAAGCAACCAAACCTTCAGAAAGATGCATAGATCCTACAGCCATGCAATAGATAATTACACTTTATACTAACAAGGCTTATTGTCACTGTGCTGCCTTTTCTGTCCCCAGTGGATCTGTGTTCTTTGGCAGCCAATACTTTGAACAGTCCCTAACCTTTGAGGGCCTCATTCAAGCCAGGGCAAGGCAGAAGCAGAGAGCAACATCAGAAACTCACACAGCAGAGAACATGGCTCAGAGGCTGCCTTTACCTTAATGAGGCCGCTGAAGGAGCGCGAGCGGGTGCGTCGCGGTGCTGGGGATGTCGGTACATCAGAGCCAGGAGTGAGAGCTGTAGGATGCTTATTAAACTAGGAGGAAACATGAGGGCAGTATGTTAGCACAGTTACTATTACAGTTACACCAGTCCCTTGCTGCTGTGTGCTGCTCTATCTGCTGCCCTCTGACTAGAACTCGGTTTGTCTCTTCTGCACCCAAAATGGAGGAGCAGCTCAGAGCTGCAGGGAGAAGAAAGCAGAGGAAGGCCACATCTCCCACCCAGGATTACAGGGAGCTTGGGTGTGAGGCTGCTTTGTGCTGGCTACCAGATTAGCCAAAAGCAGCAGCTGTTGGAGCAGAAAGGGGGTTGGGCAGCAGCTGGAGGCTGGCAGCCAGGACTGGTGCTGACTATATTGACCAGTCTCTCTGGAGCAGCAGGTTGGCTGGGAATGCTCACAGGACTGAGGAGACCAGTTTGTCCACTCCCCACAGGCAAGAGGGGACAAGACTTTTCCCTTTCTGAGGGAGGAAGCTCAACAAGGCCATGATGAGGACTGGGCAACTGCTGGCTGGCAAGTCCCCGGCTTGGAAAACATAGAGCTCAAAGCACAGCTTCGTGCAGCAAGCCCCACGGTCAGCCACATCCAGGATAGGCAGCCTCCTCCCCTGCCTTCTTACAGCTCTGCCCCCTACACAGCCCAAGCCCACTCCCCAAGCCTGCCCAGGATTAGGAGCAGCTCTCAAGAAGGCCCTGCCTTTAGCCCTGTGCCCAGGATTGTGCTGACAAGCACAGCCCAAAGATATCTTTCCTCCCCACACTACCTGCCGGATAAGCTTCTTCTTCTTTGCAGAGTCAGGCATATTGTGGACGTGGCGGAAGAGCTCCTTCAGTGCCTCCTCTGTGCGCTGCTGGGTCTCCTCCTGATGGCAAGTGTCCAGCCGGCTTCGCTTCTGAGACTTGAGGGGCTGCAGCTCCTTGGAGCCAGGAGATGTCAGCAAATCCAGGTCGTCCTGGGAAAGCGGAGACAGCAGTCGCTTGCCATGCTTTAATCCAAATGAGCCACCCATCTGAACCAGGCTGGGAAGAGTCTCGTGAGCTGCCTCAACCCCAGCGAATGCACAGGGCTGTGCTTTCCCTACCCCTCTGCAGCAGCACTGCACCAGCAGGCCCTGTGCCAGGAAGAGGTGACAGCAATACAAAGGTGACCCCATTGCTTCTTCCCTCCCCTCCCGGATGCCAGCTTCAGAAGCCCTTCCAGGCTTGAGAAGGGCCAGTGCTGCTCCTTGCAATGCATCTTCCCTCTTCTGCAGCTATTTGAGGCAGGGAAGCATTTGCTGGGAAGACACAGACAAATCTTGTCCCAGTGGCAGCAAGTACCCTTTATCCCAGCCCCTCTTTCAAGCAGCCTGGCCACGGCAGCAGGCACGCCTGTCTGTTTGGAAGGCACAACCCCATGAAGGAGCAGGTGCTGCATGTACTGGGCACAGGGAGCAGGTTTGCTGCTAAACAGGGGCTGGTAGCTTTCCCTGTGCTTTTGATTAACAGATGCTTCAACTCTGCCCAATTTCCCTAATGCAGCCGCTTGCACTACCACACCATATGGTTCCCTCACTCCTGCTCTCTGACAGATCCTCTTTCATGACTTGGTTGGTTTTCAGCTTCTTTCACTCACAAGGATCCCTTCATAGTGTCACAGCCTCTGCCCTTTCATGGAGGGCAGGCGCTGCATTTGCTGGCCTTACCTTTGATGTGTGGGCTCTGGATCCCAGATAGTGCAGCCTGGCACACTCCCGGATGTACGCTGGGGCCTGTGACGATGAGCAGAGAAAAGGCCAAACATATGATTAGTATGTTTGGCCCTGGGGCAAGAGCGGCCCCAGCAAGAGCTGCTCTTCAACCATACCGGACAAGCCACTTCCATCAAGACTCAGCTGTTTAGGGCAGACAAAGCAATGGGATTTAATGTCCCCAGTGCAGTCCCTGTTCATAATCTCCTTTTGATGCAGGCAACCAGCACAAGTGGAATGCAGAGTAAGAGCAGGGTTCCACAGGAACTTTTTCCAAGCAATTCCCCCAGCTGAGCCGGCCAAACAGGGGCCTGACAAAGAGGGCAGAAGGGGAACTTCCTATGGGAGGAGTCTTTGCAGAGAGCAGATGCCTACAGTGACCAGGAAGGTCCTGAGAAGTGAAGAGACTGCCTGTTGCAGAAACACTTCCTTGGAGGAACCTGCAGACAGCCCCACACTCCTGACAGCACCCCGCTCTGAGCTAGGCAGAGGCCCCAAGACTGCAGGCTATGCCTGTAACAGCGGCAGGTTGACTACCGCTTGCAGAGAAGTTCACAACAAAGCGACCCGCTGTATTAGGGATTCAGCTCTTGGCAGTACTCATCCAGGACAAGCCCCTTCAGCTCCTTACCCTGCCAGCACCGAGGAGAGCCCGGTCGCTACCTGCCCCCAGAGCCCGGTTTCCCTGCCGGGCAGCGGGTGCTGGGTCTCCAGCAGAGGGTGGTATTACACTGCACCGCGCTCCTGACCTGCCCCGGTAAAGCCACCGCCGGGGCCGCCTGCCCAGCACAGACCTCCTCCCCAGTCACCAAAGGAACAGTTTCTTGTAAAAATCCTCGTCCTCCTACTGCAGAAGAGAGCACCTAGAATATACACTTGACACCAGGGATCTGTCTGGACAAGGGGCATTCAGTCTCCTGCTGAAGGGCCAGGGAGAACAGGACCCCAAAGCGCACTTACCTTGAAGAGTTTCTGAGAGTGTTTGATCATGAAGGTCACTCCATTGTTTAGCTTTGTGATATTCTCCTGAAGGTCATTTGCTGTCACCTGGCAAGGGGACACAGCCAAAGATGCAGCAGTTAGAAGGGGGGGAGGAAGGGTCTCTGCTGCCCTTGCTGTCTCTGGGACATAGACACACACAGTGCCTCAGCAGGAGACCTGCTCTGAGGAGATGGGCAGGCAGGGCTCACAGCATACCAACAAGCAGAGCCCACAGAGCCAAAGCTCCTCTGAGAGGAGGAGAACTAGACAACTCTGGGCCCAAACAGTTCACCAGTAGCACAAGGAAGTACGCAGAGAGATCTGCAAGGTTTGTCTGGAGCTGTCCTTCTTAAAAGAAGAATGGTGCTGTGCTTTCAATTTTACTTGAAAAGATGAAGCATCAATTGCAAATGAGACCTTCGCAGGTCTAGACTGAACACTAGGACTGAGTCCTGCCAGGAAGCTCCACCTCACCATCCCAGCCTCCAATCCTCACATCACTGTATCAATACTTAATCTTCCCATCTTGGTTTTCCCCCGTATGCCTGCCAAGCCTCTGCTTTCTACCTTGCAATATCCCACCCGCAGATACTGAGGCACTGCTCACATTTCTGGGCCATAGGATGTGGGGTGCAAACATGAGGGCAAGATTGTGGGCAGACATCTTGTTCTTGTCCTGCTTCTTGGCGGTCTGGTAGAGCAAGTCCAGCAGCAGTTTGAGCAGACTGCGGTTGGGCGCAGGAAGGATCAAAAACAGCAGCTGGAGGGCTTCAATTTGGCGCTCTTTGTCTGGAGTGCTGGTCTTATTCCCCTTCTCATCAAACAGCATCAAGTCTGCCAAATCACAAGGCAGAACATGAAGGACATACATTACCTTCCCTAACAGCAGGCCTATTGCACCCGGTCACCCTTCCCTCTTCACATGCAGATCTCCAAACTCCTCCACAGTTCTCAGCCATCCGTCTCTCTCCCCCAGCTCCCAAGCTCCCCACCTGATGGGTACTCCTCCCCAACAACAACACAGTTGCTAAGAGTTGTGATGGGTTGAAGGCAAGATGGAAGAAGGCCACATGAGGTAGTTCAATAATGATTATTTAAGTACATAGAAACCACACCTAGCTCAGCAGACCCCCAGGCTTAAAACAGACGGAGACCCCATGTGGGCTCTTCTCCTGTAGGCATCTGTTTATGTCTATTGCTGGAGAGAAAAGACGGGGGTAGACAGACTTGGTCTGATTCCTTACGATTTTCAGCTCCAATCTTTCCACCATTATGGTGAGATGGTAGGAAGATTCCTTCTTAATCTGCCTTTAGGGATTGCACTTCTGCAGCATTACCAGCTTTCTAGGACGCTGCCCCCATTCCCTCTGCTCATCACTGCCTCTTGTTGCTCACTCACCTGCAATTTTGAGGTGGGCGTGGAAGTGCTTGTGGGTCAGCAGCGGCTCTGGTAATTCACCCAGGAACATCTTAAGCAGGGTGGCCACATCGTTGGAATGAAAGTCCCCAGAGTCCAGGTCAATATCTGTACCACTATTCAGAGCATCCTTTAGGATCTGTTGCCTGATGCTGTTGCCTGGCACACGAAACAAGCCTTCTGCTCGTAGATCTGCTCAGCAAAGGGGAGAAAAAAGGCCACTGATTAATCAGAGGCTGATTCCCATCTTCTTACAAAAGCAGTTCCCTCCCCTTTCCAGAGCTTGACAGCAAACCTCAGTGAGCTGCATTCAGAGACATGACTTCAAGCTGGCTCCCATCAGTGGAAAGAGTCCATGCTCAGAGGGAAAGAGATTAACTTGTCTGCTAGGCAATTCTGGGAAACAGTTGCCTAGTCCAGCCCCAAACTCCTGCTGCTGGAGAGCTCAGAGCTTTTCACTCTGTCTGCACCAGAGACCTGAAGTGGGTCAGACAGATACCCCTTGGGATAGGAAGGCAGCAAGACAGAGTCACTTACTCTTGTGCAGATACTCGATTAGCTGGGAGACCTGTGCGATGCCTTCTTCTGTCAGCGGTGAGCCAAACACCACCCCTTTCTCTGCAGAACAGAAGATAACGTGTTCAGGCAGCTCAGAGCCCAACAGCCACAGAGACAAATGACCCCCAAAGAACAGGATCTCAGCATGCAAAGACCAGTGTTGCAAAATGCTAAGGGTGAAGGTCACAAGGACCCCCACAGATGAGATATCACAAGCACTCCCAAATAAGTCACTTCATCTCACCATGCTGTACTTACAAGGGCTTCATCATCCTGCTTCTTACCTCAGCTTAATTACAGTTTTTATCAGCTAAAGCAAACATTCTCTAGCTCCTGAAAAGAAAACAACACCAGAACAGATGCTTCAGTTTTAAAAGGTGTTATCATCTGCAAGCCTGGACCTTATGGAAACAGCAAAGTGGGAAGGGCAGATGTGACAGCCTGGACTGCCCAGGTGCCTGCCACATTGGCACATTCCACACCTGAGAAAGAAAGTCCAGATTAATCCTCACTGTGGCTTGACATGGAGTGGAGCAGAAAGAAGAGGTGCAGCTATGAGACTACGGCAGAGGGGAACAAGCACTACAGGGGAGAGCAGACATGATCCAGCTGGCTCACACTGGCCTCCTTTTCAGGGATAGGTAATCCCTGGAATTCCCTGATCCCAGTGAATCTCTCTTCTGTGTCAGCTGCCCTGACTGGAGTACAGTAAAGTATGAAGGCTGAACAAGGAAGAACTAGAAAAAAAAAGGAGAGTAGCGAAGCAATGAGCTGGGCCCTTCTCCATGTGGAGCACTGACAGCTCCTCTCACTCCTGGAGTTTGCTTTTATCTCACGGGGCTGTTATAGATCAGGCACAAGCTGCCAGCTCCAGAACTCCAGTCAATAACACAGGCTACAGCCCCAAAAGAAGATAGAAGCACCTGAGCTGAAAGGAAGGAGATCCTTGCATGGAAGGAAACATTAGATGAGAAGCCCATTTAACTGAAAGGCACTTGTAGAACCAATGCAGAAAGCTGTTCTTGTCTAGAGAGGGACTTCCCAGGACAATATTCAGCAGGACAATATTTTCTAATAAATGCAGTCTTGCTGGTGAATGGCTCTTTCCATCAGATACACACAGCCAGCACACTCTGTCCCTCAGAAAGCTGCGGCAACTCCCAGGGACTTCACTGGCAGCAACCAGAGCCCTGAGCACCACTTCTTCCCTCAGATGCACGTGGGTTTTGACTGCAGCTAGAGACAAGATGCTGGATAGACCATACCGCAACGTGCTCACTGGGACTGAGAACTGGAACCAGGTACAGAGCTGGTTTGTCCTGCCCTTGCACTTAGGCTTCAAAGAGCCAATGGATTTAAGAAAAGAATATTCCTCCCTTCTCCATGACCAGATTGCCAGGAGCAGGGGCCACTTCTGAGTGGCTGGGCAAGCTGGGCATTTGCACGCCAGCTGTCTGTCACTGAAGATTTCCCTCCTTACTGTTACAGCTGATAGCCCCGCAATGCAAGCAGTGCATTGGCTGGTCTGATAAAAGTTACCTCCCCCACAAGCTTTCTCTTCCTTTTTTCCCCCTCATAGCACATTTTGATTTTACTAGCTTTTGGTCTGTTGTATTACAGATCTTACAGTTCTGTGGTGTTGATGCTCACAGTATGTGGGAAAGACCTGGTTAACCCTGTGCACTTCTCTAGCGGCTTTCCTGTGCAACTAAATTTATTCTGCCTGAAGAATGTTCCACTTTCTTCCAGGACTTCTGAAATACATGGTAAGCCACCAGGAACTCCAGCCTCCTGTTAAATCAAGAACTTTCTGACCTCTCTCTGACAAAGCGCATGCTTCAGTCTTGCAGGAGAAAGGAGGGCAATGTGACCTCTTGATCCACACGTAAGATCTGAAAGGCTTGAATGCAAAGGGAGAGAACGGTTGGCAAGAGATTCTTGTCCTTGAAGAAAACTAAACTCATTAGACATTCAACAGATAGAATCAATAGTGGCCAGGAAGAGAAGAGGAAAATACATCTTCTTGAGACATGCAGGGCCTGACAAATTCGATTTACTTTTGAAGTCAGAAGTTGATAGCTGAACAAGAATTTGATTCTCAAAGAAACTTGAAAGATGTGTCTGGAGAACGGATGCTGAGTTACAAAGGCTTAGATGTTATTGTACGATTGCTTCTGAAACTAAGAAGCAGCATGAGATTGAGTTTCCTGATGCTCAAAGAAGTTGTAAGTATTTGCAGTTTGATCAGCTCTGAGCTCTATGGTCCTTGGCCTCCGGCTTTGAAGAAATAAAACCTGTTTGTTCTAGCTGGTCTATAACATGAAGAAAAACAAAGGATGGCTCCAAGATGAAACACACAGTACATGAAACTGATTTTCTCTGTAGGCACAAACTACTTTTTCTCAGAGTTTGGCCAAGGAGTTCACAGACAGTGCCTGTCAATGCAAGGAGATGCTGCCATTGCAGTCTGGGAGTGCAGCCAGCAGACTCGGAAACATCTGCTAGCTGTAGCTGGAGTGAGACACATGGCCATGGAGAAGTCTGAATGGGGGAAGGCGGAGCTCTTGGGGAAGAGAGCTAGTGGGAGATGTCAGGTCTGATAAGAGCAGTGCTCCAGCAGAGTACAGATAATTTAAAAAAAAACGAGCTAGAGAAGGCTCACAAGCCCCTGCTAGGTTTTGACAAGAACATGGAAGTTTCCATACACACTAAGAAAACACTTTCAACTTGGTTACTCACTTGCTTCTGTTTGTCAAGTAGCAAGTGTCTGAATTTAAAGCATCCTGTTACTCTCTGGGAACAGAGGCAGAGCAATAACAGGTATGAGCACAGCCTAACTGCAGTTTGGGGGCAGCATGAAGACCTGTTGTTACGGAGCAGCAAGGTAAGTCATGGCAACATTGAATAATTCTCACCTAAGGATGCTAAAGGGACTTGATTTGCAGTACTTGATTTTCTCCTGCAGTGCTGTGCAGCCCAGGGTCAGTGTATCTACCAGGGTTCCCACTGGGTGAGCCAGGAGTGGAGGGCTGAAGCCAGCACCAGAAAATTCAGCCTGAGCAGTGGGGCTGCAGAGTTTGTCCTTATGAAACGAGACGGAGGCATAGGTTTGGTAGAATCAGAAATATATAGAGAAACTATATAAAGGTTGAAGACAAAAAAAAGCCATTCTTGGACATAGTGATAGCTCCCTTCTCAGAGGTACTCACAATAGCAGAATTGCTCAAAGGAAGGGGAAGACTAATTAGAAGTGTTCAACCTCAGGCTGCCAACATCTGAAGGCAGCTCCCCACAGCTCCTCTGCCAGCAGACAGCCAGTCTAGCTAGGAAACCAGAGCTGACAAGGGATGCGAGAGGTGCCCAGATGAAGGCAGTTTCTGTCTAGATGAGTGAGAAGGTTTAACTGAACTTATCAGGAGAACCAGGCTCCCCTTGAATGTGGGCAGAGGTGGGAGAAGGTGCACGCACACCAAAACCACTCTTTTAGTTACAACAAAACAGAGTGGTAAATGCCAGCCAGTGAAGAGGAGATGATCTGAACACAACTGTGCTCAAAAGCAAATCTCAGACTTCTGAGAAGGGGCCTGGGGCTAATGTTTTATAACCAAGACAGCTGAACTTGAAAGAGAAGATAAGAATTGTCAGCTTACCAGAAGAAAACTCCAGCTGAATGCTTGTCTTGGAGAGAAAGAGAAATATGTCATCTCCTGGGGTTGAATCTGGGCTTAAGCAGAGTCAGTCTGCAGAGCTTTGTCACTGACTCAACTGGATTGGGATGTGGATCAGAACGGCACTGGCATTTGGATGCGAGATGCTTACGGATTTCTGAACAGCACAGACAAGACCTTCCAGAGAGCTGGGACAGCTCCTGTAGGAGACAGTGGGCACTGAGTGAAGTCAGTGGCCTGGAAAACCTGGGCATTATTCTTTGTAGAACCTGGTGCTCTCAGCCTTTACTGATACTCCATCACTTATGAGGAAAGCTAATGAGCTAAGGAAAACAGAGCATGGACTACCATGGACACAAATAAGCAGAGAGACAAAGGCACCTTGGTGCGTATTGGAAGAACCTGCAGCTTGTTCAGGCGCCCCTCTCCAGCTCAGTGCTATCCACAGAGCCAGACCAGAAACACTCAGGGACCAAAGCTATCTCTGTGGTTTGTGCTGCACTGAGCACAGCAAGCAGCAGACCCACCGAGGCCAACCTGACAGAAAGAAACCACAGCAATAACCCCCAGAAGAAAGGTACTCTAGAAGTGGCAGGGCATTTCCTGGATGAACCTCCCGGCCTCTGTTTTGCTCCTTTCTAGAGCTGGCATCCCCAGAGATTACAAACCTACAGTATTAAGCATTCAACACAAACTCAAAACAACAGGCCTACACTGTAAGTTTTGTAAACTATGTGTAACAGATGATGACAGTCAGCAACACCCTAAAGATGGGCACCAGACATCATGCCATACTCACCCTTGCGCTTCAAAGACATCAGAGAACGGAAAAATCCAGAGGCTGTGCTGTTTGCCCCAGGCAGCTTTGGGTCCTCCTCTCCCATTAGCTGGGCCAGCTCTGCCCCAGGCAAGTCAATGAGCCTGGTAATGTTGCTGACAACGAGCTCTGTGAACACTTCTGGTTTTTCATGGCGCAGCTTTTCCACAAAGAAGTCAGGATTGAAGATGATCGGCTGGCTGCGGAGGGAGGAGTCATTGCAAATGACAAAATTGCAGATGGCATCACTGGAAAAAAGGGAAGGAGAAAAAAAATACAGTAGCTCCTCATTGCTTTGTTTTTTACAGCCAGCTGGTCTGCCCCGAAGGAGACATCTGCTGACACAGGAGCTACCAGCCTACACCAACAGCACTGCCTGTCTTTGGTGAGCGTTCAGCACAGCGCAGTTACATTTCCCTTTGGAGCAAACACATTTCTGGCCTGTTTGTACAACACAGCCCAAGACTAGCACTCCGTAGTGTGATGATAACATATGCAACACATGGCAACACCCAACTAAAACTTTCACTGTATCTACATCCTACTAGCTCAGGCAGATATGACACCCAATATTTTACATTAACTTACCACTCTCAGTCATAAATAAGTTTGGTTCTGTCTCCTTTCCTCCACAGAAATTCACTCACAGTGGCCTGAAAGTCTAAATCCCAATCTAATTTTTTTCATGGCCAGCTTATACTCGTCAGTTCCCACTGCCGTTCCATCATCCCTACCTTCCTATCAACAAATAGATAGTTCCCACGCCCTGGGACTTTGTTTTTAAGATCATAAATGTGCAGTAACACTGACCCACAGTTCTGCTAGGGATGTGGTCAAATGCTTCCAGGTGACAAGCTGCCAACTCTGGTTACTGCTCTCTGCCAGCTACGATAACTGCCCAGCTATGCACTCTGAATCTCGAGAGAGTGTGAACTCATCAGTATTAGCACGAGCCACGCAAGATCAGTCCTTGAGGAACCCCTAGTAACCTTTCTCCTAGAACATCTCTTTTCAGCTCATCCAATTCTTGCCTCTTCTTCGGGCTGTCCTTTATCCGACCTCCCTATTGTCTACTGACACCTACTCTCTCCTTTTCATAGCTTCTTATGTGGCATGGGAAAAGGGATGCATCTGACACACTGCTCTGCTAAGGGTTATCTATAACAGAATCTTAGCCCTACCAGAAATTAGGTAAGCTACATTTACCATGTCTAAAATCAAAATAAAGAGTTATCAAAGAGGTATCTCAGGTTAATCAGCACTCTTAATGCTCACACTTAAAGCTTATCCCCATTTCCATCTACCTCTAGGTCTTCCATTACCATCTTCCCACCATTGTTTCAAACACTTGCACACTTCTGAAGTCAAGGCCACAGGCTAGCGTTGCCTAGCTTGCTTCTCCTGTCCCTCTTTTACTTAATGTGAGAATTAGTGTCATTATTCTCCAGTCACAAGCTACTGCCCTGATGTCATACTCGGCTATAAAGCATTGGCCTAGTCCCATGAGTTGGTGTGCCAGTTCTTCCAGGGCTCTGGGTGGAGGCTGCCTACCCACCCAGCTTGCACACTGCGTGCTTTCACTGCGTGACATTCTCCAACCCTTTAATCATCCTTGGGCTCATATAACACTTTCGTTCCCACTGTTTCAACATCCCTCCTCAGCTTTGAGCTCTCACCAAACACCATTTTCCAACAGCAGCTGCCACGTGCACAGGTAATAGAAATGCTGTCCTCGTGCACCAGGGATCACATCAGTCCCTTAGGTGTGGTGTGGCACCCGGGGGGAAGCACGCGCTCTGCCGATCACCCCCCCGGGCCACCAAAGGCTCCCTCTCCAAAGCAGACTTTCCCACAGAAGACCGGAGCACCTTGACCTTCCTCTCTGCTGAGGGGTGGAGGCCATGTCACCGTGTTCAGACCATGCTGGGCATCTGTGCTCACTGCTCAGCACGCCTGCCACCAAAAGTGTTTGCAATGCACTGGACCTTACATCCATTGGTTTGAGCAACAGAGCACTTCAGCGACTAGTTCAGAGATCTCAGTAACTTATCGGTCTGATGTGAATCGACAGTAGCTAACAAAGGGGAGGACATCAAAGCACATACCGGTAAGTCACCTGAACTCCAGCCCACCTCCACGCAGTATCTGTGAACCCAACAGTTATCCGAGCTACTGTGTACATCTTTGACCTGAAAGACCATCTTGGCATGATTTCTAGGATGCGTGATCAGAATAAGAGAATAAAAGCTGGGACTCAGGCTCCACAAGCAGAAAGATACTTGCTGAAATCGGAGGAAACCAGGCTCTCAGCAACACTTGCACCGTGAGAATCTGTACAAACCTCCCTCTCCTTGCCACTGGTCTCCATAGATGTCAAAAACTCCTTCAAGAGGATAGAGAGGAGGAAGGTCTGCAAGGCAGACTGCAAGGCAATCTGCCAGGTCATCTAAAATTTTAGAAAGCTCTTAAAAGGCTCCCAGCTGCATGGCTCAGAGTGGCCTAGCAAGCATGCTGCCGACTCCAAATGGGGACCATATTTTTCTGAGTACCTCCCAGCCTGTTTTCAGCAGTTTGTTATCTGCAATAAATCAAGACCGAAATGCAACAACTCAGTATCAGCTGCCAAAAAGCAACTGCCAATCGATCGGATCGTATTCGCATTTCATTGCACAGGGCTACAATGCACAAACAAGTGCCCGCTCCGCCCATAATGTGGAGCAAGCCCTTTGCCTGAAACCCATGACAATTCATTCTGTGGCAATACAGATCCTGAGAAGGGTTAATAGCAAGTGTATAGGCCCAGTGACCCTGCCTGCAATGATCCGTGCACTGTTATTCACTCACTAGCAGTTTTGTTTCCCCACAGAGAAGATATGCAAATACTTTGCAGCAGTTACATCAAGCATCACAGATTATCTGCTCCCTCTGACAATTAGATATCTAGATTCAGAGAAAGAAAATTAAACAATTTTGTCAACTAGAACTGACTGACATGACTTCTCTGCACAGCCAGTGTTACAAGTCACACAAAGTTTAACAACATTTAATGCAAAAATAAATAGAAAAAAGTAAATTTCTTACATGAGTGCTGAGAGCTTTTGGAGAGGCATTAGGAAGCAGAGACAGGGAAAAGAACTTGCTCCTTGTTTCCAGCAACAAAAGAAACCTGCCTGTCCCAGCACAGCCTATGCAAATTCCACGCATGCTACGAGACACAAGGGCGCATTATTGGGTCTGAAAGGCCCCCTTGGCACACACTGGGCATCAGCCTTCACACAGAGACAAAACAGAAAAGAAAAGCTGGACAAATTGATTCATGTCTCTTGCCAAAGGCTGCGTAGCTGGAGTTTAACGGCAAATAATTCCTACATAGAAACCGGGGTTTTGAATTAGGACCAGCGTGGTATTAAGTGCTCTCCACCTGTATCCAAGAGGAATCCACAAAATAGCCCCAAATCTACCCTATGTTTACCATGAGTAAAGCCATGCAACCACATTCCCAACAGCATCCAAGCACAACCGATGTTACAGCACTGGCAGGACAATAGCTGAGTCCCTTAACTGCACAACCCCACGCCCAGAAACCTCTGCTAGAAACACTCTCTGCCCCTGCCTTTCACAGTTTTAGATCCTTTCAAAGACAAAGTACACAGATCGGCCACTCCAGAGCTGGAAACGGCACCTGGCCATTGCTCTTTGCTGCCATGACTGTGCCACCATGTGCCGATCATCCACTTCAGGCTTCCCGTTCCACGTTTCTGTGGATTCCCGTCCAGTTTCCCTGCCTGCCGCAGCTGGGACCAGCCTTGTATACTTTTCGTGTGGTATGGCACTTCAATGAGCTACTTAATTTTGAAAGGTCACTTTATTAGCAGCTCTTCCTTGCACAGAAAATTTGCCTTTGTATCATTATCGCTAATCAAAATGGAAATGTGAAGCAAACCCCTATTTCTGAGCAACGATAAAGCCCCCACTGGCTTTACACACAATAACCCTGCCAATCCTCACTGCTGCACACGCTATAACCTTCAGAAAAAGCCATGTGCCCCATCTGCTGTTTTCATGTTAAAAAAGAAAGATGGATGTACTCTACCTACACTCACAGTTTCTATAACAGCAGCAAAGGGGAGACAAACATGTATTCAGGGAGTTTATGGCCCCTTTTTTTTTTTTTTTGCTTTGCTTGCAATTACAGTTATATTGTCTATATGCTGTGATCTCAGATTGCTTTATGACACGTCAAAAGACGATAACAGAAAGGAATAAATAACTTCCTCTCCAATCCCATGAATAAAATCAAATCCCAATGAATAACAAAACCTTGTACTAATAGGGTTGTGATTAAGACAGCAGATTAAAAAAAATGGGTCCTATATTGTGCTGAGATTCTTGCCGTTCTAGTATCTTTTAGAAGCGAAGCCTGTGATCCCAGCCAAGTCACAAAGAAAGCTGTCTGTCACACACAACGTTCTTGCTTCAGGCATGACAGCCCCATCATTTCATGGGGAGTGGATGGTGCAGGAGGTCAAAATCATGATGGATCAATTAATCCCTAAGGTAACTAGATCCAGGCCAGGGAAATGCCTTGGAAACTAGGACAAAAAAAGAGACTTTAACTGGCAAAACCTGGTGATTGAACCTGTTGTGCAAGAGCTGTGCAAGCAGGCAGATCAGCTCATGTGGCAGCAAACTTGCATTCGGATAGGTGAGACCTAACTGTTTCAGTGGCTTTTACAGATTTTATATTGTTCTAACTCCACCCATGTGAAGGCAGAAACAGCAACATGAAACAGAGGATAAGGAGAACACAAGTAAGCCAAGAAAGAAAAGGAAGAGGTACCTTTGGGGCAAGGCATTAGCTGTGTTTGTCTGTGGGAAAGTGGAAAAACTGGAAGCTGCAGATTTCCAAGGAGTCTGATGTACCTAATTCAGTGGGCAAAATCCATCTCTGGTGCCATTTTGCACGCTTGGTACGTCGTCACTAAGGAGCTAACACTTCAGACACACCACAGTAGAGGAATTTTACCATACCAGTAAAAGGATTAAAGAGCTTTTGAAAATAAGGCAGATAATGGAAGAAAATCTCCCTCTATAATAACAAAATCTTTAGGCTATGAGAAAGAGCCAGGCTGCTACCAAATACTGAGAGTGGGGCGATAGGCAGGCAGTGCTAAAGAACACAAAACACGAGCAATTCTTTGCCTGGCTAAGCACAAAGGACAGATGCGCACAGGCTCGTATTTCCCCAGGGAGAGAGAAGTAGCATCGTTTCCTATGTTGTGCCAGAGTAAGGAATCAATTAATGAGGATGTCTGAAGACGGTATTTCCAGCCAGATAGGAGCCATCCCAGATTTTGCAAAGAGATGAAAGAACTGTAGTGGAATTATGTGGAATCATTTTAAGTACAAAAGGACTAGAAGACAAATTATTTCCTAGATTTAAAAAAAAAAAATCAAAACATTTAAAAGAAGTCTAATGGGAATGGACTGCAGAGACATTAGAAGTGACTTCACAGTTAAGGTTGCTTTGAGGACTGTACTTCAGGCTGACATTCTTGTAAGCGTAACAAAGATCACATTCCGGCCTTGTATTTGGCACAGTAACTCTTCATAGGATGACTGATTTGCTTCTGAAAAATGTCAAGAAAAACATGCAATTTTTGCCTAGGGTTATACTCATAAGGTCTTTAGAGGCAGGGTCCTTTTGTGATGAGTACACAGTGCATAGCACAGTGGATGCCGATCCTTGCCTACTGTCTCTAGACTTAATACAAGTAAGCCATGCTAGATAACACTGCCTTTTTAATTTTTGCTTTGCTTTCTTCACGTTTAAACAGCTAACGCAGAGTAATTCAGCCTTTTGGCTATGGGAACCAGATAATAATATACAATTTAAACAGCAAGGAGCTGGGGAAGAAAGCTGCTATTATGTGATGGCAGCCTGTGCTGGACAACCTGGAACTAACGTAACACCTGGACATCTTTTGGACATGGGGTAAATTGGATATCCAAGTCATTGCTATAATCTATGAATTCAAATTCTGTCTCAGTAAAGCACTCAAAGCAGACCTTGGCAACATCAGCTACACGTGTGTGATGTGAACCTGGAGACGGACCTATCTGGGGAGATAAAAGGGCTGGAAGGGGTCTGGGGGGGAAGCGTGCTTTGGAAGAAACTGAAAATGCAACATATTACCAGTTGCATTAGCAAGACAGGTTGATATATCTGAAACATCAAGAAATTTGCATTTCAACATGAAATTACTCAAGTTTGACCTCAGTGAATTCTTTTGTGATATCTTTAATAATAGCCACTGGAATATTTTAAAGTCAACAAAGCAGTACTTCAATCAGCCTCCACCACCACATCAGGGTATCCAGATGCCTTCTAGTGCTAGAAGGAGGAAAAGAACTAAGAGGTGCCTTGGAGAGGAACCGCGTGTTCACTGCGGTGCTCCTCACCAAGTCTCCTTCCCAGCACCACCACCACAGCTCTGGATGCTCCCACGCTGTGCGATGGCTCAGCCTCCTACCCAAGGCTCTGTAAAAAATGCAGAAACACAGCTACCGCCAGAAACCCAGTAATTTTACATTAAAGATCTGCAAGCTCATATGTCTCCCTTAACATCAGAATAACACAGTCTAACAGCATTAAATAGCAACGCCACTCCAATTTTCATGACTTTCAATGCAGTCTAAAGTTTGTGTCTTTATTTTAATGTAAACCCCTACAGGGAGCGGCAATAGAAGAGGAGCCTTAGATCCAATCCTGATTTCACTGAAACCAGCACCAAAACTGAATCTTTTTAGATGGCAGCAGCTGCCTCTTCTCATTACTGATCTATTCACTTTTATCACTGTGGCATTGGGAACCTTGGTCACAGCTGGGGACTCTGCTGTGCTCCATGCTGTACAAACACAGAACAAAGGCAATACCCTGTCTTTAGAGGGCTGATAGCTAAATCTGAAATGAATGCTGGAGGGACAGAAAAGAGGAGGAGTCCCAAGAGAAGAAGCAGCACTATCAGTCAGCACGACTGCTATAACTGAACTCTGCCAGCTTTTCTGTAGACACTATTAAAAAGGAGGGCAAGGAAGGACAGGAAAAATAATCAGGTCACACTGCAGACATTTAGAAGAAATCCAGCTTCTGCGCAAGGGGCGACATGGGACTGAGCACAAAGGAGCTGGTTTGAAAGCTATCAGGCAGGGACGGCTGGGACGCGGGGCTGGGGAGGCAAGAGCTGAGCTCCAGGCGCTGGCCGGGAACTGCTGCCGAGGCAGAGACGACAGGCCAGCAGCGCCGGGGAGCTGGAGGAGCCCGGCAGCACCGCAGGGCACTGCGCGGCCGCATCCGGACCCCCACCGCAGGGGTGGGAGGGTCGCAGCCTGAGGAAGCCCTGCAGCCACTTCCCACCACCCAGAACATGCCAGGCAGGCAGGCAGCCTCCCTTGGGAAAAGGTCACCAGGGCCTGGGGCCAGCCTGTATGGAAACTGTATTGATGTAGCTTTCCCTGCCCCAGTCATATAGTTATAATAACGACAAAACAATGCCTCTTTTTTGCTTTATTTTACTAATTTAAGCCATTTGCTCTGTGAATAACGTACCGTAGATCTGAGGTGCCCTGTGGGGCCAGGTCGTACCTGCCCTGAATGCTGTGTCCCATGTCTAAAACAGGGATTTTGGGCTCTTTCTCCCCATGCCCTGCAGAATTACCCACCACAACCTTTGACTACAAGTCAAACTAACAAACTGCAAGGCCACCTCCTCTTTTCATGAACCCTAACACCTTTTTTGTGTAATCTAAAATTCGTGACTGCACATCTGTCCATGGACTCAGACCAACTGACTGCTCTTCAACTTCATTCATATCCCAGGTAGGAAGTTTCTTCCCACTTTTGCCTGTTTGGTCCTTAGCTGGGCGGACTTCAAGGTCCACACGTGTCTGCTGTATCCTCAAAGTGTGCATGGGTACTTTCCAGTTGCCAACAATGACAGCATTCCCTGAGTCTCCCTCAGTTTAACGTGTCTTTAACTCATTTACTCACCCATTTTGAATGTACTGGAAGTCAGTAAGAGGCATGGCCCAGTCCTACCTTTACCTCCTTGGCCTCTAGCAAATTGCTGCATGCACCTCTAATTGTCACCCTTACTCTTGAAGATAAGAGCCCTAGGGCATCCTTCAGAGGCAGGCAAAAATGCAGTTCAGAGACTAGCAAAGATACACCATGTAGATGCTTCTCAGTCCAGTAGCTCCAAACCAGTGTCCAGGTCAGAGCAGAATTACTATCTATAAAGAGGAGCCCCACAACAATCGGGTTTACTTCTGACGTAAAAAATCGAGCAATCTCACAAAAACAGCACAGCAAAATTAACAAGCTATTGTAGCAACTAGCCTGGGAACTCAGAGCAACCCAGCAAGGAAGGAGGGGTGTTTTCCTCCCGCCCTCCCACAGGATGATAATCACCCAAAATTGGTAGCACCAACTCGCACCCAGAAGACATTCGGGAATCCCATCCCACCATCAACTGACAGCACTTGAGCAAAGCATCACAATTTGAATATAATGTGCTGTAGCACTCACAGGTTCGCTTGACTGCTGCTGTTTTTTCTGGACCAAGGGGATACCAAGACCTTGGTCAGGACCCACAGGTAGCTCCCAACAGTGCTGTTGGGTGAGATTTTGTGGTCATAGCCTGGCAAATACAGAGAACAAAGGTACAGCTCTTGGATTTGTTTGTTACATTTTTGTAACTCCACAACGCTTCTTAGCTCTGGAGGTGCAATGGGCAAGCTGCATGCTTGCATCTGTATTTTGTATCATGGTGGCATCTGCAAAGGATGAGAGCACATCAAATCCCTTCTCATCCGCAATCCTCTGCGATCACCGCTGAGTATGTCAGAGGCCACATCCCATGTTCCAGATGTGTAAACTCTCACAAGCTGGAATTGCAATGAGGCACACCTGGATGCGTGCCAGCATTTCAATAAGCTGGTGACATCTGGTCAGGGCTGCCGAGGCACACAGATAAACAGGCTAGGCCAGCCGCAGAGCAGCACAGCATGCAGTACCAGAGAGATGGAGATGCACAAAGCAGCCCAATTAACTCACCAAATTGAACAGAATGGGGGTCTAGTGCTTTTGAAGGGAATTTGGGCAAGCTAGGATGTCAAAAACTGGAATATCGTACACAGATAGCAGAATTCATATGACAATAACCTACACTGTCACTTTATGCAGCTCTCATACTGATCAGAAACTGCTTCTCTTCCCATCCCGCCTGACAGGTCATCTCTGTCTGGATTCACCCGGTTTCTCTGCAGAGCCTGAGGAGCAGCGATATATTCACGTGCTGCTCCAGGGGCCGCTCAGGAGGATGCGGAGTGGCACGAGCTCCAGGCACCCCGAGAGCTTGTGAAGGATATTCCCTAAAAGGCTTCCCGCCCTCCAAGGCACGGCCAGTCATAGCACACTTGTCTCCTGCTATATGACAGCTCGTGAGTGGGGCTGTGGGAATGCCCATATGGAACTCCCAAACCATAAAGCTATGTTTCAACATTGAGTCTGAACTCCAGCAAAACAAAAAGGGAAACTAATGCTGGCTCCCCTGAGAACTTCCTGCCTCTGAAAATCAGAGCTGCCACATTACCACTCAAGAAGAAAGGATGTTTTGGCCAAACTCCAAATTATTAGAGCTTTATAGGCCAAAAGCAAACACATTAAAAGTTCTTGTAAACCAGCTGGCAGGCAATTATTTAAGCAGCTTATCACATTCCCCACTATCTACAGTTTCTGAAAAAAAAAATGAGGAAACTCTAGATAGCTTAATTGCAATTACTTAGCATAGAGGTGAGAAAGGCCAAGAGCCAGGGAGTGAGGCTGTTGCACCTCAGAGAACAAGAGCCCAATGCTTTTGTCAGACACAACAGTAAGTATAATGCACTACCGGGATGAGAGGCCAGGGACACACCAGACCTGTGAAGCTCTGAAATGAAGGGTCGGCCAAATTTATCACATCATGGGGCCGCGGTTCCTCCCATTTCTCTCCCCAAGCTGGCTCCAAGACCCCTGTGACTTGGGACCACATGAACCCACAGTGTCAGTCCCCAGGATCACAGCCCAGGTTTGGTGAGAGCCTGCTACTTCTGCACAAAAGCAGCACAGCACATCCGTGCCTGAACCCAGCAGAGCGCAGGCTAAAGAAAGGGCCTCGGCTCTCCGTTCTTGCCTCCAGCTAGGGAACAAGTGAAAATGGGATCCTACAGAAAGAGCTAACTCTGAAACAAGTGGAAAATAAAAGGCCTCAGCTGTGACCAGGAGCCTAATCCAGCTTACAGAGGGACAGTATTTCCAAGAGGAACTTGACTTCAGTGCAACCATTAGACATTAGCCAACATTTCCATGCTGCCCTGTCTCCTTCCCATCTGTTCATGCCACTTATTAAACCAACACACACTGAAGACTGTTGACCTTTAGGACAAGGAATTTGATTTCCCAGCACAGTATCCAGCACTCAGCGCTTCAGTTTCAGACAACTGAGTGCCCAGGCACCTTTAAAGGAGCGTTAGCGAAGCCCAGTGACATTTTCACATGCATGTAAATGGGCACGCAGCAACAAGGCAACGACTAGGCTGGCAAGGAGACCCAGACGCTGCTTTGGGCTATGTGGGCAAGCAATGCTCCCCCTTCATGCAAGCAGACAATAAACTGAAGCGTAGCAGAACAAGGATCCTGTTGTCTAAGCCCATCCCAGGCCCTGGATGAGAACAGGACAGGGTGTTACGTGCAAACATACAAAAATACTGCAAATGTAACACAGCCTTGAGTTCGGGTCTGGATGTGCGCCTGACAGGGCTTGGACTGAGTACAGGGTTAAATGCAAGTCTAGGTCTCAAAGATTGTAGTGAGAACTGTGGAGAAGGGAATGTTTGAATAAGATTGTCCCCTGCTCCAGGCTATCTTCAGAGAAAAGTAGCCATGTGTTCAGAATGGGCTTTAACTCTGAAATCAACCATTTTTTCTGCATGACCCTCAGCAAGTCACTTTGACTTTTTGCCATTAACTCATGTTTACAGTGAACATTTTCCTATTTGCAGTAAAACATAGATGGCAATTGTGTCTTTCATCGCCTGTTTACGATGTGAGCTCTTCTTGATGTCCAGTTGTGCAGTGACACTCTATCAAGCCATTTTAGCAAGAAGCCTTATGCCTTTTTTTAGCACATCCTGCCTCTTTCCAGGCCCATGGCTTTTTCCCTTCCACTCATTCTACCCCTGCCATATCAAATGGCCGACGTGAACACTGAGTGCCTGGCAAAGCATTTAGGCGCTGCTTGAATCGAACATTAAATGCATTCATTAAACAGACAGATGTTTCTCTTTTGAAATTGAGCACTCGGGCACACTGCAATCATCATTCTCAGTTATGAAGAGCCAGGCAGAGGGTAGAGAGACCACAAACAACAGAGAGACCCACACAAATCATCTTTTGTCGTGTTCAGTAACATTTGGTAAGGAGGTTATGACAACCAGCTTTCATTTCCAATCTTTAAGTCAGCATGCTATAAGACCACACGCGCAGCATGCAAGCTTTACTAGCTAACGTGCGCTTCTTGACAGATGAGAGGAAATAGGGGCAAAAGCATGGTTGTGGAGCAGCATACTTTAAAAAAAGAAAAAGGCAAGCTTTGTGGTCTTTCTGGTGATAAACCTGCAAAGCAAGAGATCAATTTGCTAGTGCTACCTGTGGGTGACAGGAAGCGTTGGAGTAAAACTTACACTTCAGGCTTTGCTTTAACACAATTGCTTGCGGGGTGGGGGGGGTGGGGGTGGGGAAATGGGGGACAAAGAGCAGGGGAATTACATCCATTTGGACTGATCCAGGCCATGTTTAAAATGCTTTATCCAAAAGAGTGTTGTATCAGCTGCACAGAGCATACTCATCCCTTTACCAGGTCCAGCATTTTAGGCACTGCCTGCTCAAACGTGCCACACTGAGCACCGTTGCTTCATCCCTCCTTCAAGAGCAACGCTCTGCCCCAACCCAGGCACCACAGCAGTTCCCCCAGATAAGCATAGCAAGTGCCATCAGGATGGGTCCCACTCAGCAGAGAAGGGGACAGCACCACTGTCAATCAGGCTGGGTTTGAGGCATCAGCCCTCAACTGTATTTATTTTGCAAGTCCACAAGAATTACCACTCAAAGATATTCAGCTTGCAGCTCCACACCACACATGGGGGGGGGGGGGGAGGAAAAAGAGGACGAGATGTTACAGCTTTTATGCAGTAATCCAAAAACACCGCCCCAGTGAGGCGCTCATACAGTCTCCACTACTTTATCGGCAGCAGTCACCGAACGGTTATGCACATAAAAGTATGTGCTAAAGAGTAATTATGTGAAGCTTACAGTGTACGTATATTTAGAAAGCAAGAATAACGTATGTAGAGTGGACAAAGCAGGGGAGAAAGGGCTGGATGCAAAGCAAGTCTATATAGTGCCCTCACCCTACCAAACCCTGCAACTGCCGAGCGCTCAGCGTTAGGTCTCGCCGTGCGGCTGCCGGAGAAGCGAGCCAGCCCGGCCGCAGCCCGCCTCCTCTCTCCGCAGGCAGCGAGCGGCTGCGCCAGAGCAGGGGCAGAACTGCAAGGCGGGCGCTTAGCGTGGGGACCCGCTGCCCTGTGGCACAGCCCCGCCGCCCGAGGGCGGGTGGTTCGGAGCCGGGTCTCTCCCCTTGCAGGGGGAGCGGGCGGTATTTCCCCTGCAATGCAGCACAGAGACGCTGCAGGAAGCGCTCCCCAGCCGCTGAGGCTGAACCCGCGGGGGCGGGGGGGGACACCGCAGCAAGCCAACACGGAGGTGCCCGCAAGGTGCCACCTCGATCCCCCCCAGGCCCGCGGGGCTGCCCGGCGGCACGGCCGAGCGCCGGGGGCCGCCTGGCGCGGCGGGCAGGGGGTCGGGGACCCCAACCCGGGGAGCGGCTGCCCCGCCGCCGCAGCAGGGGCGGCGAGAGCCCTGCTCGCAGGGGAAGCACCGCAGTGGGCGGGCCGAGGCCGAGGCGGGCCGAGGCCGAGGTGCGCCGGCCGGTGCCTGCCCGCCAGCAGCGCGCTGCGGACGGGTGCGGGGTGCCCGCAGCGGGCGGGGCGAGCAGCCACCCGTAACGCGGCAAGTGGCCAGGGAGGGCGCGAGGGCGCACCGCCGCCCCGGGGAGGGGGGTGAGGGGGTGCCGGTCCCCGGGGGCCCCGCTCCTACCTGCCGCCGCGCCGCCCGCCGGGCGCCGGTGCTCCCGCCGCCATCTCATACCTGCCGCTCCGCCTCCCCATTGGCCCGCCGCACCACCCCCCTCGGCCCCGCCCCGCCGGGGACGCGCATCGCCATTGGCTGCAGCCGGCACCACCCTACCACCATTGGCCGGTTCGAAGGGGCAACTGCCGATCCGCGCGCACGACGGGAGGGGGACCAACGGCCGCCCATGCCGCGCGCGGCATGCTGGGAGTTGTAGGCGGGCGGTGGGCTCGGCGGGGCCGGGTGTCGGGCCGGGCGCAGCCTGCAGGGCCGTCGGTGCGCGGGGAGACCCCTCAGGGCGGCCCACCAGCCTGCCCCCGCCGTCGGCTGCCCGGGAGCCAGCAGCGTGCAGGGCCTGGCTGGCACGTTCCCACTGCTGGGGGGCGACGGGGGCAAGAAGGTGCACGGGCCATTTTGCCTACACTCGAGCATCGCTCCTGCGGTAGGAGGCCGTGCAGAGCAGGCACGGAGGTACGCGGGCAGCGATGCCCCTCCTCACCTGCACCCCCCTCGCACCGACCTGGGCAGGAGCACCAGCACGGAGCTATGGAAGTTCGCGTGGCGCTGTCTTTCAGAGTCTTGTGCACACCTGACACCCCAAAGCCTTAGTATTCAGCAGAAAAATACAAGTTGCAACCATTTTATTTCAAGGAAACTTTTAAAACGTGGCTTACATGTAACTGATGCAGCGGGGTCTGCCTGAGCCTGCAGAGACCACTCACATCTCACCTTGAATATTTTTTATCTTTGCTCACCATCAAGGAGAAAGTAGAGGAACAGAAACACTGGAAAAGCAGTTTTATTTCTTTTTTTTTTTCCTTTGTGGATAGAAGCACCTGCTTTGCCCCCAGCCAGGGTCCCTGTGCTGCTGCACCTAGGTTTGCACAGAGCTTTCAGTTAGCAACCAAGAAAAGACAGACAACTTTTTAGAAACAATAAGTGAAACTGTAGATCAGCGTGCTGAGGGGACTAGGAATTAATCTGACATTTTTTAATTGACTAGATTTCAGCTGGAATGGTCCCTTGGCATTTTAAACCGCCACACTTCATTATCTTACTGCCAATCATTTTAGCATAAACACCAAGGTTCCTCTTATACTGCTGCCCCCAGGAGGGTTTTCCCATCCCTGCACCTCGGTGTGTGCTGAATCCCGACTTTGAACTGGGGAGACCCAGGTGTGCCTGTGGGGAGCCCCAAAGGCGCTGCAGAGTGCTCGGAGGAGGCGATGGTCCCGCTGGATGCTGCATGGGCACAGCCCCACAGGGGACATCTGTCCCTCTCAGCAGCCTGCCACAGTGGACACAACCCAGGCAGTTAGCCTCTAGGGTAAGGAAGCAATGATTATTTCCTTCTCCTCCTGATTTTAAGCCTTTAAGTGCACATCTGCACCTGTCCCAGCCAGCCCAGGGCCACCCAGCCAGCCCTGGGGGCAGCCTGTTAGTCCCGCCAGCCTCTCCTCGAGCGTGCCTAGTGCGCCTGCAGCCCACAACTTGGAGACCTCCTGCTTTGCAGCTGGTATCTGCAAGGATAAGAGCCCTTCATGACAATGTCCTGCACGAGCGCAGCTGAACACGGGTACACTGTCCGTGCCTGCTGTAGCCTGCGGAAAGGAGTTGCATGGTTTAACGGCGTGCTGGGTGAAGAAACAGCTTCCAGCCACCTCCCAGCTTGAGCAATGAAAGCCAAGCATCACTCCACAGCCCTGTCTTGTGCTTCTCTGCGGGTAACTGCAAAATATTTGTGACTGGCACCTGCAGGAGGCAGGACCCCACATCACCCCTCACCCTGCCCCATAGCAGAGAGCTGTGCTCAGCCTCTTGCGGGCCCTCGAGACGCAGCTCTGCTCCCTGCCAGGGACAGCTGCTGGTGGGGAGCAGGCTTGACTCGCAGCCAGCCTCCCTGGGCAGGATGACGTCTCCTCTCCAAGGGTTTCTATTGCGTTACATGATTAATTAGCTGATTAACAAGATGTTGTTGCAGAAGAATCTGTTCTCTGGACACTGGCTCAGGCAAACACCATCCTCCGTACTAATGAAACTCTTCTGTTCCACACAGGCATGCACTAATTTAAGCAACAACATGCAAATGAAGAACAATACAGTGAGTAATCCAGAGCTTTTAAATGAATTGGCTACAGCCTTCTCCAGGCCCTGTCTCCAAGGAGAGAAGAGAAAGCAGGAAGACAGATAGCTCTGGTGGGCCTGGAGCCACGTGTTACAGGTGTTGGGGGCTCAGCAGGTAACTGCTGCCTGTCTCCCCCTGTCCTGCTCTCAGGGCAGGGAGGGCATCAGGCCAAGGCTGCAGGCAGTGGAAGAAGATGGATGTAGCTCCAGCTGACTGAACATGGTCAGGAGGTGCTGCTGGAGATGCCTGTCCCATAAGCCGGGCTGTGGGCTCCCTTCTGGCAGGATTAGAGCAGCGGCACCTCAGCATGGCCCTGGGGCTCAAGGGTCCAAGTGAGAGCCCTGGGTGGGGAAGCAGGAAAGGGACAGTGCTCCTGACAAGGCAGGACCAATACCAGTACAAGAGCTCCTTCTCCACTTTCAGGCTTTTAAAATGATCTTGGAAAAAAACCAAAAAGCACATAAGAGCCACAAAACTGGATTTGCAGCCTCCAGAAAGAAGCCTGCAGTAAGAGGCTGAACAAGCACAATCCCTTTAGCTTATTAGGAGACTGAGAAGCGTTGCAATTCCAGCGTGTAAGCTACCATGGTAGGAAATGACAAAGGACTAAAGGCTTTTTAATATAGAAGAGGAAGGAAAAGCCAGCTACATTCACAAATACATGTTCTTTGTAGTGTGAGCAATGGGACCTGTATCCATACCCTCAGCTCCACTCTCTTCAGCGTGCTTTGGCAAAACACCATCTTTTAGGCTCAGTGCAGAAGTAACTGGGCAAAAACAGATGCTCAGGCCAACCTGAGATGGCTGGGCAGGTAAAAAGGTCCAGGATTATTTGCACTGCTCAGGCCTAGCTAGCAGGAGGTGGTCAGAGCAGAGGAAAGGGCTTTTCTGAGCTCTCACGGCTAAGGGAAAGGGCAAGGCACGGAGGTCTGCAGTAGCAGTTTTCCATCCAATTTGAAGAAATTTGCAGCAAACTGTTCTGCCCCGCAACCAGACATGGCTGATACAAGAAAAGCAAGAGGCAGGATCAAAAACAGTGGCAGCCAAATGGCAGACGCTCCCTTCGTGGCACAGATCCCCAGGCTGAGACACTGTTCATCCAGGAGAAGATGCTGCCAAGAGGGAGTCTGTGTAAGGAAGCTGGTTGTAGTAAAGGACTTTTCACCATCTCTGACTTCTTTCTTTGGCCAACCCCACGAATCAGCCCTACTGCATGTCTGCCAGGAGGGCACGGGACACGGGCGCTGCCTCGCTGCTCTGTGCCGCAGCGTTGCTCCTGGCAGCCCCCAGGCAAGCCCCATGCCGGGAGAGGGCTCCGGCCCCAGGTCCCAGGCTGATGCAGGCGTGAGCCCCGTGGGGCGCAGTGCCGCAGCGGCAGGACCCGCTGCACCGGGGCAGCGGGCAGAGCAGAGGGGATATGGTGTGCACAGCTCTTAAGAGACGGAGAGGAGGAATCTGGGCTGGGTAGGAACACCGGGTATTTATCAATATAGAGAATTCATTACATGTTACTTGCTCTAACACACACACGCACGCACGCACACACGCACACCCCCCCAACCCCTGCACCAGGGAACCCATCACCCTCCTGCAGGCAGGGCTTGGGCCATGAGTCCATAATACAACAGGGTGGCTTCCCAGGGAGTCTCAAACAGATGCAGGCCACCTTCTGCAGAGGAGTCCCTCCTGCTCCACTCACGAAGCCCCTGGTGCCTGGAGGCCACAGGGTGTTATACGTCCTGGGGTTCCTCAGGGGCGCTGGGCCTTCAGACGGTTCCTGCGGCCAGCCTTGGCCCCGCGCTGGGCTCCCTTCATCAGGCCCTTGAACTGGCCCTGCATTTTCGCCCGCTTCCTGGAGGGAGGAAGGAGCAGGAGGCTGGGTTAGTGCGGGCACCGGGCACACCTAACGCACAGGGATGCTCCAAGCTCTGCAAGGAGCAGCGCAGAGGCTGGCAGGGAGCTCCCAGACCCATTCAAAAAAAACCCAAACCAACAAAAAACTCCAAAAGGACAAAAAGCAGGATCAAACCCAGGTTTTGGCCCCATTCCCGACCCTGTGCCCTTCCCAGCTAGCCTCACCTTCTGTTGAGTCTAGCTCTGTTCAGGGGGATGTAGGCGTAGGGGTCAAGCTGGCCCTTCTTCTTCACGTCGCCTTTACCTTTCTGTGGGAAACAGTGACATGGGAGAAGATGCAGCACCAGGGGAGATGCCTGTGTCCTGTTCTGGTGCAACCCTGCCACCCCGCCATCCCAAAGACTATGTTGCAGTGGGGTGCCAGCTGAGCACATGGCCCTGGGAGCTGATTTCCCACCCAGATGATGCTACAGACACCTGCTTTGAGCAGTGAGCAGGAACTGGCTACGGCAAGGGCAGGACAGGGACTCCAAGATGGGCTGGCAACGTTCACAGGTACTGAGTGTTTGGCAACTCCTCTTGGAGCAGAGATCCCCTCCAGCCTTGGTGCTACTGGACCAGACCCCCAGCAAACAAACGGTGCTTCCTGCCCCAGCAAAGCCCCAGGCATCCCCCCACCCAAACCCTGCGACCCCCTGGGTCCCTCACCTTGGATCTGTACTCCGCACCAAAGGCTGGCTGCTTGTCCAGCGGCCGGTGGATCCCAGAGCCTCCGGCTGGAAAACAGGGAATGTGTGTGGGAAGGGGGTCCCAAGGCTCCCCCTTCCCAGTTCCAGGCTGGGGGAGCTGCTCCTGGTTTTGCCTCCAGGTCTTGGGTGTGAGGACAGCAGAGAAGGGTGACCATTTCCCACGAGCAAAAATCTCTGCTCCAGCTGCCCTGGAGCAGCCTGGTAAGATGGGTACGTGGTTCTGGCCCCCTGGGGAGCCCCAGACTGGGCACAGGCGAAGGACTTACCTCTGTACTGAGGGTAGGTCCCGGCCTCGGGTTCCTCATCATCTGGCTCTTCTCTGAACCGACGCTTCTGGCTTTTCTTCTGCAGAAGAAGGCATCGAGGACTCTGTAGCTGGCTTGTCCTTACAGTTCTGCCCTCTAGTAGACCCCTAACCTCTCGATTCTTCCCATGGGGGCCCAGAGACCTTCCAGACTGCCTGCACATGTCCCCTGTCCCCAGCCAGCCTCCCGCACCCCCGCTCCAAGCAACTGGCACTTGCCCAGTGTCCCCACTGGCCTCTTGGGCAGAGCTGCAGCTGCCACGACACAGGCAGGACTGTGCCACCCCCCCCCCACCCATCTCCCCGGGACCACAAGCCCCATACTCACACTGCGGAGGCCCACATCTTGCAGCACATCTGCCATCTCCTCATCCACTCCTAGAGCACAGGACAAGAGGGTCAGCGCAGGATGCGGGTGCAGGAGAGCCCCCGTACTGTGCCAGCCCCCGGAGCAGGCTGCGGGAGCAGTGTGCCCCTGCCCAACTGGCACTGGTGCCTGTGTCCCCTCCAGCACCCTCCTGGTGATGGAGGGGGCTGCCTCTCCTGGGTGGCAGTGGCCCAGAAGGGAGCCACTGGGTGTGACACAAGGCCATACCAACCCCTGCCACTTCCACCCACATCACCCCAAGCTCCCACGTATGGGTGGGAAGAAGAAAAACATTTGGAGTACCAGAGCAAGTCTAGTGTGGCCCCCCGCACCTAGGCAGTACCTTTGGCTTCATCATCATCCACCTCCTCCTCCTCTTCGTGGATGATCAGGCGCCCGTCCTCAGACACCTGGAAGTCATGGCTCACTCCTCTGGACCGCTTGGGGCCTGGCTTGGTGGCTGCTCACAGAGACATGGGTCAGGGCCTGGGGAAGGACCCACTCCCGGGGGCAATCGTACCCCCAGGGCCCCTGTCCATCCCACCCCAGCCACATCCAAAGCTCCGCTACTCACCCAGCACCCGCTGGGACACGTTGGGGTCCAGGAAGTTGAGGGGCTCATCCTCTTCCCCTTCCTTCAGCCAGGCCTGGCCCTTCTGCCGTGCTTGCTTCCTCCACTCCTTGCTCCGCCGCCGTTCCTCCTCTTCCTCCTCCTCGTCCTCTGAGTCAGCCAGGATCTCCTCCATGCTGGTCAAAAGGCAGAGAGGATGATGGAAATGGAGTAAGCCCAGGGGTGCAGACCTTAGCCTGCCCCACAGCACACAGCAGCCCCAGAGATGTCCCCAGCATCTCTAGAGGCACCAGCTGAGCAGATCCAGCACGAAGCCCTCTGTGGGGGCTGCTTCTTCTTCACCCCTGGCCCATCTTCACCTGTCTCCTCTGGGCTGTGCTGGTGGTGCCTCCTCTTCATCCGTATCTGCAGCCGCCTGCCTGAGGGCACGCTGCTTGCGGCTCCGGGCTTCTGCCTTGCGAATGTTCACCAGCACCTTGTGGTACTCGGCCGGCAGCAGCCCTTTCACCAGCTCGAAGCTGAGGAGCGCACAGAGAGCGGTCAGTGCCCACCTCTTCCCACACCGCTTCCCAAGGAGCTCCCTCGCTGCCCCAGCGTGGGTCCAGCATGACCCAGGAGCCCCCGGCTCACCCAAACTTGCGGATGAACTTGGTGAAGAGGTTTCGCAGCTTCATGCGGAAGTGGCGTCTCATATCATCCGAAAGGTTCCCCACAGCCTCCAGCTGCCAGGACAGAGACCCTCAAGACCAAAGCACCCCTGCCCTGGGCACTCAGCCTCCCTCCCTTCCCCTGCACGGCCACCTTGCACACCCTGCTGCCCCCTCCCCACACCCATCCCACTCAGGGTCATGGGGAGGTCTCCCTGCTTGGCAGGGACGGTTCATGGGGGTTCTCTGGCAGGTCTATGCCAGCATTCAGGAAAGGGGCCTCCTCACTGCCTTCTCAGCCACCAACATCAAGGTTGTGCCCCTGGCTCCCAGGCAGAAGCAGGATGCAGCTGGAGATGCCCCCAGCTGCTGAAGGCAGCCCCAGCTCTGCCCCACCACCCCCTTCAGGGCACCCCGCACAGGATCTCACCATCGTCTGGACGTGCTTGGCCAGCAGCTTGGTGTCCACCAGCAGCAGTGTGACCTTGAGGAAGCCCAGGGCCGCCTTCACCACGTCCCGTGTGCGGGAGGCCAGCAGCAGGCAGATGTTCTGCAGGAGCTGCTCCACCACGCTCAGCTCCAGGTGATCTGTAACCACAGTGGGGCTTAGCCACAGCTGGCCTCCTCTCGGCACCCTCCTTTGCCGAGGGTGCTGCCTCGTCCCCCTGTGCTGCCCCCATTCCCCCAGCCCTCCTGCTCCCATTCACCTTTGAACTCGAAGAACAGGCGGGTCAACGCCAGCACCGTGCAGCTGATCATGGTGACCGAGCCCGTGAGCCCCGCGTAGACCAGGAGCAGGAACCGCTGCATGGCCTCTGCAAGAGCGGGATGACTCAGGCCGCCGCTCGCCCCGTGCCCAGCAGCATCCCT
The DNA here is from genome assembly GCA_009819775.1 of Phoenicopterus ruber ruber. Classification (NCBI taxonomy): domain Eukaryota; kingdom Metazoa; phylum Chordata; class Aves; order Phoenicopteriformes; family Phoenicopteridae; genus Phoenicopterus; species Phoenicopterus ruber. Next base: position 25,262,043 of record CM020221.1, on the reverse strand, counting down.
GGCCCGTTTCAGCAGGGTGGTGGGCATGGGTCTGATCCCTCCAGGGCTGGAGCGGCCGTGGGGCTGAGCAAGCGGAGCAGGAGCTCACCTTGGGGGGTGGGCCCAAAGCGGATGAAGGCATGTCCCATCTCCACGAGCAGCACGAAAGCGTTCTTGCGGGCACCCACTGACACCTCCTTGGTACACAGGATGACCTGGAGGCACATGAGCACGTCACATCACTGCTGCCACCCCTGCAGCCAGAACCAGCCGGGTCCCCCCAGGGACCACGCTCACCTCCGGGACCAGGGCGGTGATGAAGGGCTCGTGCTCTGCAGAGAGCTGCTTCACGATGTGGAACAGGCACTTCAGCCGGGGCTGGAGAAAGAAACAGACAGCGCTGGTACACCCAGGGACGCACACCCGGCTGCCCCCGCCGCCCGCACCATCCCCTCCCCTCCCAGCAGCGGCTGAGCTCTGCCACCACAGCCCTTGCTCTCACCCTCTTGGCCGGGGATGCCGCGCTCTTGAGCGAGTCCAGCAGTACCGTCTGCAGATCCCGCAGGTGGGAGCGGACGAAGGCCTGGCAGGGGGCATGGGGAGCAGCACACACCTCCTCCAGCACACGGTACGCCTTCTTCTGCATGCTGCGCTCCTTGCTCTGCAGGGACAGCCAACATGCCCCCGCTGTCAGGGCAGCCCCTTGCCATGGTGTCTGAAGGGACCCCATGCCACTCAGCAGAGACCTGTCCCGTATAGCAGCTGCTCGGCCCCCCAGAGCGTGCGTCCAAGTTGGCAGCAAGCAGACGGTGCCCCACTGCACCCCCTGTGCCTGTTGGGGCTGGGGCCCGACTCACCTGGAGGGAAGGCTGGATGGTGCGGTACAGGGAGCCCAGGGACTGCTCGTCAGCGTAGGGTGCCATTGCCACCACCAAGTCCAGGATGGAGAGCCTGCAGCAGAGAAGGACATGCAGGTGGGTAACTGCAGCATCACTAACACTGCCCGACCAAGCTGGGACTCCGGCTGCGAGTCTCATCGGATGCATGAGAGCGGCACATCCCACACGGGACAGTACGAGTGCCCTAGCACCGCTCACCGGGAGGAACCTGGCAGCTTTACCCATTAGGTTGTTACCTGGCAAACTCGGAGCTCTCGGGACTGGTCAGCTTCTCGCTAGCTTTCTGCAGGAACCCACACACCATCTGCAGGGCAGGCACACAGAGTAGGATCAGAACTCACCGAAGGGAGTGTTTTTACAAGAGTTTGCAATCCACCTGGCAAACGCCTTGCCACAGGACCTTGTGGAGACTAGAAGCACCACGGGTCCAAAAAGAGCCGGACAAATTCCCAGAGGGCTCATGAACGATATGCCACATGTGGCTGCAAGACGGGAAATCCCAGACCACTGGCTGGGAAGGGCTCCCTCCCCATGAGGGCAAGGAAGGGCTGCTCTCTGCCCAGCTTCTTTCTTCTTGTCCTCTTCAGTCAGGCAGGCACCCACCACAGCCCCATCAAACTGGGTCCAACTGGGAGATGCTGGCCCAAGCCAGCACAACCTGCCCCATAGCCCCAGGCCCCGCTCACCTGGGGATCGGTGATGGTCAGGTAAGCTCGGACAGTGTCCAGCACGGAGCGGCGCTGAGCACTGCTGCCTGCGTCCTCCTCTGGCTGGCTGTACACGTTGAATAGGATGGGTAAGAAATTTTTGGCAAAGCGACCCACTTCTGCCCGCTCCGCATCTAGGGAGAAGGTGACAAAGGGGTGTGGATCAGCACCTCCCCTCTCTGGGTCACCGCAGGAGACAGGGACCCACCACGAGGGTCTATCCCCCCCAACCTGTCTCGCAGCCCTTGTGGATGAGGGTGCGCAAGGCCTGGCACACAGTGGGGCGCAGGTCCGGGCGCTCGCTGATGGCCATGCCCAGGGTGCGGGCCAGCCCCTTGAAGGCCCCCAGCACGTCTGTGGGGTGGGTGCAGAAGCCAGGCAGCAGGGTCCAGACCTGCAAGGCAAAGGGAGAGGTGGGAGGCCAGCACCCTTCGCCTGGGTCACCATTCCCCAGCCTGGCATCACAGGCATGCCACAGCAGGGCTCCTGGGCACTCCTCATTACCTGCCACTGCAGCGTGTCGTAGATCTTGGCCTCCACGCTCTTCCCAGCCTGGGTAAACTCCAGGGCTGCAGAAGAGAAGGGGGAGATGAGCAGAGCAGCAGAGGTGGCAAAGCCCCGCTCCGCCTCAGGGAAGGGAAGGGAGGTCCCACGGAGCACCCTGGGGCTCCCAGGAGCGCAAGACCGCACCCACCGGGACCCCCACCGTGCCACCCTCCTCACCTCTGCTTTTCAGGGCAGCCGCCAAGGGCAAGAAGTAGCTGGTGAAGAAGCCGAGCCGTGCGCCCTGCACGTAGTCACGCAGCACCGGCAGGAGCCAGCTGCGGGGGAAATCCAGTGTCTCCCTGGGGAGGGAAAGCACGGGTCAGGAAAGTGCAGGCGCTGCCGGCATCGGCCCCTGGGCACAGGGCACCTCCACCCAGCCCCAAAGCTGGGCACAGGGAAGCTCGGCAGAGCCAAACACCTCCAGCACCGCATGCGGAATGAACAAACGGCTGCAAAACAGCCACCATCACAGACAGACTGGCAGCTAGTCATCTCCCAGTATCAGCACTGGGGGGGAAACAGAGAAAGTATGAGCCAAAGAAAAAAAAAGGGATAGCACTCTGCTAAGGCTCCTGGGGGCACTGGTCATTTGCACTGGCTCCTGGAGAGGTCCGAGAAGGTGCAGATGAGAAAGGTGCAAGAGGAAAATGGTTTCTCAGCTGGAGACCAGTGTTCTCCGCTGCTGGGAGCCGGCGCAGGACCTGCTACCCCACGGCTGTACTCACTCCTTGCCGTTGATCTCCAGGGGCACAGCTTCCAGCAGCACCTCAGGGCCCATGGTGCTCACGGCAGCCCCCACCGCCTGGTCCACTTCAGCGGTGTAGGGGAAGTGTGGGGAGAGACGTAGGTCACACAGGGACTGGAGACACTGTGGGGACAGGGCAGGACGGTCACAGAGGAGCCACGGAGGCAGGTCTGGCACGTGTCACTTGCTATTCCTGCCCAGGGATGCCAGCTTCCCCGCGTGTCCCCGTGCCGAGTCCCAGAGCCGCACACACCCTGCCCACGCACGGGTGGGACAGCGGGCACCAGGGCGGCCCCGCTCTGCAGGTGGAGAGGGCAACGCAGCCCAGGCAGCAGTGCAGCCACCCCACCTGCCTCCGCGGGTGAGCCTGACACCTCTGCGCCCTCCCAGCCTGGCTCACCTTCCTCATGATGGGGTAGCACTGCTTCCCACATGTCTCAAAGAAGATCTCCAGCACCCGCAGCACCTCGTCCCACGCTGCGTGGAAACGGTATGTCAGGCCTTCCTCCACTGATCTGGGGACGAGAGAGGAGATGGTCACACCAGCAGGGACCGACCCAGCACCGATCAGGGACCGGGTAGAGACTGCTCAGAGCTCAGCCGGGCCCACAGGGACAGCCTCTCCCACACCACTGCTCCTCACCTGAACATCTTGCACAGGTAGGCGGCAGGGGCTGGGGCAGACGCAGAGATGGTGCCCAGCTCATCCATGTGGGGAGCGATGCACTCGCTCAGGAGTGTCTGCAAGGGCAAACAAGGAAAATGGGGTGGCAGTGGACTGCAGATCCCCCAGCCTAGCAGGCACAGAGGGGCACAACACCCCCCAGCAAGCCCCAAACCCTGGAGCACAGCCCGCCGTGAGGACCAGGGCAGCCAAGCAGGGAGAGGCACCCATGTGCGGTACCTCCAGGGTCTGCGCCGCTGCCGACACCACCTGGGAGTGCGGGGAGAGGAAGCAATTCATGGCAGCCGAGAAGAGCCGGGGCAGGTGAGCCCAGCACAGGTCCTTCTGCAGCCTGGAGAAGAGAGACAAGGCAGGTGAGAGACGGAGCAGCCACCTCTCCCCCTGCCCAGCCACGACCCCTGCCCGCACCTGCCCAGGTTGACGTGTGCCCGCTCCATGGTGGACAGCCAGGTCAGCAGCGGCTGCAGGTCACTCGTGCTGGGCACGTAGTCGTAGAGGGCCTGGGGAAGCAGATGGTGGGTGGGCGGGCGCCGCAGCACTGCCAGCCCCGTCCCTCCCCGTGCCAGCACCCCAGACTCACGGTGATGATTTGGGCATTGAGCTCGGCTGGCAGGCAGGCCACGCTGGCCTGGGCACTGAAGAGGCTGTGGAAGGCTTGCATGGCGCACGCCGTCACCAGCTGCGAAGGACATGGCGTCAGGAGTGGGGACTCCATGGCAGGTGGCACCTCTTCACACCCTCTGCCCCCCCTACCCCAAATAAGGGTCTGCCCAAGGAAGCCCAGCACTGCTGCGACTGCACCCCATCTTCAGCCTCCCTCTTTCACAGCAGGCAGGCCAACAAGACCAGCTGTCCAGGGATCCTCCCTGTTTGCATCCTGCATTTCCAGGCCCCCAGACGGTAGCCAAGGAGGTTCGAGCCCTTCCAGGGCGCAGCTGAGGGGAAAAGGGGCTGCCCTCGCCATCCCCAGTGTGGGGACACTCACCACGTGGCTGAGAGTCATGACTCGGAGCAAGGTCTCGCAGCAGGTCTTCACCACGGCTGCAGGGAAGCAGGGCAGCAGGTCCCGCAGCAGGGCGAGGATGTGCAGGGTGGTGGTCGCCTCCTTGGTGCCTGTGGGAGCAGAGCAATGTCTGAGCCCATGGCACCCCGTGGCAAAGCCTTGCCCGAGGCAAAGTCCCCATGACAGAGCTGGGGCTGACCCATGAAGCTGGGGTGAACACCCCCCTGACTTCTGGGAAGAGCAGAGCAACAGACAGATGGCTGAGGATCCTCCAAAACACCTTAGGTGCCCCAGAAGCATCTCATACCCTCCGCAGCAATCCAGGGTGCTGCACCCTCCCCTCTTCCCTTCATTATTGTCCCATGGCCACAGGGCCCCCCACACTCAGCTGCAGACCCCTTGCTCCAGTGCCCCACACCTCCAGCTTTTTCAATCTCCTGCACGCAGAACTTGGCGGTGGAGGGTGCCGCAGGGTGATGCTCAGGGGCCGCATCTCCAAACATGAACTCGCTGCCCCTCAGGACAGAGCACACGCCATACTGTGCCGCTTTCCGCACCTGGGGAAAGGAGAACCCAGGTGAGTAGATGCCACGGACCCTGGGGGCACAGCCAACCCCAGAAAATGAGCCCCAAAAGCAGTGTCATCCCTCGCCAGGGGCACCGGGAGCTCACCTTGGGCTTGGTATGAACACAGAAGCTCAGCAACCCGTGATAGACCTGGAGAGTGATGGGGTAACTCCAGGCTGCCAAGTCCTGCTTCCGCAGCAGTGTGGCCAGGCAAGAGAGGACCTACGACAAAGCGAGCAGCAGGTGCGTTAGCATCACCCCACAGAGACACCCCTCATTGCAACGGCCTCAGGCCGAGCACCCAGCACCACCCTACAGCAGAAGCCTCGACCCCAGCTCTCAGCAGACCCCGGGCAGAGCTGGCACAGCTGGCTGCCTCTTGGCTACTCACCCATCGCAGGGCAGAGGTGGAGCTGCTGCAGGCCTGAGAGGACACGATACCCATGAAGGCTTTTGAGGCATCTGAGAACTTTTTTATGAGCACGGGGCTTGGAACCCTGCCGGAAGAAGGGGGTGCGTCAGTGGTGCAAGGAGCAGGCAGCCGGTGGCAGTCTCGCAGGGAACCGCATCCCCAGCCCACCCTGGTTGGGTCACTTGCCCAGCCCGGCAAGGGGGGCAGCACCAGCCCCTCTTCCATAATGGGGCCAAGTAGCTCTCCCCACTCCTTTGCCAGCCGCTCACCGCTTTAGGACGAGGTTGAGCAGGTAGGCGACAGCAGCCAGCGACTCGGGGGACTCCACTGCCTCCAGCGTGGTCATCTGGGAACAGAGGAGGGGTGAGCGAGGGGAAGCAGGGGTTCACACCAGGCCAGCCCTTCCCCATCCCCAAGCCTTGGGGAGGGGAGCAGAGAAACCAGGAGCAGCCCAACAGCATCTCTGCCAGAGAAGGACGCCCAGGGTTTTGGCTAGGAGCACAGCACGTTCCACCACCACCCCTCCCGAGAGCACGCTCAGGCTGCCAACAGCAGCTCCCCTCATGCCTCCTCCCCACGACCATCACTCACCAGCACGGCAAAGTACTCCGTCTCACTCTCCTTGCCCCCCCGCGAGCGGATCACCTCTGTCACGGCCGCCAGCACGGCGCAGATCTACAAGCAGCAAGTGGAGCAGGTCAGCACCCTCAGCTTCACGTCCCGGGGGTCCATCCCCACTGGACCCCCACCTAGCCCTGCTCCTCCCCGTACCTCTTTGTGAGCAGCAGAGTTGGACTCCCAGAAGCGCTGCACCTTGCTGAAGGTGACGTTGGTGCAGTCACTCAGCCCGCTCAGGAAGGTGCCGGAGGACTTCTCCGTGGCAGCCTCCCCTGCATCGTCCTCCTCCATATGGAGCTGAGTGCTGTCACTTGGCCGCTCCAAACGCAGGGACCCTGACTGCAGCTCATTGTGCAGCTTCACCGCATCCACTGTCAAGTTGCTTTTCTCTGCCAGGGTGAACGGGTACACTCAGAACGGTGAAATCATATTGCTCTGCCATCCACCCCGAAACCCCCTATGCCCCACCTCCTTCCCCTCCCAGCTGGACCAGCTTGACTGGAGCTCATCTCCAGCATGTGGGACATGGATGCTGCTTCCTCCTGATGGGAGAAAGCGCATTGATAACTGGAGAGAGCTCATAATTCCTGTGAAAACAAACCAGGGCACAGTCCAGCCATCTCCTCTGACGGAGAGCATCACATCCTCACAAACACATCCTGGTGTACTGAGGCTTTAACGCTGTGGTGCTCCATTTATCTTCTTCTACCCGGAGCCCTGACAACCAGACAGCCAAGGCACGGGCTTTGCATCCCTCTAAGTCACAGACACCAGCTTGCAACCAGCTGCAAGAGGACAGTGCATGCTGCAAGAGGCATTTCTTCATCGGCAGGAGAAAGATCTCCTTGGCCAACGGCAGCCAGGGCTGTGAAACTCCAGCCCCTCGCAGACCGCAATGCTCTGGGGTTTGTCCTCTCCATCGTGCGGCCTTCTGAATGAGAGTCTCTATTGCGTTCCTGTCTGTGCCAGGCACCGCAGCAGCACTCACAGGCACGGCCATGGGCTTTTGGGAGCCCGAATGGCTCCTGCCATGAGCCTGCCGGGAGGTCACGCTGCTGGGACACAGGTATCCTGGCAGCTGCGGGCAGGGCCTCGCACCGGGCCCCGGCAGGGTGGCAGGCATTGCTGTACGCCGTGCCCCGTTTCACGCCCACAGGCCCGGTGTCACGGTGAAGGTAACGAGGACACACTCGTTACGCTGCGGGCTCCGTTCTCCTCCCTGGTTTTCTGCCTCCGCCTCCCGGGGCTGCAGCGCGGGGGTCAGCGGCTCCGGGCCCTCCTGCCCCCGCCCCAGCTCTCGGGAGCCGAGGACCCAAAGGCTCGCCCCGCAGCCTCCCCGCACCCCCGCAGCCCCCGCCGGGAAGGGCCGGGCACAGGCAGGGAGCTGCCCGCACCCGGGGCCCCTGCCCGCACCGAGGGCCCCTGCCCGCCTCCCTGCCCTCACCCGCGGGCCGGCTGCAGAAGCGGCTGCGGGCGGCCAGGCGGTGCTGGCGGGTCTCAGGGTTGCAGTCGCTGCTGTGGCCCTTCCGCCACCGCTTCAGCTTGGCGGCAGCACCCGAGCGGAGCCGCCCGCTCCGCGCCATGCTGGAACCGGCTCCACGTGCCGCCGCGCCGCGCCCCGCTTCCCTTCCGCTTCCGGCGCCCGCCGCCATCTTGAGTGAGGGCACCGCTGCCCTCAGGGCTAGCCACCTCCCAGCGGGGCCGGCGGGGAGCGGTGCCGAGGAAGCTAAGCGGGGTCGCGCCCGGTTGGGGCTTGGATGGGAGACCCGAGGGGCCTAGGGGCAGCGGTCAGCAAGAGAGGCTGTCTGACATCCCCCTGCAGGGGGAGAAGGCACCGCCGGTGCCGCACCCGTATGGAACCGTTCACACTGAGCCCGCAGCCGGGTCGGCACCCGACACGGGTGAGCAGCCACGACAAGTTACTACGTGTGCATTACAGCGCTGTCACGTCACGGCCCTGAAGGTCGCGCCGCCCTTCGCGACCGCGCCATGCGCTACGTGCGCCTCCACCCGCCCGCCGGTTTGCGCATGCGCGCCAGCCCCCTTTGCCGCGCGGGGAGAGGCGGGGCGGTGCCGGTAGCGTCAGTCGCGCGCGGCAGCAGCGGCGGCAGCGTGAGGAGAGAGCGCGCGCGCACCGACCTCCCCTCAGCTCCGCTCCTCCACCATGGCCGCCTACCGCCTCGTCCTCGTCCGCCACGGCGAGAGCGCCTGGAACCTGGAGAACCGCTTCAGCGGCTGGTACGATGCGGATCTCAGCCCCGCCGGTCAGCAAGAGGCTCGGCGCGGCGGCGAGGCCCTCCGAGGTACCGGTGACCGTTAAAAGGCGGGGGGGGGGGATAGGCCATGTGGGGGGGGTGCGGCCTAGTGCGGCCACCTCAGGCCTAATGGAGGTGGTTTGGGGGCCCTCCGTTGCCGGCGGGGGGGGGGTTCTCCGATACCGGTCGTGTCCCCGCCGCCGCTGGCCCGCCCTAAAGGGTGAGCCGCCGCCGGCGGGGACGCGACCGGTACTGATGCGGTGAGGCCGCCACCCTTGGCCCCTCAGCTGTTGCCTCAAGCCCAGCACTCACTTCCCCGGTGTCCCCTTCCCCGTTCTTTTCCAGATGCCGGCTACGAGTTTGACATTTGCTTCACCTCGGTTCAGAAACGGGCCATCCGTACCCTCTGGACCGTCCTGGATGCCATTGATCAGATGTGGTTACCGGTTATCCGAACCTGGCGCCTGAACGAGAGGCACTACGGGGCCCTCACTGGTTTGAACAAGGCTGAGACGGCGGCGAAGCATGGTGAGGCACAGGTGAAGATCTGGAGGCGCTCATACGACATCCCTCCACCTCCCATGCAGTCTGATCACCCCTTCTACAGCACCATCTCCAAGGTAAGACCCATTGCTTTTCATCCACCTTGTTGGGAGGCTCCTAAAAGGCACCTTAGGTCTCTGCAGCATGGTCTGGCTTCCTCCACAAGCTCTCCTCTGTCTCTGTTGCAGCAGTCAGGACTGTCGTGCATGGTGCTGCTTGGTGTTGGGCTGAGTTTGTCCCGCTCCCTCCCTGGGGAGTTGAACCCCTGGGCATTGCGTGGACAGATTAAAAGCAGAGGGGATGATACCTCTGTTAATCATTAGTCATGTGACCCGTGTATGGATGTTTGCTCTGGTCTCTTTGCCCAGAGCAAGTGATATGCAGCTTTCCCTAAGAGGGGTTCAGAGCCCCAGCTGTAGCCGAGCACAGGCTCAAACTTCAAAGGCGCTTCTTTGCTTCCAAGCCCAGCTTTGCCTACTTGTAGCAGGTCCCCAGGCAGAGAATTTGGGGTGGGGGGATGAAGGCTTTGCCACCCCACCTTCCCACACCGCGTTGGGCTGCTGTGTGAGCGTGGCCGTTCTCCCAGGACCGTCGCTACGCTGACCTGACGGAGGACCAGCTGCCAACGTGCGAGAGCCTGAAGGACACCATCGCCCGGGCTCTGCCTTTCTGGAATGAGGAAATCGTCCCACAGATCAAAGAGGGAAAGCGAGTCCTTATTGCTGCCCACGGCAATAGCCTGCGTGGGATCGTCAAGCACCTGGAAGGTACGTGAGACCTGCGGGGGTATTGTGGGGGTCTTTCCACTGCCCTGGCTGGCAACGTGCGAGCAGGGCCGTGAGTGACGGCACCTCTGTGTTTGCAGGCATGTCAGAAGAGGCCATCATGGAGCTGAACCTGCCCACCGGCATCCCTATCGTCTACGAGCTGGACAAGAACCTGAAACCCGTCAAGCCCATGCAGTTCCTGGGGGATGAGGAGACGGTGCGCAAGGCCATGGAGGCCGTTGCTGCTCAGGGCAAGGTCAAGAAGTGAGGGCGGGGAGCAGGCTAGCACGTAGTAGAGCCCCCCTGCCGTCCCCCACCCCTCTGTGCACACCCCCCACAGCCGTAGGAACTTGGAGCTGCGGAGCTGGAGCAGCTCCCCAGGATTAGGCCCGTTCCCTCAGGACCAGGCTCCCCTCTGCAGACAGCCTGGGGGCCCGGGGGCAAGGGGCTGCGCGCGCGGAGGTCTGGTGTGAGAGGGAGCCCCGGCTCTGCCAGGCAGCGACCACGCACCTCTCCGCGCCGAGATCCCAGCCCTCGGGCCCCGTCTGCAGGGGGATGCGCCGAGCGATCCCTTGCTGTGCCAGGCTCCTCTGCTTTGCTTCCCCGGCAGCTCTCGTCACCCGGTTACTGTAGTTCTGTTGCTTGATTTAGTCATCCCGGGAGCAGTGGGGCGAGTGCAATGCAGGCAGCGACCAAGATGGGTACCCCTTCCCCTTGTGGGTGCGTGGCACAAGGACTGGGATGCGCAGACACTGAAAGGGTTGTGTTTTGGTGTGTGTGGTACAGCACCCAAGGGTGGTACTTGCGACTCTGGACCTAGCTCTGCCAGCCCCTGCTTTAACTTATTGCCTTTGGACAAGGGCAAGGGAGGGAGCCTGTCGTCTGGAGGTTCATGTCCGCCACATACTTCCCCCAGCCGAAGCCCATCCTAGTCCTGCTGGTGAAGCAGGTGCCGTTGTGCCCCATCCCACGCGCGTGAATGTGCCCTGTCACTGTGGCTTCCCCCTCTGCCGGCGTCGCGAGCCTGGGCTTGTACGGGGTCAGTGTAACTGTCTGACAATAGCAGCTGTCTTGTTCCGGTTCAATAAAGAGTAACGTGCAGTAACGGGGTGTCGGTGCTCTCCTCTGCCGCGTGCTCACGGGGCTGCCGGCTGCACCCAGTGCCCGTCACGTGTGTGAGGCAGCGGGCGCAGACTGGGGCGCAGACGCGTTCTGGGCTCGGGGGAGCAAAGCACAGCTCCCCAATCCCTGCCGCTCCATGGTTTGCCGGCTGCGGGTGCGGCACGCCCTTGGCCCCAGAGGCAGGCAGGACACGCGTGGCCTGCGGAGATGCGGCGCCCGGGGTTGAGCTGCAGCCCGTACCCGTTATCAGTGCAGGGAGACAAGCTGTGCTCCGCACTTGACACCGATGTGGGGAAACCGCCCTGGCGAGGCAAGTGCCGGGAGGCAGCACCGCCCAGAGCACTCTGCCCTCCGCCTGGCTGCGGCAGAGCTGCCGGGTTGTTCCCTTTCCCGGCAGCGGGTGGGGAACACGTGCTTCCTCCCAGCCGCAGTGCTGCGGAAGCTGTCCCAACGGCCCCGCCACAGGAGCCGCACCAGCGGGCTGCAGGCAGCCACAGCCACCCCTCTGGGCCATAACCGAGCAGAGCACGGAACTCCCAAAAAATATTTATTATCCACAAATAGAAAATTCATCCTGCGGGCGAGGGCCCATCTGGCTGTTCCGGCCTCCTGCATGCGTGGAGGAGGCTGGAGCCCAGGGGCCGCTCTGGCCCCACAGACCCCAGCCCGGCAGCCCCTCGCCCCCCAGGCTCCCTGCAGCTCCTCGGGGCGAGGGGGCTGCTAGGTCTGCAGGAACTGGGGCTGCACGCGGGCCACCTTACGGAAGTCCTTGGTGTGCGTCCGCGGGCACTGCATCTCGCACCAGCTGATGGGCACCATCTGCACCCCTAGGGACACCGCCCGTCAGGGGTTCCCCTTCCCAAACACGTGTTCCTCGCCTCCGCCAGCCCAACCCCTCCCCGCCAGGCCGGGCGGTTCAGCCATGTGGGAAAGGAGGCGGCTGCCTCAGCTGCTGCCCCGGTGGGGGCGAGGCAGGACTGGCCCAGCCCGGGCCCCCGTCCCTACCTGCCTCGCTGCGCGCCACCACCACGCCCAGCTCGTTCTCCGCCGTGCTCAGCAGGTAGTTGGACTGCGCGTCCCCCAGCGAGATCTGGTTAGACAGGGGTTAAGGGAAAGGCCTCCCCGAGGGGACTTGGCAAACCCGCCGTCCCCCGCGGGCCCTCCCGGCACGGGGGGGAAAGGATACGACTTTGGCCAGGACTATGTCACCGGGGCGGAAACTCTTGTACACTTCGACCTGCACAGGAGAGAGCAGGCAAAACGGCACAGCGTGTCGGGGTGCTCGTCAGCGGCAGGACGAGTGCCCCCCACCAGCAGAAAGGAGCGGGGGTGGCTGCAGTAGCACAGTCGCCAGCAGCGCCTCACTGACCTTATCTTTCTCCGTGGCTCGAATATCTTCTCTCCTGAAAAAGGAGATGGAGGGATCTGAGCACCAGTGAGCGAAGGCGACTCTCCAGCCCCTGGCAGGAGCTGCCCCGGCCTCCCTGGGCGCTCGCCAGGACTTGCTGGACACCTGCCTGGTGCTCAGGGCAGAGCTCCTGCCAGGGCAGCCGGCTGTGCCTTCCTCCCCCCTTGATGGGCGCTTGGGCACCCCGTCCTGTGGGGAACCCAGCCCCTTCCCTACCGTATGGTCCCCCGGAAGGTGGACTTCAGTGGCGTGGAGCCGACGTACAGGATGTGCACCTTGGCAAAGCGGGAGTTAATGCTGCAAACCTGCCCAGAGGAGAAGGGAATCAGTGCCAGGAGGGGCCTGCTCTCACCCCAGCGCACCCCGCTGCAGGCAGGGAGAGGGCAGGGTGCAGGCAGGACAGGGCTGTGCATGGGGAGCTCGTGTCTCATTCGGCCTCCTCCTCCTTGCGACCAAGGCGGCGGAGGTGGGACACCCGGCAGCGAGCCAGGCGAGGAAGATGATACTTGTGCAACTCAAGACACGCGAATAAGGCCAAGACCTGGTGTGACCCCGGTCCCTCTCCCACCATCAGGACCGTAAGGAAACCAATCCCCCGCTCTGTGCCACCCTTCCTCCAAGCTGCGCCAGGCACTGCCCTCCCCGCGCTCTGCCCCAGAAAGAGTTCTGGAGGGGAGAGCAAGGAAAAACCTCAGCCCACCTCAGCCTCGGGGCAGGCAGCGAGGGCAGGGAAAGTTGAGAGGCAGGTGTCCCCCATGCCAATATCTGGCTTCTTTGTGAGCGAGGGACCCAAGGGAGCCACTGTGCTGCCTCTGCCCTGCTGCGAGTTGTGCAGAGGGTACTAACGAGCCCGGGGTCTCCTCACCCCGCCCCATACGTGCGCAGGAAGAAACGTCAGCGTGGGGCAGAGAGAGCAAAGGGGGAGCCCGGTGCAGGCCGCGAGGTCTGCCGTCGCAGCCCCCTCCGGCGCCCTACCTTGCATGTCACCACGGCCCCCACGTCGGGCAGGAGCTGGGACTCGGCGTCTCTCACCACGGACACGACGGGCAGCTGCAGGGCAGCAGACACGAGGGTTAGCTCAGGGCACGGCCCGTGCGCGGGATCCCGTGGGACCAGGCTTGCAGCAGGTGCCGGCCTGACCCCGTCGGAGCCCCATTCCCCAACTGGGAAGGGGCTGCGCAGCCTCGGCGCCCGGCAGCCGGCCCTGGGGAAGGGCAGCGCGTGCCACGGCCATGCTCACTCCGCTGTTCTCGCTCCTCTTCTCCAGGCAGCCAGCCAGCGAGGAGAAGATGAAGCCGTGCCGGGTGTAAGTCCCGCTGCCAGCCGTGGCCTCCTCCGCGCTGCACAGCCGCTCGCCTAAGGGACAGGGCTCAGGGGCTGACGCTGCCAGGGCGCGGGGCATCCTCGTCCCGCTCCGGGGATCCCAGGCTCCGCACCGCCCGGGCACGGTGCCCGCTCCTGGCCGGCCCAACGCGGCGGGGCAGCCCTCCCCCGGGTCAGTCCCTTTCTGCACCCCCCGGGGCAAACCCCCTCCACACAGCCTCCGCCCGGGCCACCCCTTCCCCGGGCACCCCCCAGCTCCAGGAGCCCCCTCTCCTGCCGCGGGCACCCCACCACCACCAGCTCCTCCTCCTCCCCGGGCCGCCCGGTCCCGCACTCACCGGGAACGCAGTACCGTGCGGGAGGCGCCATGTTCGCTGCCGGGAATCCACCCGCAGAAAGCCCTCGCCCTATTGGTTCCCGGCGGCGCGGCCGCGCTGTAAGCGGCGCGGCTATTGGTTCTCCCCTACCCGGCACGGCGCGTGGGCGCGCTGCCCGCTGGGAGTTGTAGTCCAGCGCCGGCAGAGGGCGCTCCCCGGCATGCTCCGTGCGGCCGGCGCGCAGGCGCAGTGCGCGGGGCGGCGGGCGCTGCCCGTGGGGCCGTGAGGGCGGCGGGCCGCCGGGCATGGAGGCGGCGGGCGGCGGGGCGCGGGCGGCAGGTCGGCAGCGCCGGACGGGGCTGTTGCTGCGGGATGTCATGGGCTTGGGAGGGGCCGTGGGCCACCAGGGGGCTGGGGATGCTGTGGGGCTGGGAGGCGATGGGGGGGTGCTGTGGGCCTGGAAGAGCTGGGAGGCAATGTAGGGGTGCTGTGGGGCTGGGAGTGCTGTGGGGCTGGAAGGCAATGGGGGGATGCTGTGGGCCTGGAGAGGCTGAGGGTGCTGTGGGGCAGGAGGTGCTGTAGGCGTGGGAGGCAATGGTGGGGTGTGCTGTCGCCCTGGGGTGCTATGGGGTTGGGAGGCAATGTGGGGGGAAGCTGTGGGCCTGGAGGGGCCAGGGGTGCTGCGGGGCAGGGGATCCCGGGTGTCATGAGGCTGGATGCAGTGAGGCTGAGGGCTTTTTGCTGTTGGTAAGGGCAGTGTTTGCACGATGGGGCTGGGTGCCAGAGATTGTCTTGGTGCTGTGGGGCTGGGTGCTACTGAAGTGGGGGAGCTGGGCGTTGTGGGGCTGGGCGCCACTGGAGGGTGCCACAGGGCTGGGTCTGGGTGGCTGGACCAGGCAGGGCCCTGGTTGTGCCTGGTATAGGGCCAAACCTAAGGTTCCCCACCCCTGGGCTGTGATGTTGCCTGTGGTCTTGGCTGTGCTGGTGGTTGCTGTCCCATCCCACGGGCTCGGTGCCCCACTGGGATGTGGGGAGGGCCACAGGCAGGGTGAGGGCTGGAGCCCCAGCACCTGACTGGGCCAGGGAGGGTGCATGGCTCTGCTGGAGCCTCATCCCTGTGGCTGTGCTGCTGTCTGCAGGCAGGTGCCTGGGGACGGAGAGGGGTCCTGCCCTGGGGCAGACTGGCTGCCTCCCCTCTGGGCTCCCTGCTCAGCAGCTGCCGGCTGTTGTAGGCAAGGAAACCTCGCTGAGGGGCAGGGAGGTGCTGTGCGTTTGGAGGGGAGGGCTGACCCCAATACCTGCTGCTGGCTGCAGAATTTTGGTTCTTACCACACTGACGACAGGAGGTGTGCCACCCAAAGGCTGCACAGCAGGAAGTTGTTGCTCCACTTTGCACCTGATGTGTTTCAGAGGAAAACTCTTGGCAGAGTCAAGGGGAAACATGGGGAAGGGGGTAGCAACGGGGTTTGCATATCCCACCTGTCCCTTACCAGGGTACAGGAAACCTGGGCAGGAGCCATGCCTGTGACCTGGGGTGGGCTGGTGTCCTCGTGTCCAGCTGCTCCCAGCCTTGGGGTCAACCCCATGCTCATCTGGCAGGGCAGAGGGGAACCCCTGGATCCTTTGGACAGCCCATCTGGATGCTGCAGCTCCTGCCCTTTCCCTCCCTGCTGCTCCCTGAGGGCTGGGCAGCAGGCATGGCAGCACAGGGAGCCAGTCCCTGCTGCACAGGCTTTGCAGCGTGGCACTGTCACCTGGCACCGTGCCGAGGCAAGCACTTGGCCCAGGCTCAGAACGTGCCTTGGCAGGACCCCGGGGCAGCCTCGCTGCTTAATATTGATGGACCCTGCCTGCATGGAGGCCTGGGGGCCCCAGCCCTGCAGATCGTTTTCCCGGCTGCTGGGCCAGCTCGGGTTCCTCCTCGCTCCCAGCACGGCTCTCAGGTGGGATGAGGGGCTCAGTGTGCAGGGGAGCACTTCACAGCATCGCCTCAGCCTGGGGCTGCCCCTGGGCCGCTCCTTCACTGGCGTGTGGCGTTATCCGAGGTAGATCCAGGCAAGGGAAAGGGGGAAAGCGTTGGGACTCTTGGGAGTGGGGCTGTGCAGGGTGGCCTCTGCGGCTTGGTCCAGAGGTTGAGGTGAAGGGACGTAGCATCCAGGCCCTGCTTTTTGCGGGTGAGGAGAGGTACTAGGGGAGGAGGGGTAATCCTGGCCCGGCTCCCCCGCATACGTCTTGTGCGGGTTCCCCCGTTCCTGAAGGTGTCGGGAAGGGCTGGGTCCGGGATCATCCCTGGAACTGGCCCAGCGTCCTGGATGCTCATGCCTTCTCTGGTTTCCTCTGAGTCAGACTCTCCGTGTCACTCCCCCAGCCCCCTCCCCACCGGGAAAGACGAGATGGGACCAGAGAGTGTCTGAGCTCAGACGCTGAGGGGCCTGTGCCCCCGGCTCCATGCAGGGAGCCGTCCCAGCCACAGTGGTCCTGCAGCCTCCAGGAGTCTGGGCTCAGCTCCCCCTGCTCCACATCCTTGTGTGGGGCGAAGGAGAGGCCCCTGCCGTGCTGTCCAGGCAGGCGTCCGGCAGAGTCAGTGCAGGGAGCTGCGCTACCAGCATTGGCACGTCCAGGAGGGAAGACCCTTCCTGAGGGACAGCAGGGTGGCCTGCCCACGCTGAGCTCCTCTTCCCCCAGGCGTGGCACGGCAGGGATGAGGAGCCGGCAGCGGATGTTTGCGGCGGTGATGCGTCTGCTCCTCAAGTGCCTGCGGCTGGGTCGGCGGCGGCGGTTTAAGCTGGTGCGGCAGGCGGAGCAGCTGTGGCAGTACGGGCACCTCTGCCTCCGCTCTCTGCTCTACAACTCCTTCACCAACGGCGACGTGGTGCTCGACTCCCTCTTTGAGCCCGTCTACTGGCTGGTGGACCACGTCACGCGGTGGTTCGGTGTGGTGAGTACCCTCACCGGGCAGGGGGGCACTCGGCTCTGGGGCGAGCGTGCTGCTGGGACAGCTGAGTCTGAGGGCTGCCTATGCTCTAGGCAGGACGGGAGTGGGGACCTCAGTCTGCGGTTCAGATTGGTTTCCTGTGGCCATATCCTGCCCATGCCTCTCCCCAGGCAGTGAGGGGCAGGCGCTGCCTGCTCCGGTGACCCATGTCCCTTTCCCGTAGGTGTTTGTGGCACTGGTGATTGGGCTGACAAGCTCCATTGTGGCCATCGTGTACATCTGCCTGCTGCCCCTCATCCTGCAGACCTACACGCCTGCCTGGATCTGCTGGCACCTCGCCTACGGACACTGGAACCTCATCATGATCGTCTTCCACTACTACATGGCCATCACCACCTCGCCCGGGCACCCGCCGCAGGTGAGGCACCGACTGGCTGCGCAGCCTCTCCCAGCTGGGCACTGGGAACAGCTCGGCCAGCCTGGGCGTTGTTGCAGGAGGCCTCCTCCGGATCGGGGCAGCTAGGCTGGGCGGTGCGGGAGGGGAGGCGGGGGGCCACAGGCGAGGTGGGGAGCGTGGGGAGCAGGGGATGGATGCAGGGCTTGGGTGTACAAACCTCTTCTGACCTGTGCACAGGCCAAGGATGATCTCACCGGCGTCTCCATCTGCAGGAAATGCATTGCCCCCAAGCCAGCTCGCACCCACCACTGCAGCATCTGCAACAGGTAGGGCTCCCTCCCTCTGCCCACCACAGCACTCGGGGCAGCCTCGGGGACCCCTCTTCTCACCCCCTGCCATGCTGCGAGACCGGGGCCCCTTCCCCTCTGTTCTGCTGGCTTCTTGCCTTGTCTCTAGCACAGCCCGTGGGGCTGGGGGGGCTGCCTGCGCCCTCCCAAACAGGGTGCTTGTGCTGGCACTGACACTGGCGCCGCTCTCCTCCCTCCCAGGTGCGTGCTGAAGATGGACCACCACTGCCGTATCCTTCCGCAGTACTAACCCACGGCACTCTCCCGGGGGCAGCCGGCTCTGCTTCCCTCTTCTCTCCCTGCCCCGCTCCTCCCAGCCCAGCCGGCACAGGGAAGGGTGCTAGGGGCCGGGCCCAGAAGAACCGCCCTGGTCCCTGGGGTGGGTTTGGACCCAAGGCCCGTCACGGTTACACACCTTTAACCCCAGAGGCAGCCTGGCTAAACAACTGCGTGGGACACTACAACCACCGCTACTTCTTCTCCTTCTGCTTGTTCATGACCATGGGCTGCATCTACTGCAGCATCAGCGGCTGGGAGATGTTCCAGGACGCCTACACAGCCATCGAGGTGAGCAGGCAGGCCCCAGCCCTCGCTGCCGTGCACCGAGGCTGCCTGGGCTCCCCAGGCTGAGCTTGCAGAACAAGGCTAGGCCAGGCCTGGCCTTGCAAAGACTTTGCTTCCCCTCTCCCTCCTCCTGCGAGGCCCCCAGCTGCCCTGGTCCTGCGGGGGGGTGAGGGGGAAGGGCCCCCTCCTCTGAGACACGTAACTGGTGCCCTGTTTTCCATCCCCCTAGAGAATGAAACTGCTTGAGAAGGACAGACTGCAGGTGGCTGCCAACCAGGTGGGACATCCCTGCCCCCAGCTGCTCCAGGCAGTGTGGAGCAGAGCTGCCCTGCAGGCTGGGTCCTGCCTGGGGCCCTGCTCTCAAGGAGCGCCCCACAGCCAGAACCAGCCCCCGTGCTCGTCTCCCGTGTCAGAGAGCTGGGGCTGGCCGGGCAGCTCTGCTACAGGCACTGCCTCCAGCAGCTTGGGGTCTGCTTCCCTCTGCACCCAGCTTCCAGAGGCTTTGGCTGGTGGCAGCTGCTTGGCGTGTGCTGCTCAGGCCCCCCTCTCCTGGGGAAGCAGCAGCAGTGCGTACCCATCTCGCCCCAAGCATCAGCTGCCCAGTCCCGCGGCTGCTCCCTGCCCCCTTACCGCCAGCCCACTGCTTCTCACCCGTGTGCCAGCTCTCAGGTGTCTGTCTGTCTCGTGGTGTCTCAGGCTGCCTCCCCATCACGCTGGCTGTTGTGTTGGTTCCAGCCACAGTCCTTTCTAGCTGTCCAAGCTCTGCATCAGTGAGGGGGTGCAGCACTCCCCCTGTCTGGCTCCGGGCTATAAAGCAGTTTAGATAATCCCCCCCCGCTCTGGTCCTTTTTCAGACGTACTACCAGACCCCACCGCCCACCTTCTCCTTCCGCCAGCGAGCTTTCCACAAGAGCGTGGTCTACCTCTGGGTCCTGTGCAGGTAAGGAGGCCCAGGGGCTGGGAGCGAGGGGGCTGGGGCAAGCAGCGTGCAGCCCCCTGCCCCGGGACATCGCTCACCCTCTGCGTCCCTGGGGCTGGGCTGATTTGCTCTAGCACAAATGTCCCTGCCCTGCCAGTTCTTAGGCCACGGAGGAGGAGAGATTTCAGCTCTCTGTCACGGGGGATTAGATGAGCTGACCCACCTACCCAGCCGTGGGTGCAGGGAGGCAGCCTCAGCCCCTCCCAGCTGCAGCACCAGGGAAGGAAGGCCTGTGTGCAGCCTGCTGTCCCTTGTCCCCAGCTCAGTGGCGTTGGCCCTGGGTGCCCTCACGCTGTGGCACGCCACCCTCATCACCCGTGGGGAAACCAGCATTGAGAGGCACATCAACAAGAAGGAGAGGCAGCGGCTGCAGAAGAAAGGCAAGGTGAGCGCAGCCTGTGGAGTGGGAGGGCTGGCCAGGGCAGAGCCAGATGTGATGTGCATCTCCCCGGCCTGCAGGTCTTCAGGAACCCCTACAGTTACGGCGGCTGGGATAACTGGAAGGTGTTCCTGGGTGTGGACGTGCCAAGGTAAAGCCCCAGGGAAGCCCCTGCCCAGGAAGGTGGTGGCTCGGCCGGGCATGGGGGTGCTGGGACACCTTGGGCAGCTGGGGCAGAGCAGGACAGTGTGTCCCACGCTGTGCGCTGCTCCGGGCTCTGCAAGGCACAGAGGACGCAGGCAGCAGCTGCCTTGTGGCTCCTCAGCTCTGCCTGGTGGCAAGCTCTGGCCTACTCGGCACCCCTTTGCCAAGTGAGCCCCGGCTGAGGCGCTCGGCCATCGTGGCAGCTCAGGGACTTGGGCTAACACCCCTCACTGGCGCTGACAGCCCTGGCTCGACTCTGCAGAGCTGAGAAGCACCGAGACTTCAGCTTTTTGCTGCAGCCTCACTCTTCTCCCCCCAGGCACTGGCTCACCCGCGTCCTGCTGCCCTCTCCTCACCTGCCCCATGGGACGGGCCTGAGCTGGGACCTGCCGCCCTGCGTGACTGAGCAGCGCGCGCCGCTCCTGGCCATCTGAGGCCCGGGTGCTGCAGATGTCCCTCCCCGCAGGCAGGGGAGCGCACGGGGGCCCTGCTCTGCCACCGCGGCTCCCTTTGGCCCAGGCGCCTGGCCGAAGGCAGATGCTGGCACGCACCGCTGACCGGAGCTAGAGCCATGGGAAAGTGTTTGGACAGTGTCGGTGCCTGGATACCTGCTCTCTTGGCTCCTCGGTGGCTGCAGGCAGCCCTGGGGGAAAGGCAGCAGAGCTGCTGCTCCCTGCTCTAGCTGAAGGTGCTGCCCTCGCTAGCACAGGTACGGGCAGCACGCGGCCCAGCTCGGCTGTCCAGCAGGGCTGGGCGCAGAGGATGGCACCCCTGCCCCCAAGAACTCCCCAGGGAGCCTTTTTAAGACCATCCAATAAATATTTTTTTTTTTAAGGAAGCCTGGCTCTTTTCCCTGGTGGGGGGGCACAGATTTCTGGGGGCAGGGGAGGAGAGGGACCCTCATGATTCCCCAACGTGGAAAGAGGAGTAAGGGCCTGTAACCAGCAGCACCTTTAGCTACTCTCAATGTACGGAAGGGCACTGGGGTCCCAGCCTGGGCTGCATGGACACCCCTGCAGCATTATCAAAACAGATATATTTATTCCTCTGGCGCGCGGGTTGCCACACACCGTACACGTGTGCACAGGCCTGCCCTCTCCACTCACACGTGGCGAGTCTGTCCATCGCCGTCCCTGGCTGCAGCAGAGGCTGGGCAAGCCACGGGAGGCACAGCTCCTTCCCTCCTGCGGGTGCCAGGAAGAGGGCGGGGGTGCCGGGAAGGTGCCGCAATGAGGGGTGCTGCCTGCTGGCCCCCACGCTCCAGCCCCAGCACTCGGGGCAGCACTGGGCTCCAAGGGTCCGTGGCATCGGTTGGAGGGCTTGGCGGGTTAGCGGGGGCCCGGTCAGATTGTTGGTCAGCACAGGGAGGGGACGCAGGGCACTCACCTGCCCGGGCTCCCCAGCAGGAACCTGTGGGGACAGAGACGATGCCATCAGCCACGTCCCCAACACACCAGCACCCCAGCATCTCCAGCCACACGCACTCACCATTCCCCCCGTGCTGCCACCGCCTCCTTCCGCACCAGCCTCTTCTTGTCATCCAAAGGCTTGGCCAGCGCCCGGATAACTCGGGCCTTGTACGGGAGCAGCTGTAGGACAGAAAGGGCTCTTAGTGAGAGCGCTGGGTGCTGGCTGCCTCCCAGGAGGAGGTTTGGGACCCCCTTGCCCCTCTACATGCAGGAGCAGGCTGCTGCAGCAGCACTTACCACTGTGGTGGGCAGGCTCGTAAGCGCGTGGGCACAGCGCAGGGCAGCGATGCGGACAGCCTGGAACAGACAGGGGTGAGGGCAGCGGCAGGGGAAGGAGAGGGGTGTGGGCGGAGAAGAGGGGGCACACGCACCATGGTGGGGCTGGAGGTGAGGCTGAGGAACTTGGTGACCAGTGTGTCAACGTGCAGGCTCATGATCTGGGGAGCTTCGAGCAGCAGCGGCTGGAGGCAGCTCAGCGTGGAGAGCTGCACCACGCGGTCCGAGCAGGACAAGGCCTCGAGCAGGAGGGAAAGCAGCTGTGGGTGGGGAGGACAGAGGAGACATGAGTAACTCCCAGCCCTGCGCTCTGCCCTGCCACAATCGCCCCCCGCCAAGGCTGGGTCTCACCGTGGGCAGCTCCGTCACCAGCACGGGCTTGGGGAGGTGGTTGAGCACATGGGACAGGCCCTTCAGGTAATTGGCCTTCACGTCTGTGGAGAGCAGAGATGGTTACAGGCAGCCAGGGGAAGGAGGGGACGCCGGCTCAGGTCCCCTGGGTAAGGGGGTCACAGGGTGGCGAGGCCGGGCTGGGGGTGGCCGCTCACCGGGGCCAGCCCCGTGGAAGCCCTGCACCAGCTTGGGGACGTTGTCGGTGAAGAAGCGCTGGCGGAACATGATGCGCACATCGGCGTGGCAGCCCTTGTGCAGCACGTCTGGAGACTCGGCCATGAGCAGAGAGAAGCCGTCGGCCGCGGCGGGGCCCAGCTCTGCGTCGCCGAGCAGGCCCAGCAGCTGCGAGGGAGAGAGCCCTGAGATGGGGCGCCCTGCCCGCTGGGGGTTCCCAGCTGGCCGCAGGGGGAGCGGGCAGGCTCTGCGGACATCACCCAGCCCCACCGCCGCCTACCTTGTCCGTCAGGCGGGAGCTCAGCGGGTGGTAGCGCAGCACCAGAGCTTTGGTCACCTGTGCAGGCAGAGCAGAGTCAGCGCCAGGCTGCCCCCCCGGCTCTCCCCCCCTCGTGCACCCAGGGCAGGCCTTACCCAGAGCAGCAGGGTGAGCGCCTGCGTTCGGCGGGGCCCCTCCGCAAGGCCGGGCTCCATTCTGTTCACTGCAAGCTGCAGGATCTCATCCAGCTGCTGTCCTGGGGAGACAGAAGGGACAGGCTGAGCCACTCCTCTGCCAGCAGTGGGCAAGGACCCATGGCATCCTGCCCAGCCCCCTTACCTGCTGGGTGCTTGTTCACCAGCCCCGCAAAGCACTTGGCAGCTGTGGTGGCCGTGAAGGAGCAGTTGCAGGAGCAGCTCAGCGCCAGCAGCTCCTGGAGCAGCCGTTCCTGCTGAGGAATTGCCACCTGGAAGAGACACGTAGCATGTTACAGCCCACAGCCACAGCTGCTCCCTTCCTCTGCCCGTGGTGCTTGCTGTGCACCCAGGCAGGAGGGCGCTCAGTCAGGGCCCCTTCTCCACCCTGGTCCCCACCAACTTACGTTGCGGGGCAAGGAGCAGACAAAGGCCATGAGGAGGGCGACCAGGCGCCTCTGAGCCTCCAAGCACTCCCCATCCTGCGGAGGAAGAACAGCGCCTGCGTCATCACGGTCCTTGCTGCCAGCCTGTGCCGGCATCCTCGTTCCCCACCCCTGTTCTGGCACACCTGCCCCAAGCACCCAACACACCTCAAAGGGCTGGAAGGAGCAGGGAAAACTGTTCTGGGGCAGGAAGGAGACCTCTCCGTCCAGGAAGAGGGGCACCACATGAGACACGCTCTGGGCAGCCAGCCTAGGAAAAGGGAGACATCGCAATGTGCTGCGCTGGGAGGGTCACCGGAGAGCTCCTGGGTACCTCCCCGCACAGACAGCAGCAGGGGGACACAGCCTGCCCCCTCCCCACGATGCAGTGCCCGGCGTCTCGCCCCAGCATCACTCACTCAGGGCTCAGGTGAGTGGTGGCAGCGCTGATGATGGGGACCATGGCAGCCAGCACCTCTTCCTCTAGCAATGCCTTGCCCAGCAGCGGGTGGGTGCTCTCTGCAGGCAGCGGGAGGAAAGGGACACGCTGGAGCCCGCGGCCCAGAGGGAGGAGGCAGGCACAGCCCCCCGACCCACACCGGCCGCGGGGCAGGGCTGCTCTGCCTCTGGCAGGGGGCAGCGGGGCCCGCAGTGCCTGCGGTTGCCGGAGGGCGGCAGCAGCAGACCTGGCTGCAGGATCAGGGACGCCAGAGAGCCCGGGGAGCTGCTGGCTCTCCCCTCCCGCTCCAGCCCCGCACCTACCTTGCATGGCAGCCTGCACGGCCATGGCCAGCAGACAGGGCACCACTGTCTGGTGGTAGTACCAGCAGCCCTCCGCGTCCTGCTGGCACTGCAGGGCCACGCGATGCAGGCTCTGGCACACAGAGACCAGGTCCTGGGCGCTCCCGGCCTCGCTCCCTGCAGAGCACAGTCACCGTCACATCAAACAGCCGCAGCACCCACCCCTCTGATCTGTGCCGGGATCCCGGGGCAATGCAGCCCTCCCTGCTCCCCCTCCACCGGTGGGATTCACAGCCCAGCCATGGGCTCCTCGCACCACTGCCATCCCCGCTCTCTCCCAGCCAGCACCGGTAATGGAGGCAGCTCCTGCCCAGACGTGCTCCGCTCCGTGAGCTGCCTGCCGCCGGCTGCGTTACCTTTCTGCACCTTCCGGAGATGCTGCAGCAGGACAGGGACGGTCTCCCTCACGATGCTGGTGTGGGTGGACACGGCTGCCAGGGCCTGCAGGCAGCGCTGCCGCAGGGAGCAGTGGTCACGGGAGCTGTCCTCCTCCCGCTCTGAAGAGGAAACACAGCTCAGAGGGGTGCTGGGGTGACCCCAGGCCCCCTCACCCAAGGGCATTCAGGGCCCAGACCCTGCCAGGGTGGATGGGGTGAAACGGCACAGCAGAACTAGCCCGTGCCAGGCCCAAGGCACGCTGCCCGCTCTGTGGCTGGGCAGCTCCTCACCGCAAGGGTGATCCCAGCCACGCAGGCTGGTTGCCAGCACCAGGCACCACCTTCCCTGGGCCAGCACCACAGTGCCCGCGCTAGGAATCCCCCAAGAAGGAGAGCCACCGACCTGCGCCATATGGCACAGCCTCACTGCCATGTAGGAGCCAACTGGGCATGGGACAGGCTTCACCCCCAAACCAGATGCCATTCCCTTCCCAAGGCCGCCAGCCCTACCTGACTGCAGCTCTTCTTCAAGCCTGGGTACCATGCGTCCAGAGAAAACTTTTGGGTAGACGGGGGCCAGAGATCCGGCTGCCTCCATTGCTGCTTTGCTGCCAGGGGGGAAAGAGAGCAGGAAGGGTGATGCGAGCACAGCTTGCAAACCAGCCACAAACACCCGGGCCAGAAGATGCCGCCAGAAACCCATTTCTCAGTGATCTGCCTTTTTCACCCCACTGGCAGGCAGAGCAGAGCCCCCTACTTTGACAGGCCCAGACTTCCTAATTTCCAGCCCAGAAATTGCCTGGTTTATGCCTTTGCTCTTACACCCACATGGTCTTTTAGTTCAGACAGTTCCTGTGCCTCCCGCCAGACTACAGCCCCTCCCTACAGCAAAGCCAGGCTTTGTTCCTCTCCTCGGTGTGGGTGACTGCAGTGGTGCCAGCCCGCCCCGCACCTGCTCTGGGAATCCTCCTCACGCAGAGCAAGACGTATGAGGTGATCCACAACCAGCTCCAGGTCAGAGGGAGACAGGAAGCCTGCAACAAGAGCCATAGAGGAATCCTGCCCTCAGCCAAAGGCAAAGATGCCAGTGTTCTGGCCAGCATCCTTTCCCTTCTTCCAGGCTAGCAGCAACGCAGCAGCGTGCCAAACACCAGAGATACATGGTGCCCAGCACAAACAGGCAAAAGAGGGACCAAGTGTCCCTGGAGCTCATGGCCTGGGTAGAAAATGCTGCCACTGCTCCTGTGCACCTACAGGCAGCAGGCAAGGACATCCCAGCAGCCACGTGGCACCGTGTCTTCCAGAACAGGATGACACCTCCCTCTGCCTCCCCAAGGGAAACAAGGCACCAACCTTGCAGGGAGCCCAGGACAGTCAGTGCCCTGATCCCGACCAGCTGCAGCTGCACACTGGGATCCGTCAGCGCTGAGAACACTACAGAGCAAATTGGGGCTCGGAGCGACAGCAGAGTGCTCTCATCTGGAGAGAGAGGCACGGAGTCACTGCCTGCGTCTGGCTGTCACCGCGCAGCCACCACCACAGCACCTGACAGACCCTTTCTGGAGCGCTGCTGGTTGACACTCAACCATGCAGGGTCCCTGGGACGTGTCAGGGGGTCGCACATGCAGCCGCCCAGGTCAGTGAGCTTTCCTTCTCTGTCAGCATACGGGAAGGTGAGGTCAGAGCCAGCAGCCCCCTGGGACACAGGTGCCTCCAGAGGGACCAGCAAGCCTCACCTTCTTCCACATGTCCCCACTTCTGCTGCAACTCCAGGAAGCCCAGCAGCATTTCCAAGATTGTCCTCCTCTGGCTGCTCTGCAGGGACACAAAGGTAACCCAGATCACCGTCACTGCTGGAACACAGCTACGCCTCAGCCCAGTGCTGCGAGGCCAGAGAGTGCCCACGGGGTCCCCACCCGCAGCCAGGGAAGCGCATCCACTTTCACACCCAGCTCCCACCAGGCCTGCCAGAGCCAGCGGGTGCACTCAGCCCTGCTGCCTGTGCCCGCAGAGCCCAGGGTGCCCCTCACCTGTGGGTGCTTGGTGTACTGCTCCAGCAGCAGGGGCAGGACGCTGCGGGTGACACGGTGGTAGGCACGGAGGGAGGCACCCGCTGCTGCCTGCAGGAGTTTGGCACTTGGCCACACCAGCTTCATGTCGGGCTCACACAGATGGTGCCTGCAATCTGAGATAGGCTGGGCGTCAGCTGCACCGGCAGAGCTCCTCTGCCTCACGTGTGGGGACACGGCTGGTATCTGGGCTGGGACGTGCTGCCGGGGCACAGCTCTGCACTGCCGCACAGCCTCCCTAGCAGAGCTGCTTCCCCCAGCTCCAACCCCACAGCACAGCCTTGGATGCCCCAATCCCAGCAGAGAGGAAAGCAAGTCAATCCAATGGGCATTTTCTACTGTGCCCCCTTCCCTTCTCCTCCCTTCCTGCAGCCAGTTCCCTTGGAGAAGCCAACAGTGACTGTGAGAGCTAGAAAGAGAAGAGGCTTCAAACAGAACAGGAGGGCAGATCTCTAGCTAGGAGCATGCTTGCAGGCTTGGGGCAGGGTAGGTCTCTCTGC
Organism: Phoenicopterus ruber ruber; assembly: GCA_009819775.1. NCBI lineage: Eukaryota > Metazoa > Chordata > Aves > Phoenicopteriformes > Phoenicopteridae > Phoenicopterus > Phoenicopterus ruber. The sequence goes on along the minus strand of CM020221.1, from coordinate 25,235,405 downwards.
TAGCTACCTTGCAGGATGCTGCTGAGGAAGGAGTCCAGCAGGTCCTCGGTGTCAGAGCTGAGCACAGAGCGGGAGAGGCAGGCAGAGAGGGCGTGCAGTGCGGCCAGGCACTCCGCCTCAACCTTCTCACTCGCTGTCTGGAACACCTGCAGGAGAGGCCATAGGATGAGCTAAGCTCCGTGCTGACCCCAGCTGCAGGCTTCACGCTCCCAACACAGGCTGAAGGGCTCAGGCTCCCGCCTCGCTTCCCACGTGCTTTGAACACACAGCGTGGCACATCCAAGCCCCAGGGACACGCTAGAAGGGCTGGCCTGTCCCCCACACTTCTCAGCTGGGGCTGTCCGAGGTGGGGGCTGCTGGGAGATATGGGGCCCGCCTGGTCTGTCTGTGAACTCCTGCTCAGCAGGAGCCCAGCTGTGGTGGAGCATTTGTTAGGGGCCCTGCAGTACTCACCTCCCTGCGCAGGGATGACCAGAGGCTGGGGAGGAATTCCTGCAGCTCCTTCTGCCCGTAGATGGCACAGCAGGCAGTCTGCAAGAGAGAGCCAGGAAAAAGCATCAGAGAGAAGCCAGTACTGGGAGGACACAGAACAGAGACACTGCCCATCCTGGCAGGCTCATGCTGAACTGCACGAACCACTCAAGGGAGAGAAAAAGAGGAAAGAGTGATGCAGGCCATACTAGGACCCTGGAAATTGTGGCTCTGCAAGGGAGAGTCTCTGGCTGGCAGGGAGAAGGGCTCAGAGGTGGCTGGCTGCTGCGGCCACAGACCAGCTGTGGGCTGAAGGGAGTAGGGGATCCCTCCTTACCAGAGTCTGCAGGGAGTCAAGCTTGGCACTTTGCAGGTCTGAGTCCATCTTCTCAATGAGCAGAGGGAGAAGGAACTGCAGAGAGAAGCATTTAGACTCAGCCCACCCTTTGCACCACCTTATCCATGGCCCTGCAGGGCTGCAAGCTCAGCCTCTGCCAGGAGAGCAGAGGTGGAGGGATACCTGCAACAGGCAGCCCCTTCCCAGGGTGTCAGTGTCAGCACCCTCCCATGCCCAGCCCCGGCAGGAGACAGGGCTGCCCTAGTGCAGGCTCCTGGTCCCAGTTGTTCCCTTCCCACGGAGCCATAGCAGGAGCTGCAGCACTACGAAATGCGGCCTGTGCTCAGGGAACAGTGGGGTGCTCAAGAACCCCCTAGGAGCTTCCTACCTCAGCAAATTGGGGCGTGGAGGCCAGTACGGCCCGGAGGCTCAGGATCAGGTCTTCTCTCTGGATGCCGTGAGGGTCATTAGGGGGCTGGAAGGGAGGCAGAAAGAGCAGGTCACCGGTCAGGAAACCTCCCAACCCAGCCATCAGCTGAGGCTGCACCACCTCATCTCCAGCAAGGCAGCAGCGATGCCAGTCACTGCAGCCAGCTTGGCACCGGCCTGTCAGCCTGGGTACCACAGCTCGCAGCTAAACACTGCCCAGCCAAGACTCCTGCCCACCCTCCCCTCCCATCCCCTGGAGGGGACACGACCCCCTGAGAAAACAGCAGAAGGAACAGACTGTGGCACAGGGCAGACTCACTCACTGGAGTAAAATCAATGGGGAAGTAACAGGACGTCACTTCAAACAGCTCCTCCACAAAGGGACCTGCAAGGAAAGGACAGAGGACGTCAGCAGAGATGCTGGGTAAAAGAGGCACAGCAGCTATGCCTAGCACCCATGACAGGCTGGCTCTGCAGCTCCTAAAATATGTCAGGGACAACCCCAGCCCTGGTCAGACCCAAGGACCATCCCTCCAATAGCTCTAAGAAAAGCGACATGTCCCCCAGTCAGCTCTGCAGGACAGGCACAGGCTCACCCAGGGTGTAGTTCTTGGCAATGAGATCACGCACGATCTGGAAGGCCACCAGCAGGTTGCGGGGATCCTTCTCCCCATCCATCACCTGGATGAAGCCAAAGGTGAAGTCAGCACCCAGGCCCTTCAGCTCTGCAGAAAGAAGGAGCGTGAGCAGATGCAGGACACCAAACTTCACCAACATAGCATGAAATCACCCTGGTTTCCCCAGCCTCACAGCCCTTCCAGCTCTCCCCAGGTGAGCAACAGAGCCTTTGGAAAAGGTGAAAGCGAGCCAATCTCCCAGCCTGGACAACCCCAGAGTGGTTCTGGCATCTGTCCCCTCACCTTCCTCCCTGGTGCCCATGAAGTTGGTGATGATGCTGTAGACTGTGTGGCGGTCCAGCTGCAGCAGGGACTGGAGGGAGGAGCAGAGTAATCAAAACAAGTTTCCACACACGGCAGCATTGCTACCCACCCCCCAAGGGCAGCGCATGCCCTTGAGAAGAGGGCAGGACCCCCAGCAGCTCAGCTGCTGCTTCCTGGCACGCAGATCCCATTTACCACATGCAAAGTGTCCACATGCCTATGCAATGGCACCAGAACGTGACTGTGTCCATCACTGCATGAATGCACCATCACAGCCACACCAGGGCCACACATACTGCCCAAGGCCCTGCCAGCGTAAACAATCTTAAACTGGAGGAGAATTTGGGTGCTGAGGGCACTTAAACACAGCCTGGAGAACAGAGGAAAGGAACTAACTCCCCCAGGGCTGAGAGAAGAGAGGACAAGGGCCAAACAGGATCCTCGGCTGCTGTCTGCCTCTCGCTCTGCAGTCAGACACACTGTCTCTAAGCTCCGCAGGAGCACTGCACTGCTGCTGAAGGATGCGCTACACTGCACTGCCGCTGAATGTGCTCAGTCCTCAGGGCAGGCAGGCCATCCCCAGACATCCAGGGAGCGGGGAGCAGGGACAGGAGGATGGGAAGTCATCACATTGCTCACCTGCACATGTACCTCCTGGAAGATGGCTTTGAGCACAGACACCGCTAGCCCTGGGGACAGCACCTCACACGTGCTCTGGGGACAGGAAAAGAAAAGCAAGAATAGAAAACCATGATGGCAGACATATAACAGAGCTCCTGCTTCTGTACAGCAGCCACCTGCAGGATCGTCCCCTATGCCAGGGAGAGCTCACCCCCCCCGAGACAGGACAGGACAAGATGCCTATCATCTGTGGGGCTCCCCAGAGTGGCCAGGGAATCCTTGCCCCAATACCAGCACGGGGCGGGAAATCAAGGCAGTCTCCTCTCCCTGCCCCTCTGCAAGGGGCACAGCAGGAGCACGGAGGAGACGGGGCAATGCCACCGGGCAGAAGGTGACAGCCCAGCTCGATATGCTGCTCCAGTCTGTACCCAGGCGTTGCACCTCTCCAGCACCATTCTAGAGCGCATTCCGGTGCTGTGGGCTGGGGGGCGCGAGCTCACCAGCGCTCGGAGTCCTTGGAGCACTGAGGGGATCACAAGGTGATGATCTTGCAGTCGGTTCTCATAGAACAGGACCAGATGCAGCACTGTCAGAAACAGACACCAACGTGCGTTAGTCCCAAGAAACACAGCTGCTGGGCACCAGCCCCAGCTCTGCCAAAAGCAGCTGCCGGATGAAGAGCGAGCACATCTCGCACTGGTGAACAGGACAAACTGCCACTTTTGGGTGCACCCACCTGGCTCCAATACCTTTGCCCTCCCCCCACCAGCAACCCACGTCTGACCGCAGCGGGGCAGCACCCACCTCTGGCCGCTGCAGAGGTGCTGGAGCTACCCGAGAGGCATTTGCCCTGGCCTGTCCAGACACGTGGGTGCAGACACCAGCAGGGAAGCAGCAGGCGCCTGCTCAGCGGAGGCTGGAGGATGTCATGGGGTGGGGCGCAGGGCTGGAGCAGGAGCTCCAGCTTCCCTGTGCTCAGCTCCACAACACGTTCCTGGCCCCTGAGTCACGGCCACGGGCGCCTGCACACGCCGGCCCTGGGGAGTGGCAGCAGGAAGCAGACTGGAAGAGCCAGCTAGCAGCATCCTGCGCCCACAGCTGCTGCAGAAACTCACCCCCCCAGGAGGCAGCCTGACGCAGCGCTTGAGAAATGAACTGCGTGAGGAGGGACACGAAGGGCCAGCTGGGGGTGTCACAGCAGCTCCCTGTGCCCTCCTGGGGAACTGGCTCTGCCCACCCTCCTCCAGAGCTCCCAGTGACTTGGCTCTAACCCAGCTTGCTCCGCTTGGTCAGTTGGCCTGACTCTGCCAGGCATCCCCACTGAACCTCCCCACCTCCAGCTACCCCTCCAGAGCACCCCAGTCCCCATCAGAGTCATCACACCTGACTCCAGCTACACCAGTAGCTAGTCTGTCCGTACTCTCTCTGCACAGCTGCTCTCAGCCCTGCCTGGCACCAGTCTGAGACTTAGAGAGCGCCAAATGCCAAGGACTAAGCACCTTTTACTTCCATCCTTCCCTTCCTCCACCTCACTTACTAGCTGGTCCCCCTGCCCTGCCAGCCTGCTGGCACAGGTTCAGCTCCCCATCAGCAAGGCCCCCAGGTGCAAGTCAAAATTTGGCAGCACTTACTGGCTTCCCCTGCTGCCAGACAGTTGCTATGGGGCATCTAACACAGCCAAACCTTCTCCTTGCCTCCATGAACGGGGCATCTTCCTCTCCCCACCCCGGTTCTCCACTCCACTCTCATCCTTACACTGATCTCCCCTGCTCCCCAGGCCCCAGGATTCCCCCAGAGTTAACCTGTGCACACCGCAGGGCTGCAGAGTGACTCGCTTTGTGAATGATGGTTTTCCTGCACTGAATCACCACCCAATGATTTTGACATGCAGATGTATCCCCAAGGCGTCCCACGTGGCGCTGAGCACACCTGGGTGTGCAACACCCACACACTGCCACGGGCATCAGCTGCAGCCCAGGGCTTTGGCATGTTCAGGGAGTGACTCAAATTGTGTGGTGACGTTGGCAAAAAGGCTGCAGCGTGAGGCCCCGTGCCCTCCTTGGACTTTGACTCTTGAGAGACATGTACAAAGTTGTCATGGTGCTAAATCAATCCCTTTACCAACCACAGGACAGACACTCGAGTGGCACAGGCTTTGCCCCCAACCTGCCAGCAGCCACTCAAGGGCCCAGAGCAGCCCTTACCTTCCTTCTCCTGGAGCAGGGAGTAACACTGGAGCAGGACTTGTGACAGCAGCTGGATGCCTCGCCCTCGCGTCCGAGGATCTGTGTTCTCCAGGCAAGACCTAGCCCAAGTGGGGAGAAAGCCCAAGAGGCCTGTTGTGAGCAGGGACACCCAAGCACGAAGCACATCCTGAGCAGACAAATTAAAAAAACCAAAGAAGTGCCATTCTCTGGGCAGGGGGGCGATGGCCCAATCCTGCCCGACTTGCCAGCAGGGTGGGAGCAGACTCCTCTTCCCCTGACTGTGCTGCACACATGCACTCAGCCCCAGAGCCATGCAGCAATAAATCCAAGTTCTCAAGTCAGACCAAAGAAATTGCTCTTGCACCATGCTCTGCACCTGAAACTCAGGCTCCGAAGATCACAAGGGCCGAAAAAGGGCAAAGCCTCTTACAGTGAGGCAAATCCAGCCCCCAGCTTGGGAAAAATGAGCCTGCCTGAGTCCCAGGCCACGACAGCTCAGAGACAGAAGCAAAAGCTGAGTGCCAGCCAACTCATGACATGGTGATGTGCAGCTGTGTGCTCAGGCAGGTCCTGCTGGGGACAGTCCCAACTGAGAAGTGCCTGCAGCTCGCTGCCTGCCACAACACCTCTCTTCGGTCCTGGCAGACATCAAGAGCTGCTCTGGCCTTGTTCTTTCCCAAACAGCTCCCAAATCCTGGGAGGGCAAAGCACCGCTCAGGCCCCGTGCTGTGAGCAGACAACATCCCTGCAGGCCTGCGTGCCATGGTGTGTCTACCAGTGCTGAAGCTAGCTCGTCCTGGACGAGCACACTTTTCCTTCTCACTGTCCCTCCTTGCTGGAATCTCCCCTGCAAGGCCCTTACACGATGCATAACACGGCATAACAAGGCTTTTCTTACCCCAGGGCTTCCACAAGCTGCAGCACAGTCCAGTTTCCATCTTTCACCCCTGGAGAAAGCAAGTAAAGAGAGTGAACCAAAGAGACTCCCAGACCGTCAGTCAGGCACGGCGCTGGCGACAGATGCCAGGAAGGGCCCTGGCACCGCAGTGGGAAAGGCTGGCCAGGTGCTGGCACCTCGCTAAGCACCCAAGGAGCCACGTGCACTTAGTTGGTGGAGCTGCCTCCAGCCCTGCCTGCAAACACGTCTGGGACCGAGAGCTGCCTCGACCGGCTCAGAGCTGAGAGCAGGCAGCAAGGAGTGAACTTGCCTGCACTTTGCCTCTACTCTCTCCGCGCAGCCTGGCTGCATCTGTTACCGACGCGTGGCTCCCAAGAGAAGAAGCCTCACTGTGCTCCACTTCGCTGAGATGTCAAAAACCCCTTCTCTAATGTGAGCAAGCCGGGAGGAGACAGAGGGCAGCTCCCCAGGTGCTTCCTGAGCGAGAACTGGCCGAGCAAACAGCCCAGACACTAGCGATCACCCAGCTTCCCACCTTGGCTCCGCCACATCCATGCTAAGCTGAGCAAAACCTGCACAAGCTCCCTCCAAGATGGAGGGTAGGGAGAAAGGCGGCTTTGTGGTCAGAGGAAGACGAAGCGTTGGGACTCCTGGAGTCTATTTCCAGCTCTGACTCAGACACCCCGACAGGTTGCCTCACTCACCTCCTGCCTCAAAATTCTTGCAACTCAACTGGGGGAAGAGTCACTCCTTGGGAGGCTTTGGTAAGGACCTGCTGCATCCTACAAGAGCCTTGGCAGAAGGGCAGGTTCTCCACTCCCACCACCCACTGCCAACGTGACACCTTTCCAGCAGGGAAGCTCTGTGTGTGCCCTGTGGTCAGACATGGGGCAGGAGGCAAGGGACTGCCTTACCTTCAGACCCCTAACCTGTAGCTCGGGTGGCAAGGGACATTGCTGGGAAACAAGCAGCACCTCTCACTCTCTGCCCGGACAAAACAGCCTTCCTCCACAAAAAAAAAGACCTTCCAGTCACCAAGACTCACTGTCTTTGCCCAGGAGCACTTCTGGGCACCCTGGAGGGCCCTGTTCATCCCTCTGCCCTGCTGAAGTCTTGCCTACATGACTGACAGGGCACCCACCCCCTCAGAAGCCTAAAGGTTTCATTTGGGGCTTTCCCAGGCCTTGTCTCAGCTAGTGTCTCCTGCTGTTGCAAGAACTGACTGGCTCTTCCTAAGCAGTTAATTCCAGTATTAAATCATGCTCTTCATCAGAGAGCGGTCTCTGGGGAGGGGAGAAGGCATGACAGTGTTTTCTGACAGCAGGCAGCCCCGACTCCAGAGATAGAGCTTCCAATCCCGCTTGGTGCAGCAGGGAGAGGGAGCCTGGACTGAGGGACAGAACAGATAAGGGAAGCAGCGAGGAAGAAGAGGAGCCCAGCAGGTCGCAGAGTTGACAGGCACAGACTGAACAAGGGGTGCCTTGAGCGACAGCCATAAGGTGCTGGCAAAATTTCTTGCAGAAGAACAACAGTGCAACAGCAAGCGGGTGCTGTGCACCGGCACAAAGCAGAGTGGGCTGCCAGGAGAGCTCGTACGGCTCCTTCACACCCAGCATCCCAAGATCCCGCTCTATAAGCTCATGAAAAGCCCTTGTGCCTCTGAACCACCGTGGAGAAGGTCCAAGACAAATGCTGTCTCTGTGGCCAAGCTCTCTGCCTCCCTGCATTTTCAGAGACCGAAAGCAGCATCTACACAAAGCTGCTGGTTTCCTAATCAACAGGAAAGAGCTGAAGTGTAATGATCAAACCACAATCGGCTATTGATACTCCCCGTGGTTAGCAGCTCCTTCGCTCGGCTACAGCGAGAGAACTCACTCTGTTCTCAGGGACCCGGGGGTGCGACCAGCTTCGCCTCGCATGGAGTGACCACACCAGCCCTGGTAGGGCGACCTGCGAGTGCTGCCTCCTGCTCACAGGCAGAGCTGCGCAGGCCACAGCTTAAGCGCAAACACAGCTATAATTGGACCTGCTTCATCAGCACGGCAGGCACAGTGGCGAGCCTGTGAAACTTCTGCCTCCACATCTGGCAGCAGCAAGTTCCCAAGGTTAATTACGCACCTTGAATCCCAGCACTCCCTTTACCAGGAGGGGCTGCCTTCCTATTCTAGTGTTCCTGTAGTCCGAGAGGCTAAACAGAAACAAGCCATTTACCCTTTGCTGCATTATTACTCACAATCAATCTGCTCCCTTTCCTGACACCTCTTCCCCACTTTCACGCAGTGTCCTTCTAGACATTAATCACTTCCGCACGCTTTCCATTCTTGTCTCCCCCACACCCTCAAAACATGAGCACAGCATTCACATGGAGCGTGTGATGGATTTCTGTAACAGCAGTATCCTTCTTTCCCCATCTTCCAATAAAAACGAATTCAGCCTCCTTCTGCCACCCACTGACCTGTGCAGCCCAAGCCGCCTGTGACAACACCAAGGCCTTTCTTCCACTTGCCAAGTTACACTCAATTTAGTACTCAGCAACACATGGGAGAAGCTCAACGCATTTCTTCCAACAATTGCACAAGGGCCACAAGGTTAGAAGAAAACCTCCTCTTTCGCTCAAGGATACGTGATGCAATTTAATACTTTCTGATGTGTGATTCTATACGAGGTCAGAGGGGCCAAAGGACACTTGCCAGCTCCCTCGCTTGTCAAGGTAGCTTTGTCACAAGTGCCATATGGCTGACAAGAGTGGGGGGGGCGGGGGCGGCTCTTCTCTTTTTACGTCTTCGAAGAGACAAAGCTTTCTCCGGGCACTTCTGTAACATGACCATAGATGACAACAGCAGTTGTAAGGTTATCTTTCCCCCCCTCTATCCCAAATATGTCAGTGGCTTTGTGCAACTCTTTTGCAACATCTTGAATGTCACATAGTTTGGTGAATTCCTCCAAATTTCTTTGGCATTTTCTTCACTCTGTGTTACACGGACCACCGGTTTACGTTCCCGTTTTGCCAGCTCATCTCATCACCAAGATACCATGGATCGGTTCACAATCCATCAGTCTTGGGAAAGGTCTATAAGCTACCCCTCTGTGTAATGTAGCCTACGTAGTACTTCTCTGCTCTCTCAACTCCTTTCCAAAATGCACTGAAGCCACTGACTAGAAACACAAATGTGCCATCTTGTCCTTAAAAAGCCACGTTCCTGAAGCTGCAAATTCCCTGAAATAACAAAATCACCAAAAAGCTGCTCCAAGCAGAAAGACAAATTATCCAAGGAAACCAAATGCCTCAAGCCCTGCCAGGAAAGGAGGACAAACCACAGAGAGGGCAGTCAGAGCCTGGGCCCAAGAAGAGAGGCCAGCGAAGCCAGTGTATCAGTCATCTCCTACAGCACCTCGGCAAGGCCAGGAGCTCCCTTCCTACTGGCACCTTCTCTGCCACCCAGCCACAGACACCCCCTGGCCAGTCATACCCAGTACCACGCACAGCAGATCCCACTGCATCCCAAACCTCCAGTGCCAGGGCCTGCAGCCTGGTGCTCCCGTCAGCTCACACATCCCATACCATGTCCCCCACCCCAAAGCCCCGCTCCCTGCTCCAGGGCAGCCCACGGCACCACCACTAGACCCAACACTTTCAATCCCACCCCATGCTCTAGACCAGCCATCTAAAACCCTGACCCACCCCACAGATTCCACAAATCTGCCTTCCGTCCAACTCCCAACAGCCCCGCATCTCCCACACCCACCTCTGCCTTACCCCTAGAGCCTCTCACCCTAGCTGCTGCCCCACAGCTACCCCACAGCTCCTAGCTCTCATCCCCCTTTCAATGCCCAGCTCACAGCTGCAGGCCCTACCCATTCCCCCATGCCCTGCCCCACAGCCATGCTCCACACCGCAACCTCATGCCCCAGCCCTACACCCCATGGCCGTGCTCTGCCTCACACCCCACACCCTGCCATGCCCTGCCCCATAGCCAGCCCCACATCCCCACAGCCTGCCCCACAGCCTCACGCTCACCCTCAAAGCCCACCCCACACCCCCACGTCCCGCCCCACCGCCCCCCAGCCGTGCCCACACCCGCCCCAGGCCCGGCCCCGCCGCCGTGCCCACGCCCGGCCCGGCCCCGCCCCGCCCCGCAGCCGCACCCGCCCGGTACCTGCCGCCACCTCCGCGGCGCGGCCGTCCTGCTGCCCGGCCACGAAGTCCTGGACGGAGGCGGCGAGCGCCGCAGTTCCCGCCCCGGCCCCGGCCCCGGCCGCCGCCATGACACCCCGCGCCCAGGGCAGCGGCCGCCGGCCCTCCCGCCGTGCGCATGCGCCGGGCCCTCGCGCCGCGGGCGGTGACAGCGCACGCGCGCGCGGAGGGAGCGACCCCTCCTCACCCCCCTTCGCCCCTGGCGTGGGGAAACGACGGGGCCGCGGAGGGGCGGGGCCGGCGCGGTACGGCGGGGCGGAGGGGACAAAAGCGCTGCGGGAGGGGGCGCGCGCACGTGGGCGGTGCCGGTGGCGGTGCCGGTGCGGGCGGTCACATGCGCACCTGGCGGGGCGGGGCGCGGCGCGGGGTGTCTCCGGCGGCGGGGCGGCCCCGGCGCTCAGAGCCGGGCGGCGCGGCTGCACGGCGCCGGGCCCCGCGGTCGGGCGCAGCGCGGAGCCGGCCCGGCCCCATGCCGAGCGCCGCCGCCGTTGAGCCCCGCCATGGGCGGCTGCGTGGGGCGGCAGCGCCGGGAGCGGCCCGCCGCCGGGAACCCTCGCAAGCGAGCAGGTGAGCGGGGCCGTCCCGCCTGGGCACCCTCGGGATCACGGGCACCGGGGGGGGTCCCGTGTACCCCTGGGGGCGGCGGGCGCGGGGGGAGCGTGGGCACCGGAGCGGCGCAATCTGTGGGCGCGGGAGGGGCCTTTCTGTGCCCCCGGAGGTCCCCGGGCACTGGGGGTTCCGGTCCGGGGCGCGGCCCCGGGAGTGGGCAGGCACCGCGGCTCCCGTCCTGGCGCCCCCGGGGAGTTGTAGGGTCAGGGCTGGGGTGCACGGCGTGTCCTGCCCAGCCCTGCCGCTCCCCGGCTCCTCCCGGGGAGGGGGTGTCCCGGGGGGGCTAGGGGTGGGCTCGGCAGCGTCCCCCGGCAAGCCGCGTCCTGCACATTGGTGGGTCCCTATCCGCGCCCTGCCCGGGGTCAGCGCTGCCCGTACCCCGGGCTGCTGCCGACGGGGACAACCCCGTCCCCGCTCCACCGGGGTTTCGGGAGGTGCTGGGCACCCGGGCGCGGGGCGGGCAGGGAGCGGCTGCGCCGGTCCGGAGGGCAGCGGCGGCTCGAAGGGGGGGGACGCTGGTGCAGCCCCGCGGCTCCCCGGAGTTACCGGCAGCCGAATACCTGGGTGCCATGAGGCACCTCCCCGGGATGCTGCCCTGGAGGGTCCCGGAGGTCACGGGGATGGGCACGGCTACCTGCCGGCGGAGGGGACGTGGGCCGGTGGGGTGAATCACGCCTGCCTTCCCCGCGCCTGCTTCCCCGGCCGGTGCAATCGCAGCCGGTAATTACCGTGTTTATGGCAAAGCGGTGGTAGGCGGCGGGAGAGGAGGAGCAGGAAGCGTGTGTCCGGGGACGGGGCGCCCCAGCCCTCGCCCGCAGCTGGGATGCAGGCGGGAGGGAGGGTGGTTTTCCGGCGGGATGGTGCCCACCACTCCGGCTACGTGTGCGGGGTGCCGTGACTGCCGGGTCCGGCTGTGCCCGCTGCCCGTAGGGAGCCGTCCCCACCGTGCGGGGCTCCAGGTGTGCCAGCCGCCCTGGGGATGCCCTGCTGTCCCGGGTTAGGGTAGTGGCCCCCCCATGGAGCCGGCAGCCCTGCTCCCCCTGGGGCTGCAGCCCCCCACCCTGGCACACTCTGGCCCCTAGGGGTGCAAGTGCCTTCTTGTGGGTGTCAGCGAGTCCTGGGGTCCCCGGACGACTGTTCACTCAGCTCGGTGGGGGTGTGGGGCCATTGCCTCCTAACTCGGGGCTGCTGCAGCTGCGGAGGATCAGATCCCAGTGTCTGGATTCATGTGCTCCCCTCCTGTGCCAGGCAACAGCTGGCTGCAGAGCCTGTGTCCCCATCACCACTACTCGTTCCCTTCCTGGCTCTCCTGGGATGGGTCACTGTCTCCTCCTGGTGCCCCTGTGCCTCTGGCAGCTGCTGCTACTTTTTTGCAGCGTGTCCCTTCCTGGGGGAGCGGGGCCGTCCCCAGTGCTGGGGTGCCCAGGCTGGCTCCTGCCCTCACTTGTGTGGTGCCACCAGCCCATGGGAGCTGCTCAGCAGGTGGTGGAGGATGGAGCAAGGCTGCAGCTGCATGTAGTGCAGGGACACGGCCCCGGGCCAGCAGGTCCCAGCATGTGAGGACCTGCCATCAGTGGGGAGGGGGGTGTTCTGCCCGCCCACCTCAGCTGCCCCAGGGGCCCTGCCAAGCAGCCCACCTGCCCAGCTGGCTCCTGCCCTGGCTGGGGCTTGCTGTGACCCCCTGCATAGGGGTCCTACCAGGTCTCCCTGCAGCAGGTGACAGCGTTATCCTGGGGGGGGCTAGCCTGCTGCAGCAGGAGGAGCAGGGGATGCCGGTGCCATGCAGCATCCCAACCCTGCCTGGCCCAGGAGGGGACCAGCCAGCACTGCTGGAAGCGGTGGTGTGTGCCATCTGGCTGGCACCTCCGGGGTTGAGCTGGCCTCCAGGACACTCCAGCTGGGACTGCCTGAGGCTCCAGCTGGTCAGGGAGCAAGACCTGGGACAGGGGTGCCTCTGGGGCACAGCCTTCTTCCTTGGGGGTCCCTGCTCCGGGGCACCCGGAGGGGCTGAGCCGCAGGCAGGGCGCTGCAGGCACAGGGCAGGAGGCAGGCAGGCTGCCGGCCAGATCCTGTTGGCTCGGCTCCGGGCGCAGCGAGCGGCCGGACCTGTCCGGCAGTGCTGCCGCCGGCGGGCAGGGGCGGAGGGTTGCACAAGGGGCCAGGAATAGAGTGGCAGGAGGTGATTAGCGGCTGTGGGGCCTGGCTGGGTGGCAGCAATAAATAGACGAGGCTTAGCCCCTGCCTACCTGGGCAAGGCTGCCGGGCACGCCTGCCCGCACAGGGCAGCCGCAGCCAGGCCCTGTGGCTCTGATCTTGCTGCCTCGCCTGGGCCAGCCTCTTCCCTTTGCCGTGGGTGAAGCTGAGGGGACGGTGCCGGCCAGGAGTCCCACCATGCGGGATGGTCCTGGCTGTGAGGACGTATGTCCCAGCCCAGTGACCGTGGCAGCGTGGAGATGCAGTCCTGGATGTGTCCTTCAGGCTGGCTGTGGCCACTGCTCTGCCGCCCTCCCGGGGCAGGTGCCGCCTCCGACCTTGCTCTGTCCTGTGGTGCTGCAAATCCCTCCTGCCCAGCACCGTGACTGCTGAATCGGCAGCGCTGGCTGCAGCCGGCTGCCCTCACTCCTCTGGGGATGCGGGCAGGATGCTGCCCGTCAGGGATGTTCAGCGTCCAGCCCCGGGGTAACTGAGCTCTCCTGTGCCCCATGGGGACCCCTGGGGTGGGTGCCAAATGTTGTATTCAGCTCTAGGCTGGGTGCTTGCTGGGAAAGTGGGTGCTGTGCTGGCTCCAGTGGTCTTGGATGGGGTGGGACAAGGCTGGTACAAAAATGGTCATGTAGTGCCTTGTGTCACCGCTCACCTGCTCAGGAAAAGCCGCCTGGGGAACGTGGCTCAGCCTACAGCTGGCAATGGTGGCTGTCCCCAGTGGCTGGGGTGTGTGGCATTGCCTTGCCTGGCAGGTCGCTGTGCGGGCACAGGCATCCTTCCTGCCCAGCTGGGGCTCCACATCCCTTGTGTCCGTGTCCAGTCCCCGCAGGATGGGTGCCGGCCGGCCGCCACAGCGAGAGGGGAGGCAGGAAGGAGCTGTTGTCACTCATTGTCCCCTGCTCAGCTGGGAGTGACAACAGCTCCTTCCTGCCCCACGCTTCCGGCCCAGCCGTGGGGCTGACAAGATGGGGCTGTTCCCACAGGGCCAAGCCTGGTCTAGGGAGGGTAGGGCGGTGTGGGGCTGGCATGGGGGGTGGCCCAGACCCCTGCCGCTGTGCCCTGGGCAGTGTCAGCTGCTGAGGGTCCCTAGGGACATGGTTGGGAGCTGTTTCATGGAGAGCCTGCTCAGTTCAGCCCATTTCTGGGGCTGCTGTGGGCTGGCAGCCCCCCACCCTGATGATGCCCTCTGCCCCCCTGATGCCCTGGACACTGCGTGCCTGACATCTTGCCCAGAGCTGGTCCCTGCCACCCTGGGGTGGGCAGAGAGGACGGACAGGTCCTGCCCCCCTGCCGCCAGGGCTGTGGCTCAGCCCCTGTAATCCCCTTCCCGCTCCGACTCACTGGCTTATTTCCTGGCTAATTCCCCAAGCTATAAATACTGCTCTGCCTCAAAGGGCCCCGAGGCCCTGCGGGGCAGCGGCTCGTCCCCTTACCATGGGGGCAAGAGCCTGTGTCCCTCCTGGGGGCAAGGGATGCCACTTGGGAGGGCAGCTGTTATGAGGCCAGTGGGACCTTAGGCAGGGCTATCTTTAGCCAAGTTCCCCCAGCTGTGTTGGGGACTGTCCTGTGCTGGGCAGGGCGGTCCCTTGGGCACTGCTGTGCATAGTGTCCCCAGGAGCCCGTGGGAATGGGGAGGTGGGGGGCTTGGGGCCCAAGGGGGAGCCCCATCCCTCAGCTGAGCATTCTGCCCCCTCCCCAGGCCGCAATGAGCCCCTGAAGAAGGAGCGTCCCAAGTGGAAGAGTGACTACCCCATGACAGACGGGCAGCTGCGCAGCAAGCGGGACGAGTTTTGGGACACGGCGCCTGCCTTTGAGGGCCGCAAGGAGATCTGGGATGCCCTGAAGGCAGCTGCCTATGCCGTGGAGGCCAACGACCACAGCCTGGCCCAGGCCATCCTTGATGGAGCCAGCATCACCCTGCCCCACGGTGAGAGATGGCACCGGGGTCTGGGTGGGGTGGGTGCTGAGTGCCCCATGTCTGGGTGCATTGGGGTCCCAGGTTGGAGAGCAGAGGCGTTCCCAGCTGTCATCCATGCAGCTCAGCGCAGCCAAGGGTGGGGCAAGGAGGGCTCTGCCGCACTGACTGGGGTGGTCTCATCCCCATTTAGGGGGTCCATGGGGATGCCCACTCACAGCATCTCACCCTGCCATCCCCAGGGTCCCTGACAGAGTGCTACGATGAGCTGGGCAACCGGTACCAGCTGCCCGTCTACTGCCTGGCACCTCCTGTCAACCTGATCCTGGAGCGGAGTGAGGAGGAGGCGGCAGAGCCGGCCGAGCCCCTGCCCAACGCCCGGCGGGAGTTCGCCCTCAAGGTGCGACTCTCCACTGGCAAGGACCTGCGGCTCAGCGCCAGCATGGGTGACACCATCGGGCAGCTGAAGAAGCAGCTGCAGGCGCAGGAGGGCATCGACCTGGCCTGGCAGCGCTGGTTCTTCTCGGGCAAGCTGCTCACTGACCGCACGCGGCTGCAGGAGACCAAGATCCAGAAGGATTTTGTTGTGCAAGTGATTGTCAACCAGCCCCTGCCACCCAGGAACTGAGCCCCCCCACTGGCTGCCGGGAGAGGGCAGGGGGCCGGAGGGCAGAGCGGCACCTCCAGGGATGCCCTGTGCGGTGTCCCAGCCCTGCCGGAGTGGGGGCAACCCCTGCTCCACCCCCCAGGCTGCCCTCCACCTGGGTGACCTCCCAGGAAGGGCTGCGTGGGGCTGTGCAGCCGCAGTGGCCCCTCTCAGCTGCGTTTGCTGCAGGAGGTTTGAGACCAAATGTCTCCGGGGGGGTTGGCACAGCCAGGGCCCTGCTGCCAGGCTGTGCTGGTGGGGAGAGGCCGTGACCCGCTGGGCTCCGGCTCCCCCTGGCCAGGAGGCCCCGGGGTGCTGGGCTGGGTGGAGATGTCTCCCCTCTGTACATAGTCTGTATTTATCAATAAAGCCTTTTCATCATTCCTCTGGCCCCTCGGGCTGGCTGGGGGGGCTGGCTGTCACCTGCAGCTATAGGAGGCCTGTCCTATGTCTGCTCCCACGTCAGGATGGGCACAGAGTGCCCAGGGAGATCCTGGGCACCCCAGCTCTGCTCACTGTCCCGTTGCTATCCTGGCTGCTCGCCGACATGGGGCCAGCATCTCCCTTTCCTGGTGCTCCCTTCTGGAGGTTTCAGCCTACGCCTGCCCCCAAGCCAGGCGGGACAGTCCACGGAGGGGAACAGTCCCAGGACCATCTTTGCAGTCACCATCACCTGTCCTGGCAAAACCAGTGCCCTTTCTGTAGCCAGAGGCTGTGGCAACCATAGAACAGGGCACCCAAGGGTGGCGCTGGGAACTGCTCAGAGGGGTGGCAGTGACGTGTCCCCATCTGTCGTTCCCCCGGGTCCTGTGCTGGGGGCCAGTGCCCAGCGCATTAACTGTCCCGGCACAGGGCAGTGCCCGCCTCATCTTACAAAGGGGGAGAGCAAAGCTCAGGGGGGCTGAACAATGTCCTCGCTGCCAGGAATAGCTGCCGGCTCTGCCTACCGGCCCCACGTGAGGCCGGCCAAGCTGTCTGTGCGCGGTGGCGGCAGCCGTCGGGACCCTGGCAGGGCTGCTCAGGATGCTCCGCACCTGAGGTCATCCTCCAAAGCGGCACGGAGGGGCTTCCGGCGTCACATGCTGCCTGCTGCTGGCAAAGAGGTTTGGGGGGGGGGGGCGTCGCCTCCCTTCATGGTGGGCAGCAACCCCCTTGGGTGCCAGGGAGCCCTGGGAGATGGTGGGTGCTGCAGCATCTGGTTGCATGGGGATGAGGTGACGGGAGCCACAGGGAGCATCCCGGCCACCCAGGGTGGGTGGCACAGGACCCGCAGGGGGACCCCGGACTATGTGCCCACTCCACCAAGCTTCTCTGGACTGGCTGCTGCGGGCTGTGCACACCCCAGCTCCCTGCACCCGGCACAGGGGTCCCGGGCAGCCTGCAGGGGGGCAATGGGTCTCTTTAAGAGGGTGCTGGGCCAGGGAGGTGAGCCAGGGCCACCAGAAAGCAGGAGGGTGAGCTCATGGCAAAGCTGCCCCAGTCACGTGGAGCAGCCACAGCTGTCGGTGCCCTTGGGCTGCGGGACGGAGGGGCCGGCGGCATAAAGCCCTGTGGCCAGCAGAGCCGCCGGCAGTGCCGGGAGCCAGGGCTGGGCACTCCCTGCCCGTGGTGGTGAGGAGGAGAGGCCACATTCTGCACAGGGCCGTGCACCACAAGCAGACATGGAGCTGGACGTGCAACGGGCCAAGGAGCTCATCGAGCAGAAGCTGGCAGAGGAGGAGGAGGAGGAGAAGGTGGGTCTGTAGGCAGGGGGACCTGCCCAGGCTGCAGCAGGGACCCGCCTTGCGCTGTGTCCCTCCTTAGGGACTCAGATGTGAGGAGGCTGGCACCGACCCTGCCATCCCAGGGGATGCAGCAAGGTGGCCAAGGGCTTTCAGGGGCATCAGGTTCCCAAACCGGGAGCTCTTGGCAAGTGGGCAGGTGCCCAGCTTGCCAAGTAGGGCAGGTGGGCAAGCACAAGCCCAACAGCTGCCAGCCATCCTCCGCAGTGAGCTATGAGCCGTGCGCAGAGCCATCTCCACCATCAGGCTGGGGACAGAAGCAGTGGGGCTGCTCCGTGCCCAGCCAGGACCATGCAGCCCCCCTGTGCCCGTGCAGCGAAACAAAGGGGATGGCACACGGGAGCCACTGGCCGTGGAGCGGATGAGCACGCCTGAGCTTGAGGACGAGAAACGCTGCGGCCCCAGGAACCGGTGCATCGAGGCTGTCAAGGTGAGGGGGGTCGGGGTGTGGGGGGGGCTGGGGGGCAGCTGGGTGCAAAGAAGGCGAACGGGGTGCTGCGTTTCCCCCCCCAGGGCCACGAGCGGGTGCGGAAGAGCTCGGTGGACCTGCGGCGGGAGATCATTGATGTGGGGAGCATCCAGCGCCTCATCGAGCTCCGCAAGCAGCGCCGGCAGCGCCGGGAGGAGCGAGCGGCCACCCCTGAGCCCCCACCACCACCAGAGCCCCTGGAGATCGTATGTCGGGGGGTCCCAGGGTGTGGGAGGGGGGCTGCTGGGACAGGGGCTGGAGCCCCCACAGGCCAGCCCTTGGGTCACCCTACCAGCCAGGGACTTCCCCAGGGAAGCAGGGCAGGGGCCCCCCCTTGTTGTCCCCTCTCCTGCACCCCTGCGATGCCCCAGTCCTGAGCCCATCCTGCTGCCAGGAGGGTCCTGTGGAGCCGGAGACTTTCCTGCGGGCTGCCGTCCAGGGCAAGATGCCCGTCATCGAGAAGTTTCTGGCAGATGGCGGCCCCCCCGACACGTGTGACCAGGTAGCGTCCCGCCTGTCTGCACCCTGTCACTGTGCCCACTGGTGCTGGCTGCCCCCCGAGGATGGGGCTGTGGGTACGGTCGGGCTGGGCCAGAGGGGATGAATCCGGCTGCCAGCACTGCGCCTCGTCCCCCTAGTTTCACCGCACGGCCCTGCACCGCTCTTCGTTGGAGGGACACATGGACATCCTGCAGAAGCTGCTGGACAGTGGGGCCACTGTCGACTTCAGGGATCGGGTGAGGCCAGCCGGAGCCTCCGGGCACGGTGCAGCCAGAGCAACAGTGGGGTTGGGGTCCCCGCAGTGGGACAGTGCTGTCCCCACTGCTGAGGTGGCCGCGGGCAGGGCTCTGCCGGCTCAGCCCGGGTATGGGGACCAGCTGGGGCGAGGGACGGACATGGGGTGGGGGTGTCCCCCGCCGTGACATGGTTCTGTGCGCCCAGCTGGACTGCACTGCCGTGCACTGGGCCTGCCGGGGCGGGCACCTGGATGCCGTCAAGCTGCTGCAGGACCACGGGGCAGACCTCAACCTGAAGGACAAGGTGTGCGGGGCAGAGCCCGGGGGCACGGGCATGCACAGGGGGACATGGTCTGGCCCTGTGTTGGGTTAGCAGGGGTGGGTGCTCATCTCTTCTGGTGTCCATCTCCCTCTTCCCCCAGCTGCTCAGCACTCCCCTCCATGTGGCCACCCGGACCGGGCACCCCGACATTGTGGAGCACCTCATCCACTGCGGGGTGAACATCAACTCCCCGGACAGGGTGAGTGCTGCAGCCATGCAGCCGGCACTGAGGGGGCAACGCTGATCCCCCCTCCGTTGGCTGACCTCTCTGGGGGCTCCCAGCACCCGCAGCAGGGCACGTCCAGACACACAGACATCCCTGCCCCGGCGTGCTGGCAGTTGGAGCCAGGGCTGGGGTGGGCACCATCCCCCTTGTCCCTGTGGGGAGGTGGGTGTGTGGGGAGCTGGGAGCAGTGCCGGGGACAGGTGAGGGGTCTCTGTCCCTGGAGCTGGACCACGATTCCCAGCCAGGCTGCATCTCTTGCAGGAAGGCGACACGGCACTGCATGACGCCACACGGCTCAGCCGCTACAAGATCATCAAAATGCTGATCCTGCACGGTGCCGACATGATGGCCAAGAACGAGGTGAGCAGGACTGGGCAGCACTGGGGCCATTTGCTGCCCCACCATGTCACGCCAGCCCCAGCCTCTCTCTGCCCGCTCTCGCAGGCTGGCAAGACCCCGACGGACCTGGTGCAGCAGTGGCAGGTGGACACACGCCAGGCACTGGAGACCAAGGAGCAGCCGCAGGGGGAGACGGAGGTCCCTGCGTGACAGCACCAGGCAGGGACCAAGGACCAGGCTCGGCTCCAAGGAGCAGGATCCAGCCGAGACTTGTCTCTGTCAATAAAAGCCAGCAAAGAGCAGTGTTCTGCTCCAGGGGGCTGCGGGGCTGGGCAGCCTGCGCCGGTGGCAATGGGGCTGGGGGAGCTGGGTTATCTGGCAGCATGGACATGCCCTGAATCCTAGCACAGAGACTCGGGTGTCGGTGACACCACGGGGCCAGGACACGAGTGGTTCAAGGGCAGGACTCCTCACTGCAGGATGCCCTGGTTGGTCTCAGTGCTTCCAAGTCCCACCTGAGAAAGCTCAGGGAGGAAAACTACATCAAGGGCAGCTCAATCCGGGGCCACGCTGTGCTGGAGGCTGGGGTTGCACCGGACAGCAGCAGTCATACCCCTGCCAGGCAGCCGCTCTGTGGCTGCTTGTTCTCCTGCCGTCCCCACTAGAGCCATCCCCGGGGGGACACGGTGGCCCCTTTGCAGGCTGGGTCCCTTCTGCTGAGCATGGTGCTCATTGCTCCCTACCCAGAAACACTCCTGCTCGCCTGTTTGCAGGAGACCCTACAACAACACCCAGAGCAGGTGAACCCTGCTCACAGCCCCAGGACTCCCTGCCATGCCCCATTCCTCCCTGGCCCTGCAGCCCGGCCGCGTGGGCAGCAGAGGGACGGCTGCCAGGGCTGAGAAGCGGAAGGAAAAGTGCAGCTGGGGTGGCCAGGACTCACCCAGAGGGGTGCTGAGCTCCTGGAGCCAGCTCCTGGAGGGGAAAGAGCACCCTGAGCTCACCCGGTACCTCCCCCCTTGTCATCTGCCCAGCTGGGCTGCGGGTCCCTCACGTGCCCCATCAAACATTAACAACCCCTTGGAGGCACAGCCAGCAGCAGCACCCAGCCGCCATGGCGCTCAGCACCCGCCTCGCCTTGACCCTCCAGCCTGCCATGGCAGCTCTGTGCCGGGCAGCACCCAGGCAGCTCCGGGGGCTCAGCACCCCTCCGGGACCGGGGCACACACTCGACCTCAGGGGCATCTTCCCGCCCCTCGCCACCCCCTTCTCACCCACGCAGGAGGTGGACTATGCCCAGCTGGAGGGGAACCTGCGCCGCTATGCCAGCATCCCCTTCCGAGGTAAGCGCTGCCTGCTGCCCCTCTCTGTGCAGGCTCCTGCCAGACCCCTGCCTGCCACAGGAGCTGTGTGGCAGCAGGCAGGCGGCCTGCCGGCTTCCCACGGGTGCTCAGCCTCCAGCTGGACTTTGCTCCAGGGCTGGCAGCCCCTGAGGTGACCCACCTGGGGCCCTTTGCATGGCAAGTGCCCAGGCACATGTGTGTGTCCTTGCACACCCCTGCCACACTCCAGTGTGTGCTTGCATGCACACCCTGCATGCGTGCAGGCTTGCACGTATCCTCCACACGTAGCTGCAAGCTTGCACCTACCCTCTGCCACATCAGTGTCCTTGCACACCCGTGTACACTCACACAGATTCAGCACCACAGGATGTGTATCTGTTGATTGCCCAGGATGGATGGATGGGAGGAGGGGGGCTGCAGGAAGAGGCTGGGGGTGGCAGGGATGTGCCCCCGCATCTCCCCTCTTCTGACCAGGCTGAGTCCGGAGCTTGCCTGGCTGCAGGGACAGGGCCAGGAGAAAGTACACTGTGGGCTGCAGATCCCTGTCTGGGTGCCCAGGGGCGAGGAAGGGAGCAAGGGTCATGGGGGCACCCAACCCTCCTGGCACCCTGGAGCCCAGATGCCATGGCAGAGCCCGGCAGCACTGGGCTGGAGCTGGCCTGTCTGTGTCCGTGGCGCCAGCAGGGTCCCAAGGAAGGGGTCTGTGTGCCCCAGCTGGGGGCAGGGTGACACAGCCCAGCTGCAGACACCAATCAATCCCTTGCTAGAGGTACTGTGTGGGGCAGTTTCTGGGGCATGGAGGTGGGCAGATAGCGTGCCCAGCCCACAGGGTGCATGCATGGCATGCACAAGGGTGCCTGGGCAGGGGACGGCACTGCCAGTGCTCAGTGCGGTGTGGGTGGGCACTGTGATCTGGGGGGCACGTATCCACGTGTGCCCTTTGTGGGGGAGCCCAGGGCTTTGTGGGGCACCTGCGGGAGCCTCCTGCCCAAGGTGGCTGCTGGACGTAGGCATAGGGCTGCTCTGCATGCCTGGTGCCCACACGAGAGTGGGGTGCGGAGAGGGCAAGGACGGCCATCCTGTGGGCACCCTACTCCTATGCCTGAGCCCTGCCCTCCCCATGCTTGTGTTTCAGGGCTGGTGGTGCTGGGCTCCAATGGGGAGTACCCCTACCTGGCACCCCGCGAGCGGCTGGAGGTGGTGAGCTGCGTGCGCCGGGCTCTGCCCAGGGACCGCCTGCTGCTGGCTGGCTCAGGCTGCGAATGTGAGTGCCTGCGTGGGCAGCGCGGGGGCCATGCGTCCCTCCCGGGGCATCCCTCACCCCTCTGCCTCCTCCCCAGCCACCCAGGCCACCATTGAGCTGACGGTCAGCATGGCAGAGGCGGGGGCTGACGTGGCGCTGGTTGTGACACCCTGCTACTACCGGGGGGCCATGACTGGTGCTGCCCTGGTCCAGCACTACACGGAGGTGAGCCGTGCCCAGTGCCCGCTGGCAGCCCCGGCCGGGGCAGCAGGATGGGGAGCACATCCTGCGCCTCTCCAACCCAGCCCAGCTGCTGAGCTCTGCCTGGCTGCCCACAGGTCGCTGACGCATCCCCCATCCCCGTGGTGCTCTACAGTGTCCCTGCTAACACTGGCCTGGACCTGCCCCTGGAGGCTGTCCTCACTCTGGCTCAGCACCCCAATATCCTTGGGATCAAGGACAGCGGTGGGGACGTGAGTAGGGCAGGGCTTTCGCTGGGCTGGCTGCTGCTAAACCCAGTCCCGAGCTGAGAATGGGAAGCTGGGACTCACAGCCCTTCCCCAGACCCCAGGGGTGCCGCAGGAGCGCTGCGGCGGAGGGACTGGGTGATGCCCACCCCGGGGCACAGCATGTCTCTCCCCAGATCACCCGCATCGGGCTGATGGTCCACAAGACGCGGCAGGAGGACTTCCAGGTTCTGGCGGGATCGGCTGGCTTCCTGCTGGCGAGCTACGCCCTGGGTAGGTGCTGCTCCCCCTGCTTGGCTGGGGGCATGGGGTGTTGCCCTGGGGGCACTGTGGGGGACTGGCAGCCAGGCAGGGGGAGGCAGGCAAGGGGCGGCAATGCCCGGGAGGTGCTGGCTGGGTGGGCATGGTGTGCTGAGCTGGCTGGCAACGTGCCCCGGTGTCCCCAGGTGCCTCTGGGGGGGGTCTGCGCCCTCGCCAACGTCCTGGGGGCCCCGCTGTGCCAGCTGGACCGCCTGTGCCGCGAGGGCCGCTGGCAGGAGGCTCGCGACCTGCAGCACCGGCTCATCGAGCCCAATGCAGCGGTGAGTGGGCAGCACTCCCCGGGGTGCTGCAGGGTGGGGGGGCCAGGCCACAGCAGAGCCGAGGGGTGGCAAAGGATGGAGGTCCCTAGGGCCGCAGGGGGTGGAGCGGTGGTCCAGAGGGACAGGATGGCACAGCACCCAGCCAGCGAGTGGAGCTGGGCTGGAGGCAGCAGGGTGGGAAATGCCAGCCCTGCTGTGCCAGGAACAGCGTGTCCGCTGGCAGCGGGCACCTGCCTGACCCTCCGCGGGAGCCTTGCCGGCTATTTATAGGCAGTGATGGGGGGAAGAGCTGCTCCTCCCCGGGGCCCTCACCCCACTGCAGGGTGGCCTGTCCCTGCCGCGAGGAGCCCGCCATGCCGCAGGGATGCTCCCCTGCGTGGCCATGCTCTGTGCCCCCACCCCACGGTGGGCACTTCATGGGGGGGCTGCAGCCACCCACACTCTGCCCAGCCCTGCAGCCCCGCATGGGGCCAATGCAGGAGCCCACGGAGCATGCCGCCCTGTCCCGCAGGAGCTGGCAAGCCCCTGCACCCTCCCTCCTGCAGGTCACCCGGCGGTTCGGGATCCCGGGGCTGAAGAAGGCCATGGAGTGGTTCGGCTACTACGGGGGTCCCTGCCGCGCACCCCTGGCCCCGCTGAGCCCCCCCCAGGCTGAGGAGCTGAGGGGCACCTTCAGCGCCAATGGCTGGCTGTGAGGGGTCCTCCCCCACCCCTTCCTGCACTGGGAAGGCACAGGAGCCAGGGACCCTGGGAGCTGGGGATGTGGTGGGGACACTGGGATGTGGCCAGGAGAAAGCAACCCACCTCGCTCCTTCCTGCTGGACAGGGCTACCCTGGGCAGAGTGGGTAGGGGGGACACCCAGCACCCCCTGGCCACCTTTGTGTCCCCTGGCCTGGGCACGCACACAGCCCTGCCAGCCCCCAGGGTCCCACCGTCCCCACCTGGGAAGGGATGGATCCCTGTGCCGTGAGCCGGGAATAAACCTGCTGCCCCACCTCTGCGTCTGCAGTCCTGCCCACACAAGCAGCCCCCCGCCCGGTCCCTGCTCCCAGCAAAAAGGACACGGCCCGGGCGTTTGGCAACGTGGTTTACTCAGCTGAGGCCCGTGCAGGCAGCAGCACAAGGCAGGGTCACGGCAAGGCACAGGAGCGGTGCGGGCAGTGACCAGCAGGGAGGGCACGGCCCCTGCAGCCCACCATGGGGCTGCGAGGGCTGCCGGGACCCCCGCACCGCAGCCAGCCGGACTGCACCAGGGGTCACGGCGGGCGCACACAGGGGAGAGACGAGGGAGTCGTGCGGGGGGCAAGATGGTGAGCTGTGTGCCCCCTGCCCACCCTGCCTGCCCCCTCACCGTGCCCCTATCCCTGCCCACCCTGCCCAGGCCCCCTGCTCCAGCCCTGGTACCCCATGCACCCCTTGCCCTGGGCTCCAGCTGACCCTGCTCCTTGCTCTCCATTGCTCCTGCCCTCCCCCAGCACCCCTAGCATGCAGCAGACACGGGCCAGGCTGGGCATCCCCTGGTCCCCCTTGGTGGGGATGCTGCTGCAGATGTCCCCAAGGCAGCGGGCAGGCTGGATTGGCAGAGGGATGAGTGGGACACAGCCCATCGGCTGGCCCCAAGAGCAGGCTGGGTCCTTCAGGGGCACCGTGTCACCCTGCCCAGGGCACACGGGAGGGATGGCTGGTCACCCAGAGCGGAGGGCGCAGGCCACAGGGTGCCCGGGGTGCCCACCCTGCCTTGGGACCAGGGCAGCAAAGCAGGCCAGGAGCTGCCCCTCCGCGGGTGCGTGGTCCAGCCAGCAGCCCTCAGCCAAGGCACCCTGGCAGTGGGGTCAGGGCCCAGCCCCAGCCCGTACACCTCTGCTCCGTTCCCTGCGGCAAGCTGGCAGCCCCGGTGGTCCGCAGCCTTCCTGGGAGGGCAGAGGGGCTGGGCCTCAGCTGCTCCGGTGGGCGCCAGGGCTACAGCCAGAGAGAGAAGGCACCACAGCTGCCCCGGGGCACTTGGGTGGAGAGTGGGGGGCCCTGTCCCCCCCACTAGTGGGGGTTCAGCAGGGGGGCTTGGTGCAGACCCCTGGCCCCACCAACACTGGGTGGCCAGCGAGCAGTGGGCAGGGGGGCCACCCAGCAGTGCTGCATCCCTGCTCCGGGGACGGCGGGGCCAGCCAGTGCCCGGTGGGGGGGTCCCTACTGTGGCAGGAGGGGACGCGGGGCACCGTCACGCTGTCAGGTTGTGGGCAGACTTGGAGGCGCCCTGGGCCCTCTGGATGACGGCCGGGCACTTCTCCCGACGCAGCAGCTTGTTGTTCTCGAAGAAGCCCTCATTGCGGGGCACTCCGTGGGAGCCGTCCGGGAAGGTCAGGAGACCTGGGGAGGGGAAGGAAGGGCCGAGAGTGATGGGGCAGGGAGCAGCACCCATTAGCACCTGAGCTGGGGCTGGAGGGATGGAGCGGGAAATGCTGGACGGGGCCATGCTGAACTGGGGCTGCATGGGGCTGCGGCTGCCACACCGTTCCGCCAGGCACTCACCGAAGCCATACACACGCCCGCCTTTGAACTCGCCCTCAAAGGTCATGTTGTCACAGCGGGTGAAGACGCCGACGCCATTGAACTTGCCCTGCACAAACTCCCCCTCATACCTGTGCGGGAGGAGCTCCTGAGGCAGCAGCTCCCCGTGGCAAGCGGGGATGCCCGGGGGGGATGTACATGGGGGTGACACGCTCACCTGGAGCCATCAGGGAAGGTGAGCACGCCGCAGCCGTGGAAGAGCCCATTCTCGAAGTGCCCCACGTAAGTGGTGCCGTCAGCAAACATCAGCTGCCCAATGCCATGCCTGCGACCTAGGCGAGGGCAGAAATGGGCAGCGCTGGATGGACGGAGGCAGGACCTGCCCCGGCGTGGTGCTGGGCAGGGACGCGGGGGCTGCTTGGCGCAGGCAGCACCGTCCCCTCCTGCCCTGTCTCACCTTCCTTCCACTCGCCGCGGTACTCCTCCCCGTTGGAGTAGGTGAAGGAGCCTTTGGTGAGGGTCATGGCGACAGCCTCCGGCAGTGCAGGGCAAGAGCTGGCAGAGAGATGTGTGGAGGGTGGCTGCTGGGTGGGGGGGAGCAGCCCGGCTCGCCCAGAGCCCCCGTGTCCCCTCGGCTTGCAGAGAGGCACGTGTCTGCCCCGGGGATGGCTCTGCTGGGGCATGCCACAGATGAGGAGGTGACCCCAGGACCACAGCCGCCCTGCCCTGCCTCTGAAACCCCAGCTGCCGGGTTCGGGTTGCTGCCCACCCCACTGCAGGGCTCAGGGCGATGTGAGCGCACGGGGGTCACAGCCCCATGAAACATGAGCGAGTGGCAGGAAGAGGAGCGCAGCAGGAGCTGGCTGCCTCCAGCATGGTTCCCTGGCCAGACCCAAGGGGTCCTGCACAGCAGCAGGCTCAGGCCAGGGGCCATCCTCAGCTCTGCTGGGGCAGTCCCAGGTGGAAACAGGCATTTTGGAGAGGATGGGTTGTGCTTGGTGCCGGCTCTTCAGGGGTGGGAGCAGAGAGCTTGTGGGGTTTCCAGCTCCAGCATCAAGGATGGGCAGACCTGCCTCAACCCCCTGGGGATGGAGTGGCTGCTCCTCCTAAGAGGGACAGCAGAGAGAGGACCCTGGGGCTCCAGGCCTTGCTTGCCTACCGAGGGCTTGCAAACCTGCCTGCTGACAGCAAGCAGCCCCCAGAGCCCTGCACACCCCCAGAGCCGCTGCCACGCAGCACAGCTCTCCCCAGCACACAGGGAAGGCACCAGCATGGAGACAGCCCCACAGGTGGGCTGGGCGCTGCTTCTCCAGTGCTCCCGGTGCAGCTCGGGCAGTGCCTGTGACGGAAAGGGGCTCCCCACTTCCAAAGGGGGTATCCCTGCTCACACTGGGCTGCGTGTCCCTGGAGAGATGGGTGCTGAGCCACGCTAACCAGCCGGATGCGGCGCTCGGGAGCACAGCAGGGAACTTGCAAGGGCTTTGTGTCCAGAGGAGAAATGGCCCCCAGCCAAGCCCAGCAGTGACGGAACAGTGCTCTCTGCTGATGGCAGAGACCAGGAGCTCAGCGCCGGCTCCCCAGCCTGCAGCCTGCCCAGCACCTCTGGGGACACCTCTAGCAGTGCCAGGAGGAGGAGAGGGTGCTGCCGGGGGCTGTTAACGCCTGCCGCAGGGGAGGGCTCCCTCCACCAGCGCAGCCTGTGCCTGGACCTGCGACTTCATCCAGGGGACGGGCAGCATTTGCCCTGTGAGCAAACCCAGCCTGCCCAGCAGCTGGATGTCCCCCCACTGGCACCCCCACACAGCAGAGCCCTGCACGCACAGCGTCCACAGCAAGCAGGGGCGATGCATGCAGCACGGCCTGAGCCGTGCACACCTCCACTCTGAGCCCACGACCTGCCCGGGCCACACACCCACGGGGGACACATGCACACCCCACCTGGGTAGTGTGCCCAGAGGTGGTGGTCGCACCCACGGCTGATGCATGCACACCCCACTGTATTAATGCTCCACTGTGTCCATGCACCCACGGCTAATGCACCCGCGGCTGATGCATGCACACCCCACCTGGGTAGTGTGCCCAGAGGTGGTGGTCGCACCCACGGCTGATGCATACACACCCCACTGTATCAATGCTCCACTGTGTCCATGCACCCACGGCTAATGCACCCGCGGCTGATGCATGCACACCCCACTGCGTCCATGCACCCAGAGCCGATGCACCCACGGGCGATGCATGCACGCCCCACCGGGACACCCGTGGCGATGCCCGCAGGCCCAGTGCCTGCCCAGGGGCGGTGTGGGCGGGCCGGGCGGCGCAGGGACCCGCGGCCCGCGCTCACCTGGCTCCGCGCTCGCCGCCCGCACCGCTCCCCACCGGGGTCCCGCCGAGGGGCGGTGGCACGGCCACCTCCCCTGCCAGCCCCCCGCCTCTCCAGGCGGTGCCACGCCGCCAGCGTCCATCCCCGCCCGTCGTTGGCTGTCTCCACGGCAACCGCTAGCAACGCGGCTGTTCATTGGTCAGCTTCGCCGCACACCCCCGCCAGCCGCCATCTTTGTGTGGGGCAAGGCGTTCTCCTCCCTGGGCGTGTCGGCAGGGGGGCAGCGCCCCCTCCCTGCCGCCATCTTTGCGAAGGGCAGCAGAAGGCGCTGCTGCTCCTGAGCGGCCATCTTTGTGTGGGGCACTGGCAGCAGCCCCCACGGCGGGGGTGTGAGGCTGGCGGACCCCCCATGGCCCTCACGGACAAGCGGTGCGAGGCGTACGGGCTTCTGGGCCCGCCTCATTCGGCACCACGGCCGCCGCGCCGCCGCGGTTCCCACGGCAATGCCTGCTCTGGGCGTGGCGTGGCGGGGGCGGAGCAGCCAATGGGGCGTGGCTGTGCGGTGACGCGGGCGGAAGCGGCGGGCGCGGATGGTGCGGCGGGGCCGGGCGGGCGTGATGGACGAGACGAGCCCGCTGGTGTCGCCGGAGCGGGCGCAGGCCCCCGACTACGGGCTGCCGGGCGGCGCCGTGCGCGCCCTCCCGCCCGCCGCCCCCCCCGCCGCCTTCCCCTCCCGGCTCCCCCGGCGGCCGGGACCGCGAGCGGCAGCCGCTGCTAGAGCGCGGGGCGCGGGGCCCGGCGGCGGCGGCGCAGGCCCAGGCGCAGGCCCAGGCGGCGGCGCAGGCCCAGGCGGCGGTGGCGGCGGCGCAGCGGGAGCGTAACGACTTCCCCGAGGACCCCGAGTTCGCCGAGGTGGTGCGGCGGGCCGAGCTGGCCAGCGAGCGCGGCATCTTCCCCGAGCGCATCTCGCAGGGCTCCAGCGGCAGCTACTTCGTCAAGGACCCGCAGGGGGTGAGCCGGCCCCGGCCCCGTGTGCCCGCCCCGGGGGTGGCCGGCCGCTCCCCGTGGCCCCCGAGGCCTGCGGGCTGAGCGGCGCTGGCCGGGAGGAGGGTGCTCCCGGGGGAAGTGTTGGTGCTGGCCCGGGGGTGACCGGCCTTGGGGGGCTGGTAGGAGTGGCTGGAGCTGCCCTGGGCTTCCCCGGAGAGAAGTGCAGTGAGAACAGCAGCAAGAGCGGGGGGCAGCTCTGTCCAAGTGCTGCTTCAGCCTCTTCTGGGGCTCTCGTGCCCAAAGAGGAAGGGTCACCCTCTCCCCCAGGCCCGTGCATCAGCATCTCCTGACCGCGGTCAGCATCTCCTGACCACGGTGACTCCAGCCCTAGGGCTCTGACTCTGAGAGCTGAGCTGGTTCTTGGCCTGTGAGACTGGAGTGAGATGTCTCCGCTGTGGCTGCGCGGTTGATGTAATCAAGGCAGAGTCTTCGACGTATAGCTGGTCCGCTATAGATCTGGTCAGCTATGTGGCAGCTGTCTCCCCACCACTGACTGGATGTGTGTGCAGCACAGGGCTTGTCTTGTGACCTGTGGTGCCCAGCCCAATTACCTGAGCTGTTGCTGCTTCCTGTGACTGCCTCACGGTGTGTGTGCCGGGATGCTTCCTGGGAAGCAGGACTGGGCTCACCGGTCTCTGGTATGCCCTAGCTTTCCTGCCCCGGGTGGAGCCTGGCCCCTGGGAGCTGTGGCAGGCAGGTCCCAGCTGAGCTGGCGGGCTGTGGGGCAATACGCACTTCCTCCTGCCGCAGCCCTGCCACCCTCCTGCTCTCTCCCGTTCCCTCCCGTTGCCCAGTATGAGATATGGTGTTGCGGGGGTGGGCAGCTGGATGAGCTGCCTGGGGGTGGCAGGGCAGAGGCTGCTTGGCTGTAGGAGACCTGAGCTCGGCGAGGGCTGGGAGGATGCGTACGAGGAGCCAAAGTCTGTGTACTCCTGGCCATGTCACCTGGCAGGTCCCCTGGACTGCCCTGCTGTCAGCGAATGTGGTGTGTGTCTGTTTTCTGTGGCTGCTGCCCAGGGCCACCAAAACCTCCCTGCTGCTGGCACGGGAGAGAGTGCAGTGCGCCGCTGTTGCGGGCAGGGGGTGAGGGCACTGGGGGAAGAACTTTTCTATTGTCCCTGCTTCCCTCTGGGCTGCTGGGGCCCGAGCCGTCCCAGCTGGGATGTGCTTCCCCAGTGGCTGTGGTTACCCCAACTGCCGGCTGTGCCTCCAGGCTGGCCTGGCTCCCTCTGCCTTGCTGCTGGTGCCAGGCAGACCTGTTTTCCCTGCCAGTGCTGCTCCCAGCACGGGTCTGTCTGGAAGGGGACACTGTGCTGCCAGGCCTCTGGCCTCCGCTTCCACGCTGTGCCTTGCTTTACTGGACTGGCTCCATGGAGCACAGAGCTTTGTGCTGCCAGACCTCCCAACAAGCTTCTTGCAGGCTCATATCCAAGGTAGTCGTGTGCCTTCACGTGGGGCTGATGAGGGGATTGCTTTCCTGCCTGCTCAGGGGAAGTGGCTCCTCCATGCGATCTGGGGATGGCTGAAGCGGTCCTGTTCCCTCAAACCCTTCCTCTTCCTTGTGGACAAAACCTTGCTCCTGCCTGCCCTGGGCTGGCTTCTGGCCCCTGGCAGACTGGGGTTGCACTGGGGTCTCCCGCTGAGGTGCTGGGACTCATGTCACACTTCCACATTGTGGCAGGAGCTTGGTTTGGGGAAGTGCTGCCCACTCAGACCGGGGCCAGCACCAGCCATGGGGAGGAGGGCTGGTCACATGTGCTGCTGAGTCACCCCAGAGCAGGGGCTGCCGGCCCGGAGCTGCTGTGCAGCCCCCCAGGGATGCCTGGCCCGTGGGGGCAGGTGGCCTTGCTCCTGCCCCGGCCCTTGTCTCGCCTGTGTGGCTTGGCAACGCTGGCTTGGTGACAGTGCGGCACCTAGCACAAGGCTTTTGTGCTCTCTTGCAGCAGTGGAGTACCTGTGCTGCTGTCCCTGCTGTTGGGTCAATGTGTGCAAGGCTGGATTGAGGGGCTGGGGGTGCTGCTGGTACCAGCTGGTGGCCAGTTTGGAGCTGCCTGTGCCCTCTTGCCCACAGTGTAGCCAGAGAACCAGCCTCTCTGCTGTCTCTAAGCTGGGCCCCCTAGCACAGAGCCCTGGGCTCCTCGGGGGTCCTCTAGCTACTGGGCTGTTCTGATCCCATTTCCTCTGGTCAGTTTGGGATCAGCTCCATTCAATGGATTTTGGAGCCAGGTCAGGGATCGATATCCCCCTCCCCCTCCTGCGTGGATGTAATGAGCAGTGGCAAGCAGTAGCTCTCCCCAGCCACTTAAAGGTTGCTGGGATGGGACTGGGATGTTTACCAGGGAACAGCATCATCTTGTCCAAAGACACTTTTGGACAAGAAAGGTTGTTTCCAGGTGCATGAGCCAGGTATGAAGGTCTTTGGGCAGCACTCTGCTCTCACGGGATGAGGCACTGGCTGGGGAAGGGTCCCTCCCAGCCCCTGCCTGCCTCCTTCCCTGGAGCTGTGGGGTCTGCCTGGTCCCAGGGGCCAGTTATTGCCCTGGTGAGGGAGTGTTTTGGGCCCATTCCTGAGTGCCCCCACCGTGGGCTGGCTCAGGGCGGGGGGGCGGGAGGGAATGTCCTGACTCTGCCAACTGCCTTGAGTCAGCCCTCCTCTCTCGCACTCACAGAAAATCATTGGTGTCTTCAAGCCCAAGAACGAGGAACCATACGGTCATCTGAACCCCAAGTGGACCAAGTGGCTGCAGAAGTTGTGCTGCCCGTGCTGCTTTGGGAGAGACTGCCTCGTCCTCAACCAGGGCTACCTGTCGGAGGCGGGCGCCAGCCTGGTGGACCAGAAACTGGAACTCAACATTGTTCCCCGCACGAAGGTGAGGGGACAGCTGCTGGGATCTTGTCCCAGGGAGGCTTTTGTCTGCTTCTGCGCAGCTCTGCTTGCGCCTTGTCTTGTGGCACTGCTGACCTTGGAGATGTATTGAGAGCTGTGGACCAGGACTGCTCCTGCTCAAACCATGGGGATCCTTGTGCAGGGCAGAGCCGTGGGAAATGCTGTGTCTTGGTTTTATCAGTCAGTCCTGTGACAATTGCCAGGTGCCCCTGCTGACGTCTGTGCTCCTGTCCCTCCAGGTGGTGTATCTGGCCAGCGAGACCTTTAACTACAGTGCCATTGACAGGGTGAAGTCCCGAGGAAAGAGGCTGGCCCTGGAGAAGGTGCCGAAAGTCGGCCAGCGCTTCAACCGCATTGGTCTGCCGCCCAAGGTAGGGCTGCCGGCCTCTGTGCCTGCCTTTCTCTGCTTCTCCATCCTCTGTGGCCTCCTGTAATACAGCCTCTCCTTGCTTCAGGTGGGCTCCTTCCAGCTCTTTGTGGAAGGCTACAAGGATGCTGACTACTGGCTGCGGCGGTTTGAAGCTGAGCCGCTCCCGGAGAACACCAACCGGCAGCTGCTCCTCCAGTTTGAGCGGCTGGTGGTGCTGGACTACATCATCAGGAACACAGGTGGGGCCGGCTGCCTGGCGTGGGACACTGCCTGCTCCTTCACGTCCTGCCAGCTGGGGAAAGGGGAGTGGGGCAGGGCTTGGCATCTTTTCCTCGCACCCAAAACTCCTCTCAACACCACTTGGTTGCTGCCAGGTGGCAGCTGCCTCTGGGTAGAGTGCAGCTGCTGTGGCTGCCCGCCACCGTGGCCATGCTCTGGCTGCTGGCCTGCGTTCTGGGAGATCTGGATCCACCACAGTGCTGGGGTGAAAGTTTGCCAGCTGCGAGGATCTAGGGACATCTGGAGATCCAGCACCTGACTGTGTCCCTATATCACATCTCACGCTGGGCTTCTGAGTTCCTGCCGGGCTGGAAGGGGTCGGGATAGCGCTCCAGGGCTTGCAGGCTGACCTTTCTCTTGTGAGCTGGGGATATGTGGACCTCTCCAGTCTCCAGGGCTGGTTGTGTGGGGGTTGATGTGGCTTCCCAGGCCTGCAGCAAGCTCAAGGGCTCTTGGGGTAGAGTTTGGGCCTAAAACTGGTCTGTCTCACTTCTGGGCCAGAGGAGGAGTAATCTTCTGCCCGGCCTGGTGCAGGCAGGCCCTGGCGCTGACACAGCTGGTTTTACCTCCCTGCAGATCGGGGCAATGACAACTGGCTCATCAAGTACGACTGTCCCCTGGACAGCGCGGGCGTGCGGGTGAGTGGCTCTTCCTCAACAGGGGCTCCGTAGGGGGCTCTGCTCCTGCAACCTGCCTGCCTGGCAAGTGGGCCGGGGATTTCCCAGCGGGCTTGGGTTTCCAAGCGTGCAGAGGTCTGATCTTGTCTCCTGGGCCTTTTGTTGCCCTCTCTATCGGTGGTTTGTGGCCTAGTGGGACTCTGTGGGGATGCAGCTGGGCTCTGTGGGGGAAACTGGTGTTGCTGGACCTGTGCATCCTTGGGGTGAGGCCTGAAGGGGGAGCAGCTTTGACACCTCCCACTCGAAGCAGACAGTGTTTCCCTGCGGGTAAGGGGCCACACTACGGGCGAGAGGCTGCTGTGCCTCTGTGGTAGCCAGGGCAAAGATCCTGGCAGCGGGGCTGTAGGGAGTGGGAGAGGGACTGTTCCTGCTGGGGGAGCCTCCTTGTGACATGCTCCGCTTCCTTCCAGGACAGCGACTGGGTGGTGGTGAAGGAGCCCATCATCAAGCTGGCTGCTATAGACAATGGTTTGGCCTTTCCCTTGAAACACCCGGACTCCTGGAGAGCATGTGAGTCCCTCAGGCTGTGCCAGGGCACCCTGGCGAGCCATACAACTCCGTGCTCGGCCACCCTCCTCAAGGGCTGGAGAGGGCTAGGGCTGTCCCTCTGCAAACCTGCTGGGTTCATGGGCAGCTCTGCCTCAGCAGAGGCTGTAGGAAGCAGGTGCTGGACCCTGTGTCCCAGACGCAGGTGATGTGGCACCCAGGGGCATGTGGCACCATCCTTTGCCTTCCCCAGCTCTAGTGTCTCCTGCTTTCTCCCACAGATCCATTCTACTGGGCATGGCTGCCCCAAGCCAAAATCCCCTTTTCACAGGAGATCAAGGACCTGATTCTTCCCAAGATCTCAGACCCCAACTTTGTCAAGGACCTGGAGGAAGATCTGTATGAGCTCTTCAAGGTGAGCTAGGGGAGCAGGTGAGGATGGCTTGGGAGGAAGAAAAGCGGGAGTGGTGTTGGGGATCTCCCTGTCAAGGCTGCAGGGGACAGAAAGGTGGCCAAGCTCCTGACTGTTTCTGGGCTGAGGCATAGGAGGGTTATCCCTCTGCCAGGAGCTGAAGAATCAGTGTGGGGAGAAGCAGGAAACCTGTGGGACAGAAGAGAGGCTTACTTGGGGAATAAGGCACCTCTTGCATGTTGTGGGGCAGTGGGTGGATCCCACTGTGTTCTCTCCTCTCTTGCAGAAAGACCCTGGCTTTGACAGGGGACAGTTTCACAAGCAGATTGCTGTCATGAGAGGCCAGGTAAGCTGTGTGTAGGGAAGGAGGATGGGTGAGGTGTGGAGCCTCGTCCTGCCTGTGTGGCAGGGAGGGTGCTGGGGTGGACGCTCTCTGTTGCTCCGGAGGGGCAGCTCAGGCATTGTTATGTTGTGCCATACAGATCCTGAACCTGACTCAGGCGCTGAAAGATGGGAAGAGCCCCCTGCACCTGGTTCAGATGCCGCCTGTGATTGTGGAAACTGCACGTTCCCACCAGCGCACCGCCAGCGAGTCCTACACGCAGAGCTTCCAGAGCCGGAAGCCTTTCTTCTCGTGGTGGTAGCTGTGGGAGCCATGGGCAGGGCTTGGCCGCCTCGGACTAGCACTGCGAGAGGAGCCGGGCCACCGCCGGCTCCTGTGGCTGGGACTCGACCTTCTGGGTAGAGCGAGCAGGTGCGGCTGGAGGAACCTGCGGCTGAACTGGAGGAGCCAGGCAGGTTGGGCACGGTCCCTCCCCAGCTCCGTTGGAGCTCGGTGCCCTGCCTGGGGCAGAGTCCAGGGGGAGGTATGGGAATCCACTGGGAGCCGTGGTGTGGCTGGGACCCTGCCCCTGCCTCCCTTCCTCGGCCTGCATGCAGTTCTGAGCACCCCTGCTTGGGGCTGGGATGAGCAGGCTGCCCGGGCCAGGATCCGTCCAGCCCTTTACACCAGCCACTGGCCCTTTTCTTCCCCCCTGTGCCGGCTGCCGGGCTGGGAAGGCCTGTAGCGGGTTACACCCCCTCCCTTTCCCCGAGGGTGTGCTGTACTCCTCCACTGTCCCTCCTCTGCCCCAACCCCGTGCAAGCTGCTTTCCTCAGGGGGAGTTCCTGCTGCCCGCTGGCGTAGCGGGGACCGCAATGAACGGCTGTTCTCTGGCTGGGGGCTCGAGGAGGGAACATATGAGGGGCAACTCACGGGGCTGGCTTGGGTGCAGTTAGACACTAAGGGGAAAGAGGTGCTGGCTTGTCCTCGTGAAGAGCAGGTGGCGCTGGGAGGGGGCTGTAGCTTAGTGCTCCCCCTGTCAGAGCTCCCCCCAGCTGGAGAAGGCCGAGGGGGGGTGTGAGTGCCCTCTCCCACCCCTGCTGCCCTAGTCCATCCCTCCTGCCAGGTTTCCATGGCTGCTCTTGCTTGGCTTATGCCCCGGCTCCCAGCAAGCTCTCTGGCTGCTGTGCAGCCAGCATGGTGCCAGCCCCGTCTGTGCCTAGGGCCCCCTCGAGGGGCAGGGGGCTGCTGGGGAAGGGGAAGGGCCAGAGAGGCTCTTCTTGCTGCGTGGGTGGGAGGCGTGATGGGAGCACGGGGGGCCAGCATGGGCTCCTGGCTGCCCCGGTGCTGACAATCTCGTGGGCCTGCTGTGGGTGGGTGAGGCAGTGAGCCCCCTTCCCCCAGCGCTGCTGAGCTTGTACAAAACGGTACCAGGGCTGCTGCCTGCATCCGCTTGCCTTGAGCTGCGGCTTCTCCTGCTGCTGGGGGAAGCCGGTGTTGGGTCTCGCTGTCCTGTTAGCCCATCTTTGGGGGTGGGGGGAAATAAAGGCAGGCTGGGAGAGGAGAGCAGCTCCCTTGTCTCCTGCGAGGGGAGAGGGCTCAGTGCTGGCTGCATAAGCACAGGGTGGGCAGCAGTGAGACCCCCGCTCCCCAGCCAGGCCCGGCTGCATCTCCAACTGACCCAAAATGTATTGTTCTAATGCACTGTAGAAATGTATGTAATGTATTTAAACCATGCAACTGTCTGAATAACAGAGCTGCCGTTCAGCTGGCCACCTCCGTGTCTCCACAGCACCCGGGTCCAGTGTGACAGCTGGGACCAAGGTCCTGCCGCCCTGGGGGAAGGCTGGGGGGGCCGGACGCAGCCAGAGCCTCACGCAGCCACCGCTGTCCACCTTTTATTAACGATTGCAACTTCTCCCGTACGCTTAGTGTCCTCGGAGAGCCTGGCTGTCCCGGTGCCCGCTGTCCAGCAGCCCTGTTCCTCCACGGCCCGGCCGCTCAGCGCTGCTACAGCGACCCCGAGGGCGCTTCGGCCCCGCGGCCACCCTCCGGCTCCTTATCCGTGATCCTGCGGGGAAGAGGTGTGTGAGAGCGGTGCGGCCCGCCCGCGCTTCCCCCGTCCTCCCGATTCACCCACCGCCCCGGCCCGCACTTACCGCAGGCGGCCGAAGCGCCGCAGCGCCGCCATCCCGCCGCCGGGCTGGGCCGGCCGCCGCCGCCGGAGCCGCCGCAGGGCCCGCGCCATGCGCCGCTGGCCGGCGTACCGCCAGACGAGGCGGGCGCGCTCCTCGGGCCGCTCGGCCCCGCCGCTCCGGAACAGGCTCCGCAGCTCCGGCAGCCCCACGCCCTGGAAGATGTCGGCCGAGGCGCGCTTGCGGCCGCGGGCTGCCGGCGCCGTCCGCCCCGGGGGGTCGCTCACCACCGAGGCCGGCGTGCCCATGGCCCCGGCCGCTGCGGGCACCGGAGAGACGGCGTCAGGCTCCGCTCCAGTCCCGCCGCCCGGCCCGGCCCGCCCCCCCCCGGGATCCGGCGCGGATGCCCGGTGAGGAAGGGCGGGCGGCGGGGGACGGACGCGCCGCGGCCGCAGGCAGTGGGCGGGCCGGGGCGCCGGGCAGGAGGCCAGCCGCGCGGGCGGGGCCGGTCCCGCCCCGCCGGTGCCCGGGGCGCTGGGCCCCGCCGTGACCCACTTTCCCGCCGCCCCGCGCCCGCCGGGCCCCTCGCACAGACCTGGCGGTGGCGGCCCGCGTGGGTTCGCGGGTGGCCGCTGCGCGCCGCCGCACCGGGATCTCGCCGCTGCCCCGCGCCGCGCGCCCCGTTCATTCACCCTCCGCGCGCCGTCCCGCCCCGCGCCACGCCGCCAATCCGCGCCCGCCTCCCGCTGCCGGGGCCAATCGGCGCCGAGGGGCGCGGCCGCGCCGCCTCTCGGAGGGGGGACACGTGGCGCAAGTGACGTCAATAGGCGGTGGGCGAGGCCCCGCCCCCGGGCGGAGCCCCCGCGCGCGTCACACCTACGGGGAATCCCGGGTGACGTAGAAGGGAGCCCTGGAGCGCGGCTCTCGCTGGCCGCTGCGCGGGGTCCCGATGCGCTCACCCCCCGTCCCCGCCGCCGGCACCGGCTGCTCTGCCGCCACCCGCCGCCTCCCGCGCCCCGCGACGCAGCCACCCCCGCGGCGGCGGGACGGGCGGGGCGCGGTAGCCCCCGCTCGACGGCGGCGGCGGCCGGCGGGTGTCCGGTGGGCCGGGGGGAGGCGCGGCGGGGCGCGGAGGCGGGGCGAGGAGGAGAGGAGAGGAGAGGAGAGAGGCCCCGCGCGGGGAGGACCGTTAGGCTCCAGATGTTTGGCAGCGGCCGGCGGAGGAAGTCGCTGCCGGGGCCCTGAGTCCCGCCCGAGCCGCGCCGGAGCAGGCAGGGCGCTGCTATGGCCCGCACGGCTCCCCCGGCAGTGCCGCCGCCCCCGGGGGCCGCCAGCCCGCGGCTCGCTCAGCCTCCACCGCGCCTACCTGCGGAGCCCGCTGGGCCTGCTGCGCCTGGGGCAGCTGGCGTTGGGCGCTGCCTTCTGGATGACGGTGGCGGCTCACAAGTACGAGGGAGCGGCCCACTTCGCCCTCTTCGCCGCCGTCCTGGTCTGGCTCCTCACCCTGGCCCTCTTCGGGCTGAGCCTGCTGGGGCGCTGGGCGCTGGTGCCCTGGCTGGGCTCCCGCTGGCTCCTCACCAACCTGGTGCACGACCTGGCGCTGGGCGTGGGGCTCTACGCGGCCGCCACCGGCATCATGGGCTACAAGGCCAGGCAGAAAAGCTACTGCAACCTGCCGGGGTACAGCCAGCACTGCCTCTACAGCGCCTACCTGAGCGCCTCCGTCTGTGGGGGCATCGCCGCCTGCCTGTACCTCTTCTCTGGGCTCTACTGCCTGTCACGGCGCTGCCAGGACCAGCGCGACATCGTCTGAGACCCCACAGCGCTCAGCTCCCCTTCTCCTCACCTGCGGATGGAGCGCAGCCCCGCTTCGGGACGAAGTGATCCTGCCACCCCATCCCCTCCTGGCTGACTGCACCATGCTTCCTCCGGAGACTCCTGCGCAGACAGATGGACAGACAGAGGCCTTCCCTGAGCACGGCTTCCCCTGCAACCTGCCGAGACAGCGTGGACACCCAGCCACTGCACAGGCCCCTCTCCCACCCTCGGACAGACGTAGGTTATTGCAAGTGGAAGGACCCAAGCGGAGAGCCCCTAAGAGGGACCTCAATTTCTGGGAGCCCCCCAGGGCCCCTACCCAACTCCCCTGCCCCCAGCCTTGCAGATGCTGCGTGCTCAGGTGGGTGCCAACCTGTCCCCAGGGTGGAGGGGGACTGGGCTGGGGGAGCTGAGCTGGGGGCAGTGGTGCGTAGTGGGGTTGGGTGGGCATAACCCCCCCCCCGACCTGCTAGCAGCCCCCTCCTGCCATTCTCAACTGCGCGGCGCCTCCGCAGTTCCCTAATGGAGGCTCTGATCTCAGCTTCCCCAGCCTGGGCCCCTCCTCCTGTCTGGCCTGAACACATCCACCGTCTTGCCAGAGCCCCGCGGGGCTCAGCCCCTCCCTGCCCTGCGCTCTGGGGGTGTGGAGACACCCAGGTCCCGCACCGGGCGCTGGGCACAGCCTGACCTGGCGTCACCCTGACCCCCCGACACGCTGTTCTCTGCCTGGGGAACGAGCCTATGCAGGGCAGCAAGGCCGCCATTGCCGCGGGGCGAGGGGAAGGGCAAGCGGGGCCGTGGCCTGGTCCCGTGACCCTGGGCTGGGGGTAAATTCCTCTGTCGTACTGCCCCGGGTTGGAGCCAGGTGCCCCTGGGGTTGAAGGGAGCGGGGCACCGGGTCGTTCTCTCCCCCTGCCCTCCTGCAGCAAGGTTGGTGGCTCTGAGCCACCGAGCCTGCCCCATGGCCCGGCTGCTCCGGCAGGGACAGGCACGGGCTCGCCGGCATTGCTGGAGACTGGCCCACAGCCCGGCCTGGCTCATCCCAGGAAACTCTCGTCTCGGGTCTCTCTGGCTCCATCTCGGGGCCCTGCGCTGCCCGGAGACCGCGTGAGGCAGAGGGGAAGGGCAAGCGCAGCAGCATGGCGGTGCTGGGCTGCCGCCAGCACCGTGGCTGGGGGGGGAGCTGGGGCCAGGCGTTGCGGGGACAGTCCATCTTGGGGAACAGGAGAAGAAGATGCTGGCAGCGAGGCCAGCCCGGCCCTGGATCAGCCTCCGCAGCCCACTGAGTGCCAAGCCCCGAGGGGGCCCTGCGGGGCCGACTGGAGCAACAGGCAGCCAGAGACTGGGAATTTTTGGAGGAGCACCGCACCAGGGCTGCCCTGCCAGGAGCCCTCCTCACCCTGCCTGGGGGCAGGTCCTCTCCATCGCTCCCGGTGTGAGGGAGGGTCTGCCCCAGTCTCTGCGTGGGCTCAGATCAGAGGGACGGGTGTCCCCAGCAGCTGGCCACGGGCTCTGGCTGTTGCCTGGGGTTCCCTGGTGCCTTTTTTTGGGTAGAGATCAGCAGCCACGATCCCCCCGGGGCATGGAGATGTCCGGGGTTGGCACTGGGTCACCGCTTCCATTGCAAGGTGCTGTCCCAGCCGATTCCCACTCGTGCTTGGGGGCCCTGCCAGCCCCTGAGCCACCTCCCCCCTCCCCGAGCAGGACGTGCTGTCCCTGCCCCGTGTCAGGGCTGGTCCCCGACACTGCCTGCCCCTGCCTGCTCCGGTGCAGCCCCTGGCCCAGGCTGCCTGAGATGCCCAGTGGGGCTTCTGCTGCCACAAGTGCCTTTCCCTGGCTTCCTGCAGCCCTGCCTGTCACGCCGGCTCTGTCCCCCTCCAGCCCCTGCTCCGGTGCCTACGGATTCACCTTCCAAATAAAGCAACTTTGGTGCTCACTAGGTGTCTGGGGCTTTGTGCTGGGGACGCGTCTGAGCTGAGATGACACCCGCGTCTGTAGCCCTGTGCCCTCCCTGCCTGGAGCCTCTGGCTGTGGTCACAATGTCCTGGTGTGCTCTGGGATCACGGGCAGGCTCCCTGGTGCTGAGCCACCGCTCCTGGTAGAGAGGCTTAAACCTCTGCCCTTGGGGACGGGGGCTGTCCCTTGCCCCCTCTGGAGACAGGGCACAGCCTGATGCTCATGTGGGTGCTGGGTGCGGGCTCCTCCCGTGGCCCGGAGGTGCAGAGGGGGGCCAGGTCCCTGGGGCTGTGTGGCCACAGGGACTCGATGGGGACAGGATGGAGCTGCATTCCTACGGGCTTTGTCACTCAGGGCTGAAAGGGCTTTCTGTCCTGGGGCCAGGGCACTGCTGGGCAGTCGTGCCCATGCAGCTGGGCCCCTGCAGAGCTGGGGGCAGGCTGGGGGCAGTCAACATCTCCTGGGGCTGGCTCCGGCCCTGGGCCACACTCTCAGGACGGGGATCAGCCTTGGACCTCTACCCGCAGCCGGGGCGTCAGTGGGCTGCCCAGCCCTCTGCCCGCGGGACACGTGCCCTGCTTGCCAGAGGCTGCAGGCAGCCGGCAGCGGCGCTGAGCTCTGCACTGCCCTCATAGCCCAGGAGCCAGCATAGTGTTAACAAGGTTGCATGGAGTATTATGGGATGGCTTCCCCCCTTTTCACATCAGACACAGCCCAGGGTCCCCGAAGCATCCCAGGGAGCCAGCAGCCCTGCTGTATTGCAAGCACCTGGCAGGACAGCCTGCGGCGCCTGGGGCTGTGGGAGCGGGACCACAGCCTGCTCTGCAGGGCAGCGCCAGCGCAGCCAGGGCTGAGCTGCTCTGGGGGTGTGGAGGGGCAGTGGATGAGCTGCCAGCCATGCTCACAGGCCTGGAGGGAACCTCCCGCTCCCTCCCAGGGACCCTCTGTGTGGGGCTGGTCTCTGGTCTCTTCCCGTGGAGAGGTGCCCCAGCAGTGGAGCCCATGGGGACAACCCCCTGTGCCCCGATACGGCCGGGAGCAGGCCAGGCTCAGACCCAGACCAGCACTGAGCCCTGGACCAGGATTAGACCCGGAGCAGGGTCAGACCCAGACTGGGACTGAGCCCCGGATCAGGGCTAGACCGGCATCAGTGCCCAGCCCTAGACCATGACCGGATCCAGACTGGGACTGAGTCCTGGACCGGACCACACCCGGATCGGGACCGGCCCGGGACCCAGATTAGCCCCAGCTCAGAGCCGAGCCCCATATCTAGACCGGACCCACCGGGTCCGAGTCCTGGCCCCAGGTCGGCGCCGAGCCTCACGCCCAGACCGGTCGCAGGACCCAGACCACACCCACGGCCGTCGATGAGCTGTGCTGGGCGGGGCCGGGCGGGGCGGGGCCGAACCGCCGCTGCTTCCGGGGCCGAGGCCTCTTCCGTCCCTTTGCCCGCACAGGGGCGGGGCTTCTGCCTGCGCTTTCTAGCCCGGCTCTTCTGATTGGCTGCGTGCCAGCGCCGCGGGTGAGGTCACGGCCCACCTGGCCGCTTCGCGGAAGTGGGGTGCAGCGTAGGGCTGAGCTTGGCGGCGGCGGGCCCGGCCCGGCCCGGCCCGCTCCCCCGGCCCGGCTCGACCCATCATGCAGGCGGTGGAGCGGGACGGGGCGGCAGGCAGCCCCGAAGGGGCGGCGGGGAGCGGTGAGGCACCGCCGGAGCCGTCGCCGCCCAAGGCCGCCGCCGCTTTCGACCTGCTGGAGCTGGTGCGGAGCTACCGGCGGCTGGAGCTCTACCTGGAGCCGCTGCGGGACGCCGGCGAGGGCGTCCGCTCCCTCCTCCGGTAAGTGCGGGCTGGGCCGGGACCGAGACCGTCCCCGGGGCCTCACGTCCCTCACCCTCCCTCCTCTCCGCAGGTGGCAGCGGCCCGTGTGCTCCCTCCTCGTCTGCCTCGGCCTCAACTTCCTCCTGCTTACCCTCGGCCAAGGTGCGTGTGGGGGGACAGGGCCGGTCCCCTCCCCGGACCCCCCGGGCTGATGCTGTTCCGCCTCTTCCAGCTGCCTGGTACTCGATGCTCGCCCTGTTGGTCGTGGTGCCGGCCCTGCTGGGCTACCTGCAGGAGACGTGCCGGGCCCGGCCCTCGGAGCCAGAGCTGGTGCGCAGGAGGTACCACAGCGTCCGCCGGGAGGACCTGCGCAGGGTGCAGCTCTCGCGGCAGGAGGCCATCGCCCAGGTCAAGAGCTTGTGAGTCTCTGGAGCCCTCCCGGCTGTGGGGCTCCTGGGGCCTCTGCAGCTGGGAGGGCTTCTCTGTGGCTGCGGAGGGCCTGGGTTCATGCCAGCCTGGCCACCGTAAAGCGTATGAGCATGGGGGAGCCAGGGTGTGTGTTTGTGGGGCCTTTTTGTGACTGTGAGGTCTCATTCACAGCCTGATCCAGCTGGAGGGGTTCTTGAGCGGGATGTGCTGCAGCTGCGAGGCAGTGTACCGTGTACTGTACTGGGAGAACCCCACTGTCTCTTCCCAGTGAGTAGTACCGGGTCAGGCATCCTACAGTGGCCTCAGTGGGGAGAGGGGACCAGCCAGGCCTGTGAAGCTGCGTTTGATGTGTTTGGTACTTGGAGAGAGCAGGTGGAGGACCAGATGAAGGAAGGGGGCTTGTGCTGTGGTGTGAGTTGCTCTGTCTTGA
Organism: Phoenicopterus ruber ruber; assembly: GCA_009819775.1. Lineage (NCBI taxonomy): Eukaryota > Metazoa > Chordata > Aves > Phoenicopteriformes > Phoenicopteridae > Phoenicopterus > Phoenicopterus ruber. The sequence continues at coordinate 25,192,532 of CM020221.1, read as the reverse complement.
CCGCAGTGTCCTGCTGCTCCTTCCCAGGTTTTATGGGGCGCTGCTGGGCTCTGTCTGTGTCCTTTACCTGCTGCCCCTCTGCTGGGTCCTGGCCATCCTCAACAGCACTCTCTTCCTGGGCAACACCCAGTTCTACCGAGGTAAGAGACCTCCCTGGAAGTGACCTGTGTGGGATGAGTTGGGGAAAGGCCCTCTGAAACCAAGGACCCTGCCCTGGACCTCTCCCAGCACCCTCATGTGAGCCCAGTGTCCTGTATCAGGCTCTGCCACAGGACCTGAATGCCCCTGAGGGCAACGATGTCCTAGAAATGGTGCTCAGCAGCCCCGGTTGGGTGGTGGGGTCCTGGGGCTCAGCCATGAGGAGTCTCTCCTGATGTGTGTCCTGGCCTGGGTGCTCTTTCCTCCTTTCCTCTGCACTGTGACAAACTGGGGCCTGGTAATACAGCTTGTGCGTGAGCATTGCCACCTCTTTCTGTCACTGACCCTACTCTGCAGGACTTGAAATACTCTTGATGCCTCTGGCAATGTATGACACAGGCTTGAAAGCGTGCTGTTGGAGGGGAGGAGAGGAGCTGGAGGCACTCCCTGTTCCGTGGCGCGTGCTGGAGGAGAGTTGGATGAGATCTGTGTGGCTGATCTGCGACTAAGGCCCCTGCTGTTCCCTATCCTGAACTGGGGCAGGTGGTGGGGGTTTCCTTGCTGCCCTAACTTTGATGTGTGAGCAGAGGAGGGCTCAGGGTACCTCATGGGTGAAGGCTGTGTGTGCCAATGTCCCATCTTGAGCCCTGGAGATCAGCTCTTGCAGCTGGCTTTTGTGTGGCGGGGCTGGGAGAAGGGAAGTGCCACCTTGCTCCAGCCACGTTCCCCTCTTACCAGTGATAATGGAGCTCAAGGCCTCGATCGAGCAGTGTGTGGGCACCAAATCCCTCGAGAGCACTCCAGAGCCTGCCGAACCCCTGCCACCTGCTGCCCCCCCAGATCGGACCCCCACACCCACCAGCACAGAGGTGAGAGAGGGGCAGGGCTGGCAGTTGTGGGGTGTGAGCTGCAGGGTCAGCCCTTTGGTTTGACAGTGCCTGTGTCCCTCTACCCACAAACTCCTTCCAGCTGCCAGCTTTGCTGGAAGCCTGTGAGCCCCTCCTGAGTTACTGAGGGGCTACCCTGCTGCACTGGGGGCTTGGCTCTGTCCTTTTGATGCGTGTAAGGATGCAGTCTGGGGAGGCAGGGGCTCACCTCACCTTCTGGGACTCGTGTCTTCTTATGGGGCTGCTGGGGGCCTGGTCCTTTGTCCTGGAAGCTGCTGCAGAAGTGTGGGCCCGCCTTTGGACAGGAGTGGGGGTACAGCAGGGCTAGCTCTGTGAATCTCTCGCAGGACCTTACCCCTGGCAGCGTGGAGGAGGCAGAGGAGGCAGAGCCTGATGAAGAGTTCAAAGATGCTATCGAGGTTTGAGGCTGGTGGGGGTGGGCTGTGCCTGCAGGGCAGCTGAGGTGGGAAGGGGTGAGGGCCTTGGTGGGCAAGCTGGGCGCTCAGGGAGGGTGGTTGTGGGGCTGGGTGCCTCTGACTCCATCTGTACTGCCTCTCCTCTCTGTCCCATGCTGCGGGAGAAGGAGAACCAGCTGCTGGTCATGGTGAGTACTGCCATGCCAAGGTGAGCAAGAGGGGCATCTCCTCCCAGCTGGAGATGGCAACCTTTGCCTGGTTTGCTGGTGGCTTGTGGTGATGCCAGGTGGAGCATCCTGCTTGTTGGGTGCCCATCTCTGGGCTGGGCTGCCCTGCAGCCCTCGAGTGTGCCCCAGCTGCCCCTCCATGCTCAGCTGGCTCTGCTCTCTGCAGGAGGATGACGAGAGCTCTCAGTGCTCAGCAGATTTTGACCTCAGCCTCCCAGACAACGGTTTTATGAGCAAAAATGAGGTGATCCGCAGCAAGGTGTCACGCCTGACTGAACGCCTGCGCAAGCGCTACCCCAGCAACAACTTTGGTAAGGCTGGGAGCAGGTGCTGCTTGGGGGAGCTCAGCAGAGCGGGGTCTGTGCGGCTCCCAGTGGTGTCCGCTGAACTGGGAGTGGACAGAGTGGTGTGGTGCCTGCTAGAGCTGTGCTGACACCTCCAGTGACCTCCTTCCTTTCATGGAGAGGATGTTCCCAGCTGTCCTGGGAAGGGCAGGGATGAGAGGATGCAGCAGTGTGGTCTCCGAGCTGAACCTTTGCAACAGGCGCGGGTGTTCCCACGCCTCTCGCAGTCCCAGGCAGCAGAGCCCTGCCTGACCTCTGCTGTCTTTCTTCCAGGGAGCTGTACAGGCTGCGCAGCCACTTTCTCTGTGCTCAAGAAGAGGGTGAGTCTTTGGCTTCTGCCCCAGCTTGCTGCCTGCACCTGAGGCAGAGGTGTTGTGTGTGTCTGGCTTGCTCTGGCTTTCTCCGGCAGCTCGGATGGCTGGCCTCAGTCACAGCCTGGCAGCAGATGACCTCAGCTAAGTGCTGGGTGTTGTCACATGCCTAATGGTGCCAGGGATCCCTTGTGCTGTGGAGCCCTTGTCTTTTTGCTCCTTTGGAGGCTGCCTCAGGCCAAACTCGTGTGCTGGTGGACAAGGGCACCTGCTCTGTGCCCTGGTTTAGCCCCTTTCCTGTGGCCTGAGAGCTTTCTGGTGAAGCAGAGCATGGGTCTGCTTGTGGGAACTAGAGGAGCAAAGGCCACCCTTGTTGTCTTATCTGAGCCCCTGCGTGTGATGCTTGGCGCACAGTTCCCTGGGCAGTTCTGGGAAGGGTGTCTCTCTTGCCCCCTTCAGACTCACATTGCTGTCCTCCTGCTGCTTCCCGTTCTCCAGACTCACGGCCCCCTCCCGTTCCTCCTGGGTTAGTCTGATGTACGTCGGACTCTTCGGAGCTTGCGTCCCTCCAGAGTTGCAGTACAGGACGTGACACAGTGTCCTTAAACCTCCTGGAGCCTGTGCTGCCAGTGCTTTCTCAGGCTGGGCACAGGCTGCCTGTGATGTTAGAGCATACTTGAATGCCGATCTATCCTTGGCAGACAGTCTGTTATTGCTGTGGGGGCTCAAGGCGTGTACCCACTCCCCTTCAGCAGGGAATACTGTTAGCAGTGCTCTGGCACTGGAGTTTGCCTGGGACGGCTGGGAGTGGACCCAGAGTAGTGTGTCACCTCCATCTCTCTCCACAGCGGAGCTGCAGTAACTGTGGGAACAGCTTCTGCTCCAGGTGTTGCTCCTTCAAAGTCCCCAAGGCTGTGATGGGAGCCACAGGTGAGTGGAAGGTGGAGGAGAGCAGAGCCGCTGCTCCTGCCTGTGCTGCCTGCTGCAGGGATTTGCCCCAGCCCCGGTGGGGAGGGCAGGCAGGACCTGCCCAGCGCAGCCTGGCTTGGGACAGAGCGGTGATGGGTTTGCAGCTCTTGGAGCACCGCTGTGGCTGGGGTCCCTAGCCCGTGGTGGGTGATAAGGGGAGCATCTCTGACACCTGCTTTCTTTTTCCAGCCCCCGAGGCTCAGAGGGAGACAGTGTTCGTGTGCGCTGTGTGCAACCAGGTGCTCATCAAGTGACTGAAACAGGCCCAGCCAGCTCCTGGTTCCGGCACTGCCTGGCACCTGGAACAGCGGGAGCCCTGCCCTTGCTCGCCGGGAGCCTGGGCTGCTTGGTCCCCAGCGTTGTGTCACCCTGCCAGAGGACGCTTGTGCTCACTGCTCCTCCTGCCAGCGCCAGGCTGGGAGCAGACCAGCCCTCCCTGCCCAGCAGCATCTGCTGCACCAGCTGGGTCCCTGCGCTGGAGCACTGCCCACAGCCGTGCCCCCACGCCTGCGGCTGCCCACTGGCAGCTGCTCCAAGCCCTGGGTGCTCCCTGGCACTCACTGTGCCCTGCGATGTACTCGTCAGGCCCCTGTGGCCTGGCTCAGTGATGGAGGAGCCATCCATCACTTGTGGTCCTACCTCCACCTCCTGGGTGGGGGCAGAACAGCCTCAGGGCTCTGTCCCTACCTTTCCCAGCACTGTGTTAGGTGACTGTATTTTTGGGATCAAGTCGGAGCTCTACCTGCATCCCCAGGAGATGTGGTCTTTGGTCCTGGCTCAGCTGAGACCCTGCTAGTCACTCCTGTGCTCCTCGGCCTCACTGCCTGCAGGTTTAGTCTTTCCCCCCCATCTTTGGCTGTAGCGCAGAGGAGGCAAGAGGGTAAGTTTGGGCTGGACTGTGTGGCTGGATCTCCAGCTGCAGCGTGAGAAGAGGCACGCGTTGGTGCTGCTCTGTGCACTTGGTGACTGCTGCTTTCTACTACAGATTAATATATGTGTATAGAGAACGACCAATAAATCTCTTGCCCTCAGCTGGCTCTTGTCTTGCCCTAGCGAAAGCTGTCCCAGTCCTGTGTCACCCTGGCACCTCTGTGGCCTTGGCCTTGCTCTCCTGCAGGTGGTCACGGAGAAATGGTGTGTCCCTGCCACCAGCTCCCCTTGCTTACTGGGCTTTCCATCTTCTGTCATGCTGTGGCCTTGTTTGCCCCCTGCTCAGGGCTGCGTGCAGCTGCCCCTCCTCGGCTGGATCCTGCTGGGCTGGAGCCAGGGAGAAGCTCGGCTCTGGCAGGAGCTGCTGGGCTTCCTCTCTGCCTCCTGGGGCTGCTCCTGCCCCTGCCCTGCCCAGGCGGTGGTCCCGGCAGCTGCCTGCATGCACAAGGGTGACCTTTCCCTGTGTGAACAGCAAAGCTCCCAGCTATCCCAGGAATGTGACCCTGGCTGCTGCGCAGCTGGGAACGGCCATGGCCTGGGTCCCTGCCAGCCAGCTGCAGCCCCCCCCGGCCGGGGGCTCTGGGCTGGCAGTGCCCAGTGCCCACCAGGCTGTGACACCCACCAGCCCGGGCCGGTGCTGGGGGCCCAGTTCTCGCTGCCGATTGTACGTCCCACCAGCATGGGGCAGCCTGAGCCCTCCTCTTGGCCGTGGGCTCATGGACCCCTCCCTCCAGCTGTGCCCTATGGAAATGTGGGGAAAAGCTGGACTCATCAGTGATGATGAGGGTGTCTGAGTTGTGCTGGGAGTGCTCCAAGGGCAGGGTGGGCGGCGGGCTCAGCGTGCAGTTACTGGGGGCAGTGGAGCAGCCATAGCGGGGGGGGGAGGGGGCTGTGCAGCACCCCAAGAGCCGTGGGGTTGTGTTTGTGGGTGGGGGTGTATCTGCAATGGGGTGAGCACCGGTCAGGGGAGGGGGAATGCTAGTCTGGGGCGGGGGGCTGAGCTGTAGGGCTCAGACAGCTGATAGTAGGAGGCAGAGAGAAGTTACTTGTCTTTCTAGAGAAAACACTCGGAGCGATGAGCGCCATGGCCATGTATGTCTAAATGCTCCCTGGAAAGATGCTAATGACGCAGAATACAGAGGCCTACAGATAAACTTGGGCTGTGGGAGATGGGGTTTTATTTGCGCACTTTAAGTTTTGCAGTAAAATGACATAATTGATGATGTTTATTCCTATGGCAGTGTGCTCAGCAGCCTCGCTCTGAACATACCTCCTAACAATATTTGATTTTTTTCCCCAGTTTTTTTCCATATTGGCCAGGGCAGAGGGTGGGGGCAGTGACCGCCTGCCCCTGGTGTGAGGCTGTGGCAGGGGCTGGCTGCCCCGTGTCCCTGGCTGGCTGCGGGGTGGGGGCATGTCCCCCCAGCCGGAGCGGGATGCCCCTTTGGGGCTCTGGGAGGTGGGGGCAGCCAGTGGGGCCGAGGCCATGCCCAAGGGGGGCAGGGGGACCAGGGATCACCCCGGTGCAGGGCAGGTGCCTGGTGGCCTCATCAGGCGGGAGGAGGGTGGGCGCAGGCATCCCGCAGCCTCAATTCCCCTCTTGTCCCGGGAGGCTCCCCTGCGGCAGGGCCAGCTCCGGTGAGAAGCCGCAGTGTCAGGCAGCCAGGCGCCGGGTAAATATCCCGGCAGCCGCCTTCGTGCCTCCCTCACCCGGCGGGACGGGCAGACGCAAGAATGCGCTGGGTAAACAGGGCTGGAGTGGGGCAGGGGTGGGCAGGCTGCCCCCCTCGCCTGCTGGGACTGGGGGGCTGCTGGGGCAGAGGCAGCCCCTGCTCCGGGGCTGGGGGAGCCGAGCCGAGGGGCAGCACCCTGCTGCCGTCGGAGGGGCCAAGCTGAGCGCTGCCCCAGGGCTGCTGGGGGGGTCCTGGCTGGTGCAGGTGGGTGTCCCCAGGGAACCTTTTGGGAGGAGGCTGGAGGTTGTGGAGTGGGAGGTCTGGCAGCCGAGAAGGGCTGGCTGGGAGCTGCAGACAGGGCTTTCAGGTGGTGTGGAGGTGGGGTACCCAGGGATGGAGGCAGGGATCCTGGCCCAGGATCTGCCCCCTACTATGTTTAGTGCCAGCCTCCCCCCACGTGCTGCCAAGTCCCAGCCTGTGGATCTGTCCCCCGGGGGTGATGGAGGGAGAAACCTCTGTGGTAAACACCCTCAGACCCAGCTGTGGGGCTCCAGCAGCAGTGATGCCCCTGTCCTCCCCATCCTCCCATCTTGCCACCCTCCCAGGCTCCCTGGGGTGGCGCAGGGCGGGCACGGATGCCTGAGTCTCCAGTGATGCCTGTGACCATTGGGAACCTCATCCCTTGGCTTCGCTGGGCTGCCCAGGCTTGGGCTCTGGGCACGATGCCTGGAGCAGGGCTAGAGCCGGAGCCCAGGGTGACCCCGCTCTCCAGGCTGCCCCACTCAGCGTCCCCTCCCATCTTTCCTGGCATGTCTGAGGGAGCCCCACGGGGTGGTTGCCCATGAACCACAGGGAGCTGGACACAGGCTTCTCTGAGGTGGAATAATTTACTGCGGTGTGGTCGGGCAAGGGGTGTCTGGGCTGGGTCTTGGCGGGGGTGTGGGTGGGGGATGCAGCGAGGCTGGTCTGGGGGGCTTGAAGGTGGCCCCCTCTATCAAACCATCTGGGATGGAAAGGGTGGGGGAGCCCAGGCAGGGGCCATGCTGCTCTGGGCACTTGGTCTTGGGAGGACAGTCTGTGGGGACAGTGGGGCAGGAGCCTCGGCTGGGGTGGGTCCCTGCGCAGGTGGGATGATTCTGGGCTGGGGCACAAGCTTGGGGCAGGGGCATGGGATGATCTGGGGCGCTAAGGGTCTGGGACATGTCATCAGGGAGCTGGGCAGGGGACACAGGGGTGCAGGGTAGGGGTCTCAGGTGCAGCCAAGGGATCCCAAGAGGGCCAAACAGAGATCCTAAGTGCAGACAAGGGTCCCTGGGGTGCCGGGCAGGGGGCTTGGGGGTAGCCAAGGCTCTCTGGTGCAGAGCAGGGCTCGTAAGCATGCAGAGCAAGGGTCCTGTGTGCAGCCCAACCTCCTGGGCATGGGCAGGGGTCCTGGGAGCAGGACAGGAGTCCCAGGGGTGCAGAGCAGGGCTCTCAGGAGGGGGCAGGGGTCCTGGCTATGGATCAAGGCTCCCATGAATGCAGCTGGGAATCCTGGGGGTGCAGAGCAGGGTCCTGGGGCACAGCTAAGGGGCTGAGGGGAACAGAGCCAGGGTCCTGGGGTGTAACCAGGGATGCCAGGGGTGCAGCCGGGGTGCCAGGGGTGCAGCGTCGGGCCAGTGCAGGAATCCTGGGACAGGGCAGGGTGGGCAGAGCCCTAGTGCTGCCCAGCCCCATAGAGCAGGGGGTGGTAGAGGGGGCAGGGGTAGGAGAACATGAACTTAACGGCGAACTTCATCTCCTTGTTGCGCTTCTGCCAGGGGTAGATGGCAAGGAGGAGCAGGCGGCCGCCCACCTTGCGGCCCATCACCAGGAAGCTGCCGCTGAGGCTGTCGAGCTGGGGGCAGGGGCAGGCACCCGCGTTCCTCATGTGCAGCACCATCTTCTTCGTGTCCTTGCGCTTGAGCGGGCCCAGCTTCAGCACCTTCTTCTTCTGGGCGGCCACCAGCCGCCGCTCCCCATTCTCCTTTGTCATCTCCTTGATGCGCATCTTCACCACTGTGTGGGGCAGCCGTGGGGCACAGTTGAGGGGGGGGAGACTGCCATGGGACACTGCTGGGGTGCTGCTGGGGGGGGTTGGGCTAGGAACCTGTGCAGGACAGGGCGCAGCCCACCCCTGGGGTGGGACCCAGAAGAAGGGTCTCCGGGGAAGTTACTGTGTGGGGAGGGCAAAGGGCTGTTGAGGAGGCCCCCAGTGACCCTCCCATTCTGCCTATTCCCCCACCGATGTCTTCTCCTGTGGTGTACCCATCCTATGCACACAGAGTCTGAGGGAATGGCTTGGGGGGTCTCCCACGGGGCTGTCCCTGGAAAACCGTGCCCTCTGGCCAATCCCTGCCTGGGCTGTCAGAGCTGGGGGAGGGCAACCCCTTGTCCAGGGGGGACCGGGAAGGGGACCCCAGCACTCACCGAAGTCGCTGGAGCACATCTGCTCCATCATGCCATCTGCCTTGTGCTCCATCTCACACTGGGTGCAGATCTTGGACACTGTGGTGAGAGACCAGCCGCTGTAACAGCTCCCTGCTGCTGATGCCTGTCACCCGGGCCAGCTCTGCGGGGACACGCTGGGAGAGCTCCAGGAGTCCCTCTGCTCCCTGGGCAGCTGTGCCGGGGTGATGCTGGGGGCACACAGCACCTCACTGGCCAGCATCCCAGCACCCCCCAAGGAGGGATGGGGTATGGGGCCACCCCCTGTCCAGCTGTCGGTGCTTTGGGGCACAGCAGCAGAAGCGAGGGTGGCCTCAGCCCAAAGGGTGTCACAGCCCTGATCCTGACCCTGGGCTGCCTTTGGGTGATGTCCCCTCCCCTGCCCGAGGGGACAGCCACCCTGTGGCGGCAGCAGCATGGGGCTGATACCCACAGGTGCAGGATGCTGGATGCTCTTTGCTGCTGGGATGGGACCCAGCAGGAGGAGAGGGACACAGCTCTGCCAAGGGTCCCCCAACAGCTCCCATCTCATCCCACATTCACCCCCAGCATTGCTCCTGTAGCTGCTCCACTCTCCCGTGCCCTGGGGTAGCTCTGTGCAAGCAGCTGGGTGCCTGGCTCCCCTGGGGCCGGGGTGCCTGGCTCCCCAGACAGAGAGGGGTGCTCAGCCAAAGCAGCTGATGCTGCCGGTACTGTGCCCACTCATGTCCATGGCCAGCGCCAGTGCCCTAGGCCCTGCTTCAAGAATTGCAGAGATGGGAGCGCAGGAGCTCTGCAGGGGGACCCTGCATGGAGGTCCCCGGCTGCATGGGACCACGCTGCTGGCAGGTGCCCTGCGTGCGTCCCCATCCCATCGCAGTGCCCTTCCCGCTTACCTGGTGGTGGGGTGGCCTTGCTGTTCCCAAACTGGACGGCGATGCAGAGCTCATGGTCGGAGGGGAACTTGCCACAGTGCAGCATCTCGGGCCAGGGGAAGCCGTAGGACTCCATGACGGGGGCACAGGAGTCACGCACCACCTCGCAGAGGGAGCGGCAGGGATAGACGGGCCGGTCGAGGCAGACGGGGGCGAAGAGGGAGCAGAGGAAGAGCTGGGTGTCGGTGTGGCACTGCTTGGCGAGCAGGGGCACCCAGCTGCCAGCCTGCTGCTTGGCCTCGGCCATGGTCTCGTGCTCCAGCAGGTTGGGCAGCCGCATGCGCTTGTAGCCCACGTCGCGGCAGAGCTGCATGTCGGGCGGGATGTCGAGGCACTGCGGCTCCCGCCCGTAGAAGCGCCCGTGGTGCAGGCTCTCGGGCTGCCAGCCGTAGTAGTCGTAGTGCTGCCCGCCGCCCGGGGACCCCGCCAGTGCCAGCGCCAGGGCCAGCAGCGCCGTGCCCCGGCCCCCCGGGGGGCTGCCCGCCCGCGGCATCGCCGCTGCCTGCCTGCCGCCGCCGGCCGTGCCTGCCGAGCGGGACGGGAGCGCGGCTCGGCGCGCTGCCTGCTCCCTTAGCGCCTCCCACGCTCGCCGCCCTTTCTAAGGAGCTCGGGGAGGCCTCGCTGGCAGCCAATCTGCTCCGGCTGCCGGGCCCCCCCGGGGCTGGCCCCCCGGCACCACGCCAGCCTGCCCGCTGGCCACCCTGCTGCCGCTTGCCCTCCCGCCCCGCTGCCCCAGCCCGCCCTCCCCGGGCAGCCAGGTGGGTGCACGGCGCTGCACGCCCCTCACCCTCCCTTCTCTGCACGAAGCTCCCCCAGCCCACCCTGGGTGCATGTGCCCCTGGGGCAATGCCGTCTGGAAGGGCTGGCTCGCCTGCCCCATGGGGATGTGTTGTGGGTGCAAGATGCCTCCGTTATCCACCAGCCCCTCTGCCCCCGTCCTGCCTGGCACCCCACAGGCACGCCCTGGCATGGGGCAGGGGACCCTGGTTCCTACCGTGTGCCCCCCTGCAGTCTCCTGTGCCCCATGGGATATGTGTTTGTGGGTGTGGGAGATGGAGGAGCAGGACACCCCAGAGGCTTCATGCTGCAGCACTGGGGGCAGCTGGGGCACCCACGTGCCAAGTGCCATGTGTGGCATCAATGCCAAGGTCCTTATAGCTCGTGGAAGGCCCTGCCAGTATGCACCCTGGGCAGCCCATGGTCTGATGGGCACAGGCATAGCGGGGGTTACACCTCCCGGCAACAGGCTTGCACCCAGGCACTGCTGGTGTCTGGGTCACGGGCAGAGCCAGATCCCAAGTGAGGTGAGGAAGGGCAGCGCTGCAGGTCCTATCGGGGCCACATTCCCCCATCCCCTTGGAGATGGGCTGGGCTGGGGGGGTGCAAGGCTCAAGACACCATTAGAAACCCATTTGTCTGCAGGGGTTATCTGGGGCACCCCCTCCCCTTCCCGCGATCGATGCCCCTGCCTGGCCAATGAGCTCCGGGCCGCCTCTGGCCCCTGCCCGCCGGATAAGGCGGCTCTGTTAATGGGCGACAGAGGAAAGATCCCGGTGCAGGCAGCGATAGCAGCTGCCCTTTGCTCCGGGCTGGGGGCAGGGACTGTCCCCTCAGCCCCAGTGGAATCCATCTGCTCTTGGGCCATGCTGGAAACCTCACCTGCATGCCCTGCACTTGCCCGCAGCCTGCCTGCCTGCCCTCTCCGTGCCCTCTGTGCCGGGCACAGCGCCTGTCATCACATCACTCAGGGATGCTCGCTGCTGGCCCAAGGGTGGGCTGAGCTCATCCCACCCCAGCCAAGTCCTGGAGATGTCACCATTAATGTATAACTGCCGGGGAGCACGATAAGATAGAGTGGCCCTTTATCAGGGCTGCCCGGTAGCAGGAGGGAGGGTGCTGGAGGCATCGGGTTGTCACAGCAGGAGTGAGATTGCCTGGAGATAAATGCTGATAGAAAATAGCTAATCCGTGATGGATGGGCTGGGGCAGGGCGGCCAGGGAGCTTGGCTAATTGCCATGGGAGCTGGGCTGGGAAGGGGCTGGCGAGGCCTGGGAGCAGGAGCGGGGAAGTGGAGGCAGAGGGAGCCTGCGTGTGCAGGATGGAGCTGCCAGTGTGTGGGATGCCGAGCACACCTTGCCTCGCGGGTGTGCAGTGTCCCCGGGCTGTCCCTGTGGCACTGCCAGCACTGCTGCTGCCCTGCTCTTGGCCACAGACTGGTTCCCAGCCCACCCTGTCCCCCAGCCTGGTGCAGCCCCCAGCACCCACAGTCTCTCCCAGGAAGGTGCTGGGGGTGCTGAGTACCCTGTGTCGGCTGGCACCTCACCAGATGGAGGTGAGGGGGCTGGCAGGGCTGGGGGGCAGCGGGGGGAAGGAGGGGCTTCCTGCCAGCTGGCCTGGTCCCCCCATCTGTCACGATGACTTCATTAGAGCCACTGAGTCACCTCCTGGCAGCATGGCCACGCTGAGGGGAGTAGGGCTGGCCCCAGGAGAGTGGTGTCCAGCCCCTGCCTCCGCCCTGCCAGGTGTCCTGGAACCCTTGTCCCTGAGCTGAGATGGTGCCTCTGCTCTGTGGGGGTCTTTGCTGCACCCCCATTGCATCCTTAACCCTTCCCCACCCAGGCTGTCGCAGGGCTGGGGGGAGACATAGCCAGGGGAGGTAGATCTGGGCTGTACCCCGGGGAAGGGGATGGCCCCAGGGCAGCTGGGGCTGGCACCCTTCCCTGTGTCCTGTCTGCGCGGGCTGCTCCGGTGCCTGCATCTCCGTCCTGTGCCCACGCAGCCGACTGGGGGACTGACACTTGCGCCTGTCACTCTGGGGAGCTGGCTGTGCCCTGCCTGTGTCACCTTTCACGGCAGCGAGACCAGAAGCAGGGCCATGGGGGCTGCCCCCTCTGCGGTGGGGACCTCGGGGACGGCCAGCCAGGGTGGCATGGTAAGAGGACATCCCTGGGGGTGCCCCCTCGCCACTCCGGGCCCTCCCCAGGGACCTGTGCCTGTCTGTAGCACAGAGCAGATTTGAGCCGGGGGAGCAGGAGGCTCCTGGGAAATGAGATGCTGAGCAGGGTCCTGGCCGCCTCTTCCCGTCCTTCCCCCTCGTGTCCCCACTCTCTCTCCTGCTGCAGCTTTGGGTGCTGCTGTGGGCAGAGATGCATTCCCCTGGGCGGACTCCCTCCCAATCTCCTGTCCTCCCTGGCTGTTTTTCCTGTCCCAGCGCCATCCCAGGCTCCCGGGACTCCTGGCTCCCAGGCAGCATCAGTGCCAGGCATGGGCTGCACCCGCTGGGGAGCAGAGACCCTCGGGAGGGCACAGCACGCTGGGGCTGGCCGTGCAGGGACAGGCTTCCCGGGGTGTCCGGCAGCTCCCAGGAGAGAGCACCCTGGCACAAGGGGAAATGCGGGGCTTGGAGCACAGCTCCACAGGGGTGGCTCTGCCTGGGGGTGGCCAAGGGAGGTTGGGGCACAGCTAGGGGCACCCTGGGGCTGAGCTGGCTCGGGGGCGTGGGACTGGCGGGACGGGCAGTGGGCAGGGGCAGTGGTTGCTGTGCACTTGCCCTGCGCCCACACACGCGCCCGCTCGCCCGGCAGCCCCAGGAATGCGGCTGGCAGCGCTCCCGGCCCAGCTGCGGGCCGAGGCTGCCCTGGCGCCCTCCCAGCCCCTCGGCAGCTCCCGGCCCTGCCCGGCTCCCGCCAGCCTGCACACAGACCCCCTGTTCGCTGCCGGCCCCCCCGGCCCCTGACGTCCCTCTGCGGGGCAGGGAGGGGGCACGTCCCGTGGGGGGATGCCTCTGGGGAAGAGCCCCCTTGCCTCACAGCATGGGAGCATGCATGGGGACATGGGACCCCCTCTGCAATGCTGCTCGACCCCCGCGCCACCTGGGAGGTGGGAAAAGCCACCCACATCTGCTCCCAGTCCAGCCCCTTTCCCGGCGCGGGGGCAATCCTCGCACAGCCCCGGCTCCCAGCTGGCACCTTTGCCAAAACTGGACCTTGGCACCTCTCTCGAAAACCACATCATCTCCCTGCCTGCCCCTTTGCAGGAGGGTGCTGCGTCCCCCTCCCTGTGCACTCCTGCGGGGTGTGCTGGGGGGCTGCCCTTACCCTCTGCGGGGGCTCCCAGTGCAAAGGGGTCCCAACACCACCCGTTGGGATGGACACAGCTGGATGTGGCGGTGCTGCGGGTGCCGCAGAGGGGTGCCCATCCTCGGGGTGTCCATCCTCAGGGTGCCCAAGCTGTAGGGCCAGCGGGCCCCAGTTTGGGGCAGTCTCCATGTCCTGCGCAAAGGGGCAGGCTGGGACACTTGCAGCCATTTTCCGGCAGCTCCTGGTGTGGGGGATGTGTCCCCCCCATACTGGTGCACACACCTGGTGTCTCCCAGGAAAGGTTATCAGCTAATCACCCTGCCCCACTGCCTCTGCGTGCCTTGCAAATGTCACCGTTGTCCTCGCTGGGCTGGTGAGCTCATGCTCCCCCCCCTTAATGAACCCCCTCCCCTCCAGCACCGTGTGAAGCAGCTGCCAGGGTCTGGCTCTGCCGTGGCCCCTTTGAAGCAGAGCCAGAGCCGCTGACAGCCCTGATGGGCTGGGGAGGGGGCTCGGCACACAGTGGGTGCAGGATGGGGCCCCAGGGGCTGGTCGCAGGGCTCCAGCTGTCGTCCACGGCCCCCCGCCACCATGCTGGGACTGCAGGGAGGGTCGGGGTGCAGGGAGGGCATGCAGCGCCATGCACCAGGGGACATGCTGGGGACACCTCCCGGTCCTGGCCTGGGAGCCAAGTACAGGGGCTGGACCAGGGGCACTGCTGGGTCATGGCTGCTGCAATGTGATGGGCACGGGCACGCTGGCTGTGCGGGGCTGGCCGTAGGGCCCCAAGCGTGCCCCGCGCCTGTCCTGTGGGGCCAGGGGCAGGTGCTCTGTGCAGTCAGCCAGAGCTAAGGGCAAGAGGAGGTCTGTGGGGTCTGTCTGTGGGACAGGTCAGAGCCCCCTTGCTCCATGCGCAGGGGAGGGCCCAGGCAGGGGAGTAAAGGCAGCTCCGGCAGCAGCCGTGCGTGCGATACCCGTCCCCGCTGCCAGGCAGCCTAAAAATAGTCCCTCTGGGCTCAGCAGATGGAGCAGAAAGGCCAGAGCCCTGATGCTGCAGGCACCCTGCCAGCCCCCTGCACAGCGCTGGGGGGCAGCAGGGCCACGCAGCACTTTGGGGCTGCCCTCAGCCCCCCGCTGCCCCTGCTCCTACTGCTTGGGATCCTGTCAGCTACACCAGCCCTCCCTCCACCTCTGCCCTGCCCTGCTGGGAGCCATGGCATGGCATGGCATGGCATGGCACAGCATGGCACGGCATGGCATGGCATGGCAGCAGCCTGTCCCCTCTGCATGGAAACCAGCAGGGTCTGTCCCTGCTCTGGTTAAAACTGGAAAGCCCACGATGGTGCATCCTGCATGGAGGGGCTGCAGGCCTCGGTGGGCTCCGGAGATGCTGGGGGCTGCAGGGCAGCACAGGCAGGGCCAGGGTCTGTGCGGGGATGGGGAGCACTGTGGGGCAGGTCCAAGCTGTCCATCTCCTGCCTGCCACTGGGCAAGGCTTGCTCCTGGGTAGTAAGGCTGGGGGAAGGCAGATCCCCATGATGGAATGAAGATGTCCCACCAAAGGACACTCCTTGACACGTGCCCTGGTCCTGCAGACAGCAGGTCTGTAGCTTGTGAGGCAGCTGGAGCCCAGGACCAAGGTTCCAGCGCCTGGGCTGGGTTGGTGCAGCCAGAGAAGGGACATGCCTGGGGCAGCTCCACAGGGTGCAGGCAGATGGGCAGAGCCCGGGGCGGCAGGGACAGCTGGGTCCCCCCGGCTGCTCTCGGCCCCTCGCCGAGGCGTGGGAGAGCAAACTTCATCTCCTGGCAGGCACGGCATTGCCATGGCAACTGGCAGGGCGCTGCCAGGCGGGCAGGCGAGCCCTGACGTGGCAGTGACACGCAGGGAAGGAGCCTGGACGAAGGGCCTGGGCGTGGGGGCATCCGGGGACATGCTTGGGTGTGTGAGCGCATGCACGTGCGCCTGGGTGTGTGCCTGGGGGTACGTGGGGTGGTGCAGGCAGGTGTGGGCATCCGAGCGCATGCACGAATGCCTGCGTCTGGGTGCATGCACGTGTGTGTGTACAGGGGAGAGTACACCCCTCGAGGGGGGTCCTTTGGCTCTGTGGCACCGTCTGGGCAGGGTGTACCCCACTGCTCTGGGGTGTGCTCTGGCAGGGCTGCTCTAAACCCCAGGAGCAGCAAGTTTCCCCCCAAAAGCTATGGGATCCGTAGCTTTGTGTTTGCGGGGGAGATGAGCCCTCCGACTCGGGTCCCTGCCTGCACGTGTCCTTTGGTCCCTTGGTCACAAACCCTGCCACACTCCAGAGTGCAGGGGCTGCCCACCAGCCACCCCAGGGCTCTGCCTCTATTTGCTCTGCCCGAAGCCTGGGCTGGTGCTCAGGGCTGGGGGCGGGAGTCAGACGAAGCTGCCCCTGTTTCGTCAGGGCCCCTGTGCCGCAGGGCTGTGCTGTGTTAGCAGCCTGAGCAGCCGTGCTGGCAGGGCCCCGCGCTGCCTCCACATCGCCCAGGTGTTGAGGGAAGGGCTGGCTGCTGTCTTGCCTGATGAGGGCTCTGTGCCCAGCCACCCCATCCCTCCCGCCTCACCCCGGCCCCAGCTGTGAGCACCCCCTCCTTCGCCTCTTGGGAGAGCCTCTGTTCCCCCCATTTGGCATTTCTCCGGCTCTAATTGAGCTGTCAATGGACAGAGATAACAGGGAATTCGTTAGCTCTCCTCTTTGATGTCTGCCTGCGCTGCGATCGCAGCACCCACTCCAGAGTGCAGCACCAGCTGCAAATCCTTTGCAAACAGCTTCAGACGAGGCCCCTTGGCACGGCAGGCTGCCAGCCCCACGGCCGGCCCCCAAATCCCCACCAGGCCAGCCCCATGGCCCCCGAAGCCCCCCCGGTTACCTCCAGCAGCACCCCCTCAGCAGCCAGTTCCCCCCAGGGACCTACAGCCGCAGTACCCGCAGTGCCGGCCGGACCCCCGGGACCTACAGCAGCACCCCCCCCTCGCAGCCCCCCGCTGGCGCCAGCCCCGGGGCAGTCGGACCCTGGTGCCGCCGTCCCCAGCAACGGGGCCGCGTCCTCCAAGGGCTCTGTGCCGGTAGCGGCGGGCGCCCATCCCCGCCGCCTCGGGGCGGGCCGTGGCGGGCCGGGCGGCTGCGCACACGGGGCGGCCGGGCCCGCCTCCGCCGCTCGGCACAGCAGCACCGCGGACAGCGCCGGTCCCCCCGCGCGGCTCGGCACGGCCCCGGTGGCGGCGCCGGTTCATCCCCCCCCCCGGCACAGCCCAGCCCGGCCCAGCCCAGCCCGGCCCGGCCCGGCCCGGGCGCACGCCGCGCCATGGCCACGGAGGTGGGTGCGCGGCGGCACGGCGGGGGCCACCCCGGCAGCGGGCACCTCCCGGCGCCGGGCGGCGGTGGAGCCCCCCCGCTCTGCCCTCCCCTCCCGCCGCCATCGGGTGGCAGGGCGCGGGGGGAAGAGGTCCGCGTGGGGTGCGCTGGTGTGGGAGGGCAGCGTGGGGCTGGGGTCCGCGTGGGGTGCACGGGGGGGGTGTCAGTGTGGGGCTGGGAGGGGTGCGCGGTCTGTGTGCACAGAAAGGCCAATGTGTATGTGGGGTGCCTGAGGGCGTGCAAGCGGGGTGCGGGGTGCCCTTGTTGGAGGGAGCAGCGTGGGTCTGGGGTGGGGTAGGGGTACCTCTCCAAGGTGTCATGGGTGGGACCCGGGACGGGGTCTCAGAGCAGGCGGTGGCCCCATGTCACCCACGGGGAAGCGCAGGGAGGGGTCTGACAGCCGCCCTTGGCACACCCTGGCCCCTCCATCCTCCTCTCCAGCCCCCCACAGCTGCCCCGCAGCCCAGAGGCTGGGGGCTGGCGTGGGCCCTCATACCGCGTGGGGTGCCAGGGCTGGCGGGCTGGGCCGAGCGCCTGCCGCCGCCGGGGCTGCCGGTCCCTTTGTGCAGCCGCCCCACTGCAGCCTGTCCGCCCGCCGCGCTGCCGCTGCAGACCCGCTGCCCGGCCCCTGCTCCTGCTCGGCTGCTTCCCTCCTCCCGCCTGGGAGCTGCTGGGGCGGCTGCCTGCTGGGGACAGGGGGCTGCCCCTCCCCGGGCCGTGGCCCACTGGGGACACACACCCACGCGTGCAGCAGGCAGTGCGGCTGAGGCCAGGCATCAGCCCGGGGCAGGGAGCACACGCACTCACCCACGCTCTGAGCAGGGGGCTGCCGCAGCGTCCTCCCCTTGCCACCATCCTCCCCTCACCCCTGGCCTCGCACCTCCTGCGCCGAGCTGTGCTCATGGCATGACACAGCCCGTGCCGGTGGCTCCCTGCCTCGGGGCGTGCAAGCCTGCAGCCCCCATGCCCTGATGCTGGGGGAATGGCATTGCTCCCGGGGCCCCCAGCCGGGAGGGATGCCCGGCACCCCACGACTGTGGCCCTCGGCTCACCTCGCTGCCCCCCAGGTGCACAGCCTGCAGGAGCTGCGGCGCAGCGCGTCCCTGGCCACCAAGGTCTTTGTGCAGCGGGATTACAGCGATGGGACCACGTGCCAGTTCCAGACCAAGTTCCCCCCTGAGCTGGAGAGCCGGGTAGGGAGCCCGGCAGGCTGACAGGGTGGGGGGTGCCCTACATTGGTGCCCTTTGGGGACTCAGGGGGGAGAGGGGTCTGAAGGCCTGGGGCCCCTTGGGGTGTTGTATGGCCCTAGGCCAGCCGATGCTGCTGGGTGCATGCAATCACAGCCGCCTTGCCCAGTGTGCAAGGGCTTGGGTGCTCCTGGGGACCGGGAGGTTCTGGTGAAGGGCCACAGGCTCAGCAGGTCTTGGCATGGGCGGGTGGTGGGCAGGGGCCAGGGAGCTGAGGCATCAGCTGAGCGGGGAGGAGAGGCTTAAGTGCTCCCCAAGTCACCCCAGGGATGGGGACAGGGCAGCGCAGGGGGTCAGCCTCTGGCCAGACATGTCTTTTACCCCAGTTTCTGCTCTAGATCGAGAGGCAGCTCTTTGAGGAAACTGTGAAAACCCTTAACGGCTTCTACGCCGAGGCAGAGAAGATCGGGGGCAGCTCATACCTGGAGGGGTGCCTGGCCTGCGCCACTGCCTATTTCATCTTCCTCTGCATGGAGACACACTACGAGAAGGTGCTGAGCCCCAGGGGAGGGCTCGGGGATGGGCATGGCTGCAGGCCTGGCGGTGGGCACAGGGATGGCGCAGGGAGCAGGGGGGCTGGAGGCCAGAGCAGGCAACAGCGCTGGCAGGCCCTGAGCATCCCTTCGTGTGCCAGCAGGTCCTGAAGAAGATCTCCAAGTATATCCAGGAGCAGAACGAGAAGATCTATGCACCGCGGGGGCTGCTGCTCACCGACCCCCTGGAGCGTGGCATGAGGGTCGTATCCTCTGGGCAGTGGGGTGCTGGGGGGATGACAAACGCGAGGGGTGGGGGGACGCTGGGAGTGGGTGCTGCGCAATTGGGTTAGCCCATCTCACCGATGATCCTTAGCTGGGCCCAGATCGAGATCTCCATCTATGAGGACCGGTGCAGCAGCGGCAGCTCCAGCAGCGGCAGCTCCAGCAGCAGCAGCGGTGGCGGTGGGGCGGGGGGCCGGTGACTGGCAGGGAGTCCCTGCAGGGACTCGTACTGCCGGGACAGTGGCCTCTCCGAGCTCCGCAGGCTGCACTACCAGAGCACCCGCTTCTGAGCCCAGGGCGGGTGGGAGGAGGAGGCCGGGGGCTGCCTAGCGGGGCTGCCCACCCCCCTCTGCTCTGTGCCCCCCTGCAGTGGCTCTGTCCCTGCTCAGACCCCCTGCGGGCAAGGGCTGGGGCATCCCAGGTGCTTCCCACTGGGCAAAACCGGTGCCAAGGGGCTCCCGCAGCCCTCCAGGTGCTCTGTGCTGCTGCCCCTGCCCCAAGCAAAGGAGCTTGCCCTGCTGTGGGCAGCCCCAGCCGGCAGCGCCCTGCGTGCCGTGCATCGGGGAGCAGCGGGACCGGCAAAGCCCCAGGCAGTGCTAAGGGGAGCGGGGCATAGCCCCATGCCCACAGGCACTGCCAATCCTTGCTGGACCCCCTCCCTGGGCCATCCCGCTCTTGGTGCTGCAGGGTGGGCTCAGCCGCTGCGTGCCCTCTGCCCAGGGCGCCTGGCAGAGCCCTGGTGCTGCTTCATCTGCATGATGGTGCCATGCATTCGCCCCAGCCCTGCCCCGTGTGCTGCCCATTGCTGCTCCCCAGCCCTGGCCAGATGTCCTGACCCATCTGGCAGCAGCATCCTCACTAGCAGCATCCTTCAGCGCTGCCCACAACACTGGGCACTTGCTTCTGCTCCCTGCCCGAGCTGATGCCATCCCCAGCCAAACCCAGAAAGCTCCCCAGCCCTGTGCCTAGTGCAGGGAGGTGCAGCGCTGGGCAGGCTCCTGCCCTTGTGCCGCTTGCCCTGGGCTCGTGCATGGCCCAGCATAGCGGAGGCTGAGCTGTGGCATGGGTGAACCAGGCTCCCTGCCAAGTCCCGGCAGATCCTGCCTGCACCTGGCTGCTGGCAGCCCCCTGCCTGCTCTGATCCGTGACCTCCCCCAATGCAGGGAGGGTGCCCAGTGGAACAGCTTCACCAGGACCCTTCCTCTCCTGCTGCTGAGCCCTCCCCTGCCCATGTGTCCTGCATGCGTCTGCCACCAGCACCCCAATTCTCAGTCTGGCCTGCAGTGGGGACCCTGAGGGCCATCTGGGCCCAGCTGCAAGGTTCATGGGCCAGGGTCAGATAGGTGGGTAATAGGAGGGTCCCTGTGACATCCAGCACCCCAAGGAGAAAAGTCCCTGCCTGGGTGCAGGGCTGAACTGAGACAGCATTGCTCTCCTGGGGTCCTGGAGGGAGGACCCTGTCCCGTGGGACTCCCTTTGGCTTGGTCATGACATGTGTGCAGGATGGCCCTGGCCCCACTGTCCCTGCTGGGGCCCCCCTGCATGGAGACCTTCTTCAATAAACCCCATGCTTCATCCCCTGCCACCTGCCCCGTGTCCTTCTGCGTTGGAGAGGGGAGTGCGGCAATGGTGGGGGGCACAGAGCGGGCTGAGCTGGGCATCCCCCAGCACACCGGGGTGCACGGAGCCTCACAAGGAAGGTGAGCATGAGGGAAATAAGGGAGAGGATGGGGCAGTCCATGGGGGGATGGGGACAGACCTATGTAGCAGTCATGTGGCCCTGGTGACAGGGACCCACAGGGAAACCAGTGCAGGAAAGGGTTTATTCAGTTGGCACTGAGCGCAACCGGCACAGGGCTGGGGGCGAGCAGGGGGCACCCGGCTGTGCCGGGGCAGGCTAGTTGCGCAGGCAGCGCCCGCCTGCGCCCAGGGAGAAGCCATGGCGGCAGTGGCAGTGGAAGGAGCCGTGGCTGTTGTGGCAGATGTGGTCGCAGGGGCTGGGCTGTGCCTGGCACTCGTCTATGTCTGGAAGAGAATGGGAGAGGGTCAGAGCTGCGCCAAGGGCACAGTGCTTGTCTGGCATGGGCAGGGCACGGGATGGAAGGGACATGGGGCAGGGCGGGGGCAGCTCCGGGGCAGCTCGTGAAACTGGGACATGAAGGCATCTCCAGTGCCTGCGCCCACGCAGCTGTGGTCCTGCCACTGCTTGTCCCCAAGGCTGTCAGGCAGCAGATACCTCCTCACTCCAACTCCTGCACAGCCACAGTCCATCCATCCTGCGCCCCGTGTTTTGAGTGGGCTGGGACTAGGGATGCGAGCACAGCTGGGTACCCCAGGAAACAGCATCCCTGCTTCCCGGACAGCGTGGCTGCACCTGGCAGTGGCAGGCAGGTGGGTGCCACGGGCTGCCAGCCCCACTGCCTGCAGGTACTCACCCAGGCAGAGGCTGGCAGTAGGATCAAGGGGGCGAAAGCCTGGGTGGCAGTGACAGGTGTGCGCCCCGGGGGTGTTGGTGCAGAGCTGGCTGCAGTTGTGCAAGCCCTGGGCACACTCGTCGATGTCTGGTAGTGGGGAAGAGAGTGACATGGGGTTAGAGCACAGGGCAGAAAAGCAGCACAGCCTCATCTTCGCTGTGTGAGCGGAGGTGCCTGCTGCACCCCATCCCCTCCAGTGCTGCACCCCATCCCCTCCAGTGCTGCACCCCTAGCCATGCTCCTAGGGCTGGGCATGGGCAGAGCTGCATGGGGTCACTGTGCACCCTCCAACTAGCTCCTGGCCCTGGGGCATGGAGAGTTGGGGGTTGCTGGGGCTGCTCCCCACCCTGCAGCCCCTTCCCCGTACAGCCCCAGGGCAGGGTTGGCAGAAGCATGGGTGCAGCCCTGCCCCAGACAGCTCAGCAGGCCAGGCTAATAGACAGGATATAGTTTATTGGGGGTGGGTGTCTCCGGGAGAGGGGCTGGAAGACTGAGCAGGGTCCGACTCCAAACAGTGGGGTCAATACATTAAAAAACAGACCAGGAGGGTCCTTCCCCTGCAGGGCCCAGGGGGACCCTCCTCTGCCGGGGCTGGGGAGAGGGGGTCCCATCACCGAGGAGGGGGCAGGCAAAGCACACACGTCGCAGGCCAAACCAGCAGGCACATGGTACAGTATCGAGGCGACGGAGCAAGCAACCAGGTGGGGAGGTGCCGGCGAAGGGGCGCTGCCCCAGGGCTGCTTTCCCAGACACGGTGCAAGGGGCTTGCCCCCCACAGCCAGGCAGCCAGGCTCCATGCCCATCCTGGCACGGGCCGCCCCGGTAGGATGCAGCCAGCGCTTCCAGGGTGGTTTGACATGGAGGGAAAGAGAGAGAGAAAGAGAGACAGGCAGAGGCCGGCCGGTCCTTCTGCCAAGGCTGCTCTGGTGTGTTACAGGCAGGGGTTAAAGTGCATAGAGGCAAAGGCAGAGTCCGATGACTAGAGGGAGGAGGGCATGGCGGGGGGGCCCAGGCCAGCTCCCGGCAGAGGGGTATCCCCCAAAAAAGGCCACTTGAGCTGCACACAGAAAGAGAGAAGGAGCAAGAGAGAAAAAAGAGAGAGAAAGAGAGAAGGGGAGTCAGTGGGGGCTCAGTGGGAGGCGCAGGACAAACACATACAGAGCAGGGGTCCAGGTGGCTGGGCAGCCACCCAGCAGGTTGTAGGATGGGGCCAGGCTTTTGTCAGGGGTGCAACACCATCCCAGTGCAGTGCTGTGGGGCTGCTGCTCACCAGCTTGGCCAGGCTGTGATGGCACAGGGGCAGGGCATCCCTGCCGTCACTCACCCACGCAAGCCGTGCCGTCCTCGTTGGGCTCAAAGCCCCGGCTGCAGCGCTTATTGCTGCGGCAGCGGTACCCGCCATAGGTGTTGATGCAGATGGGCTTGTCTCGGGGGCACACAAAGGGGAACTCAGCGCACTCGTCCGTGTCTGCAAGCAGAGGGGCCTTGGTGTGAGACAGCTGGGCTGGGAGCTTGGGGCTGCCGGCCATGGCCCCTCTGTTTCCCCCATGCATGCTGGATGTCCCACCCGGAGGCAGCCATGCACAAGCCATGTCTCTGCCTGGAAGGCTCATGGCACGGCCACAGCCACCCTGTTGCATCCCTGCTGCCCCTCCATCACTTGTGGCTCTAGCGCAACATCTGCCCCATGCCAGCCATGCCTCCCACCCCCGGCACAGCACTCTCCCCCCTCCCTGTGACACCACTGTCCCCCTCCAGAGCCGTGCTGCTGACCCCATTTCCAGGCTACGTGCTGGGCAGGCAGCTGTACCCCGCATTGAGCCACATGGCAGCCCTGCCTGCACGCCCAGCTGCCTCCCTGGCTGCCACCTCGCTGTAGCAGGGTGCTGCCCTCGTGCCCCCCGCTGTGCCCACGAGGCCATGCTGCAGCACCCCTGGTGCAGGCATGTCTGTGCCCCCTATCGCCACTCACCTACACAGCGTCCGTTCTCGTGCTGGGAGAATCCCTGCCCGCACTGCATTTGGGGAAAACCAGAGACCACCGGGATGGGGAGGAATCAGCCCTGAGCAGTCACGGAGCCAGCAGAGCTCAGCCCCCGTTCCTGCCCCCAAAACTTCCCGCCCTGCACCCACACCTGGCCCTCACCTCCAGTGGGGCAGGCATGAGCGGCTCCTCCGTGTCCAGGGGGTAGGGGACCTCCAGGACAGAGTTGGTCTCACTGCTGGCCACGGCTCGTGCCATTACGCGGCCATCCGGCCAGGTCACCTCCAGGCTGCTGGCTTCGTCATGCCCTGCAGGCGGGCAGCCCGTCAGAGGGGGGGGTCTCCAGGGCGGGCAGGGGCTGAAAGGAGGCGGGGGTGTGGTAGGGATGGAGGGGCAAAGCCTCCTCTTGCTCCCTGAGCCAGTCCTCAGGTGCCCGTGCCGACAGCCCATGTGCAGGGATGTAGCCTAAGGAGTGCAGGTGGGGACGATGGGCTGCCCTACACCCCGGCAGGCTTGGCTGCTGGCTGTGCTGAGCCAGGGGAGGGTTAACAGGCAGGGAAAGCCCCGGTGCCTGGGCAAAGCGGCAGGCAGGGGGTGGGGAAGGGGGCAGCTGCCCCTTGCAGCAGGGCTGCAGTGGCTGGGCACCCTGCCCGCAGCCTCC
This sequence comes from Phoenicopterus ruber ruber, assembly GCA_009819775.1. Taxonomy (NCBI): domain Eukaryota; kingdom Metazoa; phylum Chordata; class Aves; order Phoenicopteriformes; family Phoenicopteridae; genus Phoenicopterus; species Phoenicopterus ruber. The sequence goes on along the minus strand of CM020221.1, from coordinate 25,168,675 downwards.
CCTGGAGCCCACCATGCCCAGGGCAACAGGCACGGATGACTACTGTGCTGCAGGGCACTGGGGCGGCAGAGGTGGCCCCTGCTCAGGGGGGTGCCGGGGAGGGCTGGGGGTGGAGGCAGCCCCTTTCCCCCCCCAGCTCACCCAGTCCGAAGTGCGCCACGGGCTCCATCTCACAGAGGTACCCCGATCCGCCGTCAATGATGCGCAGGTGGGCCCCGCTGCGCCGCGTGAACAGCACCACTTTGGCCCCCCGCGCAAAGGCCCCAAAGCGGGTGCGGGGGATGACGCGCAGCCAGTTGTTGCCAGTGCCCTGCGAGGGAGGAAGGAGCAGGGAGACTGAGCCGGGAGAGGCGGAAGGGACAGGGACAACACGAGGACCCACTGCTTGACTCACCTGGGTGCCCTTGAAGACGGAGATTGGCTGTGCCATGGACTCGCCATGGGACAGGATCAGGTCCAGCATCCCATCACCATCAAAATCCGTCACTGCACCCCCTGCAAGGACAGGATCAGGTCATGCCTGGGGCCCAGCCCCACATGTCCCAGCACTAGATCCCACTGCCAGTGTGGGCTCCCACAGCTGGCAGCAGCACTCCTGGCAATGCAGGGGCAGTAGGGAAGATGGGCGATCCCAGTGCAGGTGCTAAGGGTCCTGTATGGGTGGCACCCTGCAATCAGGTGGGTCAGCTCCCCAGGCAGTGAGGGGACAGGCAGTGCGTGGGAGGCTGTGGGACACAGGAGGCTGCCTGGCCTCCTCCCAAACACGGAGGTTGGTTTTAAACAATGGGCACCCAGGAAGGAGCCACCCGAGAGCAAAGCCCTGGGGAACAACTGGAGACAGCACCATTAGCTGGGTATGGGTGGAGGGAGAAAGCATGGGACCGCTCCTGGGTGCTGGGGGCTCCAGGATGCTGACGGGGAGCAGGCAGGTGACTCAGCCAAGCATGCAGCATCTCCGGGCATAGAGGGTGCCAGGGGGTGCTGTGGCACATCCCTGGCATGGGCCCCCAGTGCCAGTGCCAGGGTGACCCACCTGTGCCCCGTCCCTCGGGCTCCAGCGCATCCCCTGGATTTAGCTCTTCCACGATGGGGTCCGAGTGCTCCCTGCGGATGAGCCTGCCAAGCACAGACAGAGCGTTAGTACCAGCCCCTGCGGCTCCTGGCAGCTTCCCGGGAAGTGCCTGTCCCCTCCCGCCGCAGTGTGGTAGACAGGTGACAGCCCTGGTGGCTATGCAGGGTGGATGGGGAACGGGACTTGGCCCCCGCCTGTTAGCGCCTCACGTCCCTGCTCCATACAGGAGTGACAGGGATGTCATGAGAGCCTGGATCTTGTGAGTTTGAACTGCAGAGCAGCAATGCCATCTCCAAACAGTGCTGCATCCCTCAGACCACAGACACCCCCCCCCCCCCCAGGGGCTCCCTGCCATGCCACTGCCCTCCACCCACCCATGGGTGCCGGCACTGGGTGGACAACCAGCTCCCACCACCCCACACACCAGGCAAGGAGGTGCCACACAGCAGTAAAGAGGAATTGACCCCCACAATTAATAGGAGCCACAAACAAGCTTCCACGCCGCTGCTAATCAGCAGTGCCGGGGACCCCGGGGGCTGCTGCAGGCACGATCGCAGTGGCTGGTAATGATGCTGGGAAGGGCTCAGTCACGGCGCCTTTTATTAGGCGAGCCCGAGCAGTGGCACTGCTGGAGAAGAGCCCCGTGAGCCTGCCTGCACCACGAGGGCTGCTCAGCCCCCCAGAACAGGGTGCGGGCTGCCCCGGCCCCCCGGGCTCCTACCGGAAGAGGCGGTTGGCGGAGGAGCCGCGGTAAGCGATGTTGTTGAAGAAAACCTCCAGCTCCTGGTCATTGTCAAAGTCGGCTGCAATGACAGTGCGGACAGGGGACGGCATGGAGAACTTGGGGGTGGCGATGTCCTGTGCAAGGGATGGGCACGGGGTGACAACAGGCACAGGGAGCGGGACACCAGGTCCTGCTTTGGTGCTGCAGGTCCCCTCCTTGCTGGGAATTGGGGCTCAAAGCCAAATCAGGGTGAAGCCACCCCCCCCACCCCCAGCCACAGAGGCTCAATGGCAAAGCTGGCAGTGGGGGGGTCCCAGCCCCAGCCCTCACCCGGAATCGGATGCGCCCAGGTGCCCCACTCTGCAGGTAGAGGCGGTGCGGCCCATTCCAGTTGCCATAGACAATGTCCACCCGGCCATCACGGTTGAAGTCAGCCAGCGCCACGCCGCGTCCGTGCTGGTAGGGGTCATCCAGCCCTGGGGAGCCGCAAGGGGAGAGGGGGAGACAGGACCCCCTCCCTGCCTCCATCTCCCCAGGAGGTCTCCCAGGATGTGCCCCATGGTCCCCAGATGGGTCCTCCCTGCACAGGGCTGCATCCCTGCGCCGACAGATGCCCCGGTGCACCTCAGCCACCCTCAGCAGTTAGTGGGGCTCTGGGTCCCCAGGGCTGTCCCTCCACCCTCTGCTCAGCCTGCCCGGGCAGGCAGGGGCAGGCAGAGCCAGCCCTGCCCTGAGGTCCCCAACACCTGAATGATCCCCCTGGCTCCCCCTACTCACCCACAGAAGCTGCCACATCCTGGTACATCCCATCTCCCTGGTTGTGGAAGAGGAAATTGGGGCTGTTCTCGTTACCGCAGAATATGTCTGAGGCGCTGTCGCTCAGGATAGGGCCCACGGCCACGCCACGGCCCCCTAGGGACAGCAGCACGAGAGTGAGGGGGCAGCCAGCACCCTGCCCCAGGCGCGTTCGTGCCCCCCACACCTCCCTCGGGGCTGCCCACCCAGTGCTCCCAGGACCCCCAGCGTTCCCTCCTCGCCCGTCTCCCTCCTTCAGTCCCTCTCATCAGGAGCTAATTGGGTCTGGCAGCCGCTTGTGTCACTCCCAACGCTAATCACTGCCATCGCCAGGGTGACAACACTCCTAATTAGTGACAATTTACTGCTGGGGAGATGGGGCACGGCAGCGGTCCCCGCGGTGGTGGGGCGGCGTGGGGCGCAGGCTGGCATGCTCCCCGCTGCCCCGCCTGCCTGCCCGCGTCCCCTGCCACGCTGCCTGCCCTGCAGATGCTGCGGGCTCCGGAGGGATCAGCTCAGGTGATGGTGGGCATGGGGGTCCCGCCAGGTGGGCATCCCGTGGCCCTGGTCCCTTCCACGGGCCGTGGGGCTGCCACTAGATGGGGCAGTCAGGCAGCCTAACGCACGGCACGGGCCACTGCCCGCGCCGCCCTGCCTGCAACAGGGGCTGCCCTGCCTGCAATGGGGTCCTGCGCTCGCCGTGCCCAGCAGCACCCTGTCCCCTGCGTGGGGCCGCAGCAGCCGGGTACCTGTGTACTTGCTGACGCCAGCCTGGGCGGCCACGTCCACCAGCACCACGACGCCACGGGCAGGGTCGCTGGCAGCCACGTCCATCTCGATCAGGGCGTGGGGGCCCACGTTGCCGCTGGCGTAGTTGGCGATGTAGATGGAGTACCTGCCGGAGCCCTGTGGCCGGCGGCACCTCCTCAGCATCCACCCACCCAAAACCCGACTCCATGGGGACCATGGGATCCCTGCCGTGGGGCTGGATGCTCTCACGGCTCTACGGTACCAGGCATCACTACCATGCGCTGAACAAGAGCTCTGCAAAGCCCATGGTGAAAAGCACCCTGGGAACGGGGATGTGCCCCATTGCCTCCAGAAGCTCTGCGGTCCCCCAGCTCGGGGTGCTGGCATAGGGCACCCTGCCCCCCCCAGCATCCCTGGTGTGCCAGGTCCTCCTCATCCCCCCACCCCCCTTGTCCCATGCAGCAGCTGGACCCTGATTTAGTGATAATCGTTTGGAAACAAACCACTGGGGGAGGAGGAAGAAGAAAGAGCAGGTGACAGGAACATAAATCACCTTGACAGGCACGTTTATCAGCTGGCAGCAACTGTGTGGACAGGCGCCCATAGTCCCCACAGCCGGGGGGGGGCTGGCTGCCCTGACAGCCACGGGCTGCTGGGGAGCACCCCCAGCCCTGGTGGGGGGTGGGATGGGGCTGATGCCCAAGTGGGGGTAGAGGTCCCCCAAGACCCCTCAGGGGAGGGCTGGACAGGCACAGGAGGTGGGAAGGGAGGGGAGATGCCCCCTGCCCGCCGTGCCCTGCCTGCTCACCGTCCGGTCCACGCAGGCGACGGAGCGCCCGGCAAAGCGGCTGGCCACGTCTCGGTTCACCTCATCGCTCAGGAGGTCCTCCCAGCGCCCGTTGCGGAGCTTGAAGAGCTTGTCCGTGTAGGTGGCCATGCCTGGGGGGGGGCGGGGGGGGCACAGGTCAGGGGGCTGCAGCATCCCGCCTCCTCCCAAGGAGGTTGCCCTGCGGCAAGGGGAGGCTATGGAACAGGTACCCTTCTCCCAGAGCATCCCAAACCCCTGCTCTGTCCCCCAGCGGCACCACAGGGCCAGGCTGCTGCTGCAAGAGCCCCCATGACCCTTAAGGGCTGCCAGGAGACACGCAGAAGAATCAACTCATTAAGGTAAAATGTGTCCCAATGGGGCACAGCCCCATAGATCATCCCCGGGAAGGTAAAAAATCGATGCGGTGCCAGGCACAGGCAGCGAGCCGCGCTGCCCATGACAGCACCGATGGCAGCATCTGATTTAGGGACAGGTGTGCCGGCAGCCAACGCCAACCCGGGTAATTAGGAGCATCAGGAAGACGGATCCATTGCATGGAGGTCAGGGCAGTGGGACAGGGACATGGAGCAGAGCTGGGCTGGAGCACCAACCCAGGGAGCTCTGGGGATGCCTGGTGCTGGGCTGGGGCACGCCAATCCTCTCCCCGGGACAGGCACTCCGGGAGCTGGGACAGCACCAGCAGGGAAGGATTAGACCTGGCTTGGTCCAGCGGGCACAGGGGAGCCATAGCACGGAGGGGCATGGCTGCTGCAGGGCACAGCTGGGATTTGCAGCACAGGGTGTCTGTGGCGGGGCAGCCCTGGGGGTGTTGGGGAAGGTGCTGTCCCGCTCGGGGTGCCGCGGGGAGGGCGATGGGCAGCTGGAAGTGCTGACTCGGCGGCTGGCTGGGCTCAGTGTCCCGCCTGTGCTGCCATCAATCAATGGAGCCACTCAACTGAGAAATTAACTCCAGCCCGCACACATCCCTCACGCGCCGAAGATCGCAGGCGGCCGTGCTGGGAGCTCCCCCTGCGTCCGGGGCTCGGGGCACGGCCGCTGGCAGGGCTCACCGGAGAAGGCATTGTTGGTGTTGAGGAAGTAGACCTCCTCACGGCCGTCCCCATCGATGTCACAGGCTGTCACGCCGATGGCATTGCCCTGCCGGTCCCGCAGTGCATAGTACGGAGAGCCCCGCTCGTCCTCTGCCACGTTCACCAGCCGCCCCCGTGCTTTGTCGTACTTGAGCACTAGGTTGGGGCCGTTGTACCTGTGGGTGTGAGCAGAGGTGATGGCTCCCCGAGGCTTGGGGACATGATGAAAACCCCCGACCCATCCCTGAGGGGACACTGGGTGTGACACCAGGTTTTCCCCACGATGGGCACAGCAGAGACCTGCATGGTCCATGGAGGCCAGGGATCCCAAGCTGCCCTCAGCACCCGAACGTGGGGCTGGCTGCCGGCTGCCGCTGGGGAGGGCTCAGCCTGGACCTGTTCCAGCCTGTGTCAGGCATCCCCAGGGCAATGCCAGGGCAGGGGCTGGGTCCGGGAAGCCAGTGGGGCAGGATGGGGCACAGGTCCCTGCTTGCAGCCCTTTCCCAGGGCAGGGAAACGGGCCCGCAAGGCAAATCCTCTCCACACGCTGCTCCCCACAGGCTCCCCACCCGCTCCACCAGTAAACAAGTTACACAACAGGCACCACGGCTGCTTACAAAACCCCGGCTGGCTGCTTGGCTCAGCCTGGCTGGGAGTGGTGGCCCGGGCCCCTCCAGGGGTCCCCGGTGTGCCCGTGGTTTGCTGCCCCAGAGTGCTGCTCAGAGCAGTGCAGGGCCAGACTCTGCCTGTCACCGTGGTACCCTGGCTCCTGCAGCCCCCCAAGACAGGTCCTATGGGAGTGAGGGGTCCCCTCCAGGTGAGGGCACCCGTGTGTGCAGCCTCCCTCGAGGGTGAGCACGGTGGTGCATGCACAGACACACTGTACTGGCAGCTCACAGCCATGCCAGCACACGCACGCAGAGCCTGTGCCGAGGTCCCTGCTGTCCCCCGCCGGGGCCGGACCCGCTGGAAGCAGCTGCTCTGTGTCCAGCCCCGCTCGGGTGCTGGCAGCGCAGCGCACGGCTGCCTGCCTCCTCTGCTCTTGCCAGCCCTTCCGAGCCATCACTCCAATAAAGGGCTATAAAAAACCTCCAGCCAATTAACCGAATCTCCGGAGAGCGCTGAGTCCTGTCAGCGGAGCCGAGCTGGCTTGGGGACACGCTGGCTTTGCACTGCAGGGTGGACCCCGGCCACTGGGCAGCTGCCACCGCCCCGCAGAGGGGCAACCTGGCCCTGGGGCAGGGATGGGGGCACCCGCATGGTCCCACGCAGGCGCCCAGCTGACATCAACACCCTATGTGGGGGCACACACACATGCATGTGTGGGTGCATGCAGACCCCCACCCCACCACCCTTGCATACAACCCCCCAGCCAGCCACATGCTCGCAGAGGAGCGAGGAGCTCCTGGCCCTGCAGGGCCACCAGGTCCCGCTGTCACCGAGGCGCTGGGTGCACCACTCACCCCGCCACCACGATCTCGAAGTCACCGTCAGCATCCAGGTCGGTGACAGCCACACCGTAGTTGAGCTGTGTGGGGTTGTTGTCATAGTCAGGCGGGAGTAGGCGGTGGGTGACGGCTGCAAACATGGGCTCGCTGCGCTGGGAGCCCTCGCTGAGCCAGGCCAGGGACAGCAGGCACAGCGCCAGCATCCTGAGCACCTGGGAGAGACCTGCAGCCCGTCAGCTCCAAGAGGACATGGCTTTGCCAGCCAGCAGGGACCCCGAGTCCCCGCTCCATGGTGCCCGAGCATCCGCACTGCCCTTGCACACTCTCTTTCCACCCCTTGTCACCCACCCCACCAACCCTGACACCTTTGGGCACTGCCACAGCTCTGGCATCCCCATGCACACACTCTCCCGGCTGCAGCTCACCCTCAGGCCTTCCTTGGGACAGTGAGCTGGGAGCTAGGACTGAGCAGGAGCAGGGCCCTGGGAGCCCATCCCATGGGAGGGGCCCGGGCGGTGGCAGGAGGGCTGCCGGGTGCTGACGAAGCTGGGCTCAGCCCCAGCTCACCCTGCCCCAAGGGGCTGCTGGCTTCCAAGCTCCTCGCAAGTCATGATGCCAATCACTGCTCCCTTGGCAGGGCCAGAGGAAGCAGGCAGTCGCCTGGCTGGGATCTCATCTGTCCAGCTGGTCCTCCAGAGCTAGGGAAGGCCATGGGGAGAACACAGAGATACTCTGCCAGGTGACTCCTGTGTGCCTCAGTATCCCCACCATGCTGGCACTGTTTCTCCCAGGGGCTCTGCAGGGTGAGGTCCTCCCAGGCTGGCCAGGACAGGTATCTGCACAGGGACACGGTCACAAGAAGGAGATCCTGGGAGGAACAGGAGACTGGGAAGAGAGGCTCAATTAACCTGGACTGCGGAGGACAGTGTCTGCCAGCACTGCTGGCAAGGCTGCGGAGATTTTGGAGCTGTTTCTAACCTGGCTGTAGCACATGTAACATGCGAGGTGGCACTCGGGCCAGCCAGCCATTGCCACAGGCCAGGCAGTCCCCTCCAGAGAGGAAAAGCCCAGCAGTGAGCTGTGTGTCCCCGGGCTGTGGGCACAAACCCATGTGCCAGCGCTCCAGCTGGGAGCGAGAGCAGCCTGTCCCACTCTCGCAGCCTGGAGGGATGGCTGGGGCACCCGGCCACCAAGGCAGGGGATACTGTTCCATGTGGCCATGCCATCCCCCCAGGCAGGGCTGCCCCCGCTTCCCAGGGAGCCAGAAACAGCCCCCAGCACTGGCCTGGGGATAGGGGAGAATGGCCCCACTGCCAGCCGGTCCCCATGCTGTGGGCCCTGCCAGCAAGCAAAGGAAGCTGTTGCAGCTGCGTGGTGCCACATGTGCCCGGCTTGGGAGGGGAAGGTGCCCAATGGCTTAGATCCTGGCAGGCGCACCAGGCTGTGGGAGCAGCCTGCTGCTGCCTCCCCTGGGGAGGGGAATGGTCCTGAGGTTCCCCTGCCACAAGCAAATAGCTTTCTTGTCCACCTGGCTGGGCAGGAAGGGGCTGTGCTCCAGCTGCAGAGGAGACCTTGAGCCCCACTGCCCAGCACACCCAGAGCCCTGCATCCCACTGCACATTCCCATCCGTTCCCCAGACCCAGCTGCAAGGGTGGATGTGTGTGCACGTCCCCAGCTCTACTCTGTGCTGCTCCCGTCTCCTCCCTGGCCTGACCCACATCCTCCCACAGACCCAGGTGCAGCCAGCCCCCCTCTGGCACAGTGCTCTCTACCACCCAGCCAGACTTGGGACGCTCTCCCCGTCACCCCACCGTCCTGTCTGGAGCAGCTCTCCAGGGGCAAGAGCCTGGGTCTTTCCCTGGAGCAGATGCCCCATGCAAGGCACATGTGATGGAGACGGGGTTTCATTGGGTTGCGCAGGGATGGGACAGTGTCACTCTGCGGTGCCAGGCAGTGAGGGAGAGGGAGCCTTTGCCACAGCCCCACGCTGGGCTCACCGAAGGAAGCGTGGGGGAGAGCCACCCACATGTGGACATATGGGTGCAGGGCTGCCATGTGAGGCCCCTGCTGATGCAGGGCAGTGCCCCCTCACCCCCGGCCACAGCCGGTGGGTGGCCATCCCCAGGCCAACAGCAGGGCTCTCCCTGCTCTGTCTCCCTTCCAGCTCCTGCTTCCCACAGCTTGGCCCATTCCCCAGGTACCCCCCCACCCCATCCAGCTGCAGCCAAAATCTCTCCAGGCTGGATGGAGCCTTTCCAGGAGGAAACAATGTTCCTGATTGGAGACAAAAGGCTTTTCCCAGTAGATCCGGTGCTTGGTGCCATGGGGAAGGGATGCGCGGCCCAGAGCCAGGCCATTTTGGGAAAGGGGAGGGAGGCAGGCCCAGGCTCTGCGTGGCGGACAGGAAAGGCCTCGTTCCCAGCATGCTGCTGATAGCACCGCTGTCCCGGCATGAAGGTCCACCTGAGGCTTGAGGCTATGGGGTCCTGCTTGTACGCAAGGCAGAGCTCAGGCTGTCTCATCCCAGCAGAGCCACGTCCTGGCTTGTGTTGTGGCATCTGGTGACAAGGTCACCCCAGGAGCTGCGGTCAGCCCAGGGTGCCTGCTCAGCATAGCTAAGCCTGGTGACATGAAGCCAAGGTGCCAGGCAGGGGTCGAGGCAGCAGGAGGATGGGAGCAAGGCACGGGGTGCCACGGGCACTCACGCAGGGTGCAGCCAGGCAGCGCAGGGACACGGTGCTGGCCCCATGGCAGGGATGCAGCACGTAGGGCTCATCTGTCCCACACATGGCTGCAGCTGGCAATGCCCTGCGGGGAGGGTGGGATGGGACTGGGAAGGGAGCCATGGGGCAGGCAGGGGGTTGTGCCCCAGACCCCTCAGCGCAGATGGGGAGACGCTGTCCCCAGGGCTCCTCACGTACCCACATACACATCCCCAGCCCTCGGCCCACATCATGGGGAGAGTGGGAGCAGGCTCTCTGTGCAGCCATCCCATCCCGCATGCCACCGTGACACTGCCATCCACCACACCACGCACCCCAGTGACGTCATGCTCCACCACTGCGGCAACATCCCATCCTGGGCCACAGACACCTCTAGTACTGCTACGACATTGCATGACATCGTGCAGCAGGGACCTCTTCACACCCCAAAAGCACCCCAGAGCAGTGACAACATGGTGACATCACAGCACACCATGACATCATGCTGCATGTGCCCCAGTGATATCATATTCCCATTCCTGCCATTCCCAGGCTGCCATAGCTGTACCCACCAGGGCAGAGGATAGGCAGGAGACATCCCGCAGACCCAGCAGCCCCTCTCCTGCAGCAGCTGAGCTGCCCAGGGATCAGTAGTGCCCCCTCCACAGCACCTCAGCCCCAAGCAGCCCAGCCCCTGCAGTGCTTCTGCTCCAGCCAAAGCCTGTGAGCCCCAGTCCCGCTGCCCCAGCTGCTCCCTGCTGCCATGGGCTCAGCGCTGCTCCCTCCCACGCCCCTCTCACAGACCCTGGCCTGTCCATGCATCCCATCACAGATGCTTCTGATGGGCCCAAAGCCCCCAGCTGCCAGCTGGCCTGTCCCTGTCCCCTCCCATGCAGGACTTCAGTGCCGGACCTGGCACACTGGGGCTCAGCCAGCAGCAGCTAATGCAGTGTGGAGATGAGCAGTCACCTTAGCCTCTGAGCTCAGCCCAAAGGGACACCAGGTCCTTGGGGGGCTCAGACTCACCAACACGCAGCCAGCCCCTTCCCACACATGCAGACGCACGGCTGGACCCCTCTCCCTGCAGCCCCCAGCCCCTCCACGGGCTCAGCCCCGACCAAGCACAAGTGCCCCTAGAAAGAGCTGTCCCTTGCTTCTCACCACCCTGATGCCCCTGCCAGCGCTCCGCCAGTCCCAGCCCACACCCCCATCACCGCTCCATCCTCCTGAGCCCGGTCCCCCTCAGCGCGGCATCCTTCCATCCCGGTCCCCATCCCATCCGTCATCCCGCTTCCTCCCGCCTGGCCACCCCGCATCCCCTCCACGCCGCGGGGGCAGGCTGCGTGCCCGGTCCCGCTCCGCCCGCCACCAACTTCTCTCCGGGCCGGTGACCGTGCCGGAGTTGAAAGCCGCCCCCTCCCCGCCCCGGAGTCCCCGGGAAAGTTCACGGAGCAGCAAACCACCCCCTACTCACGGGCCAGGGGGGCTGCCCGGCGCCCCCGCGGCGGCGGGAGCGCATCCCGCAGCGCCCGCCTCGCCGCCCGGCTCCGGCTGCGGCTGCGGCTCCGCTGCTCCCCGGCTTCCGACGGGGCCGGCCCGGCCGAGCGGCGCCTTATGTAGCGGCGGGCGGCGGCGGCAGCGCCAATGAGCGGGGTGAGGGGCGCCGCTGCCAATGGAGAGCGCGGAGGTGGGGCCGCGCCGCGCTGATTTACTGTCCCCATCGCGGCGGCAGCGCCGGCCGGGGTGCTGCGGGGGGACCCGCCGGGGAGCAGCGCCCCGAGCGGGGGAGCTGACGGGCCGCGGGGGGCACCCGGCTGGCAGGGGAGAAGCTGCACCCCCGCGGTCACCCCGTGGGTGCTGGGGGGTGGGCGGCACTCGGGGCACGGCTGGGCACGGCTCCCCACCTGCTGCAAGGGCAGCTGGGGCCGTGGGGCGAGTAAAGCCAGGGACCTCCCCCGGCCTGGGTGCAGTGGGGGTTTGCCCCACAGAGCAGTGCAACTGCGGGCACAGGAAGGGGGAGAGGGAGCGGAGCTGGGCAGCCCCCGTAGTGCAATACCCAGCCGCACCCTGGGGGCTCAGCACCCTCCCTGTGCCATCACCCTGCGGGTCACCCACCTCCCTCTGCAGGGACCCCGGGAGCGGCTGTGCCCTGGCAGCCAGTCCGAACTGCGAGAAAGGCCCCATCTCAGGCCACACAAGGCACTGACTTGCCCCAAATCCTGTAGCCAGTGGATACCCAAGGCAGGATCGCACTTAGCCCGCAAGCCTGCCTTCCCTGACGTGTCTTTTTCCTGCGGGGCTGGGCACAGAGCTCTCCGTGCATCTCTGGATGAGGAAAGTGGCTGTGTCAGGGACTGGGGCAGCACTGGCAGGGCACAAGGCTACCCGGTCACCCCAGTGGAGCACGTTTGCAGGTGCCCCAGCACAGAGCCTGGGGCTGCGGCCGCCAGGAGAGACAGCAGGAGACACCAGGAGAGACATGCTGGGAGACAGCAGGAGCCGCAGGAGTCCGTGCCGTTTGGGCTGCTTCGAGTGGCTAATCACCTGCCCTGCTAAAACCCTTATTTCTCATTCGAACATGTCTGGCTACAGCTTCTGCCTGTTGCTCCCGGTTCTTCTCTCTCTGCTGGATTCAAGAGCTCTCCAGTCCCAGCGATTGTCTCCCACGAAGGTGCTTCCACATGGACGTCAAGTACCCCTTGATTTCATTTCCGATGACCCACTCTCGCAAGGTGCCTGGCTGAGCACTGGGCTTGCTGCGTGGCTGCCTGCTGCAGGGTCCCCACGGCCAGCACGACGGTGTCCGGGCATGGGGAACACGCTGTGGGGCACTGCTGTGGGGCAGGAACCACCCCTGCTCTCTGCATTTGCCATGAGGAGGCCAGAATGCAGAGCAAACCCACTGGGGCTGGGAGGCTGGTGTGATCGTCACAGGTGTGCCATGCTGCGCTCACATGTCCTCGTGCACCCCAGAGCTGTGGGTGCGCTCTGCCCGCCGGTGGCCCGTGGCACCGGCGCCTGGCTGCAGCTTTGCACGTGCATGTGCGCTCAGGGCAAGCACCCCCTCTGCTGAGTCGTTAGCTCATCCCAGATTTAGTAACCACCTGGGTAATTATTAGCACAAACTCTGCAAGCTGGCTCCCGACACCCTCCTGCGACCGGCAGGTACAGAACACAAATGCCGGCAGGAAGCCAGCTCGAGCATGCCAAGACTGTGAATGGTGCTGGGCACACCAGCTCCCCGGGGCCGCAAACCCAGCGTGCCAGCACACCGGGGCTCGGCCCTGGCCCTGAGCACATGCACACCCACCAGCAGGCACAGGCAGGCCTGCCGGCACGCCAGCACGCTGCGCACATACACCTGTACACACGTGTGTGCGCATAGGTACACGCGTATGATGTGCACAGCAGGACCCGCAGCGTGGTGTGCCCACACGCAGCTCCGCAGGTGCACATGCCATGTCAGCAGGGATGTGCTCACACCATGACACGCCGTGGGTACACGCACGCTGTGTGCATGTGGGGCACATGTGCTGAGAGGGCCTTGCACGCTGCAGCCCCCAGCCCATGCTACCGGCACCCAGTGGGGGGATTTTCCACTTGTGGGACTGCAAGGCGCTCCCCAATACCCACTGTTGGAGCCCCTTGGTGCCCTTCCTATGGATGCTGCCACCCTGCCAGGCTGGGATGTTTCTCTGGGGGACAAGAGCAGCCAGCAGGCACCTTGGCATAACAACTGCCGTGGCCGTAAGCCACAGCCCCGCATCAGTTCCTGTGCCCTGTGCTGGCCAAGCCTGGCCCAGCCATCTCCATCCCATCCTCTGCTTGCACCTGTGTGGGGGGCACGGTGGGGCAAGCACCCTGGGGTGGGACACGGGTCTCTGCAAGGAACTGCGGGGGGGAGGCCAGAGCATCAGTGAAACGAGCTGGGATGTATGCGGGGACATTCACGAGGCGGTGAGGCAGGGCATGGGGAGCCTGGCTGTGCGGCGCACGGGGGGACGCGCAGGGGACGGTGGCGGCAGCGGCGGTGGGGACACTGCACAGGAAATTAGAGCGAGCGGCAGCCAGACACGCCGCGGGGGGAAGGGAGCCGCTGCGCTCCACCAAGGGCTGCACGCAGGCGGGGGAAGGCTCTTCTCCTGCTGACCTGGGGCCAGCGTGAGCACCAGCCACCTCCTCACGCACCTGGGACCCCCCTTTCCCATCCCCAGGGCAGAAGTGTCCCAGTTTTCCCTGGCCCTTGTTCCTGGGGTGCTTGCCCCATCCTTGCCGACCCAGCCCCCTGGGAGTGGGGACCATCTTGCAGCTGGCCGCCCTGGCGCCCTATGTCCCTGTGCCTGGTGGCTCATCTGCCACCCCGGGATCTCCCGGGGGGGAAGGAAGCAGGATGCTGGGGACCAGTCTGCCCCTTGCTTGCATTGCAGTGAGCAGAGGAGTGGCACAGGGCTGTTTGCTGGCAGCACCATGTACTGCGGCAAGCCAGGGTGAGCCTGTGGGGTGGCAGTGCCAGGTGAGCCCCTTGGCCCTCGCAGGAACAACACTGCTCTGGGAGCTGGGGAACCCTCAGCAGGCCAGGAATCTGCCCAGGATCAGCTGGATTCATGGAGCACCCAATCTGTCCAGCAAATTCCAGAAGGTGCAACACAGACTGGGTGCAGGTGAGCAGAGCAGTGCTGACTCAAGGCACTAACCTCCAGGATACTTCACTGCGGTTGTTGTTCCTCTTTCTAGAGCATCATGAAGGCGGAGACACCTGTCTCACAACCTGATGTGTACACAGCACACACACAGTCAGCACACTCATGCGCACCGACACGCACACATACAACACAGTCTGCGCGCAGCCCCCCCCGCCCGCACACACTCTCTGTGCACGCACACGATGTGTGAGTACTCAATGTGCTGCCCAAATGTGCGCGCAGCCCACGCACACACACACATCTGCACTCACACGTGCATGCAGCGATGCGCACGCACCCCACTGTGCACCCTGCCCTGCGCGCTGCTCCTCGCTGCACCCACCAGCACAGCCGGGCGGGCCGCACCAGCCACCCTTGCTGGTTTTTGACACTAGAAGAGGGCATGTGCTGTCACCGCAGCGCACTGTGGGATCCCTCAGCTGCTGAGCTCAGCCCAGCTCCTGCCTGCCACTGCTTCCTTCTCTGGGGGGGCTGTAACAGGACCTCCCTGCTCTGAGGGTCTAATTTCCACCCTAAACATATTCATAGATAATTTATCCCCAGTCATTCCTGTGCTAACGTTGTCTTTTAGCTGAAATAGCTCTTCTCCTCCCTGGCGTTTACCCTGCTGATGTATTTATAGTGAGTGCTCTGTTCCCCCGCAGCCTGTGCAGTGCTGGGCACAAGCTGCTGTCCTCCCATCATGGGTCTCCCGGGCTCTGCCTCCCCTGGCAGCCCTGCGATGCCTCTGCTCCTCTCCCAGGCTGGCTCCAGCACAGGCAGGTCCCCCAGGACCCATGCAGGAATGCAAGCAAGGCCCCAGCCCTGCCAGAAATGCCTCTCCTGGTTGCTCCTAGGATTGCTTTTGCCTCTCCCATGACTGCACGCCCGTTGTGCGGTGGCTCGCAGCGATGGACTCCCACGCTCAGCCAGCTGCTTGCTTGGTCCCTCTCCTCCCTGCCGTCCCCTCCCTGTCACTGTCCCGCAGCACCTGACCTCCTGCCTTGCCCAAGGACCCCTGCCCGCTCTGGTCCTGTACCCCGGGCCAGCCCGCTGCTCCCCATGCCCAGACACCTCCCAGCCCGGGGGGCTCTTTGTGTCGGGGCTGGCAGTGACCTGGTGACTGCCACCCATCCCAGCAGCTCCCCGCGAGCTGCTGCCTCCCAGCACCCTTCCCCAGTCCCCTCCTCCTGCCAGCAAGGTCCCTCTTAGGCGCTTGCTGGGCATGGGAACCCCTGGCAAGGCGTCATCACAGAGGCTAGGTCAACCCCGAGGTGTGTTTTACCTTGTCTTCCAGTTCCCTTCATCACAGGCTTACTGCACCCTCGGCAGCAGCTGGGCATGAAGGCTGGACCCTAGGTGCTGCCCAGCCAGGGGAGCCCCAGGAGTGCCCAGCCCCTGCCCCAGGACCCCCGGCCCCGCAGCTCTCTCCCATCCCAGCCCCTGCCTCTGCACAGCCTCCCTGGTCCCCGCACGGTCCCCAGCCGCTCCTGTCACCGTGCGCAGTGCCCCCGGGTCCCCGCTTGGACTCTTCCTGTCGCCGGGACATCATTAGAAATGTTAATTATTAATTATCACTAAAAGCCCTTTTTGCTGCATTGCTGTTCTCTGCCTATCTCTCTGCCCCGTGCTGCCTGTAACCGGATCTGCCGGTGCTCGCCTCCCGCCTTGCAGTCCCCATCCCTGCTTTCCCTCACTACCTGCTGGGGTGCAGGGCAGCGCAGTGGGGGTGGACACAGCCCCCCATCCCCCTGCAGGACACGGCCCCATGGGATGAGCTGGACTTGTCCCCCTGGGATCCCAGAGCCATGGCTGGCATGGAGATGCACCACTGCCAGCACTCGGCCTGGGGACTGCCCTGTCCCATGCCAGAAGAGGCGACACGAGGCCAGAGGAGGGACCTGGCCGGTGCTGTGATGGAGCCAGGGACCATTACCTCTTCTTGGCCATGGACGATGCAGTCCCTTGCAAGGGGAGCACAGGGATGAGGCTCCGCAGCTGGGGGGGGTCTCAGCAGGGTGGAGGCAGCAGGCTGGGCTCCAGCCCACCCGGGCAACATCCCCGGCTGGGGTAGAGCAAACAGGCTGCCAGGACACCTGGGGCGCTGCTGGCAGCCGGCTGGGGCTGGCAGGACCCGTGGGGCTGGGTGTGCACCCTGGGCAGCCAGCTTCTTTGGAGAAGTCGTGCAGCTGCCAGGAGGCAGGGGGATGCCCAGCCTGCCCAGCTCAGTCTCCTCTGCTAGGGCTCCTGAAAGATTTATCAGCTCCAAGTGGATCCGCTGATGAATCAATTCAAATCACGGTCTACCAAAAGCAGCCGGGTTCCTTCCTGCGGGGCAGTGGCTGTCACCCGACACAGCGGCACTGCCACGGCCAGCGCTGGCCGAGATCGGGAGCTGCTTCCAGTCAGAGCATCCCCAAGCGCTGACTGCCAGGCAGAAACTGGTTCCTGGCAGGATCTCTGCCTGCCGGAGCTGGCCACGGCACCCTGGTACCTCCTAGGCACCGTGGCAGGACGGGCCACGACGGAGCGGGCTGTGACATGGTGCCAACGGGGACTACCTCGAGTCAGGATAAAATCTGGATCCCCTCCAAGAGGTCTCTCCTGCTTATTGCCTCCGTCTCCTGAAGGAGCCAGGCTATTTGGGTAGCAAGCTCCCCAGCCCCAGGGCTGTCACTGGCCACCCCATGCTGCTGCACAGTCCTGCTGAGAGTGCTGGAAGGCAAGACAATAGCGGGAAGGAGACAACAGCGATAGCGCAGGGAGATGCTCCCAGGGGAGCGCAGGGAGGAGCACCCAGGCCACTCCTGGAGCGGTATTGATTCCTGCAGCACAAGCGCTGCCTTCTGGGCCTATTCATTGTAGATGTGCAGGAAAACAGGGAGCAAGAGACCCTGGCTCCCCCTCCACAGCCAGCCCATGCTCCTAGGGGCACGGCCCCATCGCCTCCCTGCCCACGAGCTGCCGGCAGCACTGGCGCCTGCCCGCACCGCGGGCTGCTTCCTCACATTATACAGCGCTGTCACGAGCCGCGAGTCCCCAGGTGTCTGGTGCAATAATGCAAAGCAGATCTAATCCGCCCCAGCCCCGAGCTCTCCGCAGTCCCCTCCCTGCGGGCTGAGCGTGTCCCCTGGTCGGGCGTGGGGGAGAGACCCAGGGCTGCGGGTACTCTGGGTGTCCCCAGCATGCTGCAGCTGACGGTCAATTCCCTCCTCACCCCTGTGTGCCCATTGCAGCTCCCCAGGGCTTTTCTCTGCCAAAAGCACTCTGTAAGCATTTGCTCTGCAGCAATAAATCAGAGGGATGCTCACACGAGCACGGGCCGGCGCTGGGCTCTCTGGGACCGGGGTGCAACAAGGCACCTGAGGCGATGCTTGGCCCCAGAATGTGACTCATTTATTTCCCGGCGTTTCAGTGCTAAGCCCAGTGCTCACAGCTTGAGGGGGTCCCGGGCCATGCTGGCAGGTCTCTGACCTCCCTGGGTTGTCTGGCTCCTTTAGAGCCAGAGCAGAGCAAGCAGGGAATCCTCTGCACCCCACGTGCAGTCCCAGAGGGTCCCCAGGGCTGGCTGGGGGCTGACGTGGCTGCAGCAGCCTGGGTACCCCAGGATGAGGAGGTTCCTGTCCCCGGACCGTGCCTGGCTGTCAGTGTTCCTCCTGCTCACAGCCTGACAGGGAGCTGGGGGGGGCAGCCAAAACCCCTGCCCCCTCTGACACCCTCATGTGTGTGTTGAGCCAGCAAGTTCTCAGCTCCCTGAGAGCCCTGGGAGTCACAGGGGGTGGCAGGCTCTCTGGCGGCTGAGGGGAGGCTCCAGGGCTCAGAAGCACAGCTGGGGGAGAAAAGGCTGCTCAGGGAGCCAGAGCAGAGCCAAGGTCACTCCATGCTGCCTCCCCTTCCCATCCCGAGGGCCAGGGCTCAGCCCAGTGCAGGATGCTGCGCGAGCAGGAGCTGGATGCACGGCTCGCCTGCGATCAGACCCAGATCTGGGGCCGCTGACAGCTCCTTTCTCTCCCGTACTGCTCCTTTCAGCCTGTGCCTCCCCGCGGCCCTGGCTGACGCAGCTGCAGATGAACAGACAAGGAGAGCCAGGCAGCACTCCTGGGCTGCTCCGACGTCCCCTGGGAGGCACAGACACGGCAGCTTTAGATCAAGACTCTTTGGAAGCAAAAGCAGCCCCGGCTATCAGCAGAGAGCGGCCAGCCAGCTCCTGGCACTGGCTGCTGCTGGCTGCGTGACATGGGCAGTGGGTTTTAGGATGCTGAGGCAGCCAGGACTGGGGTTCTGGGCGCCCCGATGCAGAGCCTTGGGATGCTGCAGCTCCCACCAGTGCTGGGCTGAGTGCCTGGGGCATGGCTGGGCTGGGGGCAGACCTGGCAGCAACAGCCAAGCCCCTGCCCCAGCACTGGGAGCGGTGGGAGCCCAGTGCTGCCCTGCTCTGTGCAGAACATCAGTCAGCCCTTGGGGAATGGGATCTCCACACCTGGGAAGACTCCCAGGACCTCTGAGACCCCCCTAGCCTGGGAGAAGGTGGGCCACAGCCAAGCAAAGCCCTGCAGCTCCACTCTGGGGTAGCTGACCTCAGGGGTTGGTGAAAGTGGGGTGCCTTTACACCGCCCCCTTGCCCTCACCCATCCCCTCTTTCCTGGGGAACATGGGGGTGTCAGTGGTGCAATGGGTCCCTGTCCCTGTGGGTGGCAGTCTGGAGGGTACCATGGTGTTCCTTTTGGGAGGCAGCAGCACAGACACAGCTGCTGGGGCTGGAGGGGACACATGAGGACGACTCCAATGGGGGAAAGCAAGGGGGTCCTTCTGCAGCCCACACCTTGCAGCGCTCAGATGGTGCTGCTGCTGCCATGGAAACTGCCGTGGAGCATCATCCTGCCGCACCGGCCAAGGCGTCCAGGCCACCGTGGTCCCCAGCCTTCCTCGGGCTCTGTCTGCAGGCACCTGGGTTGACAGAGTGGGAGAGGCTGGGTGCTCCCTGCCAGCTGTTGTCCCTGGGTCACCCTGGGGCTGTGACAGGATGGGGGTACCCCTGGTTGGGACACTCAGGGTGTGTCAGGGACGGAGAAGCCGGGGAAGTGCTGGTGGGGGGTGTCTGGTGCCATTCCCAGACAAACCCAGCTCCCATGCGGCCAGGGGCTCCACACTGCTTGGCCTCCCACAAACATAAATCATTTTCTAATTTATAACATGAATAATTGATTTTGCCTCCGTAGCTGGCGATAAATCTCCTGTGCGCACATGCATAAGAAAATAATAATAATGAAAGCGATCAGGATCTGCTGCCATCGATTACCTGTGAGAGGGACCACGGTCCCCTCTGTGCCACGGTGGGCTCGAGCAGGGGCTGCTCCCCGGGGGGTGCCGGGTGGCCCTGCCTGGTCTGAGCCTTCGTTGTCCTGCATGGGGCCACGCAGCCGGGGCGGGATGACCCTACCCATCCGTGTCTGTCTTGCCCAAGGGTTGCCCTGCCCAGCCCTCCCTTCCCAGTCCCAGGAGTGATCCCACAGGACTGCGGTGATGGAGCGCAGCTTCCTTCCGAGGGTCCTGCCTTGTTCACACCCGCACCCAAATAAAGGGAAATCAAAGGTAAAACACATTATTGCTTGGGTCCACCACTCAGCACAGTAGAACCAGGTCTCTGGGGCTAACGTACCCTCTGTGCTTAGCCCCCGTGGTTGTACTGGGACCCGCACTGGGCAGTCTGGAAGGTCTGAGTACTTCAGGGCATCCCAGACCTCAGACATCAGCAGTCCCAGCCCTGTAGCTGCACCTGGGGAGGGATAAGGTGCTTGGCACAGCCCCACGCACCGATGCCCCATGCAGTGCCTCAGTGACACCTTGCTGGGGTGGCAGGCGACCAGTCTCCAGTCCCTCAGCAGCTGCACAGCCTCTGGGGAGCTGCAAAAGCCGCGTTGGCTGCTGGCTGCCCGGGCACCAGCCTCACGTCCCAGGACATGCAGGCGGTGTGTGTGCTGTGGGGCATCACTCCTGCCTCACCCGCGCCGTGAGGCTGCCTGGGAAGCAGCTGCGTGGGAATCGCATCGGAGAGCTTCGGCTCATTAGGGAGCCTGGGGCGGGGGGGCAGAGACCCTCTGTCCATCAGCCAGACAAACCAGGGCAGCTGTACCAGCCTACCCAAAGCCTTCACAGCCCTGTGCCCCAGCGAGCCGGGCCACGGCCCCGCTCGGCCCACAGTGGCAGCAAGCCCCACGCCTGCCTGCATGTCCTGGGCCGCCCCCCCTCCCCTGCCAGCCCTCGCCCTGCCGGTGGGCGAATCCAGCCCTGTCCCCCCGGGGCGCCTCGCCCGCCCCCCGCCGGCGCCGGCCCGGCTCGGGAGTGCTCTGCAGCACCAGCGCTTCATTAGCAGCCGGCGATGCGCCGGTCCCGGGCGCGCTCCCCGCGCTGCCCACGCTGCCTGCGAGCGCGTGCGAGCGCCGGGGCCCCGTTCATTATCCGCCGGGCGCAGGCAGGCTGCGCCTCGCCGAACCCCGGGAAGGAAGCGGAGCAAACCTGCCCGGCGCAGACACCTTCCCCCGCCCGGGTGTCTGGGCAGCCGCCACGCCGGCCAGCCCGCAGCCCTGCGGGGATGTGGCCTGGGGGTGCCTGAGCCCCCCGCAATTCCCCGGTGCCCCCCGGCAGGCGGGAGCGGGGGTCTGCCGGCACAGCCAGCGAGCACCGCTGCTCTCGCCTAGTGTGTGACATTAAACTGTGACGGGAAACCCACGGAGAGTCGCTCTCCCTCCTGCTGCCCTGTGCCCATGACCCCCCCAGCCACGGAGCACCCTGCCCTAGCCCCTTCCCCCGGCTGCTGGGTGGTGCCTGGGGGAGGAAGGGCCGCGGTGGCACCGGGGCTGCCCGTGGCGGTCCCAGCTCCGGGGACGCGCCGAGGATCAGGGCGGGCGGTGGCGGCCCAAATTCCCACGGGGTGCCGGGGGCTGCGGGGCTGCCAGCGCGGCGGGGGGAGCGGCCGAGGCTGCCCCCGCGGGGAGGAGCGGCCGCCCGGGGCGCGGGGCCGTGCCGTGCCGGTGCCGCACTACAGGTCCCGGCGCTCCCCGCGGCGGGGCGGGACGGGGCGGGCCCGGCGCGGCGGAAGCGGCGGCGGCGGCGCGGAGCGGCGGGGGACCCGGCGCGGCCACTGGTAACGGCGGGGGCCCGGCAGCCGGCACGGCCCGGCCCGCGGGGCGCTCGGGGCAGGGGCACAGCAGCCTGGGGTGCGCGCCCTGCCCGGTCCCCGGGCTGCACGGTGTGCCCCCCGCCCCGCTCTCCCCCACCCGGTGTCCCAGCCCTGACCCCCACCCCCTGTCCCAGCCCTGACCCCCATCCGGTGTCCCAGCCCTGACCCCCACCCCTGTCCCAGCCCTGACCCCCATCCGGTGTCCCAGCCCCTGTCCCAGCCCTGTCCCCTACCCCTTGTCCCCAGCCCTGTCCCCCATCCCGTGTCCCCAGCCCTGTCCCCCATCCCGTGTCCCCCACCCCGTCCCCCACCCCGGCGTCCCCAGCCCTGTCCCCCACCCCCGTGTCCCCACCCTGTCCCCCAGCCCCTGTCCCCAGCCCTGTCCCCCATCCCGTGTCCCCAGCCCTGTCCCTCACCCCCGTGTCCCCAGCCCTGTCCCCCATCCCGTGTCCCCCACCCCGTCCCCCACCCCGGCGTCCCCAGCCCTGTCCCCCACCCCCGTGTCCCCACCCTGTCCCCCAGCCCCTGTCCCCAGCCGTGTCCCCCTCCTTGGTGTCCCAGCCCTGACCCCCACCGCCGTGTCCCCACCCTGTCCCCCAGCCCCTGTCCCCAGCCCTGTCCCCCTCCTTGGTGTCCCAGCCCTGACCCCCACCCCCTGTCCCAGCCCTGACCCCCACCCCGCTGGCACACAGCCCCTGGAGCGCCTGGGTAACATAGCGTGTTGCAGACCCCATAACTCTCCCCAGCTTATGGAGTCACGGGGCGATGCCGGCAGTGACAGCCCTCGAGGGCAGGGGAGTTATACAGCATCCCCGGGCGCTCGGTGCGCTGGGCTCCCATGGCTCGTAAAACACGTGCCCAGTGCTCCCGGGTGCCGGACGCTGTTTTTCACACCTGCCTGCCTGCCTGCCCTCGGCGTCCCCTCCATCCTTCACGCTGCCTGTGGGGCTCTGTGTGCTGGCTGCCGTGGGGCTGTCGCAGCCCTGGGGTGGCCCGTGGCACGATACCAGTGTCCGGCTTTTGCCCCTTGCATTGGGGTGGTCACCCTGGCCACCCGCTTTCCATTTTGAGCACACCCAGGGCTCTGGGCCTTGCTTTCCAGGCTGCTTCTGCCCACCAAGTAGCTGCTTCGGGTTATTTTACCTTCATTTTCCCAGGCTGGGTGTTGTTTTGTTTCCTGCCTACATTTCTCGGATCCTTTGAATCATTTCTCTGCTCTGGCTGGTGTTTGCAACACCTCTCTGCTCAGTATCATCTACAAATATAATTACAATTCACTATTCAAGTGAAAGTTTGGGAGATGGTATAAAATTATACCCTGAAGTTCAGCTAAATTGCACCTTGCTTGCTTTATCCATAAGCTTTGCCCAGCAATTATTCCGAAATAACTATCGCTGGGCAAGCCAACGTCCTTCATCCAGGAGCCCATCACGGTGGGTGTGCAGGCTTCTTCCTCTGGATGTTATGTTCTGCGCTAGGGATGGGCACCGAGTTTATCCTGCGCCTGGCTCCAGTTTTACTGTCCTTTCTCGCACAGAAAATCAGCACCTGGTTTGCTCTGCCCATCACCAGGGCCCCGGTTTCTTCGGGGCGGGTGTGTGTCGGCAGGTTAATCGGTTCGTCTCGGCGCTGGCCGCGCTGGCCAGGTGACCGTGTCTATGTGGAGATGCTGTTTTTGCTTTCCCTGCAGCTGTTTTTGCGAGGCCTCTGCCTCGGTTTCATTTTTTCTGGTTAAAAACAGTAATTTTGCCCTTTTGAGTCATCTTTATTTTTGAGCCATCATTAATTTTCTCTCTTTTCTTGTTTATTAATAGACCTTTTCACTTTTGTGCTGATTCTGCCTGGGTATATTTGTAAAGTCCTTTGTATTCCCCTTAGCCCTCCAGCTGTTAACTCCTGCTGGTTTGTTGTCCCTTTTTCCCCCTGCAGCTGCGAGGGGACACTATCGACTTACAAATCCCCCTCCTGTCTGAAACGTTCCCCTTCTCTTGTTCCAGGTATCTCCTAAGAGCATCGCAAGTGAAAGGCATGATTGAAATCTCTCTCTTTTCTCAGTGCCTTTGATGCCTTCGCCGCCTCCTCGCGTAGCCAGCGTTTGCTCCGGCTGCTGGAGAGCATCTTTGTCCCGGCAGCAGGGGACAGGGACGTCTTAAAGCCCACGGGGCCACGGGCAGGCATCAGACGGGACGCGACTCTTTGCTCCTTGAAGCGCTTTGCTTTGCCTTGTGCTGGCGGCTCTGTGTTCTTGCCTTCGCTCTGCCTTTCCCCGCCAGGTATCCGGGTCCTTCCCTGGCCCCGTCGCCTGCTGTGTGAGCCAGGCAGGCTGGGCTGGAGCTCTGCTGAGAGCAGGAGAGGTGCAGGGTAGCCAAAACCTCTGACAATCCTTACCCAGGTGCGGGTGTTGTGCAGTCGGTGAGTGTGCCGCGGCACGTGCCTGGCATGGGATGAGCCCTGCGAGTGGCAAGTTCCCCAGCGGGGCTGTTTAGAATCTCCTTGTACCTGCCTTTTTATTAGTCTTGTTATTATATTTATTTTTTTTCCCCTCCAAAGAGCCCAATCTGCGGCAGGCTGTAAAGAGTGACATTGTGGGTGTGCGAGCTGCATGCCAAGGCTGCGCGCGGTCCCCCAAGGCTCCCGGTCCCCCGGTGCTGCCATCCCTGTTCACCGTCAAGGCTTTAAGGTTATCTGCTCTATTGATGGGAGTATGGATTGAGTGGAATTAGAAACCTCGGAGGCTAAAAATACAGCTCCCTGCCAGGAAATGCGGCAGCCTGCTGGGAGGGCGCTGGGTGGCACCGAAACTTTTCCGGGAACTGGCATGCTCTGTGTGAGCCCCACAGCCCAGCATCTGCGCCCGGCCCCAGGTTCCCTGAGCGGGATCATGGCCGTCATCTCTGCCCGCAGCAGGAGAGGGCGGCGGGAGCCCTGGCCTTGCTGCCAGAGCTGCGCTGTAGGTGTCCTCACCCGCCGGGCAGGGATGCAGACGATGGAGGAATTTGGCGATGCGCTGTGGTGCAAGTAGGGTCTGCGACGTGGTCAGCCCTGTCTCGCTGTTGTTCGTGGGGTCCTTCCCTGAACAGGAGGGGGAGAGAAATCAGGGAGAAAACGCTGCCCGTCTGTGCTACAGACGGTCGCTAGAGGAGAAGCGCAAGCTGGCACATCACCCAGGCAGCTGCTCTGAGACCTCACAAACTCATGCCATGAGCACAAGCTCCCCATGAGCAGCATGTTCTTGGGGATGGTGCGAGGGGAGCCTGTGCCCGCGGGGAGCTCTGGCTGATGCTCCAGCATCCCCCTGGCCACGCCAGGCTGTGTTGCGCCGGGCTGGCGGGCATTACGTGCCAGGCAGCTGGGCAGCGCTCCCACTGCCACTTTTACCATGGTACCGTGGCACGCTTGGTCTGGGGCTGCCTTTCCCTGCTTGGTGCCGCAGTGCCGAGCTGTTTTGCTAGCTGGCTCCGAAAAGCAGGGCAGCACCCAGGGCAGCACGGGACCTTTTGGGGATGCGCTGCCCATCGCTGCCTGGCTTTGCGGGGTGAGCTTGGTTCCGGAGTCTGGAAGCGGCAGGGTTGCCCTGCCCAGCGTAGTGTGAATGAGACCCGAAGCCAGGGCCGTTGCTCTGCCTCCCGGAGCGTGAAATCGGTCGGTGCCGACGCGTGGCCGTGGCATCGATGAAGTGTGTAATAGGCTGGGGGCAGTAGCTGTGCTGCCCCGTGGGGAAAAAACAAAGTGCTGCGGCATCCCTGCCAGCGTGGGCCAGCCACCACCTTGCCGTGCTTCTCCCCGGGCTGTGGGAAGCAGCTCTTCCCCGGCAGCGTGCAGCAGGCAGAGGCAAAGCTGTGCGGGGAGAGGATGCTCCCAGCACCAGCCGTCTGGCTAACGCTGCGCCATCTGCTTTGGAGGGTGAGGCAAGGTGAACGGCAAGCTTTCGAGGAGCCCATAAATCCTGCGTACGAAAGCTCTTCTTGGAGGTGACTTGGGATGTGCATGAAGCGATGCTGCTCCTGGCTGCTCCCTGTGCTGGAAATTCTTGGGAAGCAGAGCCTAGGAGGATCAGTGATCCCCCCCTAAGGCATTCGGTGATGTCCCATGGGCTGAGTCTCTGGGCTTGGCTGGGAAAAGTCCTTTAGCAGAGCATGCTTCGGTGCAGTTGGAAGCTCTGCGTGGTTAGAAATGGTGGTGCCGGGGGGGCTCCTGGTGCCCCCTCCTCTCCGGCACCCGGGCTGCTGCTCGGTGAGAAAATGTATAACACCTCGGTGTTGAAAAATGACTAATCCAGACCTTGGAGGGTTTGTAGGATACGTTCCTTTCTTGCGGTCGATAAAGATAAAGGAGATCGTTCTGCCAGCAAAATTAGTGTATCAAATAGCGGGAAAAAAATGACAAGAGCTGCGGAGACAGAAAAATGGTTGGGGCAGCCCCGGGACGGTGCCCAGCATCACCACAGCACTCGTGCCACAGAAGTGGGCAGGAGTGCACCACGCTCCTGCCCACCTCAGCGGCACGAGGTGCAGGAACGGGCACCGCGGTGATGCTGGGGAGCACTGCCCTGCCCGGGCTTGCTGGCGGTTTCCAGAGAGCCGTGAGAGACCCATCCGTCACACCGAGGCAGCCATCCGTCTGTCTGTCCATCAGGAGGAGGGAATGATGCCGTGCGGCACGGGCAGCCCCGGCCGCTTTCCAGCCGGTGGTTGGCCTCCCCTCGCCTTCCCGGCACCGCTGCCGGCTGTCGGTGAGGGGCCGCGGGGAGCGTTCGCGCCTCGGTCGGGGGCTGCGTGGAGGAGAGGCTAATGTACCGGAGGTGCCTCGGAAATGAGAGCCTTGGATGGGTTCCTGGCCCTATTGATCCGCCGGCAGTTTATGCATCCTGACATTCATAATCTCGGTCGGCGCTGATGGTCCAGATTAATGGGCCTGGGGGCTGTCCATCCGTCACTTCACATTAATTACTGAAGAGGTGTTTTTCCAGTGATTTACCTGACAGCGGCCCGTGATGAATCCCCCTAAACGGAGTGGGCAGTGATTAATCACGGGGCCCCGGCCCGGCCCCGCTCTGCCTTCCCCTCAACCGCAGCGCAGCCCCCCACACCATCCGTCTCCATAAACCCTGCCTGATGCATATTTATAGGGGCAGGGGGCCTGGCAGCTCGCGGCGTGCCTGCTGCTGCCAAAGATGATGAAAAATAAATCTCTGCCAGGACGGGGCAGCAGGTGAGCAGGGCTGTGGTGTGCCAGGGTGGCAGCCATCGTCCCGCGCCGGGGTGTCCCTGTGCTGGGGTTTAGTTTCTGGTGCTCTGCGGCTGCCACAGGCTTCTCTGTGGTTTTTGATGCGTGAATGGTGCAAGGGCTCTGTGTCTTGCTTCGGCCATGGCTGCTGGCCCCTGCGGCTGGGGGGTCCCAGGCAGCAGCCGCCGGAGCAGGGCAGGCGCCTCGGTGATGCTGGCAGGGTTTCCTTGCCTCCCCCGTAGCCTGGTACACGCCACCGAAGGCTCTAGGGCTGTGGGGTGCTCCAGGCACCAAACCCCACCTGCAGAGCTGCTACCATGGGGGCAGTGTTGGGGCTCCACTACCTATTGCTGTGTGCTGGCTGCCGTGGGAGCGAGGGTGGGCGCGAGGCTGGGACCCCAACCCACAGACCTAGGCAGGGGCTGCCCGCCGCGTGCCCGGCTACGGGGCCGTTGGGACGCGGGCAGGGCAGTGACGCTGTCTCTCCTTGGCAGGCGGTGGTGGCACCATGCAGCAGGAGGCAGAGGGCGGCCGGCCGCGCCGCAGGAAGCCCGACATGGCCCTCTATGTGCCCAAAGCGCGGCGGGAAAGAGCGGCGCAAGTGGCAGGTGACATGCCAGCCGGGCACCGCCGGGAGCCCGAGAACCACCGCCTGGTGCAGGACACTCACCGGGGCAGTGGCGAGGGGCAAAGGCGAAGCCCCCGTGCCAGGACACAGGCGGGCAGAGCGGCCAAGAGGGAGAACAAGGTGGATGCCAGCCCAAAGGAGCCGCAGGCAGCCTCTGCCGGGCACTGCCGGAGGTCAGGAGGCAGCTACCCCATCTCACCAGAGAGCCTGGGGGCATCACCCAGCGTGCAGGAGCCGTGCCCGGATCCAGCTGTTGCCCAGCCCTGGGACGGGCAGGACAAAGCATCCCATGATGAAGGACTCGGGGAGCTCAGCTGTGGCCGCCAGATGATGAGGACTGAGCCTGACCCTCCATCCCCACCGAGTGCCCAGCCTGGGGCCATGGAGACTACCCCTGAGCCTGGGGGTGACCCCACTAGCCCAACGCCCCGTGCTAGCCCAACGCCAGCGTGTCGGACAGGGCCAAGTGGCGTGTCGGAGC
The DNA here is from genome assembly GCA_009819775.1 of Phoenicopterus ruber ruber. Classification (NCBI taxonomy): domain Eukaryota; kingdom Metazoa; phylum Chordata; class Aves; order Phoenicopteriformes; family Phoenicopteridae; genus Phoenicopterus; species Phoenicopterus ruber. Next base: position 25,141,087 of record CM020221.1, on the reverse strand, counting down.
ATTTGGGGAACAGTGCCCTGGATCCAGCCAGGGACCTCTCCCAGTGCCTGGGAGAGGGTGTCCTGCTGCTGGCAGGTGCAGGCGACTGGGGCAGCGTGCCTGGGCTGACGTGGGAGGCTGCAGGTCCAAAAGCCCAGGGAGAGGAAAGGGAGCCTGGGGGGTTTCTACTGGTGGGGCAGAGCGAGGGCTGTGCCGCTGGAGTGCTGGCAGAGGAGGAAGAGGAGAGGCAGGGAGGCATGGCTGAGCTTGCTGGGGAGAGCACCTTGGATGTACCGGGAGCTGGCTGCGAAACCGGGTGCTCGAGGGCTGGCGTGGATGACGTGCTGGTGCTCCCTGGGAGAATACCCCAAGGCAGGATGTGGGCAGCCATCCCAGCTCCCACTCGGCAAGGAGGAGAGCGCTGCCGGGGCCAGGCATCCTGGTGGGGAGGGCATCCCAGTGCCTCTGCGGAGGGCGCGGGCAGCACCTCTGCCTGCACAGACGGCAGCACCGGGGCTGAGAGTGGCCTGCTGAGTGCTTGGCGAGGAGCCGGCGAGTGGCGCGTGGGAGGGGGCACCCCCGGAGAGCTGCAAGCCCCTGCCGCCCCTGGAGCTGCTGTGCCACAGCGTAGAGGGGCTCTCGCCCGCAGCCTGGGCCGAGGAGCCAGCGGGGGCAGACGAGGACGCGGGCTCACCGCAGCAGCACCGATGTAGCTGGGAGGCCAAGGAGGAAGAGGGAGGTCTCTGCAGCGGCCTCCCCAAAGGCAGAGCAGGCCAGCCCAGGTGCCGAGGAGAGCTGGGACGCGCTGTTCAACGATGACGGGGACTGCCTGACCCGCGCCTGCTGGAGGAGGTACGTCCTGCGAGCTGGCACCCGTGGGGATTTTCAGGGACGGTGGCTGCTGCCTGCTGGGACGCGGGGACTGGGGTCTGTGGGATTTGGCTGTCCCTGTTCCTCCGGGGTGGGTGCATGGGGGGGCGGACTGCAGCCGGGGCACACGTCCAGCCTGGCTGCGCTGCTGCTGTCACCACGCCAGCCGTCCCCGCAGGCACGAGCTGCCTGCAGTGCCGAAACGCCTGGGACCTCCACCTTCCCCCCTGGCTGGTTCCCATCCCGTCCCGCGGTGCTGGTGAAGGCTGGAGGAGATCTTCCCTCTATAGTACATAAAGCGCACCCAGTAAAACCTGCTCAATGCGCCGTAAAACCGTAACTGCACCCTCGTGAAAACCGGGACTGGTGATAAAGAAAATGGGCTGAGACGTATGGGCTCCCATTTAAATAGCAACGGGATGTTTCCTCGAAACTACAGCTTCTTAATCAGCTGTAGCTCATTACCATCCCCTCCTGCACGCGTGTGGCTGAATTTACTACAATTACTGCTTAGCACCGGGACCCACGCCGTTTTCCTGCCGTTCGTGAGGAAAGCTTGGCTTCTGCTGCGAGCTGGATACCCCCTTATTGCATTTAAATCATATCGTCAACCGGTAATTTTCAAAATGACATTAATGTGCCCAAAGTAACAACATGCTATATTGTTACAGCTAGTGTCTGTCCACCCCGGCTGGAAGCAGGGTGTGAAGTGGGCGTATGGTGCCTGATAACACCTTCTGGGAAGGGATAAGATTAACTCAAGAGCATCGTTACTGAGAGTACTGGTACCCACCTCATCCGTGGGCCGGCTCGGGCTGGGTGGCCCTTGCCAAGCCTGGCGTGGGGCTGGGACAGGGTGTGGGGCACGCAGGGCTCGTCTGTGGGGGCTGCTCGGAGGGAGATGTGGAAGAGCTTCGGGTACCCCCATCCCTGCCTGGCTGTGCTCCCCCCAGCTGGCATTCCCCCACCCTCCAGCCGGGAAGTTGTGGTGAGCGCCAGTGCGAGGGGACGGCACTGCTGCTCTGGCCGGCAGCTGGGGGCATGTTGGTGCTGGGCTTTCCGTGGGCTGGCACGGCGGCACGGCTTTGTCCTCGTGCACAGCGGATGGGCTGCCCGGCCCCGCTGGGGACGCAGGTCAGGGAGGGCCCATGTTATGGTGCAGCCGTAGGATGCTGCGGGCAAGGTTGTGCCGTGTAGCACCAGTGCCAACTGTGAACAGCTCTGGAGCATCCGCGTAGCTCCCCCGTGCACAACCTCTGAGCAAGTTTGAGCTTTCCAGGGAACTTCCCAAATGGATAATAAGAACCTGAAAAAGGGATTTATCATTAAAAGTTGCCATCTTCACCCCTGCAGTTTCCCATGCTGAGCCTGGTGCTTCCCAAGCCCTTTGAGCTCTCGGAAGGCGGACGCGGCTGCTTGGGCAGGGCACAGGCTCTTGGGAGATGGAGCCTGTTGTTAATTAACAAAAAGGACAAGAAATTAGTAGCGTTCTTCCTCGTAAACCGAATCCTTATGCGCTGCGGATAGCCAGCAGAGAGCAAGATTGTATGACGTTCTGTGTGGAGGAGAGATTTCTGATAGGGGAGAGCGCTCTTTAATCTAGCAGGAAAAAACACCATAGCGAGATCCATTGGCTGGAAGCTGAAACCAGACAAATTCAGAGTAGAAATCAGTTGAAACGCAGAGGGTAATTAAGCACTGCGACCATTTCCTTGCAGGCTTGGTCGACTCTCCATCAGCCGGCGTGGCGGGGCCGGGGGCCGCGGTGCCGTGCGTGCCGGCACACGCCTCCCCTCCGGCTCTGGAGGTGAGCTCTCGGCAAGCAAGCAGGAGCGTGAGTGAGCGGGCCACAGACCCCTCTAATGTGCTCCAGCGAGGGTGCGTCTTTTACAGAGCAGTGAGGGGGGATGGACAGGCTTCCTTTCCTGCTTCCGCTGTCCGTCTGTCTCATGCGTCAGCAGACCCTATCCCAGGGCCTGGGTACCTGCCAGGGCTGGGGTCTGTACCCTGGCTTCCCTCCTTGCCCTGCCCACGGCTGGGGGGCTGCGGGCACCCTGCGTGCCCAGGCTGGCAGCGCGGGGGGACCTGTTGAGCCGTGCCTGCCGTGCAGCTGAGCCCGGCTGCCAGACGGCTCCTGTCCTTGCCGCCCCGCCACACTTGGTGATTTGTGAAGGTCAAGGACCGCTCCGGCACTCTGTGCTCCCGCTCTCTAATCATCTTCCCGGAGCCTGGCACTGCCCGAGTGCTCCGCTCCCTCAAGCGGCACCGCAGGCGTTCATCCTGCCCGGGGACGGCTCCTTTGCCTCCCCCGAGTGGGCAGGGGGTGCTGGATGAGTGCTGCCCGCACGGGGTGCGCTCGGTTAATGGGTGATGGTGGTGAGGCCGGTGGCTCTGCCGGCAGTGCTAGCCTGTCCTGTGAGCTCCATAACTCAGTTCTCCCCTCCACCAGCATCCAGCCGCCCTGGCAGCACCCCCTCACCTGCCGTGAATCCATCTTCCCCATAAAATTGTCGGAATGAGCACTTTTTATTGACTGAGCTGGCTGGGATTTATGGACTCTAACCTCCAGCCGTGGTACGCTCTGCTACGATCGCTTAGGGGATCGGGCTGGGAACCTGGCTAAGTTATGTACCCGCTCCCCGGCACCATGCTGGCCCCACGTTCCGACGGGGATGGGGGGAGCTGCCACCAACTTGGGGCTGAGCCTGGCCCAGTGTCGCAGCCGGAGCGGGGCCATGAATCCCCTCGGCTGCTGGCACAGCGCAGTTTGGAAAGCAGAGGTGCAGCAAGTGGTGCCCACTGGCACCGATGCTGCGGGGTGGAGGGAGCAGGGGTGGCTGCACCCCCGTGTCGTGGCAGTGGGAGACTGCTGCCCGTGTTGTTTTAAAATGAAGGTTGAAAATTGGGAGAAATAGAAAAGCGCTACAGCCGTCATCTTTTAGGGCTGGAGAAAGTGCCCGCCCGCTGTGAGATACTAAACGTGCACAACCCGTTTAGCTTATCAAGAAGAAAATTGAGAAGGGACTTGATTAGCGTGAGTAAGTGCCATCATGGGGAGGGGACCAGGGACTGAGGGCTCTTTAATCCAGCGGAGAGGCAGAACAAGAAACCGCTGTCTGGAAAGCAAAGCCAGACAAATCAAATGAGAAATAAGGCAATAAATTTTTCAGCCGTGCAGGTGATTAACCACCAGAACTTGCTCCTCAGGGGAGCGCTGGCTTTTCCGTCTTGGCGTCTGGGGTGCCATCTGGGCTGCTCCGGTGCATGTGCTGCAGCCGGGACATGCCGAGCCCAGTGCTCCCGTGCGGCAGACAGACATCAGTCTTTCCTCCTGGCCTTGCTGTCCGGCTCCTTGTTGTTCCCCGAATGTATTTCGGGTCAGCATGTCACTGTGGAAGAGGGCTGTGCTTGGGGGTGCACGCGTGTCTCACTGGTGCCATTCCTACCGTGTCCCCAGCGGGACCACAGAAACGCGGCAAGTGAAGGGATGCTGGTAATGGGAAAAAAGCAAGTGCATGGCGTGAGAGCCCTGTGTCGATAACTCCTAATATCTCGATGCCATGAATCCATCTGCAGTGCTGGGGTGGGGTGCGGAGGCCAGACCACTTCCCAGGGAGCGCTTGCCATGGATCAGGAGCTGGCATGGGGCAGGCGGGCACAGGTTGCTCAGTGCTGTGCCTCTCCACCCCTGCAGCTCTCGGGGGGTGAGAAGTGCCGGGAGAGCCAGCAGTCACCCCCGCTTCGACTACTATGGGGCCAGAGCCCGCCGCACCGGACCTCAGTGATGCCGAGCTGCCCCATGTCATCGAGATCTTGATTTCCCCTCGATTTCCGCACTGAGGACCTGCTGCGTGTCTTCTGCAGTTATCAGTGAGTCTGCAGGCAATGCCCCATCCCCGGCGCTGGGGTCCCCTGCCTGGGCTGTGCTCCGGACCCCTGCCCACCCGGTGCTGATGCCTTGCTGAGCTTCCTTCTCTCTGGCAGGAAAAAAGGCTTGATATTAAGTGGGTGATGATACGCACGCCCTGGGCATCTTTTTCCAGCCCCATAACAGGTACTGCTCCAGTTTGGCTGGGATGGGCAGAGGGGAGGGACATCCCAGCCTCATCCCGTGGCCGGATCCTGGGCATGGGGCGGCCCGGCATGCGGACACCGCTGCTTTTTCCCTGCAGGCACTGATGCCCTGAGCACCAAGCACCTGATGGTGAAGACGCGCCCGCTCCCCAGGGCAGCGTGCCTCTAAAGCCAAAGCCAGGCATACGCTGGTGAGTGATGCTGCCCGTGCCAGCTTGTGCCGTGTACTTGTGCTGCAGCATCTTCATCCTGATAACTGGGGAGGGATGGGGCAGCCGGCACGGCTCACAGCGCTTAAAGTGCTGCCGGGGAGGTCTGTGGGCCAGCTGCCCCGTCCTCCGGGATGCCCTACTGATGGTCCCCCTATCTGATGCTCACACAGACTACCTGCCAAGCCGGCCAGGATCGCCCCGAAACATCAGCTGCCCTGGCCAGGCGGCTGGTGATCGGTGCCCTGGGGGTACGCAGCAACTTGACGCCAGCCCAGCGAGATGCCGAGCGGAGGAAGCTGCAAGAAGCCCGGGGTGAGATTTGGATGTGTGGGGGAGCTGCGGTGTGGGGGGACCCTCCTCGTGGGTGCCCCTTCTCACAGGGTGCGGGGTGAGAGGGGGCTGCACCAGGGTGGGCTCTGACCGCCTCCGCGGGGAAGCGGGTGGCTATGGGGCGATGGGGACGTGGGGTTGACCCTCCTCTCATCTCTGCAGAGAGGAAGCGTCTGGAGAACCAGCAGCGGGAGGATGCCTGGGAGGGGCCGGGACTGAGCTGGGAGGCTGCACCTTCATCCCCACTGGGGAAGCCCCCTTGGGGTGCCCGGGCCCCTCTCTGTGGGCAGGCAGGGCACCCTGCATCTCAGAGCTGGGACGGATGCTGCACCACATCCAAAAGCACTGGGCTGCTCCACCGAAAGGGCTGAGCGGGACGCGTGCAGGCTGGCTGGGGCTGTGCTGATGCTGCCGCTGTCAGGCAGTGCTGCCCATCCTGCCCAGGGCAGGACTCCTGGTGCTGCCTGCTGCAACGGGAGCGGCCGGCGGGACACAGGGAGCTCAGCAGCGAGCACGCGGGGCCGTGCGGGGCGGCCCTGCCACCTGGCGGGGCCTTGCGAGCCAGAGTTTCTGTCCTTTATTTGCTAATAAATACCATTTATGTTACTGTGGCCTGGCCTGGCTGTGGCTCTCCGTGCTCCTGCATGCCAGGAGGCTTGTGTGCCAGGGGCTGCCACGCATGGCCCCCCACCGCCGTGGGGATGTCCACACCGTCCCAGGTGGTGGGTGTTCCTGGCGGGTGGGTGGGGGTGCAGGCAGGAGGGGTCGGGCAGGGCTGCAGGCAGGAATGTGCTGGCAGGGACCCTGTTTACTTCCGCGGAGCAGCTGTGGTCCCCGAACAGCGGGGCCCTTGTCGGTGCGCAGGCAGGGCCACGTTCCCGGCCCCGCGCGGGGCCTGTGATGTGGCTGCGCTGCCGGCCCTGGTGGGCTGGGGGCTTCCTGCCCTGCCCCGGGCAGGGGCGTGGGCAGGCAGCTGGGGCCTGCCTTTGGCTCCTCTGCTTTGCATCATCTCTCACACCCAAAAAACAGCCCTGTGGTGCCTAGCACTCCTGCCCTGTATCCCCCCCAAACTCTTGGGGCCACAGTTTGTGGGGCTTCCGTGCCTTTGCAGCAGGTGAGGATGGGGATGATGCTTTTCTGCCACCCCTGCTGGTGGTTTGCGTGTTTTTGGTCGTGGCTGCCCTCGCCCCAGCCTGCGCTGAAGGGCTTGTGTGGCTGCCCCGTGTCCCCTGGCTGTCCCCCAACTCGGCGGCGGTGGAGCCGGTCACGACCCCGTGGTGGTGGCTGCCTGCCCCCCGCGCCGGCGGTGCTGCCAGCTGGGAGCCATCTCGGCTCGGCCAGTGGAAATTTCAGGGCATGAAGCTGCTCTCATGCGGAAAGCATCTCCGCTGTCCTGCATCCCTCAAACCCCGACCCCGGTGAGTGAGCCTCCACCGGCGCGTGCCTCGCCATGGCCCTCTGGCCTCAGGCCACCCCAGTGCGTCACACTGTCTCCAGTGGCTCCTCCATGTGCAGGGGACCATCACGTGTGGGTGTAGCCTGGCCTGTCCTGGGCCGAGGTGGGTGCTGGCAGCCCCACAGCCCGGCTGGTGCCTGCCAGTGAGGTGGGGAGTGGGCAGAGGTGTGCAAGGAGAGGGGTGGCACTGCCCGGTAGCTGGCTTGCCGGAGGCCAGGCAGTACAGAGTATGGGTTGGTGTGTTCCCCTTTATTTCCTTTTATAAAAAAAACCCTAGAAACCACAGGAGGAAAGAAACACAGAGAGCAAGGGCACGATGTTCCCTGTGTCCCCACCCTGTGCCCAGGAGCAAGGGCTTCGAGGGGCAGAGCGGCCCCATCCCTGCTCCCAGGGCTGGGAAGCTGCCAGGGCAGCTGGGAAAACCCAGCACGGCGGCTGCAGCCACGGTGGCCGGTGGGCTGGCTGCGGCCTGCGCTGCCACAGAGCTGGCTGCGTCCCTTTGTGCGCGTGGGTCAGCCAGTTCAGGGCCAGGGTGCCCTGGACAGTGGGAACCGCTGGCAGCAAGCTGGAGCTGCTTGGCCACACTCAGGCAGCCAGGGGGCTGGTGGCCCTGGGTGGCAGAGGGGGGACACTGCCTGGCCAGGGACACCGCCTAGACCAGGGTTGTTCCCAGCTGGAGACTGGCTTCATGGTCCTGGTGGGGAAGAGCGCAGGGGATGGTAGGGTTGATAAGGGGGGTACACCCCCTCTCCCATAGCACAGCACCCCTCTCCCCTCGCAAAGCACCTTTATTGAGGACAGGACTGGTGCGCGGGTGGCAGTGGCTGGGGCCTGTCCTGAGTCTGCTGGGGCAGGAGGGGCCAGGCAGGCAGGCTGAGGTAGTCATCCTGGGGGGCACCGGAGCCACGGAGGTGGGGGCTGCTGCGGTACCTGGGCCCCTCTTGCAGGTCCTGCTGGCAGTGCGGGGCTGGGCACCCCTGGGCACTTCCTGCCAGCCCTGGTGCTCATCTCCATCCTCTGTGGCAGCATCAATAAATACAAGAGTCTTCGAGTCCCTGAGCTCAGTCTGGTGCTGCCGGGGCGCAGGGGCTGGGGTGCGGGAGCCGGGCTGCCCCATGGCGCTGCTGGGAGTGTGCCGATGCCAGGGGGTCACACAAGGTTGTTGGCCAAGCGCTCCCGTCGCTCCAGTTCACTCACCACATCAGCGCCGTAGGCATCGCCTGGGGAGAGCAATGGTGTGGGTGGGTGGGGGGGGACGTGGGACCTGGCAGCACCCCCAGCCCCGTCACTTCTCCCCGCCCTGCCCACCGTGCCCCCTATGCTCCCATCTCTCCGTACTTGTGTGGCAGCCGTGCATCCAGACGCGCTGCCCGTCGTACTTGCACTGGCACCGCATCACGTTGTTGGAGAAGTCTGACTCGGCCACCTCATGCTTGGGGTTCACGACCACCTGGGGAGAGCAAGGGGCAGGGCTGAGGGCACTGCCGGCCTTCCCCCGGTGTGCTGCCGTGCCTTGGCCAGGCAGGGCTGTGGCATGCACCGCGGGGTGCAGAGCAGGACCCCAATATGCAGGGTGAGGGGTGCTGGTGGTACCAACCCTCCGCCCATACTGGAGGTGTAGCTGCCTGCGGCACATCGGTGATGTCGATCCACTGGCAGTCGATGTCATGGCCGGGTAGGTGTCCCAGCACCCCACGCTCACCCCCTGCTCCCAAAGTTGGCACAGGCGAAGCGTCGCTGCAGCCCTGTGAGAAGGAGGGGAGGTGAGGGAGGGCACAGGCAGAGCCCCCTCCTCGGGGAGCACGATGAGGGGAGGTCGCTGGCAGCTCTGTGGCTGCCACCTACCCTCGGGGCAGTTGGTGTCCTCCAGGCAAAAGCTGGCCTTGTGCCCTTCGGCCACCTTGGAGCCGTTGAGCGTCAGCAGGTCGTAGTGGGTGAAGACCTCTATGCTGTGGAAGTGCCTGTGGGGACAGGGGCTGAGCGCGGGGCTGGTGCCCAGCCGGGGAGCACGCGGCCGGCCCAGCCGGGAGCGGGCAGCACCCAGAGGCTCTGAGCAAATTACAGCCTTGAAGCCAAATAAAGCCGTAATGACAGTGCAGCGCGGACGCTGCTAATTACCCCGGGCGGGCCCGCCTCTGCGGAATGGTGCCACCGTGCCCTGCCTGGCCCAGCCCCCTGCCAGCTCCTGCCCACGGGCCACTCACCGGTGGCACTGGTGCCAAGTCCAGGCATGCCGCCCCATCCTGGGTCGGAAATCGGCTCTGCCCAGGTTGTGGATCTGGGAGGAGAAGCGGAGGAGGCGGCGGTGGCCGTAGGGCCAGTGCATGTGGTCGGCGGAGCGGGAGAGGCAGCGCTCCTCGTGGCACAGTACAGCAGCCCCAGCGCCGGTCCTCCAGTGTAGGCTGTCTCCTGCACCAGCTGGGCGTTCATCACCAGGTCCGGGGCGTCTGGCATGGAGGGGATCGGCGGAGATGGAGCAGGTGATCCCCACCCCGCATAGCCCGCCCCGCTCTCTGTGCCAGGAGAAGGGGGGCGCCCCCTCCCAGTGGTACCCCGTGGGCTCCTGGTACTCACGGGCGGTGCAGGTGACCCCCGCCGAGAAGCGTCCCCCGCCGCTGGGGCAGTGGACGGGGCCGTGGCGCTGGCACTGCTGGAGGGCCAGCTCAGTGCCGGCGCAGCGCACCCCGCTCATCACCACCCGGGCGGCATCGGGGCTGCCTGCCCAGTACCACGTCTCCTGGGCAGAGGAGGAGCACAATGCTCGGACCAGCGCTCGCACCCCCTGCCAGCACCCACCTGGCCTCCCCTGCCAGCTCCCCTGCCCCAGTGCTGCCACCAGGGCTTGTCCCCCCAGGCCGTCCCATCCCAGCCACCCCATGCCCATGCCATGCATCCTGTTAGGACCCCTCGCAGGACCCCACTCACCTGAAGGGCATGGCTGGCAAAGCCCAGCCCCAGCTGCCGGCAGACAACCATGGCCTCGTTCAGCCCCCACTGCGCTCCGCACACCGCACCCCACTGCGGCCGCCCCTGCACCGGCACCAGCACCTCCACCACACCTTCCTCGGGGCTGCGGCCCCCGGCCAGCCGCACCTGCGGGCAAAGAGGGGCTGAGCCGGAGCGTGGGGCAGACCCCCAGCCCTCCCGCCCTGGCACTGCAATGGGGCAGGCAGCCCCTCACATCCAACTGAACATCTCCCCTACCTTCCTCTTCCTCCTTCCCTCCCCACAAGACCACTTTTGCCACTGGCTCATCCTGCAGACCCTCATCAGAGTGCTGCTCTGTGTCCTCCCATCCCCTGGGCCACCTCGGGGCTGCTCTGAGCATTGGAGGGCAGGGGCTGTGCAGTGGAGCTGGGGCTCCACAAGCTCCGGGGGAGGAGGCAGGGGCTCACCTGGCTCTGGAAGTCCATGTGGGGCATGTGGCAGCGGACAGCAGCATCAGCCTCATGCCGGCACCCGCTCTGCTCGGCGTCCTGGAAGCGGCACTCGCCCAGGGAGCGCTCGTGGCCGGTGCACCGCACCTCACTCATGTGGATGGGCCCCAGGCCTGAAGCAGAGGGAGGGTCAGCGCTCCCTGCTCCGTGCCCATCCTGGAGCAGCGAGGTCCCCTATTCTCCTTCCCCTGATCTGGGGGTTCCCTATGGGCATGGGGCTGCCAGTGGCAGGAGGAGCCAGGGGACCCCCATCCCAGTGCAGGATGGAGCTGCCTGGACATCCCAGGATGCTCCAGCAGCACCCAGTAAGACGGGTTTTCCCCACTGTGCCACTCCAAGCCCAGCGATGCCCCGAGTCCCTGCCACGCCATCTGCCTCACCTTGGCCCATCTGGGCTCCCACCAGGGCCTGCTTCGCTGTGCCATAGCCCAGCTGCCCGGCACACCACGCTGGCCGCGGCCAGGTCCCACTGCTTGTCGCACACGGTGCCCCCACTGCCCATGGCGCAGCACCTCCACTCGCCCTCACCGGCGTGGGTGCCTGCTCGCAGCCGCACCGGGAGCACCTGGGCACGGGGAGCAGCCGATCAGCGGCCCCAGGGCAGGGCCACCTGCCTGCACCAGGGGCACGGGTGCAAACAGGGTGGCCGGGTGCTGCCCGGCTCCAGGACCCTCCGTCAGCCAGACGGGGCGTGGGCCGTGCTGGGACTCACCTTTCGCGCGGAGGTCTTGCTCCTGCCCTTGCCTGTGCCCTTCTGGAAGGCAGGGCCAGGGAGGCAGCTGACGATGGCGTGCATGCCGCGGGGCAGGCATGCTGGTGGGGGGCTGGTGGGGGCCACCTGCGTGGGGCAGCGGGCCAGGTGGGGCTCCGTGCCCCGGCCCGCACCCTGTGGACCCAGAAGCTGTTCTTCTGGCTGAGGGTCTTCAGGCTGCCAAGGGAGAGGAGCAGGGGTTGGTGTCAGCTCAGGCGCTGGAGACTCACCCCCACCCGACACTCACGTTGGGTGCCCATCCAGGTGCCCCTGCCTGCCCTGCCCAGGGCTGAGCCCTACCTGGAGTTGGGGTCCTTCATCTTCTGTTCCAGAGCTTCCTGCGGGTGGACAGAGCCAGGAGGTCAGGGGGGGAGCAGGTCTGTGCCAACCCTGCAGGGCTCAGACCCCCCACCCCATCATCCCTGCCCTCCCTGGCACCACGGCAGGAGCTGGAGCCACGGGGTCCTCCCATGGCGCAGCAGGGTGAGGACAGGTTCTCCCCTGATGGCAATTACCGTGCCAAGCCCGGCTGTGCCGTGTGCGCCGGCGGGACTGCACGACTCCTGGCAACCGGCAGGGGCTCATTACAGGCTGTATTATAGCCCCAGCCCGAGGCGGGGGCGGAGGGGCCGAGGGCTGCTTGCCTCTCCTCTCCTTCCACCCACGCTTTGCTGGCCACAGCTGGTGACTGTCCTCACAGCCCCTCGGCTGCTCCTGAGCCCATCTCTGCCCCTCGTCGAGGCCAAGAAGGGGACCCAGGCATGGCCAGGCCATACCAGCACCCGCACACCCACCCACGTGTACATCCCTTCCCTGACACCCTCCAGTCTCTTGCTCCCACAGTGTATCCAGCCAGGCACCCTGCCCCACGTGCCCCATGGTTGCGATGTGGGTCTCCCGCATCCCTACCGGTAGAAGCTGGTGTTGACGTGCTTCTCCCGGGGGAAGCCCAGCATTCCGCAGACCACACGGCTGTTGTTCCTGGTCCAGCCAGCGTCGCACACCTGCCTCCAGCGCCCGTTGTGCTTCACCTCCACGGCACCCTCCGTCACCGGCATGCTCAGCTTGGCCCGCGCCAGGACGGGCTTGAGCCGCACCTCCTCCAGGCTCAGCCCCGGCACCTGCCACGGTGGGCACAGGGGTGGGCACGGGGGCTCCAGCATTGAGGGCAGGGTGTTCAGGATGGGGACAAGGGGAATGGTCAGAGGGACCTGCTCCAGTCACCCTGGTGTACCCTGCTGGGCACAGGGAACCCCATGGCCACCCACTCACCTCTCCCAGGTGACTAGAGGTGGTGGCCTGGGGGGTGCTGCCAGGCAGGCGCTCTCCTGAGCACACCACGCCGACATCCTCGCCATGGTGGCAGTCATGGTGCCCCAGCCGTTTGTGGACGCACTCTGCCAGGGAGCCCTCGCTGCCCCCGCACCGCACATTGTCCAGCCAGAAGTGGGCCTGGGGGGACACATGCAGGGCTGGGGGGTCACCCTTGGGGGAGCCCCCATCTCCCTCCCCAGCACCATGGGCACCATCCAGTGCCCCCACAGGCTGCCCGCACCCCACAGGCCCCAGGCAGGCTCCCCCAGCCAGTGCTAAGCACATGCTCTCGCCAGGACCCCCCCGCCCCGCCATTGCCCACCTGCCCCTACCTTCCCCTTGGCCGTAGGTGGCACTATGGGTCCAGGTGATGGCTGCCAGCGCCGTAAGCCCAGCTGCCGGCAGGCGACGGTTGGCCGCATGGAAGTCGAAGCCGTCGTCGCAGACGGTGCCCCAGCGCCCCTGGTACAGCACCTCCAGCCGCCCTCCCAGGCCGGCCCAGCGGCCCCCGCCAGCCGCAGCTGCACCGGGGCCGGCCTCCCTGCCCACTGGGGGCCACCCGGCACAGCAGCCAGCACCAGCGGCAGCAGGATGGGGCTCGCACCAGCTGGCATCACCATCGTGGTTCTGGGGTGGGATGCCTGGGGACAGCCCAACACTGAGCCCTTGGGTGACCATGGCAGGGTAGGGGGGGTGATGCTGCAGCCCCCCTGTGCCCCAGGAGCTGGGCGATGGTGGAGGGATATCATGCCCCCTCGCATGGCGGTGACATCCCTGTCCCTGCGCTGCAGGGGATGCAGGGGCTGTCCCTGCCATGCACAGCTCGAAGCATCCCCCACCCCCTGGGCTCAGCCCCAGCCCCACACCCACCTGCCCCACTCTGGGGTCACCCAGCCCTGGGTACAGCCCTCCCAGGCATCCACAGCCCCACGCTCAGCCCTGGCTGCCACAGCCACGGGCAGCCCCACGAACACTGCCCTGCCCCTGTGCTTCCTGCCTGCCCATGCTTCGGGCCCACAGAGCCCCCCTTTATCCCCCACCTGAACCCTGTGCCGAACACCAGGGTCCCCTCCCCATCCTGACACAGCCCCTGTCCCCCATCACCCCACCTCTCCCCCCGCATGCCCACTCAGAGCACTAGTGGGGTTGCTGCCCCCCCCTCCAGGTGCCCAGACCCAGACCCCCCCCCCCCTCCCGCCCCCCCGCCCCGGGTCCCTCCCCGGCACTCACCCTGGCAGGGGGTGACCGTGCAGGACAGGCAGCAGCGTGGGGCAGGCAGCAGCGTGGGGCAGGCAGCAGCGTGGGGACGCGGCGCTGGCTCACGCCGGCCTCCAGCACCTCTCCTGCTGCCGAGCACCGCCTGCCGCCGCTTTTATGGTTGCGGCGGGGTGGGCCGCCCCGGGTGGGGGCCCACGCTGCCCAGCCCGGGCCCCCCCGCATCGTGCCTGGGAGCCCAGCCCTGCACCCTGCCCACCGCCCCCGGCCCCTCCTCTGCCACCCTGGGGCAAAAACCTGCCCCTCTCCCTGCCCCAAACCCTGCCCCTCCCCCTCAGCTTGGGGGTTCCGGGCACCCCGGGACAGCCCCCTACCTGCCGTGAGCTGGACCTCCCCCCCACCAATGAACTCAATGCCCCCAGTCAGGGATCCCCCACCCAGCACCCCGGCAATCATGTGGCTGGCTCCCAGCCAGGTAGAGCATGGGTTTTTCTGGGGCTGAAAAAATTGCCACACTAGGGACACCCCGAAAGGGACACCCCTTGCCCCTTCCCACCCCATGCAGCAGCTCAAGCGAGTGCGCAGACATGGGGTGCCTGGGGCTTGCTGCAACGGGGCCAGGATCTGGGGGGCACAAGAGACCAGGGGAGGCTGTGGGGTGGCACTGGGAGCCCAGAGCAGGGTCCTCCCGGGGCTTGGGGCATCACCTGGGCCATCCCTGAGCCAGGCTGGCTGCGGGGGTCCCCAGGCACAGCCCCTCTCCTTGGGATGTGGACAAGGGGGATGCCCCCCCAGACCGGCCCCGGGAGCAACCTCTGGCTTGGGTTTCTGCCAGTCCCCGGGGCACCCCGCTGCCCACTCACCCCGCCGTGCCATGCCGTGGGACGGGGATAAACAGGAAGCCCTGTAGCCTCGCCGTGACCAGGGGCCGGCCAGGAATGTGCCAGTGGCCACCGGGCTGTTTGTTTGGAGTCAAAGCAGCTGGTTCCTGCCGGGAGGAGCCAGGATCAACACGGCCGGGAATAGCCCGTGAGGTTCATGCCACGTCCCGCATGAGCCTCCAGCACCCCCGAGCATGCAGGGGTGGCACAGCCCCGGGACCCCCCTCACAGGACACACTCATCCCAGCCCTATGCCTCAGCCGGGCTGGGGTACACTCTGGAGCCTTTTCCTGGGGTAGGGGGTCCCTGGACAGCCCTGACATGGGGGCCACGGAAAGCCCTGGGGAAGGGCAGGGCTGGGGCCAGTGGCGAAGCCCATGACTCATTCGTGTCTCGACGTTTTGAAGCTCAGTTACTCAAGTGTGAGGCCAGGACCCCCCACCCCCGTGCCCCCCAAGGCGGATGCCAGCAGGGGTGCAGGGTAGGCTGGTGCTGGGTCCTCGCTCCCAGCTCTGCCTCTGCTCCTGGGGGCAGCAAGAGGAGGGCAGCGGAGGGTCCGGTGGGCTCTCCCACACCCAGGACCTGCCAGCCTCAACCCGCAGCAGCAGGGGCACCGGTGTCCTGCGCTCAGTGTGACCACGGCAGGCTGGTAGGTGTCCCCCCTCACTGTCATCCCCCTCGCTGCCACCCCTTGGGGCTCACTGGGTGCCAGTACCTGCAGCCCCGGGCAGCCAGCAACTGCAGCAGCTAAAAATACACCGCCGGCAGCAGGGCAGCCCCGTGCGCGGGAAGCTGTGGGCAGCGGGGCGGGCGTGCGGGGCTATTCTCAGAGGGCTGCGGGACTATTCCTGGCCGGTCAATATTGAGTCAGCCAGCTCAGGTGCAACAGCTCAGCCTGGCAGCACCGTATTAGGGCCCGGCGGGAGGCGAGGGCGGGCGGCTGAATCGGCAGCATTGTCCGGGGGAGGAAGAGGGCAGGGAGAGGATGTGAGCTCTGTAATCTGCAGCGAGCGGCTCCGGCAGCAGCCTGGGAGAGAGGCACACCCCGGGCCTGCTGCTGGCTGAGGGGTGGCCTGCGAGAGCCGCTGGGCTGCACGGAGCATCTGCCCTGGGGAGGAGGGACGGGGCTGGAACACGTGCAGGCAGCTCCCGGCAGGAATGGGGGGATGTGTGAGGCACGGGGGGGGCAGCTGCCAGGCCTGGCTCCTGCAGCCTCTGAGCTGCTGGGTGCGTGGCTGCTGTACACACAGCCACTGTGAGCGGGGGGACAGAGGACAGTTGGGGGCTCCAGGTAGCAAAGCAGGTCTCAAGCATCTCCCTGGTTCCCTACTTGTTCTAGGCACCTCGGGGTGGTCCAGGCCAGCGCAGGGCTGTGTGGCTCCAGCCAAATAGCACTGCGTTCACCTGAGCCTGCATCAGTGAGCAGAGGAGAGGGTGAGTGGCTGGTGGTCCCCATTCACTGCTCTGGGACATGCCTGTCCCCTCTGACAGCTCCCCCAGGGCTGCATCGCCAGCCACAGTGCAGATGGCACAGTGCAGCCCCCCCCACGCCAGCACACTGGGAGCTGCGTGAAGAGCTGAAAAACCACAGCGAGAGTGCTCAAGACAGAGCCTGGGCAGGGTTTATTTCCATGGGCGCAGGCAGGGGCTGAGCAAGCTTGCCATGACCGCTCGGTGCCCAGGAGCCCCCCTGGCAAGGCTGGGCTGCAGCAGGCTGGGAGCAGCCATGTGTTTCAAGGTGACGGTAGCAGCTGGGAGCACAAGGGACCCTTCCAGCCTGCACCGCCCCAGCTCTCAGGGGATGTTGCTACCCTGAGGTGCCTGGGAAGCAAGTTGGGGATGGACAGAGCTCTCCATGGGGTCAACATGGCTCGCTGCAGCCACAACCCTATGTAGGTGAAGTCGGTGTCACCACTGCCATCACAGGCGCTTGAAGTCCTCAAGGACCACCTGGGCAGCAATTGCGTCCCGCTGCTCCCATCCTCCTCCTCCTGCAAGAGAGCAGAAATGAGGAGTGGTGGGCAGCTCCAGCCGCAGGAGGTGTGGTCCCAAGGCTACACCAGCAGAGCTCCCCCACCTCCCTGCCCGCATGAGGGCAGAGAGGGGAGTGGACATCCCCCCTGCCTCGTGCTGCCCTTGCACCTCTTCCACATGCCCCTGCCCTCCTCCTGCAGCTCCCCAGGAGGGTTCTGGCTCCCAGCCCTGCTCCACCAGGGTGGGCTCCGCTTCCACACAGGTACAAGCCAGGAATTGGGGACCGGTAGCCCGAGTAGGATGGTGCTGGCCGGCAAAGTACAGCTGGTCCAGAGACATCCCTCCATGGAAGATGTTCTGCAAGCAGAGCTCTGCGTGAGCTGGCTGTACCTGGCCCAGGGCTGTGTGCCCACCAGTGCTGGCACCAGAGGATGCGCAGAGCTGAGCCCGCATGGTACCTACCCCGCCGGGCAGCCCGAAGATCCTCTCCAGGTCCTGGTGGCGTCAGGATGTCCCTGCCGATGACGGATGCCTTGAACCCCGGGGCATACGCTTCGATGCAGTCAAACACTAGAGAGGGATAGAGGGACTGGCAATGCAGCTTGGGGGGATATGGTCACCAGCCCCTGACGCAAGCTCCAGGGCAGCTCTGCCCATGGGCAGAGACCAGTGCTCCTGGTGTTACCCAAGTCCTGCGTATGCATTACATACCCATGTCCACATACGCATTACGTACCTGTGTCCGCGTATGCATTTCTGGCCTGCTCATCCCAGGGCCGCCCGCCCGCCAGCACGGAGGGGGTGTACTGGGTGAAGAGGGACACGACATGGCAGCCCGGCGGGGCCAGCCCCGGGTCCAGCACCGAGGGGATGCAGAGCTCGATCATGGGCCTGGGGGAGCAGGACACCAGCTGGGCAGCAGAAGGGGACCCCAGCCACCCCAAACCTCTTCCCCCAGCACCACCGCCGTGGCCGCCCTGCTCCTTCCCCAGGGCACCGAGATGTGCTGGTGCAGGCTCCTACCTGCTGGATGGGTGCCCATGGGCGGCCATCAGTGAAGGCCTGGTGCAGGAGGGGTGTGCCCTCGCAGTTGAGATGGATGGAGCACTGGTGGTGGGGCAGGGGCCGGCCAGTCGTGGGTGCGTTGGGGGCAGCCAGAAAAGCTGGGCAGCCGATCCACTGCACTGGGCATGGGAGGGGGGGACAGGGAAGCAGGGTGCAGCCTCTTGCTGAGCCTGGTGCCAGTGTCCCTCCACGGGATGGCAGCGGAGGTGGCGCCCGCCGCTACCTACCATTGATCTTGGTGCAGGGGAGCGCGTGTCAACCTGCTGGATCCGCTGGACAAAATCCTTTGGCAGCTGCTCCTGGGGTGGGAGATGCCGGCGCAGAGGCTGGCTGTGAGGGGGCAGTGTGGCCAGGGGGACACCGCCACACAAGCCCCCACCAGCCCTGTGTGCACCGTACCTGGGGGATGAGCTCCAGGAAGGTGATTTGGGGGGAGGCATTGGACAGCACCAGTTTGCTCCTCACCTCCGTTTCCGTCCTGCAGCGCGACGCCCTGCGCCTGCCCGTCCCTGCCCAGCAGCACGTGGCACACTGCCTGGGCAGGCGGAGGGGACAGGGACTTCACCAAGAGCATCCCTGCTGCCTGCAGGCTGGCCAGGCAGCTTCCCCGTGCCAGACACCCCGTACCTTCTCAGCAAAGATTGGTGGGCTCCCTGGGCAGATGCTGCACGGGCAATGGCTTGGACAGGGCCCCCATCCCACCAGCCACGTAGCCCCAGGCCCCCCGCCGTCCCTCCAGCTCGCCCATCACATGGTGCAACAGCACATACCTGCGGTGGCAGGATCCCAGGTTAGCCGCCGGCCGAGGGGACGGGTCTGTCCCCTGCATGGGCATAGTGAGGATGGTGCCAGGGCCCCCATAGGTGGGACCATGCCAGCTCATAGGGTGCCAGCTCAGTTATAGGGAGCACACACTGGCCAGGGCTTGACCTGACATGGGACAGAGGCTTCCAAACAGCAAAGGGGAAGGTGGGGACCACTCAAGGAGAGCCATATGGCAGAGATGGGGGGCAAGCCCCTTGCCCACGCCCAACCCCCTGAGCCACCCCAGCAAGGCTGAGCAGGCGTCAGGAGGAGAGGGCAGCAGGGCAGGGCATGGGGTACTGGGTACAGCAGAGCCGAGGAGCCTGTGGGCACAGAGGATGGCATGGGGGACAGTGCAGGCATGAGCCCCAGGGGGAAGGGACCCTCACCCGCTGCCGGGGGTGTGGGGGCTGGCCATGGCTCCAATCACCGCGTCAGTAGCCAGAGTTGCCTTCAGGGGCTCCGACTCAAACCACTGATCCAGGATCTGGCCCAGGCGGAAAGAGACCACCAGGCTCAGGTGGGGGGCTGCTGTACGCACCCCTCGCAGTCAGGCAGCAAGGCAGCCTGGTGGCTCCACTCACCTTGGAGATGGGGGCTGTGAGCACCTCGTAATAGCGGGGCAGCTGCCGCCCCAGCGCCAGCCCTGGGGGTGGAGAGGTGGTGTCAGACCTGCGTGGCTGTGCCAGAGCCGGCTGCCCGTGCCCAGCTGGGTTTAGGGGTCGGGTGGCAGGACCAAGGTGGGCAAGCCTGCCAGAGCCTGCCGGGGCTCCTGAGGAGCCTGTGCCCTGGGAAGGGGCAGCTCTGCATTGCCCACCTCAGGTGCAGGCAAACACCCATTGCCATCGGGGTCCCCCGGCATCCCAGATGTACCTGCCCGCAGCAGGGGCCGCAGGGCTCGCAGGGCCCTGAGCCGCTGGAGCAGGGAGCCCTGCCCCAGGGCAGCTGTATCCACCGGGGGGGCATCCAGCAGCGGGTCCAGGGCCGACACCAAGCCCCCACATGAACACCTCATACTCAGGGTAAGCCTGAAAGGGGACAGAGGTGGGACAACAGACTACGCCACAGTGGGTGCAATGGATACCCCACCCAGGAGCATCCCTGCCACTCCACGGGCAGGGCAGCCCCTCGGGGGCTTTGCCATGCTGGGTGCATGCCCCGGTGGTACCTGGGCATCCTTCTGGGAGAACTGAGCAATCTGCTGCTGGGTCTGAGCCATGTCGTGCCCCAGCAAGAGGGAAGCGGGGGTGACTCTTGTCCTCCAGCAGTGGGGTGAAGGAGTAGGGGGTCCCGTGGGAGCACACTCAGACCATGCCGCTGCAAGACAGGGACAGCAGAACTCACCCTGTGGGGACAGCCTGGCGGCAGGATCACGCTGCCAGCGTGCCGGGAGGTGCCGGCAGCCCAGTGAGGGATGGGTGCCGGTACCTGCAGCTCCAGCTCGGTGTAGATCTGTGGCCGCAGCAGGCTGAGCAGGTATGATGCCCGGGAGAACTTGAAGCCTGGAAGACATGGGGTGGTGGGGGGTCCCCATGCCCAGGGCTGGCGGGGGTGGGGGGACAGGGGGTGTGCAGGGGTACCTGGCACGATCTCCTCTTGTGACGGCCGCGCCACCCAGCACATGGCGTTTCTCCAGGACGGACTCGTGCGCACCCCTGCCCGCTGCAGGTAGGCAGCCCTGTGGGGAGCGTGCATCACACTGCCTGTCCCTCCAGGCGGGATGTGTCCTCATTGCCCCAAGCACCCTCTTGCACATAGTGCCCCCCTCACGAGGGAGGGCCCCGCTCCCCCACAGCCCTGTGGGAGCCCCCAGCCCCATGGACACTGCTACCAACACCCTCCCTTGTCCATGGTGCAGACCCTCCCTGGTCCCCCACTGTCCCCCGGGGATGGAGAAGAGACAGCACCCCGCTCTTGGTACTCACTGCCACCAGCCCGTTGTGCCCTGCAAGGAGAGAAGGAGGTGAGCTGAGCCCGGCATCAGGGCGGTCCCACGGCACAGGGCACCCTGCCATGCCTGGGCATGGGGCTGCCACAAACCACCCAAATAATAGAAGTTCTGGACGTGGGGATACAGGGTGACAGGGGGCATCCTCCTGTCCCTGCAGCCCTGGCCCTAACGGTGCAGTGAAGGGGGACAGAGGTGCTCAAGGCAGATGCCCAGCTGTGCCCTGCCCCCTGGGGGGCTGCAACATGTGCCTGGCCGTGCCAGACCCCTGCCATCCTCCCTGGCACAAGGAACGTGCCAGGGGTCTGCAATGTGCCAGCACCGCTGTGGTCCCCACCTGGCCACTACCCCCCTGCCTGCCCTGGGGGGAGGGCAAGCTGGGGGTCCCCACCAGCTCCCCACAGCTCAGCACTGGCTCCCTCACCCTGGTTACCTGCCCGATCACCACTGCGTCGTACTCCCGCTGCAGCCGGTCTGCAGCCCCAGCATGGGCCAGCCGTGCTCCCGGCAGCCCCGGGGACAGATGCCAGCCCCGCAGCCAGCGGGAAGGGCAGCCCATTGCCAGTCTTTGCCCGGAGCCCCGGCTGCCATCGCCCCACAGTGCCAGCCACGGCTGTCCTGCGCCCAGTAGCCTGGACTTTGCTTTCACAGCGGAACTTTTCCCAGGGCTTCCGGGCACAGGAGGGGGGCAGGGCAGGGGACACATTGGCGCAGCGCTGGACACTGCGTCCCAGGGCTTGCGGGGAGGCTGGGCAGGACAGGGGCACACACTGAGCGCTGTCCCGCTGGCGCTGACCCTGGCAGAGCTTTGCTGGGGGGCTTGCAGGGGGGCAAAGACCAGCCCCAGTGCTGAGAAGGTGACAGGGTCAGATCCTGCCTGGTGCTCAGCAGGATGCCAGGTATTCCCCAGCCTGTACCCCAAGAAGGTGCTGGGCAGGCAGGTGGGGGCCTGAGAGCCCCCCCAGCCCCTGTTCCACTCCAGGGAGGACCCAGGGGCACGTGGCTGGGGTGATGGGCCAACACGCACTGTAGAACAGGGGGAGCTCAGCCCCCCTCGAGCAGGCAAGCCCCAAGCACAGCCCTGAGAGCAGCGGAAAAAGGGACAGCTTGGGGGTGAGCTTGGCCCCGAACCCAGCACTGTTGCTCGGCAGGGCAAATTCCTGCCCAGCAGGATGGGGCAAAGGCCCTGCCATGGTCCAGTGCTCCCTGAATCGCCGTCCCCAGTGAGCGGCACAGAGCGGCAAGGGGCAGTGGCTGCCAGAGTCCCTCGGAGCTGGCCCCATCCCCAGCTGTGCCCCAGGGGTCTGCATGTGCACTGAGCCCAGACATGCCTGGGAAACACATAAGCTGCCTCGGCTTTACCCCCTGTTCACAGCTGAGCTCGGCCCTGTGGCCGACTGGTGTCTGGGAGCCTGGGTGCAGGGAAGGGGGTGCAGGATGGGCTGCACCTCCCCATAGCCTGCCAAGCCCCCGAGGGCCCCACACCCTGCATTTGGGGACGAGGGGGAAGGAGGGAGGACCCTGGGCCATTCCTCCATGCAGGTTTGGCTACACCATTTTGTTCTCCAGCCACGTCTAGCAGCGATGCCAAGTCAATGCTATAAATCTTGCTTTGGAAACACACTTTTCAGCAAGATGATTTGCCAACAACCTCTCAGCCCCACTCTCCGCCTGTCCCCGGAGGCTGCTGGGTGCCATGCGAAGCCCGCGGGGAGCGGGGAGGCGGGCAGCGCCAGCCCTGGCCGGGCCTGGAGGATGGGAAGGCTGCCTGTGGCTGCCTGCAGGCACAGCCAACGGCGCACAGACACTGAGAAAGAAGCCCAGGCGCCGCGAACACCCTCACACCCGCTTTAATCCTGGCCCCGAGGTGGCTGGATGGCAGCTCAGAGCAGGGGGATGCGGGGAGGGCTCCCAGAGGCGCCGGGCTAAGTCGTACGCCTGCTGGACTACGAGCTCGGAGGGGATAATGCCCCAGGTGCACAGTCAGCAGCTCGTAGCACTTCACCACCTCTGCCTGGTGGTTCTGCTGTAGTAACGCAGAGCAGCTTCCTGGGGAGGAGAAGACAGGGGGCTCAGCAGGCACAGCACAGACTTGCACCCCCTTTCTAACCACCTTCCCCCCTAGAAAGTCCCTGGCGAGGACACAGCGCCCACCGGCAGGACCATGGCACCAGGCTGGGGAGATGGGCTGGTGCAACCCAGTGGTACCACAGCACTGGTACCACCCGCAACGACATCCCTGCGAGGACAGCATCACTCATGGGACCCCCGTGCCAGCACAGCCCAACCGGGGCCTGGTGCCAAACTGCAGGGCTGGGGACTGCTCACCTGTAGTAGTCTCCTGCCAGCATCCCAATGGGAGCAGAATCATCGGAGAGACCGGCACCTCCCATCACCTCCAGCTTGTAGCCCTGGGGAGAGATGACAGCAGAGTGCAGGAGCAGGGACGGGACCACAGAGGAACGGAGCTGGCTGTGCCTACAGCCCTGCTCCCTGCCCCCAGAAGGTGCGAGGGGAGAGGGGCTCAGCCCCTTCCTGGCCCCACGTACCAGCTCGTTCTCAAACCAGAGGAAGTACGAGCAGCAGTAGTCGCCATCCTGCAGCATGAGCGTCGTGTAGCCCTTCTGTAGGTATCGCCGAGCCAACGCGATCAGGGACCAGACCTGGGAGACAAGGGGCACCTGAAGCCTGAGCAGAAAACCCTCCAACCATTACCCCCTCCTGTGGTCCCTATCCCATCCCTAGCCCCACGAGCAGTACCTTCCTCTTGATGAAGGTGGCCAGGGGGCCCTTGCCCAGCTCTGAGCTGGACTTCTCTGTCACGCTGAGTGATGGTGCCATCATCTGCCCGGCTGTGCGGTCCACATAGATGAAGTGCACCAGGCCAGGAAAGTCCTCCAGGTACGTGGGGTGGGTTAAGGGTATCCAACAACTTTGGTGCCCTTCCAGAACAGTCCCCCGAGCCTCAGGGAAACGACCTTTGCCCCACCACACTCCTCCCCTTGAGCTCGGTGCTGGGGGGACGGGGTCCCAACTCCCACCTCTGCTACCCCCTTGGGGACCCCTCCTTGCCGAGCTGGGTTCCCAGCCGCAGGGGACGGGTATGACACCATGGTGATATTGCGCCTGCTCTTCACCAGCAGAAAGTCCCGCCAGTCCAGCAGCTTCTCCCTGCCAAGAAGAGGCGTGGTGAGAGGCCGAGACCCCCCCAAGTCACAGCACAGCCCCCCGGAGATGTTGGCCACCCCTATGCACTCACCTCATCAGCTTCTGGGCACGGTCCTGGAGCCCCTGGGACAGGCTGTGGCCGGTGGAGGCCAGGAAGAGCTGGCGGTACACGGAGCAGAGCTGCGCTTCACGTTGGCCACTGCCTGCAGCAGCCTGAGCCGGGAGACATGGATGGCACCGAGCTTGGCCCCTGGGTCCCCAGCGCCACAGGGACAACCGTGCTGCCCCCTGGGCTGGGAAAGGTCCCTGCCTGCCCCAGAGACTTTTCCTGGCCACCCCATACTCACTCCAGGGAGCTCCCAGGCTCGCTCCGGGAAAATATCTTGTTCTTGAAGTCCACCCAGGTGTTCTGCAACTAGACAGAGACAGTACTTAGTGTCACACGGTGGGGACAGCAGGACAGGGTCCTCATGTCCCCGCTCCACCTGGATGTCCTGCCCACTCAGCTTCTTCACAAAACTTGTCCATGCGCTGCCGCAGCTCGGCCAGGAACGGGTAGGAGCGTGGGGCTCCCACCTCCGGCCCCTCTTCCAGCTTCCTCTCCAGCACCAAGAAACCATCCAGCAGCTGGTACAAGGTGACTGCCACGTGGGTCGTGGGGCCCTGCCACAGAGGGGAGAGGTGGGTCAGCCAGGACCCAGCCCAAAATCACTTCCCTCACCTAGAGGCAGCTCACCTTGGTCAGGAGGACGAGGGAGATGCCTGGCCAGAGCGGGAGGCAGTGCATGGTGTGTGGCAGCAAGGGGCAGTAAACCTTCCCGCAGGTTGGCATCCAGGAAGATCCTTCTGGGGTTTGAAGCTTCAGGGACCAGAGGCCCCAACGTCTGGAGCAAGTCCTCTGCCATCTGGGGAGAGAGAGGAGATGCTCAGCCCCCCATGAGGATGAGACAGCCTGCACCAACCCAGGACGCTCTGGAGGGACACAGCAACGCCCTGAAAGCTGCAACCGGGCACGACTGAACGAGGGAGCTGGAGGGGCCACGTGGCAAAAGATCAGCAGCAAGAGAAGTGCCCAGGGACACCAAAAGAGCAGGAGATAGAGGGGAAGCTGCTTGCAAAAAGAGAAAGGTTGCAAACGCGTTACAGCAAGGCTAGCACTTGCTTGCAGAGAGTGTGTGAGGCTCTGCAGCATCCGTCAGGGAAGCAGCCCAGAAAGCCAGAGGCAGCAGAGGGAGACACCCGACTGCTCTGAGGCAGCCCTAGCCCCCTCTGCGCTGACAGCTCTGGACAGGGAGACCGTAAGCAATGCCTCGGAGGAGAGTGGTCAGAGCTGTCACAGTTACGCACAACACAGGGGACGCAGGGCATGCCCCCACCCCTAGAGCCTGGAGCACCCACAGCCACAGCACAGCAAGGGACGAGTGACAAGGACCAGAGACTGCAAAGAGCACCAGGACAGGCTGAGGAGGTGTGGAGCCGGGAGGACTCCTTGCTCACCTGGACGTCTGCAGCATCTGCCTCCCCGGTGCTCAGCATCTCGGTGCCCTCCGACCAGCTCTCGCTGCCTGCAGGGAGCACGGCAGGTCGCCCTCCCCGCCAGCCCCCCACGCAGCCCTGGAGCCTCCGCAGGGCTGGGGGGGGGCGTGGGGCAGGGCTGCTGCCGGCTGGGCACTCACCCGTGCTGTGCCTGCTCGGCGAGGGCTCAGGCGTGTAGTAAACCTCGGGCACGGAGAGATCGTCTGTGTCCTGCCGGCGAGAACGGCTGGGTCAGTGATGGGAGCGATGCAGGCAGCCCAGCCAGCGTCCCACCCTGCAGCTCCCGATCCCAGGGACTCACCTGGTCATCTGAGTCCTTCTCCGCAGCTCCATGGGAGCCAGGACCGCTCATGGGGATGCTCTCGCTTCTTTTGGGTCCCTGGGGGAGCACCTTCCCTGCTGTGGGCTTCCAAAAAGAGGGAAAAAATTAAGCCCTGTCTGCCAGGGCATCACCCCGTGGGAGGCACCCCGATCCGCTGCCCCCCGTCCCCCCCTGCTCTGGAGCACCTGGGGGCCGAGCTCCTCCTCGGCACTCTGGCTGGGGTACAGGTCCTGCACCAGGAGGATGAGGATGAGCAGGTCGGCAGGGCGGATGGAGCTGGCATTGCGGCTGTGGGCCAGAGAAGGGAAGGGTCAGCCGGGAGGGCGAGCGGCTGCCCTGGGGAGGGTGGCGGAGCTGGGTGTACCTGGAGTAGAAGGCCAGCAGCTTGGTGTGCACCAGGAGGAAGGCATGGCCCACCTCATCCCCACCACGCTCGGGGCTGGCGTTGATGTACTGCACCACCTGCCGCTCCAGGAACTCGATGCACTGCTCGCACAGCTGAGGGTGGATCAGCCGCTCCACAGCCTGGGGTGCAGGTGGGGGGGAAGGCTGCTGAGCCCCCCCCAGACCCAGCCACACAGCTCCCGGGAGCAGGTCTGAGCTTCCACTGCTCCAGGGAGCTGCCCCAAAGTCCCTGGCCCAGAGTCCTTCCCCACATCCTGAGACTCCATGCAGCCTCACACCCCTGGGATACCCCAAAGGCGAGAGACACCCCGGGGCATGGTACCTCCACCGCAAAGCTCTGGTCCTCCTCCCGCAGGCGGCTGTAGGTCTCCAGCAGGCCCCGCAGCAGGCTCCAGACACGCTCCCGCTGCTCTGAATCGGCTGGCCGCAACCTGCAACGGCCGCAGAGTGTGAGCTGAGAGCCGGCCGTCACCTCCCAGGGAGGGATGGGCACCCCAAAACCCAGCTGCAGCCCAGCAGGCAGGGGGTCCTGCTGCAAAGGGGGATCCCAGCTCAGAGACACCCACTCCCACCCCCCGGGGGTGCATGAAGGCACTGCTTGGCAGCTGCCCCGGCACCCTGGCGTGCCAGCCCGTGCCGGCCGGCCGTGCCCGCTCACTCCTTGCGGATGAGGTGGGAGTCAAGCGTGACGAGGCCGCAGTGAGCCTCCACCAAGCGCCGCAGCACAAACAGTGTCCGGCGTAGGTCATCCTCGCTCTCCGTCCCGTCGCCGTTCACCGCGATGTACAGGCAGTCCCCGAACTGCAACCGGCAGCGGGGTCAGGCGGGGGCCGGCCGGGGCACCCCGGTCCCCGGTGCCGGCCCTACCATGTGCAGAACGTGGAGGTGCCGCCCGTGCTCGGTCGCGAAGCAGGTGTAGGTGTCGGCGAGCTTCTCCAGCAGTGCCGCGCAGGAGATGATGAGGGGGGCGAAGAGGGTGTTGAGGCTGTCCTCCAGCGCCGGGCCCTGGGGCACACGCTCCCAGGTCAGCGCCCACGCGCGACCGCGCACCACGCACCCCCTCCCCTCCCCTCCCCGCACCCGCGCCGCCCCGTCCCACCCCACCTGCCCGGCGTGGGGCGCCCGCAGCCGGCGGAGGAAGGCGGCATCGGCCCAGTAGAAGAGCAGCTCGGCCGCGGTGCTGGCGATCAGGACGCACCGCATGGCCCGGCCCGACCCACGGCAGCGGCGGCGGCGGCGGGGGGCACCGGGACCGCGCGGCTCCGCCCGCCCCGCGCCGCTTCCTGCTCCGCCGCGCGTGACCGCCGCGCCCACGCGGGCAGCGCCCCCGGCGGCCCGGCGCGGCCCTGCACGGCGGCACCGCCCGCCCCGGGGCCGCCCCGCTCCCGCCCCGCCTGCCCCGCTCCCGCCCGGCCCCGGCCCGCGGCGGAGAGAAGAGGCCGGCGCGGTTGACAGCCCAACTTTATTACAGCTCCGGCGGCGCCTCGGCGCGTCCCGGCTGCCCCGGCCCGCGACACCGCCCCTCGCCCGGGCAGAACACACGCGCGGCCACCGCCGCCGCCGCCGCTCCCCGCCCGGGGGGGCCGGGGCTGCCCACCGGCCCCGCCTCCCGCCGCTCCGCTCCGCTCCGGGCCGTATAATTTAATCATCAACATTTCCAGCCGCGGACCGCCGAGCCCCCCCCGCCCGCCCGCCCGGGGCGGACCCCGGCGCCCCTTCTCCCGGCCCTCCCTGCCCGCAGCACCCCCGCGCCGGGCCCGGCCGGGCTGGCGGCGGCCCGGCGGCAGCAGAGGGAGCTGCTTCCATGCGCTTGCTGCACCGGCAGCGCTGCCCGCCGCCCGGGAAGGTGCAGAGGAAAGGGGGACCCGGCTGCTAGAGGGGTCACCCTGAGGGGCAGCGGGACTAGGGGGGCCGGGGAGGGTGCCCATCCCGGGCTACAGCAGGGCTCAGCACCCCAGCCCTCCCCAGCAGACGGTGGGCACCGGACCCCGGGTGCTTCTCGCAGCTTGCGGGACGGATCGCGGCAGGCCCTGCAAATTCGCCATCGCACTGCTCCGGTGAGACGGTGGCCAGGGCTAAGCGGAGTCTGTGGTCGCAGGGCGGGAGAGGGTGCCAAGCCGGAGGGCATCCAGAGTGCGAGGACGAGGGCACAGTGCGGTGCCCGCCCGACGTGGCCCAGCTGCGAGGCTGTGTGGGCTGCCGAGGAGGCAACGTGTCCTGGGGAGTGCGTGGGGGCAGGAGCGGGGCCGGTGGGTCCGTTCTGGGCCGCGGGCTATCGGTACCGGCAGGCCAGCGCGTTCACGTTCTTCACCACGTAGAAGCTCATGGTCAACGGGGGGATGACCAGGGTGCGGCCGGCCCGCAACGGACGAGGCTTTAGCTCGGGGAGGGTCCCATCATCCACCATGGCCAGCGGCTGCCCATTGAGCTGGACCGACCTGTGGGACCAGGAGAGGGTCAGAGTGGTGGCATCGAGGACGGGGCGGTGGTGGCAGCCCCAGCCGTCAGCATTGCACTTACTTGGAGTGGAGCCCGTCCTTGCCGTAGGGCTGCAGCAGGTACTGGTGGACGATCTTATCCCGCAGCGTCCCCGCCAGCTTGATTTTCTTCCGGGAGCGATGGAGGTTGATGATGTAAAGGGTGATGGACCCCCGGACATAGTTGTGGCTGCAAAGGAGAGAGCAAGAGCTGAGGGGCGTGTTGGCACATGCCCTGGACCATCGCCTCCAAGAAGTGGTTTGGGGGGGTCTCTGCAAGAACTGGCCTCGTGCAGGCATGCAGAGGGGACGTCACCATCCCGGCTGCCCCTCCACAGGGAGATGCCACCTCCCCATCACGAAGCCCGGCTCTGCAATGACACCTTTCCAATCTCTGCCTCCTCCTCAGCCAGGGGTGGCACAGCTTGAGGGGGTGCCATGCTAGTGTCTGGAGCTGGAGCGTGGCAGTCCCAGGGCAGCCCCCCCCCCCAGGGCCTCGCAAGGAGGAGGCTGAGAACGGAGGGGCGCTCTGTGCGCGAGTGGCGTCTGCCCCTGCCGCCCCGGGCACCTAACTGACAGGTCCAGACACTGATCCTCTGTCCCTGCCTAATCAGGCAGCCCCAAACAAAGGCTATAAAGCACTTTGCACCTGTCAGTTACTGGACAAGGTTTCCTACCGAGCTGGAGGCATGTTGAAAGCATCTGGACTGTGTAAAGAAACAGACTCTCCTCCTCCACAATAGCAACTTGTGTCTGCGGAGGAGGTGGCCGCCCCCCTGGCTCGCTGGGGCGCTTTCAAAGACCTTATCAGCGAAACAATAACCAGGCTGGGCTCCCCGGCAGCGCGGCCCGGCGGGTAACCCGACCGACTGGGGGCCCCTCGTGTGAAATCCACTCCCTTGATCTCTGCTGCTGGGGGTGCCCGGTGGCCACCGCACTGGCCCCGGCCAGCCCCGTTCCCAGGCGCGGGCTTGCCGTGACTTTCATCACAGGCATCGCCATTCCTGCGCACTCCCTCCACTGCCACAGCAGCCAGAGCATCGCCTGAGTGAGTCCCCTGGGAATCCAACCTGCCTTGCCGGAGCCAAACCCTGGGCTCCTGCCCCAGCATGTCCTCGGTGGTCCCATCTCCTGGGGGTCCCACTTATCCCCCCCCTGCAGCCCCCAGCCTCCTTTGCTCCGCTTACTTGTGGTAGCTGGTGCAGTGGGCGTAAATGCGGAGCTTGTCGCGAATGACCCTGCCGGGCCGGGGCTTCCTCTGGAGACCGGCCACGTGGATTGCCAGGACCTTGGGACCGATGAGGCGCTTGTAGAGCAGGGACAGCCAGTAGTCCTGGGGGCAGAGGGGACAGTCAGCAGCACAACGGTCCCCCCGACTCACAGCAGGAGCGGGCAGGAGAGGCTGGCTTCCCTGCTTACAGCCTAGCAAAATTTTGGCTGTTGGGGTGAAAACATTGTGTGCCAGATGTCTGCCTTGGGGTGAGCTTTGTTTATGCAGTCCAAGCCAAAATGGCATCGCTGTTTCCAGGAAAGAGATTAAAGGAGGAATACATTGCTCTGCCCACGCTGAGAGACACCGATACCCTCTAAAGGAGCTCGGCTTTTGGCTGGGCTGCGGAGCGTGGGGAGCAGTACGGGTGCCCTCGCACGTTCCCACGGACCCGCACGTAGCCACGTCGCAGACCTGTGCACCAGCTCCAGCTGAGGCCCGCGGGACGGTGATGTCTCTGGAGCAGGCAGGTCGCCCTCCACCCCACTCTGTACAGGGGGCTGGAGCACACCAGAGCTCCCCGTGCTCTCCAGCTCTGCTCATGGCACGCAGGCTTGGGTGACTGCTGAGGGTGCTCCACTTCCCAGAGGTATTTCTCCCGTTTTAAAGACTCACGTGGAGTTAAGCACCCATGAACGTAGCATGGGGAAGCCAAGCACTCAAGAAATAGGAAACATTCAGCCCCTGCACACATGCGTTAATGATGCAGCCTTTAATTACGTCACCACATACTATTTTTTCCCGCAGGGCATGGCCTGCTCGGCCCACAGGATGGGCCCCAAGCCCCAGGAGGGAGGCGAGGCTGTGCGGTGACGGAGGCCGCTGCCGGCAGGGCCCCCCCCTCATCCGCTGCAGAAGCTGGGAGGTGTGCGGTAAATGAAGCAGGGTTGTGGGAAGGGAAAGGGCAGGCTCAGGCGCTCGCCTGCTGTTCTGCAGGACAGGGCTCCGGCCCCGCCGCTGCTCCGGGCACCCCGGGTGATGCTGGGGAGACGGAGCCTCTCACGCTGCTTCTCTGGGTGCTGCCTGTGGGTGTGCTGGGCACCGCCTGGGTGCCGGGGCACCTTTGCACACATGAGCACTCTGGATAAACCCCTTCTGCGCAACCCAGACTGGCTGCCCCAGAGGGACCATGTGCCCCAGGGCAATTGGGATGATCCGCCATCCCCATTGGGATTGTCAAACCCGGCAGCGATGGTCACGCTGGCACCAGAGACTGCTCTGCCTGGCAGCGTCTGACCCGCACAGTGAGGAGGGCTGCTGATGTGGAAAGGAGCATGGATCAAGCACCCCGTGGCTCTGCACACTGCCTGGAGAGGCACAAGGAAAGCCCCGTGTGGTCAGGATAGTGCCAGGAAGGGGTCTGCCACCCCAGAGCGGCATGTGGGGAAAATGGGGTCTCCAGGGCCCCAGGCTACAGGGCAGGATGGGCAGGTGGAAGCACAGATCCCTCATACCGGTACAGGTATCCATCCTGTGGGTGGGAAGCCCCCACACAGCCCCCAGTTAACATGCATTTTTGATGAAGAGTCCATGAAACACAGAGCAGTGCTGCACCAGCAACCGGCACGAGGCAAATACGCACCAGCCAGACCCAGCTGCTGGCCCCATCCTCTCTCCAGCCCAGCTCAGCAGAAGCTGACCTGTTCCAGCAGCGTGGTCTGGCCTGGCAAAGGGAGATCCAAACCCACTTCCCACTTCTGGGGAAGCTTTTGCCACAGTGCTGGAGGAAAAGCCGCTTTCTGCTCTCCTCTTGCTGCTCCCAGCCAAAACCACGGGGCTTTGTGCCACACCAGCCTGGTAACTGCTTCCCCTCCAAGCCAGAGGAGATGCAAGCATGAAGGGAGAGGCTTGTGCACCCCAAGGAGGCTCAGCCCATGGGGCTGAAGCTCCTGGGGAGGATGAGCTGCAGTTGCTCAATGCCACAGATGTGTGCCGTCCCCAAGGCGCGTACTGCCGTCCCTGTCCCTGGGGGCTGGTGGCGCTGCCCTGCACCCCGGGGATGTCCCTGCCGGCACCGTGCCGCAGGGGCTGTGCCAACCTTCCCCTCGGCGTGGGCAGCTGTGCCAGCCCACCCCGCTCGGGCTCACGGCAGACAGGAGAAGCAGTGCCCAGCACACTGCCGTCTCCCCGGCAAGCCACTCTGATTAGCAGGCGTCATTAGATGAGTAATTACTTGAGTTTACGACGAGGCCAAAGGTGAGCACAGATTGCAGCGTTTAGCCTCACGGTTGTGAGTTAAAAATAAATGAGTTCAGTGCCCCGAGCTACCTGTCAGCTCAGGCTCTTAGGTCTTTCTAGCAGCCCCCTTGGGGGTTCTCGCCTCCTCTCCATGTTTCCACTGATGAGATGCTGCTTTTGCCCACAAGTTATGGGATTGATAGAGGCCAGAGACTTTGTGGCTGCCCTCAAAATTTCCATACGGGTCTCAAGAGCTGTTCTGCAGGGGGCTTGTGGTGGCCGGCATCCCTCCTCTCTCAAGGCTCGGCAGCAGCAAGGTTTGCAATGTGGGGGTGCGGGGAGCTGCCCAGCCCCACGACCTGCCCCGGTTGCTGCCAAATCTCACATCTTGGCATTCACTCTTCCCAAGGGTGCTCTGAGAAACGCTGCTCCCTTGCGGAGCTGGGGGAGCTGAGCCCGGGGCTCCTGCCGTGGCGGCTCACAGGCAGAGCTGTGCTGTTCAGCATCTCCTGGGCTGGGCACAAGGACAGATGCTCGTCTCTCTGGGAAACATTGGCCATGTTTTGTGAGCTTCTGGTCCAGCTAAAGGTACACAGCTTTTCTGAGAAAAATTGTGCAGATGCCATGAGATGGGTAAGGCAGTCAGCAGTGATGCAGGGTGAGCTGTTCAGCAAAGTGTGAGATGACCACGGCTGAGCGCGCAGTATTTTGGCGCAAGCAATGCCCCCAGGGGAGCGCGAGGACCGACCTGTCCCTCCAGCATCTGCAGGATGCGAGGGGAGAGCAGTGATTTTACCTTGCCTTGCTGGCAAGGCTAGCTCCAAAGTCTCTATTTCAAGAAGGATGTGGAAATACCAAAGAGAGTTCAAAGGAGGGCCAGAAAAATGACCCGAGGCTGGAAAAGAAGCCGTCAGTGCCGGCCTTGAGGCACTCGAGCTCTTCAGCTTACTGCAGGGAAGCACTGAAGACAGCTGCAGCTTTTCGCGTCATCGCAAGCCCACTTGCGGCAGGGGCCAAAATCACGTTACTTGCAATAAATTACCGGGAGCTGGTGACACCGAGCATTTGGATGATGCATTACACACGCACCTAGCATGACGGAAACAAACCCGCTGGGTGCGGGCACTTCTCCCAGCTGGGCCGGTGCTCCGAGGCTGCTCCTACCACTGACAGGAGTGAACCCCAGTAAAAACCACACCGGGGCTGCTGGGCACCTGCAGCTACTGGCTCCTTTTCAAACAGTGACCAGGTTGGGAAGCAGTTGCTCTTGAAACCCAGCTTGGCTGCAACCAGGGTGGCTTTTCCACTGATCAGTGACCTCTTCCTGGACCTCTGACAGCAGCTTGCACCCCCTCCCATATGGCAAACCCTGTGCGAGCGTGGCCCCCAGGCTGTCAGCGCCTACATGCCCCTTGCAAAGACAAATGCCCGCCTTGCAGCGCGGTGCCAGGCATCCCGGCAGAGGCAGCCCCGGCAATGCCCAGGGAGATGCGTGGCTCCAACCAGTGCAGCCGCAGAAAGGATTTGGCTTTTGGAGTCACGGAGGGCTCCCGTTGTGAGGGCTGAGCCAGCAATACAGCTGTAGCAGTAGAGGAGGAATAGCAGACAGGAATCTGGTCTGCTATTAGTCCCCCAGGAATCGAGGGAGCTTTCTTGCTTTAATTACTTTGCAGACCCATTAAGCAGTGCTGCCACTGCAGCCCTCAGAGCTGCAGGCGAGGAGAACCTGAAGGCAGGGCCATCCTGCGCCTCAGGAGGTCTCCTGGCCGGGCCCCCTGATTTAGGGGCGGGAGGGGCGCTTGTCTCAAGTGAGCTGATGTGCAGAGCTCGGGCCAGCCACATCTTCTGAGCCCCATGGGGCCAGTGAAGACCCACGAGCTTTCCACCAGACAGGGAAAGCCCAGAGGGTCCCACTTGATCTCTTTGCACATTTTAATTCATTGCAGGAGCTTTTAGAGACTTCAGCTTTTGGAAACAAGGCTGATTAGGCAGACCTTCAGACAGACCTATTAACCAGACCCTCCGGTCTCCAGAGCCATCAGGAAGGGCACAGGAGCGTATCCCCACGCTCTCTCCCAGAGGCAGCAAAGCAGCTTTACAGCCCACCTGAGTTTGTTCAGCTCCGCGCTCACCACGTGTGAGAAGACATTGCCATAACCAGAAAACTGGAGTAACGGAGCCGTAGCCCTTCGGTCTCCCGAGGGCTGTAAGCAACAGAGGCAGCTGAACTTCAAATGAGCAGGCTGCCGACCCTGCGGCGCACAGCCTCCTCCGCCTGGGGCTGCCGGGGCATGGCTCTGTGTCCCCGTGTCACCGGCAGCATCAGCTGGCTGCTGCCTGCCCTCCTCCTCTTCCTCTTGCTTCTTCCCTCTTCTGAAGCTGCCCAAGCTCTTCCTCCGTCCCTCAGGCACACTCGAGTTTCAACAGCCTGCCATAGATTGCTCCATTCCTGCACCTTCATCTGTGTTTTTCCACAGTCCAAGCAACCCGTATGGAGATAAGGGCTGGCTGGTCTGCCTTCCTGTACATCACAGGACAGAGAGCTTTGCTCTTTTATCCCTCTGTTGAGCCTGATGGCTCGTTTTTGGCAAAAGCATCTTCCAGAAAAGTAGTGATTGTGGTTGTGAGGACTTGGAGGGACAGAGAAGCTGCCACTTCCCAGGGAGTCTGTTCCAGCGGTTAAACATCCGCACTGTTAACAATCCCACTCCTTATTTTCAGCTTGAATTTGTCTGGCTTTAGCTTCCAACCAGTGGTTGTTCTTTCTTTTTCCACTAGATTAAAGAGATCCTCAGCATCCAAAGCTTTCTCCCTGTGGAGGTCCTTACATCCTGTTAAAGCCACGGCTGGTTGTTCCTTCAGCAAGGCTGGACTAATGCCGCTTTTAACATTATCCTTGAGTTTTATGTGCTTCTTGGACTGTGGGAGTTTGAGGTTTTCTCACCCAAATCCTGTGCAAGGTCCTGCAACAAGCAGAGTGGGGCAGAGCTTCTCCCCAAAGGGAACATTTGCTGAAGTCAAAATGATCAGCTCCAGGCGCGGGCACTGATGCTGTCCTCACAAGCTCGCATGCACCCATCCTCAGGGACGTGAGCTGTTTGCCATTTTGTGTGTGCACCCTCCTTGTGTGGAGGTCCTGAAGAGCTGAGGGCTTGGTGAGCAGTCTCCTGCAACATTTGCTGCCGTACTGGGGGAATTTGCGGGTGCACCCTCAGCACCATGGGGGACACTCCAGAGAGGGTCTATTAATGGGGAACAACACTCCTCCTAGCCCCAAATGAGGGGGCTTCAAGTGGACTGGGCTGCCAGGAGCCGGTGGCATCGGCAGGGGAGGACAGGGCCAGCACGCATGGAGATGCTGCAGCAAAGTGGCCCCTTGCCGCTTCCCTCTGCTCTGCCCGCACAGCCCTGCCTCTCCTGGGCAGGACAGATCCTTGCTTTGGTCCAGGCACCTGCACCTGTGAAAGGATCGGCCGACACTGCCCAATTCCTTTCTTGCTTAGCCTCAGTGCCCGCAGGTGCCCACCACCAGTCCCCCGAAGCTGCTGACGTCTCTGCCCGGGCGTCCGTTGCTTTCATTGTGCTGATCCTCTTCCTTCCTGCTCTAACGGCTGCGAACGCCTCATCTCACACCACTCTTTCCTGCATCACCTTCCGCCTTCACATCTTCCTGGCAGCTTTCTCTGCTGGCACGTGGGCTACAGCTGAAGCGTGACATGAGGGGCTGCCAGTCCGGCGCCCCAGTGCCTTTTGGCTAAGGAGGGAGAGGAGAGGAGGCAGGGAGGGCAATGGCTCCATTAGCCGGGGCAGGAGCAGCTCTGCAGAGCAGAACAGTTGCTGCTGTGGCCGCGTTGTGCACCCTGTGCGCTTATGGGGGCTATGGCAGGCTGGCTCTTGTCTGGCCCTGTGGACTGAATATCTGCTCGTGGTTAGGGAAAGGAAACCAGGTCACGTTTTAGAGCAGCTCTGCAATAAGTCCCAAAGCGCAGCACGCAGGGACAGCCAGGAGAGTCGCTCCCATCCCAAATAACCTGCTAATGCATGTGCACCCATGGGCTCGGAGAGCAGCATTCTCATCCACCGGTGCCAGCAGTACTGCAAGCTCTGTTTCATCCCACAGCCCAGGGTCTCCCTCAGCTGTGCCAGCCGCACAGCCTGCCAAGCCTCCGATGAGCATCACGTCTTCCCAGCCTGCGAGCCACTGCACCCTTTGCTCAGCCTCTCTCCCTTGTCTCTGTCTCTTTGGCTCTTTTTCTCCATCCTGGAGAAGACCAAACACTGACATTAAGGCAAAATTCCTGCTGTGGGAGCGGCAGTCACAGGAATCGCTGCCAGGCACCGGTGGCATCAAGGGGACAGCCTGCCCAGGCACGGGGAAAGTGGCGAGTGGGAAGTGGCCCCTGCCTACCGCTGCCCTTCGCAAGCTGGCCCCCAGCCAGCAGCCTCCACCTGCCCGGGGAGCTGAGCAGAGGGAGGAACAGCCAAACATCTCTTTTGTCATCACCTCTCCCTAAGAGGGTCCAGGCAATGGAGGCTGCAGGAGGGGAGCGGAGCTGCCGGATCAGAGGGCTTGAAAACCAAATGCAACTTCTTTGCTGTTTTCTGTTCTGCTGCTGCTTTTCACCATAATGCTACTTCCCTCTGCTCTACCAGCAAGCACCAACCCACCCTGGGAAGGGTCTTGCTGTCCCACCTCCTCCACAGCCCCAGGACGGCTCTGTCACCAAGGTGGGCAGGTCTGTCACTAGCACAGTGCCTCTGGGAGACACGGGCAGTGGCTGTGTCCATCCTGCCACGTACAAGCTGCTGCTGCCAGTCCCGGATGGAGTGTGTCTCTGCCCCAGTCTCCGGTGCAGGAGGAGCAGCCTGGCTCCAGGTCTGTACATGTCCCGCAGCTCCGGCGGGTGGGTGCCAGAGCTGCTAGCTGCAGCATGGCTTTGATGCGTTTGAGAGTCCAAGCATACGTACTTCAGAGACATTTTTTATGGTGCACTAAGAGGGAAAGGCCCCTTAACCCGCTGTGACAGCAAGCAGAGTTTAGGTGCTTTAAATCTGTCTCCTTGTTCACAGATAAAATGAGCCTCAGAGCAGACTTGGAGCTCCTGGAAGGCTGAATGCAGCGAGGGCGCAGAGAGCAGAGGATGCTGCAGTCCTCGAGACGTGGTATGATTGTGGTTGAAAGGACAAGGCAGTAGAGGGGATGTCCTGCTCAGACCTGCTACAGGCGCTTGTGCCAAGGCTGGCTGGGAGATTTCTGCAGGGCACCATTTCCACTCTGCCCTTCAGCGCGCCGTGCTCCGGCTTGACATCTCCTGGGGGAGCCTTTCCCCTGCGCACACCTGAACTGCCTGGGATTTCATCCCTCCCTTCCGTGGCCAGAGCGAACGTCCTGTACAGACAGCTCCTGCCCGTCCTCGCCTCTCCCGCCCCTTCCCCGTCTGCAGGCGTCGCTCCCGCGTGCGGGGCAGATGGAGGTGCCAGACGCCCGCGCGGCAGATTTATGGTCATCAGGAACAGTTTCCATGTGTGTGCGAGCTCCATTGGACCGGCTTCCTCTCCCCACCCTTTGCCGCTCCCAGGCTTGGGACCGTGCCTCTGCCTGCGCGGCGCATGGCATGCTGCAGCCCGACCCAGCCGCCCTCTCCCTGACAGTGACCCGTAGCCGAGGGTCCCCGCCGGGGGGAACGGCAGCCGCAGTCCTACCCCTGGCAGCTCGGCCGGCTGCGTGTGTGCAGCGCGGTGACTCAGTGCTGGGCGTGCAGATGGGCCGGCGCAGCAGCAGGGCTGAATTCCCCCGGCCCCGCAGCCAGCTGGCCGGGCTCGGCGGCGGGAGTGCGAGCGCTTGCAGGAAAGGGCTCTCCGTACGCTTTCCCCTATGGATGCTGGGTTTCCTCTTTGCCTCTGGACACTGCCCAGCCCAGCAGCCGGGCAGCCACCGGGCAAGCGGACGGCAGGGTGGGGATGGGCGCAGGTGGGCGAAGACCTGGCCCCCGCAGCCCTGGCCTGGGGGGGCCCCCTCCCGTGCAGTGCAGGGGCGGGAGAGGCACCGTCCGGGGAGACGGCTGGGACCTCCAGCTGCAATTAGCAGCGCCTCCGGCCAAGCCAGCTCAGCTAATGAGCGCACTGGGGAGCGCGTACGTGCGGCAGGCGGGAGCACGGCCGGGGGACCCGCTCCCGCCCCTGGCACCCGGCACGGCACCCCGCCGGAGGGCCCCTTGCCTCTGTGCACCCGGGGGCCCAACCCATGCCCTGCTGGGGAGGTGCTCAGGACGGTCGGGCAGGCGCCATCGGTACCGAATCGCCCCAAGGCCACGGCTCGCACCACAGCTCTGCCCTAGGGACCCCAAGGGATGCTGGGGACGGCCACAGCCTGGCACCCAGCTTGTTCACACCAGGGCTTTTATGAAAGGCTGGGTAGAAAGGGGACAGATCATTAAGGACAGATCCGACCCGAGCCTGGGGTGCTCTCTCCCCCAGGACAGACGATAACTTTCCCATCGAGTTCCTTAGTGCCTTTGGGCTAAGCAAAGGAGGTGAAAAATCACCCGCAGCAGCCAAGCATCCAACCACGGCACTGTCAGGCACAGACCTCCGCACTGCTGCGATGCTTTCTCAAGGACGCCATCAATTCACAGGCAGTATCATACTGTCTTCTGCTACCACAGCTGAGCAGGCAGCCCCTGCCATCACTTCACCCTGTGATGCCCCTGGGCCTTTCTTATGCTGTGTATGAAACTTACAGGCAGAAGGGAAGTTTTAGCATCTACCTAACCCTGGAGAACCAAGTATCTCACCGTCCACAGTCTTTAGGAGAAGGTCC
The DNA here is from genome assembly GCA_009819775.1 of Phoenicopterus ruber ruber. Classification (NCBI taxonomy): domain Eukaryota; kingdom Metazoa; phylum Chordata; class Aves; order Phoenicopteriformes; family Phoenicopteridae; genus Phoenicopterus; species Phoenicopterus ruber. The sequence goes on along the minus strand of CM020221.1, from coordinate 25,102,601 downwards.
AAGAGGAGCCACAGTTATCAGGAGAGTTATCTGGATTTCAGCTTTGGCTTTTCCATGGAGTTTGTGTTGCTCAGGCCCTGCCTAGGAACATGCCCAAATTTTTCCATGAATAGGCATAACCTCACAGCACTGTGCATTAAGGGAGCAGAAATCACTGCCAAGGATGGATAAAAAAGAGGTGAGTGCCATGTGGAATAGCATTCAGAAAGGTCTTTAGCATGCTCTAACAATCTGAAGAGAAAGCTCACACCTACCTGGGGGGCTCTCCAGTGAAATGAATGTATTGCATCCCTCTGGACTGTTTCAGAGAGATATTAAGGAAGAAGAGATGAAGTATGTACACTGCGTGCCTGAAATGAGCCCAGAGCTACTAAATGCCAGAGCGGCATTTCAAAGGCGCTGCCCTGTGAAGGGTGAATATCAGTGCTGCTCCTGCCCTCCTTTCCTCCGCTCCTCGCTCCCACACACATGTACAGATGGGTTTAGGTGTAGGCAAGCAGACTGACGTACCTGCGAGAGGCTTTATTTGAAGGGCTTCTCAAGCACGAGCCATGCAGTCAACCCCTGATTATTATACAGCTGGCTGCCCCAATCACTCAGGAAGAAAAAGCACTCTAATGATACATGGAAAAGTTATCTCAAAAATAACAAGGCATTAAAACGCTTGAGATCAGTTGCATTAAGGTCAGCAGAAGCATTTCTGTTCCCCAGCCTGATCACCCCTGTGCCCAGGCCAGGGAGCCTTGTGTCACCTAGTTTTTCCTGCTTTGCTCCCCATTAGTCCAGCAGGAGAAACCTGTTTCCTTGGATCTGCACCTGGAAGGAGCCTCGCCTCCTCTGCAGCACCCATCCCTCGCACAGGATGTTGACGGCACCACCTCTGAGGAGAGGGTGGACAGGCAATTCTGGCAGCCAGGAGGGGCGCCCAGAGCTGCCTTCTCACCACTGAAGGACTTTTGTGGGGCCACAAAGGCTGTGCCCCTTGCAAGGTGCCCTAGAAGCCACAAGACGCTGCTTAGCTCGCGAGCCAGCCGTGTGCGGGAAGCCCAGCAGAGACATGAGCATCTCCGTCATTTCGCTGTGAAGCCGCAGTGCCCCTCAGCTGCACTGCAGCCGCCCGAGACCATTTTTGGTGAGCCAAGCTGCACCGCACCGGCGGCCACCATGGCGCAAAGCTGGGGATGGACCGGCTTAAACCTCCGCTTTCAAGGTTTCACTCCTTCCCTGCCTGCAAGCAGCTATTCCCAGGTGCTCTTGTGTTTCCCACCAAAATGGCCAGAGTTTACAAGTTTGTTTTCAAGCCAAGGCTAACCCTCAGAAAATGCAGAGCAAGCCCCACCAGGCTGCCCGAGTTTGCTGCCCAGCGCCCGTGCCCAGGCAGCAGCCATGCTCTCCGCCTGCCCGACGTGCCGGTTCCCCTTGCTAGCTCACAGCATGGCCCACGACAGCGGCTAGCATCGTGTTATATGCAGAGCCGTGCAGCGATTTGGCTGCTCCTTCCCCCATACATAACAAATCCCCCCAGCACTGCAGTCCTGGGGGAGAGGCAGAAAGAAACGTGGTGATTTAGAAGCTGAGACTCCCACAGCGGTGCCCACCAAGCGACCCCCATTATCTGCATTCCCCGATTCCCAAACGTGGCACCCACATCACATTTTACGAGCTTCCTTATGCCATTCCCTGTAACATGCCCTAACAGAAACAGTACTAACATGAGCAAGACCAGCAGCATCTGAGGGGCCCAGCTGAAGGACGGGGAGGAGAGCTCCCATGGCAGCAGCACAGTGCTCGTATGGTGATGGACTACAAATCACTTGGCTTTATACGAGAAGCTCTTTAGCACAAGGATGGAGGGCTGTATTTGCATCGCTGCACCATCCCTGGACCACGCAGGAAACTCTCCCTGGACCACGCAGCTACCCGGCGCCCGAGGACACTGCTGTAAAAGGCTCAGCTTCAGCTCAGCATCCTGACACACACCATCCTCTTATCTGACAAGCAGCGATCAGCAGTAGCAGGGAAAGAGGTGCAAAGGCTGCTACGGGGAGCCCAGCCCTGGCTCCCGGCTCCCTGAGGAGCTGCCAGCCGGAGCCGCGATTGATGCTGCGGCAGCGCGGCCCTTCTCTCAGCAGGCAGCTGCCTCGCGCCCAGCCTGCGTGCGGAAACCTCTTTGTCGTGGCAGCTAATGAGCAGATTGTATTTCACAGCGCCGCAGCCCCGCGCAGGTACAGCCAGCGGCTTTCATCTCCCTGATAGCTCCCACGGGAAAAGAGCGGCTGCTGCCCCGCGGAGCAGGTCACAGTACGGTCTCGCTGGGCTTTTTGGTGTTTGCAGCTTTTAAACCCTCTGTCGGTTTGCACCTGCCTGTGGCTCTTTCAAAGCATAGGAGTGGAGGGAAAGGGGTTGGGGAAGCACCCACTGGAGTTTGTGCAGGAACACGGCAGTGGGATGTCAGAAATAGATAAGCACTGAAACACGTGGGAGAGCAAGGAAACAGCCATGAGGGGGGTGGCATCTGACTTATTGCGAGAGTTATCTTTAAAACAACAGCAAAATCCATTTTAAAGACCTCCATTGTGTTTAACAGCCCGGGGTTTATTCCTCAGACTCCTTCCCTGGCTTTAATCCTGCTCCTAGCTGCGTGCCTGCTCCAGCTGCTCTGGTGCTGCTGCCCCCGCTGTGCCGGGAGAGCTGGCCACGGGCCACCCACTGTCCCCGCTGTGCCGGGAGAGCTGGCCATGGGCTACCCACTGCCCCCATGCACCCAGCGGGCAGGAGGTGGCTTGCACCCATCCAGCCAGGAGCAACCCGGGGGGCCCGAGGCCCTGGGAAGGGGGGTGATGTGGCTTGGCCAGGGGAATTGGCTCTTCAGAAGAAATCCATCAAGTGCTTGCCCGAGGCTCAGATTCATCTCAAACAAAGTTCAAAGCCCCTCAGACTCCCCCCAGCCCCAGCCCCCCCCCAGAGCTGGCAGGTACACTTGCTGGAGGGATGCGTGTGGGGGCAGCCCAGGGCGCTCCGGGAGATACCGGAGCAGCATGGGCAGGGGACCGCGCTCTCCTTCTCACTGGTTTGCTCTCCGGAGCCACCCACCGGGCATGCTGGGGGGGTTAGTGCAGACCTTGTGTCACCAACACCTCCCGTGTCCTCCCCCGATGCTCAGGGATGCTGTCGGGGGGTGCTGTTTTCATTGCCTGAGAAGGTAGAGCCGACTGAGACGCAGCTCCCTCAGCCTCTGCCCCCCTGCGGCAGCCCCCCAAGATCCCAGCGCAGCATCAGAGGCAGGCTCGCAGCGGCGGGGTTGTGCACCTCTCTGACATGGATCCCCAGCCCGCCGGCCGTGTCTGCTGTGTCACAGCCCCGTAAATCCCTTCCAGGGGCAATGCAGAGCACCCAGCTGCTCTGCCAGGCTCTCCACTTACAAGGCAGGGTATTTACTAGCCCCCTCCAAAAAAGATGAAAAGGAAACCTGCTACTTTTAACAGGGTTTTTCATACGGTTTCTTTATCAGCACCATGTGTGCTGGGAGTCCCCCCCGCCCAGGCGTTTTTGAAGACTGAGGGATGCTGCGGGGCACTGGTGAGAACCACTGCTCCCTGTGGAGCCGGGAATGCCCTTCAAATGCCCTTCACCTCGTTTTCTGGAGATCTGAAGTTGGGTGCTGATGCTGCAGCCTGGCTTCCCCTGGGCCAGCTCCCTGCTACTGCCCACCCTGTGCCATGCGTGGTCCTGCCACGTACCTCCCTCCGACTCCGCAGTCCGTGCTGGCACCCCTCGGTGGCATCAGCCTCCCTCCCGTGCTACCGACCCTCGGCACTAGATGAAGTTTCAGCTACAGAAGTAACGCTCTCACATCTGCCTCCAACATGTTGCATTTGACATGAACTAACGTCTCCTATTAATACTGCAAGAAACAGATCTGGAAAAATTCACTGTCAAGCAGAGTTCGGACAGACCACAAGGAGAGAAACCTCCCCCCAAATGAGCGGGGGTCAGTGCCAGCGCAATGCCCCCCGGCAGACCTACCGGCAAGGGGTTGAAGTTCTGGTCCACCAGGTGGTTGTGGCCGTGGTCGAGGAAGGAGTGCCGCACCACCACGTCGATGCCCTGGCTGGCCAGCAAGCCCAGCGTGTTCAGCCACCTGGGGACGGAGGGAGCAGGGTCAGGCCATGGCAGGGGGACCCTGGCCCTGGCAGCAGAGCTGCGCTCCGGCGTACGGCATCGCTCTCATGCACCCAACCTGGCGCCTGCTCCCAGCACCTGAGCCAAAGCCTTCAGATGGGTATTAACCAGCTCCCACCACCTCTGCCCCGGCAAGCCTGCACGCCTCTCCCCCCACCACAGCCACCTCTGCCCCAGCTGTGCCCGGCTTACATGTCCCGACACCGTGCCTGAGCTCCTGCGTGCACCCCAGTGTCGCAGCCCTGTGCCCAAAGCCTGGGGTGCCCCCCTAGCCTGCCAGCACCATGCACCTGCCGTCTCAGCAGGGGGGACCAGACCGTCTCCTCACACCCCCCGGGCAAAATCTTCAACCCTCACAGCCTGCCGCAGCCCCGATACCCTGTGCACCTCCCCGCGCCTCCCCCCAGAGCCCGGACAATCTTCCTCCATCTTTTGTGATCGTGGCCAGGTCTGAGGATCTGCACTGGGGCTTTGCAGCAGGATGCCCGTGCCATGGGGCTGTGCCAGTAGACAAGCCCCAGGAGCCCAGAATGGTTGTGGCTTTGAAGAAGGAGAGAAAATGGTTTCTAGAGCAGAGCCCTGCCGAGCACTTCCCTGGGCAGGTGCCCTGGGAGTGAATGCACGCAAGGATGCGTGGCTGCAGCCTGAACCAAAAATGCAGAGTGGGAGGAGGCCCAGGTGATCCTGAGCTGCTGAGCCAGGCAAGCCTGTCGGGATGCCAGCCCTGGGTCCTGGAGCTGGCATGCCCGGATCTCACCTCCCCTTCCCTGCCCATGCCCTGCGGGCACACCGTGGGTACCCATGTGGGATCCCGAGCGGTCCTCTCCTTACTCTGCTTCTCTGGGTATGCCAGAAGCTGGGTCACCTACAGGAAAGCAGAGGTGGGGAGGGGTAATAGGGATGCTACAGAGAAAATAATGGTGCCCAGGCTGCCGGGGGAGTACCCAGGGGGGTACAGGTGGGGTCTCTGGGCACAGAGTTGGCCCTCTCCCGGCTGCAGCGGCTTTGCAGCACCCGAGCCCGCAGAGCCCTTGGGGGTGGCCGTGCCCTGGCACCGGCGAGCCAGCGTAACTCACAGGAACCCGGCCGCATAGGAATCGGAGAGGTTGTTCATGCCTCCGGCTGAGGTCGCGCCAACGCCTTCCAGCCAGATCTTCTTCCCCGGCGTGTAGGTGTTCACTACCTGCGCAGGACACAAAAGCAACCAAAATGACTCTCATGAACCTGTGATTTAAAGCAAAGGCAGACATCTCCTGTGCTACGCTGTGGGAAGGCTTACTGAGACCTTCGGTAACACCACTGCTGGGCAGTCAGTGCCTGCCCGGCCCTGACACGGTCACTAGGTGTCTTCACCATATCTGGGTGGTGGGAGACTGGTCCACACTCTTTCCTGCTGCTGCCATGTGTCCACCACCCATCTTCTGGACCTGCTCCTAACATGTCCTCCCAAACATGCTCTCATGCTCCCAGACCCAGACCCTGCTCTTTCCCCGTGGCCTTCCCATGCGCTTTGTCCCGCAGGCTGCCCTGCACATCACCTCAGCTCTCCATGTCCCCACGCAAGGTGGCTGCCAGCCACAGGGAGCACCCGAGCCCCGACTGCTCTGCAGCATGGGAGCACTGGGACACGTACTGGAGCCACCTGGAGGAATGGTGGGCACCCAAGAAGAAAGCAGTGGATGTCCCTGGCCACAGGCAGAGCCAGCCCCATGGCTGAGCAGGGGCTGCTTCGATGTCCAAGGGGTCCTTGGCACAGGCAGGACATGCAGGTCCAAGCATGCTGGCCCACCCCTTACAAAGCTCCAGCCGGCAGCGCAGACACCCGTGAGATCCCAGGCAGGATGGGAGGGCTCGGATGGCCGGAGCTGCCCTCTCCCGGCATCAGCAACCTCCGGCACTGCGCAACGCCCCGTCCTCTCTCCTGCAATCCCACTTCTCCAGGCCGGGTGACGAGCTCCCGCGACCAGATGTCTGCAAACCCGGCGGCCCAAGGAGCACTCCGCGCAGCCTGATGGATCCTGCCCCATTAGTGAGGAGCGCTGGAATGTGCTGGATGGACTGGGATCCCTCAAAGATGTTAAATACGCCAGCTCTGGGCTGCCTCCCACTCACAGCCTGTGAGAGTCGACATCCCTGACTGAAGCCCCAGAGGTGTTGGCATCCTGCCTGTAATTATCTAAGCCCGCCACCTTCCCCCGTCGGAGAGGAAGCAATAAAACAGGGAAGTGGACAAGCCCAGCTGCTCTAATCAGCCCCGGCAGGATGCACGGACTCAAAGCCAAGCTGGAGGCTATTACCACCCGGCGCTGTGCTTTTGCTCAGCCACACTGGCATTCCCGGGAGAGCCCTTCCCCGGCCCTGCCGCGCACAGACCAGATCCTGCCCCATGGGTGCCATGGTTCCCCCAAACTGCACCGAGGGCAGATCCTTGCTGCCTCTGGTCTGGAGGAGGATGGGGTCCTGATCCCTTCCCAGCAGGTTCCCGACCCGCAGCAGAGGTGAGACATGTGCCACCACTTTTGGTGTGGGTATTGTACCCCCAGTGGGAGCAGGGTCAGCCGGTGCCTCTCGCTTGCCCCTGCGCCGATCCTGTCGGCCGCCCTGCCATGCCTCCCCGCAGCAGGAGGATCATCCGCATATGTGGATGATTCCCAGCTTGTGCCAGAGGACTCAGCAAGCGGCTCCTCTCCTCCAGTTTTGCTGTGCCGACCCTCACATCCCCTTTCCCGGGGCCTCTTTGAGTTGTTTACTCATCCTATGGTTTCTCCCTGCAGGAATTACAACAGTAAGACATTGTGATGACTGGTACGAAAACCTAGACAAGACAGACGGACGGACATCTCCTCTAGTCCCTAAAGCCTTCCCCGCTTACTAGGGGAAGTAAGGAACTAGGGTGTTCCTTATTTGTCGTTGGACTGACAGCTGAGCAGGCTGGCCACAGCCCTGGCCCCCGTATCAGCTGAAGCGGGGGTACCTGCGAAGCCCCCATCCCCTACCCAGCCACTAGAGACGCGAGCCGGGTCCCCCCGACCGGCAGGGAAAGGAGCTCTCGCTGCAAGCTGTGCTAGCCAGGCAGAGCCGTGGGCTCTGACACAGCACGCCAGCAACAGCTGGGTTTTATAACACAGTCAAAACATGATCATCAGGAAAAAAACCCCAGTTGTTCATAATGATCATGATTCTCCACTAGTGAAAATCACCCTGGAAATGCAACCGTCACAACTTTGCAAGCAACATTTTTAGGCACTGTGAGCGAGTGGGGCAAGCTATTGCAGTAGGAGCCCGCTCCTGAGCAGGCACAGCACCAGCTGGGCTTGGGATGGTTTGATGTAGCCTGGCTGCTCCCTCCTCTCCTTGTCCTCGGGAGCAAGTTTCAGAGAATAACCACGTTATGTGCTGCTCCTTTCAGGAATGGATGGATGGGAGACTCAAGCCAGTTGGCTGCTTTACAGAGGTTTTGCACGGCAGTGTCTGCCCCTGCCCCGTGCATCCAGCCCGTGTCCCGGCACACCTGTGCAGCCCACGCCACGCTGCAGCCTGTGGCCGCTTCCCTCCCGACCCGCCGCACATCCCAGCCCGGGGCCGGGCATTGCGCTGCCTGGTTTTTCCTCCCACCCCCTGCATGAGGGCTGGCTGCATTTAGGCTGGGAGCACAGCAGCCCCCAGCAGCCGCCCTCCATCCCTGCCCACGCCAGCTCCCCTGGGAGCGTGTTGGTGCTGAGGCCCGAGCCCCGGCCACAAGCTGTGCCAAGGCCAGGCACCGCGGGCACGGTGCCCCCTCGCCCCTCGCAGACCCTTTGCACTCACGCACTTTCTGGATTTTCCTGATCTGGTCAGAGAGCGTGTCTAACAGGCGCGTTTTCAGGAAGTCTGTCACTTTGGCCACTCGGCCATCAATGTAGTAACTGGAAGGAAAAGAAGAAGACAAGGATCAGACAACTGGGAGTAGCTCTGCCCCAAACTATGTCCTCCCGTCCCGCTGCTGCCCCACGCCAAGAAGCCTCCTCTGCTCCAGGGGAGTCCCTGCTTACACCCTGTCCTGCCCTGGCCCTCTGGCCATGCCTGCGTCTGGCAGATGCTTTCAGTCTCCAAAACAGGGTGTGGGTGGATGCACCCTGAACGCTGAGCATCCTGCACAGCAGAAACCATGGGAAGTTTTGCACTTTCTTAACTATTGCTGGTGAAATGCTGGGAGCAGAATATCAAAGGCTGCGAGCAAACTGCCACCCACAAAGTCTTTGCAGCACCCTCTGCACTGATCTCACAGAAATCCCACAGAAAGAGACCCTCCGACACGACACCTGTGATAGCAGCGCCTGGGCTCCATGACCAGGGAGATCTTGGGAGATCTTCTGCTCACCCGGCTCATCCCGCCAGTACCTGTCCCCTGTCTTAGGGACACACTGGGAGGAGAAGGGTCCCGAGCAGCAAATACCCTCTGAGACACACTGGAAATTGCTGCAGTAAACACCCAGGAGGGGATGGGGGAGGCTGCCCACGCTCCCAGCCGTGGGAATAACTGCATCGCTCTGCCCGGGTCGTGGGACACTCTCCATTCAATGGCTGGTCTGCAGGGGGGACTGCACAGAGCCTCTTCTGGTCTGAGAACCAGAGTTGCTCGTGGACATCCTGCTGCAATAACAACCCTCCATGGTGTTTCTGAGCAAGGATTAGCGACCGTGGGGTGCACGGGCTGAGGACCTACGGCACCAGAGCGAGCCCTGCTCCCAGCACCCCTGCACCTTCCTTGCTCGCTCTTCCAGCAAAGTCCACAGCTGAATCCCCCACTGAAGAAATGCTGTGGCTGTTACCTGCAGGGGAAGTCCTGCTCTCACAGAAATCCCTTCTGCCCTGGGAATGCCAGGGAGCGTTTCCCATAGAGGGCTGATTCCTGCTCTCCATGTGCTTGCTTATATAAAACACATCTATAGTGCTGCCAATCATGATGTGAATCATCTGTCTCTAAGTGTGGGAGGAAGGCTCTGAAATGCCTCAATACTGACTCCTGGCTCCAGGACACAAGGTGAAGCAGTCTGTCCTGGAGTGTAAATACCCTGTGGCTGGAGGTAATCCCAACCGGCTCCTCCTGAGGAAGTTTCTGGGGCCGGCACCTCTGCCCCCACGCAAGGAGCAGTGGCAGCCCTTGCATGTCTCCCAGAGGCTCCTCCCAGCCTTGCAGGGACACCAGGACGCCCGCTGCAGCATGCACTGGCATACCCCTGGGATGGCCGTTTGGCTGATAAGTAGCTTTTGCAAGATAAACTTTCTGAACATCCTCCTCCCAAATCTGCAGCGTGCATCAGTCACTCCACACAGCAAGTCTCGGAGAGTATCATCTGAGCCACGGTGGGGGGACAGAGGTGCACAGGAATTACAGCAGCTCCGGCTGGGGCTGGCAGGGCTCAGGCATTGCCTCCCATCCCTCACTGGAGCCACATCCACTCGGCACTCACCAGAGTTACACAGACCCTTCTCCCTCTCCACAGACTTCAGTGCAGCCATGGGTGCTGGGATGCATAATGGGCTGAAGACCTGGAGTCTGAAGAAAGGTGGATTCACCTTTCCAGGGCTGATTTCTCCATAACATGCATCTCATCCACACCAGCAAGCAGCTGTAGCAGCCGTAGTGGCTGCTTCACTTGGGTGGTGGAACGCAGGAGCATCCCCAAAGGATGCCGCGGGCTAACTCAGCCTCAGCCAGAGCACCCAGCACACGTGCAACATGTACGAGTGCTCAGAGAGGATTTTTGTGTCTCACTGCTCCAAGTCACTACCCAGGTAACAGAGTAAATGCACTTGGAGCTGTGCAGGGCTCTGGTGAAGGAGGAACAATGCCAGCACTAACTGTCCCAGAACAGAAATGCATTACAGGCCCAACTTGCAAATGCATTAAACGGGAAGAACCTCCTCTGTCAACCCTCCCCCAGGTGTGCAGTCCCAGCTGTGTCCCCAGCGAAGCACGGGATCATGCCAGTCACACCCCAATTTCACTCCAACGTTGTGTAACCCAGGGAAGGAGGCAAGAGGCATTTCTGTACGTCCGTGGTGACTGGAAGGTGCTAAGGGCAGAGATTATCTCCAGGGGGGATTTAGGAAGTGTTCAAAATCGTTCTGATCACTCATGCGCTATCGAACCACTGGCTGCCGGGAGGAGAGCAGATCTGTAAGCAGCAGGCAGCGGTGGGGTTTACAGAGATTACTTTTTAAGACAAAATTACAAAGCAATGGACTCTGGGGACGGCAGATGTTTGGATTTTAGCACAGCACTTAAGAACCGAACAGAAACGATTTTTTCAGACTGCTGTGGACTAAAAACCCCATCACCTGGTCTGAAAACTGGCTGAAAGGCCATAAAAAGAAGGTTGAATTGACTGGGAAAAGATGGAGTTAGAGAGACCTCCGCCTGTGTATGGCCCCTCCAATGCAGCAAGCTTTCTGCAGCGTTCAGCTTGTCTGTGCAAGTCAACATGGTCCCAGAGCCCAGAATAAACCCCTCGGAGAGCAAAGGCAGGCTTGCACCTCCTCCTCATCTCATTCAAGCACAAGGTGTGCTCTGACCTACAGCTCCGCTGCCATCTCTCCAGGAGCAGCCCCAGAGGAGGCTCTGCCCTCCCAGGGACCGCGCGGAGGAGGCAGCCTGGGAAGGGGCTGCTGTGCCGAGCACAGCCGAGACCCTGCGGGGAAGAGAAATGCCCTGGGACAGTGCCACGGTCACATTTTTTCGACACCTTCACTAACAACCCAGAGAAATGGAGACTGGTGGAGGGATGAAAGGCAAAAAAAAAACCTGCTTCAGTATCAGAAAATCTTGTTGGTAGCATGTCTCCTGGGGGAGCGAGGAGGGGAGCACCTTGGCTTTGCGTATTTAAGCAGAGCATGGAGACAGTTACAAGCTTCTGTAAGATGGGCGAGGATCTCTTGCAGATCTGCCTGGGAAGTTCTCAGACACCAACAGGTACTTTCAACCTCCCCAGACTGGGAAAGAGGGAAAATGGCACCAGTTGCACACAGCTTGCGAGGAACAGAGAGGCACCGAGGTCTTCACTGGTACCGGGCTACTCAGGAACGGGTGAGCTGTTTCCAGCTGTAGGCTTCGTCATTGAGATGAAGGCACTTCCTTTTTAAAACTTCAGCTGTCAGTGAAGGCAGTATAGAAATCCGCAAAATGCAAACAACTGACAGGCCTTTAAAGCAGGAGAAGCGCTCGTTAGGCGTGGATTATTCCCAGGAGCAAAGGCTGCAGCTTTGCTGATATTTACAATGACTCAGTGCACTTGACTTTAAAAAAAAAATCCTGAACAGTCGCAACTCTCCAACCTCCAAAAAAGCCAGCAGCAGCTGCAGAGAGCTCCAGTGCTGACAAGTACCTCCCCAGGCAGCAGCACAGTGCACAGACAGCCGGGCCAAGCCAGCCCCGGGGGTCACGGCATCCACATCCTCCTCTCCCGGTCCCGGCGAGGTCTGAGTGCCAAAGGAGACGAATGGACAGACCCTCCCCAGCGCGGGCAGGGGTCTCTAGCAGCCGCAACTCTGCAGAGGCAGAGGACATGTAGCTCACGGACATGCTATTTGTCTCCAACACAGGCTGGCAGATCCTCCAGTGGGCTCTGGGTATGATGCAGCTCCAGAGCTGGCCCTGCAGCCTACGAGATATCAGCATGCCCACCATGGGCACAGACCGCGCCGTTTCTCATAATACAGGAGGGAATAGATATGGGCAATTACATGCAGAGCTGACTCATCGTGTCCCCCAGTTTGATGCCACTATCTCTGTAGACAGAGAATCTGCAGGAACATGAGAAGAGCCAGCCAAGGAAAAGAGGGATCTAGCAACTAAATCCTAGATGAGAGGAAAGGCCATGTTCAGCCACTTTGGGTGCCCTATTATACTGTACAAAGCTGAGGCCTGTTCTTCCCCTTCCATTTACATTACCCCATTTCTAAAAACCCCATTTGAATATGCCCTAGAAACCTGGGATGAGATCAGCGCACTTTGCAAAGGGAGGTGGGACTGTATCACTCTGGAGGTGGCCAAACCAGAGCACGGCGCAGGGGAAGGACTCGGCCAAGGGCTGGGCAGGGATTTGTACCAGTGCTAGGAAATGCACCACCCCAATTCCCGGCCCCCATCCCTGGCTGGAACTGTAGCATGAGACTCGAGACACAAAGACAAGAGCTGGGAACAGTACTGAGGCAGGGCTGAGCACTGCTGCCAGCCAGAAACGCCCTTGTTCTTGGGCAGGCTGCAAGGCCAGGATGCACACCTCCCCAGGGCCTCCCGGAGAAGGACAGCGCCGGGCACCAGGGCACTCGGGCAAACCTGGGGCTGGCTACATGTCTCTATCCTCTCACCTCCAGGTCTCGTGCTGCCTTTAAAATGGTTTTCTGGAAAGATCAACAATTTGCTGCGTGGGACCATGAGCATCGTCCCATGTTTAATGAAGGCAGTGCACTGGCTCCTGGGCAGCTGGTTTCATTTACCTCCTCTTTCATTTTAAAGAGAAACCTTTGCCCCTATTATCTGACCTCTTCTTCTGTTGCAGTTAATTACATTAAAGCCCACTTCCCAAAGCTCAGGAATTTCCGGATCTACTTTGTTGCCTGCTGCTATGGGGAGAGTCTGCTAGGAATTAGGGTACCTGCCTGCCGGGGACGCCGAGTGGGGCAGACCCCCGCTGTCAGCGTGACACCCCACTGCCACTGCAGCTGTGAAACTGAGACACCTCTGCCAACAGAGGCGGCCCCGACCCCTGAGCATCTTCCCGAGGAGAGGGCAGAGCCCCCGTCTGCAGCACAGGACACAGGGCAGCCCCACTGCTCCCCGCGGAGAGGAGAGGCGGGATGCGACCTGCTCCCCGCAGGCAAAGACCTGTGGGCACAGGGGAGAGGTGGTGCCCACCTGCAGTCAACCACTGTGCTGATAAAGAAGAATGACTGGGGGATGGTCTCTGGCCCTAGAGGCACAACTTGCACCCATGCCTTTCTCTGCCCCCAGACAAGGTGCCTCTGTCCATCCCACCGGTGGGAGCCGTCTCTGGCCCGTGCCATCTCCTCAGCCATGCCCTGGCATCGCCTGGGACCGTGCTGGTGGTCAGGGCCATGATGCTGCCAGGGACTGTGCCGTCCATCAGACAGCGCAGAGGATGGCAAGCCAGTGGGCAAAGCCATGCCCTGGCCAGGTTTATTTACAGGTGGAGATGAGCCAGGGATTTCTTCATGCAACCCCTTCCTTCAGGCACAACCTCTGAAAGACTGTGCTCTGAGCACTCACAGCAGGCTCATGCGAGCCCAAATATATACCGTTGGTATATACATCGGGGTGTGTGTGCACGCTGGGCAACTCTCCCCTGGCACCTTTGGGAAATCTGCCCTCCGCTACTGCCTCGTGAGCATCGCCACCTGCACACTCAACATGTCTAAGCTAGAAGACATCACCCAAACCAAGCCCAGCAAAAGCATTTTAAGCAGCATCTGACACATGCCCGTGTGCCTGGCACCTCTGATTCGCCACATAGGGCAAGTGACTTTCCATCTTGGAAGGTAATGTGGCATTCTCCAAGGAGCCACAGGGATAGATGTCCGCTGGCTTTGAAGATGCAAACATTTACTTTCCCCATAAATAATAGGGATTTGTGCTTCAGAGGCAGCATTGCACAGGGGTTTGCCCATTAAATATGCCAAACCTAGAGTTGTGCACAAGACTTCAGATGGAAAACCAGCTGTACAGACTCTGAGAGCATGCCCAGGGATGGAACTGGGCATGGCTGCAGGTTTAAGTGGGCATTGAATCTTCACCACATGTGAGGATGCCAGTGCCGAGCAAAGAGACGGCTGTGGGGAGGTTTCTGAGCACTGGAAACCCGCATCCAAAGACTGAGGGGGTCCACAACAAACAGAGCATTTACTCATAACCAAGCATAACAAACAAACTAAATTATCAGGGAAATGCCAAAACTCTCGGAGCCACTGTCAGTCCCACCTGCCACACCCTCCTTTAGTGGAAATTCCCTGAGTGTTTCGAAGCCATTCACACATCCCTCTCCAGCAACACATTACTTCTGAAGAGGGAGGCACACATGCTGAGTTACATATGTAAGTGAAACCATACTCAGAAAGGCTGGCGAGGCTGCTTATTTCCACCCCGTGTCACTTTTCTGTCAGAGATATTTCAGATATATTCTGTTGTCACACAGAGAATAGGGATCCCTGCAATGTATTCCCTTCTCAATTCGCTTTCTGGATCGAGCACAGCCTTTTCAAAGGAATAACAGATTTGACAAATTTATAACCAATATCCCAGGAGAACGTTAGGGTTTGGAACAGAAATATTCATACTTGAAGTTAGACAGTTTAGTTTCCTGCTAATAATTTTCTTCTTGGATACAAAGGAACTTGTTTTGTTTTGTTTTGCTGTTTGGAGCAAAGGGATGAGACACTGTTTTGACATTTATTCATAAACTGTACAGAAGCCCAGCTCAGAGCTGTGGCCATTGCCAGTCCTCGGAAATGCATACGGGTGCAATCTCCAGAGCTGCAAACCCGGGCTGGGGGAGAAGTGGCTCCTACGCTGCAGTGGAAATGGGTCAGCAAGCGGCGTCTCAGCTCTGCCGACCCTTGCGGGGAGCTGCGCCAGCCCTCCCACTCGCAGGTTGCTGCTTCAGCGCGGCCGCTCAGCACCAGAGCCGCCGAGCACTTTGCACTGATCCTGTAAGAAAAGGTTTCAAAGCAGCCGTGCAGGCAGATTCCCTGCACACCAGGATGAAACTCCACATCTGAAGCCTGGAAGTTTGTTCCTTCAACTCATCCAAGGGCTTGGCCCAGTGATCAAGCCCCCTTGCAGAAACCAAATTCCTGGACTAAGTAAATGTGATCAGCACATCATGTAATCATGAAAAGCAAACTCCCAGCTGAGACACAGATCATCATTGCACAGCATGAGCCTGTAAGTAACACAAATCCTTCTCTAAATGCTCTGCTACCCCACTGTCCCCATTGCAGCAAGCTGCCACTGCCGGGCAGGGGAGCTCCAGGAGCCAAACACCCAAGCAAGCAACACTGCGGCACAGCGAGGCAAGCTAAGCTCCCTGAGCAATGGGACTTGCTGGATGCTGGTCATGCCTGGTGCTATAAACCACTCTGAGATGCCAACAGTTGCTTCTGCAGGAGGCTGCAATGTTAACACACTGACACAGAGACTGTGGGTGCACTTCCAAGAAAACCTCATGTCTTAAACCCCACAGAGCTCTTTCTAAGAGCAGGTCTCCAGGTGGGCTTTACAAACCACGGTGCTACACTTCAGCAAAGCAACCTGAGCACCCCACAAAGGGTCACTGACAAGGATCGGCTTGGGGAACAAGCCCTGTGGGCAGCACACACAAGCCCACCTCGGACCTGAGACCCTGGCTCCCGTGCTCAAGGCCAGTGCACCGCATGGGAAGTTTAACCCAGCGCCAGAGCAAATCCACTTTTTGTGGGAACAGGGGCGTCTCACCATGGTTTGTGCTCCAGTGAATGCCTGTCTCTGAAATGTGTCCTTTCTATGGCAGGAGAGAGTCCTGCCTGCCCCACAAACCCTTTTTTTCTATCAATTTTGGCAGTCGCTGCTGTGCTTGCACACTGCCTCACCTTTGCACTGGCATTTGCACTCCCACTGCAGAGACCCACAGCCTGCTGTGGACCCTACCCCTGGCCACAGTGTGCAAACTGGGGCAGTTGGAAATAAGAGGAGGAAAAAGATGTTTATGGATTTTCCCCCAAATAAGAAAACCTTTCCCTCCACTTGGTGCTTGTCGCACTCAGGGCTACAGCTCAGAGCTTGCTTTGCCTCTTCTGGACTGCAGCACGTGTAGGAACCAGGGAAAATCAGGTATCAGCATCTCTCTGGCAGCCCCAGCTGGGCCTGGACCTTGGACATTCACCCCCTTTTCATTGACATCTGCTCCTGGGGCTCCATCTGCAGCGTAGGACAGTGGCGTGCCTATGGACATCCGAAACTCTTACAAAACAGAGCGGGAACCGGGGCATTACACATTTACCATCGGACTAAGCTGCCTCTCCCTCCTCTGGGCCAAACCAGCTTAGCTTCAGGCCAGCGGTCACGGGGAGACAGTGGTAGGGGTGAAAAGAAAAGGGCTTTCAGATAGTCCCATACATCTGTCACACGCGGCTTTTGCTTCCCTGTCATCCCCACCCCGGGTACCACCGGAGCTGCCTGTCCTCCCAGCTGCCGCCGGGGACTCAGCGGTCCAGCGCAGGCTTTGTTTCCAGCGATCAGGCAGGCCAGGCATGCAGGCAGCGGTATTTTTAGCCTCTGTCTCAGCTGCAGTGGTAAAGGTTAATACATCCCCTCCTCTATTTGTTTGAGAGGCTCCAGAGGAGGAACAGAGCCTCTTTCACCTACTTAAATGCAGCAGGAGGACAGAGGAGGTGGCTGACACATGTCTGCCCCCTTTCACACCCAGACAGCGCATCAGCTCTGCTCCCAGCGTTGTCTGATCACTGCAATTAGTGCTGGAAAGTAGAAGGAATGGTGAATACCTACTGTTGCCAGGTAACAGCATCCACCTTGCTGCCAGCCACTTTCATGAACCTATAGAAAACAGAGGAAGAAACCATATAAGCCCAATGTTGTCACAGGGGAAGTCCTAAAACAACCGATGCCCATCCTACATCACAGAATATCAAAGGCTGTCACCACTCTTACAGAGCCTTTCTAATGAAACCTTTGCATCCTTAGATAGAAAGAATAAATTATATTTAATACAAGAGCTTGTAGCAAGCACAGCTGAGAATAAGAGAGTGAAACAACTCACAGCAGAGCTTTGAGCATCATTTTGGGGCAGGTAGGGAGAGCTTTCTGAGCACAACAGCATTTCAGGAACAAGATCTTGGGGTATGTACTTAGTTTTATGACTGCAACAACTCTCAATAGTGATGAAAGAAAAAGTCTTAAATGTCTGTTTTAAAAGAATACACTTCTTCACCCAACTGAAGGGTGAATTTAAGCTAAGGAACTCCTCCTTGCCTGGACTCAAGCAAGGACTGGGAAAGTGGAAGAAAATGGAAGAAAAAACCAGCAAAGCTATTTGATGGAAAGATGCCACCTCCAGCTCAGGAAGCCCCTGAGCATTGGAGGATGGGAGGAAAGGCTGGACAAATACTGCTACATGCTTCCCTTATTTTGATGCTCTTTCTTTGGCATTAGCTGTTAGCAAACTGATGGGATTCCGACCTGGGTGCACTTGTGGTTTGTCCCATTCCTATGACTAACCACAGCACTTTCATGCACAAGGTTACCCTGAGTTATGTGTATGTATTAGTCTCCTGATGGCTGGTGACCCAACTATCTTACAGAAAATACACCTCCTCCAGACAGCTCCTATTGGCGTCAGACCCGAGGCTACGCAGGTGTCTCTGCTTATGCTGCTGATGCCAAAACCAAAGCAATTCCTAATCTTGGGGACTGTATGCAACCACCGCAGCAGCAGCCTCTAGCACAAGCTTGCTGCCATCCAAGACGTTCCCTCCCTGTTTCCCTGGTCCAGCAATCCAAACCGCACCTTGGAAAACTGCAGCTCCCACAAGGAAGCCCAAGCTGTTACTATATTCTTATGCTTAGGGACACAGATATAGAAACACATAAAGGCACGCGCCAACTGGACAGGCACGCTTTTCTGTTCCGTAGTGTAATGTGCGCTGGGTAGCCGATGCATTTTGAAAGCGCTAACGTATGCACGTGACAGGAGACATTGGCTTGAGCAAGTGAATGTGATGAGAAAGAAACGGATGCTGTATTGTCTCAGGCTGCTCTTTGATGCACGGGGATCCCAGGAACACAACAGGAATCACACAGCTGTCCTGACTCCACCGGGACACAGGGATGAGTGGCACTGGGTCCCGCGACCCCAACTCCCCCAGGACAGCCCCATGACCAAGGGTGGGGAAGGAAAGGGAAGGTTTGTGAGGAGACATGAGACCTTTTATCTGACCAGTTGTCATGGCAGGGAAGAACAGCAAGCTTTCCAGCACACGAGCCTCTAATCAGGTCTGAAACAAGAGCAGCAAACTTCAGGCTAAATATAGCTCGGAAACAATCATTCTGACTTTAAATTAATGACGATGGTCAATTATAGACTGGGACAAAAGGGCAGCTGGACCCTGTGAAGCATAAGAGGACACTGGCAAAGGCAGCGGTAATAAATCCCTGCGGACAGAGAGGGAAGAGATACAATTAGAAATGGAAAAACAATAACATGCTGTAAAACCCCACAGCACTGATGCACCCCTGATTCTGCTGCCTAGCAGTGCTGTGAGCTTCAGTTCCCAGGCTCGCCTTTCAGAAATGCTTTTACATCTCTCCTGAGGGTGAGGCCAGTGCCAGGGCGGTGGTTTGGGGATGGTTCCTCTCCAGCTGAGCAGGGCGAGGAGACCAGCTGGGCCAGCCACGGTGCAGCCAGAGGGTGCGAGCTCCCTGCAACTCACACGGGTCATCTGGGGAAAAAGGGATTTTGCAAATATTGCTATGGAGAGGATGCTGTTCTACAAAACTAAGTGTGCAGAAATATGCCAAAGGGATCAAAAAGCCTGGCTCCTAGGTTTTAAATGCTCAGGGACTGCTGCTTAAAGTGTAAAGCATGACGTGTACAAGCGTGAACTAATGAACTCTAAGCTGAAATTATGAACACAATCTATATTAGGTTTGAAGATCGATATATTGAAATTGGGTTTGAAGATTAGCACAGCTTGCTTTCTAACCTCAAATGCTTTATGTTCTGGCCGCAAATTAAGCCATCCTGGACTTTACTAAATCGTCTCTTCAGACTCAGCTTGGCACTCTCCACTCACAGTCCAAAACCATGAGCAGATTGAGCTCGGAGGACGAAGCTCTCGCCACTTCCATAGTGCCTACAGCCCTGCTGCAAACACACCCGCTACAGCGGACTTCGAGCAGGGACTGAAAAGCAAAGCAAACCCTTGGTATAACCTCCAGCATCCCTGGAGCAGCAGAAGCAGGACATCCATCTGTCCCATCTTCCACTTCTCTAGGAAGCTAATTGGCCTGTTGTTAAAAAGCTCCTGAGAAAATGTTGTTCTAGGACACAGGCATCACTCAGGCAGCACAGCGTAGACCAAAAGCAGGACAGAAAAGGCCCTGGCTTGCTTCGTGTTCCTCTTCTGTCTCCATAAGAGCAAAATAAATCAGTTAGTTCTGGTCATTTTCAAATTTTACCATAAAAGATGCATATGTAGCTCAAATTTTGCTTTCCATGTCTGTTTTTCTTTCTTTTTCCTTTTATTGAGATTCTTTCAGGATGAAGTTCAAAAGTTTCTAGTAAAACTTCAAGCCCTGCCTTAATGGTGGGGTTGCGCCTGGAGGACCCCAGATGACTTGGGCAACGGTCTCTACCCTCCAAAGGGAACCTAGAGCAGCTCAACAGCCAACAAGTGGTCCTGCACGAGCAAGAGATGAAAGCCCAGGGCAGGTGGAGATGCAGTGATGCACAGGTATCCGAATATCCTTGGCTTAGGAAGCAGATGTTACTAATCCCTTTATTCCTGTAGCACCTGTGCTGCTCAAACCACAGATTTTGAGGGCAATGAAGATCCATACGGTCCAAATGACCAGTGCTGGCACATTTTTATCTGGGATTTCCTGGACTGCGCGACGTCCATGTGTGCAGCGCAGCGCAGGCAGAGCAAACCAGACGTTTCCGGGAGGGCTCAGATCCCTGCACATGTGCTGCACAGATGGGCTGGGCTGGCGCAGTAAATCTGCCATTTTCCTACACATTGGCCTTTCTCTGTGAGCACCCATCGGCCGTGCAGTGCATGTGCAGTAAATCCCCCCCAGGAGCAGCGGGACAAGCTCAGCCCGCGCTGTGCAGGCAGTGGGGGCAACTACTGTAGCGATGTCCCGTAATTCAGATGGGTGCCAGCCCCAGGACATGCCTGTGCGGTATCCCTGGCTGGACTTCCACGAATGAGGAATCTGGGCAAATGTAAAAGTCCTCCAAATCTGCCGGGGCAGCATCTCTAGGTGGGAAAACAGAACATGTCAGAGGCCCGTGGAGGAACAGGAGCCTTGGGCAGGGAGTTCGTGATACTGAGGATGAGACAAAGCCACTGAGCTCTGGTATGTCCATCTCCTTACCCTTGCACCAGCCCATGTGCCAGTATCCTATGCCAGAATTACTACTTGTGGGGCCCTGCGTTGAGCTCGAACTGAGGCTCAAGCTTGCTTTTAAATAACCACTGAGAAAAATGTAATGTAACATTGATCAGTCACCCAAACCAGTTCACAGCGCTGTCCCAGAAATGGTAATACTGGCACAACCTGGAACAGCACCTCAGGTCAGGAACGAGCTGTGGGAGAGTGGGACAGGAGGGCTGCAACACCACGAGATGGTACTGACAACTCTATAATGTGAGACCGTGGCTCAAATCTGACCTCTCCCAGAGGATCTCCCATAGCCACATCTTCCAGGACCATAACTTTCACTGGAGTACGGGCACGTCTCTGAAATAGATCTCCTGTCCTGATTCAATACTTGCCAGTCATGGAGCACCTACTGCAACCTTAAGCAAATTGCTCCCATGGTTAATTAGCCTCCAAGTATGTTATTTCTCATCTGAATGTGTCTGGCTTCAGCTTCCAGCCACTGGAACTTCCTAGGCTTATTCCCGATACATTAAAGAGCCATCTGCATTTGGAAATCTCTTTCCCATGCAGGTAATTGCAGATTGTCATCCTTTAAATCATAAAAAAAAGTGATCCTGTAACAAAAAATGCAGCTGCACAAGGAGGCAAGTTACTGTTGCACAGGCTCCCGGGTGGTTTAGCATCATCATCTGACTCCTGGGTGCTGGACTTCACAAACATGGGTTATTTCATCTGTTACTCCCTGGAGTACTACAAAAGCAAACTGACACCCACCCCGCACCCCTCCCCGAGCCCCAAATGTAGGAGCAACACTGGCCTGCCTGTGGTGCCATGGTGGATCCCTAGAGCTGCGCTACAGATCTCTGCCCTTAGAGCCAACAGTGATGGGTAGAAATAGCCTTATGTCTGAATTGGTTGGTGAGGGGAACTAAGGCACAAGCTTCACTTACTCGTGTTTTCAGGCTCCAGAAGCACAATCAAATACCTGCAGCAGCAGAGACGGGCACTAGACCCAACTCATGTCACCTGCTGCAAAGACTTTGACCTGCAGTACCAGATTTCAGACAGGGATTTCACTACGGAGAGCAGAGCCTGGTGGGGACTATGTATAAATCTGCTGTTATATGGTATTCTCTCTCTGCTCAGCATTGTCTTTCTTCAACCAACCTGATCTACATTAGGGCTGCACAAGCCTTCCAGCAAAGAGGCCTTTATGTCCCAGACTGCCCCACCCAGCCTTGGCAATCTGCACTCCAGGGACTCTGGAGGTTGCATTTGGACCATGATGCTGCATTGCCACTGATGCTTTTTCCCACCATTGATTTGTCCAGTTCCTTTCTGAACACACACCTCTGGCCTCCACAATATCTTGTGACAATGACATCTACCATGCCATCGCATACCATGTGAAAAAGCTTCCTCCTTCCTTCCAAACTACTTTCTGCACAGTGGGAAAAACACCCCATTAACAGGCTCATGGGCCTCGATAACATTCCCTCTCAGCTGTCTGTTTTCTGAGCTGAAGAGGTACAGCCTATTTAATGTCTTCTCACGTGGAAGACATCACATACCTCTGCACATCCTTGCCTCCTCTCCCTGTAGCCCTCCTGGTTCTATTACATCTTTTCTGAGATGAAATGACTAAGATTGTAGATAGCAATCAGGATGAAGGTACACTATGTACTTATACAGTGGCATAATCTTATCTATGTCTTTTCTTACCCATTTTGTTCTTCCTATACAGGTGACTGTGATTTTGGCATTCCAGCTATCCAGATTTTCAGCAACAACTATCTTAACCCTTTCCTCCTGAAAGAGCAATAGCTAAAATCCTTTGCTTATATCTCAGATCCTTGACCCTGTTATATAACCAAATGCAAAATGCCTCATCACATTCTTCACACTTCATTTCAATGTATTTATGAATAGATTCACTCATAAGTTCAATGCTACCAGAGCTTGAGCATGCTGCCGTGACCTTCTCCTCCTCCCTTTGTATCATTAGTTTAATGTTGCTTGTCTTGTGGCTTCATTTTTTGCACAAAATTCTTGCTCTGAACCTATTCAGTGTCTCAGTACAGCCTGTGCCACAAGCCTTGCGGTAGCTTGCACAAGGGTGAACCTTCTGGCTGTGCTGACTGAGACACACTTGCCTCTCCAGCATCACTTAAGAGCCTTAGGCCAACACAGCAAGGACGCACTTTTTAAAGAAAGTCAAACAGCCAAAACAGAGCTTCCAAAAAATGCAGTTCTTATGAGTCCTCTGTGTCAGAGAGGGCAAAAGTCCTTGTCAGCAAGAGGACAGGCCAAATACCTATATTTCTTCCTGACACCCACCCAGAGTCTTTCCCTCTGCTGGATTCCACCTACTCCAGGCTCTGAGTTGCTCTTTCTCTTCCCTACTTGAATTTGAGCAAACAAGCTCTTTCCCCACACTGCCCTTGGCTGCTACTCCAGAAGAGGTCACAGACAGAAGGCAATGCCTGGCCCCACTGACGTGTGCTGACCTGCTCAGACAGCCACAGCCCTCTTCATCCTCGTGACAGCATGGACACAAGCCATGGGCAGTCATCATAAAAATGCTACCAAAGGCTCTCTCATTTTTAATGCCTTGATTTTGCTTTGGCCTCTGGCCGTGTTGGATCCCAAGGGTACAGCCTGTGTCATTTCATGAGCTATAAGCTAACACCTCTCTCTACCACATAAGCACCAACATGGAGACCTGGGCTTGGAGTATTTTATGAGATGCACAGGTCACCAGCCCAACCACCAAGCTCCCCAGGGCTGATTTGTGGATGCAGGGAGCAGGGCTGAGGATTGGTACAGGTTTTAACCTGACCCCTACCTGGGCTGCCCACAGATAACCAAGACATGATCTTCGTGCCCCTTCCTGACCCTGCCATATCCACAGCTGGCAGAGAGGAAGGGCTTCATCACCACTGACAAATGTGCTTCCTCACCTTTATAGGCTCCTTCCAGAGCACTGTGGAATGACATCATCACCAAAAGGAGCCAAAGTGACCCAGACGAGTGGTTAACTCTCCACAGATACTACAAACCAGGAGTAGGAGGAAGTAAAATCATGAAGAATGAGGAACTCTTGTGCCTTGCAAGGTGAGGACTGACACATGGGAGCTTCCTCACCTGCTGCTGCCACCTGGCCAGAGGTGCTGTGGCTCTGTGACCAGAGGGTGGACCTGCAGAGGTGACAGCAGCAGCAAGAAGGGGCCAAGGAGACTGGAAAGAGGGCAGACAGAAAGCCAAGGAGGCAGCAGGTCTGGTGGCTCTGAGAGCTGGGGGATGAGGAGGTAGGGAAAGGCTGTAGCTCCAGACAAGAAAGATTTTCACTTCTCTGGTGACTTCAGAAGGTTCAGGACCCAAAGTGGCCACAGAGCATCAACAACAGCCAGCCTAGCATGGACACAAATGTCTGTCAGTCCTTATCCTCCTGGCACTGCAGCTCCTGTCATGGTGGAGGTAACACCCAGACACTTGTGAGTGTCCAGTGACAAAAACTAGGCTATACCAGCTGAGGTCTCACAGGTCATGAGAGCCCCTAGCCAAATCTGCCCAGACATGCTGGCCTAAGTTTTGTACCAAATGTTCTGAGCTTTAACACGTTAGCATCTATTCATCCTAATAGCTTTCCCTTGTGTTTCTTCTCTTCCAGCACCGAACATGTGATTCAGTCATGCATTAACCTTTGTGTCTGATTCCTGATCTGCTGTTAAAATCTATGTTAATTCCTTAGAATCCCACAATTTTTTCCCCAAGCATATTCTGAGCAGTTCTGGGATTCCTGTACCCAAAGACGCAGTAGGTAGCTAACGTGGTCTGCTCTCCAACAGCTCAGGCTGCATGAATGGTCTAATTAACACCTCATCAAACTCAACTGTTGGTTGTGTCTGGAGAAATTCCCTCTTGCACCTGTGCATTCACAAGACACCATTTCTAGCCTCTCGCACAGCAGGCCACAGCTATCGGAGTAATGCTCCTTCGCTGCAGATCCCGTCCTTACATCAGCAGTAGTGGTCCTGGTCCAGCCTCCAGGACTGGCCAGCCTAGAGTGACACTGATAGGCTCTGTGGTTGCTCTGAGCCATTGCACCGTGCAGGGCGGTGCAAGACCTCGGGAGCCATAACTCAGTAGCGAAGGGTGTGCAAAGCCCGTGCTGATGTGTTTCAGGCAGGGCTCTCTCCTCTCCTCACCATATCCTAGCTCCATCATCAGAAAGTGCATACGTTTCACCCAGCACAGCTCAGTGTCACCTGCCGAAGGACAGCCTTTGCATTGGGACAGCACCGCCCCCCCCCACGTGCTGCAAACCTGTGCTTACCATCTAGCCTCTCCAGCAGACCCCAGAGAAAGGTGGGCACCTCAGGAGGGGTTCAGTCCCACCCTGTCCTGGAGGACAGGCCCTAGGATTGGGTCAGAACAGCCCTGGAGGTGTCCATCTCCCACCAGTGAGATAGACAGAGCCTGGTGCACAGCAGAGAGCAACGCCCAATTCATGTTGACACCACCATTGTTGCAGGACACGGTTTAAACATAAAGAATAATTTCAGCTTGGTTTCTTGAGATAACAGTTAAACAATAGACTACAATGTTTTGAACAAAGAGCCTGGAACAAGAAAATATAATTTTAGGTAATACTTCACAATGAGACTTTTCTCTGAGTGTTTCAGGACTTCAGGTAACTCTAGAAGCTTTCCTTGGAGAACATCTAACTCCAGGTTCTACTGTTGGAGATCACTCCCCGGGCCTCTCTGAGCTCTCCTTTCCCACTTCAGCTCATTTCCATTATTTCCCCACCAAAACCTGCTTCCTCACTTCGTGTAACAAGGCACTGCTTGGCTGGCAGACTAATCTACCCATCCCATCTTCTGCTCTGTGGTGTCTCTTCTCTCCCCTCCAGCCTTACTTAACACTTGAGTCATAATCTTCAGCTTGGCATACCTCTTCCTACCTGTTTGACTTCTGCTGTTCATCACATTTTTTAAAATAAGAGAAAAACTTTGCAGAGTTTGGATCATCAGGACTATTAACTGCACACACTTTATTCGCTCTGGAGCCTTCATCCTGCTGTGAGCACTACGTAGACCACTCATGGTTGTCTAGGAAAGCAGATGGCAGGCTTGCCATTGAGAGCACCTTCCTAAACTCCTTCTCCTCTCTCCTGCTTGCTGACTGTGTGGGGCTCATCCAGGATCCCGAGAGGCACGTCCTGGCCCTGACAGCCCCAGACACATGCTGAGCCACATCCCATTGACCAGTTCTGCGATGCTCCCGCAGAAGGCAGAGCTCTCCATAGCACTAACTGAGAGTACTGAAGAGACCTCAGAGAGCTGCTGGGAATGAAGCTCACACTGTCAAGCAGCTTAGGCACTGGGGTTCGTTTATTTGTCCTTTGGCAACTCCATTTCCAAATACTGCAAATGAGCGTTTAGCCCTTTGTCTTTGTGTAACCAGACTTATTCCTCCTCTTTACGCCCTGCCTGGTAATAATGGGATCTTTATGTGGAAAGACAAGCAGCTCTTGTCTCACAGGACCACATGGGCTGTAAGGCCATGCAGGTCCGTGCTGCTCGCCATGAGCTGCAGGCACCAGGGTTTGGAGTGCAGGACACAAGGTTTCTCCATGGGAGAGAGAAATCACTTCGAGTGCCGGTGGACCAGCATCACCCTGGCAGGCTGGGATGGCAGCAGAGAAACAGCATGTAGCTTGGAGAGCAGGCATGCTCGTAACAGCTCTTTCAGAGCAGTGTGGGGGTCTGGAGAGCCCCCACCATCCTGTCACCAGGGCTGTTCAAACCCTAGCTCTTACCTACCTTCCCTTTCATTCGAGATGGTGTTTCTGCCATCTTCTCCATCAGACTGTACGCTACAGCCTCGCTCCCGGGGTTGCCGTCAGTCAAAGCACAGCTCCAGCAATGCAGAGCCGCCGGACCACCCCGGCCGAGCGACTCGGCTCTTCCGACCCCTCTTCCCTGGGACCCGGCTGCGGCGCACGAAGGGCAAACGCAGCAGTAGGACTTCCCTTTCTCTAAGAGCTTCTTGGCTCTCATCCCTGTTGTTTTCCTTACTCAGACCGCTCCTCCTGGCGCTAATAGATTTCCTGCTGATCAAGGCTACTACAACATTTTGTAACTCCCCCTGTGCCGCTTTCACCATGCCGTACCGAACGCAGGGGCTTGGGCAAGCGATGTGCCGCGTGGCGTCGGCGGCAGCCGTGGTGTGGGCACAGGGGCTGCTCCCCTACTTTCATCAGCGGGAGGGATGCTGGCGTCGCAGCTGGTTCAACCAGCTTTATGGTCTCTTTGTGCTGCTGCAGCAGAGCTGAGAATCTGGCCCTGGCTCCCTCCCCGCCTCGCCGGGGACTGCATCAGTGTGCTGTTTATTGTTTCTGCCAGATCATTCATGCAGATGTTAATGAATGCTAGACCCAGCTTTGCTCCCAGCAGAGTCCCTTCCACACCTCCCCCTGCCCAGCCCTCTGCACTGGAGTTTCTGTTTACAGTCCTGCAGGGAATTTCCACTCTGCTGCACGGTCTTCGAGCCGCACAGTCCCAATTCCTGCTGCCAGCAGGCTCCCACACCTCCCTGGTTCCTGTAGCTGTCCAATGTCACCTCCAGGTGTCTGTGTCCCTCACTGTCACCATTCCTTCTCCACCTCCAGCCTCCACAGGCTAGAGACACGCCAATTCTCCTAGGAGGGAGCAGAGGGCTCGGCCAGTGAAGAAAGTTGCTACAGGTTCTTCCTCTGCACAGATGGAGGAAGCACAGGGAGAAGTCACCAAATGGGAAGAGCAAAGCAATTTGTCCAGGAGGGCTCTGAGACCACACCTACACTGGTAAGCGGTGCCAGGACCCACCTCCTGGCCCTGCAGCCCATAGGCATGCACCGGCCCCACTGCGTTATCTTCACATCCCAACAAGGTGGGCACCTCAGTCTGCCTATAATTGGGAAACGCTGGGAATACTTGGGAGAGTGTTTATCAGCCCAGCCCCAAATCCCACCAGGGGCCTCTGCAGAAGTTTAGCAGCACAGACAACCACATCCCCAAGCCGCTGGTGCTGCGGTGGCTGAGCTGCACAGAGCCTCGCTGTCCTGGCAGCTGTTGGACATTGGGAAGCCAAAGAGCAAGTCTACCTGCTGCAGTACAGGGCATCAGTCTCAGGAGGGGTTTCTGATCTCTTCTTGATCAAAGCAACATCACTTACCCTTCCAGGAGAGCGATGACGTTCTTTCTGGGCCTCCCTATGTTCGGCCCATAGAGGTTTGCTCTGGAATAAGTGCGGATAAGCTGCAGCAGGCTTCTCAGCTGGATGTAGTCCTTCCCCAGCTGGCTGCCATTCACCGAGCGGCCGATCAGGGTCCGATAGTTATTGGGCTCTGGGAAAATAAAAATAGACAAGCAAGGCTTGCCAGCTCTGCTCCTTCATCCGTGCTTCCGGAGAGAGACACACAGCTCACATGCTGTCGCACAGCTTGAGCTCTGCAGAGCTGCCTGCCTGCTCTGTGGAGCAGCAGAAGGAGCCTCTGAGGAGTGGATGAGGGCCATCGTTTGCTCTCCTGTGCCAGCGTCTCCTCCTGCACCCCTTTTGCTGTGTGAAGGACCCGCACCTTGGCGTCATGCTCTTGTCCCCATAGGGTCCCCCACTTCCCCTGGCACTTGCAGCCACCGTACAAGTCCATACAGCTGCTGGTCTGGCCACCCCAGGACCGGCTGTGCCCAGCAGCTGGGCCAGAAACATTTCGTGTGCTTAATACCAACTGATGGAAACGTCCAGCTAAGGTGCTAACACATGCCAGGTCCGTCTTAGAGATGGTGCTGCCTCATAGCAGGGGCCTTTAAACCCCTCTGAAACTACATAGGCAAAGCATCCTAGGATCTGCAAATATCCTCTTCCAAAAGGGAATACCTTTCTGCTCCAGCGAGCTCCATTCCCGTGGCTCTCCTGTTCCCACACTCACCGTTGCCCAGCTCCCAGGAGATGTTGTACTTCTTGCTGGCACTGTACTTCAGCAGGCTGAGGGCGTTGGAGCTGTTCCAGGAGTTGTTGGGATTTCGGCGCAAAGCATTCAGTGCAAAGATCAGGTGAAGGCCAGAGCAGTCAGCAAAGTTATAGAGTTTGTCTAGAGACCTGGCTGGGAAGAAACAAAAAACAGTTTGTAATTCAAATGAAAGCTAGTTCCAGGGAGGTTCAAATGATCCTGCTGTCCATCAGATCTTGCCTTCTGTGTAGGATGAGCCGGGGTCAAATGCCATCCCCGCGACATCTGTAACCACAGAAATGCACCTGACCTTTGAAACCAGGATAGGATTCCAGGTGCGGGCTCATGTCCTTCCAGCATGAAACTTGGATGCCCTCCACCACTGTGTCACAGCTAGGGGCCATGTTACCAGAGACAAGTGACTTTATAACATCTCTTTTCATCTGTTCTTGGCAAGGAAAGTTCAGCCTTTCCTGTGCTTATCCTGCCTTGTATCTCTTTCAGAGCAGATCCCTGCAGTGCCTGGGGAGCAGAGGGGGAAATCACCACCCCAGGGCTGCCAGCTCACGGCCACCTCTCCTGCACGCCACCACAGCCTGCTCTCTGCTCCCACAGCCCCCTGTGCAGCAACCAAGCCCCAGCAACAATCAAGTAGAGCCTCCAAGGTGTGCACCACGCACCCAGCTAACCTCTGCTCCGCACACAAAGAGAGGAGCTTCGTGCCACCCCTCGAGCTTGGGGAGAGAGGAGGGCTCCCTGCCTGGTGACAGCCTGGCCAAGCCCTGCTGCTGGGGCTCCTGGGGTGCCGGGCTCTTTGCAGGATTCGTGTGCTACCTGCTGGCCCCAAAGCTCCCCGGCTGGCATCTCCCCTGCCGTGCTGTGGCCTTGACGAGCAGTGGGACACCGGCCAGCAGCAGAAGTAGAGACCAAAGAGCGAGCTGACCCACTCTTCAGGGAGGAGTGACATTAGCACAGGGCGCTGCTGGGAGAGCCAAAACACTTAATGCCTTTTTTTGCTTCAATCTTCCCTGTAAACTCAAAAGCAATAAAATGCCTGACGAAGGTAATGCCAGCATTAGCAGGATACAAACTCACGCGACAGCAAGAGAAGATTTGGTTAGAGTAATTAGATAACTGTGGTGTTTTCAATCATCCCTGCCTGTTGAACTGCATCCCAGGACACTCGGCGAGCTTCCTGAAGCAGCCTCAGGGATGCAAACACTTAACCGCGAGGAGCCACCGGGAATGGGGAGGTTCCAGGGGGCTGGGGAGGGCAGACCGAGGGCTCTGCTTTCAGAAGAGGGGAAGGAGGCGCTGGGGAATTACAGAGTAGCCAGACCGGCTTCAGGTCCCAGAAAAATACTTGGACAAATAATCAAGCTGCTTGTCAGCACTTACAAAATATAAGGAGATGATCAACAGCCACAGGAATGTGTCAAGAACAAATCGCACTGAAGCAATCTACTGACAGGAGAGCAGGGCTTGCGGGCAGCAAAGCAGCCGTTCAGGTCTTATACCTTGATGGTTTTTAAGGCTTTTGACACGATTGCACATGATGCTCTCTCTGGCAAGTGAGGTAACCCTGATCTAGACTGAACTGCAGTGAGAAGTACGCACACCGAGAGCAGCTACCAGTAATGTGCTGTTAAACTGAAGGGTCTAGGCAGCCGGCTCTGGCTCTCTTTACACATTTCCAACAAAGAGGGGTACAAAGGAGTGGAGGATACTACATCGGACTTGCCATGGCACTATGGTGATAGCACGCACCAACGCGGCCAAGGGAGCTGAAGGGGATGGAGAGGAGGCGACCACATGCTCAGGGAATTGCTCTCAGCCCAGGGGCGATGCTCCGAAGTTCCCTGTGCCCGCACTGCTGGACCAAGGTGCAAGTGAGACAGTGACAGCCAGGAGCTGCTCGCTCCGGTCGGGATAAGCTGCTCACAGCCTGTACGGCTGTGTTTATTCTGTCGCTTTTCCTGGTCACTGAAAGCCTCGGTGAATACAGAGCCAGCTCTGAGCTCTGAGAAGAATAAACTTATTTTAAAAGCAATGTTTTAAGGAGGGTCAAGGAAATAAGCTAACTGAATAGCTAACGTTTAATGGAATACAGCAGTGTCATGGAACGGAAAAGAAAGGAAAAATGTGGAAAAGAAATTCCTAATCCCTTTCACAACCTTTTTCTAATGCTACTGGGTTTTTTGAGTGAAAAGTAGCTGAATTAGATTAATCTAATGTATTCATCCCACTGGTTCAGGCACATTAGCTGTTTTTCTGGATGTTTAGTGAATTAGAGACAGATACAGTTAGTTAATACTCATTTACTTCAGACCTCCAGGCAAAAAGCTGCACGTGAAACGAGACTCCTACAAAGAGGATAAGATAGACACATAAATGACAACATGAAGATAGCAAAAAGGTGTTACCTGCAGTTCCCCTGCTGGAAGTGAAACCTTTTCGCTGGTGCAAAACAGTTGTAGTTCTTAAGTACTACAGGAGGGGATTTGGTTCATGTTTAGGAGCCTCTGCAGAGGACTGGGAATTGATTTTCCATGCATCCACCGGAGGAAACAAGCCGTCTGTTTATCCCAGTGCAGGGCCTGCCACTGTGAAATTATATTTTCCCCATGACACTTATTTTGTTTCCATGCGCCTGGACACAGAGATGCCACGTGTATTTCATGTTCTGCCATGACTTTCCGAGCTGGAAACCTCAGTGATCAGGGGAGAGAGCTAGGAGAAACACACAGACGTCGGGGGGTTGCTGCTGCAGGTTTCCAGTGGTCTCCCAGCACACAAACCGACCTGCAGACTGCAACGAGGCTGCAAAGAGCAGAAAACTACTAATGAATCTATCTCTGCATCAAAGCAGATTGTTAATATGGCACTCGTGGTATCAAGAGTATCAGGTATCGAGCGCATTTATCTCCTTTATCCTTAGCAGCTCTCTAAGGATGGTGGCAATCTGGAAGCACCAGTGACTCTAGCAGAGCCTTGATGACCAGTTTGCACAAGATGCCCAACTGTTAGTGGTTAAAGGGCATGTCTGACCCCTCCTGAGGTGACTGCCTTAAACTGGACATCTCTGTTGCAGACAGCTGTGGTTAGACGAGAAGAGTACTGTCATGGGTGGCTAAAGCACAAACAGAAGCATATTTAGAAGACCTCGAGTGATGTCCAGCCCTCCATAAGTACAAACAGGACCAAAAGAGAATGCTATAAATATTTTACTGCCATGACTAGGGATGGCCACATTACTTCTGAGTAATGAGAACATGAAGAATCGCAGTATTATTAACAGCTGGCTGAAACTCACTTTGAATTCTGGATAATTGCACTGTTTTTTCTTCATCAAACACAGAAAATCTTCCAGGAATTTAACCTTTCCCCAGCTAACAGATCATTAGGCAAGGCTTTCACAAAGCATTTCAATAGAAAAAGCCATTGTCATACCAGAATGAATCTTAATAGAGCAGAACTGGATTTATAAGACGTTCTCCCTGCCCCTTCTCCCCCTCCGCCCAGTGCGGAGATGCACACGCTCAGCGCTCGCGTGCCCCTGAGCTCAGGGAGGAGGAATAAAGCAAAAAAAGAGGAAAAAAAAAGTGCAAGGATGCTGACAGTCAGCTTCTGCCACTTACTAATGCTCATGTAGCTGGAGCGAGGCTAACGAAGGCAGCGACTCGGTGCTCCGATGCCTCGCGCCCAGCGGCAGTGCTGGGCTGGCGGGTCTCGGCGGGGCCGGGCAGCTGCCTCGGGGGCTTTGGGGCTAACGGCAGCCAGGAGGCAGAGACAGAGGCCCCACGGCCCCGGCACAAAAAAGAAATCAGAAGATATTTGGTCCTTCTCAACCTTTTACATCCTTGGTTGTGGAGGCTTGGACACATCTGGAGAGTGAATACCGCCCGACCATGCATGGCTGGGTGGCCGCCAGTGAAGATCTGCTCGCAATCCTGCCCTCGGCTGAAGCTCTGCACAGGAATTAAAGATTTTGGCTGTTCACATGGATCTCTCACCCTGCACAGAGGGAGATAAACAATTTCAAAATGCAGGAGAAGGTGTCTATGAGGCCACAAATGGTGGCAGGGTTCATGGGACAAGTATGTCCTTTGGGATTCTTTCCCATTATTCTCCTTTTTATATGAGGCTAAATTTTAAAGTTCTCTGAAAGATGGATGGCACTTAACTCTGTGGCATGCCAACACAAAATCTGAGGCACATTAAAACATCTCTGGCAGCTTAAAATAATTGGAAAGACTTTCCAGTTGTAGTTACTGAATTAAACATTATACTAGAGACTTTATAAAGAACATAGTATTGACTGCCATTTGGTAAGAGGGACAGTTCAATAATCTCCGGGTTTGAAAGTTTTCCACATTTTTTATTTTGTTTCAGGAATTTTGCTTTGGCAGGGTTTAGCACGAAGAGTGGAAACTCTTGTGCACGCCG
The DNA here is from genome assembly GCA_009819775.1 of Phoenicopterus ruber ruber. Classification (NCBI taxonomy): domain Eukaryota; kingdom Metazoa; phylum Chordata; class Aves; order Phoenicopteriformes; family Phoenicopteridae; genus Phoenicopterus; species Phoenicopterus ruber. The sequence goes on along the minus strand of CM020221.1, from coordinate 25,069,818 downwards.
AGATGGAGGCTGAGATCAGCCAGTGGGCTGAGGGGTGGCGGGGCATGGCACGGTGTGCCGGGGGCTTTCGTAACTCTGGGAAGTCAACCAGGAGGACGGGAAAGAAGAGCCTGTTCTCCTGCTACTCCCACCGTTCACCACGTCTGTCTCTTGCACGTACATTGCATGCCAGTGCCGAGGAGGACGGGGCGAGAGCCGAGCACGGAGCGGGCAGCACACACCGCACTCCCCAAATCTGCAGGTTAGCTGAGAGACCAAGCAAATGCACAACAGATGAACCCTTCTGTTGATAAAGCAAAGAAATACAGTTCTAGAAATAACGATTTCAGCTAATCACGAGTATTGCTCGGCTCTGCATTCCCCATAAATTCTCAGCAATGCCTGGAGCGTCCCTGCAAACAGCTCCGGGTGCCAGCACCCAAACCAGCAGCATCCCCTGCCCCTCGAGCAGCCCGCAGGACTCAGCGGAGGGAACGGGTTGGGAAAGACCTGGCAAAGAGCAAAGAGAAGCCCAAAGAGCTTTACAGGGAGGGGGCAGAAAGGGCGGTACAGAGTGTTCAGACAAGAGATGAGTAAGATGGCTGGCGAGAGCAATGAATGGAAAAAGAAAGGTATTCCCACTTATAGAAGAACAAGTGGGTACACGGAAAAATTATTTACAAACAAATTGCCACGACAGTCAGCTGAATCCCATTTGCACTGGCTCTCTTGGGCTGAAAATCCTCATAAAATCACATGTGTGTGGCAAGGATTTAATGTTTTCTTAGCAAATAAATATGAATCAGAAGATACGCAACAGGCGATCAGAGTAACTCCAGACCCATGGGACAGGTCTGCAAAACTGGCTTGAAATCTTTCCATGGATTCCATCCCCAGTCACGGTAGGGTTTCAGACAGGGAAACCAGAACCCCCATCCACAATTTGCGCAGTTAGAGCACCAAAGAGTAGCCTTCACCGTCACTGCAATTCAGAGGAAAAGCAACATCCCACACTGTCCGTATACACTGTAACATCCAGCTTGATCCACGGGATCATGGGAGGATTTTCTCATTCTAGCTGTATGCTAAGCCATTCCTTCAAAGTTGCTGCTTAAAAAGAATTTTAAAGATTTCGAGGCTACCAAGAAACGCACACAGTTGCTGGAAATTGCATTCTAATGATGACCACCCCAGCTGGGAAGCTGTTTGGTTTTAATTCAGTCTTCTGAAGCATTTTGCTATGCAGTAAAACCACACCGTGTAAAGATGCTGAAGAATTCCCAGGCAAAATTGCTGGCAGGAGGGAAAAGTTTGCTCGCCTCAGACACACGTTTCACCTGAAATGCTCCCTCTACCTGGTCAGGCTCCCGATTTCCCCCGAAGAGGATAGAGGTGTGCAGAACCATCCCTTGCTCTCGTTTACTTCCCAGGCTTCCTTATTGCTCTACAGGGGAGCAAAGGCTGGGGGCGTGCTGCGTGCGGGGAAGCGCTTCCCAAGGCAAGGTGCAGCGTTGGAGGTCTGCTCTGAGTGACAAGAAGTGCTTTGGCAGAGCCTAACGGTGCTATAGAAAAGGGATCTAGGTTAATCCCATCTGAAGAATACCTGAAAGTTGGAGGAACTGGCTTTAATACTGCCAGCCAGTAAAGAAACGCTGCGCGCTGTGTGTTAATGAGAACCTGGATTTTATATCCAGCTGGATGACAGATGGGGGATCTGGGGCTATTCCCCCCAGAGTATCGAGGGGGCCTTGTTCCAAGGGAATTGTTGTCATCATCCCTGGTCTTTAAGCAGCTGAACATCGACCCTCAATATTCATTCAAGTCTTTAACTAGATTTTTCATTTCACTGCCAACGCAGAGGTGATTATGCTGACCACGTGAGCTAGGTTTAGTCCTTAACACCACCGTACAGAAATAGCAGTCTGGGGGCTTGGTGTCAATCTCTCGCCAATAAGGAGCTTGGCCGGCAGCCATGGATTGTGGGCTGAGTTCCCAGCTGGCATATAACTTGGAAGACAACCACGAGGTCTGGGTTCAATATCCAATTGCTAAGGAGTCTGGCTGACAGCCTCATTTTGTGGAATGAATCCCAAATTAATATAATGCTTTTGATACCAGACAAGGGGCATGGCCCGCTTCCAAATGCTGTACGGGCTCAGATAAAAGCGTAGGCATTGGGTTCAGTGTGTAAATGGTATCGAGGTCGGATAACAGTCAGGATTGGGCTTAATCCTCAGATGGTGAGAAAAAGGAATGAGCCCTGAGCTCTGCCTTCATGCAAAAAAAGAGCTCAAACGAGCAGAATAGCTCTGTTTTCAATCCTCGCATGGTAAAGAGCTCACAGGACAGTAATGGTTTCTAGGAACAAGTGTAAATTGACATGGAGCTTCAGAAGGGATGTGGGATCTGGGTTCAATCTCCAAATGCTGTAAAGCTCAGATAATGGCCAGAGGGGCAATTTCCAAACCCTCTGTTCCAGCCTGGTGCCTGGGAAGGAACCAAGATCACATTACAGCTAAGAAAACTGCTTTCTTCTGCTGCATAACTTAAGATGTTTTCCCTTTTGGATCAGGACGAATCCAGCATCTTCTAAAGTTTCGAAGGAAAATGGAGATGGGCAAGGAGAGGGCTACAGGTCTGAGCAGAGCAGAAGAACAGAGCAAGAGCAAATAAGACTCTGAGCACCACCTGCCCTTGCGCACCTTGTTGGCCACCCCAGATCACTGGGCTTGAGCCATGGAAACTGCTCCAGAGAAAACACGGGTACAGCTCATTAGCATCCTCAGTGCTCCACAGCGGCTGCACCACTGGGCGTCCTCGGGGCCTCTGCAGGAGGCAGCTCACCCCACCGAGAGACGGCGACAGCCTGCGTTGCAGTTACTTCGCACTGACACCGCCTGCACAAAGGATTGGTGTGAAACAGCGTGCGCAGCAATCACTCGCTCCCACTCTCATAGCTCACTCGTGGAGTAGCCTCCTGACGCAGCCAGGCTAGTTTGCTTGGAGTCGTTCCCCTTTGTAAAAAGGAATGCAAAGTGCAAATAAAATGTATATAAAATATTCAAATACTACTTTAGGTGGACATTTAAAGTTGGTCTGTTATGTAGGAAACCCTTCCAGGATGAGGTTTTATCAAAAGCGATATTGTTCCCATGAAAAGTTTCAAATTTGATAAATAGGCACTATCACCCTTCCCTTGAGGAAATCCTTTCAAATCTAATTCTGGTCCCTGGGACTCTCAGCTGTATCTCCAAAGTCTGAAGAGGATGGACCGCAGAGGACAGGGCCTGATCGCTGTGGGTGCTGCTATAACAAGCTGAGGTTTGTAAATCAGCCAGACTCCTGAGCAGCAACTGCAAACTTGGGGTAAACCCCCCCAAAACACGCTCTCAGAGCAGCAACTACCCATTCCTAACGACCAGGGGTGCTGAAGACAAGCCCCGTCAGCACCGTCACCCGCACGGGCAGTGGGCACAGCCCAGCGTTTTGCTCTTTACCCTGTGCAAAGCGACAGCGTTGGGGACAGGTCACAGCCCGTGCTACAAAGCCGCCTTCCTCCGGGCTTTACCTAGGCACATGGAGGGAGCAAACCCGCCGGGCTTGGGAACACGGCTGCAGATATAACCCAGCTCCGCTGCCAGACCGTTTGCTGACAGAATGACTGTTTTATATGGCTATAAGATCAGCTATAAGCGCAGCTGTCTGAAAAGCAACAAAATCTATGATGTGTGTTTCTAAATCCAATGACAGCTGGCAGTGCTGCGCTGCAGCTCATTCCTTCTTTTACACAGTTTAGCTAAAACACTTCTCTGCGATCGCCCCAATTTATCAACAAACATCAGTTTCTGGAACAATTTAAAAGCATTCCCAAATAGGCAAGAAGTGGTCAGCTCTTGAAGCACTCAGCGATCTGCAGGCTCCCAAATAGGCAGGCAGCTGGAGATGGATGGGGACGGCCGATGGGAGGACGGAATGCCCTCCCCAGCTGCCTCTCAGGGAGGACGGGGCTGTGGATTGCATCGGGATGGGGGGCTTTGAGGCGGGGGTACCTGGGCAGCTGCAGAGCATTACCCACGGGTGGGGGGAATGGTGATTTGTATGGTTTAAAGCTGGCCCAAGGCACAAACGTGAGCCATTTCTGTGCCGCCAGGGAGGAGAGGTGACTTGGTCCCTGCGCGGTGCTGCTCCCCAGGCAAGAAAGCCATTGCAGAGGGGGATCTCCTTGTGCAACCAATTCTCACCTCCCAGGCGTGGGAAACCCCATGCAGCCCAAACCCACACAAGTGCGTACAAGATAACGCCGTAGCTTGCTGTACAGCCGTACACTGTAACACGAGGCAGAGCAAGAAGACACAAGGGCAGGTACCACGCCTGCCCCACGCTCACCTCCTCCTGCGGCTGCGGGGCAGTGCCTGCGGGGCAGACAACAGCAGCTGTCACGAGGACCCCCTCCCCTGTGCATCACTTGCTGCTCAGGCAAGCTGCATCCACATCGTTCTTCCAAGGTGCCACAGTTGCAAGGCAGAGGTTTTCTTTATAAATGCTTTTTCTCAACAGCACCTGAAGCGCTAACACTGCATCAAGAGGATGGGTGTTTTCAGTGCGTTCCTGCAAAAAGTGAGCTGGACAGCACGGGCTGAGCAACACCCTGCGCACATGCTGCATGGCTAAACTGGAATTAAAGATTTACAGGTATGAAGCATGTTTTTAACATGCTCATTTAATCCCAGTAAAATGCTTAACCCAGGTAAGGTGTGCATCCAGTTCACCTGTTCCCTTCAGCCCGGCCAGCGGCTCCCATACTCTGTTTTTGCTGCCTGAACTGCTGTCACGTGGCAGACGCACGGCTTGATTCGGAAGAGCCTCGCGCAGGGGTGCGAGCCAGACCCACCCGACAGCATCCCCGGCGCCGCAGAAGGCGCAGCGCCTTGTACCGGACCTCTGCCTCCCACCCCCAGGTCTCTTGCTGCTGCGGAGAAGAGTGACACTGATCAGTCATGCTAGGGCGCTGAAACACCACATCGGGAACAAAGTCAAACTGAGGACTTTTTAGCATTGCCAAACCCCAACATTCAAAAATCATGAGTCAAGCTCCCAAAAATTATGGGACTGTTTTCAAAAATTTTGGGTGCCTTTATAAGACATTTTTAAGTCCTTCTACTACCAGGAGAGCTAAAATCTGGCTTGTTTTTTTTTTTTTTCCTTTTAACAGCAGTTGATGTGCAGCAAAACAATCGTTTTACAAGTTGTTTGCGTTGGCCTCGCTTCCTGTGGGTGGGGGCCGCGGCCGGCGGCCAGGGATGGCAGGGCACACCTGACGCCCCTCGCCGGCGCTGCAACGGAGATGTTCTGCGTTAAGCAAGGATCTGCCCATCTCCTCTTACAATCCCTAGCTATTTAGAGGGAAAACACAGAATTCACAAAAATCAGGTGCTTCATTTTATGGGTGTGAGTCAACGCTCCCTATCGTGCGAGGAGCCGCAGCCATGGTGTGCTGCTGAAAACCGCCGATCCCAGTCCCCGGCCCATCCTCTCCTGCCTGCTGACCCCGTTCTCGCCGTCGGCCGTCCCTGGCTGTTCCCGCTCGGCGGAGCAGCTGATTTCCCTGGGAGGAAGAGGGAGTGACTAGGGCTCTTCGCACACTTTGTGAGCTGGGCATCTGGTATTTTTCAAAACTCTAAAACATTTTAACTGAAAACTGTCCTGAAAAAAAAAAAAAGAAAAGAAAGAAAAAAAAACCCAACCCAACCAAAAAACAACGCACAAAACCGGAAATGTTTCAATCTGAAATCCTTAATTAAAACCACACTCTTTAGTACATAAAGAAGGAAGTTAAAAAAGAAATGTACTTTTGCACATTACAGACAGCATTATAATAAACACAAAGCACTGCCAAGAAAGAGGCATTTTCAAGGCTAAAGTAGATGCCTCCAGCTGCACTCAAATAATGTCAGAGGGCTTGTCCACATTGCCGAGTGTCATTGCATTTGAACGCGACAGCGAACAACCAAGCGAGGCGGATGAGGAAGACGGCAATTATTGGCGCAGACCGTTAGCGCTGCAGCAAGGACCATAACCCGCTGGGGTCTGTGAACTCCTCCGACTTCCCACAGATCCCAGACCCTGGTCTTAATCTGTAAAATATTTGAAGGAACTGGCCCTGGCTCTTCCTGCTCCTCTCGGCTCGCAGATACGGCTCAGCTGGAGGGACCCGGTTTGGCAGGAGCTCTCCCCAGCTAATCTTTGGGGGAATCTTGTACCAAAGCACACAGGGTGGAGTTTGAACCTGATTTTGGAGGCGCAGATGAATGGCCGGAAAAGGCCGGCGTCATCAGCCCGACGTCCCGCGCTGCGCAGCCTGCGATGCACACAAGGCGTGCAGGAGTCAAACCCAGTCCCTCAGCAGGACAGATCAGATCTTTTGTAAAGGTATCCACCGCCGGCTTAAAATTTGCTGCAAGTGTGGAAATCAGCCTATCCCCATGTAAAATGTTGCTGTTATTTAATGCCCGTGGTCAAAATAGGCATCTGGCTTCTAGTCCAAACTTACCTGTTTTGGCCTTCTAGTGACTGGATCTTGCAATACCCCTGCCTGCTAGGTTTTTGTTTCTTCTGGATAGCTCAAGACTAAGATCAAGCCTCCTCTAAATATACTTTCATTAAGCAGCATTTGTTGCAATTCTTCAGCATCTTCACAGTAATGCAAGTTCTTCCAAGCTTCCAACCTTCTGTAGCTCTTTGCTGCCCTACAAGTCTTACCAAGCTATGTCAACAAACCGCTGCTGCGCGTGACATTTAGGATCTCATGAAACAACTGATGTGCTGAGGGAGGACAGGTCTGCGCAGACTCCTGCTCCTCTGCACCACTCGTGGAGCCATGCTCGAGTGCCTGCTGCCGGCAGCCCGGCGCTGCTGCCCAGGCAAGATGGTCTTAGGATGCTGGAAAAAGTAGCGTCTGGGTGAGGATGGTTGGTACCTCTCCAACCTAGAGAGAGGTCTGGAAAGCAGGTCTGAAGGAAGCCACTCACAAAAGCTAGTGAGTGCCCTGACACCAACTGAAAGCTTGGGATGTGGCTAAGGGAAAGGGAAATTGCAGCAGGCTCAGAGAAAAACTCTGAGTGAGAATAACAGGGCAGCCTTCTGATCATATTATATGTCTGCACATAAAAGCCAGGAGAACAGAGAATAAACAAGACTGCTTTAAAGCCCTCATATACAACTACAGCATTTAGCCTCACACATGCTTCATGGAAAGACATCTTTGGAGGGGAATACTGGTATGAGAACATGTAACTTGTTTAGGAAACAGAAAAAGGAAATAAGAAGGGGTTTTTTTGTATGAATAATACTTTGGGGTTCAAGAAGAGGTGAGAACAGACTCTGTGCATGTCCCTAGGGACAGAGAAAGAGACAAGGAGCACAGGAGATGTCCCACAGAGCTCTATTAATCAGAAATAGGACACAGATGACACCTTTTTGAGCATCTGACTGAAGCAGCCAAATAATTGGAGTTGGTAGGAACAGGTAATTTTAACTACCCTGGCATCTGCTAAAGACAGAGCAGGGCAGGTCCCAGACACACCAAGCTGCTGGAATGTGTGGGGAAAAGTTGCTCTGGAGAAGGGAAAGTAGCAGGGGAGGGGACGTTTATTACTTGGATATTATTGATACAGAAAGTTGATTAATAGTGCAAAACTGGAAGTAAATTTGAATGCAAGTGGTTACAAAACCATAAAGTTCAGCAATTTAAGGCAGCAAAGGAACAAGAACAGCAGATTAAAGATAATGTATTTCAAAAAAAGCAAATTTGAACAAATTCAGGGCACAGGTCAAGAGGATCTCTGGGGAAGGGAGTTTAAGACAGCATTTCCCAACCAGTGAGACATGGAGAGGCAACAGCTGTGCTGTGGGTCCAGGGGAGAGAGCAGCAGAAAGAGCAGCAGGAAAATACCCTGCAAATACATACAAATAAGGAAAAAAACAGGAAAATATCAATCCGTAACTCAGTGCAAAAGAATAAACAATGTATTGACATACAGACAGCTCTTTACTTCAGTTTTCATAGAAACTATTAACCGTGACATGGCTGTTAATTACGTTAATTTTAAGTGTGAAACAGAAGCAGACCTGAAGAGGGAGGAACAGATGAAAGATGAATTAGGAAACCTAAACCACAGAGTGCTCAGTTATCACTATAAAATCTGTGCCAGATCATTTTGTCAAACACAGAAGATTCATATGTATTCAATAAATACTTTTTCTGCATTTCCACCCAGCATTTTGCCATTACCAGCATGCCCTCTTGCAGTAGTGCCGCACTTTGCTGGTTTTATTCCTGATATACTGGAAGTGTACGTATTGTTTTGCTCCCCTGGACACAGATGCATCCCTGATACCCTCAGCTTCCTCTCACTGCTTGCCAGTGTTTCAGGGGAATGCATCTCCTCCAGCTTTACTGCAATGGAGATATCATCGTCTGAACTACTTTTCTTTATCCTTTTAAGGCGAGCAGGGAAAAACAGGCGTGACTCCTTGTGAAGGAAGCACCCAAAGTGGCTCAGGTGAAGTCTATAGGAGCTCTATACCTCTTTATCTTCCTGGAGAACAACCCAAAGCCAGCCCAGCCCTAGAGATCAACACTGCAGATATATGGACTTGGATGGGATGGAAGTTAAATTTCACAACAGTTACTCTGCAGCCACTGCTGCCAGCACAACTCCTCCGCGTTAGTTAGCACATCCTCGGTCGCTGTGGAGATGGAGAGGGGTGCTCGCACAGCCTGCCAGGACAGTAGCTCCAAATATCATCCATTAATTGTATCATGCCTAGAGGTGGCTGTCAAAAACGCAGGGAGCCACGTAGGCAGAAGAGGCAGATGAGAGCACGGCTCACTCGTGGTATGTGGGACTCAGCTAAACACGCAGCAAAAGGCTCTGCCGCGAGTTATTCCAATCAATGAAAGGATTTAGATGTCAGATGTTAGCTCTTTTCTGGAGAGACCCTCTGTATGTTTTTTAAAACATCTGTGTACCCAACTGCTGAGTGACCTACAGCACTGCCCTCCCTCCTTCTCCCCTCTTACTACTGGAACACAAATCCTTCAACTGAAAATACATCATATTCTAGAGCTAAAGAGTCGTATTAAAATCGAGTATATGAGGTGCTGGATTAAGCTAATGGTGTCATTGGCTTGCCTTCTGGGAGAGGGATCTGAGATTTTTGCAATGTACTTGTCAGAGTTTTAAACTTACTCAGCTAAACAAATAACCACCGTTAAGCCTCTGAAAGGGACTCTGCCCCCAGCCAGGGGAGACAGCCGACCGAGACAATTCTTGGGGATAAAGGTTGATCTAAAGCAGCGCAATTTCTCAGGGTTTAACTGAATGTATCTTACTGATTAAGTAAACAGCTATCTTTCTGGATATGGCATAATCTCCACTGAAAAATAAATGCATGGAAAATATTAAAATCAACTTGTTAAAATAAATTCCCCCAAAACTGCATGGCAGTCTTTAATGAAATAATTCCACCTGAGGATCCCGTCCCCTCAGATCGCATATGGGATATGCCCACTGGCTCCCACCTTCCGTAAAAATGGGAACCATGTGGGCAGCATTAGAAGAGGGAAGTGCAAAAAAAGGTGAGCCCAGTGAAAGGCAGATGAACACACCATGGCATGCTGGGGAAGATTAAAGGGAGACAAAAAAGGAGGGCTGAAAGCTTTTGACAGCAGAGAACAGGAAAGTTTCCGTATCTGAGAAAGGTTACGGGCTTGCTCTGAGCAGGGAGAAGGGTGTTAGCAGCTGGAAGAAAAGACTAGGTCTTGTCCTGGGAGGAAATGCTTCAAAAGCATTTACTTTCCAGTTTAGCAATGACCTCGCTCCATTTATTGCTGAGGGCTGTGGATGTTGGAAGCCTGATCCCACAAAATGAGGCTGGTTGTGCATTATTGTACAGCTGATAAATGTTAGGCTTTCAAGAATTGGGAAATACATTTATGCTCACAGCACTCAGAAATGACTCAACAGATTCTCACTCAGATTTCAGGCCATCTCAAGCCCTCAGTCTGAAACTTTAGCATAAGGAATTCCCATTTAAAGAGAAATGATAGGGTAAAATTATAAACACTCAAACCACGTTTGCAACCACCAACCTGGGTTTCCACGTGCTCTTGTGCTATATCAGCACCAAGGGGACAAACAGAGCGAGAGGCTGAACACCAGGAGGACAAGTCAGACACTAGGAGCACCTCCTGGAGAGAAACTGGAGAGAGATGTAGGGTGCCCAGGATGAAGGCAGTAGCGGCAGCAAACTGGCAGCCCCAGCCTCTTCCCAGCAGCCCCAACTCCCAAGAGCATCCGCCGACCAGACCTGGTGGTGGTGGGCTGCTGTGCAACACAACAGCTTTGATCACAAAGACCAATGGCCATGAAGAAGCAGATATCTACAGCAATTTAGGGAGGAACGTGAAATATTTTGTGCACGTGTGATGACTACATCTTTCTAGAGCACTTTTGGCCATCCAGTCAAGAAGTCGCATATGCAGCGCTTGTGTTAGAAGAGGTGGCAGCAGCGGGGACAGGTTTATCAAGCTGATGCTTCAGGCCCTAGTTAATCATGATTTCTTTCTGGTGAAGTTTACTGGCACCCCAGTGCACACAAGTCCTGGCACAACAAATGCAACACAAGCCCATAACTATCAGCGGGGCCTGGAAAACCTCATTAGCTTGCTGATGGCTCTACACCCAAGTGAAATCTAATCACGACAAGGCCTGAGCAGAAGGGAAACGCAGCCTCCGCAGTGCCCTGGAGGAGTTTTGGCAATGCTGTTGATAACCATGCTCCAGGAGGGCATCAGCTGGGGCACTGCACCGAGAGCTGGTTTCTAATGAGCATGTTTCCTGCGTATCCCGCTCCTTGACACAAGAGGTGCTGCAAGTCCTATCAGTGATGATTTCCCACTTCTTGAAGGATGGAGATCTGCAAAATTTCCTTAGCCTCTAATGGCTCCTTCCCAAGGACAGACTCGCTAGGAGGTGCAAGCTATTGGCAGCTCGAGGGCCCAGAGGAGCTGTTGACCGTGTTTAGGCCACAATCCAGAAGACTTGATTTCATCCAGTGTAAGCGGAGCTGTTTTATTTATTCTAATGGTCTGATGGCGAGGGAGGAGTGCTCCCTGGCTGCCCGCGACAGCCACAGCCCTGTTCCAGACACGGGGTCCAACGCACAACCCCACTCCAGAAAACGCTGCTCACAGGGACGAGGCGCCCATCCTCACGTGCCGCTTGGAAGCAAAGTTTCAGCAGACCCATGCTGCCTCCCCAGAGATGTTTATTCTTCTCGGACCTGTTGTCTGACCCTGCCCATCCTCCCCACCCAGGTGAGCCCATGTGGTTGCTCCACACCATGCTGGAGGTCTGTTTGAGCCTCCCATCTCCAGCAGTGGCCAAGAGGAGATGCCTGGAGAAGAGCGCGAGGGGGCAGCCATGCTGTGACACCTCCCAGGGTACACTCCTGGCCTCCAGGAATTAGTGGCACAGGGCACCAAGCATTACAAGGCATCAGGAGCCTTATTTCCCGAATAAAAGCAATAGTAAAAGCCAGTAAATAATGACAGCCCCAGCACTTCACATGCAGTGCGAGTATGACGAAACTCAACTCGGAGTAACCTGCTGTCCCATCTAAAGGTCTGAGAGCAAGATGTCCTAGTTCGCACAAAACAGCAAGAGTCTGCTGAGCCCTCAAAACAAACTTGTGCCAAATTATAAATAAAGATCCAAGAAGACTTGACAAATACTGAGGCAATGACTAGAGAAATGACTTATGAAGTGCACAGCAAATGCCTGCAGGGCTGACCAAATGGAGGAGAAGCTTTTAAGAGCTGCAGGAGCTTTCCAGAGGAACAGAATCTAAGGAGTGCCAATTTGTGTCAAAGATTTTCCATCTGCACATAAATAAATAAATAAGGAAGATGGAAGCAGACAGGGAGAAATCTGCATTGTCCATCACAGAGCCCTATGTGGGTGTAGCTCCTCCAATGCAGAGTCTGTGCTGGACTCCAGCGAGACTGAAGCATTGCAGATGGCCAGCGGTAGTCATCTGCGTGGGGCTGAAGTATACTTTATAGGTCCAATTCTGTCTCTAAAATTAATACTGTGTCCTCTACACGTCCGAGGTACTCTCTGGACCTGCACAGCATTCACCTGCCGGAGAGGGAGCAACAACCTCCCTCAGGCAGTGTGGGCTGGGAGGACAGTGAGAACAAAGGAGCAAGAAAGAAGATGCAGGGCAATAAGTAGAACTGAAAAAGAAATAAATTTATTGGCCAAGCCATGACGTCCCAGCTCCCATTAACTCCCACTGCTGCTCACCACAGCACCTCAGCATAAGGAGACCAGCCTTGCCACCCACCGACATGTCTGCAGAGGGAGCAGAGAGGGAGGGATGGCAGGCAAAGAGGGGACGAAGGCAAGCCAAAGAGTGCGGGAGGGGAAAAAACATTTTGGGGTTTATTCTTCACACAGGATTCACAACATTCCTCAGAAAATTTAATTTTGCCGTCCTGTTCTTGTTTGCTAACCAGAACCAATTTAATTTTAAAACAACACGCAGAGCCAACGGGGGGAAAAACATTTTGCAATGGCTCTTCGCTCCCACTTGGAACGGCAAGCACAGCTTAACTCGTTCGGCTCCCGCAGCCACACCACCGGCTCGCGGGGAGCTGGCCCGCCGGCATGGGAAGCCTCCGGCCGGGAGGGAACGGGGGACTCTCTGGCGCCGGTAAACGATACGATGCAAATGGCTTTTTTTGAGCAACTTGACAAATCCCACCCCGTGCATCTGTGGAGGCTGGAGGTGGCGGGAGAGGAGAGCAATTTGTCCATGGAACATCTTCCTCTCGCCCTGGCTCCCCACTCGACAGCTCGCTCCGTGGTTTGTAGAAAAAAAATGGCTTGTTACCGCATTTAACAAAGAGCAGAAAGCTCCTATTCCTCTTCCGCTACCAAGAACACGCACATTTCTCATATCAGCGTGTGAGCCTTCTGTGGTTTTATGCCTTGTTGTGACAGTTTGGTAAACAAGCTGATAAAAATCGAGGGCTTTTCAAAGGCAAGGTTAACACACTCATGTGCAACCTGGCTTGTCAGAGAACACCAGAAACTCCAAACACGTTGCTTCTGCTTACCATCTGCATGAGCTTATTCAGACTAAAATAACAAAGTGTGTTTCCTGATCTCTGTCAACGTAAATAGAGCCATTAAGCTGCGAGGCTGTTTACATTCTGGGAAATAGTCATTGCATTCATCCTGATTGCTCCTCGTCCCACAGCCACGGTGTCCCCACGCTGTGCTAGCGGCGGCTCTGCTGCAGCCCACAGCCTCACCAACCACCGGTTAACACCGGGCACCAGGGCCCGCCACGTCTGTGCCACAAAGCCAACGTAAAACCCTTCGCAAATATTATATGTTGCTGTCCAGATTTGGTTTTATAACTAGAAACAAGGACACACTTGAAGGATCCAACTCTCCCAGTTGTAATATCTGGCAGGCAGAAGTAGGAACATTCACATTTTTTTAAAAGGAGCTCTTTTGGTAGGTAAAATAATAAATACTAGAGCAGAAAAGACCTGGAGCTTGCCGGTGGTGTGCTTACAACAGCTCTGTCTTCTGCGTCACGCAAGGACTGACACTCCAACACGAGCACGTAGAGATGGCACAGTCTCCGTCCCAGAGGATTTACGTCCTGGAAGAGGAGGGGACGGTACCATCTGTAAGCCGTTGCATCCCGCAACATCGGAGCCAAACGCTGTACTCTTTTGGCTGAGGCAACCCATCTGCTCATAGAGAAGGGCTGAGAGCGAACGTCCCCCAGCCCCACGGGGGTCCCATTGCTCCAGCCAGCACCTCTTCGCCCACGCGGGGATCGGGCTCCTGGGTGCTGGCGCGGACATTTCCACAGCCCCCCGGGAACACGCGCCATTCTGGATGCTGGCCTGCGTTGATCGTCTCATTACAGCCCTAATAGGTGCTCCCTGTAATTGCGGGAGACCATTGTTTTTTCTTGGCCTAGCTTCACCTGCAGAATTGTAGAAGAATGAGAATTCCACATTTGGAAATAATAACAAAAGGATAAAACTGGGCAAATAATGGTGCAGGCCAGGTCACACATTCCCGTTTTATTAGACTCAAACTCTCCTGAAAGAATTTCCTTGAATCTGCGTGTACTAGCTAAGTGCAAATATTTTCTAGAGGACATTCTGTTTCACAAAATGGAGGGGCTCCGTTGCTGCGAGGGTTACATCATAAATTATCCATTATAAGTTCGGCAAGTTTTGTCTTTACGCTATCTAGCATAACAGCGCTGGACCTGCCGGGGAGCCGGCCCCTGCAGTTTCACAGCCCCATCAGAAACGTTCCCCGCTGCAAGGCCAGCAAGTTGCGTCTCTGTATCGCCGCTCTTCACAGTTTGTGCCTTTGTCTTGGTCCCAGCTGAAAATATCCCTTTCCTCTTTTGCATATGGCTCTTCCCTACCCTATCCCTCTGCTAGCAATTAACTCCCTGGAGCATTCGGGAACCAGAACAAAAGACAACGTGGAGGATAAATCCGTAGTCCCATTCCCCACCGTACGGACGGGGACAACGCTGCTTAGCTCAGCCTTATGCTGAAAGGCAGCGTGCGACAAAAAGCCCACATGGTACAAACAAGGATGAGAAAGAAGTGAGTATGAGTGAGTTTGCTTTGGCTGCTGATGTTCTGCCAGCCGCGTCATACATAACCGTTTAACAACGGGGCTCATGAAAACCAGCACACCAATATTTGCTTTTACCTTGAATTTCAAGGCATTCAAGCTATGCAAGCACTGTTTTTAAAAGAGTAAAACAAGTATGGTTTTGCGCTCGTACGTGAGCACCGGTGAGGTCAGATACACCGCAGGAATGCCATCGCCCTCGGCAGAGCCGGTATGTCCAAGGAAACCATCCTGCCTTGATTCAGAGCTGTTAATCATGTGCCAGGAACCATCGCTGGTTCCAGAGCTACGCACCCGCTGGGAGAGAGGCTTTCATCACAGCCCTGTAATTAAGGGGAAATGTTAATGTTACATGTTAATAACTTGGAACATCAGTTATCCTGGGAGTTCAGAGAATTTAAAAAATATAAGTATTTTGATGAAGCTAATCAGTTTACATACCAACTTTAATTTAACTCCAAATAAATCAGGAAGGTTTGACTTTTTTATGCTGAGATATTCCTGCAGAAATAGAAAAGTACCTCAGCATGAACATAGCAAATCTCAGCCATGATACAGGCAGGCACAGTGTGCCAGCACATGGCACCTTGCAACTGTCCCTCTGCATCTAAAATAGTTAAAGAATTACTCAACACTTTGCATAATAAACCCTAAACACACTTACAACCCCTCAGGTTTGCTCAGGGCGGGGGGGACACTGAGTGAAAAAGGATGCCTGTGGCTGGACTGTGTGTTTTAATCACGTCCAGCCCTTTCAATCTGAGGTGTATGTATCAAGTATCTGTCCAAACAGGAAGGACGCACACACGGGATAGTCGGAACAGCTAAAGCTCACGCACTCAAGAAGGAAAACATCTCCCAGTTGTGCGTGGGTTGGCTCTGAGGATCAGGAAATACACGGGAGATGATGCCCAGGGATGGAGGGGGGGGGGGGG
Source organism: Phoenicopterus ruber ruber (assembly GCA_009819775.1). Taxonomy (NCBI): domain Eukaryota; kingdom Metazoa; phylum Chordata; class Aves; order Phoenicopteriformes; family Phoenicopteridae; genus Phoenicopterus; species Phoenicopterus ruber. Next base: position 25,054,154 of record CM020221.1, on the reverse strand, counting down.
GGGGGGTGTCTTAGCCATGGGACATGCTCGGACACATGGCGGTGGGGTCACAGGGGAACGGGGCATTTCAGGTTGCGGCTGGAGGGGACACCATCCCCTGCCCAGGGTCGGGTCCTGCTCAGAAGCCTCCTAACCCAGATGGGAGAGGTGAAAGCAGCAGCCTTGCTCCTTTCTTGAGCGTGTGGCAATGTTTCATTGTCAAAAAGACCACGCTGGCCAGAAATGTTACTACATTATTCAGCATTAAGAAACATTTTCCACTTAAGAACAGACACAAGCTCGAAGCCAGTGTAAAAGCACCCTTTCAATCAGTAGTAACAATGGCATCATTCAGTTCTCCTGATGCTTCAGCAGAGATCAGTACTTCTGCCTGTATGGTTTTAATAAAAGCAGCCAAATAATCCAGGGATGGGCTCTCCAGAAAGCCCTACGGAGAGTTTGTGTACTCGAAAACGGAGCACGGCATTCATGGCAGTTAAGGTGGTACTCGTGTGAACACAGCCTCCCTGGGATAAAGATGTTCCCGGCACAAGCTGAAGCAGTGCAGAGCTGTACGCAGACAAGCCCCTGGAGAGGCAGAAGAGAATTATGGAGTGTTGAGCTAATTAAGTTCACAGCCTTAATTATTGGAGCACTACAGCTGATAATGCAAAACCAGCCTTGTAAACAAGCTTCTATTTTCAGCCACTCATGCCAACAACTTTCTTCTGAAAGCATCTGCTGCAGAACTCAGACTTGTCCCATCCCAAGGGCACGTTCTGGAGAGTGTAAAAAAGCACTCTGAAGCCCTGTAGCGTCAGGTAATTAAAGCAAAAGAGATCTTGACAATTCCCACTTTTAAACAAATAATGAAAACATGATGGAACATTTCAAACTCATATGTGGGCTGGATCACGCATGGCTTAAGTGCTGGTTAAAAAAAAAAAAAAAAAAAAGAACATGGGAATTCAGTTTTATATACGACTTCCAAACTCATAACCTTTAGCTTCTCTTCAGAGCATCCTCTCCTGAGATCGGAGGAACAAGAGGCAGGGTCACACGCAGACCCTCTGCTAGACTCGGGAGAGCACAGATGGAGTCGCAGCCTCACACCTTAACTGGCCCCATCCTTCCGGCCACGCTAAAACTTCTTAGAGGCTCTAAAGCCGGAGGAACCATCAGATCACCTTGTCTGACCTCTTGTACATCACACGCTATAGTATTTCACCCACTTATCCACGTGCTGAGCCAAATAACTCAAATTTGGCTGAAGTGTATTTTCTATAAAGGCATCCAGACTGAATATAAAGCATTACAAGATGAAGAAGAGAAGCCACTTTTTTTTTTTTTTTCTTTCTCTCCTTAGGTAGTTTATGCAGCCGGCTAAATATTTGTGTCCCATTTCTAATTGGAATTCTTTGCTTTTGGCTTCCAGCCTCTGATTCTTGTTCTGCCTCTAGCCATTAGATTAAGAGACTCTGCAGTAGATTATATTTTTTTTTTCCCTGAGAACACACAAATCAAGTAACTTTTTGGTCTTCTTTTCGATATACTAAACTGACCAAATTTGTGAAGGCTCCTGCAGCAGGGTACTCGCTCCACATGGTAAGCCAATACCTCTCGGCACCCTGCAGAGCACCCTCCACTCCTCCCACCCACACACATCCAGGCAAAATAGGAAACTGAATGTGTTCGGTAGATACATGCCTCAGCTGGTGCACGGGGAGCCCAGGGAGAGAGAGGTGAAGGGGAACGACAACTCTCAGCTGCAAGGAAAAGTCAGGGGAGCTTGGAGACTGCACCAATCTCTGTCCTGCAGAGTGCTGAGATCTCTAGTTACAGCAACATCCAAAGCACCATTCCTGTTCGCACGCATGATTCACACATCGAGGCACAGAAAATGATCCTTGAAGAAACCTCAGTCCGTATGAAGGCCAGAAAAGGTCATCACATCATCTAGGCTACCCTCCCGCATAGCCAAAGCCAGGTACCTCCCAGTGCCACCTCCGCTGAACGCAGTAATCTGAATTTTACTCAATAGCAAAAAGCATGAGAACTTTTTTTTTTCTTAGATGGAAAAACATGTGCACCAGATCCACTTTTATATTGCTGCCCACTCAGTGAAGGGTTAAATGTTTCCTGGGACAGGGTGTAAGCAATAATGCAAGGGCTTGGGAGCCTCAGACATGGGGCAGCTGGAACAAATGGACTATCGTGGGCTGTCAACATATGAACAAAGACATCAAGTATGAGATGGGATTCTTGGGCATTAAAATACACACTTCGCAATTCCCACAGCAGACGGTGATTTATAACTCACCCAATTATCCCTGTCTATGATGGTGTATAGCAGAAACGTTAATGAGGGAACTAGAGCTAAGGGGAAACAAAAATGGACAGATCTCCACACGGTGATGCACAATATGATGTTATGACACACATTACAATATTCCAGCACCCGGCCAAGGGAACCAGGGCTGGGCAAACGGGGGAAAGTCAGAAAAGGACCAGATCACCTATTCCTGCTGCGAGTAGCAGTTTGAAGCATAGGAGAAGCCAAGGTGCTGCACTTCAGCCCTGGGAGAGTGGCAGTGACTGATGAGCCAGCCTCAGACCCCCCAGATACTGCGACCTCCAGTGCAAACCCGATCTTTAAATGACAATGCGTTCTATTATTTCATACCTTTGTCCTACCATTGTAAATCCATGGGGTCAGGCAGGTTAATGAAATAACCTGTCACTCTTAAGCCCTGCCTAGTGATAAACCTGACCCCAAGGCTCTCCAACACTAACCACACCTGCTCTGCAGCCCCAGGAGGAGTCATGTTGGATGGACTGCAAGCATGCTGCTCTGTCCATGCTGCACAGAAATTGGGGGTCGCCTCCCTGCCCAGGCTACACCCCAGAGGGCTACTGAGTTAACATCTCTGTACATCTGTTTTTTTCACAGCACTTTCCAACTTAACTCGGGCCAATCCGCCACTTAACTGCAAGGACTTAGTCATTAAGCAAGTAACATGAATTGGCGGGTTACAAGAAACATCTTTTCTGGAAAAGGTTAGCCTGAGCTGCTCAATAAACAACAGGATAGCAGAGAGAGTGTCTAAGATTCAGGGGTCACCAGAAGCTCATTGCCAACACAAAAGCTTTTACAGGCTCTCTTGGACCTCCTAAAGAAGCCACCCAGGAAAGAGGTGTGAAATCAGTGAGTCACAGAGCAACAGAGCTGTGCACCTTTCTCATTTCAAAGCAGAGGCCAAGCACTGTGCAATAAAAAAAAAGAGATACAGGGCTGGGTTTATGTGCATCTTTTATACAGAGTGGGTGTAAGGGCCAGGGATGGAGCAGCCCCTGGGGTCCCTGACTCAGCTCCTCCTCAGCAGCACAGGGAGGCACCTGGGACACAAAGATGTGATTTTAAAATTTTGAGTGTCAGCAGGGACAGAGCAGCAATTTTAATTTCTAGCATGACTTTTAATTAAAAGAAGCAATACGATTACAACGAGACCCTCATACAGCCAAAGCATATAGAGTGTCTGCCTCTACGTTGCTTTAACAAAAACTTCCTTCAGACACCAGGAGGCACCAGCATCCTGAGAGGGATGGACTTCTTGTGGGTGATGCTCCCAGCTATCCATACGTGCACCTTCTCCAGCTGGGCAAGCGCCGCTTTTCCCTAAGCGTAAGGCTTGTGTTTGCATGTAGCCTCCCATATCCCTTCATTTTCTCCCAGGCTTTCTGGTGTATGAACATCCTCACGCGCTGTCATCTTTTTGCCTTCTAAATTCTTTCCAAAGACTTGCACCCACCTGTCACCTACTGAGTTATTTAAGTAAAACCTTGCTTTTTCTCCCCAGAATATGATACTCTGCCACACGTGCATTATAACCCAGCCCAACTGCAGCAGCACCCACATGCCCAAGCAGCCACTAGCCATTACTGGAACCACCAGCCCCAAGTCTCCTCTTCCCATCATCATTATCCCCAATACTGCCACACCTGAACTGCCACTGGGAGGAATGCTCCTTTGCATGTGATACCTAGCATATTTCTGAGCAGATAAAATTTCATGTTCCTCTCTGGTTAGCTACACACCGAGGCACTCAAATGCTGAGCAAGCCAAAGCCTGCACGTCTGCTGTGATGAGAGATGTAACTGTGGCAGCCAAATCCCCAGGGTGCATGCAGTCCATTTGTCTTTACTTGCAACAAGCCAAAATGAGGACACACCATAACACCTGGTGTTATTCTCCTCTTCATCTCTTCCATTGCCCTGTTCATCCAGCGAAATAAACTCCTCCCAAGGACAGAAACCCATGGGCATTCAACTCCCAGCCTTAACATGGGCTATATTTAACATTCTGTTCCTAGACTCCATCAGTGGAAATCCGGCTCCTTTGGTGCCCGAGGAGGGGGCCACCAGAGAACTTTTTTCCTGTGCCGAGAGCTGACAATCCAAACAGCACAAAACCAAATGGCACTGAAGCTGCTGGCACTGAATCAGTGTTGGAGGCACTCTTCCCTCGGGAAGCCACTTTGGGAAACACATGCCATGGAGGGGTCCCCATCCCTGGGCACCCCAGAGCCTCACAGCTGCGTGGGCGGGCAGGAGGCAGAGTCCATGTCACGGTGTGCCAAAGCATGTGGTGCTGCTCCGAGCCTATGGAAAGCCACCATCATGGATCTGCCCTACAAGGTCCCACTCTGTTTCTGCAAAGCATAAACCCCTTAAACCTCGTGTATCTGGAACTTAAATCTGCCATTTTAAAGCAGCTTAAACGTGATGCGAACACTAATAAAAACACCATCCACCAGCTCTGCTGCTGCAAAGCAGCTGGCTTTGAAGTTGGATAATTCACTTAGCAGGAGCTCAGCCTTGCAGTGCTCTTGAACAAGGACAGAGGGACTGCAGGAGCACCGCTAACAGCAAAACCTATCTGGAAGAACTACCAGGTTGTTTCTATTTACTGCTCAGAGTACTACCAAATCCAACAAGGAGAAAAGCACATGTATTTTCCTGCTACAAAGGCAATGTGAGTAGCCCAAATGCATGAGGTAACTCACACATGAGCTTTTTAAAGCAGTGGCTGTAACCAGTTCTGGTTTGGGGACATGATTGCCCCAAGGGAACACACTGCTACGTGACACACAGCGCCTCTTTGGGATACGCACTCGTGGGAGTTCACTGAAGCTAAAGCTTTTATTGCATTTTTACTCTGTTTCAGGGCTGGGTAATTTTATGGCCATTAATAACACTTACAGTTAAGTAAGATACGCCTATGAAAAGGTAATCAAATGTCATGCATGAATCCAGAAACCAGCAGTGGTTCATTCGGAGAGGGCTGAGGAAATGGCAAAATAATTATCTTTGAAAGGAAAGAGGACATGTACTTATATATTAGCAATTAGAAATACGGACTTACATATTAGTAACTATACACCAGTAAATTAAACAAGGGCTGGTGCTCGGAGCGATGGGCACACGGGCACATTAAAATCTGCAGCTAGGCAGTCTGAGCTGAGAGGACATAAATCCAAACAAGATCAGAGGCCAGGAGTGGGAAAGACACGGCTGATCCCGCTGATCTTCTGCCACAGCCACCCCAGGAAGCTGCCGCCCCGTGACAGCGATGCACACGGGTGGTGGCAGCAGCACTGCTTGCTCTCAGCCAGGATCCCACCTGCTCCTGCACGGCAACGGGGGTCAGCGGGACGCTGCGGAGGAACGCGTCCATAGCCACAGCAGCCAAGCACCTTCTGGTTGCACGCTATCAGTGTCACTGGTGTCCATTACATGGGTTTTCTCTGAAGAGGTTCCCCAGAAGGTTCATGCACCTCCAACAGCATCAGAGAAACACACAGCTGGTCAGCCCAGCTCAACAGAAATACCGACTGAAGGTTTGTTTGTGGAGTGACCTCCCCATCCTGGTGCTGCACTAAATCACCCTCCTGGTCAGTGTTCAGTGTGGAGAAAGGACAAGGCTGCGGCTATGGCAGGGTACATTACTACAGTCAGGACGCATTTCTGCGCCCAGAGTGGTGACACCGGGGTCTTTTTTAATTGCACATTTTCCTGCACTGCACTGGCCCCTTGGGGTCCTGGGCTGAGGATGGAAAGGAAAGAGATGCCATAGTGCTTGTCAGAAAAGATTTCTGGATACAGGCTGCTTGATCACAGGGAAGGAAGGACAGGTTGAGACATTTATGTGGGAAACAAACTCCCAAGAACCACCTTATTGCAGGGCAAGGAACAGTCTTTTTTTTTTCTCCAAGCTCCACACAGACTGTCTGAAAAAACCCACAGAAAAAGCATAAACTCTAGCAAATTAAATGTAAGTGCATAATAAAGCAAGTCAAAAAGATTTTAAGAAACAACTTACTAAAGCCTTAAAAACTAATAAAAGCTTTTTTCAAACACATCAAAAGGAGGAAGCCTGCCAGAGAGTCTGTAGAGCCAATAGATGGCTGAGGCAAAAAGATAAGGCTACAGGAGAAAAGCTAAATTAATTCTTGGCATGTGTATGAAGGAGCTTAAGAAGGTTCCCACAGCAGAGCCTTGCTCTACGTGGGACGAGCCAGAGGAACGTCTCCAGCCGCAGCACCAGAGGTGCAACGACAGGGGCTTGCAGAGCCGGGCAGGACAGGGGAGCTTTGGCCACTGCTCCTCACCACAAAGGGAACACCAGCACCAAGAAATCACAAGGTGGAAATACCAACTCACACAGCCAGTGCCAGCCACGTGATTAGGCAGAGGAGTCGTTACCAGGGCACCGAGGGTGCCACAAGGCTGGACGGATTCCCCGGGCTCTGAGATAAATGAGTAGGAAGAAATCCACGTTCAGCAATGAGCACCAAGCTGTGGGTGATGCACTGGCAGTTCCACAACTCTCCTGTCCAGGATCTCCATTAAAGGCGAGAGATGCAAGAGATCCCTCCGAGGGAGGGAGAAGCAGTCCCCAGGAGGGAAGGCTGAAGGTGAACACCCAAATGAGACTTGCCATCACCCTCATTATCGCTTTAAGACCACTCTTTGGGAAAAGGTCCCAGTGGTGAGGACTTATAGTGCAACTTGTAAAACTAAAGGGAGGATGGTCCTGTGAAACAGGCTAGTCTTTTGGAGGTTCAGAAGAATTTTGCTGTGGGTGCTAGAGAGGCTGAGGACTGTGCCTACCACCATACTGGAAATCCTTAGTCATAATAAAACCTGAACCACCAGTAGCTGGTCAATGCATCGGTTCAAGTTCCTCACTGGTTCCAGCACAAATTTTATGTGAATTGGTACCAAGCATATTCTGTCATCATCATTCATATGGCTACGAAGACTAGTCACAGTACCACGGATGATGAAATTAGGACCAGGGTACTTATTCTGAGCAACACTTTCTTGGCTTCACAGGGTGCCTCCCAGGAGAGCCTGCTGCAATGCTGTCTGTAACAGGGCTGTATTATTAAGGTTAGTATTGTTTTTAATGGGAAAACACACAAATATGGGAGTGGTGAACAATTTGAGGGCTGGAGGTGGAAATGTGTAGGCTAAAGAAAGGTGTAATTTTATAATTGGACATTTTTTTTCTTTTTTTTTTTTTTTAATCTAGACTGCTCTGAGCACTGCACAAGCCCCTTCCTATCACCACCCCCTTGCCCCCGTGCATTTTCCAGCCTCAGTTTTTCCCTGCTGAACCTTTCCGAGGGCTCAGGCTGCTGCTCAGAGGCAAGTGCCAGTCCACGGACTTAGCCTAGCAGGGCACACGGAGCCTCGCGCACGAGGATGCTGCACAGCCGCCGCGGGCCCCCGACACCCGCCGGAACGCAGCACCTAAGGGGGCTCTGTGGGACACCAACCCAGGAAGCCCAACACCTGGAGGCTGAAATTTTATACATATGAGCTTAATCCCCACCAGCAACCCCCTGGAAAACTTCAGAGTTCCACCAAAAAAATAGCCTACAGATTATATATTCATATATTTAGTTTAAAAAAAAAAACACCCAAAAAGTCTCACTTTCTCTCATTCACCCAGACCTCCTCGGGGCAGGAAATGAGGGCTTTCAATTGGGCTATAACAAGGGGAAATTTGCAGATGAATGGAAGATGGCTTGGCTCCTAGAAACGCTGGCATAATGACTCCACAGCAAGATACCAAAGAACTTCAAGCTATTCAATTTATTCTAGTGACAGATAGCGTGTCAATCACCTCTTAAGTGCTGGAATATGTTAAAAAGATTTTTTTTTTTTAATTATAAGTTACACTTTAATTTATCAAAGCCAGGGCAATTTTTAGAGACAGAATGAAGCAAGACAAATGTATGTACTAGAAATAAGCCTCTTTTTTATACATACATACAGTGAAGGCAGTTAATCATTGGAACAATTTATCTACATTGTGGAGGATCCTCCATCACATGTTATCTTTTTAAGGCAAGAATAGAAAATTTTATTAAAATCTGCTCTGGTTCAACCAGAAGTTGCAAGTTCTAAGTAGGAATTTCTGAATAAGAATTTTTTTCAATGTTATTATGCAAGACAGACAAGATTTTTGTATTAGTGCCTACTGACCTTAAAAGCCAAGAATGATTGTAATGAGAGAGGTTTCCCATTAAAGGAGATGATATTAAGGGAGTTAAATTGTATTTCTTTGAACTATTCTGAAAATTTTTGCTTTGATATAGATATTCTTATTCAGTCAGTGTTTATTTAGATATCAAAAGGTACCAAAACTAATCATGGGAGTTTTCCTTAACATATATTTAATATAGCACAGTAGACTTACTGAAGCACGTAAAATATCTGAAATATATTAGGAGTTTAAAATCTTGTAAAACTATGGATTACTAACCCAGTGCTATGAATGCATTTGGGGATTTGATGGGATGTCGCAGGATATTAATTCCCCCGCCACGGCAGCGGGGTGAAGGGAAAGCTCCTCCAGTCCCTCTAGCAACAGAGGGAAAATGTTAGAGCCCAATAATGAATTTCTGCTGGACTCGCAGAAGTTCGGTTGCACACACGTCCTTTGCTAATGCAAACAGCCGCCGACAAGAGAGAACGCTGAACTTCAAGTCAGAACTAAAATAGGTAGAATAGTCAAGTATTAAATTAACCAGAGCTCTGGATCAAACTTTTCCACATTAGATTGAGCTCCAGCTCATGCACACCACACAACCTCTTTTAGTCAACACAGACACAATCAGATCTGATTCATATTCCAGCTAAGGATCAGCTCTTAATTCCCTCAAACGAAATCCAGACGCAAGGTGCCCCACGTTCCTACGCTGTGCAGATTCTTAAACATTTTCCTCCTTCATGTACACGCTCAGGACACACAAGTACACGCCACCTTGGAGCAGGCAGATACACAAAGACGGCTTTTCGCCAGGCACGCTCCTCTACAGCAAGACGTAGCAAGCCGCCTCTCTCTAGTCCTTGCTTAGCTAAAAGCAATTCCCATTTGAAGGGGCCATGAATTGCCCAAAATGACAACAAAAAAATAGGCATTGCCCACAAAAGCCAAACTCCTAGCTGCGCCCCGCTCTCCCAGGCGTGCTTCTCCACCAGCCATGTCATAACATCTTAGTACCACTGCGTTGGTAACATAAACCTGCCCAACACCTAAGGGAAAGAGATTTTTTCAACCAAACTACAGCCAGATTTTCCAGTGCTTCAGTCCAGCTGCCTTGAATTCAAAGCTTTTATACTATTTGTAAAGCAATTTGAGCTGGCTGGTCAAGAGCTCTCAGTTTATGCTGTTTTCTTCCTCCCCAAGCCCTTTCCGTAGGTTATACCTGTGCTGGCGGAGGAAGGAGCGGTTAAAGCCAGACTGGCCCAGGCCGGTAACTGCAGCATCTCACATCACCCTCGCCCTGACGGTGGGGAAGGCTGCACGCCCTCACCCGCTGATCTCCCTTCTCCTCCGCTGTCTTCATTAACACACACTTACATGCCACAGGGAATCAACAAAGGAAATGTGCTTGTTTGAAACCCCTCTAAATTGAATCTGAACGGAAGGAATGAAATAAGTTAATGAAACTATTGAATAATACTGGACTTGGCCCTTAAGGCTTCCTACATGATTTCTCTTCCCAGTTTGACAGAGAACTAGCTGTAGTTATCCTTTGAATATATTTTTTTCACCTATTTTTGTAGTGATTTCATCCAAACCAAGTGTCCTTGGTTTGCTTTTGAGACAAGTACTACCTCACAGTCAAAATATATCACAGCTACTATTACCTTTCCCAGATCAATGGATGTCAAAAAAGAAAACAAATTTGTTCTTGACTGGTCTAGGTCAGACCACTGTTTCTTGTCATCTTAATATCCTAGAAGTGTTTTTAAATTGGTTCATAATTTGCTCCAATATCTTCCTTGTTATCAAGGTCAAAATGTCCCGTTTATAATTACCCAGGTCTCCTGTCTTAGAGAAGGATTATGCTTGTTGTGCTCCCTTCTGACAGGACACAACCCATCCTCTATGGACTGCTGAAGATGGCTGTTTCGGGGCAGAGACTGGATTATCTACGTATTCTCCAAAATCTTTTCCTAAGCCATTTTCTTACCCCAGCCACACATGTCCCACATTCACGGATGCTTTTGGAAGGTTCTCATGTTCTGCATCCTTGGCAGTGCCGGCCAGGCTCCAGCATGGTCCCCATTCCCCAGAACCACACACCAGCACAGCTTCGCCTGGTTCACTGCCATGCCACAGCACCAGCTCAGCCGCGTCCCTCTGTCCGTCCTGGGAGCACAGCAGGTGGTCCCAACGAAACCACCACCCCATGGATGTGAAAAGCTGAGATCAATCCCTCTCTCAAGGGTTAATAACAGGACTTGGAATTACATGACATAAATAGGGTAGTCACATCCCTGATCACGGGCCCGGCAGGGATGAACTGGACAGGCTCCAGAAGAATAAGCCTCATGCAGGAAAAGAGGGTGAGAGCATGGCTGATCGTGGGCAGGGAAGATGCTGGAAAGCTGGGACAGGCATCCCTGTTCTGCCTTTGAAACCCCCCCACTAAGTCTTGCTTAGTTTAAGGCATTAAACGATGCCCAGAGTCTTGAGCTCTACCCAGTGCCAGCTCAGCACCACACAGGACTGGTCCCTGTATCAACTACAAGTCACATTTTGACACCAAGGGCACAGGAGATCCGTGGAAGCACCCTTTCTGCATAAGCAATTTCACCCTGCCACCACCGGCTGCCGCCACGGGCAGAGCGAGCCCCAGTGCCAGCAACGACAGCGCGGCTTCGGGCTAAGGGGTCTGCGAGCATGGGCTCGCCAGCGGTTGTTTACATGTGCTTGTCTGAAGTCAGAAAAGGAAAAAAAAAGAAAAAAGAAAAAAGAAAAAAGGAAAGAATAAGAGAAAATGAGCATTTTAATTTCCCAATAAAATCTATGCCACAGTATGAGTCATTGTTTGCTTTTTTACACTAGTTGGGAAAGGCCTTCTGGTTTTAATAACTAATACTGCTGAGTTCAATAAAAAGCACTTAATTTAATTTAATCCAAACCCTGATTAATGCCAGCTTCCCCTGGAATTTTATCTTTGTTTTAATTTGAGTCACTATGTTAAGGGGAAAAAAAAGACAGAAGGGGATAGAAGTCAATTAGTTCCTGTGCTTGTTTCTGGGCAAAACACTGGAAAATGGGAGATTGACAGGTACGGTCTAAGAGTCTATTTTTCCCCATTCCTTGGGCTGACTTTCCCCTAAGAATGTAATGTTTGCTTAGTCTTAAAAAAGGAAGCTTAACGGCTCACAGCTCAGTTTGGAAAATAAAATATTCCAGGGCCAATTAGGATCAGATTTCTTTGCTGGAAGTATATTGCTTTTAATGTGTTAATATTCAAGAGATATGCTACTGTTTAATTGGACACAGAGAGCCCTTAAAGCTTGAGAGCTCTAACATGAAAACAGCCAGCCTCATTCATGGGCTCTGGAGTGGCTACAGAAGGAAATAATCTGGGATAAAACCCCTGATAAGAGGTTTTCATCCTTTCGCTACCATTGTCTGTGCGTATGTTTATTCAGATTCATATCTTATACAAATAACCAGCACTAACGGATTTTTTTTTAGGCTGGAAAGTTGAATATTCAAAAAGCTAGAGTAAGCGAGCTGCTGATAATGGAGTTCAACAGCCTCTGTGGCTGCCGGGGGATCGGCTCTGCCCAGCATCACACAGGAATCCCGTGACAGCGCCAGGGTTAGGATCCAGTTCTCCCACATCCCTCACCAGTGCCTTAACTACAAGTAAACATTCCCTCTCCTCTCGCAGTCCTCTATCTTATTCTGTGCAAGGAGTACGCCAAGGTCCTGCCAAGCCAATAGTTTTTAATTACATGATCGCATACTCTTGTAATGCATATATGCAAGGGAACTGAATTAAGGTCGCATGGGCCTGGGTATTTTCTAACTTTTGTGTGACTGATTTCTGCAGCTTTACAGAGAAGGTTTTGGGTACGTTGTCTAGGATTACCTTTCATTACAGAAACAAGAGAAATAGAAATGAAATTACACAAATGTACAGGACTACTCGCAAACATCTGCGGCAGAATCTTAACTCAGGACCTTAAAGGAGCAACGGAGACCTCTGTCTCGGCAGCAAAGAGAGCAACTGCTGGGAGCAGAAGGCTGGAGCAGTAATTACATAACAGGCACTTCACTGCATATGGGGTTTAGGTCTTTTTTTTTCCCCTCTAAGCAGCCAGGGATGCTGGAAATTAGCAAGTCTGAGCTCTTTGCTGTGCTAGAGGCTCTCGGCAGCACTCTGGCGTAGGCGGGCGTTGCATGCTCAAGTCAGATGTCTGCTTGAACAAGACTTAATTTTGTGTGTGTGTTAGAGACCTGTAAAACTATGAGCAAATGGTGCACAGAGGGGGGGGGCAAACTTCCCTGGTTTTGCTTGCTCCCATCTCATCCCATTGTCCTGAGGCAGAGGGGCTTGGGGAGACCACTGCCACAACTCTGCTGGCCTACAGCAGCGGGACGAGCCATGCTGGCCGGCACCCTTGGGCACTGGTGGTGTCAGCCGTTCCTACCGGCCTCCTGCACCAGTGCTTTCCCAAGCAGATGGAGACTGAATGGCTGAGTGTCTTCTCCTGGCTCTAGTGCAGAGCTGGCCCAGGAGATGAGGGGCCAAGGCCAGCCAGGAAGGATGCAGGAGGACCAGGCAGCTCCTTCCAAAACAGAGCAGGAGGGGCAAGCTCCCTCCTCCAGCACCCCCCAACCCCAGGTACATGCATCAGCACCAGCCCCGCTCAGGCACCCCGGCATCCCCTGACCCAGCAACAGGGGAGCTGGGGTGGCCGGTGCTTAAGGGGCTCTGCTCTCCTCTGGTCCACAGAGCCCTGGGACCAATCTCCTCCCTGGGAGCAAACCCCTACTCTGGTGAGCATGACAGTTGCTGAGACAAAGGGGCACAGACACCATCCCCTTCTCCCTTTGCAGCCCTGGTTCCAGCCCTCATCCTCCTCTTGCTAACACAAACACAAACAGAAAGGCAAAACCAGACAACCTACACTAGCAAAGAAAAAGGGCCAACAAAATGGATGAAAATTCAAATTTCAATAACTACCTTTTCAGGAAAAATCTTGCAAAGGAAAAATGAAAAACATGTCAGTGGAGAAAGTATCTACAGGACTTTAACCCCTCAGTTGTGCATAGATTAGCTAATGAAGCTCATTACTCAGAGGTGCAGAGAGGGGCTCATGAGAAGATGCTACCACCACTGTCAGCCTGGCTACCTAAAGCCCAGAGCTAGCCATCTACACCCTCCAGACCCTTACGGTAACTCGGGCTTTCCTGCTCACACCAGCAATTACGGGAAAGGGATTTCAGGCACTGCCCCTGTACCTCCTAGGAAATTCATTCCCTGTGGTTGTTGGGCAGCCCTTCTCTAATAAAAATTAAACAAACAAATGTAATAAAGAGTTTTATTCAGAATAGCGGCCAATTTGCTACTAATGGCAGCATTAAGGTTCTAAAAGGGTATTGAATTACAGAGCAGTAAAGCCACAGAAAACAGCCTGTAGTTCTAAAATAACTACAGGTGCCAAAATTAAGGAGGACCAAATTACCAGCCCATTTCCAATGTTGGCCTGCAAATACTCAACACAACATGAAAAATGAATGGCAAATGATTGCTTTTATATTAAGAAAAAGTTGTTTGAATATATTAAGTGTATTTCATTGTGCAATTTCTATATTTGCTCTGTTCCCAAAACAGAACTATTCACCTAATAGATAGATTAATGAGATGACACTAAGCAGAGGGGGGAGGTCATGTATAATTAGAGCACTTTCAGACAGTGTTTATAAAAGCTATTTAACAACACCAAGGATGAGTACATTGTACTCAAGGCTAAGTGCTTCTAGGAGGGGCTGAGCACCTGTGCCGCTCAGCACGCACAAGGGCTTTAAACCAAACCAAACCCGCCTTTGCGAGAAGGATGGCAATTCTCCTGGATGACAGGGAACGAGATTTCCTGTCAACTGACCTTCCACCTCCCAGGCGATGGGAAGTGGAGCCAGCCATTGGTAGCATCACCGTTCAATTTGAAAGAGCACATGTTCCTTGCCTGAAAATGTAAAGTTTGGATTCAATGTGTTAGCTGCCTGCGCAGCCATGTGAGGCAGTATAATGGCACATGAAAGAAGAGGTCAAATTTACTAAGTGTTGAGGAGGTGTCATCAAGAGCCGCATATTACTTCAAGATGCGTCTTCGACAGCAGAGCCCATGCAAGCCCCTCTCTCGCGCAGAAATCTCTTCTACCCGCTGGGAGTTGGAGAATTCCTCCCAGCTTTGGTGCTGCACAGACTTGCATAAGATCCAGCTCTTTTTCCTGCTCTGTCCTCCCTTAAAGAACAGCAAAATAAAATCAAACTGATGGGAACAAGCCTCTGACAAACCCCTGTGCTTCTTTCTTTCCCATTTGCAGAACCATGCACGTTACCTACAGGCAATTAAGCTTTCACAGAGCAGTGATTGTAACTCACTTCACCCAAAGAGCTGCTTTCACCTCCCTCAGCTTTCACTTTGCTTCAACTTGAGTAACCAGTTTCTCCTCACAGGTGGTGGCAGCCTGATGCCTCCCAGGGATGGGGGAGGCAGATTTTTACCTGTCAGTAGGTGGTTAAAGTCAGGGTCTCCAGCCCCTGCAGAAATGCTCGAAGCATCTCAAACCTGTTTGGCTCCTGACCCATTAGCACACTTCCCTGTCTGCGTTTCCCATTGAGCAGCGCAGGGTGGGCAGGAATTGCCTGTCCAGGGTCAGGAAGCCCAGCCGGCAGCACGACACCTCTTCCTCAACTCTGTCTTCCTCACCGCCACCCCCCTGCTACTGTCCAAATAAAACCACTGCCAGCACAACTGTCAGTGGCAAGAACAATGTGCTAAGGCAAGCACCAAGGCAAACAGAGAAGACATCAGGCTCTCCGCAGAGTAAACATGAGCTAAAATCCGGAGTCACATAAATCACGTGGACACATGCGGTTCTGGGGGGAGAGGAGGAAGAGGAGGGACTCGTTTGTCTTGCACCAGCCCTGGAGGCCCCTTTCCGAGACCAGAGCACCTCGTCCAGAGGCACTGGTGATGCACTGCCTGGTTTGGTCAAGGCCAGGGAGCTAGCTAGGAAGACTCTGGCATGTCTGTGCAGATGTCTGCTCCTGGGCTCCTCCAGGACAGTTTTCAGCCTTGCAACCAGTTACCACTTCTGCAGCAGGAGAGCTGCAGCCAAAATGCAAAGCCCCTCTGTCCGATCCCCCGCTTATGGGAAGTGGCTTTTCTTGTCAGACTGTACATCACAGGCCACTTCTGAGAGCAGATCTGCAGCTCCAAACCATGGTGCTGAGAGTCAGGGGAGTTGGGGGTTTGACATGGAGAATCACAGAGGTCTGGTTGACTCTTCACGGGACATGAGTCCCCTAAAGATTACATATATGGCCTGAATATCACAACATATAAAGTCACTTCTGTAGCAACTCTAGTTCCCCAACCATGCTTGAGCTAGAGGCACTGAGCAGACAGACTTCCTCACTGTCCCTTTTGCAACTTCTTTCTGAAATGCAGAAGAAAAGCCACACAGGAACAAACACAGGAAAAGTATCTAAACTCTCTTGAGCTTCAAACAGCCTCAGACATGCCAAGGAGCCATGGAGGGTGCAGGAAGAAGAGGAGAGCATCTTACTGCACACACCCTTGGCCCACCCTCAGCATGGGTCACTGCATTTGGAGAGCCGCAGCTCTCCATCCCTTCTCAGCAATACTCCAGTTATGACAAGCGCCCAGAACACCCAATTTATATCCCATGTGTTCATCTTGGGCAGAAACAGGATTGCCGCAGTCTGCTGAAGATACCCTGAACTGGACTCAGCACAGCAGCAGCCAAGAGAGCTCAAGATCTCTGCTCCTGATGGCCCTTATTCCCCCAGAGGACAGTCACTCCATCCGCTAACTGCAGCGTTGCAAGATGCATTTGATGTGACATTTCAGGCTCTTCACCCCACAATTTAGCAGCAGCTCTCACCATAAATTGCAGTACATGGAAACAGGAGATAGTGACTGTGTTAGAAAATGAAAGGGCTGCCACAGTTTGAGTGTAACACAAGAAGTCCCTTCATGCTCCAGATTATTTCTCCTTCTTTTGCACTGCACAAGCCTCACCCTGGACTGGGGTCCCGATCTGCTCAGCACTAACATTTGATTTTAAGAAATCTGCTATACACTCCTACTGCAAAATTCGTGCATTTTTATTATGCTATATGTTGTATATTAAAATTTTAATTCTATTAAAATTATATTTTTAATATATATCTCCTTGAATGTTTTGGCCAGCTCTTCTTGGATGCATTGCAGCTGCAGCACCAAGTCACACAGGGTAGTACCTCAGCCATGGACAAAGCACGACAGTGGCACAGGATTGATTTGTGACAGTCCCTAAATAAGCATGGCACAGGACTTGAAAAATTGGAGGTAAAGTATTAGTATCAAGATTTAAAACACAAGCATTTTCATGTATTGAAGTGTCTGGTGAAGCCAGCATTTTCAGAAGACTAAATTCATTAGTCATACCAGACTAAGCATTTGGGAACAAGCAAACATTCGCTGAGAGCGGTGGAAACAGGGGTTGGCTGGGTGTATCGAAGAACAACTCTTGTGCCCAAGTTTCCAACAAGTTAATGTGCTTTGTGTTATGTATTCTTAAGTTCAGCTCTCCATTCACGTTATTTGGCTGTTGAAGAAACTTTAGGCTTTGCACAAACAGTAATGCAGATATTTCAATATTAAACTCATTTTCAATTTTCTGATAAACTCTGTCTGGCAAAATCACAGAGAAAATAAAGAAATAATTACAATAAGCTGCTGAAACAGTGAACAGCAGTTATTTCTTAACTCAGTAGCCTCACACTTTATGTGCATGTCTGAGCTTATAACATCCATGAGCACTGTGTGTTGGTTTAACCTATTTTGCAAAGCTCAGGAGAAAAGATTAATTTAGCTATCTTACAAGGCACTCCAGCAGTCGAATATGCTTTGCTTCAACAAAGACATTGCAGGCAATCCAGGAAATTGCAAAAAAAAGACATTAAGGCAGTGCCACGTGATATTTCTGATACCAACAGAGATAAGGTGAGTTACAAACTTTCCCATCATGAAACAGATACAGAAGGAAGGGCATTTTGTTATATAGGAAGCAAACAACTGAAGGTATTGTTCCTAAATGCTCTGAAATATTTGTTTTAAATTAGTAATATACTTGCACATTTTTTTCCTTCAATTTTCTTCTCCTCATTTACAAAGTTAGTGTAAAACCAAGGAAGTTCTGAAAAATCTTTTGAAATAGCAGTTGGCACTGGTTTTGTTCAAACCTAGTAATGTATTCTTCAAATGCAAGAATCACCAAATCTGTGACCCCCACCCCATCCCAATAAAAAAATCTGTCTTTACCTGGTGCCACCTCCCTGCAAAGACACATTACAAGCCATGGTCACTGACCAAACCAGCCCTGGTACTCGTGCATCCGAGCTGTGCTGTACATGTAGGACACTTGCTTCCAGAGCTCCGCTGCCTCTTCTCAGTTTTCCTATCTCTACTTGTAAGCTTAAAGAATTATTTTCTTTTCCTCTACTTACTCAAAACCAAACTGTGCTGGTTTACAGACATGATCACTTTGCATCAGACAATGTGCAGAAGAAAATGCTGCCCACCTTGTTTCTGTAACAGGCACCTAGGACTTAAGGACCAGCTTAGCCAGATGCCTGCTGCTCACCCCCAGACACCATGAGGTGCCCAGCCAAGCCTCCCCCTGCTTCTGCCCACCGTGGCCTCGGGAGGGTGCTCCCCTCCCCATACCAGGGCAGCACGGGCTTGGCAACAGCACAACTACCAGTGGCAAGTGCTGAAAGACCAAGAGTTGCCCTCTCGCCCAGGCTGGAGATGTCAATGTACCCACCACGCTTTGGGAAGTCCTGTCTATCTGTGCACACAGGACAGCATAAACCCCCAAAATTGCTCCAGATAGGTGACCAGGTGTACAAGAAGCCATAGGATGACGACTACATAGCCAGACATAGTTGAAAAGGGAGTACCACATCCCTCATTTCTTTCCACTCTAAGAAGTCAAGAGACCCCAAAGCAGAGAAGAGGGATGGAAGGTGCTCAAAGTTCACGTGGATAGCACATTTTGAAGAATTTGGTGCCAGTACATAATCTGATTTTTTCCCTTGCATTGTTCATATAAACATTGATAGAGTGGGCAACCCTCAAATCTCCCTTCCAGGGCACAGTCACATCACAGGGAATAACTCTGGAGTCTTTACAAGGGCAAAGCCTGGAGAGCTGCTGTGCCAAGTGCTGTATCATGCCTAGAAAAATGATACAACAGACTAGTACTTGGCAAAGATACGAAAGGCCCTCCAGGCTACCCAGCAAAACACACTGACAAACATTTCTCAGAGACACCACTGGATACCCAAGCGTGGGACACACACCCAGTTATTCAACCTTGAAGCACTCGCACCGCGTCCTGACACAGCTCATCCTTCAGTGCAACGACCCAGCTGCTCACATTGATGGACATGTGAAGCCTTGCCACAGAGGCAAAGAAGGGAAGGTGTTTCCCAAATATTATTTTATGTAAATATGATAAAGATTCCCCCCGAGAGTACAGAAAGGGTAGAAAGCAGTTCATGGCACACACAATACCAGGATGCTGCAAACACGCAGCAACTCTGACGCTCCAGATGTGCTCTGTGTGTATCCAGATGTGCTCCCATTTGAAGTCTCTGGTATTCCCCAGCTGCACGTGTGACGCATCAGCACATGCGCCAGAGTAGCTCCCAAACCGTGAGATCCCCACGCGCACTTGGGTGGCACATGCCAAGAGACTGCCCAGGCTCCTCCGCAGCGATTCAATCCCCCCTCGGAGCAGAGCACCCTTGCTGCCAGGGCACGCAGGCACCACGCTTCTCATGGGGCAGCGGGGAAGGGCAAAGTAGTTCCGCTTTATCCTATCAAGGTCAAAGCCAAAAGCACTCAATTACAATATCGAGAGTTATAAAGAAGGTAGCATAGCAGATGCACAGTCAACTGGCTGAAATTTAGATCCATGATTTGCTGTTAGCCAATTTCTTCCCTGTGGTATCACCCAGTCATTCAGGTTGAAGATGGGCTGTAGCCAAAAATCCTTTGCCAGAACATGCTCTAAAGAAATAACCTCAGCTTAAAATACAGCCTGCAAATATCTGCTCGCTCAGTTCCAGTAAAACATGGAAGGGAAGTGAATCTTCAAATAATTTCTGGTGTCTCCTACTCTTTTTCCAGTTGCTCAGTTTAGAGATGGTAACATATGAATTCCACTATTTCTCTCCTCTTCCATCATCTGCTCAGGAGCCCACTCTCTGCTAGCTCACACTAACACTGACATTCACACTTCTGTCCAAAAAAGCCTGGTGTTCACTTCTCCCCGTGGAAGGGGAAGGATTGCTTGCTTCAGCCCAAGCATTTTTACTGTGTGTTTTCTTTTGCTTTGTTTTTCCTGATTTACCTTTCCAGTTTGGACAACTTCACTGACGCATTAAGCTTCCCATAAATTCCCATAAGAATCAAGAAATAATTACCTCCAGCAATCAATACATCTTCAGTCATGTGCTGAAATTATACAAGACGCGGGCAGAATAAGCAATTACATGGGGGGGGGGGGGGCGGGTATCCAAACCATGCCCCCATCAGCAGGTACCCCAGCAGGGTTTCGGGCTGCCATCCGACGCCTGGGCTAGCCATGGCAGGCCAGCTGAGAGATGATGCCACTTGACAAGGCAGGGAGAGAAGGACAAAAGCCAGCTGCCCGCTGTCTTCCAGTGAGCTGGGTTACATGAGACACCTATGCCTTTCATTCTTGATGCCAGCACTCAGCTCCTGGCAGGAGCTGGAGGGATTTTATCCTTTGGCCAAGCACAAAGCCAGAAGAACAGGGGCAAGCAGGAGGAAGGAGAATGCATGAGTGAGGAGCAACCCTGCTTGTCCCACAGCCTGCAGTGAGCCATCAGCCATGACTCGCACCAAGTTTCCTAGGGACAATTCTGCTGGTGGAGTGTTCCTGACACTGGAAACATCAGCACCAGGTCTCTCGCGGTACATTAATCCCACCACATAGATCTGACTAACATATAAACACCATCGTCTTCACCACGGCTTGGCACATCATAAATACAACGGCTCGAAGCCGGCCGTTGGTCACTTGTCCAAGGGATGGTGCTGTAAATTCAGAGAGCAGGAGAGTCTGCACAGGAACAGCCCAGGAGAGAGCAGGAGACAGCTGTTTCTTTTCTACATCTTACAGGAAAATATTTCCATGAAGTGTAATGTTTGGAAAATGTCTAACAACCCAGTTCATGCTTTCTACAGATTATGTGGACTTAGCATTTCTGTTGTCTACACTGGGATAGATGAATAGAGAGATAAAAGGAGGCATGAAAATATAAGACATTTGGAATGCAGGAGAATCTACAGAATGTGCGAAAAATGTAGGAAAAACTAAATAAAAAGAAAAGACAAATGAGATATTGTCAAGGCAGCCAGTGAAGCAGCACGGTCCCAGTTCAGAGGTGGAATCATTAAATGACAAGCAAGGCAGCTCTTACGGAAAGCCTACATGATTTTTTAACCCTGGAATTCACTAGGGGGAGCGTGTGGACGAGGGTGAATGCCAAAACAAATCTGTTTTCCAGAAGAAAGAGAATATCCTGGGAGTTCGGTCACCCCAGAACAGGGGCTCAGGGAATGAGGCGGCTTCTGCGCTGGCCACGCTCAGGGCACATCACCCGTCAGCTCTCAGGAAGGCAGGAGGCATCCACCACCCATCGCACACGACAGCGGCTATGGGAAAGCAGGTTCGCTCGCTTCCAGAGCGAGGACCAAACACCATGACCCTGTAAATGGGAAGTGAAGAATCGCCACAGAGAAAGTCTGGTGAATTTGCTTGCATTTTGCCTGGGTCTAGGAGAGAAAATTATTAATCCTTCCCCACTTCCTTCTCCAGCCTGTCACAAAAATCTGGGATCCTGGTCTGGAAAAGTCACAGTGCAAACACAGCAGCTACACTCAAGTTACAGTTCTTCCATGTCCCAAATGCAAGCAAGCAGCATGTCAGACATACGTTAGAGTCACCGTGCCCTGCATCCTCTGCTCTTCTCAGCTGCAAGAGGAATGGGAAGGTACAGATCCCTCTGGGGATCCGTGCAGAAAGGGGATGGAGGAGCCCAGCAAGGAAGCATGAAGCTCAGGCAGAAAAAGGAATTTTAGGCACAGGGCAAATACAAAGCCTTGCCTCAAAGCAAGGCCACACCACAGAGGGCCTTCCTACTGGTCCTGATGGAAAATACCCCCATCCGGGAGGGGAACGTAAAGGACTAGCACAGCCTGGCAGGGATTTCCACAGTATGCGTGCTTGTATGGAGCAGTCTGTGCGTGTGCAACAAACCTAATCCTAAACCTTTAGGGACGTACTAGGCTCAGACACTCACAGACCAACTCCTCTTTGAGATCTTGCATTTCCTTCAAGTGCACTAAAAGCAATTGTATAACACATGTACATTTGGCCCATCCAAAACTCCCCCAAAGCGTCCAATTCCTTGCACATAAGTGTGTATCAGCAATTTCCAGACAAGCAGCAGCTCAAAGCTCCTATGCATGTGGGCATATCCTACATTTCCAGACGTTTGGCAGCCCATCAGGATTCCTGCATCTGTGAACACATCTGGGCTTCCCAGACGTGGGGCAGTCCAGTCAGTTTCTGTGCACGCACGGCAGCATGCAAGGCCAGTAGACACTTGAATCCCCCAAATCTAGCTGGACAGTGACAGACAAGAGGACATGTCTGGGGAAACCTGGACAGATGGCCATGTAAAGAGCAGACTAGCCCAGGAGATGCAGCCAGCAGAGGAAGTTGGTGGCATCGGAGGTGAAAGACAGGCATGGTAGCCTGGGTCCCTCTCCTCACATCTTCTACCTGGGGGTAAACCAGCATTGCATCTCTTGGGGACAGGAATGCAAAGCTTGTGCTGCTTCTGGACTATCCTGTCCTTGCAAAGAGAAACAAGAGGCATGGAGTTACTCCCAGTCCCCGTGGGGCTGCCAGAAATAACACAAACCTAACATCTCACACCAGCTGGCGAAGAGGACTAATCCGGCTTCAGAAACTGCTTGAAAAAGAGCCAAACCTCCCATCCAGTTCTCATGGCCCCCTCCACCTCCCCCCAGACCCAGTTCCTTTTCTGGCACAATGGTATCCTCAGCGCTTGGCGGACGGCAAGCTGCTCCTCGCAAACCGCTCTGCCGACCCACCCTCTGGCAGCGTCCTCGCCTGGGACTCCTCGGTGCTTTTGCCATCCCATGCCACGGCCAGACACGCCACAGCAGCGCCTGGCTCTGTGGCGACCAGACCAGGGGGTGATGGGGCAGCAGACACGGCAGGGAGCTCCACTCCTTCCTCCCTCCACCCCAGCCCCTGGCATTGCAGCTGCACCTCTTCCCTTGAATTAGGCATCTCAAGAGCTTCCCCCGCCTGTGAGCCTGCATTTCTCTCCCTCCTCCCAACAGCCTGCGCCTCTTTTGAACCCCCAGCTCCAAAGCCTGCACTCCTCTCTAGAAGAGCAGCTTGGTCATATTTTTGCTTCCCCCTTATCAAACACCTCCATTAGCTCCACATTCATTTCAAGCTGGGAGGGGGCTTTTTTTTTTAAATAATTAGTTTCAAAATGCAATATAATGACCAGAGCAGAAGCATCACAATAACTGGGTCTGTCTTCATTTCCACCACCAGCCTGCAAGATAACAGGAGTCATTTTAACAGCCGCATAACTAATTGCAATTAATCTGACCCTTTGTTCGATGATACTGCGTAGCCCAATAGCTGTAAAGCGCGGTTTAATTTAGATGGTGGTGGAAACACAAGGGTTTATTTGCATGGCTGCCGTCACGTACACCTCGACTCTGCTCCTGCCACCACGCCCCTCCCCGTAGCCCTGCCTCACTGCGGCTCCTGCATTAGAAAAGCTGCGTAAAAAATAATACATGTAAGAAAGCATTTTTCCTCTTGAGTCAGTGCAAAGGAGGGAGGCTGGCACACTCAGCAGCCTTCAGCCTGCATGTAAATGAGCCAAAAGACAACATGTTTCAGAAAGAAAAGATAAGTCCAAAAATGAATTTTAGAAGGGCAAGTCCCTTATGAAAAGATACTCTGCGCAACAAGCGGACAGAGCTGGGCAGAGCTAAATTCAAAACATTCCTAGCCCGATTTGGTCTGCAAGGTTCCTATCTTCTTCTGTCACACATTATTAAACGTAGATCAGAAACAGGATCTGGGATTACAGAACAGACTGAACTCAGGACATCAGAAGGCACCTGTCCTATAAATAGGAATCATTTACCAATTCAGAACAACACACACATGTTTTGGCAACCTCTCAGCCAATAAAAGCAGAAGCCCCAACATCAGAATTATCCGAGCGCTATTATTTTAAAATGCGGAACAATGATTTACATCATCATGACTTAACTCCTCATTTCCCAAAGTCTCATCATGCATGTCTGCACTGAATTTCACCGAAGATTAACCCTTCCCGAAAGAAGCCCATTACCAAAATCCATCCCAATTTGTCAATTGGAAAATTGCCTTTTTTTTTTTTAAAAAAGAGCAGCAGCAACAACAACAAGAAGCAGAACTTCGGATTTGGAGCTGTTAATTTGGAGCTATTGATTTCTTCAATAGCTTTTTGCCTGTATCCCCACAGCCCAAGATTTCAGCTTCAAAACTCCAAAGTCAACTCAGTCACTCAGACCACAGACTTTCCACGACAAAGTGCTCAGAAACACACCAATTTGGGATTTTGCACAGAGTTGCAATGCAGGGGCTCCGATTTGTTGACACTTGTGTTTCTAGGAAAAATTAACAGAAACACGTGCAAGGCTCTGTATAAGGGAACAACGTGAAGCGCCGCTTCCAAACAGGTGCAGCCGATTATCTGAGGCAACGCTGTGCCGGAAAAAAAACCCGCGCTGTTTTCTTCACAAATTTTAAGAGCACTAAAAACTTCCAGATAATGGGAAGTCCCTGAAGCTTTTAGAAAGTGTTTTCTCATACTCCGTACCTGGTATGACAGCTGCTTCTTTGCAGCTATGGGGAGTTGTGGTTTTCCATTTGTGAAAATTCAAGTGAAATCTATCATTTTTTGGAAAGAGCCTAAGTCCTGGGGTTCTCAAATATCTTTACAGGTTGAACATTTGGAAAGGATCCAAGACTCCAATCAGAGCCTGAATATGTGGAAATATTTAACTCTCTAAGAAACAGTATATAAAATAAGCTGTTTCTCTGCTTGATGACTATTTCAGGATTGACTAATGACTTGTCGTGGTGCCAAACACCACGGGGATGGCTCAAGAGGATAATTTCTGAAACTTGAATTTGTAACTTTCTATCAAACGAAGACTATTTCTGTGTCAAAACCCTAGATCTGGGAATTTATATACAGCAAGATCATAAATGAACTTTTGGACACCAAAGTTCAGAAGTAGCTCTACTACATTTATTCAATGAAATATCTGCTAAATCTTTTTTCTGGGGAATGAACAAGCTTTAAAATAAAGCAGGAAAATAAAGACTACTGTATCAAACATAGGTCCCTCCTGGGGGGGCTCTTGCTTCAGCTGGTTGGTCTCTGGATCTTGTTTCAGGGAAGGATTTGGTGGCAGGCAGCAAAGACTGCCCCACTGTCCTGGTCAGCACATCAGCTCCTCCCTGGGGGGGGTTATGGCAAGGAGAAGCGGCGCAGCTTGCCTAAATTCAGCCACCTCTGGCCAAAAACCCCTGACCTAAACTTGGTCTTTCTTCTAGTACCGATGCACATCGCACCAAGGCCACGCAGGTTCTGGCCTAGGCAGGGGCCAAGTTCAACTCCTCTCTTAACCGGGACAGGACTGGAGCCCATAGTCCGAGCTCAGCTTTGCTCCCAGCAGAGCAAAAGGTCCATTTGGCCAAGTTACTAGCAAAGGCTAACTAATTCCGTTTCAGGGAGCAATTAATTGCTGCGATTACCTCTTTTCTAAGAGGCACAGTGTTCAAAATACACATTTATTCCGATTATAAAGGATGGAAAGGATCATTAATGTAACAGTTTTGCTTCCTGCTTGATAGGGGTTAGAGGACCTAACCTAATAATCACTACACAAAATCCGGAACTTCTGTCTGAAACAGTTTCAGCAGGAGTCTGGCTCTCAGGCTGACAGCGGCTGTTAATCCACCTCATACCTAGGTAGAAACATTCCAACATTTATTCTCAGCATTATAAATCTGCACATTATTAGCCCAAGGTTGTCCTGCATTAGGCTTTAAATCATAGGTTCTCTTTGTGCCTTTCTTTGCTAAGATTTTGAGCTACTTGCTCTGAACTTTTTCTTCCCCTTGTTGGTACTTGTGCATTACGATCCAGTTATTTTTTAATTTTCCCTAAGTAGGTGAATCTTACTAAAATCTTGCCTATAGCTCCATATTTCCAGGATTTGGTCACATTTATTGCTCTTTTCAGAATCTTTTCAAACTATATAGCATCTTTTCTCTGTTAAAACAGAGAAGAGACCTGGACGTGGTGCCCAACACTGCCTCACCAATACCATTTCCAACATCAGAGCTTCCCACCAACCCTTACAGGGCTCTGGCTGTGCCTGTCCTCCCAGCTGCTGCTCTGCTCCTGTGGCTCGTGACCACCCAGCTATTCGCAACATCTCCAACTCCTTTTTCATTATCCACTTCCACCTCAAATTTACCCTATACTCTAACCCTGTAAAGTCCAAATTTATACCCAGTATCAAGACACGTGAATATGTGTTCACCTGTAGAACTATCAGATGCCACTTCCAAGCTCAGAGCTGTACAGGGCTTGCTGCCACAGGAGTTTGCCAGAGCCAAGCAGCAGATTTTACACCGGTCCCCTGACATGCCGTGCGAGATAACTGAAGGCGTTGGCACAGAGAGGACAAGGATATAGCAGGTGTTAGAGCAGCGATGTTCATTTAATATCTTACCATTTAAAAATAACCTTTTACTTGTCACCAGCATCACAGGGGAGCTGCACCAGGTGGAGGTGGGTGTTTGTATGTTGTTTGGGAGCTTTTACCAGTGCCTGAGGGGGCTGAAACATGGCTCGACACCAGCTGGGCAGTGGACCAGGCGAAAGGAGGAAGAGAGGGCTCAAGGTCTGATTAGCAAGAGAGGCTGCCATAGCACCACGGGAGGGAGAATAAGAGGCAGCTTGGAAAAGGAAAAGCTGCAAAAGCCAAGCAGAAGGGCCACGAGGCTACGGCGAGGGCAGATAACCATCAGAACAGGCTGAGCTCCCGCGCGGCAGGAGGGGCCAGCAGCACAGCGGCTAGTGCGTGGGAGAGGGGGAGAGGGAGCAGCACCAGCGCGTTACAAGGCCACGGGGAAGGTGCAGCTGTCAACCGCAGCCCTGCAGAAAGCCGTGAGCAGGCTCAGCAGGGGAGACACACACGAAGTTTGGTTTTGGCCAGGCTGAGAAGAGCAGGCAGCCACCCATCGTGGAGGCTACAGGGGATGTGCAAGACTGGCTGGCAAAGGGAGGGAAGAGATCCCCTCCATGGCTGGCAAAGGGAGGGAAGAGATCCCCTCCATGGCACTTCCCACCTCAGATGGGTGAGCTGGATTCCAAACCAACACAGCAATCCATAACCCTGAGAGGAGGAGAACCGAGAGCAGGATCTCATATTTGTGCAGCAAAGGGGCAGGCTGAGGGCACTGAACTCGGCCAGGAAAGGAGGAAAACTGCATGGAACGGCATCCGCCAGTAGCGGCTCTGGCACTTTGTTCCTATATGCCAGCCTCGCGGGGCACAGAAAGCAGCTGTGGCATGGGCCACCGGGCAAACCCTGCCACCACCTGCACACAAGCACCGAAATCTCCTTTTCCTTCTTCCATGTTCACCTGCTGAGGGGCTCAGAGACTGGCAGTGTGGCTGCCTGGTATGCAAGGTACCCAGCACCACAGGCAGCCTTCTGGAGGTGCAACCTCCCTGCCCACCCAGCTCACCCCAAGCAGCATCTTCCCTCATTCGCTCCCAAGTGCCCTCCTCACACAGACTTGCTCCTTGCAACCTCAGCATGGCTGACAGAGCATCTCACTCCGTGGCTCGCATGAACAAAGTGTCCCAAGCCTGGCTGGCTCCTTGGGACAGCCTTCCCACACCAACCCCAGAGGTCCCATATCCCCCCCGCAAGCTCTCACGTCACACTCCACAGTAGGCACGATACACTCCCAGCATCCTGCTCTCGCACCACCGCTGCCTCGGGGTACCCAGAGCCAGCCCTCCCCACGCACACGTTCAGACACCAACACCCCAAGGAGTCAGAGACATAGGTTAAGTGCCATACGTGTGTGCTAAAGCAGGCAGCTCTGCAAGGCACTAGTGCTGAGCAGGCTGGGCCAGAGGCAGTTCATGCCAGCAGGCTCAGACGTCACACCCTGGCATACCCACCTAAATGCAAAGCCTCCATAGGTACATAGTTTTACTGCTGTGCACGTACACCCCTATGGTTATAGTCTACTGCCAATCTAGGGACTGTCACCATTCCCAGGTTCCTGTTCTACATAGTAGATAATATACATCTGTTTAGACCCACAGCTTTCCTGGGTAAGTATGTGCTGGGGAGCACCTAGGATCACTTATACAAGATCAAAAGGTTTCCAGAAGGACCTTCTGCAGTTGGTGCAACTGTTACTTCGTCAGACATCTAAGCAATTTCTTAGCTTGTGCCCCCCCGCCGCATTAGCCTCCAAACAAATCCCAGAGCTGAATCAGTTTCCTCCATTTAGAGGCTCCACTCAAATTGTTTCTAGGATTCCCATCTTTCTCTCCTTCTTTTTACTTTACAAATATATAAATAGTCACATCGTCATATGAGACAAGACTGACTCTTATGGGTAAAAAACAGATGTTTCCCAATCTTCTCTAACAAAGTAATATTTTATATATGGCTCTTCAATGGATTTATAGCCAATGAAGGGATGTTACTACATTAGCTCATGGAGGGGGTGGGTGATAAAAAACTGGAAAGGAAGAGCCAGACAAGGAAAAAAGAAGCTATCCAGAGCGCTGCAATTGGAGAAGCATGACAAATGGGCAGCACAGTTTTAGAGGGCTTCGACAGCAAGGCAGATTGCCTGGCTGGGAGTGATTGTCCACAGCTGGAGCATCGCAGAGACCATCTGGTATTTCTTAAACATGCTTTCCCCAGGTGATCCAATTCTTGGAGTGCCCCAGCAAAGAGAAGAAAAAAGGCTTGTGAGTCTCAGCTCCATTTCCAGGGTTCCCCTAATTAGCTAATAGAATTATATTTGAACTGGTTTCAGTTTCTCCTATAAAACCTTTGCTTTTGCCACCTTTTCAACAGGAAAAAAAAAGTATTTAAATTCATGGAGTTTTTCATTTCTTTAAGAAAGTCAATGATTGTGTCTCTTGGCACAGCAACCCAATATAAAACTTAATGAAGTAAAAAGAGATCCAAAATTTCTTTTGAACACCTTGTAACCTCGCTCTTCCCCACACCACTTCTAGCTGCACAAAGCATGCATTTCCACAGGCTCTCACATTTCTCTCCCACCCCAGCGTATCCATCCCCAGTACGAGCCTCAAAAAGCAGAGCTTAGACCACATGCAGGGTTCCGAGAACCTCTTGTTTCTAGGATTTTGACCCTTTTCTCAACTTGGAAAAATGTTATAGAATTTAATGAACTGTGCGTGCCACACGCTCCTGTCCCCACGACAAGGAGGGCTGGCAGAGGAGCAGCACAGCGGTGTTTGCCGCTGCCCTCGCGTTCCCCATAAGACAGCCCCTTCCTGAGCCAGGAGCATCGGGAACCAGCTAACGAAGCAAAAGAACAAGAGAAAGCGGTAAATAATAAATGAACGGACAGATGGAAAAGGGGTTAGAGCGAGCAACCGGAGAACAAGCCTTGGGAACCAAACTGCGTTCCCACCAGCAGGCAGTGCCTCCACCGAGCAGCGCGGTGCAGGCAGGAGCCAGGGTCCGGCCGCAGAGATTATCCCCGTCGCTCCCCGCCAAGCCAGGCTTACCAACTGTGCCTCTCCCCTCTGTTTTCTCCATGAGTCAGCCCAGCCACAAAGCACGGGTCTGTCAGAGATGTATCCTGCACGCCACAGGCACACGTCCCCGATTCCTGGCTGCAAGCTTCCCAGCAGCACGTAAATACCATTCCTGTTATTTTGGACAAGGAGAATACACATAGGGATGGTGGCTGGAGCACTGAAGCTGGCAATACTCCTCTAAGTGCAGTGAAATTTGTTGCTATGCCACAATTTACTAGGAAATTTTTTAAAAACACAGAGAACTCGCCATACACGGAGTTCCCTGCTCTGTCTGCATCAGCAGCTGCCTTCTCAAAGCTTGCATTTGAGAAAAGCTAGTGCGACTGTAATCCCAGTCAGAAATACATACACAAGGTGTTTCAACTTCTCCAGACAGAGAAAAATTATCTAATTAAATTAGTGGGAAGAAAATACTGGACAAAAGAATCCAAAATAATATTTAAAGGTTTTTTTAGTTTGTTTTTAGGCAGTTTAGATGGCCAAAATCAGTATATTCCACCACCATGATGGAAGGATATTTTAGCTAGAAACCCATCCTTATGCAGTGCTATAGACAGTAATAACAGAAAACAATATAAGCCACGATTGTAAAGCAAAAGAAATAGCAACCAACTGCAAATTACAAAGCACAGAAAATTAATAAAGTCCTCAAAAAACACGATGGAAAAATTCATGCCTTGCCGAGTTAACAGTGGGAATTTAAATATAGAGGAAAGAAGGGAAATGTGAACAGAGACATTTTGTGCACACGGTAAAATTACCAAAGTAATTACAAAAATATAAATATATGTGCTCTGTATTTGGGAGAAAGAAACAATGATGAACTCATCATAAGATGATAATGTACTTCACAGTTTACTAATGACCAAGAGGTGTATTAGATAACATCTGCTTTAAATAAACACTGTTAAATCACCCACCCTGGATAATTTGCACCTCCGAGTGCGCTAAGGAGATCTCTGACCTGCTGATGCTAATTTTTAATAAATCTTGGAATGCCAAGTAATTCTAGAAGGGTAGGAGAGCCCTAACCCTGTGCCGGTGCTTAGGCAGAACGAGCTGACCTAGGGAGCGACAGCCAGTCAGCCTGACAGCAGACCTAGACAAAGTAATTAAAAGCCAATATGAGAATCTACCAATAATTCATTATATTCATGTCTCAACTAATTACCAGCCAACATATGTTGTACAGAATCGAGTCCTGTCTAACTGATGTTACAGCTTGATTTAAGAACTCGCGTTAATAGAAATAATTTGGCATAACTAGATGGATAGAAGTGGCTGATGAGACAGAAACGTATCCATCGCCTGCTTCCCATCCCACAGGATGCAGTGTTTCTATCAATCATTTAGGTAAATATAAATGTACGATCCTTAGAGGCAGCTTGCAGATAGCACAAACGTAGGTTAGTAAATAACAAACAAAAGAGCCCCCATCTACCCTGCGATCCAATTTGTACAGCTAAATGGCCGCCATCCAACCAAGCGTGCTTTAATTCAGCCAAGCACAAGATAATACACGTACGGGAAAACAATATAGAGCTCGTATCTCCAGGATGGAAAAGTCTGTCCTGCACAGCCACAGGACCAAGGAGGAGCCACGGAGGGACCTCGGTGAAGTGAAGCTTAAGGAGCCAAATCTATTCAGCTTATGAAAGAGGAAAACCCCCAAGATTCAACTGCTGCTCGTGGGCATTACATTAGCACGGGGGAGAGGGGGTTTCTAACCTGATGGTGAGAAGCAAAGTAAGCTCCAGGGGTTCAAAGTCAAAGTTAAGCACAAAGCTGACAAAGAGGAAAGTCATCATCAGCGCAGCAGAGGATGAGAAACATCGCACAAGGTCTGGGGGCCCGGCGTAAAAGCGGGGGGTGAGATTCTCTAGTACAAAGGGCAGGTATAAAAACCTCTGTGTAACATAAGAGTGGAAGGAGCCCAGACACTGGCACACTGGGGGTCTGCTTTAGGCTACCAAATCAGGGAGATCAGAAGCACAGACTTATTGGGAGCATCTGAAACACAGAACCCACTGGTAATTAGGGACTTTTAACTGCCCACACATTTGCTGGGAAAGGAAGACATGAGGCACAGCCTTGCATCAAGTTCCTGGAATGCGCCAAGAAAAAAAAATTATGAAAGAAGAGGCAGGAATAAAACTAGGAAGGAGGCTCCTTGACGTTTGATTCCCATCAGCAGAGAAAAACTGGGGAAAAAACCCACAAAGGTGGAAAGCACCGTGGGCAAGGGAGCCAGAAATGAGTGTTCATGCTCATTAGGAATAGAAGAGAAAATAGCAGCAGGGCAAAAGCAGTGCAGTGTAAGGACAGAGGCTTTAGTAACCTCAGAGGGGTGGGAAGTGAGATTTCATGCAGAATGAAAAGGGAGTTCAGGAAAGATGGTGTTTTGTAAACACACAGCAAGATAAGGGAACAAATGCAAATTATCTCAGCATAGGGGTACGAGAAGGGTAAATCACAGACTCCTCCATGGCTTGCAGCACACGAAGGAGAAATGGAAACTCCATCAGGCTGATGCGGATGAGCACAAAGCAACGGCACCAGGAGAGAGGGACAGAGCGAAAGAGCCAAGTGTTCAACAGAAACCGCTCGCAGCGAGGATCGCCAGCGGTAACGAGGAGACATTTGATAACTACATCGGTGGGAAGAGACAGACCAAAGAGTTCATCACCTCCTGAGCAGGGAGAAAAGGTTAATAGATTGGTTTATGCCACTGAACACGCCACAAGCCCTTCCAAAGCTGTTAGTGCGTGTCAGCCCTCCCCCCTCCCACCGAAATCTGTTTTCTGTTAGGTTTATGTGTTTTCTTTATTCTCTACACAGCACCCAGAACTGGCTGGTTCTGGTAATGACATTACATATTATAATGTACGCATAATTGCTAACTTTAAGATACACAACTTATAAAATATCTTCTCTTGTGAGGCTAGTAAAATTGGACAGTAAATTGAATTTAATAAATACTGAACATGTCATAAGAAGCCACGTTCCCCACAGTTACAAAAGCAATAACCAAATCAGATAATGAGAAAGCCAAAATGTTGCTTAACAGACTAGAGAGTGTCACCTGAAAAAGAGATTCACCTTCATGACCTCTCTCACACACGCACACACATGCCGTCAGCGCACAACAAGTTGTAAAACTACTAATTAGGGTAAGAGGAGGCGGGGGATCCCAGGGGTTTGCCTCACAGCTGTCTCAGGAAGCAGAGAGGTATAAATTGGGACACAATTTCACAATAGCCAGCAACTCAGAGCTGCAGAGACAAAGCTGAAATGTTTAATGCTTTTGTTGGGTCAGACTTCATGAAAAAGGATAACCAAGACCACAAACTTAACGCAATTAAAAGCAGCAGAGTAGAAGTGCAAGGCATAGTAGCACATGAGCAGAATAAAGATTACTGAAGTTTGATGTTGTCAAATAGCTGCTGATGGACCTCAGCCTATCTCTGGAAGACAAATGAGGTTACAAAAGACTGGAAAAGGGCAAATATAATGGCTATATTCAACAGGTTGAAAACTCAAGGAAATTGCAGGCCAGTCAACATAACTTCAATTCCTGGAAAAATTTTGAAAAATCATCAAACAATCCATCTGCAAGGAAGGGCTGGAAGCAATAGCTCTGCCACGTGAAGCCAACCTGCTTTCTCTTTGACGGAGCAAAAGGGTCTCGTATGCGAGATAAAGACAACAGATGTTATATACCTTTATTTTTGCAAGGCTTTACCTCCAGTTTCGTATAACATTTTAATTAGCAAATTACAAAAAGAGTCTAGATGAAATTCCATACGGGGAACACACAGCTGGTTGGAAAATGGTACACAAAAGTGCAGGCATGAACAAGCAATACTGTACCAAAAAAATCCATGATTATGCAGGGGTATACAGACAGGAGTGTCACGCACGAGATCCATGAAATAATCCTGCTGCTCTTCTCAGTCAAGAAAGGCCTCAGCAACAACACTGGGCTCATTTCAAGGCAATGCACTTCAAAACCAGCCCAGATCAAGCGGAGAGAGCCCAAGGGACCTCAACAAAACACAGAACCACAAAAAATTTTTAAAGAGGGCTGAAAGGGA
Source organism: Phoenicopterus ruber ruber (assembly GCA_009819775.1). NCBI lineage: Eukaryota > Metazoa > Chordata > Aves > Phoenicopteriformes > Phoenicopteridae > Phoenicopterus > Phoenicopterus ruber. The sequence continues at coordinate 25,020,412 of CM020221.1, read as the reverse complement.
CCTCAAGAGGCAGAATCAACCACGCATGTGTCATTCAACTTGAAAATAACACGGCCATGAGGAAAGAGCAAACGAAAGGCAGTTGTTCAGCACAGAGAACAAAAGTCTTTGGGGAAACATGATAACAAGCCTCAAATATGTAAAGATTTCTGCAAAGAGAAAAGGAGTGCTGTAAGCTGCTCTCCGTGTCCACAGGGAGAGGACATGCCATAGTGGGCTTAAACTGAAGCAAGAGATTTTTAAAACACCAACTCCATAATGATATAGATAATTACGCCCTAGAGCCAACTGCTGAGGAAGGGTACATCCCTCCCATCACAGGAGGCTTAAGAAGAAGGATAAAGCCACATCATTTGAGTGAGTTAACAGCGATGTCCCCGCAGCCCGGGCAACGCCAGTGCCCAGCCGCTGAGCCCTGACAACCTGCTGGCTTTACATAGACATCCCCGGGAACACAATATATTTCAGCTACACACCAAATGCCCTCAGAAAGCTGTGTAGTAAAAACAAACAGCCACTTTGCTTCAGAATGAGCTCATATAAACTACTGATAACAGCACAAAAATACTCAGTTACAAGAGATTGTTTTTCCCACCATCATCCCCTCAGTTCTGATCCTGAGGTCTCAGAAGACACCTGTAAACCATCCTCTAAAGGGACTCGGCAACTCTGCTGATCATTAACTATGGGCTTGCTACAGATAGTGCTTTCATGACGTATTACAATTTTTCTGGTCCCTTCCTCCCAGGAAACCCCCCAGTGTTTCGCAGCAATTCTCTCTCCCTCTCTCTTTCCCATAGGAGCTGATGACATTGCCTTCCTCCTGCTGACATGACTTCTCCACCAGCATCTCAGTTGTGCTAATCAAGGAGACAAACTCAGGGAAATTATTTTCACTGTGTATTTAGCTTTGAATGCTGCTTTTTCTTCTTCAGCCCCAACAAAGGGTCCAAGCCCCCAAAAGTTTGTCCGTTTTTCTAACTGTATCAGCTGATCAAATAAAAGATATTGCCTCTCCTTATACACCTTTCCCCAAGCAGAGACCAGGTACAGCTGATTTGTCATGGAAAAGGCTAGAAGATGCCCTCTTGAGGTCCTTTTCAGATCTATTTTGTACAATGCTGTGGATAACATGTATAACGCAAGGGGCTGCGATGGACAGAAGGGCAAACAGCCTGATCCAAAAGCCGCTCACAGATGGGCTGCAAAGCCCCGGAGAGCACTCTCCTTGAAGGAAAGCTGGAGAGCAAACACAGTGCAGACCACCCTGGTGCAGCCCCCAGTAAAACAGCTATGATAGGTATCACTGCTGTGCAGACCACAGGACATTTAGGCTGCTGATCCCAAACAAGGTGCCAAAAAGGCAAGAAAACTGCACTTACCTCTATAACAACCCTCCCAGGTCCCATCTCACAAGGTGCCCCCTCCTCCAGCCCCATGAAGTTAGCTATAACTAAAGATAAAACCACATATCTGGGGAAAACTCCAGCAAAAACGAGCAGAGCAGCCCAACAGCAGAGGCACCAGAAGCATGGCCAGCCCCGTGCCCTGCTCTCTGCACAGACCCCCCCGCGAGGGCAGCCTCTGAGCCACAGCCCCCTCCAGACCCAGCACCCCATGGGACAGGTCCCAGGCCCTGCAGACATGTCCTGCTCCAGGACCACCACCTCACAAACCCCACAGCATTTAGCAGGAATCACAAAACCACTGGGGGAGGTTCACAAGTGCAGGAAACACAAATGTCACAGGTGCTCGACCTGAGCCGTGTGATTCCCTGCCAAGGAACGAGCACAACTGCAGCTCTCACTGTTTTCAGGGGAGAGGAGAAAAACATATTTCTGCAGGGCAGCTTCTCTCTTACAAGCTCTTCCTGCAGACAGTTTTCCTTGCTCCATGCCACCCATGCACAGTTGCTCTGCAGTAGCCACACACACACTTCTGCTCCCCAACACTCTGCTTTGCTCCACTCGTGCCACCATCATGCACCCCTACTTAGGAAAAGTTGGTGTCTGTCCTCCATCATCACCACACACACCCATACCACTTACCCTGGATGAAGAGAGTCTCTGTCTGTCTGGCTGCTAACATCTCCAGAAGCAGCCTTTTCCAAGGAAAGCCTCACAGCCCCTGTTACATCAGAGTTTAAGTTATCTAATGACCTTAACAGGGGTAATGGGATGCCAATGTAAACCACCTGATTGCAATGTTGGACACAGACAGTGCAATGCACTCTTTGGCAGCTCTCAGCTCTGTTCCTAGCAGCCCCCACCTGATTTTAATCCCTCCAGGTCTCTCTCAGTGCAGCTGGAAGAGACCCTCTGCTAACACCCTCAGCAGAGAGGGACCACAGAGGGTCAACTGGGAGCATTATGTACCCTGTGGGGAGGGTCTCCTCCCTTAACTGCTGCTTTTAGAGGCTGTGTTGCATTATGTGACAGGCTGAGAGGCTCCCACCACACACCCTGCAGTCTCCTCACTGGCTTTTCAGTGCAGCAGTGGTGTGGTAGGACAGGCTGGAGAGCTGTCATCACCAGTCTCTTGATGGAGTGAAGTAATCCGCATTGTAGCTTCAAGCAGAAGGTAGAGCAGAAAGAAGAGACATGTTTTCACTCTCCAGAATGAGAAGTGGGGCACTATTTTGTTTCCTCAGGATGAGAACTCCTAGAGGCAAATTTATGGTTCATTCTTGTATCTTGGGAAGCTCAGTTACACTTAACACTTAATGTAAATACAGGAGGGGACACATTCTCACATATGTCTATTGACCTGAGCAATTCCCTCTTCCATTGGGCTTAATGGGCTTTACTTAATAAAAGTGCAGAAACCTGTGGATATCCAATCTCTTAACGTACAAATGCAGCACATGAACCCAGCACAAACTGGCATCACAGATGGAGGGTTTCAAATTTAATCTATCAAAGCTCTGCTGCTGCCCTGCTCTCCACAAGCTCACTCCCGAAAACCTGCATGCACGTTGTGTCTCCACTGCCCCAAGCAGCTCCTCACCCGCTGCCAGCCCAACGCTGTGCATTCACCCCTCAGCTCCAGGGCTCCAAAATCACCATATTGTCACCGGGATATTTCTCCTGAGGGCTGCAGAGGAGGGAAGCCTGCTGTGATGATTGCAACTTCTACTCCTGCTGATACAAGCCATAAAAGAATCAGCACTTGCTCCACCTAACTCGACTGGGAAGGGGCAGAGAAGTGTTTCTAGGGAAAGATTCCTCCTCCTCTATCCCACTGTGGCCTGAGCTGAGAGAGGCTGTTCCCAGAGGAGAGCAGGCAATGCTGTGCACTCTCCCCCTGCTCTACCATGGGCTCACCTGAGTGCATCAGAGATGCTGATCTGTGAAACGAGAGACCTATCTCTGAGCACCAAGAGGGAAGCAGCAAAGATTAATAAGCCTCAAAATGTTATACTGCATTTAAATAGTACTGTCACAGATCAAAGACTGTCACTGATCTCAGTGAGGCAGGCTCGGTAAGCCTGGAAAGATCATGTACAGAAAGCAAATGCAAGATGCAAGAGAAAGCCTGCAGACAGGAGCCGAGGAAAGCTCATACTTGTCTAGAGAAACCGAAGTGGCCTAAGCCAGAGTCTAACATGTGTTCCTGGAGGAATGAGAGCCAGAAAGACTGCCTGGTTTCACTCAGTCTCAGTTGTGTCTCAGTACAAAAAAACACATTTCATTTTAAGACACCCTCTTACCTTGGAGGTACCTGCTGCTGGGAGCAGCTTAAATCCCTGTGCAAAACCATAACCCTGCCTGATCGCTGAGACAAGGAGCACACTGGGAACCATGTGCAACTGGTGAATAGATTTGAAAAAGCCCCCGATTTACATTGATGCCACAGGGACTGCAGAATCACACTCCCTGCACTCTAAGAGCTTTGATTCTTAATGCCATGTGGATACTGCATGGAAGTTTGATGGCAATATCACTTGCCCACACTTGCAGACAGTGTGGGAGGCCTGATCTATAGTCTTTCAAGTTGCTCATATAACTATGTCATCTGGGAGAAGGCGGAAGAGAAGGGCACTTTTTATCCAAATCACTACAGTGGTAGCAGTGGTAGCACGGGAATAAAAATGCCTCACGGTGGTATTCCTACTCCCAAGCTCTCCTAGGGTAGCTATCCCATCGTAAAGCACCTTTATTCTCATGTGACATTGGGCAAGACACTTCACTTACATTTCTTTGGTACAATTAAAGTGCTGCACGAACTAGCAGTAGTAGGAGCCCCTCTTACACACAGGCGTGGGGTTGAAAATTCCTCCAGTCCAGGTTGGGCACTGAGGGTCACCCACAGCAGATGCACTACATGAGGCCAAGTGACTCCTGGATATGGACCTCCAGGAGGAAACCCTGTTCTCAGGGATCCCCCAGGTACTCCATCCCTGCGAACTCAGTCCTTCGCTGTCCCTCCCTAAACCAGGTCTGGATCTTTGCTCCTGCCCCTCGCCTCATGACCTGGGGACTGCCTACAGCACTGTACAAAAACACTGTGCAGAACAAAAAGAAGTCCTCAAGCAAACTCTGGCTGATTGAATTTTGAAGGTAAGGAATGCCCTTCTGCAACAGATGTACAACCCCCTCTGCCCACCCCAAACACCAGATCCATCACGGAGAAGGGAAATATTTACACAAGTTAGTAGAGTTCCAGTTAAATATTATGCTTAGCTGTCTAGAGTCCATGTTCTCAGACTATGTCTATGAAATAAAAGATTAAACTTCATAACAATTATGAAGTTGCTCTGCTCACATTCAAAGGGAGTTAAAGGACATTAAAATAGTTCTTTGGGTAATACTCCAGTGAAATTGCTCTCTCCCCCCTGGAGAGTTAGAGCTAAAACCTTCTGAACTATCCTGTAAACACACTTGGAAAGGCTAAGAGCTGAGCTGATAACCAGGTAGCACCTCTGCTCTGCAGGTTCTGTAAAAAATGTGAGCAATGCCGGAGAGCTTTTGAAGCAGCGAGGGAAGGAGGACAGGGGAGAGCAGCTTCTCTTCTCGAGGGAAGTTTGTTTAGTGGAAAGTAAGCAAGTTGTCAGGGGAAAAGCTGACAATGTTGATTCCAGCAGTTGTACTGGGAATAAACAGCCAAGTGGATTACGTTACAGAGAATGAGAAACGGCTCTGAGGATCCCATTTAAATGCTGGGCTTTCAGGAATGATGCGATTCAGCCACGCTCGTGGCCCCAGTGCCCACAGCCCCCCGGGGCTGAGCCCTCTGCCAGCCCTGGTATTGCCATCCCACCTCTGTGGGGTCCCTGAGAGGTCCAGCACAGCCGATGGCCCCAGGAGAGCCAGAGCTCACGGCCGCACTGCTGTCCCTGGCGAGGACACAGACCCGTGCTGGCTTAAAGGCAGGGGCTGGACATTAAATTAGGGATGGCAGCAGAGGGGGGGAGGTTGCGCAGGACCCGCTTGCCTCTCCCAGCCCAGCAGCAGGGGAGGGCCACCACGGGGCTTGCCATCTCCTCCCCAGCCAGAGTGCGGGGCCCTCCCTCCCATAAAAATCAGATGCCTCCCTGCCTTTCACAGGAAAGGGACCCGGCAAGAGGAGAAGGGGATCTTGTTTGATTTATTAGTCTCTTCCTCCTTCCCATCGTCTGTGGCTCATCCAGCTGTAGTGATAAGGAGAACAGCTATGAAAGGACACTGCTGGCTGCTGGGATCCCATCCTTCTGCCCACTCACGGCCTGAAGACATCAGTCCTTTACAAGCACCATTAAATGTGTATCCAAAATGTGGCAGTCTCCTCCATCCTTTGAGATTCTGTTCCCTGGATAATACAAACAGTTGCCAGAAAAAGAGTATCCTCTCATCTCTGTCTGGGCCATTATCCCTTTATATTTGCTCTTTAATATTTACTGGGTTCACACAAAGTGCATGCTCTGGAAAGAAAAAAAAATCAGCTGCAGCTTAAAGGACTCCAAATTTAGTAATTGCTGCAGCCCCATCGACGTGAACAGTTAGCAGGGAGATTTCTCCAGCACTTCACGTGCTGTGGTATTCTGCTTAGGTCAGACTGCAGAAAATGTTCTGTCCAGGGGCACCAAATCCGGAGCGTTTGCGTAGGTGCCAGCCGCAGGGGCCTTATGAGTCCACCACAAGTTCCTGCAGGTCCTTTCCCTCCCAGCACCCAGTAATCTTGGTAGGAAACAGAGGCAGCCAGAGAGATGCTTATTCATACAGAGGTGAAGCACCCGAGGGTTTTAACACACCTGTGAGTTAGCAAGAACTAGCCCCAGCTCCTGGCTCCAGAGCTGGTCTTGCAGCCTTACCTGTTAATGTGAGGTTGCTGTATGTGTTTGAAAACTGCTCCTTTAACAAAACCAAGTGCATCTGAGCTGCCTTTTCCCTCTGTAGCTCCAACATTATGTCAGGATGCTGGGCGATCTTACAGCCTTTCTGCTTATCCAGGGCAATGTCGCTGCGAACAATGTCTACAGCAAAAGGGAAAGAAAAAAGGGAGATGGCCAAACCTCAGCTTTCATTTTCACCAGACGCTTGGATCAGAACCAGCCAACATGACAGCCACACAACCATCACTCAGCACAAGCAACCCAAGAAAAGGGTCCAAACCCCTGGGATCCACCTATCTGATGAACCTCCTCAAGTCTCCTTTTCTCCCACAGAAAGCTCAAGTCCTTGACTCTAATATGCTAACACAACCTACCGCCCCTTCCATCCTTCACCTGCCTAGCAGTTGATCTCTTACAAAGATGACCCCTCCCTTGCAGGAGAGTGCAAAAGTCTCCCAACATTTATATTACGACCCTGTTACTGGTGTTTGACTCTAAATAATGAGAAAAGACTAAATCCCGTTCTGGTGACCCCTGGCTTCCATTTAACCCTTCTTGTCAAAGAGGTGATGAAGAAGGCTTGTTCTCACCTTGTTTACCCTCACTGCAGCTATCACAGCTAGAGTTAGGTCAGCATGGCTTATGACGCTTTGAACAGGTCTCTATATACTTCTAACTCCTGACATTCAATTCAGGAGACAGAAGGGTTATTTAACAATTGTTTTCTCTTCATATGAGCATTTTATAAGTCAAATTGTGAAATAAGAATATGATATTCCCTCTCCTAGAACTACTCACCTGCTGGGGAAATGGAAAGATGGGAGTAGCAGGGCAGAACATGGATCAAGTAAGATGTGTCCAGTGTCTAAACAGGAGGGGAGTGGTGCAAACTAGTCCTTGCAAGGTCCCTTTCTGAGTTTAATAAACTCTAACATGCTCAGATCCACAGGCACCATATGCTGTGTCTAATTCTTACAAAACCTTAGGCGGCCAGCACTGATAAGGAAGGATGGAAGTTGGAGTTCTTCCACCACACTGCATGAGGTCACCCTTTGCATCACAAGGTTGCGCTTTGCTTGGTTCAATTCCCATCTAGCTAGAAGTTTCTGAAGGAGCTTATTGTCAGAAGAGAGTCACGTCTTGCTCCACATACACTCTCCAGCTCCATTATTGTTACGCACGTCAAGGAACGCCAAAGTTGTTTCCAATAGTCATGCTGCTGTCTTTCAAGGTGTCAAATCTCAGGTTCAGCAAATCTAGGTTCAAAGCGCTGCTGTATTTTGAGCTGGCAGGGAACCCCCTCCAAAGGTGGGGTGGAGGACTGGAAGCCACATTATCTTCCTGTCTCTGAGCCTCATCGTAGAGTCACTATGCTTGTCTTGCCCAGGCTGTGCTCCGTCTGTCTCTTTACTGCATTGTTTGGGATTAACACAGCTTCTCCAAAGCCTGCCTACAAAAGACTGCTCAGAACAGTAATGTCACTAAAGCCCTTGTGTTCTGTAGTTAGGGACACGAGCTCTCTGCTCCACCCACAGCTAGCATGCTCAGGAGTGCAGACAGGGCAGCATCCAGCTAGCATGAAAATACGGCTCAGTATTTCCACATCCAGCACAGGGGCTTCAATGCAGAGAGATGAGATGGAGCAAGAGGAAGGAATAATGTTCCTCTGCAGATAACAAGCACACACACCCCCAAACATGTGCTTTTGGTGCACAACCTCTTAGGTAGACACTGAGGGCCTACCCAAACTCTGCCCAGCTGATGAATGATACAATCCTGAACCCCTGTTGTGTGAGATATTTGGCGAACTGAAGACTAAGAGACACGTTGTCACTCTCCCGCACCAGAAAGGCTATTACTACAGCTACCGGTGTCACCTGGAGCTCATGAATAGTCATTCACCTCCCTGGGTGATGGATTTCCTTTTCTACAGAACTGAATGCAACAGTTGTACACCCCCCATCCCCAAGGAAAAATGGAACAAAACACATCATGGAGGCCCTGAAGGAGGAGAGACTGAGAGGCAGAGAGGTTTGAAACTAGATGGTCAATACACTGTCTCCAATTCTCTTCAAACTGCTATAAGGGAGTCCAGGCTGGGTCAAAACAAGTTTGTTTCCTAAAAGGGATGGAGGGCACCTAAAACCTAAACCAGAGCCAATGTTGACCCATGTGGAGGAACCATTGGGACCAGGGGAACCTGGGACGGGGGTCCCTGCCCGTCCAGTCAGGGGCCAGGACAGAATCACGGAGAGTGCAAGGGGATGTGGCAGCAGGTCCTGTGCAACACCCTTATCTCCATCTTCAGGAACCACAGGTCACAGCAAACACACGGCTGGGCAAGGGATAGCCCTGTGTGCACTGTCAGCAGGGTCTGGGGACAAAGGGCAGGCCCAGGGGACCAGACTCAGGAACAAGGGGCAGGAGCAGTGTTTGGAGTCCTATCCTTAGGTGATGGAGCTGCTGTGACAGGGATTAGCACAAGGAAGTCCAGCCACATTCAGACAAACCCCTGGTATTTCCTTAGATGTTGAGGTCTGGGAGAAGGCGTGCAGGGCACAGAAAGTGGGGGCACTCTCTGCAGTCATCTTCATGGGGTTCTCAGAGAGCTGCCACTGCAGACAGCCAGGAAGCAGAGGCAAGACATGCAAGGCCCTGGCTTCTCAGATTGATGAAGCACCCAAGACCTAAAAATGGAGGTGGACCCCACATTCATTATAGCTCCAGCTTAAACAGTGGGCAAATGTCTGGGATATGGAGCCCCACAAAGAACTCAGCGCCTGGTCATCCAGACCCCACCAGGCTGTACTTGGCGCAAGGGAGAAGGCGAGGGCACCTCTGCACTGCTCTTCTGAAACTGGAACACCGAGGGAAGAGGGGTGGCAAGCCACAGCTGCCAGAGGCTCAGGGGAAATCTCAGCAAGAGCAACCCAGGGAAAACAGCCAGGAGCCCGCAGCCCTCAAATCTTAAAGTAAGAGAGCGAAAAGGGAAAGATGCACGGAGTGCAAGGAGGAGGATACCCCAGGAGGCGCTGGGCAGGGCAGCCCCCGAGCGGGAGCTCCAGGAGAAGGACACTCTCTGCCTTCCCGAACGTGGATAAAAAACCGTAGAAATAAACTACCCAGGAAAACACGAAACCAAGCAGCTCTTGCCAGAAGTGCGAAAGAAGAACTCCAGATGTGGGAGCCCCAGAGGACGCCAAATGGTTTCCAAAGACGGCAGCCGAGGAGCTCTGCCCCGAGAGGGGCCGGGCCGGGCCGGGGCGGGCCGTGCCGTGCCGGGCCGGGTCAGTACCCTGGCCAGCTCAGCCTCCCGCGGCGCGGCCCGCCCGGCCGGACCCCCGGCGGCGCGGCGCGGCGGGGCGGCCCGGCCGAGCGCGGGTCCCGCGGCGGCGGCGGCGGCGGCCGCGGTGCCGGGTGCGGCAGGCGCCGTGCGGTATGGCGGGAGCACACCCGTGTGGCGGTCAGGTGAGCTGCGGCTGGCGGGAGGCACCGGCGCACGGAGGGGGAAGCCCGGCGGCGGGGGGGGGGGCACCCGCCTCGGCCCGCACCCCGCCTGCCCCACCCGCCGGGAGCGGCTGGGGTGCCGGGCTCCTGCAGGAGCGCTCCCCTCGCCGGGCTGCGAACCCTGGATGGAGGATGCTGCTTTGCAAAGGCTGTCCCGCGTTTCCGAGTGCCTGCACGTTTCTCTGTCCCGCCTTGGGATCTGTACATCGCCGGAGCTTACGCGCATGCCGCCTGCGGAGGTCACCGAACCTACCAACGGCAATTTTGAAGAACAAGTTAGGAAACACCCCTGAGGAGCGACACAAGCGCAGCAATCCCGTGGCAGGGCAAGATGCCCATCCAGGGCATCCCAGGACTGGCTGAGCTCTAGCAGTCCCTTTCTGCCAGTCGCCTGCACCAAGGGGTTGCACTAACCATTTCCCACCATACCCGTACCAGGCCAGGGAGCTCCCAAGCTGTGAAACCTCCGGGATGGCACAGAGCACACGGAGACAGCTCCCGGCTGCCTGCAGGGGAGGGTTTCCCTGACCCACAGAGAGACCTTCTGCACATGGGAATTCACACGGCATCGGTGTGGCCTGTGTGCGAGTGCCCGTCCCACGGCTCATGCCACCACCGGCAGTTCCATTCCAGGAGCCACCAGAGTCAGGGAGCAGACACGGCTACTGCGGCTGATCAGCGGAAGATGGGAGGAGGAGGGCACAGACCCGGTTTATGTGGACAGGGCAGAGGGGATATGGTTACGGCCAAGGGATGTGTGACGGAAGGGTGAAGAGGAGAAGTAACTCATCTTTCCGTGTGTGCGTGAGAGCGAGCACTGCCCACAGCCATCGCCGCTCCAGCAAAAGCCACAGTCACCACTGCCGTGGCACCAGAACAAGCCGAGTTTGCCCATCCTCCTAATGGGACTGTTGCTTCAGCTTTCCAGTCTTAGAAAGTGAATTTAAAAGGGAAAAAAAAAAACCCCTACAAACTATTTTATGTTAACAGAAACTGAATACTCTTACTAAAAAATTACAATATTAGAAAATGGTGTTAGTGCAGAAGTTAAAGGGATGTTTAATGGGTCACTAAGAAAAACTCTTATGAATTGCAGGTTGCCAAATTTGTAAATACCTGCTTTTTAAATCAACACATTTTAAAATGCTTTAAAACCCAGATTTGTCTACTGACATTATTATAAAATGCCCAGTGACTGTGAAATTGGGAACATAACTTCTATTTAGAAAGCCTGAAGATTTCTCAAGCCAGAAACTGCATCCTCATCATGTCTGTCTTCAATAGGCAAATTTCTGACACATTAGTATCATTCCTTTCTTTCAGCTGGGAAAAAATCCCTGACAATGAGTTCCACAAGTTATTTCCCACTCTATTACAAAAAAGAAAAAAAATCGCATTTGTTTGTTTTATATGTAATAATTCTGCTGGATGCTCCTTATTTCTTGTGTCATGAAAACAAATAAATAATCATCCCAAATTGTCTTCTCTGTGTGCCACTGAGTTCACAGCATTTATCATATCCTCAGTCATTTTTCCAAGCTGAAAAAAACCTGATCCCTATGACTGAAAGCTGTGACTTCGATTACTTCTATCACCCTATTCTACACATATATTCTTTACACTGATTAGTATGTCATCACCTAGTTTGCTTATAGCATAACAATGCTCTCAGTGAGTTTCTCCAATTCTTGTTTAATATTTCCTAACATTGGATTCATTTTTACTTCCCTAAATGTATTCAGAGACCAATCATAATAAATTCAAAACATTTTCCCTGAATGGCAAATGCTAATTTAAAAGCATAGTTGTATACGAAGTCATACGCATTTCCCTCATGCATGTAACGTTGCATGAGTCACTTTTAATTCATAAGAAGATGTAGCACAGAAAGAAGTGTGGAACTAGCAAAAATATGTAATTTTTTTTGAGAATTTAGGATGCTTGTTATAAACAATCAAACATATAACCATAGAAATCTGTCTCACCCGTATACCAGCAAACAGCTAACAAATCAGGATTTAATTGTTTGATCGCGCCATTTCCTGCAGTTATTAAAGCAATTTTCATGCACGATTCTAGCAAAACAGAAATTTAGAAAGAAAAAATGGAGATAAACAAGCAATCTTTGGAAGTATCTCCTGCATAGGCAGTATCTCCCCTACCTTGTGTAAGGCGATTTCTACAGCCTTTTTTTTTTTAAATTTCTGAGGAAACAACTAAGCACCGGAGCTCCTTACACAGAAATCCCTGCCAGGCAGAGCAGGTCGCAGCTCCTGCCCTGCAGCCGTGGTCCCTGGGAACCGGAGAGCAGGAGGCTGCCTCGGAGCTCGCGCCAAGGCACGGAGCAGCCCAAGGTCTGGCAAATCCCAGATCGAAGGACATCAGAGGATCTACCCGTCTTTGGGACCGAGCGCTTGCAGTGTCTGAAATGCTGCAGCCCTCCCAAAGGAGCTGTGTTTTAAACACTTGGAGGGTGAAAAAACAACCGTTTCCTCTGCAAGCTCTGAAAGGACAGATGCCTAAACTGTCGAGGGACACTTAGGCAGACAAAAAGGGACTCTGGGTGACCAGAAACAGAAGGTGACTCCTTGAATAAAGAAAATCTTGTTTGTTCATTTTTACTGGGACGACAGGATGGTTCTTCATTCAGAAACACCTGCTGCAAAGTTTTATGAGCTGGCGGAGCCAAAGGGGCAGTCCCAGCCGCATGGCAATAACCCTCCCTTGCTCTGGCTCTGGTATCCTCATACCCCATGATGACCCTCATGATCCTGCTCGCTAAATTCACAGAAAAACGGTTGCCTTGTTTTTTCCTGAATTCGTTTTCTGCTGGCTTAGCAGAGGATCAGAAACATGCCAGAGCCAACAGAAGGGAAGCAGCAGAAAGACACAGCGCAGAGCAAAAAGAAGGTATGGGGACCAACCCTTTTGGTGGCAGAGAACCAAGTGATGAGCTTCACTATCTTCAGGACACAGTTTTGTAGGATTTAATCTGACCAAGGCTGAGGCTGCTGCAGTCCCACCTTTCACTGCGGGCTTTCCTTTCCCAGCGCTGTCCTCTGCGCCTCCGTGGTCACGCACCGTTCATCGGTTCAGGCGGCTGAACCAGCTGAAATGCAATCACCTCTCCACCATCAGTTTTTGGCCAGCTGAGTTCCCTGAACTAACTCACCACATAATCTCAGGCTCCAGGCATAGGAGCGGGCAGGAACATGCCAGAAGGGCAGAAGAGTGGGAGCAGCAGCCCTGGCTGAGGTCAGCCCCAGCCCCTGTGCCACCGCACACACACGAAGAGGAATCCTCGGGTTATTTAGCATTTATTATCTTCCTCTCCACTCGATACCTAAGACCCTCGCACATACTCTAAGAGCACGGCATCTGAGAAGCAGCCCGTGCAGTACAGACTGAGCAAGGGTGAAACGATGTTCCCACTGCTGCACAAATCTCGAGGTGCGGATGCAGCACCTGGTACCTGAAGGCATCTGAAGGAATGGATCCCAAACTGAAAGGATGTCCAGAAAACCCATGCCAGGATTACACAGCATAACGTGAAGTTTCCCACACTGTATGGCAAAATCTCCTGACTAGAATTGAAGGCATACGAAACATGGGGTTTTTACATTTTTTTTGTCGTAATTGGCCATTTTTTCCAAATGCTCGGTATCCTCTCCAAAAAAGGAGATAAAATAGAAGGAAGTAACTTACCAGCAATTAAGAGAGTATTTTTGAAATGTGTTGTCCATATGCACTTCAGCTCAGAAACTTTTCTGACGCACTACCTACAGCATGCATGTGTGCTCCCCTTCCCCTCTCCCTCCCGTGACCCACACGGGGCCATGCTGGCTGTGTGCGGTAAACGTCCTTTGGTCTCCTCTCAGCCACCCAACCCCAGTAGGCTACCCAAAGCCTGAGGGACAGGACGGAGAAGCCGCGTGCTTGGGCCGACACATCTTTAAGAATTTCAGCCACAAGTAACTTCTCTTTTTCCCTTGAGTTTTCCTTCACAGCACATACACACAGGGCAAAACTCTAAGCAATGTTTATGCCACCACAGGTTGTCCAAAGCTGGTCTGTGTGCCTTCGAGGTGGAAGGCAGTCAAGGAGCTTCCACATTAGCCCACCAAACTCATGCTGTAGCACCAGCAGGGAGCTTCCAAAATGGGCTCCAGGTTCAGGCACTGAGAGGGCACCTGCAGCACCCTTTGCTGAACCGACAGAAAAGACCTCAGGTCTCCACATCACACCTAACACTCCAACACCAAGCTTCAGGGCAGCACGCAAGTCAGGTTTTAGCAAACCCAACTTCAGAAGAGGTTTTGTGCCAGCAACCATAGCCTGAGCAAACAGGTAGCCCCGTGCGTTTGCTCCAAAAAGCAGCTGCTCAAGCCTGTTTTCCTGGAGACCAATGTTTCTTATTGTCCCATTCCTCAGAGCCAACTGGTCCTTGGCAACATCTGAGGCAGTTGAAAGGACAGGCCAAACGGATTGCTTGGTAGACAACCCAACAGCAAAAGGAGAAGCAGGTCTACTACATAGGCTGAGCATGAGACCTTAGATCTTGGTACCTACCCAGGGATCAGACCTGTGCCTATGGCAGGAGAGAAACACATCTCCAGATAACAAAGCATGACTCTCAGCGCAGCTGGTGAAGAAAAACGAACTCAGCAGGGCACATACAGAGGAACACCATTTAAGGGAGAGAAAAGTCTCTCAGGCTAAAAATGTTACACCTCTTGATCATCAAATGTCAAAAAGTCTCTGGCGCAGCCCCACCTCCTGGTACCACAGAGCTTGACATACATTAAACCGGTTTTCTGTTTCTAACAGACCTCAATGTCATATCCAAATAGGGTCGACTCCAGGACTGACCATGCAGAGCATGGGCTGCACAGAATGGCAGTCACCTGGTGTACATTATACATGGGGGGTTAATATAACAGATTGGTTAGATGACCTTCTAAAAGTTCAGGGGTACATATAGCCATGCTACCATCAGCAGGGACCGCACGCCCTGTGGCTCACCTAAACGACTCATCATCATAGGCAATCGCTTCTACAAGTTGCTCTGTCAGGTACGGACAGATCTCCCACCAGATGATGAAACTGCTGTGCCAGCTTTATATGCAGTGCTGAAACAGGTTGCCACACGCACCCTCTTCGTGGGCATCACAGGCAGCCACCACAGATCACTCACCACTTTGTTACTTTTACTGCCCAAACATGACTGGTCTGGACTGGGGTGAGGCTGTTTGGAGTTACAAAGGAAAGATGCTGTACACACCTGGTATTACACAATACTTCCAGGTCTGTGCTTCCAGGAAGAATTTGTACAAGAAAAGAACAATCCTGAAGCCTAAAGGAAACACCTTACTTCAGGAAAATGAAGTACATTTTAGATACAAGTCAAAAGCAAGTACTATGACCCTTGCAGAGCACCCATGCTCTCTGTGGAGGAAAGGAGAGGAAAAAAACATGGGCTGCTGAACCCAAAGGCAGATCTAGGTAAAGGCAATTTTCAGAAGGTGGAGGTATGCATGGCTGTAACAGTTTGAAAGGGAAATAAATATAATTTTAAAGGGGGGGGGGGGGCAGGGAAGAGTAGGACGAATCTCTGAGGAGGTCAGATCATCAGGAAGGTGGAGCACTACAGAGATACAAAAGACCATCAAAGGCAGCAGTGAGGAATACCTGGTCTGGAGGGCAACGGGGGATTTACAGCCCAAAGATCCCTGCAGAGATCCCTGCACAGAGAGCCATTAAAACTCCAGCAGGCACGGCCACAGCACAGAGCATCCACGAAGGATGCTGCAAAGCAGTCCTGTTGCTCCTGCTGCCCATCTGGATGCCTGAGATGGCCACACTGGGGTGGCCTGTGAGCACGCAGAGGAGCGCAGCTGCCTGCGATGTGAACACCACTCGCAGACTTACTCACTAGTAGCTGCAGTTCTCTGAGCACTTGTACACGTGCCCTTCAGGGCAGGCCACGTGAGAACACGAGGCGCGGGAACACCCGTGGGGGCTGCCAAGAGAGCCCAGGCACTGGGGTCACAGGCCTGGGGTCTATGTGCACCCACAGGGCGAACAGGCAAAAATACAAACACTTGAAGCAGAAAACAACTGAGCTATCGCTTGTCACGTCACTAAAAATCACTAAGGTGATGCACAAGGCTTAGAAAATCACAGATTTTTCTTTTAATAATTTTCTGACTTTTTTAACTAATCAAGCCCCCCAGCTTCTTCCCCACTCCCACGCTACTGAAGCTTAGACAAGAAATTTCAGAAAATAGATGCTGGCCATACAAAAGCCCACAGACATGGAAAACAACCCCAACCACCCCAGATAACTTGAGGAGGGGGAAGGGTACCTAGCGGGACGCTTACTGGCTTCCCCCACGCTCAGGCGCCGATTGCCATCTTTTTTCCATGCTGTCTGTTCAGGCTGTAGGGTTTTTGTAGCGAGGGCATCTGCTTGCACATTTGTGCATGCCCTGATCCCAAGCAGGTCCTGGGCGAGCTACAGATGAGGGAACGAAAAGCAGACCAGTGCTCCAAATGGAGAAGATGGCTGCTCAGATCCAGTACAGCAGGGCAGAGAGTTGCAATGGCATCAGGATTTCATTTTGGAGAACTGGATCCCTCTAGTGAAGCGCTCAGTGCAGCCTCAGCACAAAAAGATGCGAGCTACTAGCAACTGTAGCCCTGGAGTTTGCACACAGATCTTAAGAACAAACACGAAAGCTTTGCTTCCAGGCAGGAAATCCCTTTTACCACACCTTTCTGATTTACACCGATGCTTGATACACACCACATGTGTCCCCTCCCTCCTTCACCCAAATTTGCAATGGTTCTGTTCCATATTTAAGTGATGAAAAGTTAAAACCTGTGGTTACAACTTCTATGAGAAGCTTCATTTTGAAGGGCTGCTACATTTCAACTTTATTGCCATGAGGAAAACTGAAAAAAACCCGAAAGCTTTCAGTCCTTCCCTAACATGAAAGCTGTTGTGAAGACATTTAATAAGTGTAAGTTCTCTCCTGCAAGTTGTTGAAATATCGAAAGCAGGAAAATTTATTCCTACAAACGTTTTGTATGAGTCCCACCTACAATTTTATGCACTACACTCAATTTCTTCTGTTCAAGGTGGCTGCAGCAGGTTTGGTCAGCATTTTCTCCTGAAGTGCATCTCAGTAGGCAGAGCTTACAACAAACCCTTCGCCTAAGATTTGTTATGAGAAGAAAAACAAGGAATAACATTGGGATTGCTCTGGCTAGGAGACCAAGCGGAAGACGGAGCACGCAAACTTACCCACCTGCCTGCGTGTGGGAATAGAGGGACATTCATCTCAGTGAGATCAGACGTTTCGTGGGGGAACAGCAGGAGCAAGAGCCATCAGAAAACTGGCAAATGCATCTGCTTTTTCCATTCAGCACTGTGCTGCTGACTAGATCTCTGCAAAACTTCCTCTGTTCCACAGACCTGCCCACTGGGATCTGTCTGGCATTAATTGGCCTTCAAAATTACTTATGGAAATATCTTCAGCTAATTTTTGTAAGTCATTGAGTAAGAAAAAAAAAAGTTTTTTTTTTTTTAAAAAAACAAGCAAGAGAGAAAAATCAATAAATTCTTGCATGTGGACATGGTTTCTGCTTCTTAAAATAAATGCCTTAGGACGGAGACTTGGCCCTGACTTTTCTACGAAGTTTCTTTGTGTGAATTACGGGCCGCAAAAGGTGAAAGCCTTTCCTGCGGCTGCGGGGCGCTGGGGAGGAGGGCAGAGTCGCGGAGAAGAGGGGAGCAGCGCAAAGCCGGGGGCCAGGCGGTGACTTTCGGAAAGACCTGCGGTGGCAGAGCGCTCCGGAGGGGAGCAGCCCCGGCCGGGCACCGGCAGGCGGGGACCGAGCGGCCCAGCCGCGACCAAGCCCGGCGGGGAGCCCCGGGAGAAACGCGGAACGACGCCGGGGTCCGTGGGGAAAGGCAGGGCTCGCCGAGAGCCGCGGGAGAAGCGCGGAGCGGTGCGGGGACAGGCATCCCGGGGCCGCGGTGCCCGGTCCCCGCCAGCAGCCGGGGCAAAGTCCCCTCTGCGGCCGTCGCTGCCCGCTCGGGGCTTGGGAGCGAAGGGAGCCGGAGGACGCGGCGGGGGGACACGAAAAGCCCCGCTCCCCAGTGCCGGCCTTTTGTTCCCGGGGGCCGGCATCCGCCGGATCCACCGGCAACGGGCGGGCGGGCTCCGCCGAGCTCCCCGGCTCCCCCCGCTCGGGAAGGAAAGGGTACGGGGGAGGCTCCCCTGCCCGGTGCCCGGCGGCAGCACTGCCTGGTCGCGGCGGCCCCGCCTGGGCGCAGGGAGCGCGGGGCAGGCGGAGCGGGACCGCCCGGCTCCCGCAGCCCCCCGCTGCCGCGCCCGCCCCCGGCCCCGGCCCCGGTGCTCACCGTCCTCGTAGTTCTTGAGGTAGTAGTCGGGGCCGGGCCCGCCGCGGCTCTTGGCCGGGTTCTTCACGTTGTGGAACTGCAGAAAGTCCGTCCTCTTGCCCGCGAAGCGCAGGAAGGCGGGGGCCAGGCCCCGCGCCAGGGTCACCAGCCGCCTGGAGCTGGGGAGAGGAGAGAGCGGGCTGAGGGCGCCGCGGGCCGGGCCGGGCCCTCCCCGCCCCGGTACCGGCGAGGACCCGCGGCCGCGGGGCTCCGGGACCCGCCGCTGCCCTCCCGGCCCTGCTGCCCCGCCCGGCGCGGTGCGGCGCGGGTACCACCGCAGCGGCGACCGGCTGCGGGGCTTTGCGCCGGCCGAGCGGCGCGGCTCGGGAGCGGGGAGCCGCCCCGCCCGCCCGTGGTGGCCCGGAGGCCGGCGGGACCCGGCTCCCCCCCGCCCCCCCGGCGCCCCCCGGACAAGTGCAGCGGCGTCGCGGAGACAGAAGCGCTCAGCGCCCCGCGCAGCCCGGCCGCGCCACGCGGGACCGTGCCGCGGGCCGAGCCGCCGGGGTGGGGAGCGGAGCGGGGAGGGGAGGAAAGCGGGAGCCGGCCCAGCTCCGCTTCGCCGGCGCCTTCCCGCCTCCTCGCCCCGCTCCTTCCCCGGAGGCGGAGGCGGCAGCCGAAGGGACCCTCGGAGCGGGCGTGCGGAGGAGACCCGCTCTCCCTCCCCGACTTACCCAGCAGGGAGAGGGCTTTCTGGCCGTCCCAGCGCCTCCAGGCCGCGGCCGCTCCGCACCGCCGGTGGAGCCCAGCGCAGCTGCAGCCCGACTCTGCCCCCCGCGCGGGGCTGGAAGTCCGGGGAGCGGAGGGCTCTGAAGACCTGGCCGACACCCCGCTCTCCGCCCGTCGGGACCTGGGGAAGGCTCGGCTCGGCTCGGCTCGGCTCGGCAGGCGGCCCCGTTCCTGCTGCTGGGGTTTTTTTTCCCTGTGCTGCCTCGGCCCCGTGTTGTGCTTTTTGCAGAGGAGCGGTTGTTGGAGCGAGGGGAGCACGACATTTTTGCAGTCATAACTGATAAGTCTCCGAAATGGTTTCTCCATTGCAAACATGTGCATCTTAATGGAAACCATGGCCTCGCTCCCTCCGTCACAACAAGCGCCGCCAGCAGCGCGGAGCCCGGCGGGGCTGGGCGGCGGGGGCCGCCGGGGCGCCCCGCGGGCGGCGTGGGGAGGGCGCCGGGGGGCTCCTGCCTTACCTTAAGAAATCGAGCCAGCCATCATGAATGATGGAGGGGTCCAGCTGCAGGGAGAGGAAATTCTCACTGATTATCCTGACAGGGCTCTTGGTGTTGACATCAAGGAGAATGAGAGTTCTTCCCTTCACACCTGGAGGTTTCTCCACCGGCAGAGCTCTCCTGTCCCCGGCCTGGGAGGGCAGCGAGAAGGTGGCCATGAGAGCCAGCCCAGGTGCCATCAGGGCTAAGAGCCCGGGGGGGCAGGAGCTGGGACAGGGCATGCCGGAGAGCAGGAAACCCCTAATTAACTCGCTGTCTGCAGGGGCTCGCTGGTGGCTAATTGTCCTTATCTAAAGTGTGGGGCGCTCTGCCTTTTTTTGCAATGTTTTGGTGCTGGTGGAGGGGAACTCACGCCCCTGACCAGCCTTTCTCGCAGCCGGTGCCAAGACTCCTTGCAGCCAGCACCGCCCCTTTAAGAGATGCAGGCTCCAGACATTTTTAACTTTTTGAAGGTAAGGGGAGGCTCCTGGTTTAACCCCCTCGGCTCGGGGCCCGCCGGCCCGCCGCAGCCCCGCCAGCACCGAGCTTTCGCTTTGCGCCGGCTCCGCCGCCCACCGGCTGCCGCTTTCCGCCGCAGGAGCTCCCGCACCGCGCAAAACCGGTCCGGAGCCGGGACACCGAGACACCGGGGAGCTCGGGACCGGGACCGGAGCGCGGCGGCCGCCCAGCACGGCCCTAGCTTGTCGCCGACTGCAGGAGCGGCCGAGGCGGTAAGGCAGCGGGAGCGGCCCTGGTTGGGGGAAAGGGGGGTTAATCCCCCCGAAAAAAAAGCACTACCCGCGGGGAGAGCTCGCCCGGAGCCGAGCCGGCGCCCGCAGTGCTGGGCGAGGCCCCCGGGGCTGAGCGCTGAGGGCTCCGCGGGACCCGACGGGCGCAGCGGGGCTGGGGGCTGGCAGCCCGGAGCCCCGGCGCGGCACGCTCGGCTCGCCCTGTCCGGAGCCACCGGCTCGGCCGGGCCGTGCACGAAGGCCGGTCGGGCACAGCTGGGAATCGGGGCACGGAGAATCGGGCCGCCGGCCGCCCTCTCCCGCCGGCCTCGGGGCGCGGCGATGTCCGACCCGCGGCGGGGAAAGGAGAGGGGCGGCGGCAGGAGCGCCCAGTGTGGAAACATCTGCATCGGGGGTGCAAAGGACAGCACGGTTCGATGGGGCCGACGATGTCCCCCGCGCCGGCGCCAGCCCGCGGCCGCTGCCTGCAGGACGGCCCGGGGCAGGACGGCCCGGGCTCGGCGCGCTGCAGAGGTACAAGCGGCCGCGATTCTCGGCGCTGGGCACAGGCTGGTGGCACCGGGCCCGGGATCGGTGGCGGCTGCCGAACATCCCGGGAGCGATGGCCCACTTCAGGGAGTGTCCACCCGAACCGGGCACCTTCCCGCGCCAGCACCGGGCATCCTCCCCCGCCAGCAGCCGGTTCTCGGGCAAGCCCGGGCTCCCGCACACCAGCAGCCGGCAAACTGCGGGACACGTAACGCGCCCTACCTGGGCCCTCCGCCGCCGCCGTGGCCCGCCCCGGTTCCCCCTTCGCCCAGGCCAGGCGGCACGCAGGGCCCCGGTGCCGCTGCCCGGCCCGGCGACGGAGGGCTGACAGCGGCTGGGCTGAGCCGGGCCCGGTGCGGTCCGTCGGGGCCCCGCAGCCCCAGGGATGGGGCGCCCGCAGCACCATCTGCTGGTGAGGGGCCCGGCGCGGCGGGGGAGCCGGCACCCACCTGCGGACACCCCCCGCGCCGGGGTCGGGAGGTGCCGGCGCTGCGGAGAGCAGCGGGGCTCCGGGATAGAGGCACAAATCGCGCCCGGCGCCGAGCAGCCAGGAGCCGCACGGAAGAGGCGGCGGGACGGCGGGGACCCTCCCGCCGCCCTCGGGGAGCCCGGCCGGGGTCGGGTACGAGCGGCGAGCGCTGCAGGGCGGCCGGCCTGGGCAGCCCGGGCCAGGGGCGCTTCCAGCGCACGGGCAGCCCGCTGTTCCCGTCAGGGCTTCCCGCGGTGGGACTCCCCTCCCGCTCCTCCCGGTGCCCGTGCGGAGCCACCTGCGCTCCTCGCCCGCCCCAGCCAGGGCCCGGGAGGCGGAGGGAGCGGCTCCGGTGTCTCCCACGACGGCAAGCCCCGCAGCTCGGTGCGCTCGGCGGAGCCCCGCACAAAGTGGAGGCACTCGGGCCTGGGGCCCGGGGAAGTCCGCAGGCAGCACCGTCTTCCGTGGAAATCTCCTCTCCCCTCGTCTCTCTGCCCCACGAAACGCTTCGAGCCCATCGCCCCGGGGACAGCCAGCCCTGCCCCGCTGCTAGCCCCGCGTTACCCAGGCAGGGGTTGCGGGGGCACGGAGTCACTGTGCAATGAATAGTAACGGGGGGAGGGAGGATGAAACATACCTCTGGCTCTGCTAGGGGTGAGCAGGGAATGCACAAACCAGGATTTGTCGTGAAATCATCCCGCTAAGGCGGAGAGGGGAGCGGGGCTCAAAACGCGCCTCGTAAGAGGCTGCCGAGAGCAGCAGAGACCGCCAAAAAGCAGCCAAGGGGTGCCCGGAGCAGCGGGGCTTTGAGCGCTAGAAGAAGTAAGAGGATCCGGGGGAAAGGGCTGTGCAATTTCAGCTGTGCAAAGCCCTGGCATCCCGGGACAGGAAGAAGGCAATTTAAGCCTGGAAATTTGTGTTCGGCTGCAAACACTTCAGCCGCAGTTTGCAATAGCGCTTAAAACTGACCCGGGACCTGAAGCCTCCGCTTCAGAAGCTGCTCAAGTTTTGGGTCACCTCCCAAAGAGGGACACGAGTTTCTGAATCATCTCGTTATTTTTTTTTTTTCCCCTACATTATCAGAAGATGTAAGCGAAGCTTCAGGGGCATTTGTTGCTCAAATCAGTGCTGTGGTTGCAGGCCGAAATTTTGTACTGTGCCTTCTGCTAAGAATGGCTGTATTTTAAAACGAAACTCTAGTGCGTTATGTAGTAAAGAACACGAAAGAAAACAAATTATCCCGTTTAACCTCCTTTATATATAATTTTTTTCCTTACAAACAAACTACTTTGGAAGAGAAATGTGTTTACTCTGAAATGTTCCTCACAATTAGTCTCTGCTTTGAATGCAAACTCCGGATGCAGCGAAGTCACTTTATCTGCGGAGATATCACCAACAACATAAAACAGCAGGGAAAGGAGCAAAAAGTCTCCCAGCTGCCCGGGTCAGCTTCCAGATTCTGGGAAGACGGCGCTAAAGGAAATACTCACTTACCTGTCTCAGCTTTCCAGACCAACACCTGGAGCCTGCCCCGATCCGGTGGCCTCGGAAAAGCAATTGCACCCCACTTTGCATCCGGCTGCAGCAATGGCAAGTCGAATCTAAAAATAAACCCGTTTGGGTTTGGGGTTTGGTTTTTTTTGGTTTTGCTTTTTTGGATTTTTTTTTGTTTTTTTAATAAATTGTAGGTTTGCTACAGAAGCCCTTTAAACGCTGAAAAGCTTTGGTTACCTGCGAGCGCGGGGGCCGCGGCGGAGACGCGGGGAGCGCCGGGCCCCGGGAGCCGCCGCCCGGGGAGCCCCGGGAGCCGCCGCCGCCGCCCGGCGCAGCTCGGGGGGGCCCGGGAGCCTGCGGGGGGGGCCCGGCGCGCCGCCGTCCCAGCAATGCCTACCGGCCCGGAGGCACCCCCGTTTACACTAGCGGCCGCAGGGGCGGGGAAGCGCTGCGCCGTTCTGTGTCACGACAGTCACTCCAGAAAGCCTGACTCACATCAAAAGTATCTATAAAGATTTACTCGCGGTTTTGTCGATTTGGAAATACGTTTCTCCATTTTCCATCTACTCTAAACTTGCTGGTTTTAATCTCCAAAACAGTCATTGGGAAAGAGAACTGGGGGGGGGGGGGGGGGGGGGGAGAAGCATTTCTATAAAGAGTTTAACCAAAGCACATTAAATATTTTCCCAACATCACCAAATAAACAACAATCCTCCAGCTCCCAATAAACTATTTAAAGCATGTCATATCATCTCTTCTGCTCTTGCCAATGTACTTTCCTTTTAATTTATAAGCCGATTAGAGCAGCGGCCTGTCTTTTTGTGTATATTTGCAAAATGTCCGGCACCCTTTCAGTCAGTCGCAGTTCACAAACACTTAAATCTGCGTTTAACTTCGTTATTATAGGTAATAACTTCGATTTTTCCTCACTTTTGTAAAGCTACTGCCTGTGAAAGTGCTTGTTGTAAATGATCTGAGCAGTTGTTGAAGGGTTTCAGCAGAGGAAACCTCTTTGGATGGCAGAGCTGATTAAAAAAAAAAAAAAAAAGAAAAAAGAAAAGGAGAAGGAGAAGAAAAAGCACAAGGGAATTTAAACTGAGACCTTAGGCTGTGTAAATCGGCCCAAAAGAAAATGGGAAAGCCTCCTTAGGAGGAACATTTTTAGTTCACTAGAAAATAAACTTCTGCTCATAAATGATGAAAGTTATTATCATCAGAGGATGTGCTGTACCAAACAAACCTCCATTAGGCTGGGAAGGATAAAACAGGCTAGACAGCCTTTTTTTAAAAAAAAAATCATCATGTCTTTGATTCCCAAGATATCAACCATGTCTGTTTCTGTAGTGCTGTCAAGTAAACCTGAGTTATGGATGCTCTAAAAGAAGCCAGCAAGGAGAAAATTCAGCAAGTGAAAATGAAGAGCACTATCCATAGATACTTTACCAAAATATACTTTCTTTTCAGACTCTTAAATTCCTGCCCTGTACCATGGCATGACAATTTCTGAGAAGAAGAGCAAGACCAGTGAATGTGGTAACGCTGTGGTCATCAGAGCACGCAATTGCATGACAGATTCTTTTTATTGAGGTTTTTTGCTCTTTCTGCACTGCAGTGTCCATCATTTTCACAAGAGTCTTAATGTCTGGAATGTAACCTCCTAAAACTGCCAATGCCTCAAGGTGGGTGTTGCACAGTCTGAACTCCACTGCTGAAACCATTTTCTAGCACATTTATGCATCACGTCTAACCTGAACAAGCAGGCAGAGGACAACTGCTTGATTTAATACAGTATCCGTGTATCCGTGCATTGCTCTTTAATGTAGGTGACCTGGGAAGTTCTGTAACGAGCAAATACATCTGTCTGGGCTAGGAGGACTGGCTGGGCAGGGAGCTCAGCGACAGCGGGAGGAAAGCAAGCCTACTGCGAGCGCTTCCTCCCTCCATATGTGCAAAGAGCAAGGCATCGATCACAACCCACTGCCTGGTCAGGAAAAGCACACTTGGCAATGCTGTCTTTGCATTTTTGCCAGCATGAAAGGAACACAAACCGGTATCTCCAAATCTGGCCATAGGAAAATAGAGCACAGTGGTGCCAGGCTTTCCTTTGAGAGTCAGTCTGCACTCACTAGCTGCCCAATTAAGAAACCTATAAAAATAAGGGACAGGGACAAAAAGAAAGCACCAGTCCCATAAAGGCTGCGGGTGCGGGCTCTCCCTAGCTGGCACACCACAGGAATACATGTGAGAAACTACGGGGATGAAACTGAGTTTTAGGCAGCTGCTGATCAATGATCTTTATTTTTTTCTTTTTTTTTTTCTTTTTGTAACTTAATTCCCAGTTCTGTGAGCAGTTAGCTACCATGTACTCTGTTAGAATAAACTGAATTTATTATTTTCCTTAACCTGTCTAATTTGATGTGTGGTCTCAGAAACACTCTGACAAGCGCAGGGTACCCAAGTCCTGCAGGTTTATCTATGGAGAGAACTAGCGAGCTCCCAAAGTGTCCATCTCCCAAGAGGTGTTTTGAGGTTCTTGAAAAACTGAGATGCACGATTTCCATAAAGCTGTAGGAACGGCTCGGAGGCTGGTCAAACCAGGTGCTGTCCCAGCAGACAGAAACCCCCTTTGTCCAGTGCCTCTTTAGCAAGCAGAAAGAACCCCAAATGAGGACTGAGAATACCTCTGTGTATAACAACACTCTTTGACAGAAAACGCCCTTTAGATCTATGAACTTCCCTGTACTCATCAATGGCTGGGGCTGATATAGCTTTTGTCTTTCGTATCTTGAGTAGAAGCAAATGTGGCAGCAATTTGTCATCGTCAAAGAGATACAGAGGACAAACACAACAGTGAGATCTGGAACTCTGCAACGCTCTGAAGACCACAATAACCTCGGAAACATTTTCCTCAAACTGAGCCCAGCCCTGAGGAGCAGAGAAATGTGTAGAATTATCCTTGTTTCACATCATCACGTGAAAAAGAAAGAGAAGTGAATATGCCAATTTTACAAGCCTGAGAATGAATTTGAGCAAGTATTTGTCCCACCATCTGGGAGGAGATGATAGAGGTGAAGGAAGAGGGAATACAGGGGGGATGGTAAAAGTTCACAGAGACCTTCTCTTTTTCTGGAGAGATGCTTCACATTCCAGCAGCAAAAATGAAGGAAGCGGACATGAGGAGTAGATCAGAGAGGGGAAATAGGAAGATGGATGAAGTGCAAGGCTGGAGGAGCAAACGAGTCAATTATGAATAAGAGGAAGGGGCTGTGTCCAGAGACCGACGAGGAGATGGAGCTCAGGGGAAGAAACAGCAGCCAAAAGGCTCCCAAGTCAGAGACGCTGCCGGGATGAGGGAGGCAGAAAAAAATAAGAATCTTTCAGGTAAAGATAAAATTGTAAACCTCTGCCCTCTGTATCTATTTGATTATGGCACTTCTGTCACCAGCTCTGTCAGGACAACTGAGCATGGCCCCGCCATAGACAGAGACAGGAGAGATCAGCTATGTCAAAGCTGCAAACTGTTGGTTTGCGTAGAGAAATCAGAAGCAAACTATGAAACTCACGGCTAGAGAGCAAGGGGAGGAACCACTGAGAACTATGGGTCATGCCCGGGAACCAGGCAAGTAGATGAAGGAGAAATGAAGTGAAATGCCAGCGGTGTAGAAGCAGTGGATGTCCAGGATGAACCCAGGAGATGAGGAGGATCAGAAGGGAGCACCACTGAACGAGGGGGAGCAATACCTCACTGAGCTGTGCTAACGGAGGGAGGAGGAGATGGGCTGATGCTGGATAGACCTTAAACCAATACTCTGCTTCCATTGTCCAGCAAAAGCTCCCAAATTAATCCAGAAAAATCAAACATCTTTCTGCACAAATTCCAGTAACAAGTCAAGTTCCTGATCCGCTCCTCTTTAAGGCGGTGGTAGAGTGACAAAGGTCTGCAAGCGTCACTTGTAAGGTTAAAAGTACAGAACCTGGGAATCTCTTTGGGATTCTCTAACCATGCAAAGATGTGGTCTGCCTGCAGCTTCACACAAATCTGATATAAACCCCATCCCTCCTCCTGACAATGAACAAGCAAATAGTTCCTTTTCCTGTCTTAGGAGCAATGGGGCAGGAGAAAAGTGTTCATGATGACAAAGAGCTCTGCGAGCAGCATTTCCACAGCCCTTACAGCAACACAGCCTCACGTCAGCACTGCCTCGGTGCTGGCGGGGCTGCAGGAGTGAGGGGGATGGTGCAGGGTCCCTAGCCCAGGCACAGTAGCTTATCACCCAGAAACAACCGCAGGGAAAGAGCATATTTTCATAGCGCAGACATCTCCTTTGTCCTTTCTACCAGGATCTGGGTGTTGCCTTGTTTCTTCTCCCTTCACAGTTTCCCTCGTGTTAGCCCTTTAGTAACAGCAACATGGAGCAAGCTAAAAATAAAGCTATATAAGCAATGTAATAGGCATGCAATTGCATGTCTATTTTCTTTGAAAAAAATGATGCTTTATTTCCTGTACAATGGAAACTACAGTTTGATGTTACAACTATTGGGTTTTGACTGAATGCAGAAATTTGACTTAAATAATGACAATTCCCCCTGTATTTAGTATTACCATATGTCACTGATTATATATTTAAGTTGCAGAAATGAATTAAATTTCATGGCTTCCTCAAGTTAGATTCTCTTGGAGTGGACTGTCTTTTGTTATTAAACAAAATGCTTGGAAAACTGTTTAAATCAAACCAGCAGACTTTTGGTATCATTTCAGGAGAAAATTGGTTATCACAAACAGAGCGCTTAACACGTCATCATCCAGAAGGCTGGGTAAAGCTTTGCAAACCTGCAGCAACCATGGCCAGGACAGAGAAAAGGGGTTAATTGAGCACCACAGACTGAGAAATGGAAAAAAAAAAGACATAGTGCACTGTTTGGAGCTCCCCTGCCTGGGGTCTTATTCCTTCTGCCTCAGAAGTTATCATATATCCCACATCTCAGTGCTTATTTTACTTGCTTGGGGAAAGTATCTTCTCTCAGCTGGCTACAGAGCATTAGTGACAATCACGTTGCACACATGTTCCAGTAGAAGCCAGCCTTGTGCTTGCTAGATTTCTTCCCGCTTTCTGGGGGAAAAAAAAATCCAGATTTTCTTTACTCCTTCTGTTTCCCATCATGATTTGGATTGCTAACATTTCTATCCCCACTAGCAGCAGTCCCCTGGTGTCTCCTGGCCCTTTTCTAGAGGACCAGCAGAGAGCAGACGCCCTCAGCTCCCATCAACCAGGAAGGAAGCGAATTGCAACCTGCAGCCTCTGGGAATCTGGCTTCAGACCTTAAAGTCAAGGTCATGTGAAGGGACTTTACAAAACTCCCCATGTCCACGCTTCCCTCCTCCTCCAGGTCCTGCCTGGACCTGCACAGTCAGAGCTGGAAGAGGACAGCCGTGATCAGAGATGTCACCACTGGCAGGGGACGTGGACGTTGCGGGCTGCGACACAGAAGCCGCAGAGGGAGCTCAGTGGTGGCAGGCACGCTGTAAAGCAGAACCTGAGCAGTCCTGGAGAGCAGGAAGCGGGTTATTATTCCTAACTGAAGAGCAATGTCGTAAGGGGAGAACAGGGAAAAGAAGAAGGCTTCAGCGTAAGAAGAAAACAAGGACAGCTATGCCGTGCTTGCTGAAGCACTCACCAGGCAGGATACAGCCGGGACAGGCCTCAGTGAGAGCCTTGCAAATTCATGTCATACTTTGCCAAAGACTCAATCAATTGAGCATGTGCTAAAGCTCAGTTTGTTTTGTCTTATTTGGAGCTTTGGAAGATATTTCCTATCTTGACTCATTGAACACGCTCCAGCCACACACCTGCAACTTCTGGAGTGCATCCTCTCAGCAAGAGGCTGGCTAGCACGTCGTCACTTGTGCAGGGCAAATCCTACTGAAAGCACATCAGACCACAGCTTTCGCACCAGTTTACTTTTACATGTAGCACATGTAAGCTAACATCTGGCAAGAACACAACTATGTCCTGATCGAGATGGAGCTCATCGCAACAGATGGCGTTTGATACTGCAGGACCAGGGCAGCTCCTCCTCAAACTGAGCATTATTTCTCTTCTGCGTTTTTACACCCTCTGGCCACATCTTTTTGGGAGCGGAGCTATTGTCACTACGGCTTTGCAGTCCCCTCAAGACCATATGCCACACTCAACCTACAGGTCACTGCCTAGTCGTAACACCCAGGTTATTTTGCTCCCGTTGAGGCATCTCAGTGCATGAAGCAGAATCCTGATGCAACTGTTATATTGTACATTAATATAACGTGAGGTTAGCAATCCTCTGAACCAGATAGTGCAGGAGGAAACTCTCTCTCCAAGCACACAGAAGCTCTGCCAGCATGCACGCAAGCAGCACCGGTAGTTAGCAATCTAACAGCATCTGGTGCCCATTTTCGGGCAAAGGATGGAAAAGCCAGCAAAGAGCAGCCTCCTGTGGCACCTCTTCAAGACTGAGAGTTTCATCCTAAAGGGAAAAGCGTTCAGAAGAGAAAATCCAGCATCGAAACGAAAGTTGCTGCAACTCTGGAAGACGCAAGATGTGACAAACCGTCTCCACAGCTTTACAGAGTTACTGGCCGAGATTTTTTTGCCAGAGGTTTATTTTGCCAGTAGAAGTACAGAGAGAGATTGCCACCTTGTGGTTCCTCCTCCTGCAGTGCCATGGTTATTTTTAAATTGTACTAGCCTAGACCAGTGGTTTCCAAACTGCTGTCCGAGGATTTCTGGTGACAAGGGTACTATGGACAAGAATATTTTCCAAGTACTTACTTAATTAATTAAAAAGGCAAGCCTGTAATCCACAGCCTTCAGCTCCTATACCAAGAAACTCATCACTAGAAAATCTTTCAGGAATCTAATCTGCGAGTGAAAGATAACTACTGCCACAGGTACATAGCCTCCAAACAACGACCCCAAATGCTATGGCAGCAATGCACAAAACCACACCGCCTTTACAATATTCTCACCATCGAGAAATCTGTGAGAAAATCAGTGCTGATGACAGCCTGCAGTTTCAGAAATTTCGGATGGTCTCAAGACAGCAGTTCCCACAGGGTCCCAAGGAGGAAGGAGCAGCCATGTGCTCGTCCCCATCACCCGCAGACAGAAAGGCAGGCGCAGACTGAGCTTGTCCCTAGTCACTCCGGGTACTGCTTAGGATAGTTCGTGAGATCTGTTCCTCAGGTGGTGTAAGTTGGGGCAAGGTCTGCAAAAGGCGGTTACCAGTTGGCTCCTCCGTAACTTATGCCCAGGTAGAGCACCAGGCAGGGTTTCCCCACGGGAGCTAGGGGGAGTCAGAAGGGGGAGATCGGCAAGTGCTTGTGAAGCAGCACACAGCCCCTGTGAAATCCCAGGGAATTAATCAACCTTGGAAAAAAAATAGCTGCCTCTCCCAGAGAGGGGGAAGAGTCTCTCCTAACACAGCAAGGAGCGCAGGTCTCCCTGGCAGCTTTTCATGGCTATCTGCCTGCTGAGATACTGACACAGAAAATGGCCCATTTTCATGGGTGCAATAATGCGCGAATAATCAAAATTTGGGGGAAAATTCCTTTTCCTCCATGATGTTTTCTGATTAGCTTCCTGCTTTGCCGTTAGCAAGCCTGTTACAGTTGTAGGCAACCAACTCTTTTCCAGTTCCCCAGCCTCGTTCAAGGCTGGCCTGGGTGTTGGTCCAGGGAAAACCCCAAAGTTTCAACAGTCCCTAAGTGCCTTCTTCAGCACATACTTCTGAAGCGGATAAACCCCGGTTGCGTATCACATGCTCCATCAGGTCTAGACAGAAGAATAAATGTTAACTACAGCGTGGTACATTTGTTTCCAGCAAGACTAAAACTAATGACTGTCTGCCCCCCCTTAAAAAAAAAAAAAAAAAAAATCACTCCCACGGGAAGACGGGAGATGAATTTGAACTGAAAACCTGAAGAGTTGGGCCTCGGCAGAGAAGAGAGGGATGCTGACTGCCAACCCCAGCTCCAGAGACTGCTGGCAGAAGCCTTGCAGCAAACCTCGCCTGCGCAGCGCTCGGGGAGGCGCAGCCCCCCGCAAGCAGCGCACAGCCGGCCCCCGGTGCTCCCGGGGTGAGACCGGCAGCGAGTGCGGGGGGCTGGGGCAGGGCTCGCTGGTCGGGGCCCGCCGCCCTCTCTAGCTGCCGGGGGTGGAGGCGGCCAGTATCCCCGGGGATGGGCTCCCGAGCAGCCCCGCCAGCGTCGCACCGGATGCCGTGACGATGCTCTCGCGTGGGCCGTGCGGGGGTGGTAGGCGAACCCCCCCGTCCCCCGCGTAGGCAAACACACCCCCCACGCCCCCCCGGGACGCCGCGGGCCAGCTCCCGGTCGCACGTGGCGCGGCGGCTGCCCGCCCCCCGGCCCACGTGTGCCGCCGCGCCGTGCCGCGCCGTGCCGGCTCCCCGCTGCAGTCCCGGTGCGGCGGGCGGGCGCTGCGGTGCCGGCGCAGCGGCATGGCGGCGGCGGGCCCGGGGCGCGGCGGCAGCGGCGGCTGGGGCCGGAGCCGGGGCGCCGTGCTGCTGCTCTTCTTCTCGCTGTCGCCGCGGCCGCCGGCCGGGGCCGCCTGGCTGCTGGGGCTGCGGCCCGAGGACACGGCGCCGGGCCGGGTGTCCCTGGAGGGCGGCGCGGTGCAGGCGGCGGAGGGGAGCCGCTTCCTCCTGCGCCTCTACTTCCAGCCGCCGCCCGAGGGCAACGGCAGCCGCGGGCCGGCGGGGGAGCGGGAGCCGCGGCTGGTCTTCATCGAGGAGGCGGCTCCGGCGGCGGCGGGGGGCAAGGCGGCGCGGGGCCCGGCGGAGCGGTGCCGGGAGCGCAGCGCCTGGGCCTCGGACGTGGAGGTGGTGGGGCCGCTGCGCTCGGGCGGGGCGGCGGGCTCGGCGCTGGCCGAGGTGCGGGTGCGGGAGCCGCGCAAGGGCGAGGCGGCGGCGGCGCCGGGCGGGCGGCTCTTCTCGCTGTGCGCCTGGGACGGGCGGGCCTGGGCGCACCACGGGGCGGCGGGCGGCTTCCTGCTGCGGGTCCGGCCGGCCGCCCCGGCGCTGGGCGCCTGGCTGCTGCCGCTGCCCGAGGCGGGCTGGCTGCGGGCGCTGGGCGCCCTGCTGCTGCTGGGGCTGTCGGCGCTGTTCAGCGGGCTGCGCCTCTCGCTGCTCTCGCTGGACCCGCTGGAGCTCCGCGTCCTGCGCAACAGCGGCTCGGCCGCCGAGCGGGAGCAGGCGCGGCGGGTGCAGGCGGTGCGCGGCGGCGGCGGCACCTACCTGCTGTGCACGCTGCTGCTGGGGCAGGCGGGGGCCAACGCGGCGCTGGCCGGCTGGCTCTGCGCCTCGCTGCCCGGCGGCGGGGCGGCGGCGGCGGCCGGCGGGCCGCGGGGAGCGCCCTGGCTGCCAGTGCTGCTGTGCGCCGCCGCCGTGTTCCTGGGCGGCGAGGTGCTGCCCTACTCCGTCTGCTCGCGGCACGGGCTGGCCATCGCCTCCCGCACCTTGTGCCTCACCCGGCTGCTGATGCTGGCCGCCTTCCCCCTCTGCTACCCGCTCAGCCGGCTGCTGGACTGGGCGCTGCGGCAGGAGCTCAGCGTCTTCTCCACGCGGGAGCGGCTGCTGGAGACGCTGCGCGCCGCCGGCCCCCACGGCGACCTGGTGCGGGAGGAGTTGGCCATGGTGCAGGGCGCGCTGGAGCTGCGCACCAAGGTGGTGGAGGACGTGCTGACGCCGCTGGCCGACTGCTTCATGCTCCGTGCCGATGCCGTGCTGGACTTCACCACCGTCTCCGAGATCCTCCGCTCTGGCTACACCCGCATCCCCGTCTACGAGGGTGACCGGCGCGACAACATTGTCGACCTGCTGTTCGTCAAGGACCTGGCCTTCGTCGACCCCGATGACTGCACCCCCCTGCAGACTGTCACCCGCTTCTACCGCCGCCCGCTCCACTGCGTCTTCAATGACACGCGCCTCGACACGCTGCTTGAGGAGTTCAAGAAGGGTGAGGCCGCCGGGCCGCCACCTCCCGGGCTCCCCCTGCGCCCCCTCTGCACCCCCAAAGGTTCCTTGGTGAGCAGCCCCGCACGGCCCACCCCACATTGCCTCCTGGCAGGACCCGGCAGGTACCGGGGATGCTGGGGGGAGTCGGGCCCTGCATGCGCTGGTGGGGCGGTGACCCTGGTGTCACCTGGTGGAACAGCCCCCGGGTGGATCGAGGGCCTGCAATGCTGGTCATGCCTGTGATGTTATGGAGACTGTAAGAGCCTTTGGCCTCAGAGGTTGGTGGCTCAGCAGGTGAGCCCGTCCCGCAGGGCTAATGTCTCTGCAGGGGCCTGGCAGCATGGGCACGGTGCCTACCTCGCACCTCTGCCCGGGCAAGGCACCGTTCACCGCTCTGTTCTGTGCGGAGGAGTTTATGGCAGGAGATTGGATCTCGTTACTTAGCTCTCGCATTTTCAGCTTGGCAGCGAGAAGCAGGTCTAGAAAGTGTTTCTGTGCAAGTGCTTTAAAGGAAGAAAAAAGCCTAAACCCTTAGAAAGAGCTGTACTTCTTTCGCAGCTGTGACAGTATTCATAACGCAGCAGCTGCCAGCAGCCCCAGAGATGCTGAGAGCTGTATTTCATTAACCTTACCTTGAGAATACACACAGCATGTGTTTTTTCCCCCCACTGGGAATTGTGTTTTGCTGCGTGTTACTCGGTACGTCATACTGTGGCGAGTGAGTCTGTAAGAAATGGCTGCAGCGGTGACATCCTGCATTATGTAATGCGGGAGGACGGCACTCGCTCCCGGGCTGCCTGGGGCCGCTCTGCTGCAAGCAGAGCTCATCGTGTGAGAAAGGCCAACCTGGTCCATCCCAGATACAGCGAAAGGCTCTCTGTGAGTCATCTCCGTGCTGGTTTTTAGAGCTAGGAGGAGGGGAGGATAGGACATTTCTTGTGTGCCAGGAAAGCGATCGTCAGATACATGCAGGTCAGCATCCTCTCTGGAGATGCACAACTGCGTCCCCACCGCCTCCTGGGATCGCAGGAGAGGAGTTTGTGTGGCACACACCGCCTACCCGCTCTGCCCCTCAGTGCAGAGGAAACCCCCAACAGTGCAAATCGGCAAATTCCTGTTTTTTATACCAAGACTGTTAGCAAAAGCATTAAGATTGCTTTCTGGGTTCAACCTTGATGAGCTGCAGTAGTTCCCCTCCCTCCCCATGCCTCTTCTAACATAACCAGTTGTCTCGTCTCTTCCTAATTCCTTATGTGCTTTGCAGTTCCTTCTTAACTGTGGCTTCCCACATGATACTACAGCATCACTGAAGTTCACTTGAGGTCTCTGCTACCTCTCCTTTGTCTGGAGAGTTGGGTGTTACCAAAGATGTCAGATGATTTTGGCACAGTCTCCCTTGGTCAGCCTCCCCTGCACTTTATCCCATTTACTTTGATGTATTCAACTATTTCCCCCTCCAAATTTGTTCTACAGCCTGGTACCCTATGGATCAATAGACCTATAGAAACAGACTTACGGTTGCTTAGCTCACTGCCCTTTGCTTGCCCTCCTCTCTGCCCCGCTAAAACGGAGATGTTTTCTGTGTGTCGCTCCCTGAGCTGACAGGTGCCTTAACAAGCCTTGCTACCTGCCCTGCACTTTCACATCCTAGTCCTCATCTCAAATGAAGATTATCCAGCCTTCTTCAGCTTTGCTCCATTAAACTCTTGGCATTTTGCTTCAGGCTCTTCCTCCCTTACATCTGTTTGCCATCATGGCTTTCTGGGGCGTTTTGCTACAGCCTCTGTGTAGAGCTCTCCCTAAAACTTTTTTCTGTTCCCACCTCATTTCTCCTTTTGCTTTTTAAATTACATGGCTGAAAAGCCTTGCTTTTGGTCTTAGTATTTAACTCATCTTGGTGTTTAGCTCTTCCCCTAAATGTTCTTCTCCCCAGGCATTGCTCTTCTCTTCCGATTCATCTTTCCCCTATTTGTAGGCACCTGGTCACCCCCAGCACCCTGTATTTGTAGATAGCCACCCCCAGCCCAGCCCTGAACCCCTCCTAAACTCTCTTTTCCCAGTTCCAAATACAGGTTCCCGTGCCGGCTCCTGCACTGCGACAGATGTTTGCTCCCAGCTGCCTTCAGCCCCATTCACGTGACTATTTAATTTCTAAAATAAAGATTTCCCGTTTGTAATTAAGAATCTTCATCACTGTCTCCTTTTCTGTGTCCATTTGAATTACAGTGAAGCATCTTGTTTAATCCAATGAAGGTTGCTTTCCATGGCCGGGTCTTCTGTGGCACCTCTACTAATTAGAGAGTAGGCTGATTGCTTGTTGGTTCAGCGAGTGCTTAATGAAGGCATTCATCACTTGGCACATCCAGGGTGTCTGCAGGACAGCAAAAGCTCCTACTGATAAGGCCCAGTCTCTTTCTAGGAAATCAAAGGCTCCAGTGAGGAAGGGCATCGATAACCACCTCCAGGTCCTTAGGTCCCTGACAAACCTCCAGAGAAACCTTGCCAGCTTTCTTTTCCTTCTCCCATGATGAACTCAAACAGGTTTTTATCCTTTATTTTAGTTATTACAGTGTTTATACAAAATACGCATCACATTTTACAGCTTTCTTTCCTGGGTAGCAATGTACACTTCTGATCTGTTTCACTAATGATTAATGTTCTGCCACATCCACTATACCCAGAATGTCATTTTTTTCGCATAATATATAAGTAACACAATTTCACTGCCAGAGCTCCTTGCCACAATACACAAACATTTGTTCTTTCTTACTGAAAATGTCAGGGGATGATTAAATACAGCACTTTGGGACTCTTTCTCACACCTCCAGCAGAACTTTCCCTTTTCTGTCTCTCCTCCTACTCACTGATATCACACTGTATTATCCTTGTTTACCTGATGCATTGCTTTTCTCTCATCATGCTATCCCAGCTATGAAGTTTATCAGCTTTTTTCCCTCTCCAGTGTTACATAGCATGGTTTGGAGGGAAGTTTTCCTTCATTGGTTTCTAGGTATGCTCACATGTAACCTCGCTTGAGCTCAGTTCCATTACGATACATTGATCTTTGCTGTAAGTTTAATCCATAGATGAGTCACGAATCCCGTCTCCCCCAGCAGGACCCTGTGTAGATGGGATTACCCTCCACAGACCTGGGGAAGGGCAATTCTGTAGCACCAGCTTGCCAAAACATTTAAATTGTATGAAAATAGTTGCATACACTTCAGTAGCGCCTAGGGAGCCAATGGCCCAGTGTGGTTACAGCGCCCAGGAGCAGCTGTGAGCTCCTGGCTGACAAAACCTGCCCCCCACCCCATCACAGCAGAACTAGTCAAACTCTTCACATCTGCTCTTCACAAGCCTGCTGCTGCTGGCATCATCCGGTGTCTCTTTTGGCACCAATTCCTGGAGAAAGGTGGTTAAATGGGGGCACTCATGGGAACTGGCAAAAACCAGAGGAGGCTGCAAACAGCAGCAGAGAGGGGGGGCTGCCTGCAAGCAGATAGCTTAGACCTCAACCCACAGCCCAAAAGAGGAGGGCAGCTGCTAAAACTGTATTGAAAACCAACATTACAGCAGTGTGAGGCAGGTCCAGCTGAAGGTGGGAATTGGTTGTGCTAGAAGATGGTTTTGACTTGATTTCCTCATCAAAACTCAGTGAAATAAATCAACTAATGAATCCTGGACACTCAGTTTGCCATCTTTTCAGGCAAGCTAGACAAGGTCATTATAGAAGGCATGCATAGTTGTGCAGCATTTACATAGAAGCGGTAAGTGGAGGACACTACACAAAAATCTATGTCCTTTCTTCTCTAGAAATAAGAAAATGCACACCAGTACGGTAGCTTTGCCACCTGCGGCCTGAAAGAAGCTGAAACTACTGAAGGAGTGAAAAAATTTGGAGACGATTTCTTGGCAATTTGTATTGGTGCATCTCAGAATACCTGGCTTTATTCTAGGCTCCCAGGAGGAATTATCTAATACACCAGAGAAATAACTGCACCATATTTAGCAAGCTAAAGCAATATAGAGAGGCAGATGAGGTCCCAGTAGGATAAACTTCACCTTGGGAATATGGAGCTAGGAGGAAAGGTTTATGCATTCATTCAGTGTGAAATGCTGTGGGTGATGCAGTCTGTTTCTCCTCCATCCCTAGAAGATAACCGAAGCAATGCGTGTTGCAGCTTCAGTCCTGTGATATAACTCCTGATGGGGAGCTCTTCCATGAGGTCCACCACCTTGTTCTGTAGGTGCCTTGGTGAGCTCATAGTCTTATCCCATTGCTCGAGTCATTTATGGATTTTGTTGACTCATTCTTTGGCAGGTCCATATATAGCAATGGCACCTTTCAGCAAATAACCTTCCTCTGTCAGAGAAACAGTGGAAATGTGCTCTTATGTTCATTTTCCTGCAGCAGGGCAGAGGCTGAAGTGCAACTCAAATTAGCCTTCTGTGGTTTGGCATCTTTTGAAAGTTACTAAAAGTAACTTCTCCAAAAACAAACTTCCTGGCTTAGCAGGGAAAACAGCCTGTCCTGCAGAGGACAGTTCTGCCCTGGGGTCTTCGCTTTTCAAAATACTCTACAGCTTCTATTAGACTTCTACAAATTCAGTGTAGCTGGAGAAGGTGCTTACACATGCCAGGAATTGGGGTCGGTACCATTTCACCTGCTTTTCTTACTGGCCACCTTCTGAGCCTGCAGCCATTGCAAGCACAAAGCATGGCTTGAAATTTAAACCAGCCTTCAAGAGATTTCTGCAAGTGTGATAGTCACCATTTTGGGCATCTTGATGGGCTGAAGCACTGACCCCTGGAGCCAGTTGTATGGGTTCAGGAGCCAGTTGTTATCCATACACGTGCCCTGAAGGGTGATTGCCAGGCTGAGAGTGGGTGAAGTGCTGATACACAGAAGATGTTTTCAGTGACTCATGCTGCAACTCTGCCTGAGATGTTACTTTGCTTTGCCCTCAAAACTGTGCTAAATCTTACTGTCTGAACCCTGGGCTGCTTTACACCACCCCAGCAAGCCCAGCATCAGGCCTGCTCCAGGGAGGTGTTCAGCAAAGCAAGAAGGGAGCTGTGTCCTCAGGGGAGAGGGCACCCAGCTGGCCATCTCTCTCTTGGGAGCTGTCAAAGGCACCTTCAGACTGAGCTGTGGGAAAGAATCAAGTAGCCTATGCTACAGACACCAGTGAAACCCATTTTGCATTGGCTTTTTGGAAGCATTTGGTTTTTAGCTTGAGAAAGCCTCAGCATCCTTGTAGGCTTCCTTAGGTTCCAAGTAATATGCAAGGGGACCCACCATTTGTGGGCAGGCAGGGTCATACTCAGGAGGTCAGAGCCCTGTGGTACAGCAGACGGAAGATGAGACTCCATGTCGCCTCTAATCTCCCCCTTACCCTCCTGATCTGTTTTGTGAATGGTAATCCATCAGCTATTCCAAATATTCCATCTTTCCCTCACTTTTCCTTAGAATTAGGAAAAACACTAAAGCAGAGTATGAGACAGGCTTTGTACTCTGCTAGAGACAGATGTAAGCAGATGAAGTTCTCATCTCTGTGGAAGGTCTGGATTAGATTAGGATTCACAATTCTCCCTTTGCTTTGCTCTGCTTCCCTGTAGAGCTGCATGCCACCGCAGCCCTCCTGGTTATTTCCCCCGTGTTTAGGTGTAGATGTGCACTGTCTCTCAGGCACATGGTTTTGCCCTCGGTGCAGAGTCATGGTAACACAAGAGCACACTCACGCACATGTTTCCAGTTCAAGAAAGTCAAGTCAGAGTCCCCACTTACTTCAGATACAGGTCTGCAAGGGAGCACGGCGATCCCTGGCCCAGAGAAGAGCTCTGATGAAAAGCACACAGAAAAGAGGTTTCAGGTACATCACAGTTTCATGAATCAACCGTATTCACCAATTACTCTTTTTTTTGCCTTCCATTTTGTAGCTGTAAATGGTTCATGGCTTGTGCCTGTACCTTTGATCTCCTAGTAACAGCTTTAGATGTTACCGTAAAAATTCATGAAAATAAATTTCATGCTCAGAATGCTCGTCCCGTGGAACGAGAGGCAAGGCTAAAGCATCTTTAACATTCCTCTGGCAGAGCATCTACATTAAAAAAAAGATAAGGAAGTAGTGTGGGCTATATTTGCAGCCAACAGCACTTTCTTTCCCACAAGTAAAGGCATTTCCATGTGTTCAGACCCTGTTCTCCCATCAGGGAGGATGCTTTGAGGTGGATCTATGAGCCCAAGGTCATTTAGGTACCTATGAAAAACAAGGCTCCTAAAAATGGGCATGAAAGCTTTAGATATCTGTTCAAATGCTTGCTCCATCCGGAAGCTTTCAGCTGTTTATACTAGCTCTGTAATTTAGCATTTTGAGGCATTAACTTTCCACTGAAGCTGTTGTTTGAAAAGAGCAGATTTCATGTAGCTCATAAAGAATTTAGTACAGTTGTATCCCATGCTGAGCAGACACTTAATCACCTATAGACTTCCTGTGCGAGAGCAGTCCTGCGGAGGCCGGTGGAGCTATTCGCACAAGTGAAGTTAATTGCCCATTTGTTCTAGCATTTGCCAAACCAAGGCTTTGATTCTCAAGTGTTTCACCGTGCTTTCCTGCATCAGTGATAGCCCTGTAAAATTCACATGTGACAGCTTGCTAGTGGGGAAGCAGCTCACCCTTATAACTCATTTCATTTGAGCTATCAAACAACAGTTACAATAGCACAGTTTTTGGAATCAGTTTTACAGATCCTAAAGCTGGTTTAGATCAAGTCTGGGGTTTTGTTTAAATGATTTATCTCCCTCTATTGTACTCCCACTGAGGCAGACCTGCAGGGTAACAGCTGGAGAAGAGAATGTGACCCCTCCTGATGTCCCCAGGGTCTGTCCCTGGGCCACCCTCCCTTGGACATTCCTTCCACCTCATAAAATTGCCCAGCTTCTGCCCTCATACCTGCTCCAAAAGCCACTGCTTTTCCTCTGAGCAAGCGCAGCCGCTCCCAGGGCTGGGCAGGGGGATACAGCTGAGCTTGGCAGCATCCCCAGGCCACAGCCAGAGCACCCACAAACCCCCACTGCCCCTGCTGCCACATTTATAACATCTGTTAAAAAAGTGATGGGAGGAGACCCAGGACCCAGCCGGGCCGGGGGGCAGGACTTTGCAAACGATCTCGTGTCCCTCAGGTGGGAGATCAAGGGCAAGTCAGCCCTTTCCCAGCGGGGCCAGCTGGGAGCAGCAGTCATTGGCAAGGGCTAGGACTGGGGTACAGGGCGGGGTTGGGGGGTTGCGGTAGGGGTATCAGCTGGCCGGGCAGGGGCTAAGGTCAGCTCACTGACGGGGGCCAGGAGCAGCCACAGCAGTTGCAACAATTTTCCACTGCTGGGTACCTGCTCCTTCTCTAAATGTGGGTGTTAGCCTGGAAACCTAAACCTGGGGGTTTATAGTGTGGCTACAAGTGTTTATTTTCTGTGAAAATAAAGAACTCTTGAGCACTCTAACAGCCCTCCTGGCTCTGCCCCCAGCGCAGCGAAACCGTGGGTCTCCTCCCAGACTAATGGTGCTGGGTTATTTCTAAATAATCGCATTTGCCGCTACGTGAACGTGGAGCTGGAATCACATTTCTCTGTGGCTGATCTAGAGTAAATTACAGCGTCGATGTAGGTGTTTGGCCAAAAAAAGAATTGCCTCCATTACTCTCTGACTGCCTTTAAGTAGCACCTAAGCTTTTTGTAAGGGCTCAGTGGTTTGGGGTTGCATGTAAATGTCATTAACAACAAGCTTTCAGCCAAAAGAAATAACTTCTCCCCTCTCCTCGCTCGCTCGAGGACTTGTAGGAGACCAGATGGCCCCAGTGTTTGGGAGCGGGGTTTGGCAAAGGAGACATTTTCGAAAGCTGGACTTTGCTAAGATGAAACGTAGCTGTTGCTGCTGTCTTGCGGCCAACTCTGCTGCTTTTTTCTTTTTAAGTCTCAAGTCGTGTTGCTTTATTACCCACTGAACAGACAAGACGCACAAACCCGTGTATGAAAAGGAGTGAAATAGCCCAGTCCAAAGAACATGCTGAATTTTCAGTGCCCCAAGGCTATCGATTTGGTTTTTTAAAGTGCATCTCAGTGCTACTTGCTGCGATGTTATGTTCTCGTTTCTAATTCTGTAGGCGTGGGAGGCAGCGAGCTGCTCTCTGAAATCTTGCAATAAAAGCTTGGTATGAGGAGGAGGGAATTTATACTGTGGAAAATGCCCAAGCTTTGCTGTGAGAAATGTATAGTGCTGATCTTCAGCTGAGAAATATCATTTGCTCATCTCAGATCCAGGGCAGGGTTATTTGAAGGTCGCATGTTCCCCAGCAAGGCACGTTTGGTGGGACTGCTGGGCTGCCCTGGATGCGTTTGTCCCTGTCCCGCTGCGGGGACAAGCCAGGAGGCACCCGCGGGCGAGGAGGGAGCTGTGCAGCGGGCAGGAGCCCACCCATACTGCATCTTTATACATAAACACTGTTCACAAACCCTCGCCCAGAGCAGCAGGCGAGGTTGTCGGCGGGGCTTTATGGGAGAAGCGGATGCAGAGGCAGCTGCATAGCAGAAGGGACCTGCGCGCTTTTGGGTGACCATTGCTGCTCAAGGAGCTCAGCTCCAGGCCTGTGGGGAAGACAAGGTGTTTGCAGGTTTCTGAAGGTCCCTGCAGTGCCCGAGGTACAGTTGGGTTTGTGCAGGCATGGCAAAGGGAGACCCCGGGGAAACAGGGAAACAGAGCAAACAGAGGGAGGGGAAGTTGTTGGCTGTGGTGCCAATGAAGGACATTTTTAACATTTTACTTAAAACTAGAGGTTCAGAACCTGTGGGCACTGCTGAGCTGCGTAGGAGCCACAGGGGCAGTAAGAAAACCAGTGCTGTTCGTTGGCAGGTCCAAGAATACATTGGAGCTAGAAAGCCAGAAGTTGTTTGTGGCGTGGAAGTTGGGTTCTGGTCAAGCTGCTGAGCAGGAGCATAAATCAGAGCAGACAATAAAGGAAGAGAGAAGTTGAAGAAGTCAAAACAGCTTACAGAGAACTGGACATGTGAAAACAAATAGTGGTTTCAAGTATGCCAAAAGCAAGAAGCCTGAGAACGTGTTAGCAGAGCTGCCAGCTTACAGGGGACAAGTGAGGAAGCTGAAACTGTGTTTGAGCAATACTGTGACTTCCAAGCAGGAGTCACCATCGTTGCAGTCCTGGTCCCAGTCTGCTTGTTTAAGGTACCAGAGGGGAGGTGCTGTCAGGAGCAGGGTTTGGAGAAGATGTTCAGGTGCAAGCTGATGGCTTGAAAAGCATTCAGCCTCTGCTTCCAGATGGTTCACCCAAGAGTTCTGCAGGAGCTGGGCTGGAAGGTGCAAACAAACATACGCATTTCTGCATTAAAACCAG
This sequence comes from Phoenicopterus ruber ruber, assembly GCA_009819775.1. Taxonomy (NCBI): domain Eukaryota; kingdom Metazoa; phylum Chordata; class Aves; order Phoenicopteriformes; family Phoenicopteridae; genus Phoenicopterus; species Phoenicopterus ruber. The sequence continues at coordinate 24,978,270 of CM020221.1, read as the reverse complement.
CTGCTGTTCTGAGGAGCTGGAAGCTTTACCCGTATTTTAAGAAAAGCTTTAGGATCGGTCCAGACAGTGATGGATAGAGAGATGTGGGAGAGCTGTTCCTGGCAATTTGATAGGAAAGATAATTAACAACAGAATGAGAAAACACCAGGAGGATGAGGGAAACCAGTAGAGCCCAAGGACACGCTCACATTTCTGTGTTGGAGGACATTGTCTCATTGCTCTGTTAGAGTTGTCTCATGCCAATGAAGCCGAGGGTAAGCAAGAAGCAGCTGGTGTAATGTACACCTCATTGCCACACAGGAGGCTGTCAAAGAGCTAAACAGAGTGACTCGCAGCAGATTGCCTGGGTAAAGAAAGCAAGCAGCCCTCAAAAAGGAGACAGGCAGAATCCTATGACACCTAGAAATCAGCCTGGGGAGTAGCAATCCTGTTAGGCTGGGCTGTGTCCAGCCCTTCTCCGTGGGTTAGCGTGGCTGGGGTGGGTTCGGGCAATAGCGGCTGCTTCTGAGGTTTGGCTGTGATCTGTGCCTCCCACCGAGCCCTGTCCGCCTGCCAGCCTGCTGTGCTGGGGACCCCTCTCGCCAGGGGTGGGGGTCTCACTGCCGCTCTGCTCTCCCCCCGCAGGAAAGTCTCACCTGGCCATCGTGCAGCGGGTGAACAACGAAGGGGAAGGAGACCCGTTCTACGAGGTGATGGGCATTGTCACCCTGGAGGATGTCATTGAGGAGATCATCAAGTCCGAGATCCTGGATGAGACGGATCTGTACAGTTAGTGTCCCAGAGCAGCTACTGCGGTTGCAGGAGCCAGGGTGGGAGCCTGCACAGACAGACAGACATGTGGGTAGGAAACAGGCCAGAGCAAATCGTGGTCCTTTCCCAAAGCAATTCACAGTCATGATGGGAAAAACAAGAATGATGGTGAGATGCTGGTCAGATGTCAGGGAGTCTTGAATGCTCAAGATAGAAAAGCACCAGCATCAGCAGCCAGTGGCTGGGCAGGGCCTGACCCAGGGCCATGTGTGTTGGGCGTGAAGTGCCCATGGGTGGTTCCCAAGCTCCTTTCCAACTCTGGGTGATGCATCCAGCCAGGGCAACCCAGGACTTGTTCCTGAGAAAGAAGCATGTTTCAGCACGCTGCTGCCTCCTCAGGGAGCTGCTCCCAAGGCTGTGATGCATGGCATGTTTTGTGCACCCCACTGCTCCGGCTGCTGCTCTACAGCAGCTCTGCCATAGGGTGCAGCAAGATGTGCCTCTCTATATACGTGTGCATGTGGTATGGGGCCCTGCAGCTGCAGTGGCTTTGTGGCTGCTGCAGGCGGGCGACTACTCTGCTCTCTGCCCTGCAGCGGACAATCGGAAGAAAGAGCGGGTGCCCCACCGGGGACGCAAGCCCCAGGACTTCTCCATCTTCAGGCTCTCAGACAGCGAGATGAAGGTTAAGATCTCCCCGCAGCTCCTCCTGGCTACCCATCGCTTCATGGCAACAGGTACCCTTGCCCTTGTGCAAGCCCTGCATCTCCCTGCAGCAGCACCAGCCCCGCAGGGCATCCCTGAGTTGTTCCTGGGTCGGGCTCCCCCGCAGTGAGCAGTTTCCGCCTGCCTGGACCCCCACTCAGGGCATCCCACTGCTCCACCAGTGTGGGTCTGCATTTGGCTCCCCTCCGTGCAGTGAGGTGCTGAGGCTGCAGGAAGGGGTCCTTGCAGCTCAGAGGACGAGGGGTTCCCGGCAGCCCCGGCCCTGCTGAGCAAGCATGTGTTGCCTCCCCTCTAGAAGTGGAGCCTTTCAAGTCCCCCTACCTCTCCGAGAAGATCCTCCTGCGTCTCCTAAAACACCCCAACGTCATCCAGGAGCTCAAGTATGACCGAAAGAACAAGAAGGCAGTGGAACACTACCTCTACCAACGCAACCGCCCCGTCGACTACTTCGTCCTCATCCTGCAGGTGCCTGGGGCAGCAGCGAGCGGAGGGTGGCAGGGGGTGGCCCGTCTCTCCTTGCCACCTTGCTCTGGGCTGCTTCTGCCAGTGGATATGCCCGTCTTCTCGTACGGGGTGGCGGGGGTCCCTGCAGCCCTGGGTGGGTCAGTGGCCAGGAGCGCAGGGTGCCTGTCTGAGTGGGTTTTCCTTCTCCTTCCAGGGGAGAGTGGAGGTGGAGGTTGGCAAGGAAGGGCTGCGGTTTGAGAATGGTGCGTTCACCTACTACGGTGTCCCCGCCATCATGGCTGTCATCTCCTCGGGTAAGGGCTCTGTGGGCTCCCTCCGGCGCTGCCTTCGCTTCGGCAGCCTCCACGGGGGCTAAGCCGACTGGTGTCCAGGAGAATGGGCTGGCCGTGGGGTGGGGTGGCCCTGCTGTGGGGCGCGGGGCAGGCGGGAGCTCTTCCTCTGCAATTCCTACACCTCCAACTGTTGTTTCAGATAACGACGTGCGGAAAGTGGGCAGCCTGGCTGGATCCTCCTTCCTACGTAAGTATTTTGGGGCAGGCTGGGGCTCTAAAACCTCTCTGCAGCACCAGCTGGCTGGAGGAGGCATGGATTTGCGCTCCGCAAAGAGCAGCTCGGGCTCTGCATCAACGTCACCCCTTTTAAAAAACTCAGTGGAGAAACAAAGCGCTGAGGGGCTGATGCAGCGAAGTCCCCGCAGAGGGACTTTGAAGTCCCTTTGAGGTCCCTTTGAGGTTTTAGCCGTGGGCTGGATCCCTGTGGGTGGATCCCAGCATGGCTGGCGCTGCAAGAGCACTGCAAGGGGCACTGCCCAGCGGCAGCAGCGTGCCCACGCGGACGGGAGCAGTAAACCCTGCAACTTCTGGCATGGTGCATCTAGGTCTCGGCTTAACATCTCTGGACCCGTTCATGTTCCTGAGGCTTGGAGCCAGAGCTGAACATGGGTCCCACACCGGGAGAACAGGGGCTGCTGGGGACTTGCAGAGATGGGTCAAGTTACCCGTAAGCCGTTTGCACATGGTGGTCTGGGAAATTAGCTGAGTTAAAAGTAGAAGCCCCAGTCCCGGTAAATTCCCTGCCCGCAGAGCTGATGGGTTAACGAGCAGATCCCCTGCTTGCAGGAGTTAAGAGGGAGCTCTGGTTAGGGGAGTCTGTGAGCCCCCCCTTCTTTGCTGATCACCCCTGCGTACGTTTAGTGCCTGGTGGCTTGGGAGCAGGCAGAGGTGCTGCCCATCCCCAGTCCAGCCCATCCCTCATCCCAAACCCCAGGTGTTGCAGTTGGACCTGCAGTGCCGATGGTAAGCCGAGGATGCTCTGGGTGCCTAATCAAAACAAGAACCCGCTAAGTTCAACCTTTAGGGAGGTGTAGGGAGGGATGTCATGGAGAGAAGAGGGAGAGTCCCTTGGGGCAGGTGATTGTCACTCCTGTGGGTCCCAGTCTGCATGCAGCTCTAGGGTTCACCTATTTCTTGCTGCTTGCTTTGCTTCCATTGGAAAGGCTGCTCGTGGACTGCTGGATTAACCCTTCAGCGTGCACTCCTGCTCGCCCATGCGTCCGCAGCACGCTCGGTTTGGACAGAGGAAATCAATGAATTGGCCGATTTCCCCTGGGATGTTGCTGCATGTCCCGATGCCCCCGTGCCCTCGGTCACTGTCCCCAGGGCCCCACGGGGGCTCAGGCAGTGAGTGCTGCCCACAGGCCACAGGCCAAGCAGGGTGCGAGCCACAGTGGGAGCCGTGTCGGTGCGGCCACGCGTGTCCGCAGCGCTGCCTGCCGGGACGCTGCCGCTCAGGGCTCCTCTGCTCCCTGTGCTCGCACGTGATGCTGTGTCACGAGACATTTTCCGCCATCCAGCCACCCTTGCCCGCCGCGGGACGTGTGAGTGTTGCGTGTGCGGTGCCGCAAGCCTGGCCAGCAAGCAGGCAGGCTGGGAGGCAGAGGCCGCAGGGCATCTCCCTTCTCGGGCTGTGTCCTCCTTCCTCCCTGAAGCAAAGCCCAGCAGAAATGAGCGTGAGTAGCGTGTCACAGTGCAGAATTCAGACATTAACCCTTGAGCATTTAACAATTTGTTGTTAGTTAATGGTTGTTATTTAACTTTTTTATTGCCAGGCAAGCTTTGGCATTGGTGGCCGGGGCAGGGGTGTGGCGGCAGAGACCGGCATGGCCAGCCCCGCTGCAGGAGGGTCGGGCGGTGAGAGCAGGGAGCGAGTAATCGTGGTTATCAACCTGCCCTTTGCTCCCAGCTGGACAAGGTTGTTCTGGGCAGTGCCTCGTGCTGGTGCCTATGCTTGGACTTTTATTTGCAGAAGGTTTCGATCCAGGGGAGGACGCAGAACAGGAGTTACTGGGGGAGGAGCGGGGAGATGGGAAGGAGAGGGCTGCATGGCAAATTTCCTGGGGGTTTTACCTTTGAAGCAATTTAAAAACATTAAGCACATAGGCAGCAGATGGGTCCTAGAGCATTGCAGCCATGCTGCGGGCACAGTGGCTGGAGGGAGGGCAGCGTGCCCTAGGCAGGAGGGCTGGCAGCTGGAGAAAGCGTGGCAGTGGCTGGAGGAGCAGGCTGGCAGCCCGCGGGGTCCCGTCTCCCGCCGCTTTCGAGGTGGGTGCTGCCAGCAGTGAGAGCAAAGAGGAGGCATTGGGAGGTGTTAACGAATGCATCGCTCGCACTGTGTGTTGGTCTCTCCATGCTCCCCCATGGAGCCCTGTACCCCTGTGGCGTGGCCCAAGGATGCTGTGGAGGGCAGCTCCCCGCAGGCAGCAAGTCACAGGGAGGGGGAACGCCTGCCCTTGAAATTGTCACTGCTGCTGTCACCCATGGCAATAACATGTGGAAGGTGAATGGCCTGTGATTTGCCCCCTCTGTGGCAATGGGTCAGGCAGCCCTGGACGTGGGGTCCTGGCTTCTTGTAGTTCCCGCACGAAGCAGCTCCTGGTGGGTGGCTCTTCTCAGCATTGCTCCAAGTCTGTTGAGACCCAGGGCCTTGCAGGGAGCTGCAGGCAGCCCAGCACAAATGCCTTTGCTTTGCGTCATGCTGAGGGGCTCCTGCCAGCCCGTGCCTGCAGCTGTGGGGCTGTGTGGAGGCAGGGGCTGTTGCAGAGCACATTCCCTCTCTGCCACCTGCCTGCACACACAGAAGCATCCCAGATGCCAAGCACAGTGACTTGGTTTCGCTTCAGCCCATCTCCCAGGTGGCACAAGCTGACCACAAAGTCCCCTCTCCCGGCAGCAGCTGGCAAAGGGCTGGAGCAGGGTGCCAGCACTCAGCCGATGGGAAGGAGATGCTTTCTGCCCACGCCGTGGCTCTAGGGAGATGTGTGGCTGTGCAGACAGGCCTGGCAGGAGCTGGTCCCCCCCAGCCTCACCTTGTACCTCATCACAGAGCAGCCTGTTGTACAGTGTTCAAGTCTGTGTCTCCCCGGAGCAGAAGCAGGAGGATGCAAGAGGGGTGGGAAGGGATGCTGGAGGCAGTGGTGGGAGCCCAGCCCAGGGGTGCTGGCACATGATTCTTCTTCTCATTCTTCCTCTTGGTCTGTCCTCCACCGTCACCTCTGTCCCTCGCCTTCCCCCATCCCCTCCTTCCTTCCCGCTCCCTCTCTCTGCAGTGCCCGTCTCAGTGTCCCGTACCTTCGCCTTCAGCAGAGGGGACTCCCTGGCTGGCTCTCCAGGTAACGGGGCACGGCTTTGGGCAGGGACCTCCGCACGTGCCAGGCTTTTTCCATCTCCCTGTGCATGGTACACCAAGCCCCCTCCACCCTGCATGCCGGGCAGCACCAGGAGAGAAGCACCCACGGCACCCCACGCCAGGCAGCCCCTCACTGGTTGTAGCACAGGTGGCAGATGGGGGACAGCAGTCCTGTCCCTACCACAGCCTCCCCAGTAAGATGCAAACCCCAGGAAGAATGGGATGGGGACAAGAGGGAGACATGGACAGCTTGGGCTTTCTTTGGTGTGCAGTTTCTGTAATTTCCTGCACTCAGTGCTGGGTTTTCTTGCTACTTGACGACGGTTACCCGCAGCCCTGCATGCACACTGCCCTGCCTCCCTTGCTTTCTGGCAATGCGGGTAATAGAAGGGCATTTTAGCAGCAGAGCAAAGTCAGCAAGATGTTGACGTCACCCGTGCAAGGAACAAGCTGCCTTTGTTCCCTAATAAATCACTGACCAGACAAAATCTATCACACCGTATGTCAGAGGCCATCAGTCAACATGAGTGACGGGCCAGCTTGCCATGGCAGCCTCTACTGCTGTTCTGTCGGAGTCGGGGTGGACAGGAGCATGCCCTCGAGGCAGGTTAAGTAAACCTCCGTGGGCTGCCAGCTGCAACCAGGAGAATTTGTGCCAAATGCTTTGCAGGAGGCCTGCGTTAGCAGGAGAGCTGTCAGTCAGTCGGTGTGACAGGCAGGCAGCAGGCAGCAGCCCTAACCTCTGCTGCTGGCGCCAGGTCGGATGCCTGCCTGCTCTGTCCCTTTGGTTTGCGTGGGGCTGGCATGGCACAGAGCCTTCGCTGCCAGCGTGCACCGAGGAGGACTCCACCGCAGGTCGCCGTAGGGCTCCTGCCAGCCCCGGTGTCCGTGGGGCACAGCCACAGGAGGTCACCGGTCCACCCTGGCCCTGCACCAGCACCGGGGACACAAGCAGCACCACAAGTGAGAGTGTTTGCCTCTCTGCCGTCCCCTCCCGCAGTGAACAGGTCACCGTCACGGTGCAGCGGGCTCAACCGCTCCGAGTCCCCCAACCGGGAGCACAACGACTACGGGGGCAGCACCACGCAGCTCCACAGCAGCAGCAACAACATCTACACGCCTGACTACTCCGTGCACATCCTCTGCGATGTGCAGTTTGTCAAGGTACCGGCTGGGCTGGCAGGGACTGTCCCACCCCGGCCCCACCTGCCCAGGCACTGCTGTGCCCCAGGGGCCTGCTGGGTGCCCAGCGGGTGCTGGGGGGTCTTGCACTCCTGCTGACCGGGGGTTTGGTGCCACCAAGTCCCCGGGAGGTCCTGGTGCGGCTCAGTGCCCGCTGAGCTGGGCGCGTGTGTCTGTGTGCCCAGGTCACCCGGCAGCAGTACCACAACGCGCTGGTGGCCAGCCGCATGGACAGCTCGCCCCAGTCCCCCGACATAGAGGCCTTCGACAGGGATTCAACCAAGGCCTCGACTGCACGAGGAACCCCACAGACGCCCAAGGAAGACCCCACCACCCTCCTGAACGAGAGGAACAGCGTCATGTGTGAGTCACCCTGTGGCCTCCCTTCCCTGCCACAGGCCAACGCTGCATGTCCCCTGCGGGGGCCATGCTGGGACCCGGTGGCATGTCGGGCATGCCACCACTGAGACGCAGTTGCACATGGCCTGGGGCACGTGGGTGTTTGCATGCACACACGTGTGGACGCTGTTCTGCACATGCACACAGGTGCGAATGTGCAGGCACATAAATTCTCATCCCCACGTGCTTGTGTCCCCCGGGGGTCTCTGGCACTGGGACTGCTGCCACGGCCAGTGTCCTGCTGCGTCCTGCCCCAGGGTACGGTGCCTGCCTGCCTGCCCTGCTGCCACGCCTGCCCTGTGTCCCCGCAGGCAGCCGCTCCGAGGGGCTGCGCAGTCCCAGCGAGTCGGTGTTCCTGCGCATGGAGGGCATCCCCTTCATCCAGGAGGAGCTGGCTGACAACAAGGAGAACAGCAAGCGGCAGAGTGAGTTTGGCCAGGGGACACACAAGACCCTGAGGGTGGTGACGGCTGCAGTGCCCCAGGGTGCTGCAGCCACGCTGGGCTTTTGCAGACAGTGAGTGCTGCAGCACCATCCTGGAGGCAGAGTCCCCGGGCAGAGAGGCTGGGACCAGCTCATCGCCAGGCAGCTCCGAGGAGACGCTGGGCAGGAGGCTGCTGAGATCCCTCAGTGAGTGACTGACCCGGGGAGGGAGCACCCAGGGGAGAGCTCTGCCCCGGCACCCTGCTGCTTGGGTCAGCTCCTCCCCAGCCCCGTCCTGGGGATGCCCTGCACGGGGCTGGCGCGGAACAGAGGGCAGCCTAGTTCCCCAGCTGCACCCCAGGAGCAGGCAAAACTGCACATAGGGCTAGCTCAGGCAGAGCCAGCTGCCTGGTCCTGCCTGACCCCATGCACCCCCTGCCCTGAGCACCCTTGGCCCCTAGCACCCAGCCCTAGGCACCCTTGCTGCTGCAGGTGGGCGCAAGCAGCGGCCGTCGCTGGAGGGTGAGAAGACGCCAGAGGAGAGCTCCAATCTCACCCCATTAATCACCTGAGCGGCAGCGTGGCTGGAACACAGTGCTGGAGGCCCATGCAGACTGAAGGTAGGAACCTGCCTCTCGGTGCAATATTCCTTCCCCAGCAAATGGGAGGTTGCTCGATTTTAATAGCGTAAAATCAAGTTTCAAGCAGCAAAGCCAAATGATGTGGTTTGGAGCCCATGCAGGCACGCATGTCACTGGGGGCTGGAACAGGGTCAAGGGATGCAGCAGCAGACTCCAACCATCCTTGGGGCAGGAATGGATGTCAGAGACAGAGTGAGACCCTGACTCGTGTTTTCACAGCTAGGAATGTGTGTCTGCACCAATATTCCCGAGCCTGGCTAGGAAAGGTGCTGCAGGTTTGAGCAGCAGCAGGTCAGGGAGGGCAAACTCTGGTTGCCTGCACCAGGCTGCGCTTGTGTCTTCCAGGTCTGCAGCATGGGGGTCTCCTGCCACGAGGCTCATGTTCAACAGCAGCAGGTCTGCACTCGCTCGCTGCCTGCCCGCCCGCCTGCCCGCTCATGCCACCCCTCCCTGCAGGACTTGTGCAGAGCCCCATCCCCAGGCGAGAAAGGATGTGCGCCCAGTGGGGCTGAACCACCCAGGCAGCCTGGACCAGCTAGCTGGAGTCTGAGGGCCCTTGCCCAGCTGCTCCCTGGTAGCATCTGGTCTCAAGGAAGAGGTGGAGAAAGAAAGGTGAAGTGTCTGGCACGGCATCCCTGCAGGCAGAGCAGGGAGGGGCAGCCCAACCCCAAATTGCTCTTAGCATCATTTACCATCCCCATCCAGGCAAGGCCTGGAGCCCCTCAGTGCTGGGTGCTGCACAGACGTGGTCTCCACCATAAGGAGAACATGCTGTTTGGGGGGGTGCCACACGCAGCTCAGGGCCCCAGCACACATCTGTGCCGTGCCTAGTGACACGCACACTCGCAGCACCTTGCACATGCTAACCATCGACACAGCCCGGCACTCCCAAACCCCTGCTAGGCACAGGGCAGGGAGCCCAGCTCGCTGCCGAGCGCAGCCCTGCTCCCTGGGGAGAGCCGGTCCACGCTGCATTGAACCATCCTCCTCTCCGCACACCGCTGCCTGTGCGAGGGAGGCTCATGCCGAGCCTTCGTGTTGGTACAGACCAGTCAGTAGTTTTTGTAGAGGCTGAACGCAACGGGGATATTAACATTAAAAGCGATTTCTCCCTGAGCGATGCCCTGTCTGTGTCAATGGGTGTAGGGAAAGACGTGCTAACGTCTCCCACCTGGCTAGGCTGCCCTCGTACCCGTGGCCAGAGGCGGCTGGAGTAACAGGACTCAGCGTCGCTGGAGGGAGCCGGTAGAGGACCAGGTCAGCAAAGTGCTTCCCAATTTCTCCCTGTGAACCTGGTCTCTCTGTCACTTGCTGCCAGGAAAGCACTCAGCAGTGCCAAGAGTTACACCATAGCAGTGCAGACAAGGACTGGAGAAGAACAGGAGTTAGTATCATGCCGTTGCAAACACAATAGTGGGATACACATGCTGGAGTACAGCCTGACAGAGAACAACAGAAATCTCATAGTCCACCAACGCTGATAAAACTTCAGCTGGAGTAACTGCATCCCTGTCTGCGCACTGCCCTTCTAAGGAAACACGCAGCAATTGAAAGGAGGCCAGAGGAAAGCAAGGGCTGGAAAACAACCTGCCCCAAAGGCTGAAGGAAACAGGGTCACAGTCTTAACTGGTGAAGGATGTGAAGGGGAGAGAGGAAGTTTTCAAATACATAAAAAGCTGTTGCAAAGAGGAAAGGAATGATCTGTTCTCTGTTGCCATGGTAAATGGGATAATGGGTAATGAGCTTACACCACAGAAAGGTGGAAATTTAGGTCACTCATTAGGAAAAACAAGGCTGGTAAGGCTAGCAAAGCGCTGGTAGAGATCACGTGGGGTGGGCCAGGCTCCACACCTAGAGGCCTGTAAAGACAGAAGTGTAGGCAGGTGTCAGAAATAACAAAAGCAAGGTTTGTTCCTTTAACTCTTTCTCCTGCAATCACCCCTAGAAGTCATCCTTTAACCACTAGCCCATCATCCCAGCTGTGGATGGACACCAAGAGGAGAAAAAGCTCCTCACCTGCACAGAGGAAAGGCTGCCTCTGGCTCAGTCTTATGTGATACGAACACTATTCTGAAAAGGACAGAGACAAATGAGACCCTACACGCTGTCTCTGCAAACACAGCAATGGAACAAGGCCCCATTTTCACCTTTGCTGTCTAAGGTGCAGCACAAAAAAAATCCATCAGGGCAACGTGACTGTCACTAACTGACCCAAGGAAAGGGGCTGTTCCCCTTTCTTCACCAAGATCTTGGCAGGAGGCTGCTTTATCAAGGTAGTAATATCAGCTCACAAATAGATCTGCAAACTGACTGCAGAGAGCAGCGGCAGATGGTCCCAGCTCTCTTTCAGTGCCAGAAACACAAGCTGTTGCTGGCAGGCCCCACTGAAGCCAGGGGGAGTAGGTGGTGGTTCACCAGGGGCCTGCTGAGAAGGAAAGATCCACCTTTCAACACATTAGCAGCAGGCCAGGAGCTCTGGGCCAAGATGGCTAGGTAACACACAACCATCCAGAAAGCAAGCACATACAGACGGACAGGACAGGCCGGACAGCATGGGGCAGGGGTGCAGAAAGAGGAACACAAGACAGACGTGGGAGGAACTGGTCAGTTTCATGTAGAGTCACAGGATCTCTCAGCTACACTCTCCCAATAGGACTGTGCCCAATTAGTAGCAACCATGATCATCAGAGATGCAACACACCACAAGGATGAAAGGGAAAGCCTTGCAACAAACTGAGTAAGGCCCACTGGACAAACCAGGATGCTGAGGCTTTAACCTCAGCCTGGGAAGAGGCTAGTGCAGCCTGAAGGCACATCACACAAGGCAGGGGTAGTATTCAGACATGGAGGTTTAATTTTCTGTCAGCAACACAAAGAAGCAATTATCACCATTATGAATGTTCACTCACATAAGGCTCAGAACTCAAGGTGGGGGGGGCCAGCAACAGCTTTGCCCCTCCACAAAATGCTATGCGTGACATTAGTTCAGAAGCCATACGAGATCCCAACTGATTGGGCTGTTATCCCACAGCGCATTGCACTGGCACCGGACTTTGCCTAGATCAAACTGATCAGTTACATGGAGTTGATTTGGGTGTGCTAAAGACGCAGCTCTAAGTGCCTGAAGACCAGGCTGCTGTCAGTCAAACAAAAGCCAAGGCAGCTCATGCTGCCCCCACCCTCCTGGGGGCACAGGCTTACCATATTGCAAGGGGTATTTCAAAAAGGTCAAAAGATGATTATCCCTGATTGAGCTACTGCTCCCATCTTTATTAAACCCCAAGAGGTGTGGGACAAGGCAAGCCATGAGCAGGGCAAGACACGGACTACACACTACAGCTTTGGTGACTTCATGTAAGTTTGGTTGTTCACGTGCTTCACTGGATTTTTGTGACGGCTTCATGGATGGACTTGGCCACATAGTCCAGGTTCTTGGTAGTCAGGCCACACATGTTGATGCGCCCACTAGCCATCAGGTAGATGTGTTTTTCCTTGATCATGTACTCCACCTGCTTAGCTGGGGAAACAATTGGACATCAGGTCAGAGCAGTGACCCCCAGCTCAGAAAATCCCAGAGAACCAGTCGGGGCTGCTTGAATCTTTCACAACAAGCAGAAAACTTTGAGCACTGGCCACTGAAATGCTGTCTGATGCTTCATCCCTGCCTAGCCACAGAGGCAGTGATGCCAGGATTCCAGTGAGGTCCCCAAGAGACTCCTGCCTGGACTGCTTCAGCCCAGTTCACCCCCAGCAAGACAGTCCTCCCTTCACCCGATCCTCCCTTCACCAGGCCACTTGGTACTTACGGTTCAATCCTGTGAAGCTAAACATGCCGATCTGCTCTGTGATGTGGTTCCACGTGCCTGGGGTCCCAAGGGACTCCAGGCGAGACCGGAGCTCTGACCGCATCAGCAAGACCCGATCTGCCATCGTCTTCACATTGTCTTTCCTGCAGCAGGCAGGAAGCAGAGCGTGAGGACAGGCACCTGCCTGGTTTGGAGCCATCTGGCCAAGCCTGGCACTCAGGGAGACAGCTTCCCCCCCTTTCCCTCTCCCACTGGCCCTGGCAACACGTACCACTCAGCAAAGAGCTGCGGGGAAGAAAGTGTAGTTGCCACAATGCGCGCTCCCTGGGAGGGAGGGTTGGACCAAGTGGTGCGCACAATCTTCTCCATCTGGGAAAGCACACGCTGCACGTTGTCTGCATCCTTCCCCACCACAGTCAGGTTCCCCACACGTTCATCTGAGGACAAGCCAAGAGACATGAGCCATTGGTCCCACACATCACTGCAAAGCAGAGCTCTCCCCACCCCCCAGCATGCCAGCCCCATCTGTCTGGGTATGATGCTACTGGGCCAGCTTACTGCCAGAAACTCACTGTAGAGCCCAAAGTTCTTGGAAAACGACTGTGCACAGAAGAGCTCAAAGCCCTCGGAGACAAAGTATCGCACAGCCCAGGCATCCTTGTCCAGGCTGCCAGAGGCAAAACCTTGGTACGCCGAGTCGAAGAACGGAAACAGGAACCGGCGCTGTAAGGAGGAACAGTGTTAGAGGAAAACCCCTTCCCCACAACCTTCTCTTTACCCCCCACTGTGCCCGTAGGAGGGAAAAATGACCATTGAACTTCTGAGTGATTATCAAGGAAACACTGTCTGGCAACACCAGACTGGGATATTTTCTGTCTACTAGGAAGACTAAAGTGGTCAAAAAAAGGTCAAATGCAGAAGAAAACTGCATTTGAGGACACAGGCACAAGAGATGCACCACCTTATATCCTACTATCCAGCACCTATGAAAAGCAGGTGCCTGTGGATAATCTTTCCAGCATGAGAAACCTCACTGCAGCCCATGCCAGAGTTTGAAAGCAAGAACTTGGAGGCACGAGCAGAACTGGGATGCTTCTATCCTCTGCGCACAGACAACCAGCATCCTGTCAGCCTCCCCCTTCAATGCCTGCCCTGTGGGTCTCTTCCAGCTCCTGCCACATCTCATGCCACTCCCTAGAGCCCATTTTGGATGCAAGCGCTCTGGATCTGTCCCCTCCGCACTGTTTTAGCCCCAGCAGCAGCCCGTACATACCTTCATAACAGCAGCAATCTGCTTCCACTGGTCTGGAGTAGGGTCTGTGCCCGTTGGGTTGTGCGCACAGGCATGAAGGATGAAAATGGAGAACTCTGGGGCTTTCTGAGGAGAGAGCAGGTCTTTGTCATACACATGGATGAGACTTGGCACCCACAGCAGAGGGAGAGGCCCCAAGCTGCTCTGGGCACCAGCAGTCTCTTTCGCAGAGATCCACTTCCAGGCACAGCACACAAGAGCCCAGCCAGCTGCTCAGCCCATCCCATGCCAGTTTTACTCACCTCCATGTCATCCAGCAGCCCCTGGAGATCCAGACCCCTCTTGGCAGCATCCCAGTAGTGGTAGGTTCTAATATCTTTAAAGCCGGCATCCACAAACACAGAGTTGTGGTTCTCTGAGGAAAGAAATCCCATTTCAGAAAAGCAGGCCCCAGCGAGCCACCTTCTCCAGTCTCCATATCTCCGTTTACCCACAAGATGAAGGCCCCTCTCTCACTGCCCAGACCCCTGCCGTTCCTCCCTCGCCCGCTGACCCACAGGGCTCCCTCCAAGGAGGCGGCAGCACTGATGGCAGCACTCACCCCAGGACGGAGCGGAGATGTAGACTGGGGTTGCCGTGTTGTTGTTTCCATTGTACCACCGTCTCAGAAACTCCGCGCCGATACGCAGAGCGCCTGTCCCACCCAAGGACTGAACACTTCCAATCTGTAACAGAGAGAGTTGCCAGCAGGGTCCACCCAGGTCAGCCTGGCTGTCGGGGCACAGAGGCACTTGCAAGAGCGAGACAAGACCCCAAACGCACTCCCTGAGGTCACCCCAGCCAGGGCACCATCCCCTTCCAGTGGTCTTCAACCTCCTTCAGCACTCAGGCCCATCCTGACGCCTTCTACAGTTATAAATAGACTCTAATTATTCCTGTTACTTTTTGTCACACAGCAGATTCCCAGCTAGTAGTTTATTTCAGGGAAGGTGGTCTATTATCTGACTCCAGTTTCCCATGGGGTGACCATTAAAAGATGAAGGAAAAAACAAATTCCAATCGCAGCTCAAATTCTGCTTTTCCCAAAAACTACAGCTACTTGCACACAGAGCTTTGCGTACATGGGTTCATCAAGTAACCTACAACCAGTAAAGACCACACCAGAGAAAATCCCCAAATCCTGCCACAAAGCAGTTACTCTACAGACTCGCACTCTTCTGCTCGGTCCGCTGCAGAGACACCCCGGGGACCCAGTGGCTCTCCGAGCAAGGAGTGCTCCCGCTCCCTGTCCAGCCCCTACCCGGTTCTCCTTGATGGCAGGGTTGTCGTCACCCAGGGCGATCCGGGAGGCGTTGGCCCGGAACTCGGGCAGGCCCAGGATGGGCAGGTACTCGTGGTTCAGGCTGTTGTCGTTGGCGATCATCTGCTCCACCTTCTTCACCACCGGCAGGACCCATGGCTGCCCCTCGTCCGTGCGGTAAGCTGCCAGGAGAGGAAGAGCCGTCCCTTCCACACCCGGCAGGACTCTGGGCCTCCCGGCGCCCAGCGGGGCCTGCCCGGGACACCAACACCCGAGGACGAAGGGGCAGGCCGGCGCTGGCACCACGCAGCCGCCCCCACGACCTTGACGCCCGCCGCTGACCCGTGCCCGCCCTTCCCTGCGCCCAGCCGGGCGCTCGCCGCGGCCCGGTGACCTTTCAGGCCTGGGTCCCGCTGCTGCCGCCCAGGCGCTCCGGCAGGCGCGGGGCCCGCCGCGGGGGCACCGGCCGGCTTACCCCGCGGAGAGGGGCCCCGCTGGGCCGGGGGGAGGCCATGGACTCACCGCCCACGCCCAGGTTGACCTTCCGCGAGTCCCCGTCCTCCCGGAAGTCCGCCGTGAGCTTGAAGACGGCGACAGGCGGGGCGCGGGGGACGGCGGTGAAGATGGAGGCAGCCATGGCGGCGCGGCCCCCTCCGCTCCGGTCCGTTACGGGCGGCGCGCGGCGCCTGGAGGAGACGATCACCTTCACCGGCAGGGCGGGGCCGCTGCACACCGCCGCCAATCAGCGGGCCGCCGGCGGCCCCGCCCCCGCCGCCAGCCAGCGGCGGCCCTGCAGCCTCTCGGGCGGAGCGCGGGCAGCCAATCGCGGCGGGGCTGCCGGCCGGCGGCGGTCGCCGCGCCCGGTGACGGGAGCGGCGCGGGGACGCAGGCGCTGCCCATTGGCGGCCGGCGCCCCCCCCCGACCCCACCTCCTCCTCTGCACGCGCGGGTTGGCGGGCGGCGCGCGGCGGGGCCGCCCCGGGGTGCAGCGCCCGGGGGCGTGGGGTGGCGACCGCGTGTGGCCGGGGCCGGGTGCCTGGCCGCGGGGTGCCGGCAGGCCCGGGGCCGCGGCGCAGCGGTGCAGAGCCGTCACAGGGGCGCGGGGCTGCGGAATTGCAGCGCCCGGTGACAGGGGGGTTCCCGGAGCTGCAGTGATGGGGATGCGGGGTGGTCCCGGGGTGCAATGCGCGCGGTACGGGGTGCTGCTGGGGATGCCGTGCCCGAGGCAGCGCTGCTCTGCGGCAGTGCTCGGGGGTGAAACGCCCCGGGGGCATGGCACGGTCCCCATAGGGGACCCGGGGGTGCAGCATATATGTGGGGCAGATCAGCCCTGGAGTGCAAAGCTGGGGTGCACGACAGCCCCAGGAGGGCCGTGCCCGGGGGTGCAGGATGGTGCCGGAATGCAAGGCTTGGGGGTGCGGGAAAGCGCCAGGAGGGCCGTGCCCAGGTGTGATGGGTCCAGGTGCAGTGCCCGGGGTGCGGGGTGGTGCCAGGGGTGCAGTGACCCGGGTGCGGGCGAGGACGGCTGTGAGGACGGTGGGTGTTTCTACCCCAGGGCGGGTCACGGGGATCCTCCAGTGCATCTGTCTCGGGTTTTTGAGGCACTTTCCCGATTCCCAGCCACGTGCAGGTCAGGCGCTGTGGGGTGGCCCCATGACACCCTCCCAGCCCCGGGGAAACGCTGTCGCCTGGGGGTGTCTCCCCTCCCAGCAAGAGCCTCCGTCGGCTGGCAACCGCCGCCGAGGCGAGCCCTGCTCTGGCCCACGGGGAGCGTTTGGGATCGCTTCTTCCCTCGGGATCCATCTCCCCGAGCACATTGCATTGCATTTATCCGCAGGGAATTTCTCGTGGCGCCTTGCTGCCAAACTCTGCATCTTTCCTGCAGGCACAGCGCTTCCCACGGTGCCCCCCACCCTCTGTGGCTCTTGCGGGCCGCCCACCGCCCGGGAGCCTCCCTCCAGCCCTGCGGGGACGTCCGGGGACCCTGGGCGTCGGGGCGGATGCCGTCGCGGGGCGCGGCGGCGCGGCACACGGCCGGGAGCGGCGGCTGTGCTGGGGGGTGTCGGCAGAGGGCAGAGCCGGCCCGCGCATCGCGCCGCCGGCAGGACCGGCCCGTGCGGCCCCGCCGCTTGTCCCGCAACACCCGCGGGGAGCGGCACCGCAAGGCGTGACCGGCTCCGGCCCGGCCCGGCGGGACAGGCGGGGGGTGGCCCAGGGCTGCCCGAGCATCCCACCCGCGGCTTCCCTCGCGCATCCCGGGGGAGGGGGCTCGCTGCCGCCCGGTGCGTGGCCGGCTCCGTTAGGAACCCGCCGCCTGCCTCAAGCGGCTTTTGAAGTTTGTGGGAATCAGCCCGCGATCCTGCAGCAACTGGGAAAGGCTTCGAGGGAAAAGGGAAGGACGTCGCGAACAACAGCCCCGGCAGCGCGACCCCCACCCCCACCCCTCGTGACATAAAACACGGGGATACGGAACAGGAAAGGCCATGCTGTCCCCAAACGCTTTTGCAGACAACCCGTGTCATACACTCCCTTTGTTAACCCAGCCAGGATCCCTCTGAAAACCAGTTTGGCTCCTCGCCCCCCTCCCACGCCGAAGGTGGCTCCACAGCCCGGCTGCCTGGGAGGGAGCCCAGGGGCACAGCCCTCGCCTCCCCCAGCTCCGGGCAGCACCTGGAAGAACTGCCCTGTGCACTTTTAGCATGAAAGCGGGGAAGAGGCAGAGCTGCCCGGCGGCACAGCAGCATGCCAACGCTTCTGCCTTCGGAGAAAACAGCGTAATGGGAAAGGCAGAGGAGCAAGACAGCAGTGCTAGACCAAAGCCTTGGCCCTGGTGGGGTTTTTAGCCCAACTCGGGTAAAACCTCTATCAGGCCTTGAGAAAAGGCTGCATGGAAACCCAGAAAGGGCTTCAGGTCTGCTCTCTGCAATAGCTGTGAACCCCTGCAAACGCCTGACCTTGTCAAGGTGCTGTGAGGGTGCCTCTGAACCCTACCCTTAACTCTAACCCTACTCTTAACTCTAACCCTAAGCTTAACTCTAACCCCAAGCTTAACTCTAACCCCAACAGGACGAAGAACACTTGGGTTCTTGAGGTCTGTGGATGCTGCTAAATGAGAGACGCTGCAGCGCTGAGCAGGGAAGCAGCTGATGAGAACAAGAGCATCAGAGGTAAATGGGGGTAGCCCACCGCAGGGTGTCATGTTTTCTGCTCACGAGGAGTAAAGCACTGCACAAGCGGATGCTGCAATGGGAAAAGCCAACCAAGGCTGCTTAAAGCATCCTATTTCTGGAGCAGACAGAAGTGCTGGGGAGTCCCCAGACAGGCAGGCTCTCACTGCACTTACTGGTTTCTAATCCTACCACTCTCCAAAGAGCACTGGGATATTTGGGGACATGGCCAAGCCCTTTCCCAGTGCAGAGCAGGGAAGTCACGAAGGCACAGGGGTGCTGCCTGCCAAGCTGGCTGCACCAAGCCACTGCTTGGGACCACTGGAGCAGGCTGAGCAGTGCCAGTTGCAGGAAAAACTGCAGTTTCCCCAAATCAGCACCATCTTGCTTCCCTTCCTAGGGGGCTCCTGAGCAGCGTGAGCTCAGTGCTGCCAGTCTGGTGGAGACCATCTGTGCCGCTGCCCGTGCCTGCGAGGCCGGGGTCGCTGACACGGCAGCAGTTACCTGCCGGTGCATCTGCCTGCCCCCAGCCCGGCCGGCATCCCGTGCCCTTGGCGGCGCAGAGTGGGGTTCTGCTGGGAACAGATGCAGGAACGAGACAGACAGGCACAAAGAAGCAGGCTGCCGGGCCCCCAAGCCGGGTGGCTGTGCGTTAGCAAGATCCCTCTGGCCCTGAGCTTTCATCTCCCCAGCCTACACAAAGGGTGCCACCAAAATGTATGTAAAAGCAGGAGAAACATGGGAGCCAGCCCTGAGGCATCCCTCCCTTCATCTCCTGCCTCTGACTGACAGCCAGCAATGACCTGCCACTCAACGGGAAGGCTTGTACACCTTACCCGGAGCGAAGGAGCCCCCCGGGCACGCATTGCCTCGCCGCACGCAGGCATGGCCCCCCGCACTCAGCCCCTCCTGGGAGCCAGAGGCAGGGGGGCTCGGCAGCCAGCCTGGCTCCTGCAGGCTCAGGTTGCTGCAGGGATGCAGGGACCACTGGGGACCAGGTGTTGCCCTCCCCGCACCATCGAGCCTCATGTGGGCTTGGAAAAAAGCCCTTTCTGGGAGGGTGCAGATGAGCTCCACTCACCTCATCCCCTTCACTCGCCCTCGCAAGATCCACCCTCGCACCCCTCTGGCCTCTGCCTCATCTTCTTCCTCGCCGAAGAGCCCTGCCCAGCGCCAGGGTGCCCTCGATCCTTGCATCACAGCAAGGGTTTAGGCTGCCCTGCTCCGAGGCGCTGCCCATCTCGGGCTGAGGCTGGGCACAGGCAGCGCGCGGGCAGGGAGCAGAGCTGTGGCTGTTCCCAGCGGGTGCTGCGCGGGGGCCGTTTTCCCAGCCATCCTCTGAATACAGATGTTTTCTCAGTGCAGGATCCAGACAGAGGAGGGTAAAATGTTTTCATTCCAAGCTCCCGGGGTCAGGTCATGGTTTGTCTAAATGGCTTTTGTTGCTGTAATTATCAGATTAGCTGATCTCTGGCAGTGCGTTTAGGGGCAGCTACATTAACTGTGGATCCTGACCCCTCTGCCGCCATGCTGCCCAGCTGGGGCAGCGGCTTTGCAATGGAGCGATGGGGATCAGGGATGCCAGGACAGCCAAATGAAAAGCTTGTGATGGTTTTTGAGCTGGTACCCGGCTGGATCCTGGCCTGGGAGCAGCCAGCACATTTGGGGAAGACAGCAGCAAGCCTCCTTGACCTCCTCAGTGCACATAATGATGCTGAGCTCGGCCTGATCCTTTCCTCCCACTCCAACCTGCAGTGCGCTGCAGCTGCAGAGACCCATCCCAGGCACCTGCCTGCCGCTGTGGCTGATGCTCAGCATGCAGACACGGGACAGGGGCACCTGAAGTGCCCCCCCCCGCTCAGGGCTGGTGCTCCCTGCAGGCAGCAAGCCCAGCAGGTCCAGGGGGGGTCCAGGACTCCATGCTGTGGCTGGGATGGGTGAGCCGGGGCCGGGGCCTGGCCGCAGGGTGCTGCGAAGGGTGAGCAGCCCCCCAGCAGCCAGGGAGGCACAGGAATAGGAGCGTGAGATACCAGGCGAGACGGAGAGCGTGACGGGGAGATGAGAGAGCAGGGCGAGGGGCAGATAAAGAGGGATCAGGAGTTTCCGGCCCCCGCCAGCCCCTCGCCGGGTCCGTCTGTCAGCGCCTGCGAGTGCTGATGGCACTGAGCCCTGGTGGCAGCCGGGGCCGCAGGTCCTGCCGAGGGGCACCGTCAGGGGCTGGGAAGGGGCCCCCACCGCTGCCTTCCTGCTGCACCGGGGCACCGGCAGCGGCTCGGAACCCAGCGTGGCCAGGGACGGGCAGTGCCCACGCGCAGTCCCACGGGTGCCCCCGAGGCTGAGCCCCTGGCCACGCTGCCCTGCAGCACCCACCCCCTGCCCTCCCACCCCGCCAGCCCCACCACACACACAGATAGGGAGTGCCAGGGATTTCACCCATCGGCACAAAAAAAAAATCAGTTCCTGCTCTGCTGAGCTGCAGGTGAACACGCGAGTTCTCAATAGCCGCTCGCTCTGGCACCGTACCTGCGGCGGCCGCCTGCCCCCGACACATCGTCCCACCTCCTCTCACCTGCTGGAGGAGTTTCCCTTGAGCAAGGCAGAAGCTCTAAAGAAATGAAATAATTCCAAATTAGAAATGACTTTATTGTTTCTCCATAAAACAAATTATTTAAAACTTGGTTTCACTGCATGTCAGTTTCTGAAGTCCTATAATGCTGGAGCATAACACCCCACTGAGTGAAGACTTCTGGAGCAGAACATCTACATCTTCTCTTTCAAAGAACATTTCAACTTCTTTAAATGCTTCAGAAAATTTCATCAGCAAAATTTTGCCTTTAAACACCATGTTCCTGCAGGAAATTTTGGCTTCAGCAAAACATAATTTAAAAAAAAAAAAAAATAAAAATTAATGGAAGCTATATTCCTGGTATTTTTCCTAATTGCCACCATGACAGAGCTTGGTTAGCTCCAAATCCTTCTTCTTTGCTTCCAGCTGAAAGTCAGAGAGCAACCCAGAGCAGCGAGGACAAAGCCTGTGACCCCTGAGAAAGAGCATATCCACCAACCCAATCAGGCTCAAACCTCTCCTGCCATCGCTGCTGCCTGGGCACAGCCAGAGGTTCACCATTTCTTTATTTAAACCCAGTTTGCACATTAGGCCTGGTGTCCCTGGCGTCCCAGCCCGGCCCATGGACCTTTCAGGACCTACCCCATGGCCATGCTCACCTCCTCTGCATCCGCTCGTCCCCCAGGCACCCAGGAGGAGCACAGGCACGCCAGAGGACCACGGGCCCTGAAAGGGGCAAGGGATGGGCTAGTCCCGGTGCTCGCCATGGGATGAGCCACTGGGGCTGGGAAAGGGTGTTTCAGAGATCTCCTTTCCCCTAATTTTTCCTTTTGCATCAGCACCCGCTGGCAGATGTCAGGAGACTGGCCCATGGACCATGACCTGCCCAGGCACTGATGCTCGGTACCCTGGTGCATTAAAGATGGTTTCCCAAGTGTGCAGACGACCAACAGAGAAAAGACCGGGCTGTCGGTCCCTGAGCATCCCCAGCCCTGGAGCAGGACAGGCACTGCTAGGTCAAGGCATGGCCTTTTGCACAGCCAAAGCAGCTGGTTTTGGGAGGCCTGATGCGGGGAGATAGCTGCTACCTCCAGGGCCTGGGGTGCCGCAGAGGCAGCAAACCCCCTGCCCAAGCCTGTGTCCCCTCACCGGCAAGCCTGACTCGTGCCTCGGGACAGAGACCCAACATGTCACAGGGAGCTGCCCCACCATGGTGTGCCCAGGCTGACGGGCAGCTGCGGGAGCCTGGCTGCTCCCACGGGGCCAGCGGGACAGAGGCATCTGCAGCACAGCTGGTCCCAGCTGGACCCCTCCGGGCAGGGCGTGTGCCCCGGCACGGCCGGGACAAGGCCAGGAAAGAGGACTCCAGCTCCCTTGCAGGGAGCCCGGTGCTGCGGGTAGCTTCTGGACCTTGATGTAGGAGCAGATTTACTGAAAACAATTTATTTAATATCAAAAATAATTTCTTACGGCGTTTTGGCTGGCGTCAGCCGAGCGCTTACTCACCCGGGAATTCAAACAAAGGCAGGGCTGGCGCCCAGCCAGGGGGTCGGGCGCTGGGTGGTCGTGTCCATCCCGGCCTTGGACCCGCCTCTGGGTCACTTGTGGGCTTGTGGCATGATGTCTCCATTTATTTATTGGAAATGTTTGAACAGGAAATGCTAATGGTTTGGGTTTGTGGAGACAGCTGGAGGGGTCCGGCCGGAGCTGCTGGGAAGGGGAGGGTGCGCTGGGATGGGGCAGCCCGGCAGGGAAGGGGTAATCGGTGCCGCCGTCACTGCCAATGGGGATCTGTCTCCTCTATGTTTGGGGTGGAGGACCCAACGGGAGATGAGACTGAGGAGGGCCCCGACGGCTCTGCTGCCTCCTCCTTCGCTGCCGACTGCAGCCGCTACTGCAAAATGCACGGCCATGCTGCAAGCGTGGGGCTGCTGCTGGCATGCCGCTGTGCCCGCTGCCTGCGCCCTGTGCCACCAGGGTGCACGGGAACGGTGCTGCCGACGTGGTGCAGGGGGAACGGCGACCACGGGGCCGTGCACATCCCATCCCCAGCCCTTAGGCTTGGGCCTCGCTGGTGCCCGTTCACGCGGGAGGGATGTGAGAGCGCTGCCTCCCACTGCAAGGGGGTCGAGAGGTTCCTACGCAGCCCGGCTCTAGACCGGGCTGTTCCTGCATTTGCTGATAACAGCGGAGGTGAAGCCTGACCCAGGAAAGCAGGCAAGATCCGCAGAGATAAACTCCCCGCAGCAAGACAAAAGCACTGACCTCCGCGCAGCCCGAGCCGCCGCATTCCCACAAGCACAGCAACAATTGCCCAGGAGCGGCAGCAGCAGGGAGACCTGCACCAAACCCCGCCGGCCAGCCGCCGGGAAGGGCCTGCGCAGCAGCCGGTGACACCTCTGCCGGGATCACTGTGCAGAAACCACAGCTTGGCGTTTTTAACCAGACGTACTGTAGATATCAAATGCCCAGGCAGCGACAGCAAAGAGACCTTGCTGTTATTGCTCACTCCTCATTTAGCAGCGCAGCGGGCTCGGCGCTGCCTGCTTTGCACGGCCAGAGGGATGCTGCACAAGCACCCCCTCGTCTTCCCTACCTTACACTTTCATGGGCACACTCACAGCACAAACAGGCTTTCAGTTTCATCCCTAAATGGAGCTGAGGATCTTATGCACTGGTGCAATTCAGGTTTCGGCGCCTGCTTTGAGCAGGGGCTGCTGTGACACCGCACACCCTCAGCGCACCCAGGGAAACTGAACGGCAGGCACGGGGTCAGCTCTGTCTCCTCGTGCCCGGCCCATGCCTGGCTCATGGGCTGGGAGGCTGAAGCCCCCCTGGCACCTCCGCAGGTCTGTGTGCCAGGTCTGCCCCAAAACAGCACCAGCTGAAAAAGGCAGAGGTGCTTAATGGGATTTGCAGAAACACCCAGCTCAGTTACACGCCGTACGCCTGTTGTCTTGGGCGTGTTTTTAAAATCTTTATCTCTGCATCATTAAACACTGATCTACATTTGAAAAGAATCCCTTGGTTCCCTACCTCTGAAATGAGGATAACTATCCTTCACCTCATAGCGGGGTTACGAGGATAAACAGATTAAAGACTGAGAGATATTGTGGCAAAGAAGGTTAAACAAGCCCCTGTGACAGACGGCCCAGGGGCAGGGACCAGCATCAGAGCGATGCACAGCATAAGCCACCGACCCACGTCTGCACCATGCTAATGACCCCAAAATCCCAGCGCCGGGTTTGCCACTGTCTGCCTTCCCAGGACGCAGTCCCCAGCCAGCCGAAAGCCTGCCGAGGGGCTAGTCCCCCAGCCAGGGATGTGCACCCATGCCCTGAGCCTGGGAGCGGGGAGCACAGGGGCATGGGGAGAAGGGGGGACGGGCGGTGCCCATCAGGAGCGCGAGGCTTTGGGAGGACATCAGTGACCCAGGTGCAGCAACAAGGGGCTGTGGGGTGCACACACGGTGTGAGCAGTGGGGTGCAGTGGGGCAGCTGCTCCCTCTACACATCCTTCCCTGCATCCTCAGAGCGGGGCAGCCCTCTGCTACTGCACACAGTCCTGCCTGTCACTGTCCCGCCGGGCGCCCTGGCCAGGCAGGGACAGCAGCGAGATGTGCATTTCTGCAGAAAGAGCTGGTGGGGGAGAGGATGAGCCAGACAATTACTGTCTGGAAAGTCTCACCCGGGTCCCTAGTAAAATAATGGCACAAATATTAAGAAAAGGAGCTCTGTAAACATCTAGAGGATAATGAAACCATGAGCTATAAGCAGGATGGGATTTGTAAATAAAGGACTGTGCCAAAACCAACAAGCCCTCCATAATTGTTTTGGATAGAAGGACAAGATTAGTGCAGGAAGGGGACTCGGCGGATGTCATGAGAGGAGACCTGGAAGCACCGGGTCTGTCCTCCCGCCTGGCCATTAGAGAGCCCCCGCCACGTTTGGGCAGGTTTGAGGGGGCTGACCTGCACAAAAAGGTGCCCCTGATGGCACGGCTGGCACCTGGGGACGTACCTGCCCTCCGGAGCTGGACACCTGCACTCCCCCAGCCCGGCATGTGTCACACCGGCACTGGTGCAGTCGCTCACGCCTTGGCCACCTCCGAGTCACAGGCAGAGAGCAAGGCTAAACCTGAGCCCCCATCCCAGCTGGGACACATCCCACCACTGTCCCTCACAGGCCTGGGACCTGCACGGTGCAGGAACAAGCCAGCTAGATGGTCACAGAGCGGCGGAGCGAGGAATAAAACTGAGCGAAGCCAGGAGCAGGAAAATAATGCTGGCACCTTCCACACCGTTCCCCAGGTTTTGGCAACGCTTTGTCTTTTGTGAACATCAAAATGGCATGTTCTGCAAAACTGTAGGGTTCCCCGGCGCTCTCAAGTATCGGATTTTTGGCGAGACGTACAGGAAATGTGCATGCACCTCCTTGCAACCAGCCCTTTGAAATGCTACACTATAAAAGCACACGTAAGCGTCAGCAGTCATCTGCCCTGCACAGGCCAAACCCGTCCAGCATTGACGTTGCGTGGAAGGAAAAGCAGGGTCCTGGCCAAAATGTACCTGGTTTTGTACACGAGCCTTGGGTCTCTGCAGCGTGCAGCCGTACTGGGCTGGATAACACGCGCTCGCTGGCGAGCAGCTGGCTGCATGCGGCATGCAGGGTAACGCACGCTCACAGCCGCGCACAAACCGAGGATGAAATGCACCATATATGGTGAAGATATTATTAGTCCATAGCTGTCTTCATAGGATCTTCCGAGGAAATCTTGCTTGAAAATGGGAAACAAAGAGGTTTGTCTGTGAGACTCAAACTGCCTGAAGGACCAAAAGCAATGGCTTCAGAGAAACAGGGAGCAGTGAGGCTGCGGGTGTCAGACACTTGGGTATCTGCAAGGTGCTTAACAATTTTCTGGTTAAGTATTTGTCCTAATTAATGCTGATTGCCCACCCATTACCTACATCCTGACTGATCTCCAGAAGTCTTTCTCAACAGGGAGATGTTGCTGAAATGGTGTCGAGAAAGGTCAGCGCCGGACCCCGGGTACCCAGCACAGGCACAGGCGAGCTGAGAGCCAGCACCAGCTTGCTGCTGCCAACCTCGGCTGCAGTCCGGCGCGTGATGGAGGGGATGGAGTCACCCGGTCGTGGGTTTTGACTGAGCCGAATGCCAAGCTGGATGTGTTGGCAAATAGAGTAGGCTATCCCTCTGGGTGGCAGGGGCTAAGGCAGGGCTCTGGCGCTGAGCGGGGCTGGTTTGGGGTCCCGGGGGTGAGCAGCTGGACGTGAGCTCGATGCTAGGACCACATGGCGAATGCAGTGCTGGGCACCAGAGCAGGGAGCACAGCAAAGAGGAGTTACAAGGCGGTGTCTTACGCAGCAGGGGATGGGATGCCAGCCCTGAGATACTGTGACTAGCCTAGTACCCCATTTTAAAAAGATGTAGATGAAGGGAGAGCCGTAGACGTGACACCCCCACCCCCCCCCCTCCCCGTTTTCACTGTCTCCCATAGCATCCTTGCAGCCAGACTGGGGAGGTGTGGGCTGGAAGGGGGGGGGACGACAAGGTGAGTTAAAAACCGAGCGCTGGCACAGGGACCCAGCGAGGCGGTGGGATCTGCATCTTCAGACATTTCCAAAATTGGATGGATCAAGCCCCGACCAGTGGGCTGTACCGCCAGAGCTCCTGAGGCCAAAATTATTCTGTGAAATGAGAGAGGGTGCAGAAAACAGCCACAGAAAAGACAGAAGGGCAGGAGAACGCACCCCACAGTGACAGAATCAAGCTCAACCTGTTTTCTTCTTAAAAAAGCTTAAGAAATTTGACTGCTATGTACAAGTACTCTCATAGTAAGAAAATACGGTGTGCTAAAGCGTTTTTATTCCAGCCAAAAAAGGCAGAACAAGAATCAATGGCTGGAAATTAAAAGCCAGACAAACCTGCATAAGAAATACGACATACATTTTCTGCGCAATGCTGATTAGCCAGTGCAGCGCAGAAACCATCAGTGATAAAGTAAAACCAAACCATGCACTCCCTTGCTCCTCCAGACCAGATGCTTTTGTGCATTAGCGAAACCCCAAGTTATTCAGATCTAGAAAGAGTAACAAGACAGGCAGTCGGGGAGATCAGCATAGGTGACCTAATGACTAACTCCGATCTTAAACATCGTGAGTAAAAATACATCGTGTTACTAATACGCATAGAAAAATTCCCATCGCACGACATCAGCGTAAACACTGAGCAGTCAACATCTGCAAACCCACAGATGGAGGGGGATGACAGTTGCTAGTCCTGTTTTAGAAAGAGAAAAACACCCAGCCCACGGACGACCCTCAGGGGCCTTGAGGTGGGAGTGAAACCATGAGCGAGACATGAGCTTGCAACACCAGGAGTCTGTCAGTAGGCAAATTCATGAGCGAGATGGGGTCTGCCCCAGGATGCTCTTGGATCCCAAGTATAGGCATACAGTCCATCGGGTGGGAGAGAGAAGGTCTCTCCGTGCATGGCTTGAGGGGACCACACAAGGCATATGACCATTCCAGGAAAAGTAGGACCACAGGGATGTACAGAAATGGGCAAAAAATCGGATGGGGAAAAAAAATGCTTAGGAGTGAATAACAAAAAAAAGCTGATGGAGATGATGGAAACCTGGACGACATTCACAGCTGAAGCAAAACACACCTGGCAAGGACCAGTCCCAAATAGACTGGCTGGAGGCAAAATGATCTTCTCTCTTTTTAGTATCCATATTCACAGAATTATAAAAAATAAGCCTGGAAGGCCCTTGAAAGGTCACCTAGCCTGTCTGCCTGCCCTGAAACGAGGCAAACCCTCCCTGGTGGAGCTTTTGTCTAAACTCTTCCTAAAATAAGCCTCTAGTGGTGAAGACAGCTCCCAAGAAAAACGAGTTTTAATCTCCTTTACCGCAGTCATTGCAGGGTGAGCCTATGGCTTCTTCTTCTACCCACCCTGAAAACAAGGAATAGCCCATTATCTCGCGCTTTGTAGCAGGGCTTTATGCATTTAAAGACTTTTATCTTATTTCCCTGCAGTCTTTTTGTCTTGATACTAAGCTGCCCTGGTCCTTCAGCCTTCTCCAGTATGTCATGTTTTCTGAATTTCTGATCTCGTTCTTCCCTGGGCTTTCTCCAAGAACCGCAACTTGAAACGCTGAGCCCCAAGTGGGATTCAGCGCTCAGGCTAACACTTTCTAAGTGCAGCAGGATCACATCAGGTGTCTTACAAACACCTTGTTTATATGTCCCAGCCTGATTTTCTCTTCTTGCTTGGGATGCTGCTGGCTCACGGTCCCTGCGGGACCCACTGTCACCTCCAGCTACTTTCCCACAGAGCAACCTTGCTCATTCCCCAGCTAGTGCTTGCAATGTTGATTTTTCCCAACTCATAGAAAAGCCTTATATTTGTTTTTATCAACAGTTTTATTTCAGATTTCTCCAATTTCTCAAGAAAAGCACTCTCGCAGGCCCTACCAGACTGGTGATGCAGGTAAAAATCACTGATGAAAGCCCTGACTAGCCCTAGACCCAGACCAGACCCTGTCTGAGGGTTGAGCACTGCTAACTGCCCTTTCAGTACAGTTTTCCATCCAGCTGCGCTCTCACGTAGCCACACATTCACCTAGACCATGTTTCTCCATTGCTCACAAGAATTTCATGTGGAAGTGGGACTAAACTCCTGTGAAAGTCAAGATTTAGCACATCTTATTTTTCCTGTGTCAGCCAGCATAGACATCCTCAAGTAGAAGAAAATTCAGTTGGTTCGGCTCTTAGCTGACGGCCAAAGCTGTCACTTACCGCTTCGTTATCTCTACTCGCGTGTTGTGTCCCTTAATGATGTATTTGCCTGTCTTCAATCTGTTTATGCCAATGGCCCATTTTTCCTTCAGTTCTGCACCCCTGGTCTTGAGTAAAGCTCAGGAACTTGGAAAGCCACAGAGGTTCAGTTGGGAAAAAAGAAAGGGGGGGAGGAACGACTGCTCAACAACAACTAAATCCTCGGAACTCACATGTTTATCCAAATTCATCTGAACCTTCTGGGGACAGTGACTTTTTAGGGTAAAATAAAAACAAGTTCAAGTGAGTTTTCCATCCCTGCGACAGTACGGTGATTCCAGCCAATCTGAAACAATTTTCCAAGAAGATTTCCTGCAACCTCACAGTGATTAAAGGAAATAACATTGTGAATAAAGGGACATTCTTCAAAGTCAATGAAGGAGCCACAAACTGTACATTCTCACAGAGGGCCGGAAAGCGCCGGCGCGAGGTGGATTTTGTGGCGTGTGGCCCCCCAGAAGGAAGAGGGTGGGATGCCGGCTCCATCCCTCTTCCCCGGGCAGGGGTTGTGACCGGGCTTCTCCCGGAGCAGGCGGTGAGGGAAGAGGGCCCCCAGGCTCCCCATGTTTGGGGGCGAAAGGCTTGGCCCCGCGGGCTCTGACCCCCTGGCTCAGAGCGAGCATCTGCCGGGTTCAGAGGCGAGGGGCTCAGCATCTCTCTGCAAACAAGCTGCAAGAGCCCATCAACCCTCTCAAAACCCGGGGCGACCCCGCCAAGAGCAGCATTCCACCACAGCAGCTTCATGCCGCAGCCTCCTTCCTAGCAACCTCCCTGCACCTCGCTTTGTCTGAATCAAACCCGCAGCGCGTTCGCCCGGCCGGGCTCTGAGATTGACACGGAAATGTGAACGGGCCCGAAAAGCCACTTTGGCAGAGGCGAAAGCGCCGCGCCGCCCCGCCGGGCAAGTAGGGTCCTGCCCGCTGCAGCCCCAGCCCACAGCAGCCCCTCTCGCCGGGGGTACCCGGGACCGGGACCGGCGAGGGAGGGATGAGCGTACACCCAAAACGGCTGGGCCAAGGGGACTTTTAAAAACCCGCCCTCTTAGCTAAAACAAAGAGAAGGGAGTAATGAGGAGGCGAGGAGAGCTGGGGAGAGAGGCGAGAGGGGGCTGCCTGGAAGCCCAAACACACATGCTTCAGTTGAGGCTGCGTAATAAGGGAATTAGCTAATGAGCTTACTGCCGCACATGGACAAGTCCTTTAGAAATATCATGGCCACCTGGGGAGGCTCGCAGAGGAGCCAGGCGGTCCTAATCTCCAGAGCTGGAAAGATGAGCTCCCCCTGGTCCCCCAGGACCGGCCCCGCTTACTCCCCGGGCAGCGCATGTCCGGGGGTGCCACAGGGGGCCGACACAAATCCAACGAGAACTGGTCGTGGAAATGGTAATAAACAGTGTTTTGAAAAAAACACCAGCCCACGCTCACGGCTGATCTCAGAGGGCTGCAGCTCGGCGGCCCCACGACGCCCGTGCGGCGGGGCTGGGGCTGGGGCTGGGGCTGCTCGGGGACCAGCGCGGGCCAACTCCCCCCGGACAGGCAGCGCTGCCCCGGGCTGCCGGCGCAGGGGCTTCCAGAAGTACGGATCGCCTTCCCCTGCACTGGCAGCTGTGGCGGATATGTCAGACAAAACCAAGGAACTGCAAAATATGGATTGTTTTTTTGAAAGTTGTTCAAATACAGCTGTATAAAATGCGAGCGGAACGCAAATTCAAATGTAAGTGCGTGTGAACGTGCTAATTTGAACCGAAAGCGGATAAGGGAACCTAATGTTAAAAGTCACTTAGAACAATGCAAACAGTAAATATACAAATACTCATCAAATACTTATTTAGAAAGTGGCTTTTAGACAGTAATCAGGCTGGGCTGCAAAAAAATTATTTGCTGATTAATATTGAACTCATTGAGGAATTTGTGCATGTGGCAGTATTTGCATGAATTAGAGCAGGGGAAGTACAAGCAACACCGAAGACAGAACACTCGTCTGAAGAAAAAAAGGGAAAAGCAAAAACTTGATCAAAAAATGAAGCTCCACTTAAAAAATTACTCCCGCACCAGTGAAGACAGGACCGAACCCAGATATTTGCTGGAAAGGTGGAAATTGAGGATTTTTATTATTATACCGAGGTAGAATTATTATTATTAACAATGTGAAAAATAAATTATAAAACTTATTCAGTATAAAAATTACTGAAAATTTTCTTACCCAGAAAGAATTAGATTGAAAACTGTTCTATGGAAACCATTTCCATTTAACTGTTCAATGGGATATTTTGAAACAATTTTTTTCTTTCAGTTTCCTAAATGAGAAAGCTGTTCGAAATTTGGAAGTGCTGTGTTTTCATGTTTTCCTTGTCTTCTTTTTCTCCCCTGCCCCGAAGCTGCTTGAAGACCGCCTCTCTTTTCCTTTTCTCTTTCCTCCTCTCTTTTCTCATCTTTTCTTCCCTATGCTGACACTTTTCAAAGCTTTGGCACTCTTTTAAAAGAAAAAAAGAAAAACCCTAAATGTAATATCACTTGCTCAGCTATTGAAGGGTCGTAAGAATAAAAGGAATAGAAGAAAGAAGAAAAGATTTTCAACATTTCAATAATTTTTCAGCTGTAGCAGAAGCAATTTGTGCCTACCTAGAAAATGGTGGGACTTATGGCCGAATGAGTCTGGATTTTTTCCCCTTTTTTTTGTTAAGTTCTTTTCTGAAATGCTTTAATTGGATATTTTTTTTGGTAGGGAGAAAATGGGGGTTATTTTCTGAGGCACTGCTCTCCGGTTAGCCGGGACGATTGAGGCCCGGAGGACACAAGGGCAGGGCAGGGCACGGGGAGCAGCAGCAGGGGCGAGGGAGCGGTGGTGCCCCAGCCCACTGGCGGGGCTCAGCTCCCGCGCTGCCGGGGGGGGGAGCGAAACCCCCCGTCTGCAGCACCAGGAGCTGCCGCCTCTCACGCGGCCAGACCCTCCGGCGGAGGGGGTGACATCAGGAGGAGCGTGGCTGCAGGGCTCGGAGGTGACACGAGGCGTGGGGACGACCCCGCAGCTGTCGCAGCAGTGGGCGTGCGGGGCTGCAGAGCCCCCAGCCCCGCAGCGGGGGAGATGCTGGCGTCGGGCATGAGGACCTCGCACACCTGCGGTGCGGCTAAAGGGAGGAAAACTGCCACGGCTGGCGTTTGGGAAGGAGAGTGAGACGTCCCCTCGCCTTTCCAGCCAGTCCCCTCTGTCCCGGCTCCGAGCCCTGGCACCACGGGTGCCGTGAGCGATGCCCCGGGTCCCCGCCCCACGCAGGGACCGGGGCTACGAGCATCGCTGCTTCCTGGGGCCTGGCGAGGCAGGGGCAGATGGGGGCTGCGGACTCAGACCCTTGCTCCCTCCACACCGGGGTCCTTCCCCTGCTACCCGCACCCCCGAGTGTCCGCTGTGGGACAGGGCACGGACCCACACCGTGGAGGGGGACTGTCACTCTGCAGCAACGAAACAATAGTCAGTGACGATTATTTATTTTCCAAATAAATCAGCGGGTCCTGCAAGCGAAGGGCTGGAAAGTGGCGAGTTTAGATTAGACCCTCCCGAAACCCCGGCTGGGCCTTGAGCCGCTGTCAGGGCTGCAGAGAAACAGCAGCGAACTCTCACGCAAATGGCCTATAAAAAAGGCCCCTGTCAAAGGCACCTTGACCTGGAGGCTCGCTTTGGTGCTGGGCTCCCCAGCGGCCCTCCCCTCCCAGGGCTGCGCTCTCCTCGCATGATGTATTTCCCCTGCCTTTTTTAGAGCTGCATTATGTTAGCTCCAGGAAACAGCCTCTTCCTTCTTATAAACACAGCCCTGGGTTACTGACCAGCGGCCCTGCCACTCCACAGCCACTCTCTGTCCATCCATCACACCTCGCTGTCACCCTGGCAACATATCTCTTGGACCGGTCCGGCTCCAGAGATGGGAGAGGCGGGGGGGGAGCGGGGGGGTCACATACACAGAGCACAATTCCAGCCTGCTGACTAATTCCCTGGAAACCCTGGGGCTGCACAATGAGAAAGCCTTTCCGAGGGTTTCTCGAGCGTTACTGGAAGGTCAGGCGAAGGTCAGCGCAAGGACACGGCTCCTACTTTCCCCGCCGTCAGCAAGGGCGGGTGCGCGGGGCGGACATGGGCGAGCCGCGGGGGTACCGCGGGTGCGCGGCGGGAGGGATGTTTGGAGAAGGGCGCCTGAGCCCGGGCGGCCCCGTGATGCGGCACGGTGCCCGCTCGCTGCTGCCGGGCGCGGGGACGTGCCTGGGACGGGGCCGGCGGGGTGTCCCGGCAGCCAGACAGGCGTCAGCGCTTCCAGCGGGATGGGACACGGCCGGCGGTGTGGCCTCTTGCCTCCCCGGCAAAGGGGGGGACGAGGAAGGGAAGAGCTGCCTTGGCCCCGTGCTAACTCCTGGCTGCCTTCACTACGGCTCCAGTGCCCTGGGACTGTTGGCCTGACACGGCATCGCTGCACAGGTCACCTCCAGTGCAGGATGGGTCCCGGGGGAGAGCACCAGGACGGGTCCTGGGGAGAGCATCTCAGCCATGCTGGGATGCCCACGGCCTCCGATGAGCTGGGACATCATTGGCACAGGGACAAGCCAGGAGCCGTGTCAAGAGGCCCAGGTTGCCCTGCCACTGCTGGCACAGGGATGCATTTTGGATGAGCCTTGGGCCCACCCAGCCTTTTGCACATGCGGCTGAAGCACAGCAACCATGGCAGGAGGGCTCCGGCCGTGCCCTGGTCCCAAAACACTGCCCTCACCCATCCCCACCTGCTTGTCCTTCATGTTAAGCCATTGTCTCCAAGAGGAAATGCCATTTAAAGGCAGGTATTTCAAAAGAAATGGGAGATCTCTGCTCTCCGAACAACACAGCGCTTCACTTCTGCCCATTCCCAGCGTAAAGCCGGGAGTCAGGTTTACATGGGGATAAAAAAAAAAAACAGGCAGCAAAGCTTTTAAGGACAGATTTCACAAACCCAAACCAAAGCCCCATGAGGGCAAATCCTTTCTAATCCATGCTCTTCCTTAGAGGTGTAAGTGGAGTGGAAGGGTGGAAGGGAGGATTTAAATCTGGAAAACTGAGTTCCCCATCCCTTCGGTCTGGCAGAGAGCCCACTGATAGACTAAAAACAAGTTGCAGAGAAGCCTGTGTGGGATAATCCAGCTCTGGCCCCCGAGGGGACGAGAACAATTAGGAATCCTCTCTCAAGTCTCCACTCCAAGATAGAAAAAACAGTTTATAATTTGGTCCAGAGTTGTTGTTAGAAAGTTCTGAATCATCAGGATACACTAACAATTTCTGTGCAGTAATTACGAGGAGAATTCATTAGGCAGACTCAGAGATAAACTATTAACAGAAGTTTTCAAATCTCCCACCTGCCCGCCTGCGTGCGGGACCCAGGGGCTGCTCTATTTACACAGCGGCCGTCGGCAAGGAGCTGTCGCAGGAGGGAGCAACACGAGCAGCCATGGCAAAATATGAAAAGTATTTTAAAGGAAAACGAAAGAATGGGTGTTTATTAGAAGCGTGCAGACCAAGCGCACGCTCCACCATTAACCTTTCCAGGCGCGGTAGCCAGCCAGGGAGCTGTTTGCCTTCGCTGCCCCTGAACATGCTGCAGTCCCCACCCACAGCAACCATTCTGCTTCCAGAGAAAAGCCTGCCACGGCGTCGGAAGCTGGCCCGCGGTGGCCTCTGGAAGCAGCGTGCAAAATGCCTTTCGGCTGAGCCTGCCAGGCTCTTGTCCCATATTTACCCAGTGGAGACAGAAAGGATGAGGTTCCCCAGCCCCTGTCTTCCTCCCTCGCCCCCAGCTGCAGGTTGTTGCAAGGCGGGGGGATGTTTGTGCACAACCCTGGTGAGCTGGCCGGCGGCGAGTTACGGCTGAGAACATGAAGCCTGTGGCAGCCCCTATAGATAAATGCCGGCGAGGCAACTGCCTGTGCACCGCCCTGCGCGTGTGCTCAGCCACGGTTGCAGCAGTTTCTACCGAGGGCTGGTTTCTGCATCCTTTCTCGGTCCAATTACCCCGCAGCTGTGTGCCATTTTTGGTGCAGATTTGCCAGCTCCAGGGGTAGCCGTGCCCAGGATGGCCTCCTCCGCATGGGAACAAGCCCTGCCTGCAGCCGGAGGAATCTTGATTAAGCAGGGAGAGAAGTGGGGACTGGCTGCCGGGCAGATGCCCTAAACAAGAGGAACTTATCAGCTCTGTTTCCAAGACGAGACATGTGTCACCACCTCGCACAGATCCAGCCCGGCCGCTCGCTGCTCACCAGCACGCCTGTGCAGAAGCACGAGGGCTTCCCTCTCCCTGAAGGACGCCTGTAGAAACAGCCACTGAACAACTTGCGAAATTTCTTCTAGAAAAGGCTTTGCTCGGGCTAAGAAAAGCATTGCACCCAGAATGCTTCGGGGGAAGGCGCTGGACGGGAACGGGAGCCAGCGTGCAGCTGCGCTCCCAGCCCTGTGTGTTTGTCAGCAGGCCGGCCCCAGCGGCAGCGCAGGGAGGTCCCCAGCCCAGAGGAACACCAAGTGCCGCGGACAGCGAGGAACCGCTCCGCCAGCACACACGCAGCAAAGCCCGACGTGGCTAATCCCTCCTGTTTATTATGTAATAAAACGCTTTCCAGACCTGTTAAAATTTAATTGGTTTAATCTTAATTGTTCCATTTTCTACAGCACATGCAAACACAGAGCCTGACCCTGCCACTCTTGTGTGAACTGTCCCGCGGGCTGCGGTGGGAGCAGGATGAAACCCGCTGACCTCAGCAGGATTATGTGCATGAATCAGAGCTGCAGGCCTGGGCTCGAAGCTGAAATCCAGCGCCGGGCAGGCCGCCAGCGCAAGGCCCAGGGTCCACTTAGGCTCCACTTAAGCCCTATGGGATGCAAGTGGTACGCAGGCCTGTGGATGCGAGCGGCGAGCAAGCCTCGTGCTGGGCCTTTGCTGAAGGATGAATTTCACGCCGGCTTCTTAACCTCATAGACACAAACGTGCAGCAACGGCTTCCAAGGCACGGAGCAAAGGTGCTCCCGGAAAGGCTGTGGGTTTTGCTCTAGCAAGGGGGTGGTGTACGTGTGTCTGCAGCAGTGTCCTCCTTCTGCTAGACAGGGGACCTTCTCATCACATGAGCAGTAAGCGGTGATTTATGATAGCTTCTCCTCCAAAGGAAGAGGTGTTTTGCTACCCTCTGCACGTCCACAGTCGTGGGGCTGTGTTGTGCAGCAGGGTGGCTTTGTGAAGCCTGGATATCCTTTGTGCATGAGAGACACCAAATAAAAGCAGGCGGGAGGGGGTCCTTGGCACTGACATTTCCTATCCTGCATTGCCTCAGATGTAGGATGACCTTTACCTGCTCCTACAAGTTGGCTCTCACCGAGCTCAACACATCAGCCTGCTCCAGAGGTCCATCGGGCACTGAAATCAAGGACAGCCTTCCCTTTGGTGTCCAAACCTACCATGCTCCCCTCGCTGCAATGGCCAGCGCCCTTGTGTGCGC
Source organism: Phoenicopterus ruber ruber (assembly GCA_009819775.1). NCBI lineage: Eukaryota > Metazoa > Chordata > Aves > Phoenicopteriformes > Phoenicopteridae > Phoenicopterus > Phoenicopterus ruber. The sequence goes on along the minus strand of CM020221.1, from coordinate 24,942,555 downwards.
CGCTCCTATCCCCCAAAGTGCTGATCGCTGAATGTTGCACACAGCTACTGGTACCCCCAAATTAAACTCCCACCTTGGAAATGTATGGGTTTCTCAGGATGCTAAAGAGTCTGGTTCTGACCCTCAAAAAACACATTTCTCATCGAGGCTTTGTTTTGTGACATATTTCCAAGCCATACATCCCTGCAAGAGCTGTGAAGCAAAAGTAAATCAGCCAGTGCCAGTGGAGCAAGAAAATACTAAAGAAAAGCAAATATTTGCAGTGATGTACTTCTCAAGAAAAAGGGCGTTTCATGGGTGGTTCTTGGCAAAGCCAAGCCAGGGGGTTCTCAGGACCCTGAGATGTGGAGGCAGGTCTCGACTGGCAGACCCGAGTGGGCAGGATGGTCTGGGCACTGCCCGGGCAAGGCTGGGACAGAGCAGTGGGAGATGAAGACGGCATGTTGCTGGGTGAGTGTGCAGCATCCCTTGCCTGGACCTGGCTCCCCCGCCTGCAGGAGCTCTCTGCTCTCCTGGGGAATACAGATAACATTTCGTTCCAAAAAGCTGTGAAAAAGAGTCATTCCTGGGCAAGCGGCGGGGCTGGGATAAAAGCCGTCCTTTACCCCGGGAGATGCAGCGGGCCAGGGGCCCTGCCCAGGCGGGCGCACCGGGGATGCGCGCCTCGGGCTGGGAGCTGCAGGCGGGGCCCGCTCCCCCCGGGACCCCCCGGGCGCGCCCGCTGCGCACCCTGCGGGGCGGCGCCGAGGCTCGGTGCGGGGAGAGCACGGCCCGGGAGCGGGCGGAGCGCCGCGCCGTGCCGGACCGGGCTTCGCGGTGGGCGCCGGGCGGGCCCGCAGCCGGCAGGTGTGCGCGGCGTGCGGGGCCGGTGCGGGCCGGGCCGGGCGCGGCCCCGTCGGCGGCCCCGTCGGCGGGTCGCTGCCCCGGGACCCGCCGCCTCTCCGCGGCGCGTCGCCGGCCCCGCCGTGCGGGGGCGTCCCCGGCGCGCTGCGGTTCTCACATAAATCAGGGCCGAGCCCCTGGGAAAGGGCCATCCTTCACCGGGCGCTGCTGACAGAGAACGAGAAACAGACGGGCCCTGAGATAAACCACGGCGCGCAGCGTTTACACAAGGGCAGGCTCTGTGTAAATAGAGCCGGGCGCGGGGGGCAGCTCCCGGCGGCGCGGGTCCGCACCGGCCCCGGCCCGCGGGCCTCCGGGCTGCCCGGGGCGGCGGGCAGGTGGGTGCCGCCCGCCGAGGGCCTCCCGCAGCCGCGCCGCCGTCCCTCCTTGCTCCCCGAGCACCGGGGCTGGAGACAGGGCCGGATTAGCGTGTTTGTTTGTTTACGGCCATTAGCGCGGGGCCGGCTCCAGCACTCGGCACCCGCGAGACTAATGGAGCAATTAGCAGCCCTGGGGCTGATAGCATCGCCCCGAGCGAGGCCCCCGGCCGCGGCCGCCTGCTACCGGGCTGCCTGCGCCCGGGGCCCCGGGGAAAGGGGGGGCTGCCCGCCAGCCGCGATGTGCGCGGCCGCTGCAGGGCTGCTCCCCCCTCCCCGGGCCGGGGGGGTGCTCTTGGCTCCGCTGCAGCATCCGCACGGCGAGCTCCATCCATTACAATAATCCCCTGTCTAAACAGAGCGCAGGAGCGGCCGGGACAACAAGGCCCCGCTGTAAACAGAGCTCAGGGGACGCCGCTAATGATATAAATAAAATAACCATTAATAGCCCGGTGACCCCAGCCCAGCCGACTTGGGAAAGCCCCGGAGACGCATCCCAGGGCTGACACCCGCCGGCAGGTACCGGGGCTGCGCCCTCCCCTGGCTCCTGCACCCCCCGCGCCGCTCGCCCCGGCCCGACCGTGCCCCTCGGCGCCCGCCGCCCCGGTACGGGCCCGAGCATCTCCCCGCTTCCTCGGCTTCCCCGGCTGGGAAACTGCCGCTCGTGTCCCGCCGAAGCGGGCTTGGTCCGGTCCCACCAACGGGGGGATGCTGACAGGGTGGGAAGGCATAGGCTCGGTTACCGCACCGGGAGCACCGGCGGGGGACGAGGAGGCCGCAGGAAAGGCTGCGATAACACAGGGGTGCTCCCACGCGTGCCGGGGCCCGGCCGCGGCTTGCTCCCTCCGCGGGTTGTGGGTTCCCCGAGCACTTTCTGGGGCCGGCGGCGGCACGATTGAGCGGGTCCCGGCGGGAGAACCGCTCCCACCGCCGGAGAGTCGTCCCGGGGCGCCGGTTCCTCCCGGCCCGGGCTCTCCGTGCCCGCAGGCCGCGCCTGGCGCTCGGCCCGTCCGGGATCCCGCTGCGGGCGGGAGCGCGATGGCGCCAGGCGAGCCAGATCCCGCCGGGCCCGGGGCCGGGCCCTCGGCACGGCGGTTGCTGCTCCTGCCGACGGCCAGGCAGGCGGACACCGGGCTGTGGCCCGGCAGCCCTCATTGCCGCCGCCACCGAGGGCACCGGCCCCTGCCGCTGCTCTCCCCGCCGCGGAGACCGGCCGTCGCGGGCTCCTGGGGAACGCGGCCCGGTGCAGAGCCCCGGCCGCCCGCCGCGCTGCCGCCGGGCCTCCGCGCCTGCACCTCCCCGGGAGCGAGGCCCTGCGGCGGGCGGGAGCGGGCCGGGCCGGGCCGGCGGCGGATGTGTAACACCGATAAGGCGCTAATTGTTACTAATTGTTATCAGGACCGCGGCAGCGAGGCAGCGCCGGGCTTCTCCGCACACCGGCGGCACGGAGCAGAGCCGGGCCCCGATCGGGCTTGGTTACGGCGAGCGCTTTTCCCCGTCCACCGTCCGAACCGGGCGGCCTCAGGACGGGAGGATGGCGGCCGGCACCGGGAGCGGGCGGGGAACGGCGAGGAGAGACCGATCCGCCGCCATTTATGACGAGGGGTTCGGAGCGGCGCGGTGGGAACGATCGTACGGGGAACGGGAACAGACCCTGCCGCAGGACCGGGACTGCCCGAGCTGCGGCGAAGTGCGCGGGGCCCGGGCTCCAGTCCGGGGCTGCGCCGCCGGTAAATAGGTTTCTCCGGGGCGTGCGGAGCGGCGGGAGCTGGGGAAACGAGAGCACCGACAGAGCCGGTAAACGGCGGAGCCGCCGGCGGGTAACGACCGGAGAGAAGCGCCCGGGAAGGCCCCGCGAAGCCCCGGCCCCGGGACACTCACCTGCCCGGCGTGCGCGCCCGGCTCCCCGTGGCCTCGCCTCGGCGCCGATCCGAGCCCTGCGGGGCAGCAGGATTTTAATCACAACGAAATATCTCGCCTGGGACCCCCCGCCCCGCCTTCGGTGTGCCCCCTCCCCGCGCCGCGGTGGCGCTGAGCCCTTGGAAGGGCCCGGGGGCCGCGGGGCGCTGCCGCGGGGACGCGGCACCCCCCGCCGCGCCGCACCGGGGTGCTCGGCTAGTGCTCGGCGCAGCCCCGGGGCCGGGGGTCTCGCGGTGCCGAGGGGGCTCAGCAGGCTCGTTCGGTGCATTACCAGCCGGCACGGCGGCGTGGCGGCTCCGTGGAGCCGCTCGCCGCCCGTTACCGGCGGGAGAAACGAAACAAAACGAAAGGAAACGAAAGAAAACGAAAGAAAACACCAAAGGGCGCGGGGTAGCGCTTCTCGACCCAGGCCCGCGCCGCCACGGTCCCAGGATGCCCGCCCGACCCGGCCCGGCCCGGCACGGCCGGGCCTGGCGGTCGCGGAGCTGCGGGGCCCGATCCGGCAGCGGCAGCGGAACGCTCCTGCCCCCGGGAAGCCCGATCCGGCAGCGGCTGCGGTGAGCCGGGGCGGGCGCAGATTGGCCCGTGCCGGGGGGCTCTGCGGGGGCACTGGCGGGGGCACCGGGGGTGCCAGGGGATGCGGAGCGTGTCGGCTACGTGTACGTCGCACGGCTACGGTCCGCCCAGGACGGCGGGGCCGCCGTCGGCTCCAGGAAGAGTACGGGGCGGCGGAGGCGAACCTCCCCTCCGCGCCGCGTCCTGGGCGGCGGGAGGCACTTGCGGGGCCGGGCGGCCGGGCCGGCGGGGCCGCACATTTTCGCCCCTCCCGGGGCCGCGCCGCGCCGTGTGCGGGCGGGGGCCAGCGGGGCGCGCCGGGGCGGGGGTCCCTACCTACCTACACGTGCTTAGCACTGGGAGGCGCGGCGGCCGCGGCTCTCTCCGCGGACCCCGACCCCGGCGCACCGTTCCCGCGCCCGCCGGGCGGGTGCCGGGCCGGCGGGGCGCTCGGCGGGGAAACGGCCTCCCCGAGCGCAGCCTTAATACATTGCTATTTCTGGCCGGGCGGCCGGAGCCGGGCAGGGGGCCGGCTCTGCCTCCCCCTCCCTCCAATGGCGAGGCCGCCCCCGGCCCCCGGCCCCTCCTCGCCGTGACGTGCCGGCCCGGGGCAGAGGAGGCTCCCGAGCCCTTGGCTGTCCCTGCAGAAGCTGTAACAAAACGCAGACCCCCAGCGCCGGGCTAATGGAGGCAACTTAGACAGGAGCAGGCGCGGCCCCTCGTCTCTCGGCGCTGCCTGCTCCCCCCGCACCGGGCGCGGCGTTCCCCGCCGAGCCGCCGCCCGAGCGCCGCCGGGCCCGCGGGACTGCCTGGCCGCTTGCGCTGCCCCGATGATGTTACCGAGCCCCGTCACCTCCACCCCCTTCTCTGTCAAAGACATCCTCAACCTGGAGCAGCAGCAGGACCCGCACTATGGGGCCCAGCTCCCGCACCACCTGGAGCACCACTTCCACCCCGCCGCCTGCCTGCTGGCGGCCGCCGACGGCGCCCGCTTCTCCGACGGCGAGGAGGAAGAGGAGGAGGAGAAGCTGTCCTACCTGAGCACCATGGCAGCGCCCGGAAGCCAGGCGGACGCGCGGATCTCCGCCGACAACTACGTGCACGCCGTGCTGCGCGGCTCCTGCGAGGCCCCCGGCCCGGGAGAGGACCTGGACCCGGCGGCCCGCGACCCAAGTGAGTATCGGCCCCGCCGCGCTCCCCCGCCCCGCACCGCCCCGCACCGCCGGGCGGGCCCGCGTTCGCTCCCCGCGGGGCGTTGCCAGCGCGCTGGGCATCGCTCCGCGAAGCCCCGGTCCCACCGCTGCAGCCCGGTCCCCGCCATGGTCGCCGCCGCGTCCCCCGGGCACCTCGAGTCGGGACTGGCACGTCGTGGGGCTGCCACCGCCCTCCGCCGCGCCGCCGCTCGCCGCCTCCCCGGGAAGCGCCTCCGCAGGACCCCGATCCGGAGCTGCCGGATCAGGCCCGCGCTCCGCAATTTCGGGAGCAGAGAGGGAGGAACGGGGCGAGTTAGGCCCAACACTGCGCCCGCTGCGGCGGGGCCCTCCGGGAGCGATGTGGCGGAGCAGGTGCCCGGCGCCGTGCGCGGCGCGGCCCGAGGCTCGGCCCCGCGGTGCCGCAGCAGTAACCCCGCCGCCGGCACGGAGGCGCGGAGACGCGCCCGGCTTCGCCGCCCGAACCGGCCCTTCGCAAGTACAGGCGGTGCCGGAGGCGGCCGGTCCCAGCGCTGCCTCCCCGTCCGCAGCGCGGTTCCCCGACGGGCGCGCAGCGGCGCGGGGCCGGCCGGGGCGCAGCGCGGGGCTCTCGCCCGCCGGTGGGGCCCGTCGGGAGCAGCGAGCGCCCGGCGTCGGCGAGGTGCAGCCGTGACCTGTGCTCCCCCGTGCAGAGAGCTGCGTCCTGAAGAAGCCGCTGGATGCGGCGGAGAAGGCGGAGGAGGTGGAGAGGCCGAAGCAGCGGAGCCGGAGGAAGCCGCGCGTCCTCTTCTCCCAGGCGCAGGTCTTCGAGCTGGAGCGGCGGTTCAAGCAGCAGCGTTACCTGTCGGCGCCCGAGCGGGAGCACCTGGCCAGCAGCCTCAAGCTCACCTCCACGCAGGTGAAGATCTGGTTCCAGAACCGGCGCTACAAGTGCAAGCGGCAGCGGCAGGACAAGTCGCTGGAGCTGGGCGGCCCCGCGGCCCCGCCGCCGCCGCGCAGGGTGGCCGTGCCCGTGCTGGTCCGCGACGGAAAGCCGTGCCTCGGCGGGTCGCAGGGCTACAGCTCGGCGTACAACGGGCCCTACTCCTACAACGGCTTCCCTGCCTACGGCTACGGCAACGCCGCCTCCTACAACCCCGGCTACGGCTGCACCTACCCGGCGGGCACCGGCGGCGCCTCCATGCAAGCCGCCTGCAGCCCGGCGGCGGCCGCCGGCCCCTTCGTGAACGTGGGCGGCCTGGGGGGCTTCGGCGGCGGCGGCCAGCCGCTGCACCAGGCGGCGGCGGGTCCCTCCTGCAGCCAGGGCGCACTGCAGGGCATCCGGGCCTGGTAGCCCGCACGCACTGAGAGCCGGGAGCGGACCGGCAGGACGGCCCGGCGGCTCCGGGGCCCCGTTATCACCCGCACCGCAGCCCGGCTGCGCGCCGCGCAAGGCGCGCCCTGGACCGGAGGCGGCGGCGGAGGGACGGCGCGGCGGGACCCCGGCGCTCCCGCGGGCCGCGGTGCGGGGCCGGCGGCGAGCGGAGCGGCGCGGCAGGACGGGGCCGCCCGAGCTCGCGGCGAAGCGCCGCCGCCCCGCGGAGCCGCCGCGACGGCCGGGCGGGCCGGAGCCGATCGCGCCGCGCCAGCGGAGCAGCTTTGCTTGTAAAAAGCCGACGGCGAGGCCCGGGGGTGCCGCGGCCCCTCTGTCTACTCTGTATCGGTTACTGCCAGCGCCAGCTCGCCGAGTCAGTCAATAAACCAGGTGCAATATCCGCCGCCCGCTCCTCCTTCGCCCAGCGGCCGGTGCCCGGCGGCGGGGCCGGAGCCGGTGCCCGGCGGCGGGGCGGTCGCAGCGGCGTGCCCGCGGGGCAGGGCGGCCCGGCCGGCTTGTGAGCGTGCCAAGGGCGCTGAATGGGGCCGCGCAGCTCAGAGCCGGGCCCATTGTGGCCGCCGGGCCGGCGCTGAAAGGAGCCGCCGAGGAAGGTAGCGGGAATAGGCGCTTATTGGATTCGGGAACAAAAGGTGTGGCAGGGAGGCGAGGGACAAAGGGGCCCCGGCGCCGAGATTGACGGGCCGCTTTGCCCCCCACTGAGGCCCAGGCCCGGCGCTTTATGCGCGGGGGCTGCAGAAACGTGCTGGGTTTTGTTCCCCTTTCTGGGAGCGCAGGGGGAGAGGAGGGGGGTCCGCGGGCCGCTGATTAGGGCCGGCCGGGCCGGGCAGCCTGAATGCCGGGGCATTATTGCTACATGTTCAGCCATTTCGCTCGGCTGCAGGGGGAGGGGGCAGCCGAGGCCCCCGAGCCCCGCGGGACCGGCCGCGGGGTCGTCCCCAGACCGCCCCGTCCCAGGTCGTCCCGTCCCGCCGCCGCGGAGCTCTCGGGGCGGTCCCGGCCGCGCCGCCGCGGCCGTGCCTCTGCCGTGCGGGTCCCGCTGAGCGCCGGGGCCGGAGCCGGAGCCGCGCCCGGGGAGGGCCGGACACCCGCGGAGGCGCGTCTGGATCGCCCCGTGCGGCAGCGGAGGCCGGAGGCGCGGGGAGCTCTCCCGCACCGTCCCGTACATCTCCCCAGCCCCGACACTGGAGCTCCCGAAGATGTTTCCAGCCGAGCCTTCTCGGAGCCGGCGGGACGGACGCAGCCCAGGGGCTCCGTATGCCTCCCCCCTCGTCCAGAGATGCCCACCGTGTCCTCCCCCTGCCCTCCCCAGGCGTGTCGTGTGCCGGTCCCTCTGCCACAAGCACAGGACCAGGTTTTGTAGCCTGCCATTGCAGAAGCAGCAGGTAATGACTGTTCACACTGCTAAACACGGGCTTATGCCGCATACTTCCACCGCGCGAGCTGAACATGCACCCTTGGGGTTTGCTGCTTGAAAGGAACCGGAGAAATCCTTTCCACTACAGCACTGCAGGGACAGAGCGGGCGAGCAGCAGACCCCAGCTCCCAGCCCTGGCTCGGCACAGCACCCCGCTGTCCGGCGGGCCACCCCGAGGCCGTCAGGCTTCGCGGGGCCGGCGCTGGGAGAGGATGCGGCACGCCCAGCCGATTGTTTGCTGGATGGCAGCAAGGTGTCGCGGGAGAGGAAGCCCAGGCCCCGCTCTTGGCTTTCGGAGATGAGCGGTTAAGGCCCTGTGGTCTCGTGGGTAGAAACAGGATAGCCAAGAACAAAGATAGGTAATGCTCTCTCTTCGCAGCAGCAGTCAGGCTGGGGAGATTTGTCTCTGCCATAGGAAAGAGTTGCATTTTCCTCCATGTTCTGCCAGACTGTTGTCTGCAAAAATAGGAGACCTGTGTGAGTTCATGCCTCGGTGTGCAAGCCAGAGGATTTGTAACTGCAATACAAGCCCCTCGAAATCAGGGTGTGTGAGAGGAGCTCCCAGCTTAGCACATCCTTTCCAAGTATGTGGCAGCTTGTTAGAAATTCACTGCATCCCCAGCAGCACCCAGAGGCTCCGGACAAGACCAGAGCTCTGGTGCGGGACACGCTGCCCACATCTGTAGCCACAGTCTCTGGAGCACGGACAGTTAAGTAAAGCAAAGGTGCACATGGGGACCCCAATGGCCGCGTTGCAAGAGGCAATGCCAGGCAGTACCAGCATTGTCAAGCACCAACAGGACCCAGCATTGCCGTAGGCGTGAGGTCAGTATTGTGCTCACCCCGCTTGCGACTGGTGACATCCGCGTGTGCTCCCTGGCCCTGCTCTCCCGGCGTGGAGCTGGAGCAGCGCCCAGCTGGGGAATGACGAGAGGCCCGGCTGCAGGCCGATGTGGCACAGCGGTGGAAGTTTCTAGACGTCCACCATAGCGAGCTCCATTCCTGGGACAGATCCCAGCTGTCTCACCAGCTCAGACTGGGGGGAGGGCAGGGGGTTAGTGGGAGGGACCCCTCTGCAGACTCTCGCCCAAAGCCCCTGAGCTGGTGGGGAGGACAGCGCAGCAGAAAGAGCCGGCAATGCCGGAGGGCCCGGAGCAGGGTGGCGGAAATGAAGCGCTCCAAAGAGGAGGAACAGCCGGCGGAGGCCAGTGGGAGGGAGATGGTGGGAGACCGCAGATTGGACGGGCTGCCCAGGGAGGGGAGACACAATGGAGGGAAGTTGCTGCGTGGCCGCGCTGGAGGCAGCGCCCACCCATGATGCACCCTGTACCCTGGGGCGAAGCGGGGTGCTGCTGGCGGGGTGAGAGGCAAGAGGCACAGGGTGCTGGTGGAAATCCCTCTGGCGTGGTCCCGCTGCGGTGGTGGTGCGGCCAGAGGGACACTGGGGAGAGAGGGACAGGGAGGGCCATGATCAAAGGGCAGAGGGCGTGTGTTGTTTCTTCACAGTCAAACAGGGGTTTACTGCTGTTTGGGAGTCGGGGAGGGAAAGTGCTGATTGATTTCGGACAGGGACCAAAAAAACCATGCACTGATTTAAAGCAAAGGAGGGACTGTTGGGGCAGCCAAGCTTTAACTACCGGGCCTCAGGCCCACTCTGTGCACGAGCTGCAATTCTGGTTTTCATTCAGGTTTCCTGGCCAAGGAGGAGCCCATGGGCAGAACTTGCCTCTGTCCAGTGGTTCCCAGGGAGGCTCTATCCAAACCCCACTGCTAGCTGGTTTTCTGTGGCCTCACCGTCATGCCCAGGATCGTGCGGGAGCAGCGCTGTTCCCTCTGCAGCACTGCAGACGTGCTCTGGTTTCCTCTCCTTCCTGACATCCTTTTCCATTCTCATCCCTGCCCCCGTGGTCATCCCTCTCCCTCGCGCCCTTCATCTTTCTCTCTTCGCCACCCACTTGCTGCCATCAGCGAGGAGCTCGCCTGGGCGTGGAGTGAGATGCCGGCTCCCAGCGAGGCCAGCCAGGCTGCCCATGGACCTGGGCAGACCTCACTGAGTTCTGGTCCCATCTACTTCAACCCGGGTGCAGCTACCTCCCTCTGCCTCGGGGCCGGGAGCCCGGGGACCCGGCTGCGTGCCGGGATGGTGCCCAGCTCTTGCCCCTCTGTGTTGGAGCCGGGTTGGAGCGGCAGCTCCTGCTCCGCAGCACTTCCCACCGCAGCCGCCCTGTGCTGTGAGCTGGGAGCTGCCGAGGCTACCTGGCCACCGGCGCTCTGCAGAGCCACCAGTGCTCCGTGGGCAGACGGCGCTGGAGATGCTGGAAGCTCCTCCTGGCGATGGCAATGCAGGGCTGTCACACAAGCACTTTCTAGTGCCAAGAAAGCAAGGGCCAGCCATGGATCAGATAATTAAATTAAAATATCGGTACTTGTCTGTGGAGCCTCCAGCGAGGGTTTCTCACACTACTTCCCTGCCAGCACAAAGGCCAGGGACCTGCGTCCCTTCCATGGATGAGTCACTGATGGCCACAGACCCTCCCCAGTCCTCCAGCCTGTCCTGTGCATCACAAAGTGACTACACCTGACTAGGTAGGGGGGGGGAACTCGCATATTTTAGCTGTTCCTTCTCTCCTCCCTGCACTGGTGTTGTGGTTTAACCCCAGCCGGCAACTAGGTACCACACAGCCCCTCGCTCTTTCCCTCCCCCTCGCTCCCTGGTGGGATGGGGAGGAGAATCAGAAAGAAAGGGAAACTTGTGGGTTAAAATAAAGACAGTTTACTAGGACAGCAAAGGCAAAGATAATAATAATATTGTATATTAATAATGATAATAAAAAAATATAATGATAATAGAATATACAAAATGAACAGTGCACAATTTCTCACCGCCCAATGACTGATACAGCCTGTCCTGAGCAGTGATCACGAAGTGAAACCGAAAACGATCTCAGAATGCTCCTAAGCAGCAATCTCGGAACAGTGATTTCCCCAGCAGCAATCTCGGAACCCAAGTTCTCAAGAGCGAGCAAGGGAGCGAACAGCTGAACGAACAAACGAATGAATGAACCCGGCCCACCAGCTGACCCCCATTTACATGCTGGGCATGGCGTCTATGGTATGGAATACTTTCTTTGGCCAGTTTGGGTCAACTGTACTGGCTATACCTCTCCCAGCTTTTTGCACTTGCACATTTGCAAAATCTAGGAAGCTGAAAAACATCCTTGATCTCTTTGCAACGACTTATAACATCAGTGTTATTATCAACATTCTTCACATATCAAATCCTGTACTAAATCCAAAACACAGGAGCTACTGGGAAGAAAATTAGCTCCATCCCATCCGAAACCAGGACAACCGGTGAGACTGGGCACAGCACTGCTACAAGGGATTCAGGTGGCCTCTCCAGAGAAGGGGACTGCGTCTTCAGCCCCTCCAGAGCAGAGCGATGCTGGAGGCCAGAGCCACCCCCAGGCCCCGCCAGAGCCCTTCCTGGCTGCAGTGTGCTGTGTTTCCCTGTCTGGGCAATAAAATCCACAAACACTTTCCCGGGGTTGACCCTTTGCCGCGCCTGGGGCTGCTGCAGGCGGGTGCTGCGGGGGCGAGGGGGTTCCCCCGGCTGATGGCAGGGTGCTGGCTGGGAACCCCAGGTGCCCCGGGCTGCCAGCTGGGACACTGCTCCCGGGGCCTGTCCCCAAGCGAGATACGCCACCGCCATCTATCGGCAAGCACCTGGGGACGGGGAGCAACAGGTACCCCTCTGTCCCCACCACCCCACACCACAGGGGCTCTGCGTCTAGTGTTGGCTCGGTTTGGGGGTGCCCGAGTGCCCCTGCAAAGCTTGGAGGGCTGCAGAGCAGCTGGGCAGGGCTGCCTCCCCCCGCTGGCATCGTGTCCCCAGCACTGGGGACGGCAGTGGGACACGCTGGGCACCGGGAAGGCTGGCCTGGTTGCGTTGGCTCTGGGCAGGCTGGTGTCTCCCCACGGCTGAGCTCTGCGGGAGCTGGGGTCTCCTGACACATGCAGGAGCTTTGCTGCAGCAGGCAGCATCTCTGGGGCTTGTACACGCAGCAAAAGGAAAGCACCCACATGTGCCCCCACTGCGGTGGGAGAGCTGAGGACAGGGCCAGCATCCCCTCCTGACCTCTAACCACCGTGCAGGTCCCTTTCTAGTGAGCAAAGCTTTGCTCTCTGCGTTTCTTAACTGAGCACAAGCACCTTCGTGAGAGACCCAGTGGGTTTTTAGCACTGATTATCTTCTCCATCCCAGAGCAGCGCAATTCACCCAACGCCAGGAGCCCCCCCAATGCTCCCAATGCCCTGGCACTGCTCTCAGCCTCCAGCTACCACACTCACCCCTGGCAAGTCCTTGCCCAAGGACATTTTTGATGGTTGTGGTGTCCAGTGCCTGGTGCCCATTACAGCTGCATCCTCACCAGAGGGAGCTGTGTCCCTGCTGGAGGCACAGCCCAATTTTGGCCCAATTCCCTACTCTCTCCCCTTTTTATAGCCCTTGGCAATGCTCCAGGCGACATGCTGCCCAGGTCTAATGGGCACCCAAAGGTGCGGAGGACAGAGGAGAAGGCTGCTTGGATTTGCATTTCTCCTGGCACCCACCTTGCCGTGCCAGACATGGTCTGTGCCCTGCCAGGAGGCTCTTAGGTCAGCCCTCGTGCCATAGGTGTCCCGGGAGGGATTGCAGGGTTTCTCTGGGGCTAGCACCGCCGGCAGTGCTGTACCTGCAGGCATGCTGGGCCAGGGAGATTAGGGCTGGAGCCCCACCATCTCTGGGGCTTGGAACAGCCCTTGCTTCAGCTGCTTTTGAGACTGATCCCAGGGCAGGCTCTAGTGTCACAGCACACTTGAGCTGTCCCCACTGTCCTCACCCGTGTGCCCTTGGGAGAGTGACCCCCTGCTGCCACCCCTGTGCCACCCCGATCCAGCCCAGGAGCGGCTCTTCTCCCGCCTCTGGCACCCCCCAGCGCGACATGCCAGCTGCCCGCACCCCACCTCCAGCCAGGCGGCATCTTCCTGGGGCCGCTTTGCAGCACCTTGTCAGGGGACTTTGACACATAACCCTGCGCTAAGTAGGGGTGTTACCAATATCTCCCCATCAAACCAGACATGCTGAGAGCAGCCCCAGCCCAGCCCTGGGGCTTGCTTCCTCTGGTGACTCTTTACAGCCCAGAAAGCAGGTTTTCAGTCTCAGCTTTACTTTTCAGGCTATATTCCTTGCCTCCCTGCACCGACAAGATGCTTGGCCGGAGCCAGGCCGGCTGGGACCAGCCCAGCCAGGGGTTGTCTCTCAGCAGTTTAACCCAGGCAGCAATGTGGGTTGGAAGAGGGTTTCCCAGGGCCCACCAGAGGCAATGTCTGCTCTGTGTCCAGGCAGCCCTGGCGCCCGCGTTTACCACCGCTGCAAGGCCGTGGGGTCATGAGAACTTGTACAACTTTTTATTGGGGTCTGACAGAGCCCTGAGGAATCCCAGAGCTGGGGTGGGTCAGGGCTGGAGGAAGGCTGGGAGCTCACCTCCGTGCTCCCCACAGGCTCTGGCCACCTCCTTCCACCGAGCAGGGCTGTCTGGCACCCACGGCAGAGGGGCTGGGGGGCAGGAAAACTTGGGGTAGTCCAGGGCACAGGCAGAGGAGGGGCAGGGATGCAATTTGGTAGGGAAGTGCCCTTGCCACCCCTGCCTGTCCCCAAGCTGGGCTGGCAAAGGCCCCCGTGGGCTGGGACCCAGCACCCTGCCTGGGGTCCCTGAGGCAGGAGCAGCTCAGGAGCCCACCGGCCCCTGGCTGAAGGTATGGGGCAGACACGCTGCAGGGGTCTCCCCTTCTTGCTCCAGGGGAGATGACACCCCCCCCCAGCTCCCCTCACCCCAGCTCTGCCCTTAACCTGAGAGAGCACAGGCGTCTCCAGTCACCCCGGGAAGGCGACTGGGGGCTCCTGAGCTGCCCCTGGTACGGCAAACTTGCGCTGCCTGAAATAGCTTGGGCTTGTGCCACGGCAGAGCTGCAGGAGCCCTGTATCTATCACCAGACCAGGGCAAGGCCAGCAGCACTGCCTGGCTCTGCCTGCTTGGGGGGCTGTGGGGCTCCCTCACACCCGGGACCCCCCCCAACACCAGTGGCAGGACAGGGCTTGAGGGGGCAGTTGGATGTGGGAAGGCAAGGCAGCAAAGCCCTGCCTGCGCTGGATATGGCCAGGGATCCTGCAGCGAGCCGAAAGGAAAAGAGGTTGTCTCTCAAATTCTGCTGGGCTGAGCATAGCTTCCTTGCTGGAAAGCCAAAAATAGCCTCTTTACTCAGAAGAGGCTGTAGGAGGGATCCACCCAAAGTGCAGCCAAATACCTACGAGGCCATAGGACAGACCCAGAGCAGTGTGGCTTCGCCAAGGCGTTATCAGACCTTGGAAAGGCAGCGGCCGTAGCTGAACCAGTAACTCTGTTACTTCTGGGCATCTCATCAGGCCAAAGGTGCCAGAGGACCTGGGCCGGCTGGCGAGGGGACACCCCACCTCGGCAGAGCTGGGAGCAGCCACGTGCTGCCATGGCCGCCCTTGATCTGTAGCAGGGGTTCAGCTCAGGGGATGGACGTGGCAGCGGGACAGGGGATTTTTACAGTCTTTCGTGGCCTGGCCCAACAGACATCTGGAAACCCCCCGGGCGGCTCTGCCGTCCCTGCGGCGCCAGATGCCTCGCAGGCAGTGCCATCCTCTGCAGGGCTGCTGCTGCCTGCTGCTGCCTGCGCTGGGCAACACCCAGCTGCTGCTGGGTGAGCTGGCAGAGCGCCGGGAGACCAGAAAGGCCGTGCCCCCGCCAGCGGAGCGCTCAGGCCGATTGCTCACACGGCAGCATCTCTCTGCTGTGCTGACTGGTCATCTCCCTGTTCCCAGGGGTCTCGCTCCCTCCCCCAGCACTTCTGTGGGCAGTTGTTCCTGGAAACATCCTGGAGTCACCTTCAATCATGCCTTCGCCCACTGACATTTATAGAGCTTCTTCCAGCAGCTGATGGATTTAATAGCGTGTATCTCCCCCCAGCCCATGTTCACGCCTTTCCCTCCGCAGGGTCTGTCGGTGCCTGGCGAGGGCTAAAGGCGGAGCCGCGGCTCCACTGCCAACAGCTTTCGGCTTCTGGGCAGGGAGACCCATCCGGGCAGAGCCCAGTCATACCCAGTCTTCTACAAACTCCCGTCTAATGCCCTGCCCGCCAAACTAATCCTCCCCTGGTCTCTCCCAGCCATTTCTACTTCTCGGATTTCTCCCTCTTGGGTGGAGGAGCCGCAGGGCTGCCAACTCTTGCAATACTCAGGCTATTTCTTAAAGCCCCAGCTCCTGAAATGGTGGGAAAACTGGAGGCTCACGGCTTCTGGCAGCTTTTGTTTCTTTAAGGAGCTTCTCATCCTCCTGCTTGTGCAGAAAAAGCAGGGACCAGGAGTCTGCAGCCCATGCCAGGGAGCAGAGGATGGGCAAGCAACCCAGGCAGACCGGGGCTGCGGAGCAGTGGCCGTGGCCACTCTGTGCCCAGGGACACCCAGACCTGCCAGGCAGCTGTCAAAAATCCCACCCTCAGGAACCAGGGACAAGAGAGATGCTTAAAGGAAAGGTGGAGCCGGGGCTGGGATGGGGCTTGGGCAGGGTATTGAGCACCCAGCCCTGCAGTGTGGCAGTCCCTGCTCTCCAGCCCCCCGGCAGTGCTGGGGCCCGATGCCCCGGAGGGCTGTGGATCCCCCCTGCTTACCCAGCAGCCTTTCCAGCCGCAGGAAAACCCCTCTTTCCCCTCGCCACAGCCCACCTCAGCAGCCCTCCATGCATGCCAGGCCAGGCCGGCAGATCCTCTGGAGCAGCCCCGAGCCAACCTACATGCTCACCGGCAGCACATACCACGGCTGTGACCACATTTCCTCCAGGGGGTTATTTTGGGCATAGCACCATGGGACACACGCCCCTCCTGCAAGCACTACAGGAGCATCCTGTGAGAGCCAGGCATCACCCACGGGCACCCAGCTCGAGGAACCCAGAGCTCTGCTCTGGGAAGGTCAGCACAACCAGGCGATACTTCAGCGCTCAGCATACGATGTACAGAGCTGGGTGGGACTCTAAAAGAAGTTGGTATCAAGACAGCTAACACAATGATAAAAAAATAAACTATTCTATTAATTATCATTAGCTTGGAAAAAATATTAGCACTATGAGCAATTGCGTTGGTAGAGTTTTAAGATGCTCATCAAGCATCAAACTAGTTTAATTACTCAAAATCTGGAGGCAAAGCCCCCGCTGAGCCCCAGATCTCCTATGCAAGGTGCACAAAGCCCTTCAGCCTCACTCAGTGCCAAAACTCCTATGCCGCCCCTGACACACAACCCGGGGCCCTCCACCCATTGCCTCCATTCGGAGCGGTCTGGATGCATCCCAAGGACCCCTGGCCAGACTAGGGGTGCAGGATTGCCTGGCCAAAGGGCACAAACCTCAGCTTCTCCAGCGGGGTCACAACCCACACAGGCGATGAGCCACGAGCCAAAGGGGACGGGGACAACCCTCCTCCCTGCACGTTGCCAGGGTGGCCAGGCCAGGCAGGCCCTCTCCTCCCACCGCCACCCCCAGACCCCATTTCCCTTCCCCCTCTGGCACCTGCCAAAAAGCTCAGCACCAGGCAGTCAGAAAGGCACGGTGCCGGGAGCTGGGCCATGCGGGCGTAAGAAGGGGACGTGAGGATAGAGCAGAACTGTTTTTATTGGAGGTGTCAAGAGCAGGAACAATAACAAACCTACAGGCTCCCCTCCTCAAGTGCCATCCTCCCCCCCCACCACCGGGGCAGTCAGCATCACGTGTGCGTGCTACAAGACAACGGCAAGGCTTACACTTCGCTTCAGCCAAAAGCCAGACAAAGCCCCCAGCATCCCGGGCAGTGCCGCCGCCGCCCCCTCCTTGGCGACTGCGAGCTCGGCTTGGCCCTGCCAGAGGCAGGGCAGGACATTGACCTTCCCCTCCGAGGAGAGGCAAGCTTTGCGTGAGGAGGTTTTGGTTAAGGGAAGGACGGGAGCACAGCTCCATCGAAGTGCCAGGGGACGTGACCTGGGCTGCAGCTCCCCGTGGGACATCTCGGAGGACCCTGGGAGAGAGCAAGCTGTGCAGCCTGAGCAGAGCTGCAGCAGCCACAGGCAAGAAATGGCATTGCTGAACCCCGAAGGGCTTCGCTGCCCCTCTCTTCAACACAAACCGAACCGAAAGGGAGAAGGGTCAGAAGACAAACCAGGAGGGGAGGTGAAGCAGGTATGGAACGGTGTTCGGCTCTGGCTCACTTCCCAGCCCGCCGCTCCTCCTGGCGCTTGGTGAGGATGTATTTGAAGAACTCGTACACGGACCAGGCAATCGCCGTTGAGGGCATCTGATAAATGACTCT
Organism: Phoenicopterus ruber ruber; assembly: GCA_009819775.1. NCBI lineage: Eukaryota > Metazoa > Chordata > Aves > Phoenicopteriformes > Phoenicopteridae > Phoenicopterus > Phoenicopterus ruber. The sequence continues at coordinate 24,925,446 of CM020221.1, read as the reverse complement.
CGCCTGGACCCCTCTGAAGTAGGCGGTCACGCCGCCCACTTGGTACACCGTCCTGAAGGCATTGGCCATGCCTGTGATGTGTCCGCTGATGTTGGAGCTCAAGGCCAGGGACTCCTGGGTGTTGAGCAACGTTTTGCAAACGTCCAAAGGCGTAGTGGCAGCAGCAGCGACAGCCCCCGCGCAGGCTCCGGAGACCACGTGGGAGCCTGGGTTGTACTGTCTGTGGGGGTTGAGCTGCTCTTGCAAGAACTCATAGGTCATGAAGTGAATGGCTTGGAAGGGGATGTTCATGGTGAGCTGGGTGGTGTAGCTGCGGTAGAAAGCTCCAGCCCCTTCGTTGTGCCACACAGCCCGCACACAGTCCGTCACACGCTGGTAAGGCGAGTTGTACATCTGCATCCTCTGTTTGACCACTTGGGACGGACGGCGGCAGCCAGCAGCAGCAGCCAGGACCCAGGCGTGGAGGGGAAGAGGAGAGAGAAGGGTAAGCGCGAAGCCAGGCTTCCTCCGAGTGCCTGGAGTTTGGTCACACTGGCCTAGGAGCTAATGATGCGCAACTCGGACCAGCAGTGCCCTGCATGTCCCCAGGCAGGACTGCAGCCATTTAGATCTACCGAGGCATCACCGTCACACACACATCACCACCTGCAAACCCCACAGCAGCCCCAGGGAACATCCCGATACCCAGGCGCTTATACTCCAGATCCACCCTCACTCCCCAAGTGACCAACATCTCCCCATCCACCACCGCAGAGCTACCGTGCAGTCAGAAGAACCCCCTCTGCATCTATTCTCTCATCTTCCAGACAGCTCTCGATCTGGATGAGCCTGCCCCTCCCCAGCCGCCCCCACTGCAGCCCAGAATAACCGCAGCACATCGCAGAGCCCACCAGCCAGGAACCGTTAGCGGCCGCTGCCAAAACGCAGCTGCTCTGGGGCAGGAACTAAACGCCACCCTCCCCAACACATCCAAGAGTGGGGCAGGGGAGCCCAGAGTGCAGCCTGCCACTGTCCTGCCTTCCCCTATTTCAATATGACCTCATCGAGCTAAAAACGATGTGACTACAAACTACTGCAGTCGTGATAAGAACATAAGCTCCAGGGAAGGAATGACGGCCTGGCCGCGCAGCTGCCTGCTCCTCGGGGTCCCAGCCAGGCAGCGGGCAGACAGGAGCCTTCCTGGGCCCGGATCAGCTGGAGCTGGCACTGTCACAAGCCCTCTGGTTTTAAGAGGAAAAAATATGTTCATGACTGGTCTTTCCTCGTTATTCTTCCTTCTCCCACCACGTTCAGACTTAATTACAATTCCCTCTGCCTTTTTCATACGTACTAGGCTCAACAAAATCAATATCTTCCAGACATTTCACAACACAAAGTCTCCCTTCTCCTGCCTTCTCCAGCATGCCTTTTGTACCCCATTCTTTTAATTTTCTTCCTGAACACAGGCCCAGAACCATACCACATCTTCCCGAGATCTCACCACAGCAATGCCCAATTTCCACACACTCGGAATGAATTCAGCAGTACCGATCAAATCTCTCTCACCTTCTGTCCTGCTCCAGGTAACTGTCCCCAGCCAAACCCCTGGGAGAAAGGCCGGTGCCCTCTCGGCTCCTCCTAAACTGGGGTTTGCTACGCTCTCTAGAATTAATCTCTTCTACCTACACCCTCCATAATGGGCAGCCACCAGGCTCCCTAACTGGAGCCGCAGCCACTGACCCCCAAAGGATCCTTGCAGGTGGGTGAGCAACGAGGGGACCCCAGCGGCACGGGCAGCCCCTGATCCTCCCCTCCCTGGCAGGACAGGACCATCGTTACCTTCGGCAGGGTTCATGGCTGCATCGTGGAGCAACGTTGCTACACACCCGGCTGCACCTGCAAAACAAGAACTGCCACATGTGAGGGGGGGGAGGCGAGGGACCCCGGGGCTCCACCACAGCCCCGAGTCCCCCGCCAAAGCACAGGAGGAGGCCCCTGGAAGAGGGCGAGATCCAAAGGTGGCTTCCGTCTCCCCTCCAAGAGGCAGGACGGTCCTCAGCCGTTCCCACCCAGAGAGAGCTCAAGAAAGAAGGAGAGGATTGCAACAGGTTGTCAAGTCCCGTGGGCTGACCAGGGCTCACTCGGGGAGACGCCGATGCCACCAGGCGACAGGGGGCCCAGAGGATGGCGAGTGTCCCTGCACCCCATGGAGAAGGAGAAACCTGATGGCACTCTGCCGCGTGCCTGCCAAGGGCGGGACATGCCCGACTCTCCCCTCGGCCTCACGCTTTCCCCACTGCAGCGGCTCATCGAGACGAGTAACAGGCACCACGGCAAGACGGGCTCTGAAACCACGCGGCGCTCCTGGAGCGAGCTCCAGCACCAACCCACGGGGTCGCAGCCGGTCCTGGCTCGTCTGTGGGCAGCTCCCGTCCACCGGCATCCTCCTGAGCCAGGGCCGGCGCTGGCCACTAACCTGCTTCAAGCCAGATACCTGGGAGCGGCTCCGGCAGGCGCAGGACCGGCGCTTCCCCCTGCCCGGCACCACGGCACCGTGCAGCTGGCTCGCGGCTGGAGAGAGCACAGGGCTTTAGCACATCCGTGTACCCCGGCCCCGCAGCGGCGAACGCCCTGCGGCCGAGCGGGACGGACCAGACCTCCCGACGGCCAAAGCTTGGCCTCTCCCCACCCCGCTCCCCACCCCGGCGTGGCGGAGGGGCGGCCCCCGGTAGCCCCCGGCCCCCGTGGCCCCCCGCGGGGGGTCGGGAGCAGTACCGTTGGCCACATGGCTATTGCCCCCCGCGTGGATGACGTCGCTCAGCGTCTTTTTTAACTTTTCGTAGCAGGCGAAGTAGAGGGCGTGGGCCGGGCCGGCGCCGGTGGCGGTGATGTTCATGCCCCGCATGGGCCGCCAGACGCCCTCGGTGCGGGCGATGCGCCACAGGGCCTCCAGCACGTTCCGGTAGCGGGCGGCGGGCTCCGGCCGCAGGCTCTGCATCCGCGTCTGGAACACAAGGCCCGGGCGGGCGGCCCGTTACCCCCGCGGGCCCGGCGGGGCACGGCCGGGGCATTCCCCGCCTCCCTCCCCGGTAGGCCCCGGTTTGCCGCCCCCCTCCCCGCCGCGCCCCCGCCCCGCCGCCGGTGCCGGCACCTTGACGCAGTCGACGGGGTACATCACGCAGTGCTCCATGACGCCCGCCACGGCACCCGCCAGCATGTGCGTGGAGACGGCGGCACCCTGCGGCAGCGCCTCGTAGTCGGGGGCGGGCGGGGAGCGCGGTTCGGGGCCCCGCGCCGCCTCGGGCCCTCCCGGGCCAGCACCGGGACCCGGCCCCGCCTCCGCGCCTCCCCGCCGCGCCCGGCCCGCGCCGCCGCCGCCGCCCATCAGCAGCAGCAGGACGCGGCCCGACTCCGCGCCGCCCCGCGCGCCGGGGCCGCGCCCGCCCCCGCGCCCGCCCCCAGCTCCATGGCGCCGCCGCCACCGCCGCCGCCCCGGCCCCGCGCCGCGCCGTCCCGCCCCCCGGCTCCCGCTCCGCCCCGCCCCGCCGCGCCCATTGGCCGCCGCTGCCCGTCGCCCGCCCCCGCCGCGCGCCCACTGGCTCGGCCCGCCTCCCACCCCCCCCCGCGCGCCGCTCTCATTGGCCGCCGCCGCCGCGACTCGGACGCCGCCACTGGCCGGCCGCTCCCTCCGGCGCGCTCGGGCGCGCTGCCCGTTGGCCGCCTGGACTCCCCGCCCCGCCGTCCCGTGCAGCCCATTGGGTGCCTCAACTTCGTGCCCCGCCCCACCGCGCAGCCCATTGGGCGGCGAGCCCGCGACCTTTGGCCCTCCCGCTGTTCCTCTCCGCGGGGCCCGAGAGCCATCATTGGCCGCCTCGCCCGCCACTCCGGTTCTCGGCGCGTGTTGTTTATTTGGGCGCCTCGGATTGGCTGGCCGCTGGCGGCGACAGGCCCGCGGCGGGCGGGCCCGCTCCCCAAGCCCGCGCTGCGATAGGGCTCGCGGGAGGAAGTCTCCGGGTGACGTCGCCCGGCGAAGGTCGGACGCAGGAGCAAGGGCGAAGCCAGACGCAGCCCTCGGACGCCCCGCCCCGATCCGATTGGTCGCCGGGCCGTGTGGGCGTGGCTCTGCCGGGGGGCGGCGGGGCCGATTGGGCTCCGCGGCCGCGGGGGGCGGAGCGCCGCCCGGCGGGGCTCGGCTGCGGGGGCCCCTATTGGCCGCGCCGGGGGCGCCTGGTGACGTGGCCGCCGGTGCCGGCGGCGGGTGCCGGCAGCGGGGCGATGCGCGGGCGGGCGGCGGCGGGCGCACATGGCCAGGTGAGCGGGGCCGGGCCGGGGGGTAGGGGCCGGCCCGGGCCCGGTGCTGAGCTGTGGCCTCTGCCCGCAGGTTCGGCGTTTCCTGCCCGTCGTGGCGCTCGGCGGGACCGTGCCCGTGCCTGGGGCCGCGGCAGCGCCCGGCGGCGCTGGGGCTGGCCCTCGCCGTGGGGCTGCTGCTGCTGCTGGCGGCCGCCGCCCCCCGCCGCTGGGCCGCGCCGCCCCGCGCCGCCCGGCGCGACGAGAGGTGAGCGGGGACGGGGGCTGCCGGGGGACCGGGGCTCACCGTTGCCCGCCGGTGCTGAGGCGCCCTCTCCCCCCCCACCCCCCCCCGGCCCCAGGTACCTGGCGCGGGTGGAGGAGCTGACGGCCACCGACACCGAGGACTCGGCCCTCAATTACGGGGTGGTCGTTGACTGCGGGAGCAGCGGGTCCCGGGTCTTCGTCTACTTCTGGCCCCCGCACAACGGGAACCCCCACGACCTGCTGGACATCAAGCAGATGAGGGACCGGAGCAGCCGCCCCGTCGTCAAGAAAATTAAACCGGGTCGGTGCCACCCCTCTCCGCTCCCGGCCCGGAGGCCCCCGCACACGGGACGGGTACGGCTGCTGCCCGCGGCGGGGCTGGCTGATTCACAGCCTCCCTGCCCCGTGCAGGCATCTCCGTGGCGGCGGCAGCCCCAGAGCAAGCTACGCCCTACCTGCGCCCTCTGCTTCAGTTCGCGGCAGCCCACGTCCCCGCTCAGAAGCACAAGGAAACTCCGCTTTACATCCTGTGCACGGCAGGCATGCGGCTGCTGCCCGAGAGGTGAGTTCGTCAGCCCTTGTTGAGGGGAGCCAGGGACCCGCTGGGATCCCTCAGCTGCGAGAAGGGGGAAGACGGTGACCTCGTCTTGAGCCTGATGGGAGAATTAGGAATCCTGGGGGGGATTTGAGAAAGGAAAGGGCGCGTTGCTGGGAGTGAGCGGTGAGGGCTGCAGAAGGAGGGTTTGAGCACGCTGGGAGGGAGGTGAGAGGAGACACTTTTTACTGAAGTCTCAAACAAATAGATCTAGTTTCTCATCTCCAAAGTGTGCTGGGTGCAGCAGCAGGGCTCGTGGGGCTGGACGTGGGGTGTATTGCAGCGGGATTCCTGCCGTCTCTTGCGCTCCCGCAAAGGAGCATCGCTGGTGAAGGTCCTTTAGTATCTGTCCCTCTCCTGTGCCCTTGCAGGCAGCAAGCTGCAATCCTGGAGGACTTGGTGAGAAACGTGCCCCTGGAGTTTGATTTCCTCTTCTCCAAATCACATGCAGAAGTGATTTCAGGGAAACAGGAAGGTAGGAGCTGTCGCAAAGCACTGCTTGGTTCCCTTTAGCATATTGCCATAACGACCGTTTCTGTCTCATACAGGTGTCTATGCTTGGATTGGCATCAACTTTGTCCTGGGCCGGTTTGATCACGAGGACGGTGAGTCTGACTGCTTGCAGAGCGGCTGGGAGGGTCTGAGCAGAGCCCTGATGGAGCTCGCTCTGGCGCTGGAGCTAAGAGCAGACTCTGGAGCAGGCAGCGTCTGCCCTTCTGGCCAGGCAATGCCTGACCCCAGCCATGCATGCAAAACCCTTCTGGACCTGGGGCCCAGAGGGGCACCTGCCCCAGTTGTAGGAATGAGTCCCTGCATGCGGGAGGGGGACACCTGCAGCATTTTGGGAGAAGAATCAGGGAGAGAGGGGCTGTAGTGGTGTTCCTGTAGTGGCTTCCAGCGGTGGATGTTTTGGGGGAACCTACAAAGCCAGGGGTGGCCAGCCCTGAGTGCCAGGACCTGCTGCCCCACAGGTGATCCCCAGGGGCTGCTTGCAGGGGTGGAGGAGCCCCATGAGGCTGCTTGGGGGGTAATAGTGGAAGGGAAGAGATGCCGCCCCAGGCCATGCCCCTTGCTGATGTGCCGCTGTGGTTCCAGAGGAGGATGCGGTGGTCACCGTAGCGCTGGGGGACCAGGGAGAGTCCCTGGTTCGGAAACGAACAGTTGGGATCCTAGACATGGGGGGCGCCTCCCTGCAGATCGCCTACGAAGTGCCCGACTCCGGAGCCTTCTCCTCCCCACAGCAGGTGCGTATCTGGCCAGCCACCCCTGAGAGAAGCCCCTGCCTTCCCTGGGTCGCTGCTGATCACAGACCATTCTGTGCCCCTAGGAGGAGGCTGCCAAGAGCCTGCTGGCAGAGTTCAACCTGGGCTGCGATGTGCAGCACACTGGCCACGTGTACCGTGTCTATGTCAACACCTTCCTGGGCTTCGGGGGCAATTTTGCCCGGCAGCGCTATGAGGAGCTTGTGCTGAACCAGACCTCTGTGCACAACCGGTATTGCTGCCTTGCCCAGCGGTGCCGCTGCTGGGGCATTGCGAAATGGGGTGCTGGTTCCTTCATGCCACCTTCTCCCCATTGGATCTGCCCCAAGAGCTGCCTGTGGCGATAACAGCTCCCACAGCCACGCTGGCAGCAGATGCCTGGGCTGGCACAGGGCACACGGGTGCTGACCTTCTCTGAGCCCGGCAGGTGTTATCAGTGCTGCAGCTCCCTGCCTTCCTCCTCCTCTCCTCGTGGTAGGATGTGAGGAGGCCCCTCTGGTGGCTTTCAGCTTTTCCTGCTCTGACTTTCCCTCCTTCTCCAGCACTGATTCACTCAGCACATCCTTCCATCGCATCCCCACCTCGAGCTCTCTGTCTCCTGTCTCCCCTTTCCAGAGCGCTACATGAAGCTGTCGCCAGAGGCGGAGAGGCTTGGTGCCCAGGTACTCCTGTGCCGGGAGCAAACCTTGCCTCTAGATCCCCGGGGGTTGCGCAGGGGTGCAGATCCCCGTGAGCTGGGTGGGGTGGCCGTGGCTTGTTGCACCCTGCAGGTGCTCGGGGCAGGTGGCTGCAGGTCAGCGTGACAGATCTGGCGAGTTTGGCTTCGGCAGGAGGTGGCAGGGCGGGTCCCAGCACTGTAGGGTACAAAGGGGACACAGCCTGGTCTGGTGCAGGGGGTATCTGGATGCGGGGCAGCGCTAGACTACGCTTTTGGGGGTGGTACAAGACCCCCCATACAATTGCCTTTCCTTCCTGGCCTGTTTTCCAGCCTGCATGGCCAGCAGATAGGGCTGAGCCCCGAGACGCCCTTCCTGGACCCCTGCCTGCCCGTGGGGCTGGAGGACACGGTGGCCAGGGGCGGCCAGACCTTGTACGTGCGGGGGCGAGGGGACTGGCCGGCCTGCTCGGAGCTGCTGCAGCCCCTCCTGGCCGGGCCCAACAGCAGCCAGACCTCCCTGGTAGAGGCCTACAAAGCACCCATCGACTTTGGCAACAGCGAGTTTTACGGCTTCTCTGAGTTTTTCTACTGCACTGAGGATGTGCTGCGCCTGGGGGGCCGCTACAGTGCCCCCACCTTCACCTCCGCTGCCCAGGTGGGTGCTGCCCCAGCCCGGGGGCCAGGGAGCTGCTGTTCCTGGGGCTGGGAGGGAGCAGAGGCCATTTCTCTGCTCTGAACCCCGACTTCTGTGTTCCCCAGGAGTATTGCAGCCAGCGATGGGAGGTGCTGACCCAGCGCTTCCGTGGTGGCCTCTACTCGGCACACGCCGACCAGCACCGGCTGAAGTAAGCGGCTTTGCTGGGAGGGAACTATGGCTGGACCTCCTGGGGGGGGGGGACTTGCTGGGGGGGGGGGGGGTGGGGAGTGCCAGGGTGAGGGGTTGGGCTGATGCTCTCGTGTGCTGTGTCTGCAGGTATCAGTGCTTCAAATCGGCCTGGATGTACCAAGTCCTTCACCAGGGCTTCCGCTTCCCCCTGGACTACCCCAGCCTGCGCACGGCCCAGCTGGTGTACGACCGGGAGGTGCAGTGGACGCTGGGAGCCATCCTCTACAAGACACGGTTTCTGCCACTCAGGTACTATTGGCTCGCTGATGGCATCACTCGGGGAAAGGTGGTTGGGGAGGAGCAGGAGTTACCGCACTGGGCGAGAGCTGTGCTGCCCCGGCAAGGGGAGCGGCAGCGCAGGACCCTGGTGGTACCCCATGGCATCTCACAGCCAGTCCTGACTCCCCTCCACAGGGATCTCCGGCAGGAGAGCATCCGGCAAGCACACGTCTCCTGGGTGCGCCTCTCTTTTGTCTACAATCACTATCTCTTCTTTGCCTGCATCCTGGTTGTAGCGCTGGCCATAGTCCTCTACCTCCTGCGGCTGCGCCGCATCCACCGCCGGCAGCTGCGCTCAGCCCAGCTCACGCTGCTCTGGCTGGACAAGGTGGTGGTGCCGCCGGGCCAAGGAAACGGGCCGTGACACCGGTGGTACCCACTGTCCAGTTGCACCAGCAGAACCAGGACTGGCTGTCAGCCTGGGCTCCGAGGGCTTGGACTCCTTCTTAAAGACCATCTCAACTCTGCACTCCATCATCTCCACATCAGAACCAGAGTCTGTGGGCTGAGGCAGCTACGGACACCAGAGCTTTCCTCTCCGCCTCGCCCCAGTCCTAATCTTTGCATTCCTTGGCTGCCAGCCTTTGCCTCGCTATGTGGCGTAGAGCAAAGTCCTCTGCTGCCAGTAGGCTCAAGGCTGCAGCGCTGGCAGGTCCCCTCAGATAAGCAGGACACTATCACCGAGGTGGCCAGCCCAGGGCTGGGGCCTGAAGCACATGACTCAGCCACCGGTTTGCAGAGCAAGCTGGTGAGGTGCTGCAGCTCGTCACCCGAGGTGGCCTTTCTGCACTCCCTTACAAGCCCACAGGCTAGAGACCAGCAGTCACCAGCGAAGTTACTGTGGGAACCAGGTGAGCCATGAGTTCTCTGAGCTGCTCTGCCCATGTTCTGAATGCTCGGAACATTCCTTAAGAGGTGCCCTGTTCTGTGCCATGTCTTACCCTCCCAGGACAATCCTCCCGCAGCCCTAGCCAACGCCCCAGGCTCAGCACTGAGGGCTCAGGGAGTGGTTCCTAAGGCACCACCAAAGCGGGCTGCGTTTCCTTTCATCCTGGGCACATCTGCCCCGTGGTGTCCCACACGTTAATTGGGCACTAGCACCAGGACCAGTGGTTCTCTCCCCCATGAGCGCAGGCTGGGCCGGCCCATGGGGGAACCCCCTCACTCCAGCCCAGCTCACTGCCCCAGGGCGGGTCGGAGCTGCGGCTGTGTGCACAGGCACAAGCCTTCCTCCCCTGGGGCTGGAGCCCCCCAATGACCCAATGAAGTTCGTCTCTTTTTACTTGAACTCATCTGTTCCCATTCCTGTAGCAATAAACAAACTCCTTGAGCCATCCAGCACTGGTCTTGTTTTCCAGCGACCACCTCCCCAGCCCCTACAGCTCTGGGCTGGCAGCATGACTGGGGGCCAGCGCACGTCTGCACAGCATTGCTTTGTGCCGCCATGGTGGCACAATGGAATCGCTTCTTGCCAGATGTTCTCTGCTATTCCAGCAGAAGGACAGCTGAGCTCAACTCCCAAGCTGGTAGCGGCAAGGGAAGCTCTGATCCAAACTGAACTGTTGTCATCCTTGGAGAGAGCATCCTTTGCTGCCCCCCTCTCCCCTCCTAAGACAAGGAAGTTGAGTCTGCCCACTCAGAGACCCTGGAAGATGCTGCTCCATGCTTTTTACCTTATTCCCCAGCCTGGGAAAGAGGCCACTGAGCTTGTCCAGCTGCTGCACAGCCAGGGGGATGGCTGCAGCACAGCTGCCTACCACCAGGGAGGCTGGGCAGGTACCCAGTGTCCCTCTAGCACATGCTGTTGCCTACCTGTGACCCTGGTCCCACAGGACGAGTGCACAGGTGGCATCAAGGATAAAGTTTTCCATGCACCAGTGTGCTGCCAACCTCCTGCTGAACAGCTGGGGATCCCAGCCTTGTTCTCGTGGTGCAAGAGCAGGCTTAGGGGGAAGGGAAGAAGTCTGAATAAAGCCAAGACTGTTCCTCAGCCTCAAAGCAGCAAGTGACTCGGCCTCTGGCATCACTTACTAGAAAAAGGATTTATTTCCACAACACAAATTTAACAAAACACAGACAAGTAAATAAATACAGACAAATTATCTGATAAATAAGGGGAAACCTAAAACACAATGCTGTTCTCAGTTCTTCTCAGAACCTGGACACAGGTTGGGGGGCTGGTGGTTCCTAGACACTACTGCAGCACCCTCACTGCTGAGGTGGGAGGAGACACAGCACCACTTTATCCCCCTCCAGCAGGTTGCCAAGCAGCAGAATCCCCTGCCCTGCACCCCAGCAAGGGGGGTGCGCATTCCTCCAGGGTCAGCTCTCCCTTCTCACACCCCCAGCCAGAATCTGTCTTACCCAGGACCACCCTCACCGCAGGGGACTGACCATACAAGAGGATGCAATGGGCTCCTGCCTTCTCATGCAGAGGGGCAGCCGGTGCCTGAAATGACCAGGAATACGGTAACTAGTTGGGCAGCTTGGGCTACAAGCAGGGTTTTCACTCGGGGAGGCTAGGGCTGAGTGCACTGGAGGGAGCAGGGCTGGCACTACACACAGATCTCTCCCAGGACAGTGCTCAGTGTCAGTGACTGCAGCACGTGGCCAGCTGAGGGGATCTCTCCCTGGTAGCGTGGCTGCTCCCAGGGCCAAGATTACCAGGCCCTTGTCCCGGGCAGGGGTGCTGCCTGCCATGCTCAGGGGCCCAGCCATCATTGGTCCAGGTTGCAGTGCTCAGGGCGCGCTGGGGCAGCGGGTCCAGCCTCTGTCCCAGCACCTCTAGGGGCTGTCTGGTACAGGAGGGTAGAGGCTGGAACAGCAGCAAGAGCTGGGGGAGGGAGAAAGGAGAAGTTAGCACCAAACTGCACCCACAAGGGAGCCCCTACAAACCTAGAGAACCACAGGCTCAGAGGGAAGCGCTCGGTTTGCTCAGGCCCAGCACAGAACCAGCAGCCCCACACTGACACCAGCTCACCATAGCCACAATGCACAGAAGCCAAAGCATCACCCACCCAGCAAGGACCAGGCTGCAGCTCCCTCCCCAGCCAGACACAGGCAGGCAAGCGGGGACATCTCTGCCACCCCAGCCCTTTGTCCACTCACAGTGATGATTTTGGGGGGTGATCTCTGTTCAGGTGCTGGCTCCCAGGGACTGGTCACTCCCAGAGAAAGCGCACGTACCAGATGGTCTCGTTCTTCAGCTGTGGCCCAAACAGGGGATTGGCCTGGGCCAGGATGGCAATGAGCCAGCTGCAAAGGGACCCAACCTGCCGTCAGCCCCAGTAGCACGAGGGCAGGGACCAGGATCCCAGGATGCTGCTGCCTCAAGGGGCTGGCAGAGGGACTGCTGCTCCGGGGGGTGAAGTGCCCGGGAGGGAGGCAGGCCGCAGCCCGGGGGCTGTCCCGTTCATCCACGGGCAGGAGGGCTGGGCAGCAGCCACTGGGCCCTGTGAAAGCACACGGAGGATGGGCGCGGGGGGGTGTGGGGTGGGGGCCGGTATCGGGGCCCGGTTCGCGGTACTCACAAGAGATAGCAGCACACGGCGGTGGTGACCAGCATCGTGATGATCACCCTGCGGAGACACTGGCGTTAAGACAGTGAGGCCCGGTCCCGGACTCCCCGCCCCCGGTATCCCTCCGAGGCCCTCACTCACCCGCGGTTGGGCCCCTTGGGCACGAACCAGGGGGCGGCGATGCCCACGAGGCCCCAGAAGGCGGAGAAGAGGACGAGCGGCAGCGCGAAGCTGTGCGCCGTCATGGCCGCTGCGCACCGACAGACCGATCGCCGCCGCCGCCGCACCGGATGCCGCTCTGCCCACTGCCGCGCGCGGCGGCCAATCCCCGGGCGGAGCGCGGCGCGCTGGCACCACCGCCGCCTGCCATTGGCGGAGACGCGAGGCCGGGCGTACGCCGGGCTGACGCCAGGGGGCGCCAAAAGGAGCCCGCCCGCCTTCCCCTCCCTGCCGCGGCGGCGCGGCTCGGCCCCCCCCGACCGCCCGCTGCAGCCGCCCCCGCCGGGGCTCCCCGCATCCCTCCTCACCTCGCTCCGGAAAGGAGGCACCCAGCCAGACACGAGCCGCTCCATAAAAACTCCTTTATGTTACAAAGTTCGCATTCACACCCGCCGCCTCCTCCCTGCGCACAGCCCAGCTGGGCGCACATCTCCCCATGCACCCGGGGTGCGTGGGGGGTCTCTGCGGCCTCTGTGCCCAGCGGTGCGGCTCCCCCGGGAGGGCTTCTCCCTCCAGTGGGTTACTTGGGGACCCGCCGAAGCTCGCTCATGAGCCAGAGTGCCACGCTGAGCAGCGCCAGGGAGCCCGACTGGTGCGTGGCGGCCAGAGGCGTGGGGACATACAGCAGCAGTGTGCTGATGCCCAGGCCCACCTGCCGAGAAAGGAGAAGGGGTTTGAGCAGCTGCGGATGCAGCGTTGATACACATCCTCAGCACAGAGTATGATGGGGAAAGGCCCACAGCCACAGCCAGCCTTCCCACCCTCAAATTCAGACTGTGCATGCAGTATGGCAAGGCCCTGGGTCTAGGCAGCTCCACCTCTCCGCTCCAGGCGCTCGGGGCCAGCACAGATCCAAGCTGGCAACAGCTCTGTCTTGTCAATGTGCTACAAAAGACTAGAGGGAGAAAAAATAAAAGGGGGGGAGACAGTACCTGCATGCAAGCCACAGCCAATAAGGAAGTCACTGCCATCCTGGTCCTGCGAGGGAGTGGTATCCTCCGGGAGAAGAGGTACAGTGCTGTGACAGCTGTGACTGAGGCGATTCCCTACAGAGGGAAGGGAAACAACCACCCTTCAAGAAAAGTTCAAAGGAAACGGCTGCAGTGGCCTTTGGCTGCACCTTCCATGCAGTAAAAGAAATTCTGTGAGCAATATTGAACTGTAGAAACGTGTTAATGGCCACGACCAGATCCCAGAGCTCCCATGCTCACCAGGTTAACAACTCTGAAATTTAACTAAAGTTAGAGAGTTCCATTTTTCTCCCAATTAATGCCTTAACTTTCCGATAGCTTTGCCTCGTCTCTTCACATCATTAGGGATTATTCCTGCCCCCTCCCCATCTGTCACCTTGACAACTAAAGGTGGAAGATGCCACCTGGAAAATTGATCTCATTTTCGCCGCCCAGCTGTAGTTCACCAGCATGACCTTGCTGTGCAGGTCACCCCAGCCGATTCCTCTTCTAAGTCACTTAATCTTTCTTTTTAGTCTCAGTGATGGCTTAGTCCACCGCAGCACCGGCAGTGGTATTTAATACCTGGATTGCTCTAACTGGCTGAGACACTTTCACAGGGTGCTACTGGTGTAAAGCAAGTTCAGCAATGCTGGAGGAAACACTCAATACCGGGATTTCCAAGTTTTACTTCACAGAACTTTCCCAGACATTTCAGTGGCGAGGGCTGCCCTGGTCTGTAGCTCATGTTACAGAAAAGGAGACACAAAGAAACCAAGTCTGTAACTTGCGCAGGAGGAAGACATCCTTAAGGATGGAGACCACACTGAAAATAAATAGGAGTGCTAAACTTCCTTTTTCTGCAGAAGCAAATTGGTAACACGCTCTCAGGACCTTCGGACACCCTGGATATCACTCAAGCTGACAGAACCGCAGCCCAGAGGACAGCTTGGCCGCAGGAGGCAACCGAGAAGCAGCACAGACATAGCAGGAAGACGGCACTTACCAAGATCCTGTGATCAAACTGTACAGTTGTAGGATTCTCAAAGATATTTCTCAGCATGGGGGAGAAGGCAAGGAGATCATCTGGGATCCAGCGCTCCCCCATTTTGGGGAAGGAATTGTACACAAGGCCAGCATCCAGCCCTGCCACAAAGGCACCTGCAATTCCAGAGCAGACAGTGAGACTACCAGAGTAGGCACAGGTGGCGCTTCAGGTTGCACAGCTCTGGCTCAAGAGCTCAGCTTGATCCTGAATTTCCTCCAGAAACATATACAGAGATCACGCAGCCATAGGCAGGCCGGAAGGCGCACCTCCGCCTGCTCAGGAAAGACAAGCAAGGGAAGTTCTCAGCTGTCAGTTCCCTGACAGCAGTAAAGTTTTCCCAGAGAACATGATGGGGTTGCTCACAGTTCCCGCCAGACCAGAAGAAAAACATGGCAGAGAGGAATGAGCTGCAGATGGGACAGCAGTAAGAAACACTCTTACCTGAAAGAGCAGTAAGAAAAATGAGAGCTGTAGTGCCATGCGCAAATTGTCTCAAGCGAAGGAGCTGATGGGTCTCAGGTAACTGTAAAATACCAAAAAGAAAAAAAAAATCAAGACAAAGCATTTCTAGTGCTGTTTGCAGCAGGTAAGAAAAACCTTCACTGCATATACGGGCCATGGGGTTGGCCTGTGTTTTACAGGAGGAATCTAGAGATCACCACACAGCACAGTCACACTTCAGTGGTTCCTCAAAACCACAACTGATTGAGTCCAATCCTGTGAAGAAACCAAAGCAGCCACTGGACAGTTATTGGCACAAATCATTTAGCCCAGCCAGGCACACCCCTGCCTGAGTTTGCACGAACTCTGAGGCTAATCACTTTGAGCGGAACAGCATGAGTCAAAGGAAGCGTCCCATAACGAGAAGTTTACAGAAAGGGTATTTTGTAACGCAGCATTAGATCAGAGTCAGGAACAGAGACTAAAACGGAAGAACCATCACCCTTCACGCCCTTTCCTCACCCTTCACATTACACCCCCAACCCTCTGAACTGTCACTATCCTGCGCTTTTGACTCCTGACACACCACTCTGTACCTTGTGTCGCGGAAGCAGCAAAGACAGCCCCGTCCACAGGCTAGCAGAGTACAGAACCAGCGCGGAGCCGAGATGTGCTGCGAGACGGTACTGACTGACCCGGGGAATGTCATAAGAGTCTGGCTTCTCTTCCAGTCCGCTCTTCACCATGTACCATCCCAGCAGTCCCTGGCAAAAAAAGCAGTGTCAGAGCCAGCTCCCCTATGCTGCTATACTGCCCTTCATCAGAAAGAGGGGTCAGCGAATAACCCTTCGTGTCTGTCTCAGCGCAGACAGGGCAGCAGCGACTGCTAAGACCAGATAAACATTAGGGGCAAAGCAACTTGTTTCCTCCACCTTCAACCAGCTACCAGCATGGACACCCCCCCGGGCTTTCACAAATCCCACTGTCTCAACTACGCTCGATCAGAAGATATTCACAGGAGGTGCTGCTGCTAATCCCTGCAGCTACACAGCTCGCTCACCTGGAAGCACACCAGCCCGCAGAGCGCAAGAACACAGCCCTTCATGGGGCGGCTGAGCCAGCCCTTTCGCCAGAAGTAAGCGGCAGGCAGAATGTAGGCCAAACCCACAACGCGGCCCCACATGCGGTGCGAATACTCCATGTACCAAATGAACTTGAACTCTGTCAGCGTCATGTCATGATTCAGGCTGTTAAAGACAATAAAACAAAGAACCGTTTCATACGATGTAGCAGTCCTATGCCGTACGTCCAACAACAAGGGATCACCTTCCTCACAGAAAGGAAGTGATGGCAAAGGAGCCACCATCAGACAGGCTTCGTGTGCCTTGCTAGTGATGTTACAAAATATCTCCATTCTCACAAAAGTTCCTGGGGCAGGTCAGTCCACCCTCCTTCCACTTTTGCGCACTCACATTTTAAACTCCGGGAACTGCTGGTACTTTCGGAACTCGGCTTCCCACTCCTGCTGCGTCCTCGGGGGTTTCATCTCTTTCACCAGGTGCCAGTCAACCATAGAAAGGCCCGATTCTGTCAGCCTGGGAGCAGACAGAGACACAAGCAGGCACAATTCACTCCCTGACGGTATGCAAGTCTACCGAACTGAAGCAAGAGCTGTTGGCTGCGCCAGACAACCCTTAAACTCACAGTTAGAAACAGGATGGAGATCAGGAGTCTGTGAGTGATCAACAGACCTAAAATTACCAAAAACGTGTGAGAGAAAGTTATCCCCAGCTGGCACCAACGCACCGCAGTGTCTCTCTGGTACTCCCAGACCTACCCCACGATGTCCCCTTGCAACCATGAAGGAGGAAAGACACGAGCGGAGCTCTCAGAGGTGCCCTCGGGGCGGGTCCCGGGCATGGGAGGCAGCTGCGGGCCGCAGGGACAGCCTAAGCGGGTCACCGGCAGCGGGGTCGGCTGCCTCCACACGGCCTCAACTCTGAACCCCTCCAACGGCCCCGGCGCGGACACGGCCGCGGGGCGCGAACCGGTGCCGGCGGGACGGGGGTGCCGCGCTCACCTGGTGACACCGCCCAGCACCACGGCACCGGCCACGGCGCCGCTGCAGGCCAGGAGCCACCGCCCCACGGCGGGCGGGGTGGCGGGCGGAGGCGCAGCGGGCTGGGACGCCTGTTGCAGCAGCCGCCGCTGAAGGCACCGCTGCGGAGGGAGCGGGGCGGGGGCCAGGCCGGGGACCAGGCCCGGTGCCGGCCGCCCCCGTCCCCCAGCAGCGCCGCCGCCCCGCGCGGGCAGCAGGAGCCGGACGCTACCGCGCGCCGCACGCAGCATCCCGAGTGACCCCGGAAGTGGCGCACGCCGCCGGAAGCAGGGCGAGCACTTCCGGACACACCTGGGCGTCACCATGACAATCCCCGGCACGTGACCGAGAGCCAGCAGCGACCCCCGCGCGCCGCCAGCGCAGGTGAGGGCGCGTGCGAGGCGGGGGCGGGGCCCGGGCGGTGGCGGGGCGGGGCCGCGACGCCGGGGGGCGGGGCTTCCGCCGCAGCGCGCGAGCGAGGCGCGCCGGCTCTCGCCCCCCCCTCCACCCTCCCGCGCCCGCCCTCGCGCCCGCGGGCGGCGCGGGCCCGGGCCGCGAGGGGGCGAGGCCGGAAGCGGGAGCGAGGGGGCGGGGCCTGCGGCGGAAGTGGGGCGGGGGCGGGGCCGCGGCCGGCGGCGGCGCGGAGCCGGGCGTTCGCCATGGGGCGGGTCGGGCTGACGGCGCTGCTCTCCCCCAGGTATGGACGATGGCTTCCTCATGGAGGTGTGCGTGGACTCGGTGGAGTCCGCCGTCAACGCGGAGCGCGGAGGTAAGGCCCAGGGGCCTCGGGGGAGGGGGCGGCGGTGGGGCGGGCCCCGGCGGGGCCGGTTCTGACGTGCCTCTCCCCAGGTGCCGGCCGGATCGAGCTGTGCGCGGGCCTCGTGGAAGGAGGGACCACCCCGAGCATGGGTGAGCCTCGCCCGCCCCCGCCCCGCGGCGGCCCGGGTCCTCCCCCTCCCCCTGGGCCGGGTCCCCCTCCCCGGCGGGCCGGCGTGCCCAGCGCCCCCTCCTCAGCGCCTTCCTGCCCTTTCCCCTCCTCCTGTGTCCCTCTTCCGCCTGCGTGCCTCCCCCCCCCGTCCCGTGTACCCCCTCCCCACTTGCCTCCCCCCGCGGCTAGAGCTGCCGTAGCTGGGTGCTGAGCTGCCTCGCTCCCTTCCCCCGCAGGGCTCCTGCAGGTGGTGAAGCAGTGCGTGAGAGTCCCCGTGTTCGTGATGATCCGACCTCGCGGCGGAGATTTTCTCTACTCGGACCGTGAGGTGGAAGTGATGAAAGCCGATATCCGCCTTGCCAAGCTGCATGGGGCCGACGGGCTGGTGTTCGGGGCCCTCACTGAGGACGGGCGCATCGATACAGAGCTCTGCACGGCGTTGCTGGGTAAGAGTGTCTCCCGTCAGAAATGCTGTGCTGAGCTCTGTGCGATGTCTGTGCTGTGACTGGGGCTGGGAGTTCAGTGCGGCTCTGTCCGATGCTGTAGAAGGAACTGCAGGGTACTTTGGTCTGCAGGTCTTGATTGTGGCCTTGCCATCTTTCTCCAGCTGTGACACGTTAAAGAGGTAAGAAGTTTTGCAGGCCAAGGGCCACTGCCCCAGGCAACTCACACAGAGTTTGAGGCCACCTGAGACACAATAGCAGGGTCTGAGAAGGACAGAGGCATAGGTGAGCTCCTTTGGGGGCACCAGGGTATTAAACTGTTGGATTCTCTCATTTCTCCATTTTCTTTGCCCTTTGTTCTTTTCCTTATGTCCCTGCTACAGGTGTCTAGGATATGTCTCTCCTGGACTTTGGCCTTGTGGGTAGCTGGCAACTGATCTTTATTTTTTCCTGTAACTCATCCAATGACAAAAGATAATAAGAGCGAGGTGGAAACATATAAAAGGCTACTGGAGCTGCAGTGGTCAATTGTTAGTCCAAACCCCCAACATGTAGAAAGAGAATTTGCTTCCACATCTTTTCTGTGAGCTACAGCTAAAGCTAAAGAGGGCTGAGCCTTTTTCTGGTGATGTGGTGCTGAGGTTTTCGTGTGAAGGTGAATGTGCTTGTAGAGAGTGCAGCTAAAGAAAGAGGTCTTGCCAGGATTTGCCTCCACTAGAGCAATGAGGTGCTCTGCTGGAACCAGTGGTTCCAGGGCAGGAGGCAGTGGGATTTCTTTTCATAGAAATAAATAAGCTTTGCCCAGTAAATAGAGCACCACTGGTGAAGTTTGCTGTGGTCTGAGAGCAGAAATTGTAGGTAGTGAAAGAAATCACAAAAATCATCTTTCCTGCTTTCAGAAAGTGCTGGTCCTGTCCCTTTCCCAGGTAGATGAGGCAACTTCCCTGCTTCCTTCCTGCAGAGAAAGACATCTGTCGTGGGAATGAGGGTTCTGCATGATCCAGATGAGATGGGGGATTTTGGTATTACTCATAAAAACAAAGGTTTGTTGCTTCCTCAAAGGGCAGAAGAACTCTTCCCCACCAAAGAGCCTGGCCAAAGAGCAGCAGCTGCGTTGTTCCCAGCAAGTACTGGGACCCTTCTGAGCTCGCCAGGAATGGCCCGAGAAGTCTTTGCCCTCTTGCATCTCATGTGCTTTTCTGGTTCTAGCACAAGGAACTCTCTGTGCCAGCCCTGACTGACCATATGTCTTCTTATTGCAGCAGTGTGCCGTCCCCTGCCAGTCACGTTTCACCGAGGTGAGTCGCCTGGGACAGCGGCCCTGGCAGGGACCAGCCTCTGCCCTGCTGCCAGAGGAAGGTGGGGCTGGGAGGGAGCAGAGCTTAATGTGCTTTGGTCATTCTTTGGAGAGGGGAAGGCTCTGCATGCTGTGCAAGAGCAGGCTGTGGCTGTGCTGTTCCCCCAGGAAGGGAAAAGCCCAAGGGGTCCAGGCGTGGGGGCTGTGTCACTGCCCTGTGTGGGGAGGAGGTGTCTGAGGAGCTGAGCACGGTGGCCCTGCCACTGCTGCGAGGGGGACATTATGGTCAGGAGCTGTGGCTCCCCACAGGGGTGACCAGCTGTGAGAAGGATCCTTCCTATCGTTGTCTCCTGAGCTGGCTGGGGGGCAGGGCTTGAGCACAATGAGCTGAGTGACTTCTGAGCTGTTCCATTGATCTCTCAGCCTTTGACATGGTGCACGACCCTCTGGTGGCATTGGAGACTCTGATTTCTCTGGGGTTTGAGCGGGTGTTGACGAGTGGCTGTGACAGCTCGGCGCTGGAAGGATTGTCCTTAATTAAGAGGCTTGCAGAACAGGTAAGTGTTCCCTGTGCTCCCCTGGGTTACCGTGGCTGCTTCCTGGGCATTGCCTGGAGGCAGCTCCTTTATGGTAGCCCTCATTCCTGGAAGGGAACTTCTGTCCAGGAGCGCTTGCCCTTCTTGTCTGGCTTGGCCTTAATCTGTTTTCCCAAGTCCACGTGGGCTGGACCCCGAGGTCTCCCACAGCAGAGGGTGGTTGGGTTGTTCTTGCTCGCAGCCTGGGAGGAGGGCGGTAAGACTTGGTTTCAACAGCTGATGTGATTAGCCCACATAAACAGCAAAGTGAGGTCCCTGCTGGGATCTCACAGTTCCTGTTAGGAAAATGCAAGAGATGTACCTGAGAGGTAGCCAAGTGGGATAGAGAGGTAGGAGGAAATGGTGACAAGTTGTCTTAGCTGTAACTGCAAAGTCTTCTCCACTTTTCCGCGTAAAACACGAATAGTACAAGAAAGATGGGTGAGAGTACGCGAATTGTAAGCCATGGTGACATCCATGAGCTTACTGAAGGTGCTGCATGTAAAGGTTCTCTGCTGCCCCACAAAGGCATGTGCAGATGTAGTGCTCAACAATATCACTAACATGTTATTCTTCTTTCAGGCGAAGGGCAGAATTGTGGTGGTGCCAGGTAATGTGTTTTTTTGTCATCTGAAACAGGTCCCGTAGTCCCTAGCCCCTGCTTCCTAGCCTCTCGCCCTGGGATGCGCTGTCTGATCTGGCGCTTTGAGCCAGGTCCCCAGGAGGAGGAGCTCCTGCCCTGGTGCGAGTAAAGGCCACGCAGCCAGCTGGGGATGGCAGAGCCCTGCAGCTGCTGCTCACTGGGGGATTTGGGGACAGCTCTAGGTCTGTGGCACAACGTGAGCCAAGGCTGCTTCTGTCTCTTTTCACGTGCCTGGGTCTCTGTTGTCCCAAGCGCTGTCTTTTCCCCTCTGTGCAGATGGTGCTTGTCCCTTAGGGAGTAGGTCTCGGGGTGATGTCAGGTCTGGGACAGTGCCATCTGCGCTGCATGTGACATCGGGGTTCTTCCCACCAGGGGGTGGCATCACAGAGCGCAACCTGCAGAGGATTCTGGAAGGCTCCACTGCTTCTGAGTTTCACTGCTCTGCTCGCTCAGCCCGGGACTCAGGAATGAAGTTCAGGTAACTGATTATTTGTTTTTATTTTTTATTTTTTAGCAAAACTGTACAAGGGAGAAGCTGGATTAATGTAAACATGAGTTTGTAGAACAAGCATAAATTTTATACAGCTTTCTGGCTGCTAATTGTGCTCTCATGGTTGGGATCATGATGCCTGGCTCTATATTCTGCAGTGTACAAATCAAGCAGTGCTTATCGTCTGGACACGAGCTCCATGCGTAACCGGATCCTTGGGGCATTTCTTCTGCTACTGCTGCCCTAGGGCTTGTGAGTGCACTTGTGTGGCACTTAGGAAGGCAGGTCTGGTGTAGTTGCCTTAGACCTTTAACACTGGAGTGTGTAGGTTTTGGGAGGCCAGTGGGATATGCCTCTGAGGAATGAGTGAGGAATGAGTGAGGAATGGCTTATGTTTGTCCACAGGTCTGCACTGGGTTTCTGTTGATGCTGTTGTTTCTTGCCTTTGGATTATTCTTCTTTCTGTACTGTCTCATGTTTGGTCTGGGTGGCACCAGCAGGTTCTCTGGGCACTGCTGAGGCTCGGGGAGAGAGTGGGTTTTACTTAGTGTGTCTTACTCATCTGTATCACCTGCATATAGTAACCGGTTGTTTTCCTGACAGAAATCCGAATGTTGCCATGGGAGCGTCCTTCTCTGCCCCCGAGTACTCCATAAAGGTGGCAGATGTGGCCAAAGTGAGGACCCTGAACGCGATTGCAAAGAACATTCTGTAGTGGAAGGCACTGTGCTGGGACAAGAGCGCTGACACTCCAGGGTCTTCCCTGCCACATGGACAGATGGGTACCGCTTCCGTCCTCCGGCTGCAGAGGATGTGAACTAGGTGACGAAGCCTGACATCTCTTCCCTTGGCTTCCCCTGAGTGACCAGTCCCTGGCCTGGAAACTTGTTGGCCATTTTAAATAAAAGGACTCATTCCCAGATGTTGCAGCAACAAGCTGGGAGAAAGGGAGCTGAGCAAGTAGGGGGATTGAATTGTGTAGCACTGCATGTGATTGTCAAATAAACACTGCAGCTGCCCACCCCTCTTGCTGTGCTTTTTAAAGTTTATTTTTATTTTACAGATAAGACTGTGATCTGTATTGCATAGCTCAGTTGAGTGTGCTTTGGTGTCAGTTCGAGATATATACTGCGAACAGAGAGGTCCAGATGGGCTCATCTGCGTGACACGAGGCAGTTTGCACAGGAGGCAGTAACGCTCCCCAAGAACAAATAGCAAGTAAGCATTGGGCTAAATACGACTCAAACCCTAGTGCCAGGAGAGGTGGGTCTGAGAGGCAAGAGCCAGACTTGTGCTGAATTAGGGCCCTGCTGCACCAGAGGAGAACACAGTCACATCCAGAGTGCCAGGGAGGGAAACATCATAGCCACAGCTGGAAAACAAGGCCTGCTGTGGTCAGCCAGTAGGATAGCTGGGGATTAGCAATGCAGCAGCTGCTAGGTAGAGAGAAGCACACTGATACGTAGAGGTGATGAACACATTCAGTTCTAATGGGAAGGAGCTTTTAACTAGCTGACTGATTAGGTGAGCTGGTTGTGAGGCAACTAGGTGAGCTGGCTGTGGGGCGTGAGTGCTTGAGGTGGGGTGGGCATGTGGTGAGGTTGCTTGAGGAGAACAAGGTGTTTTTTCTCAGGGACTTTCCAGGCCCTTTTCCTGACATGAAGCACAAACCATCTGCTTGTTCTTCAGACAGTGCTTGGGGCAATGTGCCTGTTGAGTTATTGCTGCCTAGTCAGAATTGACGCCTTAGACTCATTTCAGTTACCC
This sequence comes from Phoenicopterus ruber ruber, assembly GCA_009819775.1. NCBI lineage: Eukaryota > Metazoa > Chordata > Aves > Phoenicopteriformes > Phoenicopteridae > Phoenicopterus > Phoenicopterus ruber. The sequence goes on along the minus strand of CM020221.1, from coordinate 24,902,816 downwards.
TGCAAAATACCCAGCGAAAGATCTGAACTGTGTCAGAGTGGTCCATTGAAAGAGTAGAGACCCAGAGATAAAGCACCTTTATTCTTGCTGCCTGCTCTTCTCTAAAAGATCCACAAAGCTGAAGAGAATCCCCCTGACAGCAGAGACAGCGGACCTTAGTAGGAAGCAAAAAACAGGGTTCAGATTTGTCTGCCTATCTTGGCAATAGCATACAGCCTATGAGGATGGACAGGAAAATGTAATATTTGGCAAGGTGGCACCTTTTGTTACCTTAAACAGAATCAGATCATTGAAAACCTATAACCAAGACTACCTACCTATCTTCAGCTCAAAGGGTACATCCACCTCTTCACATGGATCCATCAGCGGTATCCGTATCTCCCAAAACACACCTCAGGAATGTACGTGGTGGTTCTCAGCGTAGGCGCTGGGAAGGGAGTGGCTGCTTAGTGCTGGTGTCAGAGCCTGCTTCAGCACTGACAGATGTGCAGGCAGTAGGAAGGATCCAAACTCAGAACAAGAAAGTATTTAATTTGTGGTTATAGTCAGTATAGTTCAGGACACCTGATTTAGGAGTTCATGGCTTATGTTGTGAGATTTCATGAGTCATGGTGATGATTAAGATACCAGTAGCTCAATTAACATGAATATTCTGCTGACACAGCCCCCCCAGCATGATAAACACAGAGCTTGGTTCTTTTCCTTTGTGTAAAGTTTAAAAAAAAAAAAAAGGAAAAAAAAAAAGACTTTAGAACTTGTGGGGTTACAGCATAACAAAGCAGGGAAACAAACCCTTCAGAAACAGAGATGAGCAGTGAGGGCTGGACTAATTTGTAGATTGCCTTGGAGAAGCCTCTGTTCTGGACCAGACCCTGGGTGAGACAGGCATGAAGCAATGCCTAATTTTGAAAACTTAGGTTATAAGATGGTGGACAACAGACGGGTAAAGGCAGGGGAGCACAGGGAAATGGTGTGGTATTGTTGGCCAAAGAGATCTTGCCACTTTGATTAGCTTGGTCCCAGTGAACAGTTTCTGGGTATTGTAGTGAAGGAAGCTTTATGGAGGGAGCTGAAGGACAGTGAGATGGCTTTGTGGGTTTTTAGGAGGAGCACATCCCAGGGATGAGGGTAGAGAAAGTGGGGTTGTGCTTGTTTTGAACATTAAAGATGTCTGGCATCCTGTGCTGAGCAAAGCACTTCAGCTCTGAATGAGAGACCAGAGGTGGGGTGAGGATGGGCTGTGACATGTACTGAAAACTGAGACAAGCGATGGGACAGAGCATTAAATAGGAAGGTGTCATGAGCAAGTGATCCCCTCGGCAGCAGCGCTCCAGGTGGGTACAAGCAAGGCCAGAGGACACCTGTGCCAGCGAGCAGAAAGAAGAATCATGGCACTCTGGATGGAGAAGGGCTGAGGGAGTGATTGCTCCGTTCACTTATTTTTTATCCATTGCATCAGGTTGCTGCTCTCATCAGCAGTGTATTGGTTCTGGCCTGGAGGACCTGGCACTAGGGGTAGCTTTATTTACAAAAACAAGTAGATTTAATCAGACAAGCCAATAATAATTAACCTATGAGTTGGACATTGAACCTTCCTATGCTATTGATGGTGAGGGGATTGTGCCTGAGCAATTACTCATTGTATCACCCTTGACTTCTGAGCTATCTACTAACTGTGAACAATGAGACAGCAGAATCCTTGCAGTCACGCTTGCCTTCCCCTTTTACCTGCTGCTCCTGAAGAGCATGCATGATAAAGCAAATTCAGTTCTGGCCTTAGAGTAGCACCATCCCTACCTGCCCCCACACCTCCACCTTTCTAAGCAGCGGGGTGATGATTTCGTGGCAGTCATCCTCCTCGGGAATGGTCCCTTGGCTGTCTCAGATGTTGGGGGTTGCCTTAGAATGAAGATTCAAAGTCTCTTTTGGGTTTTGTGGTCAGCTGGCTGCTGTAACATGCAGACAACACAGAGATGTGGGAAAGGGAGAAGCAAAAGGAAGAGCTGGGAAAGTCTCCAGGCTGTGCAGGCCAGAAGAAGTTGGTAAAAGGAACCTGGATCCTGGTGACTCAGAAAGGCCACAGCAGCATGCGGTCAGCTCAGCTGCCAGATGCTGCAAGTTCCCAGGCCCAGAGCACTGCTGGTGTCCTAGGCCTCCTTGCTGGGTGGTACATGAGAAAAAGGGTACTGCCTTTGGCTCCTGAGGGACCAGCCTTTGCTGGACTTTTTGGCAGCATTCAGCAGGCTTGTTCTGGCAGGAAAGGTCTGTTGCACCAAAGTAGGTTGTCTTTAGTGGGTCCATAGGAGCTTGTCTCGGTTGGTGTGCACCGGTGAAGGCTGCGGTTTCTGAACAATGGCTGTAGTGTCCAGCAGCGACTGTTACAGTGGCTTCCCTGCATCTCCCCTTTCATCCTTTCTTGGGCCTTCCTCTCCTCCTTTCCCCAGAGCCCATGCAGTTTCCAAAGCCCTTTTCGTCACTGCTTTGGTCTGTGGTGTTGTGCAATAGCACCAAGTTAATTGTTAACTGCGTGTCATCAGGGTTTTTGTCCCAACACCACTTGCGAGGTGTGTGGGGACTTTTGTCCCAAGCATCCACTCGGGACTCTCACAGCTAGGTGGAGCGAGGGGAAGGAGCCAGCATCTCTTCTCGCCTGAGCCATGTCGGCAGCCCTGGAGGAGTTCTGTGGCTCCGTCTTTTGGGTGAGTGGCTGCATCACCCCCATCACCCATTCTTGGGGTAGGACACTCAGTGGAAGGGGAGAGCAGTAGATCTCAAGGCTTACAGCGTGTTCAGCCAGCGGGACCTGACTGCCAGCGGTCGGCTGAGGTTCTGGTATTTATCCAGGGCTGCCATGGCACTGAGCGCTGTGCACTGCCTGGGTGGTATCCACGAGACAACGATGCAAGTGATAGTTCCCTGAGTAAGCCCTGTCCTGTTTTAGCCCCGCAGCCCAGCTGGGAACACAGGACACCCTGCACGGACCTCTCAGGGAATGATTTGGGTCCAGCCACTGCAGCTGGCTTGGCTCCAGCAAGAGGTGGTTGTGGGGGAGGCCCGCCCAGGTTCAGGCAGATGGGTAGGGGGATGTCACCTGGGACCTTGGATGAGCACCAAAATGCTCAGCCAGGAAGGTGGGTGTTGAGGAGGGGGGTGTGATGGGGTGGGGCAGGGTGGGCAGGAGCTATAGGAGTGCTGGCTCTTGCGCCATGAGCCAGATGAATCGAGCCATCCCAAGTGACTTGGCTGTCTGTCCTTGCTGCCCCCAGAACGCCTCCTTCCTCGCTCGTCCAGATGCCGACCTGCCCGTGTGCTTCCAGCAGACTGTGCTGGTCTGGGTCCCCCTTGGCTTCTTCTGGATTTTGGCTCCATGGCAGCTCCTGCCCATGTGCAAATCCAGAGCCAAGAAATCGTCTGTGACCAAACTCTACATCACCAAGCAGGTAGAGTGGGGCTGAGGGGGCACAGAGGGCAGGCTGGAGCAGCTTCGGATGGAGAGGTGGTGAGTGGAAAGCCTCTGGGCTGGAGTCAGGTGTGGGATGCAGAGATGAGGAGTGTAGGAGCGAAGGAGCAATGGGCTAGGGCACCATCTGGGACAGAAATGTAAAGGGGAGCCCAGGATGAGTCATATAGAGGGGATAACAGGGCTGGGATGCACTGGGAGGGAGGGCTGAGGTGTGTACTGGGGCCTCTCATCTCATGGGCTGTTATCCTTGAAGCCTAAAATGATGGCAGTGCTCCTGTGGAAATGCTGCAGCTTCACAGGACCCTAGAAAGCTCTCCTGGGCCAGGTTTGGGTTGGAAAGGGTGTAACAGTGTATGGGGCACAGTGCTTTTATGCCTGACTGTGTTGTCTTCCGGCAGTTCCCAGTGCCCATGATGGGCTGAGTCTCCTCTCATGGCTGCTCCCCTCTCCCTGCAGGTGCTGGCTGCCTTGCTGATGCTGACGGCAGTGGCGGAGTTGGCCGTGGCATTTGTAGAGGACACAGAGCAGGACCCCCTGCCAGCTGTCCAGTACACAAACCCCAGCCTGTACATCGCCACCTGGGTAAGGGATCAGCCAGTAAATGTGCTGTGCGTCACCAAAGAGACGGGGTGTGAGACCACGGGGCCGAGCAGCAGAAAACTTCCCATAGCACAGAGATCAGCTGGAAGCCGTGTCCACGAGGGAAGCGTAGCCTGGAGGGTGGGTCGGGACTAGCCCTGAACATGGGTGGGTGGTGCACAAGGGTGATAGGTTGAGGGCAAGTGTCTGGTTGTACAGTGCTCTGTCTTTTTATCCTTAAAGCTGGGATAGATACTATGCCTGTGAGCATAGCTGAGCTTTCTGGCAGCAGCCTTAGTAGCAGCAGTATGGGTTTCACAGGACTGATTGCACAGCGTGAACATCAGACCATGGCTTGTTGCTCTGATGTCTCACAGCTTCCCACGAGTTGCTGCTCAGTTTTGTGCGGAGTTGAGAAGTGCCACAGGATACCCAGGCAGAGGAGAAAGCCGAGGACATAGGGGCTATTAGCTTGATGGAAGTTGTAGATATCTGGTATGAGACATGGGATATTCTAACAATCTTAACAAAGCCGTAACGCTCAGGAGCTACACTTAAAAGCAAAAGTAACACCCCCGTTTGATATCCTTCGTGTTTTGTTGTGTCATTTAGTTTCATGTGCAGAGTTCATGTGAGATTATAAAACAAGGGGACTGCCCAGAGAGGCTGCACTGCTGAGTCTCTGATCTGGCTTTAATTCCAGGTCTGGAAGCAACATGCAGGAGACAGGGTGTGACCCCTCACAGCTGGGCGTATCTGAGAATCTGGGGTGAGAATAGCTAAAGGGAGAAATAGTGCCCTGCTGTAATGTCAGGGTGTCTTCAGACCTTGCTTTTCCTATGAGAAGCCTTGATCTTATGTCTTTCTGAAATAAACCTTTGCCCTGTGCAGTTAACTCTGAAGCTGTTGGCAGCAACTTCAGGCACTGGGAGCTCAGTGTCTTCAAGGCAGAGAATCCCAGCAGATCACGTGTGCTGGCATCCCCGGACACATGCTCCAAAGGCGTGTTCAGAGCCCAGACCTAGTCCTGCAGCCCTACCTCAACCTCTGACTGATTTTCCTTCCCCCAGATCCTGGTCCTGCTGATCCATGATGCACGACGCTTCTGCTTGTGCAGAGACTCGGGGATACTTTTCTGCTTCTGGACGCTCTCCCTGCTCTGTGGGATATTGCCATTCCAGTCGCTTCTCCGAAGAGCCCTGCAGGTTGGGTTTGGCAGGAAGCTCTGCGCTTCCTCACGGTCTTGTTCTGTCCTCAAAGAAAGTCCCTTCAGACGTCATCTCTTGACAAGCTCTCAGTGGTATCACTGAGGTCCCAGCTGCCCTAGGGACTTTGGAGAACCAGAAGGGAGACCTGAGAAGGAATAGCTCTTTGAATTTATCCTGTGTCTTTGGGGAAGTATAAGCTCTCCAGTACCAATTTCTTCCCTTACGGATTTATGGGAGGAGGTCAGGGAGAAGCAGGGAGGGGTGGCAAAGGGAAGCTGAGCCAGGACCCAGAGCGAGTTTTGCATTGCTCTGTTGGGCTCAGCCATGTTCACTGTCCTGGGGACAGATCTTGTCTCTGAGGGCCAAGTGGCCTTGAGACAAGCCCCAACAGTCACCATGGCCTCTCCATTCCTGCAGGCACCAATCTCCGACGTGCCACGGTTTGTCCTTTTCTTCATCTCCTACGGGCTCCAGCTGCTGCTCTTCCTTGTCTCAGGCTTCTCAGACATTGCCCCAGAAACAAAGGAAATTACAAAGAAGGTGCGAGATCCATGCAGGAGTGGGCTTGGGTACCACATCCCGGCTGGTGTTGCGTGGGGCAGGGTGGGCTCCGTGCAGAGACTCCTCCTGGCCCCTGTGGGAGGGCAGGTCTGGGGACTTCAGCAAGGGGCACAGCAAGAGCTGGGGCTTGCAGCCTGGGGCATCTGCATGTGCGTCCAAGGGGGGCTGTTTCTGGCTGCGAGATGGGGTTCCTGGGGCTGGAGCTGGCATGGTTTGAAACCTCTGGTGTTCCTTAATGGCTGGGGGTGCTGAGTCAACTCTTGTCAACACCATCCCTCAGCATCAACAATCTCTTGGTACCTACTTTGCTTTGTACCCTAGAACCCAGAGGTGACAGCCTCCTTCCTGAGCTCCATCACCTTTGGATGGTACACCAGGTGAGCTGGGCCCTGCGGGAGGTTGGGCTGGTGAAACGTGGGGGTGCTTTAGGGCTGGGCCAGTGCTGTTTTGGGAAGCCTGCAGCACAGGCTGCTTGGAGTCGTGAGAGGCACCACATTTGGTGCAGTCTGTGCAGCCTGAGCTCAGGGCCAGGCTAGGTGTGGAGGCTCTGCATTTGCAGCAAGGACTCTCCCTCAGGTGTAGTGTGGGAGACTTGCTGAGAGGAGATTTCTCTGCCCCACAGCATGGTTTTCAAGGGCTATCGCAAGCCCTTGGAGATAGAGGATATCTGGGAATTGAAAGGTAAAGACAAGACGCAGGCTATTTACGCTGTTTTGGAGAAGAACATGAAGACTGCAGTGAGGAAGGCCCAAGCAGAACTGGAAAAACGGAAACGCAAGAAAAGACGTCGGGAAGGAGACCCAGACCAGGGGAACAATATGAGCAAGGCCCAGAGCCAAGACATCCTGGTGCTGGTAAATCCCTTCCCATTCCTGGCGTTGCATGGGAACTGAGAAATCCAGGTCCAGCCTTGGAGAGTAGGGTCACCTCACCTCCCTGCAGCCCCCTTTGCTGGGTTTTCCCCTCTTTGATTCTGCAGGGCCATGGGCAAAGATGGGGGAACCCATGACAAGGTCTTCCCTGTCCTCAGCAGATCCCTGTGTTTTGGGAGACCATGAAAGTCTCCATCCTTCTGCCCTACAGAAGGACAGGAACCACCCTTATCTCTGTCTTTCCCTAACCCTGATACCTCCCAGCAACGAGGCCAGAGTGAGCATCACTCTATGATCACCTCTGGCCTCAGATTCTTTCTGGGGTGCCTGATTTTTGGCCTGAGGGGTTCAGGCTGGTCTGGGGTTTGCAACAGCTGTCTTTGGTGCATCTGCACAAGAGAGGTGTTAGTATTGGGGGTGTATGACGTGAGCAGAGTTCGGCGGGAGGAAACATGACAGGAGGTAAAGCTAAGGCTTCATTCAGGATACCTGATCTGGAGGCTGTGGCACTGCCCTGGAAGCATCCTTCCAGGTGCAAGGGCCCTGCACAAACAGCTCCTCCTGTGTGGGCTTTGCTCTAGGAGGAGAAGCAGCCGAAGAGGAAGAAGAAGGGGGACAAAGGGGACTCTGGCCCTCGCAAGGATTTCCCCAGGGGCTGGTTGGTGAAAACCCTGTGCAAGACCTTCTGGCAGAACCTCTTGCTATCGGTGGCTTTCAAGCTGGTGCATGATGGACTTGTGTTTGTCAGCCCCCAGCTGCTGAAGTGAGTCCTTTCTCTCTGTCCCTGTCCCTGCTCTGGCCTGGCCTTGCACCCAGCCCCACCACCTGCCTATGTGCACTGCATCCAACCCCACCATCTCCATATGTGTACCTCTCCCAGCCCCACATCCTGGGGACTTTTTGTGCCCTTACCAAAGGTGTGAGGATGTGTTGGGTTACAGTTTAATGAAGAACTGATCTGACCTGCCAGCTGTTATGGGTGATATCTTGCTCCCTGCTCCCTACATCCTTTGTTACGCAGTCCTGCTCCCTCCCTGGAGACAGTCCTGGCTCTTCTGTGGGGTCCTTCATGAGTCAGCCCAGCAGGACCTGCCCCGTTTGTTTCACAGAGCCACACAGTCTCTGTGGATGATCTGACACAACTGGCCTGCTGCTGTATGTGAAATACAGTGTCCCTGGGGTGGTGGTCCCCAGCTTGCTGAGTGTCGAGTTGGCTGTCTGGGCAGGTGTCTATCACTACTCTCATGGGGATGCTCTCCCCGGGTTGGATTGGAGTATCCTGTGTGGCTCTGTCTCAGTAGAGTGGGGGTCTCATGGGCCACTCTGCCCTCCAGGCTGCTGATCGCCTTTGTGTCGGATGAGGAGTCCTTTGCCTGGCAAGGCTATCTGTACGCCATCCTGCTCTTCCTGACGGCGCTGATCCAGTCCCTCTGCCTGCAGCAGTACTTCAGCTTGTGCTTCCAGCTGGGCATAAATGTGCGTGCCAGTCTCATCGCTGCCATCTACAAGAAGGTTGGTATGGCCCTGTCATCACCCCTATTGGCTTCCCCCAAGCTGGGCTGGGGATACCAGCATCCATTGCCTGCCCCATCAACCTGGGGTGACTGGGGTGTATGCCCCTTACTTCCCAGGAAGACACAGGGAGAGCTTGGTTTGTGGGACACCCACCCAGTGCTGGGGACACTGTGGGTGCTAGTTCTGCCTGGGACCTGGGTGCTGCAGCCATGTATTTGACAGCTACCAGGGGCCGAGGCAGGTTTCTCTTCAGAGCAGTGCAACACTTAGGGCAGCTGCCACTGGGATTCCTGCATGAGGATATGATTCTTTGCCCCGCAGTGTCCAGTGGCTCCTGGTGTGCAGGCAGTGATGACAGCACTTGTGGCCAGCAGAGAGGCACCAGGAGCAAACCCAGGAGCGGTTTCAGCCTGGCCTGCTAACTCCCTGCTCTGTGCCATGCTGCTGGCAGCCAGGCTGCTCCCAGACCGGCTTGCGGTGACTATGCTTTCTCTCTCCAGGCACTCACCATGTCCAGTGTCACCCGCAAGGAGTCCACGGTGGGAGAGACCGTGAATCTGATGTCAGCTGATGCCCAGAGGTTCATGGACATGGCCAACTTCATTCACCAGCTGTGGTCATCCCCCCTGCAAATTATCCTGTCTATTGTCTTCCTCTGGGGAGAGCTGGGTCCCTCTGTCTTGGCTGGCATCGCAGTCATGGTGCTGCTCATCCCCATAAATGGGTTCCTGGTTGCCAAGGCCAAAACCATCCAGGTCAGTGGTGGGTGCAAGATCCTCCCTGGCCTCCCACTCCTGAGGCCCACTGTTGCTCCCCTCACTCATTTTCCACACTCCCCTACCCTTCCCTGTTATGCTGGGGATCTTTCCCAGCCTAGGAATTTCATCTGACTTGGGCTGGGGGTGTCTCTAGCCTGAGCTGGGGGCTGATCAGCTGAGATGAGCAGGAGGCAGGTAAGACCTGTTCTGCCATTACAGCTGAACTTGAACAGGGCTGGGTGCAGCCTTGAGGGCTGAAAGTGAGATATTACCAACCATAAAATAAAGCTCTAGCCTCTACCTGACAACAGGGTGCTGTTTTTTCCCAGGTTGTCCAGAGCCCCAGGGACCCAAGGTCCATCTTTGTGGGATGGCTTCTCTGGGGTCTGGAGCCCATCCTTCCCTTCCTTGTGACAGCCCAGCTGTATTTCCAAGGGTGAGCTGCTGTCTGGTTTAGGTGACCTCTGGCTCTTCTGTTTGTAGGTGAGGAACATGAAGAACAAGGATGAACGCATGAAAATAATGAGTGAAATCCTCAATGGAATCAAGGTAAACAGTGGAGTGGAGACCCCCGGGCAGCTGCTGCACCCCTCTTCTTGGTGCACTGTACTTGGAGGCAGCACACCTGTATAGGCACCCTACAGCACACCTGTATTGGCACCCTACAGCACCAGCGTTATAGTCTAGCTTGGGGCCCCTGTGTCTAGGGTAGCCAAGCCTCAGTTTCTGCAATTCCCTTGGCTTCCTCACTTTTTGAAAGGCTGGCTGGGGAGGAGCTCTAGGTACCTGGACAAAGACTTGGGAGCAAAAAGAGGGTTTTCTGGGGGTTTTCTGGATGGCCATGGTGGTGAGAAGGCTGCCATGGTGGTAGAGGAGCTGGCAGTGACCTGTAAGCCAAGGATGAGGGAGTGGAAATGCTGCGGGGAAGTGCTCTGAGCTGTGGGGTAGGACGGGAGAGAGGAGATGCGGTGGACAAGCAGATTTCTGAGCAAGTCAGGAGCTGGTGATGGAGGCGCTGTCCACCAGCAAGCTGAGTGTGGAGGTGGGCATTCCTGTGAGGCCAGCACCCGCTCACCCTGCTCATCTTACAGATCCTGAAACTTTTTGCCTGGGAGCCTTCATTTGAGAAGCGAGTCAATGAGATCCGGGCACGCGAGCTCAAGGACTTGGTGAACTTCAGTTACCTTCAGTCAATCTCTATCTTCGTGTTCTCGTGTGCCCCCTTCCTGGTGAGTGCCAGCGGGTCTGGGGAGGGCTGCACCGTCCTCAGAGCTGGGGTTGGGCTGTGTCCAAGGGGTTGGGAAAAGTATAGTCCTGGCTGCTGGCAGGAGAGCCGTGGCTGGAAAGGGGTCCCATCAGAGTGGTGAGACGGGGCCCAGAGGAGAAGGGAAGCAGGAGGGGACTAGATCTACATCAGGAAGGCACTGCTGAGGCCCTAGGGGAGCATGAGGGGCTGGGCTGCACATAACCACACTGATGGTGGCTTTTCCTGCTGTCTGTCCTAGGTCTCCTTGGCCAGCTTTGCTGTCTACGTGCTGGTGGATGAGAACAACATCCTGGATGCACAGAAGGCCTTTACTGCCATCTCCCTTTTCAACGTGCTGCGCTTCCCCATGGCCATGCTGCCCTTGGTCCTCTCTTCCCTGGTGCAGGTCAGCCCTCACGTAGGGCACGGGGTGCAGGGGAATCTCATGATACCTCTGCCCAAACCAGCACATGGGGCTCAGGTTTGTGGTGGACCTGGGTCTTGAACACCCAGGGGTCAGTGCAAGGACTCTGCTGGCAGTAGGGTGGGACAGGACTCACATATGTGACACAGGCTTGGGGCTTAGAGGTTGGGGCTGGTGCTTGGGTGGGGGCTGCGTGTATGGGGTGCTCTGCTTACGGGGCTCCTGCCAGCCCACCCAGCTGCACCCCATGCCCACATGCCATCCTCTTTCTGCCGTGGCAGACCAATGTGTCGACTGCGAGGCTGGAGCGCTACCTGGGCGGAGAAGACCTGGACACCTCAGCTATCCACCACAACCCCATTGCAGGTAGGTGAACCTCCAGGTTAGTCCCTGTGGGTCACAGGCTGGCCCAACCCTGGGCTTTCCCAGCCCTGAGGGATGGCTCTCTGCTGACAGGCAGTGCTGTGCGTTTCTCGGAGGCCACCTTTGCCTGGGAGCAGGACGGCAACGCCGCGATAAGAGAGTGAGTGCTCTGCGCCACGTTGGGGGCAGAGGGGTGGGGAGAGGGAGTCTTTCTACGCTGTTAGTTGGGGATGGCAGCCACCTCTCACAGCGCTGCTAGAGGTGAGTGCCCCAGAGACACTGCTCCGTGCTGGTCCCATGCAGGAGCCGGCAGGTGACCTGGCAGTGCTGTTTCCTCAGCCCTCATGTCTTTGCAGTGTCACCCTGGACATCGCACCTGGGAGCCTGGTGGCTGTGGTGGGGGCTGTGGGCTCAGGCAAATCTTCACTGGTGTCAGCCATGCTTGGGGAGATGGAGAATATCAGGGGGCACATCAACATCCAGGTGAGAGGAACCAGCTGGAGCGGGGGGCTGTGGGGCTGCCTAGGAGCTCAGTGGGGAGGCAGCAGGGCAGGATCAGTCCTGGAGTGGTGCCTCGGGACAAAGACAAGCTGCAGGAGATGGCAGCGTTCTTGTGTCTTTCTTTCCAGGGCTCGCTGGCCTATGTCCCCCAGCAGGCCTGGATCCAGAACGCCACGCTGAAAGACAACATCCTTTTTGGGTCAGAACTGGATGAAGCCAGGTATCAGCAGGTCATCAAGGCCTGTGCCCTCCTTCCAGACCTGGAACTGCTGCCTGCGGGTGACCAGACAGAGATTGGAGAGAAGGTATCAGCCCTGGGCACTATGGGTTTCCCATAGCACCTGCAGCAGAGGACAGAGCTGTTGCCCTGTGCCAGCCCAGGGCTCAGAGAGGTCCCTTCCCTTCCAGGGCATTAACCTGAGCGGGGGCCAGAAGCAGCGAGTCAGCCTGGCCCGGGCAGTGTACAGCAACGCAGATATCTACATCCTGGACGACCCGTTGTCTGCTGTGGATGCTCACGTCGGCAAGTACCTCTTCGAGCATGTGCTGGGGCCAAAAGGGCTGCTGCAAAAGAAGGTGAGCACCTGTGCCCTCCTCCCTACCACCCAGCCAGGCAGGAGTGGCACTGGCACAGTGTTGACCATCCAGGGAAGGCTGAGATTGCTTGCTTGGGACAGAGAGGGGTTCTGTGGCTTTCATGTGGGGCTGCAGCAGGCAGGAGAGGCCTCATGGGTCCCCAGAGGGGTGCTCCGTGTCCCTGTAGCCAGGCATTGATAAGCAGAGAGGTCCCCAGGTAGGGGATGGAGAGCCTGCAGGCCCATGGCTGGGGGGCGAGGGATGCTCTGATGCTCACTACCCTGCAACCACTTTGTTGCAGACACGGATCTTGGTGACACACGGTATCAGTTTCCTGCCCCAGGTCGATAACATCGTGGTGCTGGTGGCAGGAGCAGTGTCTGAGCACGGCTCCTACAGCACCCTGCTTGCAAACAGGGGGGCCTTTGCCCAGTTCCTGAACTTGTACGGCAGCCAGGAGGAGGATGCTTCAGAGAAAAATACCACAGGTACTGGGAACACAACGGGGCTGCGGCAGTTAGAGGGGCCGTGCATGTGTCTTGGGGTTATGAAAACCCCAAGACCTGATCTGTCAGTCTGACCTGGCTCTATCCAGCCCAGGCCCCAGTGGTGGCTGCTGTGCATCCTTCCCAGCTTCTAGCAACCAGCAGCACAAGGACTTTCTGCCTAAGATTTGCATCCAGGAATTGTGTTGAATAGCCAGCAAAGGAACTGTCTATTTTTTTCACTCCTTTTTTAGTTCATTTATGTTTGTGCGTCCCATAATCTTATGTGGCAACAGGCTCCATACCTTAGTGATGCTGGGGTGAGAAAGATCCTTTGGTTTATTCCAAATACGCTGTTGGGTAACATTTCATCTTTATCATGTCCCTCGGTGCTATGTGGAGGAATGGTGTCAGGTCAGGTGGATGCTCACCCTGCCTGGGCTCAGCCCAGTTGTCCAGCTGGAGCCTGGCTATTGCCAGTCCGTCCCTACAGGACCCGTCTCCACCAGCTCAAAGAGATGTTCCTGAACTGGAGGGACATGACCTACCAGATCTTGCACCTACTAAACTAGCACAAATCTCTGCTTGAGGTCCCACCAATGGTACTGGGATAAGTCAGCAGCAGGGACTGCCTTCATGCAGGCCTTTAGCCCTACATCCCCTGTCAGTTCTCCCTCCAGCACAACAGATTTCTTCCTCCTCCTGCTCTACTGGGCTTGCAGCAGGGTTGGAGAAGGTGTGATGTGTGGTGGTAGGACACAGCCTGGGCCTGCGCTATGGGGTGGAGCTGAGTGCAGCAGAGGTGTGGTGCATAGGATCTGCTCTCTCCTCAGTACCTGACCCTACCTTCCCTCATCCTTGTGCTTGTAGCTGTTGCTTTAGCTGGGGATGAAGAGCAGGGTGATGAAGACGTTGAGCCTTGCGTGGAGGATGGCCCTGATGATGTGGTGACCATGACCCTGAAGCGAGAGGCCAGCATCCATCAGAGAGAGTTCAGTCGCAGGTGAGGACTTGACCTGAGCTCTCGGCTCTCTCCCCTGGTCCCTGCACTGCTCCTTCGGAGCTGGGGGTCTGGGGGCTTCACTGGGGGGATTCCTGCGGAGAAGGGGTTGGGAGCCTCCCTACCTGCTTCTACCACCAGCTGGACTGGGTCAGGAGCATCTGATCTTGCCTTTACTCACATTAGTGTGTCACAGCCTTACTCTGTTGTCTTCCCTGAAACTCCTGCCACTGGCTGGTTCTGCTTTTGGGGATAAGGGCTATGATTTTGTGACTGCAAATGCCTAGGGCTTCCACAGGACTCATTCAAATCTGCCCCAGTTAGGACATTACTTCTCAGAGGGCTCCAGCACTGGAGTCTCAATGCAGCATGGGGATGGACCCCCAGGAGAGAAGGACCCATCCAGCACCCTGTGACTAACAGTGCCTATCACCTTCCTGCAGCCTTAGTAAAAGCAGCACCGGTTCCTGCAAGAAGGCCCAGGAGGAGCCCCCCAAGAAGCTGAAGGGCCAGCAACTGATTGAGAAAGAAGCTGTGGAAACAGGCAGGGTGAGGAGGATGGATGGAGTGGGCACTGTGCTGCCCTGGCTCGGTGCTACAAGACCCTGACTGTGGCTCAGAGAAGCTGGTGCTGGCATTCTGTGGCTCCATTGCAGCCAAGAGGCATTGAAGGAGACAGAGCTGCCTGGGGCTGGTGGGCAAGGTGGTGGAGGGGAGCACTGTGGGCAGCAAGGCGGGAGTCCCAAGGCTGTGCTGGGTGTCATTGGACACGGTTTGCTGGGCAGTGGTGATGGGCTGAATTGGTCCACAGGTGAAGTTCTCCATGTACCTGCGGTATCTGCGTGCTGTTGGCTTGTGGTATTCTTTCTGGGTTGCCATGGGCTACGTTGGACAGTACGTCGCCTTCGTGGGGACCAACCTGTGGCTCAGCGCCTGGACTGACGATGCGCAGCGCTACCTGAACCAGACCTATCCTGTGGAGCAGCGAGACCTGCGGATCGGTGTCTTTGGGGTGCTGGGGGTGTCACAAGGTGAGCGTGGGAGCACAGGGGATCCTGCTCACCTACGCTGTGTGGTCCAGAAAGGATATGGCTTGCAAGGCCTGCAGCCAGCCGTGCAGCAAGGAGCGGGGGTCCTGTGATCATTTGCCTGCTGCTGCCTTCCTTCCAGCTCCTGGCTGAACTGGGGACAGATACCAGTCTGAAGCAAGCATGAATTGCCCCAAGAAGTCTGTGTTGCCCCCTTAGGTTGAAGATGGCTGTCCTTAATCCGTTTGGAGATAGTGCTAGGGCCTAAGGCTTTCCAAAAGGGTTAGCGTTCTTCCCCTGTGGTGGAATGCAGTTACTGGGGCCTCCCAAGAAGATGGGATGCAGGACTATCACAGTGGCTTGCTGCAGAGCTGCTGGCTTGGAGCTGCTTGATGTGTCCCTTGAGCTACAGGGTGCCTGAGGCCAGTGTCACACATGAGCTGGTGATGACTGCCCTGTGCTCTCCTTGCAGCTCTCTTCCTGCTCTTTGCAACCGTCCTGAGTGCTTATGGTGCCACGCGGGCCTCTCGGGTTATGCATCAGCGACTGCTCAGCAACATCCTGCGTGTGCCCATGAGCTTTTTTGACACAACCCCAACTGGCCGCATTGTGAATAGGTTTGCCAAGGTAAGAGAACAGCCCTAACATGGAGAAGGTGTTTGTTCCAGCAGGTTTGGAGAGCGTTGGGTGGTGGCATAACCCTGTTGCTGTTCAGCACTGCACAGATGAGCCCTGATCAGGGCCTGGAAGGGACCGGAAGGGCGTGGTGGATGCAAGGCTGACTGTGAGGCTCACCACACCCTGGGCTATACTAGGAGGAGAGTGGCCAGCAGATCACAGCAAGTTGTTATCTCCTCTGCTCAGTGCTAGGGAGGCCAAACCTGAATACCGTGTCCTGTTTTGGGGCCACCTGATCAAGAGGGATGTGGAGAAACTGAAGAGGGTCCAGAGTAGATTACCAAGAGAGGCAGGAGCCTAGAGCTCATGCCCCATAATAGTTGTCCTTTTGGTTATGGACTCTCAGCAAAATGTACAGTCTTTGCTATGTAAATGAGACTCATAAAACAAAGAGAAAATGAGAAAGGAGGGAGAACACAGACAGGTAGTTTCAATTGTGCAGCAACTCCACTTCTTCCTTTGGTGACATCTCTTGATTTTTGGGAATAAAAATCTCTCTTGAGATTAAGCCTATGGGCCTGCTGGGTTTACTCTGAGATGAGGGAGTATGTGGTGCCCAGCTAGGAGAGGGATGATGACCGGCTGGAGATCTGGGTGCACCTGCATAGACCTGGGGTCAGCTCTGACCCTCTTTCTGCCTCAATTCCTGCCCCTGCATCCTGGGTCCAGACGAAGATGCAGTTCCCAAAGCTGGTCCGTGCTACAGGAGAATATTACAGAAAGCTTCTCCATTAAATCAGCTGTTCCTAAGCTAAAAGCTGTGGCCCTAAATGAGGTTGTGACCCTAACACCAGTTCAGTGTCATCCAGTATTTTTGCAAGTGTCTGGTACTGTGTTACCACCTGAGTGTGTAGGAATCCCGTATGTGTGGAGCATTTGGGCTTCTCCCTCTCCCTGGAGTCACTGACTGCTTCTCCTCACTTCTTTGTACGCTCCAGGACATCTTCACGATAGATGAGACCATTCCTATGTCCTTCCGCAGCTGGCTCTCCTGTTTCATGGCCATCATTAGCACATTGCTCATGATCTCCCTGGCCACTCCATTCTTTGCTCTGGTTATCATTCCCTTGAGCATCTTCTACTATTTTGTGCTGGTGAGTAACTGGGGCTTGAACGAAGCTTCTGCCCTGCTTAGAGCAGCATCTTTGTCTCTGCCAGGCTTTGTGTCGGTAACCAAGCTGTGTCCCTCATTTCAGCGCTTCTATGTCTCCACGTCACGCCAGCTACGGCGTCTGGACTCTGTAACTAGGTCTCCCATCTACTCCCACTTTGGTGAGACAGTGGCAGGCCTTTCTGTGATCCGGGCCTATGGACACCAAGAACGGTTCCTGCAGCAAAATGAGACAACCATGGACATCAATCAGAAAAGTGTTTACTCCTGGATAGTCTCAAATAGGTGAGTTTTACTCCTTATGCTACAGCACAGCCTGCAGCACCTCTGCCCAGGGGCTTTTGGGTCCTGAGGGAGGTCCCTGAGATACTGCAGGTCCTCCCTCTTGATCTCAGGACTGAGGGTCTGTGTAGGAACTGGGAGAGCTTGGGATAGGAACACCATCTGTGGGAAGGAGACATTTTAGGGTGATTTTGAAAGCCAGAGTGTGGCCCCCCTAGAAGTGTCCAGAGGCTGGGCAGGGTGAGCTGCGCTGCCGAGGGCTGAGATGCTCTTGGTGGGTTCTGGGAAGAGGCTGATGCTCCAGGCCAAGTGGGAGTGTGACCCAGTAACACATGTGGTGTTGATGTGTTACTGGGTAGATACTTTGGGTGTGTGAGGGTTGTACAGTCGGGGCTCCTCAGATACATGGCATTACCAGCACAGGACGTTATGTGTGAGACACAGGGGCTGATGGATAAAATGAACCTGCTTGCAGAATTGGCTACAAATTACATGCTGTGTAGGTGCAGGTACCACGTGTACAGAGCTGGGCTCAGGGCTGGGTGTGCAGGGATGCCGGTGGGGTGCTGGTTTCACTGGTGGGCCCTGTGTTGGGTGCAGGCAGGCGCCTCTCCCACTGCCCCTCAGCCGTCCTCTCCCACCGCAGGTGGCTGGCCATCCGTCTGGAGTTTGTTGGGAGCCTGGTGGTCTTCTTCTCTGCACTTCTAGCTGTGATTTCAAAGGGCACTTTGGATGGTGGCATCGTGGGTCTTTCTGTCTCCTCTGCCCTCAACGTGAGTCAATGAAAGCTTTTTCTTATTCCAGGGCTGTTTCTGGGAGCTCTGGGCTGGCTGCAGGATGCTGCCCTGCCTCCAGCTCTGATCCATGGAGAGGGGATTAGCTGGGGTGTCCCATCACCTGGGGAGCTGCTATGGAGCCAGGGGAGCACATGTCCCAGTGTGAGGGGGATGCTTGCTGCCGTGGGGAGGAGCACGTTCCCGCTGTGGATCAGAGATGCTACAGCAAAGCTTTGGAAGGGCTGGGGAGAGGTGGCTGTGGCTGGGGAGTGGAGAGTTAGGGGCCGGGCTAGGGATGCTCATGCCCAGGCTGAGTCCCTGAGCTGAGGTGAGAGGTGGTTGTTCCTGGGTGCCACTGAGCCCTGCGTTGTCTGGGCTCTGCCACGCAGGTAACCCAGACACTGAACTGGCTGGTGCGGACATCTTCAGAGCTGGAGACCAACATTGTGGCTGTGGAGCGGGTACACGAGTACACGAAGGTGAAGAACGAGGTGAGGAGACTGGGGTACAGGCAAACACCTGCTGCACAGCTTGGTGCTAGCCAGCATCACCGGGTGCAACCCCCTAATGCTCCCGTGCCCCCAGGCTCCGTGGGTGACAGAAAAGCGTCCGCCCCGCGGCTGGCCCAGCAAAGGTAATATCCGGTTTGTTGACTACAAAGTTCGTTACCGACCTGAACTGGAGCTGGTTCTTCAGGGGATCACCTGCAATATTGGGAGCACTGAGAAGGTGAGGACCTCTGCCTCTGCCCTCACTACACCCTTTCCGTAGTGACACAGTTTTAAAGTTGTTTCTGTCGTCTTAGCTTTGGTCTGTGGGCAGGGGAGGGATAGTGATGGGATGTGGCCCCCAGGGACTTGAGCTGCGGGGCAGGTACCAAAGGAGACCAAAGGATGGTGATGGCAGATGCAGGGCAGGAAGGCTCACCAGACCAAGATGGAGAGCATCTGCCCTGTTTTCTTCAACCCTGTCAGCTGGTCTAAATAGCTGCCTCTGTAGGTTGGTGTTGTGGGTCGGACCGGGGCTGGAAAATCCTCCCTCACCAACTGCCTCTTCCGGGTGCTGGAGGCCGCTGGAGGGACAATCATCATCGACGAGGTGGATATAGCGACAATTGGCCTCCACGACCTGCGCCAGAACCTCACCATCATCCCCCAGGTGAGCTGATCCCCACCTTTCCCCGTCCCACTGCTTCACGGCCTCCCCAGGCCCTCTTCCCTGGGCTACACATCACCCTTAGTGCATCCCCGGGCGCTGCGGGGAGTCCAAGGGTCTGTAAGCATGCCATCGTCACCTCCCCTGCCCAGCTGCAGGCAGCGGGGTGGGCAGGACGTGGCCAGACTCAGGGGCCTGGAGCCATTGCCCCTGCTGAATGGCCGTGGCGTGGCTGACCACGGTGCTGTCCCCGGCAGGACCCCGTGCTCTTTACTGGCACTCTGCGGATGAACCTGGACCCCTTTGACCAGTACACAGACGAGGAGGTCTGGAAGGCCCTCGAGCTGGCCCACCTGAAGACCTATGTGCAAGACCTTCCTGAGGGGCTGCTGCATCTTGTGAGCGAGGGAGGGGAGAACCTGAGGTGAGTGGAGGAGCGGAGGCATACCCAGCTCCCCTCCCCTGGTCCAGGGAACAGCCTGGAGCAGCAGCCTCCAGCAGAGTGGCTGTCCAGGGACGAGGGCACATAAGCTTCTGGGAGTGAAGGTGGGAGAAAATGGTCCAGGAGTCAGGGCTGTCAGGGAGCCAGTGGGAGCCAGCCCTTCCACAGTGGCCCAGAGAGCAAGGGGCTGAGGGACGTGGTGCTCAGGGTGGCAGATGATCAGCTGGGGCAAGGCCAGGGAGGGCTGGGCAGGCACGGTGTTGGGGTCAGGGCAGTGCGTAGCCATAGGCTTCCAGAAGCCATGCTGGTGTCTGCCTAGTAACTCATGTTCCCCACCTCATCCCAGTGTTGGGCAGCGGCAGCTCATGTGCCTGGCCCGGGCCCTTCTCCGCAAAGCCAAGATCCTCATCCTTGACGAAGCAACAGCAGCCGTAGATCTGGAAACTGATCATTTAATCCAGACAACGATCCGGAGTGAGTTTGCTGCCTGCACCGTCCTTACCATTGCCCACCGCCTCCACACCATCATGGACAGCAACAGGTACTGTGGGGCAAGGGGAATGGGGCTCTGGGCTCCTAGGATGGGGCAAGAGGTGGCCAGCAGCAGAAGCAGGGATGCAGGCAGAGGGGCAGGGGTGGATGCAGCCCCTGGGACAGCAATAGAGAGAGCTTCTAGAAGAGTAGAAATAGAGGGATGGGAAGGATGGCCATGCAGTAGTTAGGCCTTTGTGGGGACAAACATTTTTTGGGATCCTTCTTTACAGCAACAGGCTGTAGAGGAGTTGTTGATACCTTACGCGTGTCACCCTGCCAGCACAGGGGAGAGAGCGGTGCCCTCACCTCTGTGCTGAGAGGTGAACCACATAATGTGGCTGTAGGAGGAGTGAGGGTTGGTGGGGCTGTAGTGCTAGCACCAGCAGCGCTATCGGCTTGGATCCCGGGAGCTCACGCCTTCTCGTTCCCTGCTGCTAGGGTGATGGTGCTGCAGGCCGGGAGGATTGTGGAATACGACAGCCCTGAGGAGCTGCTCAAGAAGCAGGGTGTCTTCTCCGCAATGGCAAAGGACGCCGGCATCGTGAATACAGCAACCACCATGCTGTAGGTGGAGCGGAGCAGCGTGCGGGTGTGTGTGGGGGCAGCTCCCTCCTGCTGCCACTCACCAAGCAGGCATTGGTGTCTCCCTGCAGCCAGGCTGCCCAGGAATTTGTCTCTCTGCAGCTGGGAAGTGGAGAGCATGGCTTCTCTGGCTGTCGGGAGAAGACCTGGACTCGAGTGAGCTGTTAACCTTGCTACCACACCCTGCCTGCTGTGCACATGAGGGTCTGGAGCTGCATAATTTATTCCAGTATAGAGGGGAAAATTTATCTGTCAGGCAGGGAGACCATGGCCCCCCGGGGGTCTTAGTTTTTGTACTTCACCATGCCAGGGAAACCGAGCTGAGATGCTGTAGTACTATGGAATGAAATTTAATCTAAGACTGAATGTTAGAATTTATTTACTTTTTGCAACTGTTTCTAGTCTTCCAACTAAAAGCTGGACTTTAAGGCATGCTACATAAGCCTCACTTTACCTTTAAACCTGGCTAGTGTTTGGGGGAAGGTGGTAACATAGGTTATGCACACACATGGGTGGTGGCACAGCTATACCCAGGCATGAACGCTGCTCTCTGGCAGTGTGGGTGGAGAAGCCAGGGCCTGCCTGCCTTCCCTGTGGCCACAGCTCCCTTTGATTGTAGCGCAAATAAATGAGGCAGTCCCTGGGGCTATCATAACCACTAGTGGGGCAGATTTTGGGCTGTAGCTCCAGACTACAAACCTGATTGTGGTGGAGACAAGCTAGAGAGGTGCAGGCATGTGTGCATGCTACACTGACGTGCACACACATAACACACCCAAAACACGGTGGTTACTGGTGACAAACTCTTGACTATTCTTTGTTGGGCATGAAAACCAGGAGCTGTAGCACTGCCCTGTGCACACTGCTGCTGCCTACACGCTTACAGCAGAGCAAACCCCTTCACCCTGGCTGGTAGCAGGAGGGACACAAGCCACCCGCAGCCCCAGCTGAGTTGTGTAACACACACTGGGGGGGAGAGGGCAGGGCAATCACTTCGTCTTAATGAAGAATGTTCCTGTGAGGGTTTCCTAGTGCCTGAGCTGCAGTTGGCACAAACACGAAGGTAGAAGCATGCTGCACCCTACCGAAAGGTAAACGTTCTTCCTGGCCCTGCGATGTCTGCATGAAGCCTGTGGGCTTTGCCCCCCAGCCCAGCACTGGCCAGGCACTCCTCCCGGCTCTCCTGGCACTTGCACAGGCACCTCCTCTACACAAGGGCAAATCTTTATTTACAGAGCAGCAGTACAGGGGATACACACATCACCCCAAGAGAAGGGAGTTTCCCTCCTTTGGGGCATGGCAGCAGCGGGTAAGACACACCACCTCGGCAAAGGGCACCACATCCCTCACAGTGTGGACCGTGCCCTCCCAGAACGTCAGCACCGCCTCCAATGCCCTGCAGGAAAGTGCAGGTGAGGCAATCCTGGCCAGAGCCCCCCAAAAAATCAGACTGGAGGAGAGCCTGTGCTTTGCCTTCTGCCCTGCCCCAGCCCAGAGCAGCCAGGTGGGCATGTCAGCACAAAGATGGGTCTTGGGCACTGAAGATACTGGGCTGACAAGGGAAGATGGTGGTGGCCTCCAGCTCACTTGGAAGATGAGAACCCGATGGCTGCTGCTAGCAGCAGAGCTTGGTCTCCCAGGGGCTCGGGTGTCTCCAAGCATGGGGATGAAGCACCCGTGGAGGGGCTTTTGGGGGCCAGGCCCATCCCAGCCCTAGAGCTCAACTACTTCCAGCAAACCTCAGAGCTGCTTCCCCAGGCCGGGTGCAAATGTCCCACCCCAAGGTCCTGCATAGACAGGCGAGGCCAGACTTCTGCTGCTGAGAAGGCACGGGGAGCACATTCACAGGGCCCAGGTTGCTTTTAACATTACTTGGCTAAAGACGGACTCCAGAAACTCAGCATTAGCCTTCCACAATGTAAACCCACAGCAGCTCCTCAGTCTTGGTCCAGCCTTACCCTCCTGGGCCATGGCCCCTTTGCTCTCCTCGCTGCTCCTGGCTAGACACAGGAGGCTCAAACAGCACAAGTGAACTCACCCCTGCCCTCACACAAGCTGCCTGTTCCTGCCTGTCCTGCCAGCCCGCCTGTCCTCCTCCCAATGGCAGCCAGCGTGGTGGGGCCCAGGAGCACTGTACGGCTGCGAGGAATGGAGCCTCAGGGCGAGCAGGGGGGGCTGCAGGGCTGGCCAGCCGCCCCGAGGCCCCTGGCAGTCCCCACAGGAACAAGGCACAGGGTGCAGGCTCCAGCCCGCTGCCTCACGTGTACTCTGTCTTCCGGATGTAACTGGAGGGCACGTAGCCCTGCTTCCCGTGCGCCTCGGCCAGCCACCACTCCCGATTGCCTGTGATGTCCTCAAACTTCAGGATCCTGAGTCTCTGGTTAGCTGACACGCTCAGCTCGTTGGTGTTTCGGCCTTTGAAGGTGTAGAGAGCGTAATAGACCTGCCAGGCAGAGCGAAAGAGGGAGAGAGCATCAGATGGACGGTCACGCCACACAGCCTTGCTGTCATGTTGCACAGGATGAGTGCACAGCACTTTCCAGAAAAACAAGGCACAGGGCTGGGCTTTTGCTCCTTTCCCCAAACAGTGACAGCCCCAGCCCCATCCTGGCCTCTGCCAGAGCTGCCCCCACCTGCCCACCCCCATTTGCAGCTCAGTTCTCTGCCTCTGCACCTCCGCTGCTGGGAGAAAAGGTCTCATCTTCCACCTCAGCTCTTTGGGACAGAGCAGCATCCACCTCCCACCTCTCCCTGGTTGCTGCCAGGGAGGCGTATGATTCAGGCCCCACTCAAGCGAGGGGGTCGGCCCTCAGCATACTCAGCCCCCCGGGGTGGCTGAGGGCTCACCTGGTTGCCCTCTGACTCGCTGCTCTCCAGCCCAGAGTCTCTGTCCTCCACCGAGGCCGTGGGTCTGAGATGTCCTTTGGCAGGGTGCCCGTTGCGAGAGCCGGGGCTGCAGCCCAGCTCGGGGCGGCTGTAGTGGCGCTGAGATGTCACTGTGCCAACTTCCAGCGGGGCAGTCCTATCACCAGAGCCAAGCTGGGGCAGAGAGGGGGAGTCCATCTCTGAGGGGGGCTGCGGGAACTGGTGCGGGTCTGCCGGCGAGGCTGAGTCCTGCAGGGGTTTCTGAGTGAAGGTGACGGCCGCCCCACTGGGGCTGAAGGTCAGCGTGGTGTTGCTGTGGGGAGAGGAGCTGCTGTGCTCTGACTCATTGGAAGAGTGGCTGGCCACAGAGACATCCGACTGGCTGCGGCGTGGGTTGTAGGGCTTCAGAAAGGAGCTGTACACAAAGCCCTTGGTCACTGCAGAGAGGGAGAGGAAGGGAGCTCAGATTAGGGCACAGAGGGACCAGAGGAGGGGAGTCGCAGCAGGTGCCGAGGGCAGGGAGCAGCCACCTACCCCCGTTGTCTATGAGCCAGCGATTCTGGCTGCCCATGGGGTCCTTCTTCTTGATGACACCCACGATGTCTCCTTCCAGCAGTGAGACATCCAGGTCTTGGGCAGCATTGAAATTGCGTTCTGCCTGGAAGAGACTGTCTGGGGGATAGCGGGCCAGGAGGGCAGCTCGGATGTCATCCGACTGCAGGAGGTAGCTAGGCTGCAGAGGAACAAGACAGGCGTGAGTGGTTGTCCCGGGCTCCGCAAGCCCTGACACGGGGCAGAGGGAACTCACCAAGCCAACGAGGGGCTGCCGCCGGGCAGACTGCCGTTCCACGTTCTTCCTTTCAAAAGGCTTCTTGGGAGCTGCCTGGGACTCTGGGAAGAAGGTGAAGGCCTGGAGCTGCTGCAGGACTCGACTGTGCTCATCCTGGAAGATGGCAATGAGGTTCCCCTCCCTGCTGGACACCTTCAGCAACTGGAACCAGAGCAAGGGTGGGGGTCATGGTTAGGTGACAGCAGCTGGGAAAAGTGGCCAAGAGCTACAGCAGAGACCACACCAGCTCCTGGGCCAAGCGGGGCTCTCAGCCCTGCATATGACTTGCATCAGGCCCAGACTTGCATTCCTGTCTGGACCCAGCTCCGAGTGCTCCCCAAACTCGTGACCTGAGATTCTTCCAGGCAAATGCTATCCTGCCACTGCTCTAGGAGCAGCCAGAGCCTTCACCATCTCTACACACAATTGCATCATGACCCCGCAATCATGACCCTGATAGCATCCCACAGGAGCCCTCCCCAAGACACTCAGGGCCTGAAACTGCAGCAGCAGCTTCCCCCACAATGGGACGGGTCCCAGAGAGGCTTGGGGACAAGCCCTGCGCAGAGATTAGCGCTGCACTGAGCCCAGAGCGCTGGCTGTGCTCCAGGAACCCACCGACAACAGGGGTCTCAGCTCCTCCAGGGCCAGGCGCACAAAGTCGCAGTGTGCCTCGGCATAGCCCCGCACGCAGCTGGCAAACAGCTCCTTGGCGAAGCGCAGGAACGTG
This sequence comes from Phoenicopterus ruber ruber, assembly GCA_009819775.1. Lineage (NCBI taxonomy): Eukaryota > Metazoa > Chordata > Aves > Phoenicopteriformes > Phoenicopteridae > Phoenicopterus > Phoenicopterus ruber. Next base: position 24,878,253 of record CM020221.1, on the reverse strand, counting down.
GGGAGTTCGTCCAGCAGCTGGGCATTGAGGGCCTCATAGTTGTTGCGGGCTGACTGCAGCTCCTCCAGTGTTCGCTTATCCTTCAGCTTCTCTGCACGCTCTGTGCAGTTGTGGAAGTCAAGGAGCTTGTCGAAGCGTTTCTGCACCAGCTTGTGGGGCCCCGCAAACATGCTCAGCAGCTGGTTCAGGGGCGAGCTCACCAGCCGCTCCGTCCGCTCTTTCTGGTGGGCAGAGATGCAGAGAGCAGGTGAGACAAGGTGCTCTCTCCCACCATGTGGTGAACACCAGCAGCTCACCCTCCAGCACACAACCTCTCCAGGACAGCATAGGCTCCGTCTTCCTGATGGCACCTACCAGAACTCCAGAGGTCCCTTCCAACAGGGATTATTCTATAATCTTACATAAATGTGCCAGTGTGGGCAATGCTATGGCAAGTACCTGAACCACTCACATAGAGAGCTGTAACACTTCAGGTAGCGCTGAAAAAATGTGTATCTATCCGGCATGCTCAATACACATCATAAACCCACAGGCATCAAAGCCCTCAGGAGGGAAGAGCTGAAGAGGAGCGCTCACACCTCTCCCAGGCTGTGTTACCCTCCCTGCCGCCTCCCAGGGGCTGTCCATTTGCAGCAGACCCCCAGGAGTGCCCCAGAGGGGTGCCCCCAACACACGAGAGCACAGCCTCACTCACGAAGTTGGAGAAGAGCTGGTCGCTGATGAGCCGATTCACTTTCTGGAACTGGTCCAAGTCCCCACTGCTCTTCTCCATGCACAGGTCCCACATGCTCACTGCTGCCAGCGCCTTCATGCAGGCCGACTCCTGCACCAGGGACACACAGTCAGCACAGCCATGCTTGCTGCCCAGGAGAAGGGGCCTCCCAGGGCAGCCCAGACCCCCAGAGACCACCCCCTGGCAGGGCTGAGGGCAGGAGCACTGGCTCGAGGCACTGCAGGTACACCCATGCAGGCAGGAGGGGCAGTGCGCAGCGAGCCCCATGGGTTGGGGATCACACCCAGACTGACTCACCCGGACGTGCTGCAGGTAGAGGGAAAGGTCCCGGATGAAGGACTTGATCAGCCGCTCTTGCATCCGGAAATTTTTCTCTGTTTCCTCAAAGGCTTCATCCTTCAGCTGTGAGAGAAAATGTCTCAAGAGAGGCAATGCAGGACTCCAGCACCTCCCAGAGTGTGAGACGTGGGGCCTCCTGCCCACAAGCCAGACAGCAGAGATGGGTGGTTCACACTCTAAGCTCAGTCTGCCTTGCTGGCCTGGATCAGAGCTACTCAGTGGGGAAGGGGTGTGGGGGGACAGCAGATACCACCGCAGAAGCACCGCAGGGTGTAAGTGCACCTGGCAGCTGTTGCACGTTACCTGGGGTGCAAAGCCTGTGAGATGCTTGAGGTGGCTGCTCACACGGTTGGATTTCTTGATGATAGAGTGGAAGTTAAGCTTGGAGATCTTCTCCATGAGGCTATCCTCATCCCCTTTCCGGTACTTTAGAACTAAAGAGATTGATGTAGAAATCAGAACTCCTATCAGCACAATGCCCGTGTCTTACAGTGCCTCACCAACAATTGCCTTGCTGGCTCTCCCCTTCCCTAAGCCTCTGCAGTCCCAAGTGCCCCACGTATTGTATCATATCCTATCATACCGTATCGTATCGTACCGGACCATACCATATCATACCATACCATCTTGAAATCCAGCACTGTGCCACCTGTAATCCCCTATTTGGCTCTCAATATACCCTACAGTTTGTAGACCCACCATTCAAACTCTTCCATAGGATTATGCATAGTGTTAGCATAAGATGACATAGGAGGTGGTGTACAATAATCACTGGACATATAGAAGGTATTTATGTTGCTTCTTTATCAAATATGAGCAATGATTACAGGCAGCCTATGTCATCTCAGCTTCAGTGGCTAAGGGCTATGTGGAAAGAGTAAAGTGTAAGACTTGCATGAGACAGGGGCTTCCAAGGGAAAAGAGGGAGGGTGGCCGGCAGGTCAAAGGGGATAATTTTCTCCCTCTGTTCAGTCCCAGGGAGGCTGCACTTGGGTACCATGTCCAGTTTTGGTGCACCCAGGTCAAGAGAGATGTGGGAGAAGCAGAGCTACTGACCCACAGGGAGAGCTCAGGTCCCGCAGCGAGAGCTGGGGGAGCCGGGCAGGCTCAGCCTGGCTGGGAGGAGGCGGAGGGGGATCTGCTCACAGCCGGCAGCTACTTGAAGGGCAGCTACAAAGGTGATGGAGCCAAACTCATCTGAGCAGTGCCAGGCGATACGAGGGGCAGCGGCCCCAGATGGCAGCTTGGGAGCTTCAGGGTGGATTGGGGAGCACAGCTTCACCTCAAAGGTGGTGCAGCCCTGGCACAGGTCAGCAGAGAGGCTGTGAAATCTCTGTCCTTGGGGTCGGTGAGAATCGGCTGGAGGGAGCGATGGCTGGTCAGAGCCAACGTTGGGGACAATCCTGCTCCAAGCAGGAGGCCAGACAGGAGACCTCAGAGGGCTCTTGCAGCCAGCACCTCTGCAATTCTGTCCTGTCTACAGAAATACCTTCAAACTTAGTCTCCAAATCTCAGTAAGACAGAGACTGCCCTAGCAGATTAATTCCCTACTTGAGTTGTTTAAAATCTTATTTTTTAACTTTTTATATATATTCTTTTGTCTTATCATTATTTTTGTTTTCATTTAATAGCCATGTGGTCAGCAACTGTATACATTTCATACCTCTGTATCACAAGAAACAGCTGAAGTCAAGTGCGTACTGCGTTACCCTACACATTGTATCTCATGCTCAGATTTTTAAATGCAGCTCTTCTACTGCCCTGCTGTGAGGGCACAGTCTATTGGGGGCAGATTCCCTCCACGACTGTGTGTGCCAGCTAAGGCTCAGGAGCTGACAGACACCAGCCTCAACACACTCAACTCCTGTCCCACACTCCCCAGCTCTACCCAACTACTCACCCAGGTCCTTCCGGCGCTTGTATTCGTTGATGTTGACGTTGATTTCTTTGACTGCGAGGACAGCAGCTGTGAGCGGTGCCTTGTCAGGGTGAGCCTCGGGAGTGGCGCTCAGCAGCTCCATCAGCAGCAGTGGGTACCGCATCACCCTTTGCACTGGCTTGATGAGGAAGGAGCCCAGGTTAATGTAGTTTGTGCAGCCCCTGGAAGTTGGGACAAAGGAGATGCACCAGGTTTCAGTCCAGCTCTGCCACACAAATTCTACCCCTTAAACCAACCCCAACCAAACCCAGAACACCAACGCCTCTAAGTCCACTGTACTCCCTAAGTCATGCTGCTCTCGTCTCCAAAGTGCTGCACTCCTGAACCCCTGGTGCTCTCAGATCAACTCCAGGTTTTCAGACCTCACTCACACCAGGTGACCCTTCCCAGGCAGGATCCTCTCCGTCACCAGCTGCACCACGAAATCCTACACAGGCACAGCCTCACACTTACCAGAGTGCCACTTGCCTCAGACTCTGTGCTGCCACCCGACTGCCCAGATCTGTCCCCAGTGCAGGACAGACTGACTGCGCTCAGGACCACAGTCAGTGCAGGGCTCTCCTGGCTCCTTGGGGCTGACAGCTCCCAAAAATTGTTTCCTGACCAAGACCTCCCCTTGTTTCATGATGTGCCTGTGCTGCCTGCCTGCGTAGCCTGCCCGTTGTCTCTGCTGCAATCGCGCCACAGACACCCCGCTCCTCCCAGATGTGCCTCCATGAAGCACCGTTAGGGCCTCCCGACATGCACCCAGCTGGTGATGGGAGGTTAGTTACAAGGGAGCAGCCAGGCCAGGACAGACGGACAAGCGGGGACTAACAGGAAGGATGCACTTACCACTCACTGTACAGGCTCCTGCCGGCCCACAGAGTGCCAAAAAGCAAAGAAAAGCAACGGGTTAATGGGGCGGCAGGCGTGCAATCCCACAGCCAGCGCCTTCGCCCCGTCCCACGGTGATGCTGCCAAGGCAGTGGGCAGCCCTGTCCCCCCAGAGCAGCAGCCAGTGCTGCTGGCTCCCAGAGCATTAACCTCCACACGCCGGAGCCCTGGCAGTCGCTGAGCCAGGCAAAGCGGCTCCTTTCCTCATTGGCCATGATAGGGCAGGGCTTGAGGAATAGGAGCCCTCAATCCAGGACATGCCGCCTTCTCCGTACCTTGGTGGCTTCTGCCCAGAGTTTAAGGGGGCCTACAGGTGTCCCAGCACCTGTGCATTGGGGCAGGGCAGCATTTGAACCCGGAGCCTGGTCACTTATGCAGTGACACAGCCAGCCCCTCTCCAGTCACCACCTGAACTGTTCAAGCACTGCTGGTAGAGGGGCAGGGATGTTGGAGACTAACCCCCCTGCCCCAGCCTGGTGGCTACCACAGCCAGAGGCTCCAACCTGAGGCTATCCAGCAGGTCCAGAAGTAGTTTCTGCATCTTCTCATCCTTCTCATAGGTCTCCAGCAGCGCAATGGCCTCATTATGGTTCTGGCAATACACCCTGTAGATGCTCTCCAGCTCTGCACGCTGTGCCAGGAACACTGGCCCTGCAAACAGCAGCAAAGCAGGGCTTCAGTGCCCCCTGGTCACCAGCTGACTCCAACAACCCTGGCATGTTTCATGGTGAGATGCCCAGCGTCCCCCTTCCACACACGCAGCTCAAGTGTTACTAGAGCAACCAGGACACCTCCTCATCACCCTCAGCATGCCCACACATCTTTCCTGCTTCCCTGTCACTGCAGGCCAAGGGGACAGAAATGGGAAGCTGTGCATCAAAGGTCTGCCAAGGCAAGGAGGCCCCAGGCTGAAGCCAAGGGCACGCTCATCGTAACTCACCAGAACATGATCACTCGTGCTTTGAGGGAACTGGTTACCTAGCTGAAGAGCCCCCAGGAGGAGCCCAAGAGCCACTAGCGCAGAGACCTCTATCGATTCAGCTCTCCCAGAAGTGAGGAGCAGGGACACTGGTCAGTGGCAGCATGGGTGGGGAGCCACACGAAGAGCAAAGGCACAGGCTGCCCAAGGCCTGAGCGGCCAAAGCTGGCAACTCAGGAGTGATGAGTGGGGCTCCCCTTGGGGCAAGGGGCCAGGGAGGGCCACAAGCACCGTGTTTCTCAGCATCACGATCCATGGGGCAACACAGATCTCCTTGGCTTTGCTGCTGGACTGATGAGCAGCGACAGGGACCAGCAGGGAGGAAGCCCAACCCCAGTGATACTCTCCCGCCATTTAAACTACTCTGTTCTGCCCTGCCACTAGCAAAGCCCATCCCAGCCTGCTGAGAAAAGGTAACAGCAGAATTCATACCGATGGCATCTGAAGCCTCCAAGGTGGACAGCAGCTGCTTGGAGAAGCTAATTACCATGTGGATGTTTCCAAAAAGACCCTCAAAGTCTATGTTCTGCATCTGGGGAATGGGAAGAGAGATGTCCTGGATGGGGGAACATGTCCCAGCCAGACCCAACAGCCCCCCCTTGCCCTCCTGCAACCCATCAGCCCTCAGCTCCACAGCAGCCACCCAGCGTGACCTCCTCCCACCACAGTGACTTCTGTACTCAATCCCTTGTTCCCCAGTGCACTGAAACTCTCACTCCTTATGTGTCCTACCAAACACAGTGTCCTCCTCTTTCCCAGCAATTTTATCCCTGCCTCTGTTCACCTGATACTCTCCCTCTCCTCCCACCAACTCTGTCCCCATGCCAAGACCCCCTATTTTCTTTGTCCTAACAATGAATTTAACCTACAAACCAAATGAAAAGGAACATTTCCTGCCCCAGGAAATGAATCTGTGATACTTGCTGCCAGGTTTCTTGCTCTCAGCAATGGTGAGAGCTCAGTAGGATCCCAAAACAGACATCCATGAGTGCAGGGAGCAGCAAGAACCATCCTGCTCCCCTCAGCACAGCTGAATTTCCCCTGTGGGTTCCTGTGCTGCTGCTTGTAAGTCTCCAAGAACAAAGTGGACTCAGTATCCTCACCCTACCCCACCAGGGCCGCACCGTAGCTTGCCCCCATGCTCATACCTGTGCCTGCTGCAGAGGCACCATGATCCTCTCCACGCACATCTCCAAGTCTCGGATATAGTCCCGCTCTGTCTGGAGCAGTTCCTCAAGAACCTTGGACCTCTTCTCCAGCATCCTTTGCTCTGGGCTCTCAGTGGCAGCCGAGGACGTCTCCAGGGATGGTGTCTGGGAGGACAGGAGAGTCATCTCTGCAAGACAGACAAGCAAGATCAGCATCCTTCAGCGAGGATGCAAGGACACAAGACAAGTAGCACCTGAACTGTGCCACACGCAACCTATGAGACTGCCAAACATAACTGTTAGAGAGCAGGACTGTCCAAGTAAGGACCTTTCTGGAGAGGCCGTCCCCGGCACTCCCAGCCCCAGGGCAGCACGGACCCCAGTTTGCTCCCACAGCCTGCCCTTGCAGCACCAGTAATGCTGCAAAGCCCCGGCAATCGGGGCAGCGGGCACCAAGCAACACAAACCTGCTCCACACTCGTCCCCCAATGCCGGCCGGGTCCAGACCCCTCTCCGACCCCCGCTCTCCAACTCTGCCGCTCCAGGAAACTCCGTGGGGCTGAGCAGACGGGGAGAGGAGCCCCGCTCCCCTCCTCACCCTCCTCCCAGGCAGCAATGGCGGCCGCCCCCTTCTCTCAGGCTGGGAACAGGGTCTCCATTCTCCAGCCCCGGGGCATTTCCATCTGAATGGCCGAAACGGCCTCGGGCACCCACAATGGGGCTGCCGGCGGCAAAGCCTGGAGCTGGACTGCGGCGAGCAGCGCCGGGCCGGGCCGGGCCGGGCAGGCTGGGGCGGCGGCGGCCTTTGCCCGGAGGCCCGGCAAGGCGGAGGCCCGGGGTGGCTGGGGGCACCCCCACGGGCAGCCCCGCTGCCATGGCGGGTGGTCCCGGGCTGGGGAGATCCCCAGGCCCCCGGCACAGCCCAGGGATCTGCTTCGTGCCCGGGCCGCCGTGCCCCCCGCAGCAGCCTCCCGGCCCTACCCCCGGCGGGGCGCCGGGGCGCACAGCTCGGGCAGCGCGGCTGCCCCGCCTGCGGCGGCTGGGGGTGGGCAGGCGGCTGGGGGTGGGCAGGCAGGGGGCCGCCCTCCTCTTCCCTCTCCCAGGCCTCCAGCAGCCGGTTTTCCTCCTGGTTTTCTGTCCCACCTGGGGCTCCCAGGCCGGCCCAGCCCCCTCCAGTTTTCATTCAGACATTTTATCCCCCAGCAGATTCCTGGGCCCCAGCCACTTTCTACCCCACCTGCCTGCTTCTAAAAGCATGTGCCCTCTGGCCAAAACCACAGCAACAGTACACCCCCCCCCAACCCTACCCCTACCCCCCCCCAATTCAGGAGAGCCCCTCTGCAGCACCTTCCTGCAACACCCTTCTGAGGCAGGGTCTGTCCCAGAAACACTCAGGTCTCCCCCATTTTATGGCTGCGCTTGTAGAAGCGCAGCCCACGGGGGCTCCCGAGCCCCTTGCAGCACCCCAGCCTGCCTCAGGTACCCGATTTAAGGCAAATTGCTGATCTGACAAATGCCCGTCCACTCCAGCCATCTCCCATGGATCCCCAGCTGCTCTCTCTCAATGGGATTTTATTAGTTGTCAACATGCCCCAGCTCAGACATTCGTAAAAATATTTTTGCAGGACAGGCACTTCCACCTCCCTGACCTCTCCAGTTACAGCCGCAGGCAACAGCGGCTGAGCCTGGGGGAGACAACCCTGCCACTGGCTTCAGCTCTAAGAGCAGGCTCAGCTTGACTCCCCAGGACACCCAGCAGGACTTGGGACTTAGCCTGGTACGCCGGCACCCACCGTTCACAGCCCCAAGAGACCCCCGTGCTCCCAGCCGCCTCTGCCCAGGTGCTGGGCATGCCCTGCTTGCCTGCAGACAGCCCCCAGCCTCGTCCTGCTGGGTGACGGCAGTAACCAGCAGCACTAGAAACGTGGGATGGGAAATTACTGCCTCAGCCTAAGCATCCTGCCTGCTGCTCTGCCAGGCTGGGGTTTTTGCATTGAAACGGCCCAGGATAGAGAAGAAACATGGCTGAGATGAGACACCAACTCAGCCCATAACTAGCTGAAACCGTGCCAGCGCTTCCAGCTCTTCCCGTTGCAGAGCAGCAGCGACAAACAAACCAGCAGCATCAGCATCAAACGGTGACTTCTCGCAGCTACCTGGGCTGAGGACGAACCGCTGTGCCTCTTGCAGAAAGAGCAACGTCAAAATCAGTCCCAGACACACCCCCAACCGCAGCAAATGGGAAACCCAGCTGAAACCCTGTTCAGAAGATGCCCTTGATGAGGGAGGGAAGATACCTGTCTCTCCAAGCAGGCATCTCTGCTGCCCTGCCTTGAAATCGAGCCCAGGAAAAGCCAAAAGGGCCAGCTCCGCAGAGGATTTCGCAGCACACCCAGCACCACGTTTAATAGGCAATTATTGGGAAGAGCCGGCTTCACTCATTCCTGCTGGCAAGTGTCCTTAAAACTGCCCCCATCACAGCCACCCTGCATAAGGGAAAAGGCTGGTTTCAGCTAAGTCAATGGCTGTCTTAGCTCCCTGCCAGGTAAGTCCCCAGTGATGAACTTTAATAAACTCAAACGCAGCAGGAGTCTGCAAGGAGGGCCTGGGAGCAGCCACTGGGGTTAACATTTGCTGTTTGCATTTCCACAGCATCCGCAAAGCCTCAGTAGCAAACCAGGCCCTGCCATGCAAGGTCCTCTGCAAACATCCAGCAGGGACATCCTGCCCGAGACACAGCGCTTGGAGCATGAACAGGACATGAGACAGAAAAATGTAGAGGAGGGACAAAGAAACACCAAGATAATATAGTCAGCAGGTCTCTGCAGCTCAAAGAGTTAAGAAAGTAACAACAAATGAGTTATTTTAAAGAAGGATATATATTTTTTTAAGGAATGGCATTTGTTTTGCAGGAGAGCAAGCTCAAGTGGGAAGGCAAACTGGAAGATGCAGGAAGGTGTTAATTTGAAATGCCAACAGGTGTGTGAAACCCAGGCGAGGTGGGCGGGTGAGCTGATACCGCGGCATGGGGTGGCCTGGGAAGAATCTTGAAAATGAAGACCAGCCAGAACAACAACCAGAAATGACCCATGCAGCAGCATTTGGGAAGACAAATGGAAAAGATTGCATTTGCCTTGGTCAAAGAATAGGATTTTGCATTTATCCCCAGGCAAAATGCCAACAGATAAAGCTTTGCACAGGACTTCTCATGAGTTTACTATACCACTGAACAACCTTGCTGTGCTCCCAGCTTTAGCCATAGTTAAATTGCAGCCACATGGTGTGTCTGGCTCCAGCTCACCGAAATGGAGCCGGGGATGCCGGGATGCCCAGCGCTGCCAGTGAATGCAGCAGCTCCACACGCTCCACCGAGCAAACCCCAGGCAAGTAAATCTAGGTCAGGCCCTTTCAGAGAGTGCCCTGTGGCGAGGCTTCGACTGACACTCCTGAGATGGCCAGCTCCATGACACCCTTCCTGTGCAAGTCTCAAATCCCTGCCTGTGGAAGGGAAATTAAAACCTTCCCTGCACAGGTTTTAGGCCCATAGTGGTCATCAGCTCAGCTTGCTTGACCTGACACGATGCTGACCACCAGTTCTACCTACTTACACCGTATCAGTATTTGTGTTATTTTGAAGACTTACACAAATTAAATCTCCTCTGGCCTTCTTGCTCTTTCTGAATATTTCAAGATTCGTTTAAAAACAAGGCTACGCTGCAGCCAAGTCTCTTAGGACTCTTACTGTTTATCACTAGTCTGGCATCCTCCTTCAGCAGTGAACTCAAAAGTCATCCTGCCTCTTTCCAAACACTCACAGTTCAAAAAATTCAAATACAGAATTTGTTTTTAACATTTGGCTCTTCTATCTGACCAATATGTGTAATACTTAGGATTTGTTTCTGATGCATTTTAAAAACTCTTCACTTTTTGTATTTCATACCATCTCTGTCGATTGCCATCAATTTCTTTTTTCCTGTTTGTCACACATTCTTGTATGTCTAATAGCAGCTTTCCCTAAATGAGGCTTATTGAGCATTTAACTAAACCTACATTTCACAGCTGTGGGTTTTGGTCATCTAGTAAATGCTTTTTAAACAGATCTCCATTGTACTTCACATATTTTCTATTTAAATGTTACCTTTCAATCTGGGTCATCATGCCCATCGCCTTTGGAGGCACTAAGACATACACCACAGCTGGAACGGGCTCCATTAGCCTGCAGGAATGCGACTGGTATTTCTAATGAAGCCACCAAATTCCAATCCGGTGACAAATTCGTGTTTACCCATGACACGGATGCCAAGCTGGCATTCAGAAATACATTTCCAAAACCAATGTTCTCCATCACAATTTTCAGAGACTCAAATTTTGTTCTCTCGTAGGTTGCACAAGCTCTGCAATCTGCCTCTCTAAATTAAAACCTCTAACAACATCCTTACCTCTACCCCTTTGGCGAATTTGCGACAAGTCCTTGGCGCTCTGGATTGGTTTGACGGTGTGTGACAGCCTCCCAGGAGCGCCCACTTTTGAGCTTTGCTAGCTTGCCTGCTGACGCATGGGAGATTCAACACCGACTCGTAACCCAGCCCCTGGCAGTGAGGCGTCAAGATGGAGCACACTCCCACCTCTGCCCTTCCCGTGGAGGCCGTGATTTACTATTGCAATTACAGGGCTCATCCTGCTTGTTTCAGACATGCCACTGTCACTGACTTTCTTCCAATTAACAAAAACTTTTAATTCTTATTACCCAACCTCCTAGTGGGAGCACGCACACAATTAGAGGTTTTCTCCCTGCCCCACTCTGGAAGCAGAGTTGACCCATGAAGACCAGATCTCCAATGGGATGCGTGCCTCTCACGCACGGGCTGGGGGGCTCACCGAAAGGGCTGCATTGCCCCCCAACTCCTCCTCGCCGTAGCTCACCTGCCAGCATCCCCCGCGGCACGGCGCAGCCTCGCAGGGCGCCCAGGCTGCTAACGCAATCTGAAGAGGGACGTGCTGCCCATCAGCGCTGAGGACAACCCCTCGCACCGGCTCGGTAAGCACGAATCTCCGACGGGAGCTGCCTCGAGGCTCCCAGCTCAGCAGAGTCAAGCAGTGACTCAGGACAAAAACAAACCAGCTGCAAATATTTGAAGTATGTGGACACCAGGAGGGGAGGAGCCACTGCCTACCATGAGAAGAGGGGGTGAAACTAGGGTAGGGAATAATTAATCTGAGCAAAAGGCTAAACTTGCTGCCAGGAGCAGGATCTGGCCAGGGTGAAAACTCTCACTCCGGACATTGGTAATAAGCCTGCAACAGAATATATCCACTGCTGCAAAAGCAACAGACTGGATATATTCAGCGGCTCACTGCTCCTTAGGAGGAAGCAGGGGGTGCAGCAGAGAAGTGCCATGGCAAAAGAGGACTTCAGCCCACAGAAGTGAATTCAGCCTTGGCAGAGTCCTGAGACCGAGGAGCAGGAGATAAATGCAGACAAACCATAAAAATGAGCTGAATGGGAACAGACTGGGGACACTTCTCCAGGGCCACTGGAACAGCTTGATGTCTCAAAGATGTCTCATGCAGAGCCTGCTTGGTGGGGACACCTCTATGCCAGGTAAGATTACAACCATCATCCCAGCACAGCCCCACCTCATTCAGCATGAACAGGGCATGGTCCCAAGCCATGACGGAGAAAAAAGTGAAGTAATATGACGGTCTGCAAAGAGCTAACCTTCCGAAGCTGAGGCAGAGCATCAACAAAAGTGATTGTGAGCAAAAACATTGACAGAAAAAAGAATGAAAACTGGAAATTCTTTAAAAGGATGTTTTACATAGATAATCCAAAAAACACAGTTATGTGAGCAAGAAAGAGAACAATATTGATGAAAAATCTGTCCTGGGTCTGTGCTTCAATAAAGGCAGCAAATACAAATAAATGAATGAATATAGAAAACCAGATAATTGACCACAGACACACTAGGAACTCTGAAGTACACAAAAATGAGAAGTGAAAGATACCAAGAAAAATCCACAGATAGTAGAATTAATTCAGTTTTCATTTTTTAAATGGGGAAATAAAATGCTACTTTATAATAGACTTTTATTTCGACCTAGGACAAAAGAAACCCTTTCAATGATGCAATCCCACAAGTAAGCAGAGATAGTAAAATTCTTGATAAGTTTGGCAAAAAGGCAGAATTATACAATAAATATTCTGTTTCTTTCCATCTAAAAAACAAAAATAAGACCTTGCTAACTGGCACCTCAAAAACCCATTGCCAGTGGAGAATATCCAGAAAAGAGGACATTCCTAATCAGATTCTCCATGGACTGTATTTAGAGTTGATCCTACATAATATTTTTAAAGTAAATGGAAAATCACTGCTGTCGTGTAGAGAACTGAACATTGATTCAACATTGAGTGACCCAAGGTATTCTGAAAAAGATGGAATTATTCAAACCAAGCAGGTTTAATACAGACAAATGCATTAATGGGGACAAGAAATGCAGCCACATGCAGGACTGTATTCTAGGGAGTAATGCTTTTGCTTGGGTTGGCCAGAACTCAGCAGGAGTTCCCCGAGTGCTGCAGAGGCAGATTGGGGTCCCCAGACAAGGGCACAGGAGTGCAGCAAGGTATACCTCTGTGCAAGCAAGTGCTGACACCCGCCCAGAACGCCTCACGCAGCTCTGAAGTCCACTATTTTAAAAGAGTATGAACTGAAAAATGAGTGAGGATCAGGAAAAACAAACACTGAAATGTCTTCCTGTGAGTCTTTGCTATGAGTATTTAAGACTCTATTCACTACAAAGAACTGAAGACTGAAAAATTACTTAATTACAGTACCTGCCTGAGAAGAAAATACCATCAACTAAAACACTCTGATTTCGTAGAAAAAGGTTGGGGTTCAGAGCTGAAATGCAACACATTAGCATGCAAAACATGTAAGAGTGATGGTGACTAAGCAGCAAAGCTATGACGGAGCGTTCTCCTTCTGTTGATGTGGCAGGCAGACACATCCGACTCTCACCCCAGAAGCAATGCTCTAACCAAGTAGCTGTCACCGGGCTGCACCGCAGAGAAACCTGTAACAAGTGTAATAACTCCACCTACAGAAAAGATCAGGCCACGTCATCTCCAACGGGGCTTTCAAGTCCTAAATTCTGTTACTCTGTGGAGAGGAGGAAGAATCTGGGAAAGAAGTAGGCAGCATTAGAAAAGGTGCCTGGAGTGCACACAGAAGGAAAACCAGAGCAGGCTTTTTTCTATCAGCTGGACAGGAGGGTGTCTGCCACCAAGTGCGATGGGAGGGCTTTTGGGGAGGCTCCCAAGTGCTGGGGAGGTCTTACAGTGAGGCAGCAAAGAGGTGCTGGCGCTGGCGAGGTCTTACATTGAGGCAACTGAAAGCGTATTTGCCAAGGAGGGCTGTTGCTGGTGCAGCACTGTGCCCCAGCAGGGCAGGAGGAGGAACTTAACAGGGAACTGTAGCCAGAAATGGGCCACAGGACAGACAGACAGTGTTAGAAAATGCCTGGAGCCTTCCTCCTCCCCTTCCTGCTGTGGGACACTGGCCCTGATGCTGAGGGCACCTGCCCCGCACCTCTGGCAGCCGCTCCCCTGCCCCTGAGCCTGCCACAGCGGGGGGGAAATCCAGCACCCCCTCCCAGCGCAAGCGTGGGTGTACGCAGCGTCTCATTGAACATCAGAGGAGCGAAGACTTTCGCCCGGCATTGCAGTGTGTCCCCTCAGCTCGTGCAAAAGCCGGCCAGGCCAGCACTGCTCCAGCCTCCCCAGGCTTTGTGGGCCATTTCCCTCCCCACTCTGCTCCTGGCTCCTCCTAGCTTCCCTGCCCTTTGGACGTCCTGGCAGTGCAAAGCCTCTCCCTCCCCTCGCCCTGGGGACACAGCTGAGCAAAGTCCCACCCTACCAGGGCGTCCGAGAGCGCAGAAATGCAGCCGGCAGAGCCTGCTTAATCAAATACCTCCAGAGGACAGATTTCATGCTGCTTAAGCTGAAAGGCAGCCACAGCCTCCAGCTCTGCCGCCTCTTGGGCCGCTGCACCACGGTGCTGTTTTCCTCTGCATTTCAACCCCCCTTTACGGAGATTTCACACATGTGCCCGAGACAGACGCTGGCAGAAAGGGCGCAGAAGCAAACAGGTTTTCAGGCACACGGCTGCCCAGCGGGGAGGCCGATCCACCAAGAAGTGCTCTTTCACTCTCTCTGCCCAGACCCTACCACCTTGCTGCCCCTTCCCCAACACACACTAATATCCTTGCAACAACGAGCCAAGCCCCACAAAGCCGTCTGCAGCCGACTCTGTCCCAGCCACAGTGCCAACAGGACGATTCTGCCCACGCCAAGACAGTCTGAGCCCTCCAGCTTTGGTATCCCTCCAGCTCCAGGGTGCCGGTGGTGGGACTGCAGCCCCGGGGATGGCTCAGGCACCCAGGACACACAGCTGCTGTAGCAGGGGCAAGGGACCACTGTGGTACTGAGGGGCTGGCGGTGCAGGAGTGCAGGAGGGGCATCTGTGACAGCCCCCCAACGCGTAGGTGCTCCAGTGTCCTGCCCATGTGTAATCACACAACTACAAGTACTTGCCGTCCACGTACGTCCGAGTGCTACAACAACAACTTCCCCCATTTCCTGCTTCGTGCTGTCTGTGAATAGCTGCCATACTCGCCCTCCGCAGGGTCAGGAATTGATTCCTCCACACGGAATCTGTTCACGATGGGTTATAAAACAGGCAGTGGGAATAACCCCAGCGCCTCATTGCTTCCCTCACAAGGAACCTCCTCGGGGCCCTGAGACAGCAGGCAAATCAGGGCCACAGGTTTTAGAGTGTACCCAAAACACTCGGGGCACAGGTGGAGGAGCGATCGAAAGGAGAGCAGTGAGCCGTGGGTCTGTGCTGCCTGGGCTTCCCTCCCGCCTGGGCCTCTGCGAAATGGGAGCAAGAGCCCTGGCAGGACATGTAGGTGACTGTACAGAGGGGTAACAATGATGATGCCCATTTCAGCAAGCCCCAGGGTTTCCCACGAGAGCCCAGCTATGCTGGCCACCCACCTGTGCCAGAGTCCCGGTGCTGCCCCAGTGCCAGGGCAGGGCAAAGGCACACTCAAGGCAACTGCCCAGCATTTCCCCGCATACCTCGCTTCCCCTTCCTGGTCTGCACAAACTCTGAGTGCCGCAGGGTGCTGGGAGCCGTCCGTCTGTAGAAGCTGTTTCGCTGCAGCACGGAGCCCACCCTGTTTGCTTCCTCGGCCTCCTGCTCCCAGATCTGGCTCCAGTCTGGCCGGCCTGTGCGTACCCTCGAGCGCTCTGCTCCGACGCTGCTGCTGGCTGGCATCCTGGGCCCTGGGGCTGCTCCTTCCAGTTCCCCACAGCCGTCGTAGTCCACGTCCCGCATCTTGGACTGTGTGTAGCGGGTGCCAGACCCCACGCTCACACTACCGTCTCCCGGAGCTTCACAACCTCTGTCCCGACTGCTGCGGTCCATGACATGGCCTTTGGGCTGCCTGGGCCGCCCAATGTCTTCTTGGTCTACTTGGTCCCTGACACCCATATGCCGCCTTTCCTGCTGTCTATAGGCCCCAGAGCCTCCATCCTCTCTATACCACTCTTCCCCTTCCCTGTATTCTTGATTGCCTCCATCCTCTCTAGACTGCCTTCTCCCCTCCCTATACTCCCCAGAGTCCCTCTCCTGCCTACACGACCCTTCCTTTTCCCCATAATGTCTTTCATCCTCACTGTAGTCCCTAGGATCTCTGTCCCGATACCACCTTACCCCCTCCCTATAGTGTCCAGGGCCTCTATCCTCTCCATACTGCCTTCCTCCCTCCCTATACTGCCCAGGTACTCTGTCCTCTCTGTACCGCCCTTCTCTTATCTCAGAACTGCAGTTTCTGTATTGAACGCCCTCCCTCTCATACACCCTATAGTTTCTACCCTCTGTATCCTGGCTTTTGCCTTCCCAAGCACTATCTGCTCTCCTGCAGTCTGCGTACTGGGTATCTTCCTTCCAAAAACCTCCACAGTCTCCATTCATGCTCCATCGGTCCACAGAGATGCCCTCCTCTCTCCTGTAACCATCCCAGCTGCTGTCTGCTCCGTGGCAGCCCGGGTACTGCCTCCTTGCCCTGGGTCTGCCATTGCAGCGAGCCTCACCGTGCAGCGTGGCCACCCCAGCCACGTCCTCTCTCCGTACAGTGCAACAGTCCTCATATTCCCAGCCGAGGCGCCGCGGCTCCTGCCTTGGATCCTCCACATCATGTTTCATCCCGGGATAAGTGCACATAGTCCTGCTGGCATGTGGCTCGGGTGCTGACTCCCTTTGCTACCTGCTCCCCAAGCCCAAGCCTGGGCTGACGCCACTTCTCTGCTCTGCTCCAGCGCTCCTGTCCCAAGTGAAATGCCGGCGCCGCTTCCTGAAACCAGCCAGCAAGGGTACGAAGAGGCACAGGCCCAATCGCTGCCAGCCCCGGCCTCCTCCGCCTGCTGCCCAAAGTAATCAGTAACCAGCCCCAGGAGGGAGGCCGGGGCCGGGCAGGCTCTCACCGCCCAAACCGGCTCCGCGGCTTTGCCAAAGCCTCTCCGCAGGCGGCTCAGAGGCAGGGAAAAGGAGGGCACTGGAGCATGCGGAGGCCCTGCCCCAAGACCAACGTCCTCAGGGAAGGGAAACAGACGGCGTGTGAGACTGCGGGAAGCCACAGACCGGAGATGGGATACCGGATCTCCTTCCACTGCCTTCACGCTCCCGCCGGCACGGAGGCTAAACGACGTGGTCTAGCAGAGGCTGGGCTCTGCTCCACACCTCATGGGGGAAAAACAGGGCCTTCAGGCTGCCCCTCGCTCCAGTCTGATGCTGTGCCCACCCTTTTCCCAGCCCTCACCCACAGGTCCTGGGAAGAGCAGGCAAGGAGCAGCTCTCTGCATGACAGAGCATCGCCAAGCGGTGCCTACTCAGTGCCACGCAGCCACAGCTGCCTGGTTCCCTGCTCCGGGGCGAACGGCTGGTCCACTCGCTGAAATGGACAGGCTTGAAGGGACTATCTGGGTTATGGAGTCACCAGATATTGTGCCAACACACAATATAAGTTTCCAGGCCGTATAGTACTGCGCTCCAGTAATTCCTCTCGCTGCAGAGTGCAACATATTCCCAGTTTTCCACGTCAAACGCAGAAGCTCCTATGAGAAACCAAGAGAAGACCACAACACACCCTAGGCAGAAAGCAGGAGAGTCCATGGATGTCACCCACATCTCAGGTTCTTGCAACACTTGGGTATGCCCAGCTGGTAGAAGACAAAAATAAAACCAGTGGACCCTCCTACTCCAACTGCAGGAGGGCAAGCACTAATCCTGCCCAAGCCTGGTGATCAGCGAAACCCCCAGTGTGCACGCAAGACATATGAAAGAAGCAACCTGCAGATTTTAAACATGTATTTTAGAAAATCACATACTTTCTGCTCTTCCTTTGGCTCCCTAGAGGACACACCAAGGGGCTGGGCTCCCCAAGATTATGCCAGCCCTACTCTGTTTGCTGGTCAATGCTTAGGGAAAACTTTTCTCCCTCCAGCATGCCTCCATGTTTCCCTAACGGCAGCAAGGCAGAGGCCACGCCTGAGGCATGACGCAAACACATTTTGCTGAGCTGATGCAACACCGCATTACTGATCTGCCCCACTGCACCAAAGCTGGGCTAGCAAGCCTGAGCCATGCTCTTTGGCCACGCTCAGATGTGGCAGGAGAGATGCGACGGAGCTTGGGTAGGGCACATCTTTATCAGAGGACCAGAGAGGCTACTTATAAATCCTCAGGTCTTTTGAAGTGGTGAAAAATCCCCCAGGACTACTAAAAGGATAACTTGACAGGTAGGATGTCTCAGGATAGTGTTAGTTCCTGCCTGAAACTTCCAGTTCCAGTAACCACCAGGGCACAGGTGCAGCAGGATCTGTCCTCTGTCAGGAAGCACTGGGACAGTAGGAGACCTTTCCCAACAAGATCCACCCCATCAGAAAATTTCTCTTGATCCAGCCTAGATTTTCCTCTTTCTTCCTTCAAGTTATTTCATCTAGCCGCAAATCCTCTAAGCCTCCTTCTAAGCATCCCTCTCGCACGCCACTGACGTGGAGGCTGTTTGTCACCCTGTTTCCCTGGTGCACCCATGTCATCCTTCATTCCCACGTGCTCTGCATCAGACGCGATCCTGCAGCAAAGCGCCTGGGCTCCCCAGCACTGATTAAGCAGTGGGAGGATGGAGGCAATGAAGGCAGAGTGAGTAATCCCCAGGCAGGAGCTGGCATTTCGCTCCACCTGCCGCGTGCAGTGCCCACATTTCCTGCACATCGTGGGTTTCGATAACAGAACTGCAGTGTCAGAGCTCCTGGGAGAAGCTGGGGAAGGGACTGTGGGAGATGTACGTGGTCCCGTCTTTCCATTTTGTCTAGTGTAATATCAAGTATAACGTAATTAACAGCACTGATCCTTTATATGGCATCTTTGGGTTTCAGAGCCCAAATGTGCTGATATAAATAGGGCAAATTTTTCCTCCCTGAGTAATTTTTCTGGGCTGCATGGACAAAAGTCACCTTTTCAGCTACAGACGTGCCACAATTTAAAGCTCTTCGTTGCTGTTACCGACAGCACAGCATCATTTTCCTGTTCTGGACTCCACAGACAGCAGGAGCACAGAGGCAGGCTTTACTTTTTGCCCACTAACCCTCCCCACTCCCAGGCCAGGTTCAGGGCCCTTCTGTGCATCCCCTCTGATTTGAGTGACAAATCCCCAAAGGTCTGCATCACCACCAGAGCAGAAACCGCAGCAAGGGCAGTCACACCACAGACATCAACTCAGCTCTCTACTGCAGGACCACCAGCAAAGCCACTCTGAAGCTGCTGCTCACTCCCCTACAGCTAAGAGGGGATGAGGCAGGGAGGTTGGACCTGCAGCAGTTGTGGTTTTGTTTGAGAGCACGGACACACTGGGAACAGATCTGGATGCACGGTGGGGCTCGAAGAGGAGACCAGAGAGTTGGAAGGAAAAGAGGGGGTGAGCAAGGCCAGGTCTGAGGCATGCCCAGAGAATGCCACTGTGGTTCTCTGAGGCAAAATCATGATTTGTACTGCAACAATGCTTACAAAACCAACCAAAATCAAGAATTAAAGAAGGAAAGCAAAGACTGGCTCCAGCAGCGCCTGTATGCGTCAGGGGCCAGATGTCCTCCTGAAGCAGCCCCATCCCATGCTGCTGCAGACTCACCTCTCAGCTCCTGCAGCTCCACGCTGAGGCTCTCGATGTTGGAATCACAGAAATCAAGGTTTTCCAGGGTCTCTGCTCTCACTAGCTCATCCTGCTGTTCCTCTAGCATCAGGCTTAGCTCAGCGCGGGTCTTGCCATAAGCCTCCAGGTCTCGCTCCACCTCTCCGATCCTTGTCAGCAGAATGGAGCGAGGGGAAGCTGATCCTGCCCGTGTCAAGTCCTCACGTCCCTCCTCCACCCGCTGCTCCTGAGAACTCGGCTGAAGCTGCGGAGGGGCCACATTCTTCCGCTGGTTGCTTGATGGAGGTCGTGGCGCAGGCCGGGACGGCTTGACTGAGAAGGACAGAGACCTGCCTTTGGGCACCTGGCCACCCAGCGTGTGCCCAGGGGTTGTCGCAAGACTGCTGGGCCGAGGAGGGGGTGGCCTCAGGGCCTTCCTCCTCTCTGGTTGCCTGGCGTGGGGGGCACACTCAGGAGATCCACGGACAATGTCCTTCTCAGAGCTGTAGTCCAAGATAGAGAAGTGGCGGGAGACCTTGTCCTGCTCAGCACCGGTACTTGTCAGACTCTTCTCAAACTGCGCCAGCTGCTCTGTCAGTTTGGAGTCGAGGTCCGTGCAGCCGTCCCCCTGCGCTGTGAGCGGGCCACACTCCCCCCAGCTCCCAGCCCATGTGTCCAGGCCCACCTGGGCACCTCCCAAGCTGGAGGAACAAGGTTTGGACTTCTCCTGTTGACTGTCCACCCAACCATCCAGGTCCTGGGCACTCGTCCGGCTCTCCTGGGGCTCAGATGCTGCCCAGCTGTTAGGAGAAGAAATCGTCTGGCTCCTGCAAGGATCTAGGGGGGAGCAGGGAGCCTGTGCGGGCACACTGGGACTGTCTCCATCATGCTCAGGCAGGGTGTGAGTTTCTGAGGTTCCTGGGGAGGCTGAAACGGTCCCCCCAGGCTCCAACTCACCTGCTTGGCCAAGCCTGTTGCCCCGTTGGGGAGGCAGCCGAGCTGCGGGGAGAAGGCCATTGACCGTCTTTGTGTGGTCAAAGGCGAGGGAGTCTGCTGTGCCTTTGGGATGTGGCCCTTGGTGTCCTGCGCCAGGAAAGGCCTGATGCTGTTTCAAATCTGTGCCAAGATGACTCTCTGTTCTCCCTGCCGTGTGAGACAAAATGGTGTCAGGCTCAGGGTGTGCAGCCAAGCCATCCTCCTTTTCCCTGCCATCTTTCCCTGGCAAAGGAAGAGCTTCGGAGCAGGTGCTTTCCAGGTCTTGATGGACGGTGATTCCACAGCTGCCTCCACCTTGGAGATCCCCAGCACCTGCCTTTGTCCTGCAAGGCTCAGAGGCTTCCAGCCTCACAAATCTGTGTGGAAAGATGCCGCGCTTCCCCCTCAGCTCCCCCTCGAGCCAGCCATCCTCCAGAATGCCTATGATCCGAATCCTGTCACCCACATCAAAATCCAGTTCCTTGGACTCCAGGGCTTGGAACTGATAGAGGGCCACACCATAGGTGCTCCCTGGCTCCTCCTCCTCCTCCTTGGGGGGCATCTCCACTGTCCCATTGGTGTCACAAGTCCCTGTGGGCTCTGGATCCCCTGAGGTTCCTGGTGCTCGCAGAGGAGTAAGCAGTTCCACAAAACCCTCTGGGAAGATGCCTCTGCAGCCTCTGAGCTCGCCTTCGAACCAGCCGGGCTCTGGGACGCCAACAATGTTGATCACATCCCCTTCCCTGAAGTCCAGTTCCTCCTCCAGCTGAGCAGACAGGTCCATCAGGGCGCGGGCTTGGCCCAGTGAGTAGGCAGGCACCTCCAGGAGAGCACTCTGGGACAGCTGACGGCTCCGAACTGAAAGGCACAGCTCCCGCACACATGATGAGGGGAAAAAGCCCTTGGAACCCCAGCTGCTTCGGCCCTGGAGCCAGCTGGAGGCCAGGGACCCCCCCAGGATCACCAGGTCTCCTGCAGGGAATGAGACACACCAGTTCAAAACTGCCCTCATGATTGCTACCCACCTCTTATTCCTGCTCCCTGTGTCCTTCCTGGCTGTGGGTAAGGTCTGGCACTCTGCACAGAGCGCAGTGTGTGCTGGGGATGCACAAGAGCACAGAATGGAGGTAGCCTCTTGCATGCACATATCTAAGTTACACAATTTTGCATGCTAAGCCAAAGCTGTGATTTCTCCCCCAAATGCAAAGCGATGATTTGGGGATTGGAGGGCAGTTAAAAGGCAGCTGTAAGTTTACTATGATCACACAACTCCAATATCTGGAGTTTGAAGAGTAATGACAGATCGTGAGAAACTGGTATCAGAGTGGCAGAAGCCCAAAGGTCCATGGTGGATTTGACATGACCCATGCATGTCATGAGGTATTAGGAAATTCCCTGTCTCTCCTGCCACTCTAGGCAGGATGCTGTGACTAGGTTCATGCTTCTGGAAGGACAGGTGAGGGCTATGAGATGCAAAGCAAGAGAAGGGAATGGAGATTACCTCTTTGCAATGACAAGCTCCCTGGCTCTCGAGATGTGAAGTCACTGGTACAAACAAACAGTTTTTCTCCCTGCTTCAAAGGGGGAATATCCACAGGTTCCACAAAGCTGCTAGGAAACTGCCCTAAAATGAGAAGCAGTTGTCAGCAATGAGTCTTTGCTGTAGCCCACCACCACTCCCTCCACCCTCCTTCCAGATTTTGGGATCTATTCATCTCTTGCTAAAGGAAAATAACCAGCTACCTAGGGTGCTTCAATAGCATGGTGGAAGGGGAATGAATATGGGAGTCAGGAATTCTTGAGGTTTTAAATGCTTAAGAGCTAACAGAGAACAAAAAGCTCGTGCCCTTGGCTCACTCCAGGCAACCAACAGGCTGTGTTCATTACTGGGACTGTGCCATCACCATGGAGTTTCTGGGAACAGACATACTAGGTTTTCTCTGCTTTCATTGCTTGCTTCCCAATTCAGAGCCATGATGAGGACTGAAAGATCCAGCAGTGCTGGACCACAAGACCAGTGTCTTCTGACTGGGCACATCCACGTGGTGCTCCTTACTCTGTAAGGCTCGGCCCCTGCACGGCCTCAGTGCAGAATTCAGGTCACCACGCTTGGGATGGCCACATCTGAGAGTCACAGGCTCTGTCACCTTCCCCACTTTATCACCTCTGTGCACCTATTTCACCACAGCACTCATTGCTAGATGCCCAGCTATTCTGGACAGGTCACAGCCAGACAGGGCAGCACACACTTGTTGGCCATCAAAAGATACCACTCAGCTACTAATTTCAATCCTGGAAGCACAGAACGTGGCAGAGCCCATGGCAAAGGCCACTAAAGATGTCAGTCCTATCTTTTATAATTTGTGGCAAGGAGATACAATGGAGCATGGGCTAGTAGCACTTCCAGCATTCACTTGATGACCCAATATGGCATCCACGTTCTCCAATAAAACCTGGAGACACCATATCCTAGACACTCAGAACTTTGCACTGGGTTTAGGCAGTTTGGCATCTGCTGTCATTAACGCAAGGTGCAACCAGCAGCCCACAGGCTGCTGGCCTCAGTGGCTTCCTTCACCGTTTTACCTAAGTCTACCTCTTTTTCCATGTCTTAGAGTCCTGCTCTGTACATGGAAACAACCTCATGCTGTTAGAAAGGAAGTCATGGAGGTACATTAATTATTCCCCACAGAGTACTGAGTACTGTTATTGGTAGGCTGCAGCACCTCCACAGCTTGTATTCAAAAGCGCTTTTTCAATCCCCTACAACTTTAGCTTAGAAAACTGGGCAGAAAACTACAACAGCTGTTCCAAGGGAAAGCAGGAATGCAAGTGGGTTTTGAGTTAAAGGTCATTAAAAACCATTCGTTTTGACTTCAACGTGTTTCTTTATCTTTGAGCTATGACACACATCTGTTTATTATTCCTTAATAGTTTCATGTTTTTGAGAACAAGCGCATCAGTTATGCTGGGAGACAAAACTGTGGTGAAGTAGCTACTGGTGATTTCTGCAGAAGTAATTTGTGCCCAGTGAATTCAGCAGCCGCAGGATCAGGCACGCGCTCATCCAATGCCATTTATCAGCTACGTGGAGCACAGGAGAGAAGTCTTCCTCTCCACCTTTGCTCCTGTCCATCTTTGTTTTAGCCGGGAGACAACCCGCAGCTGTTAGCAGAGCCCAAACTGCCGCTGCAATAGCAGCCCTATCTCCACGGCTAGAGATGAAACTCCAGTCCCACCCTCATGCTGAGGACAGTGTCGGGCTTACACTTTGAAGTGGCCTGGTTTTCATCTCCCTGAGAGCTCATGCATCCTCTTGACATCAGTATTAAGATGAGAAAGAGCTGCTTAAAAAGGGACTATGAGACTTTCACTAAGATCATTCTGCTGCTTCAGAAGTTTTTCACACCCCTCCAAAATTGTAACAGACTTGCACACTACTTCAGGCACCCAGATATTGATGGCAGCTTGTGCAGGAAAATGCTTCAAAGCAGAAAGGAGGAAGTGGGGCTGAGTCAGAGGGCTCTGGGGGACACACGGACTCTGTCGCTGCATCTCCCACTGGCTTGACCTGACGAGGTCACTTGGATGTGGATGCATTTCCACTCTCAGTGCATCTGTTTCCTCTCTCCCCTTCCACTGCCGCAGCAGGTCAGCGTATAAACTAGTCAGGAAATGGGCTGTCCCACCACAGAGGATGGAGCAACTAGTACTGTGAAGCTCTCATCTCCTTGAGAACTGACACTCCACTAATTTCTCTCAAAAAACAACAAATGAGCTGTCTGAATGGTTGACAAAAAGCTGGCAGGAGACCAGCGGTAATGAACCTGCACTCTCAGTCCCAAGCAAAGTCCTGTGAAAGATTTAGTAAAACATATCTGATCCTGCACAGTGCTGGCCAAGGGAAGGTGTGCTCACAGGGTGAGTGGTTAGCTGGCATGTCTACAGATCCAGGTGCAGGCATTTCCAGCTCTTACCTGTGACATTTTCCTTCTTGCCAAGGAGCCAGAACTCATCCACCACGGCCAGCACCTCGATGACATCTCCCACGAAGAGGGGCAGCTCTTCAGAGACGCTGGGACAGAAATCAAAGACTGCTCGTACCACGGATCCAGCCTCCATTGCGTGGGGCCTGAGGGAGGATCAGTACCTAAGGCTGAGACACAGCGGGAAGTCTGTTAGCAGCCAGAAACACCTGAAATTACCACACATACACAGAAAGAAAAACCCTCCCTGAGCATGAGAGGCAGGAACAGCGCAAGGGTCCTGTCCTGAGCTCTCTGAAACCCCTTGCCATGCTTCAGATCTTGCTGCTGCAGGAGCCAGGGGTCTCCAGCAGTGCAGCCCCCATGGTCTAACCTGCCTTGTCCAGCCCCTCTGGCTATCTCTGTGGGGACACATGTTCGTGCTGCAACAGGGGAAGAAGCAGCAAGAAAATTGGAAGTGAATTCCCATCAGGAAGGAAGCAAGAGGAGGGGAGGAAGCTCAGCGCTTCCCCGAAATGCAGGGCAGGGCCCTGAGCCCGCCAGGGCCGGACGGGCAGATAGCACCACTCACGCGATCCCACCACGCACACGCCAGTGGGACGGGCACAGGCACCCTCCTTCCCACACCACCGCTCAGGGCCACAGGAACCGTGTGCTGCAGCAGCGTCACACTTCTGCCCAGCCAGAGAACAGGCACAAAGTCCACTCAGGCAAGCTCACCTCACCGTCCTCTTCCCCACTGGCGAACTCTTCCCGCCTCTGCCTGGGCTGACTCAGCCTGGGCATCCTCAGACCTGGCTGGAAATGTCCCTTCTGCCTTTTAGGTACCAGGCTCAGCCTCCCCTGGGAGGCCCTCACCATGACTCCTGGCAGAACCCAGGCTGAGATGAGGCTGCAAGATCCTGTCCAAGGCTCTGGGAGCCAAGGCTGAAATCCCCGCGGCAGGGGACCTGAAGGCAGGCAAAGATGTCCTCATCAGGGGCTACGTCCTGCACCCAGCAAGATTCCCCCTTCCTCTGGAAGTGGCTGCTGAGCTGGGACCGTATCATCTTTGCTTTGTACCAAGCAGCCTCACCATCAAGGCAATACACCGCACCGAGGCAGCAGCAGTCCTGCAGCTTCAGCGGCTCCTTCCCCTCTTCCCAGATCCCTCGTAAGAGGAACTGAAAGGTGCCTCTGTCCAAGGCAACCAGGAACCCTAAGATTATTCCTCAACATCTGCATCTCAGACCGGTCAGTGCTTCCCTTCATCTTCCTGTCCCACTGCGATTACGAGCAGAGCACGGCACTGCTGACACCTCTCCGAGGTGCTTTCAGAGCCCTGCCCTCTGCGACACCACGACGTCAGCATTCTCCTCGCCAGCCCC
The DNA here is from genome assembly GCA_009819775.1 of Phoenicopterus ruber ruber. Taxonomy (NCBI): domain Eukaryota; kingdom Metazoa; phylum Chordata; class Aves; order Phoenicopteriformes; family Phoenicopteridae; genus Phoenicopterus; species Phoenicopterus ruber. Next base: position 24,852,660 of record CM020221.1, on the reverse strand, counting down.
CCCGACATGGGCTGCTTTCCTCCCACATCACAAGGAGAGTCCCTGCTCCGTCTGGTCGGACACAACTTCCCTGCAATGGGACCGAACCTCCTCCCCTCCCAAAGCACCTTTACGCGCACGCTGAACAGTCACCCTCCAAGCACCACCCAGCCGGCGAGACCCGTCCTGCACTCAGTATGGCTTGTCAAACAGTCCCGCCTAGCTAACAGCAGAACGAGCACGGTGACAACACACGCCACCACCCACAGCGAACACACGGAGCCCCCGGGATCCCCATTTCTCCACACAGCCGCGCACGGCCCACCTGAGCCCTGGAGAGTCAGGAAGAGGGGACGCTAACACAGGGAGGAGAAAAACATCCCTGCTGACGAGTTGCAGCCAACTTCCAGTGAGAGTGCCAGAGGGGGATCCAGCCAGGGAAAGGCTTTCTGCTGACGGGACTGCTCTGTTTATCCAGTCCGACTCACCTCCTGGGAACAAAGCGGGTTTGTACTCGGCAGGAACAGCTTCCTCAGCACGTCCCTCCCCACCCCCAGCCGTGCCCCCGCTGCAGCCAGCACGCTGCGCCCCAGCCCCTGGCCACCCTCACCTCTGCGTCCTCCTATTGCTCTCCACTGCCTTCCCCGTAGCACGTGGGCTCCTTGGGGCACAGGCTGTCCCTTTGTCACCAGCGTTGTGCTGGCTGCACAAACAAAGAGCCCAATATCCAGCAGCCGACAGCACTTTGCCACCAAAAAGAGATGAATGGACTGGAGTGAATCAGGAGCACAAAGAGCTGCAGTTCAGGGTAGCAGGAACCTACTGAGGCAGAAGCAGTGACAGTATTAAAACCATGACCATGTGGAGCAGGGAAAAAGATGGAAGAGCCATCAATTAGCTTGGAAATACTACAGACAAGGAAGGAGCCTCACGCTGTTCAAGGTGGGGTGGCCGGGACACGCTGCTGCATGCTCTGACGGGAACGAGACCAACAGCAACAGGCGCAGCAGTAGCAGCCCCTTGCAGGCACCCAGGGCTGCCCTCCACCCCGCAGACAGGCTGCCGCCTGAGCTCAGGGTCCTAGAAATCCTTGCCATACTCTGAATATGCAAAATTCACAGCTGTGCTGGACAAAGGGAAAAAAATATTGCAAAAAAAAAGTAATTGCTGCCTCAGGGTAGTTTCCCCAGGAGCACACGATGGTACAGTGAGATTTCTGGCATTTCTTCTGCCAAAGATGTAAGAGTGGGCTGAGGAGTGCAAGGATTACAGCGTGTGCACTGCAGACCCACACCCTGGCTTTGCTGCAGTCACTGGGGCTGAGGATACGGCCCTCCCACTGCCCCGGGCTCAGATCCTGCCTGTGAGAACTGCAGTGTCACTTCCTTAACTCACCTACAGCTCTGAGGAACCATTCTTGAAAATATCTAAGATTTTCCAATGAGACAGAAGATCGAGAGGGGCAGGCAGGATTGCAATTGTTCCGCCATGTATGTATTAATTGCAGTTATAATAAAACACGGGCACTAACATATTCATGTGAAAAGCATTCCCTGAGAGCCATCCCATGAGGCAAGAAAGCATGAAGTAACTTCTGAAACTGCCAAAAAAAGAATCCCAACAAGCTCATGTTCCCTCAGCAGTACCGAGAAGAGCAGGATCACTCCCTGACTCCATCTGAGTCGAGACAGAATGCCCCTGCATTCGAAAGCAGTGAATCAGTCTTGTGGGGTTTGCTTGCTCTGTAACATGAATTGAACACAAAATATTATGTTTTCCAGGATCTTGGCCTTGTCTTATTCCATGGAGTGCTGCCTGCCAACATTTTCTCCAAACCCCCACCTAGAGAAGGAAACCTCCCAGCATCTTCCAGACTGGAAACTTACTGAGTCCAACTCTTCAGGCTTAATGGCGGAGCCGAGCTTCTCCCAGATCCACCCTAGATCTGGTGAAAACAAACATCCAGCAACAGGCTCCAGCAGAAAGAGTAGATTGCAGGGAGAGCTGGGTTCCGCCTGCGAACCCCAGTGAGTCACGGCTCCTGACAGCTGGCCAAGCACCATCCCCTCTCACCTCAAGGATGGGTGATCCCTGCCTGCCAGGGGGAGGGAAGGAGGGAGGGCTCCTCCACAACTGAGCAAACATTGGGACTTCACGCTGGCAGAGGTCAAGGCTGCAAATCGCAGGACTCCTGCCCCCGCCCAGCAGCAGACCCACATCCAAAGACACCCTCACTGTGCAAGTATGAAGCTGCAGCGCAGCGGCGAACTCGCCCCGCTGAGAACATGCTGTCTCTCTCTCGCTGCCTGATCCTGCACAAACTAGGTAACGCGTTCCTGGCGCCTGACTGCAGGCTGCCCGGTGCCAAGCTCCGGGCCTGACACAACAGCATTGTGCAGCAAGGCAGAGAGCGGATTCCCAGAGCATTAATCACTCCCCCCAGCCTGCCTGCATGCATGCTCAGCGCACGTTAACATTACCTCCATGGAAGACTGCCTATCCCATTTCACCATTAGCTCTGGAGCGTGTCTGGTCCAGCGTGGGCTGATGAAAGGAGAGACCAGAAAGAAATGACGGCTATTAACTCTGTTACAATATTGTTTCGAGACCTTCAGCGCAGACTGGATCAAGCCACAGCGGCCAAGAGAAGGCATTTACATACTGACTCTGACAACTTCTTGTATCCCTCCTTTCTTTTTGCAGCTGAAATTGGGCAGGGTAAGAAGTCTCAAATAATGAACTCACCAGCACCACAAATAATTGTCAGGCACTTGCTCAAAGTGCCATCACTTAGGTGGAAGCAGACCTACTGAAGACAGTGATATAAATGCCCTTTTTGCATCTTTTTGATGGTAAGGGTGAGCAAACAAGTCTCTGATGTTTCTGTACCTTAGAAACAGGAGTTCTGTCTTCCCTGTTTTTGCTGAAAGATGCTGAAGCAAGGATTTCAAGCACTTAAGAGATAAGGCAGCAACATGAAGAGACCATTTTAGGCTGATTACAAAAAGTATTAACAGCCCCAGTAAAAGGAGAGACCCAAAGGGTTTGCAGACAGCTAATCTGGTAGTATACCCAAAGCACTGATCAGATCAAGATAAAAAAAGCAGTAACGGATGGATGCCAGAAATTTAGCAGCAAGAAAACCAAACTTCACATGCACTATCACCACTTGTTTCCCTCTAAAAAATATTTTTCAGCTTCTCACTCAAGAAGCAGCGCTGTTAGAACTGGCTATGGTCAGCACTACAGCACTGTAACTGAGAAACTAATATATCACCAAACAGACCAAAAAATGCAGTGCGGGCTTCCACAGGCACACTTGGTTTGCACAAAAGGGACAAGTGGATTCTTGTGCAGCAGATGTGTCCATCTCTATAAAAACCTTAGAGCCTGCCTGAGCAGTAGACCAGGAAGGAGTCAGATTCCCAGAAATCTACAAAAGCAAAGTTTGTCACAGAATGATTAAAGAAATCAATATTAAAAATGTTAAACAAATACTGCCAGTGATCTTTCTTTAAAATTGAAAAACGCCATGCATTTCACCCAGGTCTTTTCATGCCTCCTTCCACTCATTATAGCTCAATGCCTGTTCACTGAAAACACAATCCACCCCCAGAGATGGAGATGCCCCTTGGCCCTATTCAGTGCACCCTCCGGCTCCTGGGTCTGGCTTCAACAAGAGATCTGCTGCAGCTCTCGCTGTGCTCTAGGCTGCAGGATCAGTGGGAGGAAACCAGGAGCGACGCTTGGCTTCTCATGTCATTGTGTCAAGAACAGAAGCTTACTAACTACATGCCGAGGCACTCCTGCCCTTTTCCTCTGTTCCTCCCTGTGGTCTCCAAATCTGGTCAGCCCTCCTTCCCTCCTCCTTACCCCACTGCATCTGCACAGCCTGCACAGTCCTCATCCACGCTTCAAGGGTAGGACATTGCCTGCACGCCAGCATGCCCTGACCGCTCACACCAGCCTTCAGAGCTGCGTCGCTACCTGCAGTCACTCACTCTGCTCGGAGCAGAACATGCTGCTCTGTAAGCTCCCGGAGGTCCTCGCTCGCCTGCACATTCCTGGGTGGGATAAACAATACCCCGTTGAGCCAGGCCGCCTGGGCTCTGGCTGGAGATAGTGCCAATGCAGGGACTGCGGCTCTGGCAAACTGCAGAGCCGGCCCTACAAACCCCAGAGAACAGACGAGGCAGCAAACAGGGCAAAAACCCGCCGAATGGTGCGGAGGAGAGAAGCCTTCTCCCACCAGGAAAATGCTGACCGCTGCAGCCTCTCGTTAGGACACGGTGCTTGTCTCAACAGATCCCAAAGAGCCACCCCGGTGAGCTTCACACAGTGGGAAATAGGAGATCTCCTCTTATGCACTCCATCTCCTAACCCCATATGGCTCCCAGGCGCAAGAGGAATCTCCCCACTTTAAAAGAAATAGCTTCTTTTCCTTTGTCTGTGGCCTGACATACAAAAAAAATCATTAAAATGAGTACATTTAGCTCGGATCGCCAAGCCTTACAGAACCAGGACTGCCAAGGACAAGGGCTACTTGGGCAGCCTCTGGCCTCCCACTGCACGTGTGCGACAGTTTGGGTATTTGCCCCAGGAGCTGTGCCACGCACCACACAAGTCATTCAAACCACTTCTTCCCTCCAGCTGGGCCCCGGCTGTCACAGCGTTCTCACCTGCTCTGTTGCAGGACATGGCTGAGGACAGGCTGGTGGCATTTGCGTGGGCTAAGTGTAGCTTGGGGAGGGAGGAAGAGGAGCTTGTGCTGGGCCAGGCGGCGAGCAAATGAAAGTCATCTGGAAACTAGAGCACAGCATCAATTTTTAATGCAAAGCAGAACACCTTGCCACAACATGTGAGCAAAGAGACTGTGATGGATATTTAATCTCTGGCACTGGGGACCCAAGCCTGCAAAGGCCAGAACACCAGCTTAGGAGACAAGAGTTTCCCAAATTCTGTACAGAGTGGCTTCACGCCCCTTACAGACCCTGTTACCGAGTCCTGCCTTCTCTGACCCCGAGACATGCTGTTGTCTCTCTTGCCATTTTTGCAGAATGGCTAAAACGATACAACTTAGAATAAGGAACAGACAAAACCCCAAATGCAGCACCACTTCCGCTGTGTGGTACCCGTGGGCTGGGCTCCTGCGGGAGGTAGTATACAATCACAAAATTAGTCATTACACCTTGAGTACATAGACAAAACAGGTTGAACTGGGGCTAGAAGGACATTCCTCAACACCGGAGCCCTTGACTTTGCACCCTGAGCAATATTTTTCAAGACAGCTTTTGGATAGAAGCCCATTATGATGCTTTGGTTATTGGGTAGGGAGTCCAGAAATCTGGAAATTACTTGAGTTTGACTTGGAAACTCTGCTCTTTGCCTGCCTTCGCTCCTGTTCTGTGCTGCTTGTCATCTCCAAAGAACCTAAATCCTCATTAGGGACTCTGTTGATACCTGGCATCACATGGACCTCTTCCTTTCAGAGCTCCTAGGTGCTCCTGAGAAGGAAGCAATAGATTTTATGTCCTAACAGAAAGGTTCTAAAAATAAGACAAAGTAAAAGCTCTGTCACTCAGAAGCGGGGTTGAGCAATCCTTAGAACATGATTAGAAAAATACTTTTGCTGGAGGTCGAGGGGAAATTATCAGTTAAGTCAGTGAAGTGCTAAGATAAGCACAACTCAGGCTGTCCCACCCAAGCTCACATCACCACTGTCACAAAGTCCTTTTGAACAGTCACCCACTGCAGGAACACCTCAACTGAACACCGAACCCCGAGACCTCACGCAGCCCTGCCTCCCACGATGGTTAGCAGAGCTGGTGCTCTGCAAGGCTCCAAGTGTCACTTCTTTCCTCTCCCCTACTGCTCAGTTCCTCCCGTCCCATTGCTAAGTTAACATTTCTCTAAAATCATTATATGTTTGTACTAGTTTCTAATGTCACTGCTAATCCTAAGTGGAACAGCTGTAAAGAGAACTGAAACCTTTGGCCTTGGCAGAGCAGAGAATTTCAAGAACAGAGCAACAGAAGCAGCCAGCTCAGAGACGTGGGCACTATCGGCGCTACGGAGGGCCTTGCAAACAAGCAGGACACATTTAGACACCATGCCCAGCACGCCTTGCAGCCAGAGGAGTGAGTCAAGATGAGGGGGATGATGGTGACGTCTCGTAGCACGGTACAGAGGCTGTATTTGGCAAAGCATCTGCAAAACTGAAAATTCTGTATCTACAAACTCTTTCAGGCCTTTTGCGGAGAAAAAGACAGAATCGAAGGAGAGAATGGCAGAGGCAAGGGGAGAGAGCGCCTTTTCAGAAGAAGCTGAAAGTCATAGAAACACGACAAACTTCAAAACAGATGTTACTGGCAATGCCTATGACGCAGCTAGAGGCTTCCTAGGTACTACGGCAAGGAGAACGAGACGTGAAAGGACGGAGGTGGGGAGAGTACTTCAAACGCCAGGAAAGGCAGCAGAGATGTTTGAACTCAGAGGCCAAATTGTGTCAAGGACAGGATCAGCTGAGGTACTGCTCAGGGTCAGCAAAAAGGTCAGCACAGGAGCAGCAGTAGCCTCTCAGAAGGTGTTGAGGGTGAGCCAAGCCTCCATCCTCTGGCGAGGCCACTGAAGGAGGCACCTCCAGTTCATCTCTGTTAAAGCACAAGGCGACAGTATCAGGCTCACAGCGACGCAGAGCGATTTGCATTTGCCAGAGTGAGAATGGGAGGGAACCCTCGGGAGTTTCTCTTCCCAGGCTGGTGCAAGCAGAGCGGATGCTCTCAGAGGAGCAGCCGGGGAAGGTACAGCGCTGCAGCCTGGAGCTTCTGCCCTCTGCGTGCAACCACCTGTGCCACCCTTCACCAACGCCACCACACCAGGCTCTTGGTGCCGGACCACTCCAGGCCCTGGATGCCCACACTGTTTCTACAAGGCCAGGTGCTCCCCTGCAACAAGCTGTCCAGGCAACGGCAACTACCACCAGCTGCGTGCCTGCCTGGCGGGTGACCACGCCGGGTTACCACTGGCTGCACAGACACGGCTTAAGAGACCAAAATCCCAACAGATGCAATGTGGGGAGTAGATGGGCGGCTCCTGCTGTACCCCACAGCTGCTCCACGCTACTGAGTTGCCCGAAGTGCTCACGGGGCGCTGTGGGCACCGTGGGACAGAGCTGGTGGGGCACAGCGAGCACCCAGCTGGGCACGCAGCATTGGAGGGCCACATGCTGCCGCAGTGTGGCTGTTAGCACGAGGGGAGAGCACCCACCCGAGTTAGCAGCACCCACCCGAGTTAGCAGCACCCCAGCCAGGGGCACCCGCCACCCCTGCGCTAGCCAGCATCGCCCAGGGCAGCCCCCCGGCCCAGGGCAGCCCCCGCGGCAGGCAGGGTCTCGGCCTCGGCGGGGCGGCGCGGCGGAGAGGGTGCCGGTACGGGGTTGCGAGGGCAGGAGGCGCCGGGCGGGGCAGGAGGCGGCGGGCTGAGGCGGGGGCCGCGGCCGAGGCGGGGGCCGGGCCGCGCCGGGGGCCTGGCGGAGGCGCAGGCCGGGCGGCGGCGGGGGCGCGCAAGGCGGGGGGAGGCGGGCGGGCGGCCGGCGGGGAAGCGGCCAGGCCGGGCGGCGGCGGGCAGGGAGCGCCCGGCTCCCCCCGGCCGCTCCGGCGGGTCCCTACCTTCTCCCGGCCCGCTCCGGGCGCCGCGGCCGCTCCGGCCCTACGGGTCCCGCTCCCGCCTCCACCCCCCGCGGCTGCCCAGCCCCGCCCGGGCCCCGGCCGGCCCGGCCCCCAGCGCCCGCCCGGCCTCGCAGGGCCCCGCCCGGCTCCGCGGCCCGCCCCGCCGCCCGGCTGGGTCCCCACGGCCCAGCCTGGCGGGCACGGCGCGGTGCCGCTGGGAGGCCGCGGACAGGGCCGGAGCCGCTCCGCGGGGCCTGGCCCGCAGCCTGGGGACGCCAGGACCCCCGGGTGACATGCGGACATCCTCCTTTGCAGCACCGCTCGGCCCCAGACTGCGAGGCAACCCCCTCGGCGGCCCACGGGGACACCCCAACGTGGGACACGCTGCCCAGCGTGGGGTGCCAGGCGCGGGGACGTGGAGTGCAGCCATCCCCGTAGCCGCCAGGCTGGGGCGCAGCACCTGGGTGCCATGCAGCCGTGCGGGGGTGCTGGCAGAGCACGCAGGGGCCTGGTGCGGAGCAGGACCGGCAGCTGCCTGGGCAAACCCTCTTCCACTTCTTCCCTACGGAGCGCTGCCGCCTGGCAGACACGAGCAGCGCCGGGGCTCCCCTTCCCGCTGTTGCCTTCTCCTGGGAGTCTCTCGCTGCCTCGTAGGCTTCAGCTTTGGCAGCGGATGATGAGTGGGTCTGCACTGTCCATCTGGTGCAGTCTCAGTTTTGCTGCTAGGAGCTGGCTTTGGCTGCTTAGATACAGTGTAAGATCACCCCAGAGCACCGAGATGGAGAAAAACTAATAATATAAAAAGAACACCCCACGAGATGGTGGGTGGGGGTGGGGCGGGAGTAGTTTGTGCATCACATAGGGGTCAGGCACACTAAGTACAGTAGGTCCCGCGCTGGTTTTCCTGGCAGGCCAAAAAAGCCTCCGTGCCCCAAGGGATACCGTCCCTCAGCAACACGCTGTTAAGCGCCGAGTCTCTCAGCCCCCGGCGCAGTATTGCTGTTTGGCACTTGTTTGTGCATTTCGCCACTCTTCTCCATAGCAACCGCCCAGATCCCAGCTTGGCTTGCCACCAGGCAGGAGCGGGGTGTGCAGAGCGCGTCGCACGCACCGCTGTCAGCGTCGTGTTGGTACGTGCACAGGCTGGGCGCCGGCTCCCCGTCTGCTCTCCTGAGGCGGGGACCCACACTGCTGGCACGGCGCCGTGCCGTGGGCGGAGGGCCTGAAGCTGCACAGGGAGCTGGGCGCTCTCTTCCCCGCAGGTATGGATGCTTGTATATGGTTTGCTGGAGCTGAAGAGTGGATGCCAGCCCCTGCCGCAGGGCTCTAGGCATTGTCCTCTCACCCCAAATTTCTGCGGTTCTTGCCTGCTGAGAAAGGTTTTGAGCTTTTTTCGTCATCCCAATCCCTCCTGCAGCCTTTCAGGTCACTGCCATGACCAACTCTCCTCTGCTGGTATCCCCAGCAAAGCTGCCTCACTCTTCTTGGAGTTCAGCTATTTGTATTTTCCCTTTTCTGCCTCCTCCATGCCAGCCACAGAAACCAGCATGCATCGCATGTGCCGAGTCCCATCCGCCCTTCCCACTGGGGTTTCTGCTTATCCCAAGATCCTCACAGTTTTGCTTGTAAGAGTTTTGGTTCATTCTTCTGAGCCTGGCTTCACTTTGTTTACGTGTTTCTCCAGTGTCTGCATACAGTTCTGGTCCCCTCATCTCAGAAAGGGTAAATGAGAATGCAAGAAGGTTCGGAGGCAGGCAGTAAGGATGCTCAGGGGTATGGGAACAGACTGTACAGTGAACAACTGTGTGGGCTGGGACTCTTCAGCTTGGACATAGGGTCCAAGGGACATAGGACATAGGGTAGAGGAAGAGGTCTACAAAATCATGAGTGGCCCAGAGAGGATGGGGAGGACCGACTGTTCACTGTGTCTTCTGACGCAAACCTGTCAACTGCTTTTGCCTTGACTGGAGCCTCGAAAGACTGTGAAACCACTGCGCTGCAGATGTTATGTCCAAAGGTTTAGCACCGTTTTTAGCCCACGCTTCTTGCAACACTGGGGGCTAAGTTCATGGCAAGCCTTTGAGAGGCGTGCTTAAGAGAGTGCTGCCTCGGAAACATTTTGTAACCATGTTTTCACGTGGAGACCTCGGCCATGGCCAAGTGGAGCTTTACCAAACTGTTCAACACAAAAATATTCAGAGCTGGGAGGAGAATGAGCTGGACACATCCCAGCCCAGAGAGAGAGAGTCCTCCAGAAGGTTGTATCTCATAGGAACTCTCTTGTAGGGGAAAAAGCTTGCGACCGAGACTCTAATTTTTGCTGCTGCACTGCCCACCCCACAGCAGCCTGCGAGGGTGACTGACGTGACCTCCTGGGATGGCTGTCCTGTTCCAGAGAAGAAATCCCCCTCCTCTGACTCTGCCCTGGAAAGTAAAGGGAATTGAGACGGTCCTACATTTTCTAGGACCACAAGAGGGCAACATGAGAGCACCCTGCAGCCAGCAGGCTCAGCAAGGCGACCTGCGACACTGCGGGTGGCATGGGCAGCTCTGTGCAGGCCGAGCATCACCCTGTCCAGGGACCGCCCAGCTGAATTAGCCAACTGAAGGCTGCTCCCTGGGAGCCCTTTCCTTGCTCTCACCTTCATACACATCCTCAGAGGTGAGCGGTTAGCTCAGCCAGCTGAGCTAGCGCTGTGGTTGGGGGCAGCAGTACCTTCCCGCACATGGGTCGGACGCGTGGTGACAGCAGACCCTTCTGCATGCTGCATGGGGCCAGGCTGTGGGACGCAGGTTGGTCTCCCTCATTCTGCCTGTGTGTCCACCAGGAATCTTTTGGGTGAATGTGCACTGACACGTGGCTTCAAACAGGAGGGCCCAGCATCTGGAGTGATGCTGCTGGGCTTGGCCAGGGGAAGAGGTGTTAAACCACCCAGGAGTTTGAACATCTTAGCCTCACTGTCCTTTTTCACTTCCTTCTGCCACCAAAAGATAAAAAATTAGAGAATCTGAGTTCAGCTTTGGTTGTGAATGTGGAACTGGCCAGCGTCTCCTGCCCACACTGGCCTCTGCAGACCAAAATCACTCACAGCCATGGTTAAGTGCACTACCATTCCCGGCACTTTTTTGCAATAGCCTGCATACCCTGCAAGGGACAGTTTGCTCTGCCTTTCCAAGAACAGGCATGGCAGAGAAACAGCTTCTGTTAGCAGGCAGAGCTACAAGAGTGCGTGTGTGCTGCTAGGGCTGAAAATGCCACTAGCATCTTGTAGCAGACACAGAGGAGGAGGCGATGGTGAGGGATGAAGTGCAGAATATTGCCTATGCGGTAGGGTGGCAGAGATTGCTCACCAGAGATGAAGAGATATTTGCAAAAGAGGAGGAGCAAGGGGGTGTCTGGGGGACACTTTCTGGACAGGCTTGAGACATGGAGAGAGCCAGTGCAACGGAGGGCTGTATGGGGGAGATCGGGATAACCAGCCAAGGAAAAATAAATTGCTGGGGCATATGGGTGGGACTGTTTATCCCTCTGGAGTTATTTATTTTCTGTGAAGAATGCTAGAAAGGTTTTGCCTGCTTAAGACATTTTTATCATGGAAATAACTAGCTTTGTTCCCACTCTTGCTTCCACTCCAAACCTGCCTAGACAGTGTAAGCAGCATTTCAAGGCTCAGCCTGCAGTATCCCACCTCACTGAACCATGGATCATGTCTTCCCTAGCCCAATTACAGCTCACATGGCTTGCGTTGTACCTGCACAGCACACTGCTGGCACCAAGCATCCACACTTCCCTGTTGCACATTGACAGGACCAAGGTTCAGGGAATTTGTCTCCAAGGAACATCAAATCACCGGTCTTGCACTCCTACTCCTCACTGGTTGTCAGACCTCACCTAGTTGCTCCTGTGCTCAGACTAAATAGCTTGTGTTGGCTAGAGCACACCCTTCAGCGAGCCGTCTGGTTTGGATCTGAAGACATAAGGAGACAGGATAATCCTTTGCTTTTGCCAGCGTGTATCACTTCAGCCTGTCTGACTACAAATAATCCGAACCAGCTACCAGAAAGTCCCATCTGCACATCAAGATAAATGTGACATCAGCCAGGAGATGACCTTGGACCACCACCATGGTGGTACAGCATGCCTACTTGTGGCATTGCGAAGCAGCGATAGCTGTGCTACATGTGGGACAAACTGTGTTCAGAGCTGGTCACATCACTGACTGCTTTAAAAGTGACCTCCCCCTAAATTCAGGGTGTACAGGCAGCAACCATCCTTACCTGAGGGAGAACCATGGCACTCGCACCCAGAGGACTAGTGCCAGGATTCACGTGCCCAGCTTGTGAGTGCAGCAGTCAAAGACCAGGGCCTGGATTCATTCTCCCTGCTATGCCCCAGTGTCTGGGCATCTCATGTGGGCTGTAGGAACTAAGTCCAGGAGTAAAGGGAGCAGAGCTCTCATAGATGGAGTGAGTGCAGGAGAAGAGCTCAGAAGCTACAGACACGCTGCCCGGGGAACCGCAGCCCAGGCACATTTTGTTGTGAATGACTTCACGATTTGCTCAGGGATTAAATACTTCCTTGTTTAATAACCGAATAATTCGGGCTAGTTTCATGCTGGACTGTTGGAAAGTTCACTGGCTGGAGTCATCAGCCAGACCTTGTATAAACGGCTTCCCCCAGCTCTCAGCCAAGAGAGCTGTCCTCATCTTCGGGTCCCCCGGCGAGTGGCTCTTGGCACTACCTTCTTCTGAAGGGCTTTGTTGTTCGTGCGTGTGCCTGAGGCTTTACGCTCCGGGGTCTTCCTCACCACATCTTGTTTGAGCTGGAAATGCACCTGGAGAAAGAACAAAAATAACTGTGTAACGCCGCGTGTGTGCTCTGCTGGCTCAGGGGTCTGCGGGACCTGCCTCTGCCGCCAGCCTTTGAAGCTGACTCTTGGGCCAAGACAAGCAATAAGGGGCCTCGGCCAGTGTTACGATACAATGGGAATTCAGTGCTTAAATCAACTGGAAACATCTTTTTTTCCTTGTGGAAAATGTTGTACCAACAATCAGCTACATTTCTTATGCAGAGAGTTGCTGCTGTGGCAATGCGATGTCCTAGGATGGTTTGGAAGATGAGCTGTGAAAGGCAGGGGACTGAGCTATGCTTTTCTTACCAGAGAGTAGAGAAATAGCATTGCTTTGCATCTCTGTGAATATGTAGTACACAATACTTTAGGACAGATAGTCCTTTTTCAACTGCATCTCATTAGCTGAATCCTGCTTAATCAGTCTTTCAGCAACTAGTGCTGCTAGTAGATCCAGGCAAAAAACCATCCCGGAAAGAAACCTCCATCCACTACAGCCACGCAAGCAGTTACAAGAGGGAGAAGGGGACAAGGAGCATGCAGGACACAGCATCAGATACACGGGGAATGGGGAGGCCATACAGAAAGGTGAAACTGGAATGGGGCTGCGTGGGCTTTATGGGGATGGATGGGGTGAATGGTGGGTACGAGAGGTGCTGCAGGGGTCGAGGGAAATGGGGACAGGTGGGTTGCTGGGAGGGGAGATCTGCAAAATTAGACCATCAGGGAACAAATCAGTCTTTTACAGTCACATGGTAAAAGGAAAATGTATTTTACAAAGGAAAGCCAAAGAGCTGGGTGCTTAACCGAGCAAAACAAAGGCTAAGACTGGGCTTGACAGCTTTCTATAAATACATCAGGGAATAAATACCAGGGAAGAAGAGGAGCTATTTAAAGCACAACATTGGCATAAGAACAAATAGGGAGAAACTGACCATAAATAAATTTAGGACGAAAATTAGAAGGTTTCTAATCCTGAGAAAAGGGCAGCTCTGGAAGAACTTCAGAGGCTGGGTAGGGTGGGATCAAGAGACACCATGGGAGAACCACCACAGTGTATTTACGGCAGAGCCTGACCAGTACATGCAGTGAAGCAAATGATGTGCCAGGATGCTGCAGCCGGGGGGTTCTTGCCAGTCCTTAGAGGAGGCTGCATCTGTGGTCTCGCTATGTTCACAAGGCAACAGCAGGGGCAGGGATCACACCTGCTGTTTTTATAACCAATTTCTAGTTGTCCAGCCTGCCCTTGGAAGGGTGCTGTAGGGGCCACACTGCTGTCAAGAGCACCTGGTTTCACTTCATCTCCCAAAGGTGCTTGGCTGTTCTTTGTTGGCACCCGGTCCCCATCTGTCTTGGGTGCTCTCGGCAGAAAGAAAGGCAGACCTCAGCCCCTTGCTATGGGTCTGATAACGTGTTTGGTCCCAGACAGGATGCAGATGATAGCAGAGCACTGAAGCCCACAGAGCCAGGGGGATAATGGAGCTTCAGGAAACAGATGCTGCCTTCACATCATCATGTCCTGGAGAGTGGGGAGGATGAAGGGAGAGCTAAAGAGCAGCAGCCCCAGCCAGTCAGGGGCTCTCCCCATGGCCAAGAGGCAGAGGGACGCAGGAGCTGGCACAGCAGCCCAGTGCAGCTGCAAGCCCTCAGTAAAGAATCGAGAGGCACATGGTATTGCCTCCACCCTGTCCCTCTCTGTGAGCTGCGGGGAGCCCTATCTCTGCCAAAGCAGACAGCTTGTAGCCACTGGCAATGCTCTACATCCCACCTCCTTTCTCTGCTGCTCACTAGACATCTCCTGCTGCATTTCTTTCTCCCTGGGGTGAAGACATTTTCAGACACCCTTGTGACTATGCAGCCTGACTCACCACTGAAGGTGCAGCTGGGCCCAGTGTTGTTGTCACCGTCTGGGGCTGGTACCCCTTTGCAGAGGCAGTGACTGTGTAAGTGCCAGGCAGCAGCAGCCGGAAATAATCTCCCATATCACCTGGAACACAAGGTGGCAAGAGAAAGCACTCAGGATGCACAGGGAGCAGAGCAAAAGATATTCCAGTAGGTCTTGCTGAGTGTACTTCCTCGAGGACGTGTAGCCTTCAAAACCCAGGCAATTTTTGGCCTTCCTTCCAAATCTGCTGGCTACCGCAAGGCTGGATTCACATTGGTAGACTGCAAGTGATGCAGTGCCATGGAGTAGAGGTCAGTCTGCAAGTAAACGCCAAACGAAAGGGGATGGTACAGCAGCGTTGGCTGTGCCTGCACAGGGAGGCTGCAAATCCGAGCGCTCACCAGTCAGATGACAGCAGACCTAAGGGCAATCACAGCTCCAGTCTGACTCCTTATGCATAATGCAATCTCTAATCCCTGTCATATACAATTTTGCCACGTTTGGGTTATCAGCAGGGTTTTAATTGCTCATCAGCTCAGCTGCTCCCCTGCCTGATTCTCCCTACATAAGGAAGCCCCAGGAGCACTTTGACCGACTGTGTACTGGTGTGGTGAGGGACAGGGGATGTCCAACAGCGAGGCAGCAGCACATTATGGATTACTTCGACCATAATTTGAGTATATTCCCATCTATGGAACTCAACGGGTATTACAAATTTGAGTAATCATTACAGACAGCCTGTGTTATTTTGGCTTAGGTGGGGCTAATTGGTACAAGTGAGACATACGAGTCAGGGGCTTCCAAGGGAAAAGAGGGAGGGTGGCCGGCAGGTCAAAGGGGATAATTTTCTCCCTCTGTTCAGTCCCAGGGAGGCTGCACTTGGGTACCGTGTCCAGTTTTGGTGCACCCAGGTCAAGAGAGATGTGGGAGAAGCAGAGCTACTGACCCACAGGGAGAGCTCAGGTCCTGCAGCGAGAGCTGGGGGAGCCGGGCAGGCTCAGCCTGGCTGGGAGGAGGTGGAGGGGGATCTGCTCACAGCCGGCAGCTACTCGAAGGGCAGCTACAAAGGTGATGGAGCCAAACTCATCTGAGCAGCGCCAGGCGATACAACGAGGGGCAGCGGCCCCAGATGGCAGCTTGGGAGCTTCAGGGTGGATTGGGGAGCACAGCTTCACCTCAAAGGTGGTGCAGCCCTGGCACAGGTCAGCAGAGAGGCTGTGAAATCTCTGTCCTTGGGGTCGGTGAGAATCGGCTGGAGGGAGCGATGGCTGGTCAGAGCCAATGTTGGGGACAATCCTGCTCCAAGCAGGAGGCCAGACAGGAGACCTCAGAGGGCCCTTTGTAGCCAGCACCTCTGCAATTCTGTGATCTCTTGCACACTCCCCTTTCCTATGCAGGCTGGCATAATAAGTGCCAAATATTAGAGTGTTACTGAGTCACAGACCTATGGCCAGAAGGAGTTTTGATGATTTCATAGTCTGACCTCTGAAGACCTGGAATATCGGCTATTTTCTGCAGCCAGTCTGTAATGTCTGGTCTGGCTGGAGAAGGGTGTTTATGAAAAGGAGGTTAAAATCGGCCAGCAAAGGAGAAACCATAACAACTTGGATAAGCTAGTGGCACTTCATTCTCAGTCTAAATTTGTCTGACTTGAACTTTCAGTCTTTCATCTTCTTCTGCCATCGTGTCCTTTGCTATCAGCTATTTCAGCTCTGTGTAGATACTTAGATACTTGGGTAGATTATTCCCTCAATCTTCTTTTTGGTTATATACAAATGTATTTTCTCCTCTCTCTCAGATAAAATAGGAGCTGACTTTCTGAAGTCTGTTACAGTAAGGTTTACATTCCAGTTGTCACCTCTTGCTTTCCTAAGCTTTCCTAGGCCCTCCCTGGTCCAGCATGCACAGACGCATTTCTCACAGCTAGCGATTTTCAGAAGCAAACCATGCTGGCCACACATATTGTAGCCTCGCCTGCTAACCTCCTCCCACATACCCCGATAGCCTCTGAGAGGCTGTATCCAAAAGGGACAGCATGCAAGGGGACCGACAACCCACCAGAGGTGATGTCATGGCTGATTCCCTGCACAGAAATCACTGCTCCTGCAATGCCATTGTTGTTCTCATCCGACACCATCCCTTTGATGCCCTGGTGAACCTGCAGGGATGGAGACAGACTGCTGGGTCAAGGCCTCCCTTTGCTCAAGAGGGTATTACCAAGCACTGGAGGAGGGCAGAGCTCTGGGGACAACCCCACCTTTCCCCATACCCTTGGCTCTCCTGGTTCTCCCCAGCAGAGCCAGTCTAGGACACGACAGCCTCCCCAAAGGCCACCAACCAGAGCACCCAGCGAGCTCCATGATCCCTTCCACCCCTAGCACCTACTGGTCCCCTACCATCGGGGCCCATGGGCGCCTACAGGAGAAGGGTGTAGGTCTCAGGACTGCCCCCTTACCTCTTCAATGAAAGCAACAAGGGCCTCCCGGTTGGCCATCCACTGCCGCTCCAGGTCCTCCTCGGGGGGGAACTTATTGCAGCTCAGCTCCAGGGTGATTTCAAAGCAGTTGGTGTAGAGGTAATTGAAGTCCTGCATGCCTGGAAGAGAAGAAGAGCCTGTGTCCAGGGGAATGCAAGCCCCCCTTCACTCCCCACTCCTGTGTACCAGGTGTCCTGGCCCCTGTCTATCTTCTACCAGAACCGTCCCGCTCTCCCTCTTCGCTCCATAGATGCAGCCTCCTCCCTCCATGATAATGCGGCTAGAGCCTTCTCCCCCTATGCAGCCCCCTCCCCTTTTGGCTGCCCAACTCTCTCCTTCAGCTGGATCATTCACCACTCTGCCTTCAGAAGCTCAGGGAGGCTGGGTACCGCAGGGGCTCTTTATCTCTTTCCAGTTGCTCTTCAATCTTTTTTCTAGCCTAATTTGCTGATTTTCAGTTTCCTCAGTGTGCTTTTTTAAATCAGATTTTTCAGGAGCCAGCAGCTACGAGAAATGTCTTCCCTTTGGTCACAGTTTTGGGTCTTGATGGAGTTACACCGTAGCATCTTCAAATACACTGACAGATTAATGCTTCCTTCGTCCAGCAGCACACAGGAGGTCTCTGCAGACCTCGGCTATTTCTGTGGCTCTTTCCCAAGCCACTTCCAGTCTTCCCAAGCCATTTCTCAGTCTGAGATGCAGACACCAGAATGGTGTCTAGTAATGGGCACCATGCTATGCCACAGCCCTGCCCCAACATATCCTGTCCCGAGGTTTCTCATCTATCCCTTCACCTTCCCTCAGCTCAACATCTTGCTGTGGGTGATGCTCATCTGCCCAGCCCTTACCTTTGCTGAGCGAGTACCAGGATGCCCCATTCGTGATGCCATCGGCAAAGTAGTCCCCGCAGTTCCAGCCACGGTGCATCCAGCCGTGGGCGTACGAGTAGGTCTTGGCCAGCTAGAGAGAGAGAGCAGCTGGTGGTCTCTGCTCCAGCACCGCGTGGCTGGGGACCCTGCCCGGCTCTGGGCAAAACATCCTCCCTCCTGCCCGGGCTTTGCTGGGGAGTGAGGGAGGGAAGTCAGACAGGAGACAGCTCCTGCATTTTACTGCTGTGAAATACAACACGAGGTGGCCAGGACCTCTATGAAACATAGGCAGATGAAGACGGAGGAGGAAGAGCAGAAATCTGGCAAGCTGGAGGCTTGCTGATGGCACAGGCGGCTTCTGCCCTGCTCTCGCTGAGACGAGGGGGAGCGGAGGGCACTGGGCCCACGCAGGGGCACCCAGCCCCATCGGTGCTGGCCCCCACACAGCAAATGGCACTAACACGGGGAGAAGATTTGCGAGGAAAACTAACCAGTATCAGTTCTGATGCAAATACCATATATATCAGGGGAATTTGGATTAGGAAAGAGTTTGGGCAACTTCTGGTTCTAGCAACGGCTTGTTTACTGCCCTTATTAAGATTACTGCTTATTTTTAGACAAGAAGGCAGGGCTAAAATTGGGCCACTGCATCCAAAGACTGTCCTTTGCATAAGACACAGTTTAAGAGAGACCAGTGTTTGCATTTTCTAATGCAAACTCTATACCCTTGTATTATGGTTCAGATGCTGATGTAATCTTGTTCTGTCAGCAGGAAAACAGTTACTTCACTGCATTTCTGACTCCTGAGGCTACGTGGGTACCATTAGCCTACGCCTCAGACTGCAGCCTCTCTACATCTGGGTCCGAGCACAGCCCTGATCCCAGCAGGTCCTGGCAAGCCCCTGCACAGCCTCTGCTTCCAGAGAAGGCTGAACTCCAGCTCAGACTTATTTTTCTCATTAACTGTTCTAATGCAGGCTTGCTTTTTCTTGTGCCTTCTAATGGAAGCAGTGACTGAAGGCGCTGTTTTCTGGGACATTTTAACAATGGAGAAAAACCACAGGCTTCAGCTAGCGCTAGCAGGATCAGCAGCACGGATCGATACGTTCTCTGATGTCTGCCTATGCTCCTGGTGCTCTTTTTGTTGTGTTTCTTATTCTTCACCATTCACAAGCCACTGCTGGGCACCCACCTCCCTTATCCTGCTCTCAGCAGACCCCCAGCCAGACCCTGCCACCGCTCTAGGAAAAAAACCCATATATGTGCTACGATGGTGCAGCAAAGCTGGGGGCAGGCTCCAGCTCTGGAAGAGCAGGGTGGTACTGAAGACACTGGTGGTACCGGGGTTATGGGGAACCCAAACACAGCATGGACAAGGAAGGGGCTCCCGAGGGTTAAGACTGGCCTGTGCGTGTGGTGGGATGGGCTCATGCTGGGACTGCTCTGACCTGGCTCATGAGCCGGTGGCTGGCAGAAATGCCGTAGTCTGCTAATGGTTATTTCCAACACGTTTCTTGGCCCAGCTCCTGCATGAGGCAGTGACCAGAGACTCCCAGCCAGCTCTCGCAGGCTGCACCCTGCCAGGGCTGCGGGAATGCCCTCGCCTGCCGGGGCCGTGCTCACCTTCTGAAACAACTTGTCGTCAGGCGTAGGCGTGTTGACCGTGCGTCGGTGGCTCCTGAACCGCTGGTCCTGAGACTTGTCATAGGGGTAATTTGCCACCACCGCTCCACCGTGCAGATTGGCCGAGAGCACAAAGTTGTAGCTGCTGATCCACTGGATCACAGCCAATGTCTCCGGCTCCACCTGTGAGGAGAAGAGGGACAGGGACAGGGACAGGGAGAAGAGCTCAGCCACCTCTGGGCCAGCTGCTGCTCCATGCTGGGCTGCAGCGTGATCGGTCACGTCAGACCCTGCCCCGCAATGTGCCTGCTTCAGCCCTTGCAGCTTCCTCCGTTCTCCACCGCCTGCCCTGATACGCAGAGCAGGCTCCTCCCGTGCATACCCTGCTACAGCTCTCCCAGCACAGCCCCAAAACCAGAGGCACAGGCATTAGCCAGCATGTGCCACCTCCTCTGCCCTGTGCATCGCAACCTTCTCCCCAAGCTGGCTGTGGTGCCAGCCTCTCCTCCTGGCAGAGGTGTGAGCTGTGATACGAGACAGGATTATATTGTTTCTCTGCATGCAGAAGGCACGGAGAAGGAGATAAGCACCGTGCAAGCCAAAGGACAGTATATTTGCTTGCGTGCTGAGCCACTCTAAGAGGATGCTGTAGCCCTCACAGTATCCCAGACCGGTACCTGGCTTTTCCAGTTGTCGGGCAGCGGGATGTGGTGATTTGGCCCGCTGATTTCCCCGCTGTAGTACATGAACGTGTTGAGGTCAGGGAAGTTGCGGTTCAAATCCACTCCGTTGGCGTTGTTCCTCCCCGTCAAGTACCCGTTGCTGTCCGGGCCCTGCAGGGCAAAGGTGCGTCACGGGGGTGAGTACAGGGTGGGCGCAGGCAGGCTGGCTGTCAGGGCGGCAGGGACCAGCCGTTGTAATGGCGCTTTCGTGCCTTTGAGTCGCAACGCGTGTGTTTTTGCTGGCAGGACAATAACGAGTATTGGTACTGACAGGGAAAGTCGATAACAATATCTTCATTTTCCAGGGTGACAGAGCAAGGCACAAGCCAAATAAACAATTTGCCTCAACTGAAAGACCCGTGAATAAAATATCTCCCTGAAGTCTAGTGGTACAAAGGAATGGGTGAGGTTTTGAGGGGGGACTAGAGGGCTTCCCCCTTGCCCCATCCCTCATGTCCCTATCTGCTCATGACTGGCATTCAGCTGCCACTTCCCCAGCCTGGGGCAGGAGATTTGCAGTGACCCTCCTGTGACAAATAACTTCTGGGGAGGGTAAGACAGGTGTAGGAAGCCTCCTCCATCACCTGCCAGGGCCACCTATGGCAGGACACACAGCACGAGCCCTTGGCACAGCAGGTGAGAAGCAGCGACACCGGTTGAGACAGACAAATTTGGCAGGGCATGGAGAGGAAGGACGCCCCCTCCCCATAGCCACGGTGAAGGGGATCCCGCAGGGATTTGAAGGGCTTTCTGCCCCTACCCGGCTGGAGGAGGTGATCGCTGCCTGGTACCTGCTTGGCAGCCACTTCGTACCCGTCGGGGTTCATGGAGGGCATGATGTGGATGCGTGTGTCGTGGATGAGGCGGGTGATCCGCTCGTTGCCCCGGCGGTACTCCTCGCACAGGAACTCGGAGAGCTGCAGCAGCAGCTCACGGCCCAGCACCTCGTTTCCATGCATGTTCCCGACATACTTGAACTCCGGCTCCACTGGAAAGAGCAAGAGAGTGACACCATCATCCAGGGCTGGGAGAGGGGGGAAGAGCCGATTCCTACTGCAGGGAGCCCGGGCAAGCCCAAGGGACCCCCAATGAATGGTGTGAAATGGCCCTTTCCCTTGGAAAATGCAAACCTCAGCAAGGGAGAGTGGCACGGTTCTCATATGGGCTCCCCTCCGTTTTGCCACAGCATCCCTGGGTGCAGCTCAGGCTCTCCGCCGGGTTGCTGCTCGCCTTTGGCATGTACAAGAGGATGCATTTGCAGGTGGTTTGGTCTCGGGCTGGGGAGAGGCAGCACAGAGGGACCAGGGAGCACTGGCAGGATTGCTGCTGCCCCGAGCCCCGGGGTGCCGGGGCCTCCCAGCTCTGCGGTGGGTGGCAGTGGAGGGGACAGGCCATTGCTCCCACCTCTGCCCTTCACGGTTTGCTCTCAGTGCCTCTCACCAGCATGGCACATTCCTGGCTCTGCATTCTTTAAGGAGCTTTTCATTACTATGCAGGATAAAATCAATCCCTGGCTTGGGGTGAGCCGTGCTTTTTCACTGGAAGGGCACAGTCGCCTCCGGCTGCTGCCGTCAGCCCCTGACTCTGGTGCTGGTGGGAGGCAGCAGCGGTTTCCTCTCTCTCTCCCCTTTACCTGCCTCCAAGGAAAAGGTTTAGGGGCTTCCTCACCCTCAAGGGACAGGGGCAAGAGCCTGGAGAAACCCTCAACAGCTGAGTTGAATATGGATCAAACTGTCCCTCAGGCAGTTCCAGTATGAGCAAAAAGGTCTCTTGCTGCTGACTTTTCTAAAATGAGGTCTTGAAATACAGACTTAGAGACCACAGGCAGACAGTGCCCGGAGCAGGACTTGCTGCTTTGCTGAAGGAGAGGCAGCACATGTGAGGGACAGGTTAGACTTTCCCAGGGGGTCTTTTAAAGCAGCTACTTGTGGGAAAATAAAATGTCCCATTGCAGGCTGGAGTCAGCATTGGTCGGATGAGAGACACCAGGGGAATTCAATTAAAAAGGGAGTCTGACTTTCACACGAAAAGGTCAGGAAAAAATAGGGTGGTGTTACAAATGTTGGCTTGCCAGAGCTTGAGACTCCCATTGCACCGTGAGTTTTCCAGCCACCAGCAGCGATCAGACTCGCAGTGGCAGCACGCAGCCCTGCTGCCACATACGGTGTCCGTCAGGATCCCTGGGGCAAAAGGCACTGCAGCCCACGACGGGCATCTGCTGCTTCCAAAATCCCCTGTGCCTTTGCTGCACGGGGAGGAGACACCACATCCAGACATGCTGAAGATAGATTCTAAAAAATTTCTAATTTTGGCAAAAGATTTTGCTTTTCCATATCTACCGCATCCAGACATGCTGAAAATAGATTCTAAAAAAATTTCTAATTTTGGCAAAAGATTTTGCTTTTCCATGTCTATTGATTGCTGTGCCTCAGTGCAGGACACCACAGGTGGGCAACATGTTTTGACCTGGTTAGATTTCAGACACATGAGAACTGATTTAAATAGGTAATCCAGTTATAAAAACTATTAAAATGTTCTGTTGATATGTGCAGCCTTTACTTAAAAAAATAAGGTCTCAGCAGGGATTCTCCTTCTCTGCTTTGTTCGAGTCTGCAGCAGGACTTGTCAGCCTTTTTCACTATGTAGGCCCCTAAACATTATCCACGTGGACACACAAGCCCTAATTACTGCACGTAAGCCCATTCACGCTAGGCTTGCTTTTTGGAGTTACTTTCCATGGCCTTTAAGGGAATCCACAGTTTCCCAAGTCCTCATGCTACAAGCTGAAAGTGCCAGCCTGAGGGTGGCCCATGCCACAAGCAGGGCCACCGGTCCACGCTGCCCACCTGGGGCAGGGGAGGTCTCGGTCACCTCCTACGGCCCTTCCAGCTGCTCTCCTGTGGTTCCACAATTCTAAAATCCAGTGGTGCATTGCCAGTGCCCTTTGCTCACTCCTTGCTTTGAATCAGCCCCTGATGTGCTGTGGAGGTGCCCGAGGTGTTCTCAGCACCGTGCAGGTCTCCCTGTACTGAACAGGGCTGGCGTGGAGGTGGTCAGGGTGGGAAGGCTCCCATCCTGCCTCCCGGCACCCCTGAAGGTGGTACCCTGGGCCGCAGGAGGGGAGCAGCGTGCCCCCAGTGCAGTGTGTCCTTGGGCAAGCTGCTGCCAGGCATGGGGTGCTGTGGGGTCTGGGGGGGCTGCTCCACTGAGGGGGGCACAGGTACGGGTCCTGCTCACCCCTGCAGTGCTGCCGGCAGTGTTCCACATGACGAGGCTGCCTGGACTTGTCAGCCCCTGTGTTTAACCACACCAGCCAGGATCTGAAAAGGCAAAAGATCCCGCAAAAAGTAGGCAGAGCCCCGTCTGCATCTGCAGCCCAGGGGCACAAGGCGGGGAAGTGAGGGAGCCCTGTGTGCACGCCCCCAGCCCGGGGGGCCGGCTGGTCCCCTCAGCCCCCCAGGGGCACCTGGCTGCCAGCAAGGCCCAGCTCTGCGGCGTCTCCGTGCTGCACAGGCAGCAGCTCAAGGGTCTGTTGCTGCCAAAGCTCTGCAGGGCCACGTGGCAGCAGGTAGAGATCCCTGAGACCAGCCTGTCACAGGGGCTGCGGAGCCCACGGGGCCGGCGGGGCTGTGGGAGCCCAGCGCTTGCTCTGCCGGGGTCCCTCACTCGCTGCCCCCCTGGCTTTGGGGTCTGGAGAAGAAAGGGCCGAACTCTTCACTCCTGCCACTATCCAGCGGCAATGGGTGGAGGGTGGGTGCTGCCTCTCCCTGCCTGCACAACGCTGTTTTGGGAGGGAGAGGGTGGCAGGGCAGGTGGGGTGCTGGGATGGACTCGCCCAGGTTCTCGCATTAGCTTGCGCTGAAAAATCAGAGCTCTGTCCAAAGTACGCGCCCAGGCCACGCTGCAGCTCACGCAAGCATGGTGCGCGCATGTGGGTTTTGCATGTGCGTCCCTGGGCTGGCTGCGGGGTCCCTGCCGGAGCCGGCACCGCCTGACACCTGGGTACCTCTGGGAGTCCTGCCTGGAAAGGGAGGTACCCCTCGCCCCCTGCCCCAACAGTGCCGCGTGGCAGGGAGCGTGGCGACGAAGCCTGGCCTCTCCGAGCCGCCGTCCCCGTCCCCCCGTACTTACGGGGCTCATGGATGCCCGGGTAGTCGCTGAACTCCAGCACGTAGAGGTGTCGGCCCTCGACGCTGCGGCCGATGCTGTAGATGCGGGTGACGTAGGGGCACTGGCTCTGCACGCGGAACAGGGCCTGCACCATCTCCTCGTAGCGATGGTGGAGAAAGCTGAGGGCGGCCGCCACCTCGAGCAGGAGCAGGGCTCCCGCGAGGGGCCGCAGCCACCGAGCCATCCTCCGCGGCGCTGGGCGCCCAGACCAGCTCCGAGCCCCCGGCTCCCTCCCAGCCGGGAGCTTAAAGTGCAAACTCCAACCAGCTCTTTCCAGTTCCCGAGTGCCAGCCCCCTGCACCTGCGGGCGGGGGGCGGCGGGAGCGGGGCGCGCCGGGGCCCCGCCGCGCAGGAATGCTCCCCCCACCCGCCCGCCCGCCGCGGCCGCCGGCGAGCCCGCTCTCCGCTGTCGGACAAGTTTCCCCCCGCTCCTGCTCACTTATTAACCGGACAGTAAACAGGCCCCCGCAGCCCCTGGCTGTCACTGCAGAAGAAGCGCAGGGCTGGAAAACTGGCTGCGGAGGGCGTCGGGGCTGCCAAGCGCACGGCGAGCGGCGGGGCGGGGGAGAGGAGCGGGGGGCGGCGGGCGGGGGGATGCCCGGCGCCGAGCCCTCCCGTGGGGCAAGAGCCGAGCGGCGTGGGGATGGCGCCGGGGCGGCCCCGGTGCCCGCACGGCTCCCGCAGCCCTGCCCGGCCCCTGCCTGCCCGGCGCGGGCAGCTCCCGCCGCTCCCCCCCGCAGCCCGGCCGCCAGCGCGGAGCCGCGCCTGCTCTCCTGCCCCATCTCCTGGGGAAGCAGAGGGAGACATCGCCGCAGGCTCTGCGGGTCTGCCGGCCCCTCTGCCCCGGCCCCTCTGCCCCGGCCCCTGCTCACCCGGCAGTCCCGCTGCTCCCGGGACGAACAGAGGCAGGGACCGCATCGCCCTCCCCACAACTGCCTACCCAAGCAGCCCCGCTAGGAAGTCGCAGAGGGAGGACAGGGGAACGTAGGAGTTGTCTGCTGAGACGGTACCAGCAAGGAGAGCTCTGCTCAGAGGTCTAGTATTGCCCTGCTGTGCACTGGAAGTGGGCATGATACTGATCTCCAACAGGCACCGGGCAACTGGCAGCAGAAGAGAGCTCACCAGCCTAAAGGCAGATGAAAATGTCCTGCTCTCTGTTTATTAACAGAGTTGCAGACCGTTTCTGGATTTGGGGGAAGCTGGTTCCTCTCCACCCCTCTGCCACATACCCCCCTGCCCCAGTGGGCAGCAGTCACCTCAGGGTCCCACGGATGGGCGCAGCTGCGGGAGGCAGCCGTGCTTTGCAGCCTTACCCCGTGGAGCTGAAACTCCAGCAGCTTAGTGGCTCTGACAGAGATCTTTATTAGGACAGCCCTTACACAGAGCCCAAACGTGAGTACAAACAGCTGAAAGATTTACCATCACGCCTGGACATGTCAGGAGAAAGGCTCCCTTTGCTAAGGTGAGCATGCCATACTGCTCTGTCCAGGCCACCCTGGGAAGGAGCTCCTCCTGCCATCAGCAATGGGCTTCTCAGGGTCCTCAGCGCCATGCTAAACATCTGTCTTCCCTTCAGGTGGATCCCTTGAGGTGGATCCACGCTGCATTGCTCTAACCCCTGTGAGAAGGGTTGCTCTAGCTGCCTCTTCCCCCAGCAAAGCATCCCCTACCAGTGCTGCCCAGCACCCCTGCTTTCCTACCTGTCCTTCACATCCCCTTGGGTTGCTGACTGCCTTTCTGCCTCAATTTCCCAGGAAGAGCAGTGGTAAAACCAAGGAGCCCCTGTTTATAGCCTCTAATGCAAACAGTGGGCAAAGCACACAGCCTGTCTGCTCCTGGCTTGGCTTACTCAGACTTGCCCACTTCCAACTTTCTTCTGCCCCAGCCCCACCACACCGGTCCTTTCTCCCCTTGTCCCTGTGCCTTCTGGGTCTCCTGACCCATCTGCACAGTGTCCTCTTCTCAGTTATGCCCCCTTTAAAAAAAAAATTGTTGTAAAAGTCCCATTTTTGAACAAATATCTTTTGAAGACATGACCGGAAAAAATGAGAGAATATTACACATATATAAAGATAGCAGTAACCACGTTAATACCTTCTCCCAGTTAAGCTCTATCCCACCACGTCCCTGCTTGTCAGTCAGGCTCAGAGCAACACACATCCAGGAGCGGGAATGGCATTGCACCCATCTTTAATCAGGTAACAAGAAACGGTGCTGGAGGTGTCAGCTTCTCCCAGTGCTTGTAGGAAACCAAGGAAAAGTAGCTGAGGTGGTGGCAGGGCATGGCGAGCAAGGGTATGGCGAGCACGGGTATGGCAGGGCAGCTCGTATCTCTACAGCAAGCCATGTCTGGTGGTATTTTGCGGAGCTGGTGGCTCACGCAGCGGTGGGAAATGCCCTCGCCTCCTTCACATCACCGCTCCCAGGGCTGCTGGGTTCCTGTGGAGCTGCTCTCTCCCCAGCTTTCAGCATCCAAGGCAATGCGAAGGAGGTGGGCAGGTTTCCAGGGCTAGCCGGTGTCACTTGGCAGCCAGAGAGCACTAGGCAGGGCTACAGCAGAATAGCACAAACCCCATGTTTGGTCTGTCTCCCCCTCCCCTTTCCCTTCCCATGCTGTTTCCAGTGGCCTGCGACAGCAGTGGGAGAGTTGGAGCTGCAGTGCTGCCAAGGGACGCATGAGAAAAGCACTCGCTTTCCTATGGAGACAAGCAACACTGATGTGAGAAACAACAGAAAAAAAAAGAAATGCCAGACTGTTAGATCCTCAAAAGGAGCCACGAGCAAAATCTGGGGTGGGTGGAGAACGCATCTCACGCACTACTGGGTCTGGAGAATTAGTCACCGTTATCCGTAGCATAGGGATGGAGGCAGCCTGTTATCAGGCAGCAGGTTTAAATCAAACAAAAGGAAATGGTTTTGCACACAAGGCACAATGAAATTACCTCGACAAAGCTGAAAGTTAAATGAGTGCAAAAGACGATAGGATGAATTCATGGAGAACTAGGGCATCCACAGCTATTAACTATGCAGATCCAGAAGCAATCACTTGATCACAAATTTCCTATGCCCCTGATGGCTAGAGGAAAAGGATCATGCCCTTTCCTTAACTGTCCATCTAAATCCTTGCCCACCACGCAGCTGGAGAAGAGCGCCAATGCCCTGCCGGCCTGATCTGACCTAGCGTGGCTCTTATTTCTTATTCTAGGAAAACAGCACACTAATGAAGCTTTAAGACAATAATAAGTTTGGACATGTTAAAAAACACTGATGAAAGCAGAAACAAACAATATAGGACATCAGCTCTTAGAAACAGTGCAGGAAGTAAACAAAGACTTAATTTGGAAAATGCAGCTAATACATCTGGGATGGATCATCCACCCTCCCCCCAGATGTTCAAAGATGGAGAGACCTTGAGGCAGTGGGAGAAAGAGGGTGAGCAGGAACACGCTGTGCCACAGCGGTGAGAGTGAGAGGAATGCGAATGTGAGCCCCGTCCCCCCCATCGCTCCATGGCTGAGGGTCACAGGCAGCAAGGGGCCGATCCCTCCGGAGCCGGCCATGGAAATACTCCACCTGGTGTGTTCGTTTTAATTCTGGCTGTATTGTTACCAGAGCAAGATTGGAAAATTTGAGGAAAGTTCGAGCTAAGAGCCATAAGAATGAGCAAACTAGGGAGAGTGTGCGCCGAAAGAAAAATGATGAGCCGTGACAAGTATGTTTGCCTTGGCAGAGCTACAGCTGTGGCTGCACGCAGAGGCACGCGGCCCTGCAAACGAAGGGCACAGGCCCCCCATCCTTCACCTGTTTGGGGGGGGTTGCAGTGCCAGCATGATGCCGGTGGTGCTGCCGGGGGGAAAGAGAGGGAAAACGAGGACAGAGGACTGCATCTGTCCAGTGCCCGGCAGGGGAGAACGAGCTGCTTTGGGGAGGTCAGGGTGAAGCTAAAGCAAGGAAAGATGGGGTATGGGCACTAGCAGCCTTCCTGGGAGTGAGGCCACCCGTGGGAGATGCCCAGAGCCTGGGAAGGACCACAGTGCCTTTCCTTGCCAGGAGGGGATGCTGCCCATCCACTGGGAAATCCAGATCCAACCCAGAAGGACAGCAGGGAACTAGCAAGAGAGGAAATCCCATCTCAGGACTTTTCCATGTGTAGTGCCAAAAGCTCTATTCCACTATTGGCGACTTCCCATCTTCTGGAACGCAGCGTGAAAACTTTGCTGGCATCAGTTCAGAAGTCTTTATTGTGATAAGGATACAGAGATTTGTGCGTGCATCAAAACAAAGATCCATTTCATCAGGGCTGAGCCACAAAAAGAAAGTGCATGGCTTGGGTGGCAGGGGCTGCTGTCCTCGGCGTGTCCCCCCCAGCCCCTCCCGAACAGGCTGTTGAGCCCCGTGACGCAGCCGGCAACCCCGCAGAGCCTGCACGTCCTCCCTGGCACGGAGCACGGGAAGAACTGGGACGAACAAAGAGGGGGCACGTGTCCAGCTGAGAGCTGCTCTTGGAGAAGCTGGGGAGCCCCGGCCAGCACCAACATTGCAAATCAGCCTCTCACCACAGAGGTGATGGCCCCACTTCTGAGAGCTTTCTTCCAAGTGGAGGCTCCACTGTGCTTTGCTGTAGAGCCAGAGACACCAGCTGTAGCCTGTACACAGAGGAGACCTGGCTGTGTCGGGGAGGAGAGCGAAGGGTACTTAGAGCCTGTGGTGGGGACGGGTTGTTTACTGGAAGAGGTGAGTGTCCTGCAGGCACCCAGGCTTTCTCTTCTGTCCCCCAAAAATCTCAGCCTCACTGATAGTTTTGCCTCAGACCTGACGCTTGGGTCAACACAAGAGCGCTCGTGGAAGTCATCAGTCCCAGAGAGACCAGACTGCTCCCGCACCTGCAAAGCTATCAAATCCCCCTGCAAGGAACCTTCCTAAAAATGGACCACTCAACATTTGAACCCAAACCAGAGACACTCATCCCACCTTGCTGCAGCACATCTCAGGGCTTCCTGTGGCAAAATGGGAGAGACCAAGGTCTGGGGTCTCAGCAGCCCAGCAGAGCAGATCAGTGAATAAATATTTGCAAGACAAGAATGTGGTGTTAAAAGATGCTTTAACCCAGAAGAGCAAAACTGTACAAGAGCCAGTGGCTGGAAATTAAAGCCAGAAGCTATCAAATTCAAAATAAGGCACAGATAATTATCAAATGCATTAACAAGAGAAGTGATACCATATTATTACTGGCATATTTGGAAGTTCCCCCCCACTATCATTAATGGTCTTCACATATGCATTGGGTGGCTCTGGAACACACATTTGAGCTGAATACAGCTGGGTCAGATGCAGCACAGAAGCAAAGAATTGAATGTTCATTAAACTTCAAGCCTTTGACCAAGGATTTTGAGTAGCCTCCATGGATAAGTCCTGCAATAGCAGGAGAAATGGGGAGAAAAAAATCATATGCTTTTCTGGGAAGGTTCAAGTAAAGCCAGTGATATGCAAGGGTCTCACCCTGATAGGATGCCTCCAGACAACCAATTCCTGGAGCCTCAGCCTGCTCAAGTGATTTTTAAATGGCATGTCTGCTATCATCTTAGAAATTCTAGTTCTGGAGAGATTGACTCATAAATGTGGTCTAAAAGTCATAAGGTTTAAAAATAATGTAACATATTTTGTATTTATCTTAGGTTGGGGCCTTTAGGTTGCACTCAAGTCACATTTACAGCTTTAAAAAACCCAAAACCCAAACCAAAAAACATGAGAAGGAAAGCAGGAGGGAGTAAGCGAAGATACCAGCTGATTACCTGACTCCAGAATCAAGAGCTAACAATATTAATACTATGGGACTTGCAATAAAGACACAAAACATTGCTAAAGCTCTTCTCCCAGGTTCTGTATTTGACCTTTTCCTTTGGCATAAACCCTTAGCAGGGACCAGAAGAGCCGACTGGCACAGGCTTTCTCTCCACACCAGCTTCCCAATGGAGTTTCTGCATCAATTTCTGAAATGTCCTGATGGATCTGCCAGTTCCAGCATCATGGACACAACTAAGCAGCTTGTCAGATCCCCGAAGAGGTCTCAGGAGAGGAATTGCCATTCTGCAGGTTTCCACACTGTTCATGGGGAGGAAGGGTGCACCAGCGCACGTGGGGAGCTTCTCCAGGGCGCCTGCTCTGCTACGAAGACTCCGTACGAAAGGAAGGTGGCACAGGATGGGGAGCTGAAGCAGCTCTGATCACACGCTCCTCCTCCATGCCTTCCAGCCATGACCAAAAACTACTGTTAATCTCTCATCTACCTATCTTTGCTGAAAACAACAGAAGGAAGACTCTCTCTCTAGACGAATTCCAACATCTCAATGTATTTCCAGATAAAACAAAAAATGGTCAATGGACAAACAGCATGGGGTAGTGTCACTTGCAGGTTGATCTGGATCACTTGCTAGGGGGAATATTCTTTGAATAGTACGTGTTTCAGTGGAGCCACATGGAAGGCAAAGTGGCTCATGTTAAGAGACAGCGATGTATGGTGTGAGACAGTGGCTGTTCTGGAATGCAGTGACTGGAAAAAAAGGCCAACTTGCAATAGTCCAACTGGACAAAACAGCGCCAAACCTTTCTTTTAAGTGAGCAGACCTGGCCCTGAGATATATGAATGGGGAACATCACAGAGTATAGATTAAAAACAGAGGGTATTACTTTTATATACACTATTAGCAACTCTACCACCACTTGCTGCTGAAAACTTTGGTGTCCAAATTTCAGAAAGATGTAAAAATTTTCAAAGAAGTGGAGTCAAGAGCTACAAGTGAGGTCAGCACAGAGCACTTTACAGATTGAAGATCAATCTTTTTAATATGATACAATGACGACTTGCAAGCACCAACAAGGAAAAAGGGATTCTGATAGCAGAGAGTTACTCAGTCTTTCTGAAATGGGCAGAACAAGATGCACAGAAGCCGAAGCCAGCTAATTCAGAGCAAAAATAAGACGCAGATTTTTGGAAGAACAATGAACTGCTCAAAGATCTTACCACAAGACAGGGTAGATTTTTCCCTTACCTTTAGGTCCTTCAATATGTTACGGCTCATACTTCCAGGCATGAAGTAGAAATAACCAGGGGACATTTTCCAGCCTGCACTGTGCAGAGGGACAGGCTGGGAGAGCATGAAAACCCCGAGCTCTGTGTCTGTGCTTGCCTAAAGGAGAAGGCTTTATTGGGGTTGCACATCCTGATCCCCTCCACGCCTTCTACAGCTTTGCTCGGGGAAACAGGTGAAGGCGTGTGTTTCCCATGTCTTTCTCTTCACAATATGTGCTTTCTTTTGGCCTCCAGCACTTACAGGTCATTAGGAGAAGAGATTGCCGAGATTTCATGGGAGGTAGACAGGCACCAGTGGTTTCCAAGTGTTTTTATAAAAATGGATTTCTGACTTACCTCTCCTTTTTTTTGGGCCAAGGAATGGAAAATGGAAGAAAGTGATTCATAAACCTGATCAGTGGCATCGCCCTAGTTGTGTGCTAGAAGGTGGGCTGCAGTATGTGCGCTCACAAGCCCTGGGTCTTACGGTCATGGGATAAGCCTAAGCCATGAGGGAAGGCAAGGCAAATTTTCACTGATTTTGCTGGTGGAAAGTGTGGTTCAATCTGTGCATGTTCATGCTGGTTAACTGCTGCCAGCTGTCTATTTATAAAGGAACATGACCTAATAAACGTTTTCCCTAGATCGGAGGCTGCTGTATGATCAGCACAGTGACACTGGATTGCTTTAGTGGGTGTATACCTGTAGGCACGCTGATCGCACCAGAGTCCTTGTAGGCATAAGCACTCGCTACTGGTCAAGGATCCTCAGCCAGTATAAGCTGTTCCTACAAAAATCAGCAATGCCTGGCTGGAAACTCGTGTCTTGATGTACCCTAGGGACATGGAAATGGCTCAGTGTAACAGTGAGCCATCTTTGGTCCAGCAACATCGTCAGGAAGACGTGGGAAAGAGGCTTCTTGCCACCTGTGAAAGGAGCAGACAGTCACCAGAGCCCAGCTGAGGGCTGATGACCACCAGCACACTCAGTTTCTTCATCCTCATCCCTTCTTTTCCCAGAGGGACATTTGGGAGCCTGGCCAGCCTTCGGGGGCCAGCCGGGTGCAGGTGGCCATACCTGGCTGTAGGGCTGCCGGGGCCCAGGGTGCAGGGAGGTGAGCAGAGGTGTGCTGGTGCGGGAAGGGCTCTCGGGAACGGCGTCAGCAGAGGAGGAGCAGGATCACCCTGTGTGTGATCGCTCCCAAGAGCTCAGTGGGATGTGTGACCCTGAGATTACCCTTGCAGGAGCACTGGCTCCCAAAGATTGCTGCCGCTTTTCTCTTTATAACGCTGTGCACAAGGCAAAAAACAACAAGCAGCAAAGTTTCACTGAATGAAAGTACGACCCGTTCAAGGAGGGGACACCTGCTTGTCTGTCCTTGGCAGAGAGAAGTGGCGAGCCTGATGGCCCGACGTCTGTCAGTGCAAGTGTGAGTCAGAAGAAACAAATGCCCTTGTTGTACACAGTCAGTAGCTTCAGTGAGAGGCGAGAGAGGTTCTTTAGTACAGCCTGCTCTGCTGGGGTCTCCTGGCCCTGAGCAGCCGGGGTGATGTGGCCCCTCTCTCCACAAGGCTCTTCCTAAACAATCCCCTTCTGCAGGCACTTGGGCTTGTGGAAGAGAAGCCAGGCAAACAGGAGCATGGACACCAGCACAAGGGAGCACAGCACCATCAGCCCCACATAGCTGCCATGGGAAAGAGGGGGCCCAGCGGGCTCCTCTGCTGGGATCATGTTGGTCAGGTTCAGCATGTAGCCCAGGGTCCAGCCCGCATCGCTGCTGCCGATCTGAAACGGGAGAGGAGCAGAATCAGCGCTGGGAGGTGCAGGGGCTGCTTGCGGCATTGCCGGGGCAGTGGCACCCTTGGGGAAAAAGGGTCAGGCTGAGCAGCAGAGGTTGCAGTTAGCTGCTGGGGTAGAGCCCTCCTCGCCACAAAACACACCTTTCCAAGGAAGTGGATCCTTTGCCAGTTCTTTTCAGTGAATTCGTAGCCATTTTCCAGGAGAGAGAGGATGTAGGCTCCAGAGAAGCAATATTCACTCAGGTACTTTTCTTTTATTTGGTGATACGCTGTCTTCACCTAGGGAAGGAGGAAGTCACCAGGCTGTTAAACACAGCTTCCCGCTGCTCCAGCTTGCGCCTGAGCATCCACTGCAGGCGCTGGGGGGATCTTCCCCCTCTTGCCTTGGAAGTTACTCCCAGCAATTTATCCTACAGAAAAGTACCGGCAGCTCCTGCCACCCGGCAGCCCCAGCCCACTGCCACAAGCACTGCTCACCTCATGCCAAGGCCGGGCGCAGAACCTCTCAATGACGCTGGTCACTTTGTCCAGAGCAACAGGGCTTTGTTCACTGGTCAGGTTCAAAAAGTTCATCACAAAGTAGAAAGCAGAAAAAGCCTGAAGGAGAAAGAATAATTTAACCTGACTGGGCCTCAGCATGAGCAGGACAGTGGAAATCCCACAAAAGAAAATGGTTTTATTTACAGATAGAGGAATATAAGAAGCAACATCACACACACAAAAGTAGGTATATTTTCAAGAGCGATGTCATTTTGAGACATTGCTCAGAGCTGATGAGAGCTAAGGACCCCAAAAGGAAGGCGGGTGTAGTAACTTCACCGATCACAGTATCCTGAAGAACTTCAGTAAATCACTTTCCTCCACAGCTGGTGCCGGAGTGGCACCCGGCGAACTCTGCTTGCCATCACATCTGTCATCCCATTTTGGCAACTGAATGAGGTGAATGTGCAGCCAATATCGCCACAAACAGCAGAGGTGACGGTCTGAAAGGACTGTACACAGCGCCAGGATATAATTCAAAATCCAGATAGCCCATCTTTGACCATGGCCAATTGCTGACAGGTAAGGAGGAGTTTATGAACAGGGCAAGGGAGTATCAACAGTTCCCCCAGAGAACCTCACCGCCACTGGAGGTTCAGCTCTACGACTGTTATTCAGTGTGGTGTCACACATGATGTGTGTTTGGAGCATGCACTGTCTCCTCATCACATCTGGAAGGAGACAGGTGAGCTGACTGATTGGTTTCGGTAGCGCTCACGCACTTCTGGATGAATTTCAGATCCGGTACCGCCTTTTGACCTCAGGAGACAAGGTTTGCAGGAGCAGCGTGTCACGCGTGGCCTGCAGCAGGCTCTCCTGCCTCTGGTGCTGGCCATCAGGAGGGACTGCTTGAGAAATGAATCAGTAAATGCAGCACCCCAAGGAGATGCCTACAGGAGATGGGTTAGAATGGGAACAGTGCAGTACTGGTAGGCCAGTATTTACTGGGGTAGCTCTTACACATGCTATCCTCACAGCAAGTGCAGCACTACTTTTGTAGTTACATGTCCAAAAAGCCATCTTGTAAATTATTTCCTGCCCCAGCCATGGAGAATACACTTTAGTATTACTCCGAGTTTCTGCTCTTCTGATATTCTGGGTTATAGAGAGTTGAAGAATGTGAAGACTTACCCCAAAATCCCCTTGTAATGGAGGTAGGTATATCCCATTGAAGGAGCAACTGGAGTAAGGACAATTGTTTTTGTTAAAGAGTTTCTGGATGTTTCTTCGGCACTTTTGATAATCCCCCTCTCCCTGTATGTACAGCTGGCCGAAAGGGAATTGCTTTTCCTTGGCTGATGTACAAGGGTTTTTGAAGAGTTCACTTATATTTACAGTCCTCTGATACCCCTGGTGAAAGCACGGCTCAAGGAGGTTGCTGTTCTCCATGGTCTGAAAGCAAAATCAACCCAAGCTGTTACACTTCACTCTAGGGTAACACCCTGGGAAAGAGCCACAAGAAAGGGTGGCCACAAGGCACTTGTCACAGTAGATTGCACCAAGATACACACATCAGATCAAAGCGATGCGGATGGTTTAAAGCATTGGCTGAAATATGGGAGACGTGGGTACTGCCACAGCCTCTCTGTAGGACCCTGGGCAAGTTGCTTTCAGCCACACTTTGTGAAGCTGTTGCTGGTTTGGGATTCTCAGAGACAGTGAAACATCACCTCCCCTGAGTACTTCAGTTAAGCATAGTAATCCTGCAATCCCACGCCCAAG
This sequence comes from Phoenicopterus ruber ruber, assembly GCA_009819775.1. NCBI lineage: Eukaryota > Metazoa > Chordata > Aves > Phoenicopteriformes > Phoenicopteridae > Phoenicopterus > Phoenicopterus ruber. The sequence goes on along the minus strand of CM020221.1, from coordinate 24,817,289 downwards.
AATCAAGGCACCTCAAATTGGTAGTACTTTTGAAAATGTTGACTGTCATCTCTTTGGGCATCTGCCCACCCTTTATGGAGGATAATGACGTTTCCCAAATCCAGACTAAGGGATGAGACATTTAGCTGGTACACAGCAACTTTTACAGCACCAGTATGTCAAAGCTGGGAGGATCAAGGATCTCCTCCGCCTGCAATTAAAGATGTACTTGCCTGTAGGTCCCTGGCCAGCTTCTGTTGCAGAGCCTGGTCCTTCCCATAGCAGAGGAAGCTGTGCGTGTACACTCTGTAATCCTTGCCATAGAGACGGAAGTAGAGCAGGTTCTCTGGGGACTCAGAAGAGAGTACATCTGGTACAAAGGTAATCTGTGTTGAGGCTCCTCCGAGATCTAGTGCTCCTGATGTCTCACTTATGGATTTCAGGGAATGTAGAAGTTTTGTCCAGCCAGACTTTAAAAACGAACAAACAAACAAAAAAATCAAAGTAAAACAGATACATCGGGCATGAAGAAGATTTATTTGGGAGAAAAAAAAAAGAGAAGGACCTATGAGGAGAGAAGCAGAAGCACAGAACACAAGAAAGGCGGGAAGATGGGGGCATGGGATGAGAGCTGGAACAAGACACAAGAAAAAGATGCAGGCTCAGAAAAGCAGAAGATGGATCCTGACTGAGTGCTTGCAGGAGGACTAAGAATATGAAATCTAATACAATTGTTTTGTGAAAAAAACAGTTGGCTTACTGTTTCAGCTCCCAGATGATTTATAAACTCAATAATAAAGAATCATTGTCCAACTTTGCAGGCACAGAAATATTTTAGATCAGGAAGTGAGGGACATGCTGTGTCCAAGCAAAGTTATTGAAGATGCTGGTGTTTTATTTCAATGCGTTAAGCCTGACTACAGTGGTGCACCCGGATGCTTAGAGGTATCAGGATGTTCTCACAGTAATTGCTGAGGCAAGATGTGCCCCTTCCTGATCTCTGGTAAATGGCTTACGAGGGAAGAGAGTGCCTGCAACACCCTCCTGCAAGGCATGATTTACAGAGCGCTGCAAGCTGATGATTCAAATATGGACTTGCCATTGATACAGTACCTGCTTGAAATTGCCCAGCAGGTAGTTAATCGTGATCCATCCATAGGCTCCTTCTTCCTGACCGCTGATGATTCTGGCACCCTGGAAGTTGAAGGGAGCCGAGCGTAGTGTCTTCTCTACTGAGGACAAGACTTTGTCAGCTGCACTTTTATTCTCCAAGCTGGATGAATGGAAGAAAGGATGGAGTGACTCTGGCTGACAGCTCTCTGCAGCCTATAGGCTTTATTCTGAGCAGACAAGCTGCAAATCCTCACCAAGCGTTAATTGTAATAGAACAGTTATTCATATGGGTACATCCAGCTCTAACTGGCCACGTCCCTCTCTGTCACATCTTGACAGCACAGCTGCCACCAGCCCTGACACTTGCAGGCTCCACAGCTGAGAGTGGTACCTGGAGCAGAGACCAGAGCTCTCTTACGCTCCTGAAGCACGTCCCCTGGTAGGGATTGCAGTGTGGAGATTCCTCTCACTCTTTGCCATCACCATTACAGAAGAAATCCATGCCCTCAGGTATCCCAAGAGAGATTCCCCAGGCAATACATATGTAAGATCAGCTCCCTGTCCCAGCCAGGCAAGAGGTCTGGGGCACCTCCATGAAAATTACAAATTGGAATTAAAGGAGGAGATATGATTATAAAGTTACCTTAGCTCTGATGGTCTTGGCTGAGTCAAGGTATGTGGGGAGTCGCAAGATGATTGGGCACAAAAATCCTAGGTCAGGCCTAATACCAGACTGGGGGGGATGTCTGAGCATCCCCTTGATGTGGGGGATGTGTGAGCATCCCCTGAGCATCAGCTTGTGCACTGCTACCCTCCTGGTGTCTCTGCACTGCATGTGGGTGGCTGGAGAAGATGGAAGGCTGGAGTGAGTGGAAATGGACCTGCTGGGCAAGCAGGGGAAGATCCCAGGGAGTCTTGGGGCTGAGATCAGTGGCAGAAGAGGGTATCTGGGCAAAGGGTGAACTGGCAGAATTTTCAAGGACTTTGCCCAAGAGGCCCCCACTGAGCATCCATGGCGGTCCGAGGCGCAGTGCTGCAGGGGGAAGGGAACAAGCCCTGCAGTACCTGAGAAGCCGCATGCCGGCAGTTGCTCCGAGGTAGACGGGTGTCTCTTGGTGCTGCTGTGAGGGAATCACCTCTTCTGCTTGTTGTAGGCACTGTACCAGAGAGGGACCTGCCTTCTCCGTGGCATGGGAGTAACCCGAGATCCCAGGGCCTGCAAGAAATAAGGACACTTCATCACTCAAACTCCAGGTGTAACCTCCGAGTGCTGTCACGAGCAGTCATGTTAAACCATATCACTATCACAGGCAGCAACATCAGATTCAACCACCCCATTTCTAGGGAGTTTTAGAAATCCTACAGCACCAACTAAGCCTGATGCATGCGGGGATGGCCACACTGCCTAGCATCTGCCACCCATTCTGTGAGGAGCAAGCTATGGATTAGCAATGAGGGCTGCAGTGAGACACATCATTTGCTTAGTGTGACCTGGACATCTGCAGACTTATCTCTGCTTCTGCTTGGGTGTACCCTGGATCTGCACCTGAAAATCCCTGACCCTTCACTACGCTGGGTTCTATGGGGGAAGATGCTGTCATTTGGTTGTGTGTTGTATGCTCACACTACAGCACTGAGTGTTTTGCAGCCATCCCCTTTCATGTTAATCCGAAGAGAAATTAATTGTCCGTCCCGCCCTCCCTCCCTTGTGTCCCCTGGTGAAGGGACTGCCCCAGGACCAGTGCCTGCATGGGCAGCAGTGAAGCCTACTCTGCGTTTGCTCCAGGTTGCTGTATGCTCAGCGTGCTGCTTGTGGCGTGGCGTGCTGCAGCGCCGACCGGCTATCGCAGCAGCTCGGTAACAGCGTGGCTCTCCCCTGTGCTGCAGACGGGCCTGAAAAGACCCCAGGCAGGCTCTGACAACACCTCTCCTCCCCACCCCCCCGAGCGCAGCGATCCATGGTGGTCTACTCTCTTCCTTGTCATGTGCTTCCCTGGGCTTCATTTATGCCTTCCTAAACCATACAATACCTACACAGCAATTAAACAGAACAAAAAATAAACCATGACAAGTGTAAGTTGAGCAACCTTGCCCCACAAGCCCAGTGCCCAGTGCTTGCACAGAGGCCTTGAAAAAGAGCAAACCATGCCCTCCCCTCTCGCTGCCTCATGTTCATCAGCACTTCAGCAAGGGTGCGTGCAGACATTCTGTTTATTTAAGTGCATTCTTTGGTGTAGTTCTTTCCAAAAAGCACTTACTTCCAAGCATCTTAAAAACAAAGGGAAAAGTGGATCCAGCTTTCCTCCCAGGAAGGTGGGGCACGTACAGCTCGCAGTGGGAAGGGGTGGGATATACATTAGCTCACAGACGTAACGCTGTTTGCACTATTGGCCTCTTCCTCCAGGTTTCTCCTCCCCCACCCTTTGGTTGCATTATCCCTTCTTCATCCCGTGCCCCTTCCACAGCTCCCTTTTCTCCTCTTACCTTCGACTTTACACACCTCCACCTGCTGCACCACCCCAGTGTCGTTCTCCTTCTCCGCTGGCCACTCATACACATACAGGTTAGTGTGGGACGACCCCGCATCCAGCACAATCCCGTACTGTTGGCAAAACAGAGCCATCATTGCACCTGAGGCACTGAACCAGACCCAGCGTGCGCTGGTCTCTACACGCGGGGGGGCCAGAAACGAACAGAAAGAACTGCCCTATCTGGCAGCTGTGGGAACATGCCGAGTCATTACTCTTCTCAGTAATGCTTCAGTGCAAAGTTTCCATTATCCAAAGGATATAAGAGCAAAGAAGCATCAAAATTGGGACTGATTACTTAGGAGATGATCCCCTGTGAAGCCCCATCTGTTTTTACCATGAAGATGTAAAACGAGATGTGGAGGTGCATGGAGCCAGAAAGAGAGGTTACCCAGACCCAGCAAGGGCAGCAACATGTCCTGGAGCACCATGCATGCCTAACCCCCCCAGCTTGCCTTGTTTTTCTGTAAGAGTCCCAGCTCATAATACCTTAATATTCTTCGGAAGTGGCTTGTTTTGGGTCACTGCTACAGCAATTAAAGCAATTACAGCCAAAATAGAGAGGAATCCCAGGATGAGTAGAATCTTTCTTGTCCAGGACATCTTTGGTTTGGTACCTGTGACTAGAGCAGAAAAAGGACGTTAGTATCCCAGTAGCCCATCTTACCTCAACCCAAAGGTCTTCAGGCACATTCCTGCAGTCCCTTTCCACTCTGTAGCATCTGCCTTTGCCCATCCCTGCTCCCAACTCCTGCTCCACGTCCTCATGTGGGATTTCTTAGAGGCAGAGCTCAGCCCTGGTGTCCTGCCAATCTGCTCTCATGAGCTGTGCCATATCTCTGTGGGCTGCCCTGTGCCAAGGGCTGCCCTGTGCCTACTACCTGAAAGGAGGTTGTAGAGAGATGGGGGTTGGTCTCTTCTCCCAAGTAACTGATGACAAGACAAGAAGAAATGGCCTCAAGTTGTGCCAGGAGAGGTTTAGATCGGATATTTGGAAAAATTTCTTCACTGAAAGGGTTATCAGGAACTGGAACAGGCTGCCCAGGATGTGGTGGAGTCACCATCCCTGGAGGTATTTAAGACATGTAGATGTGGCACTTAGGGACGTGGTTTAGTGGTGGACTTGGTAACATTAGGTTAACAGTTGGACTCTATGATCTTGCAGGTCTCTTCCAACCAAAATGATTCTATGATTCTAAGAAGTGGTGATGAAGGAGGACTTCAAGACGCAGCTTATGGTTAGCCTGTCCTTGAGATACCTGCAGGTGACTGAGCAACCGTATAGCAAAAGCATCTATATGGGGCAAACACCAGCTTCTTCTATAGCTCTGCATTTGGCTTAATAATCCCCGAGAAGCTGAAAGAACAGACTGCTATGTAAAAACAACATAACCTTGTGGAACCCAAAGCTTTAACCCCTGTGATATTTTGTCCTCGTATACTTTCTGCTTCAGGTTTTTATGGTGTTTATAACAATTTACCACATCCTCATCACTGGTAATGCCTTTAGGAAGCCTAACATTAACATTTCAGTATGTGACAGTCACAGTTCAAGCAATGCTGTCCTGCACCTTGGCAATGCTACATAGAAAAATATGACCTGCATTCCACAGGGTATTTAAGAAATCTACGGAGATTTTTGATGCCACTTCTCACAAGACTAGTAAATTACGAATAGTCTGTATTTGCAGAATTGGCAGAACATGGTTAAAAATCACACACTTTTTGCAAAATTTGTACCAGTCTGATTCCTTACCTGTTACTGATATATATGGTATGACCTATCTAACAAATTAACATTTTGTGGCTGAAAATATACGGTTAGCAGTAGAATTCTGTAAAAAAGCCACTTATGGCTGATGGAAATCCTTTACAACCAATACGGCCTTTGAGCTTTAAACCAATACACGTATACCTGCAATTGTTACTGGCTAGCATAGTGCTGTCTTTTATATTTTCCTGCTCTGGTTTCTCCTTCGTGTATCCCATGGTGGAAATCTCACTTCACAACTTCGGCTCAGCCAGTTTGGTAATTGTTTAATAAAAATACCATCTATAACACAAAGCTCTAGAGAAGTTATCAGCAAAAATATTTTCCAGATTTATAATCTAGCTGTTAATTCAACACTTCTACAACTAACAAATAGCTTCAGCACTCTAGGGGACATACCTGCTCCCATTACGACACGAAATCCATTTCTACCCACACTGATGCTCCATACTCAAAACTACCGATTGTTGGACTGCTCACATGGGTACCAATTTCTCTTCTCCTTATACACAAATACTCTAGGAGATTTTTAGAAGCATGTTATGGGTCACCCAGGGTGACAATACCGCTGTGCAGGCAACCACATCAACTACCTTCACACTCCAAGAAAGTAAAGTGACTGAACCTGCTCTGCATCTGCATGCCAGAACTGGAGTTCCAGAGGTCCTTCTCCAGCCCTCAGGTGATACTGGGTCAATGCTCCAAATCCATCCTGGCACCCCACGTCACGCACGCAAATATGAAAAGCATTCAAGTTCTGAACAGGGTCTTCTAACCACTCTGGTTCCCAGGTGCCAGAACTATACAAAGTGTTACGCAACCTTACAAATGACCCGAAAACCCAGAGTTATTTTCAGAAGTTAGCCCAAGTGAAAAGAAGCGATGCACCTCTGGACATCTCTAACTGTAGACAAATAATGTCTTCCCACCTACCTAGAGAAAATGGAACCTAAAAGTGCCAAGAGAACTTGTTTTGAAGATCTCTTCGCAGGCACGTCCATCGGAAACCTAACGCTGACCTGGAGCTTTGTGCTCCCTCTCATTGTGCTCATGTGTAAGTCTGCTGAGGCTAACTGAAATTTGGAAGCTTGTTACGCTCACATTTTGTGAGTGCCTGTTAGAGGCACAGCGCGCTTGCCAATATCTCCAAGAATGCAGCTTAAAAAAATAGTCTAGTGCACATACCAGACAGCAGGAGGTAAGAATGCATTTTTACAGCTTTATTCAAAAAGGCCCCAGAACTCATGGCTTGAAGCGATTAGAAACAGCAGAGCATGACAGCTGGGAGACTTTTCTTATTGGAGAGAGTAGTTGGCTCAGGTTATGATAGCAGTGAGCATGTCTGTTGAACAAAAATTACTTTAACACTAGAAAAATGAATAAAAACAGATGCTATAACGTATAATTAGCTGCACAGTATAGCTATGAAGCTAGCATGCTTGAAAACTGAAACTGCTGCTGACAGTTGCACAGCACATCCACATAGTTATTGCCACCCTTACTGTGAGAGCTTGTCTAGAGGCAGCCTCTAACGGCTTTGTTGGGCATTTACTTTCACAGGATTGAAGGATGGGTGACTTTGCATCAGTTTTTCAAACTTCCTGTTGTGATGGGTATTGTCTGTCTGCTGTATCTTTTCAGCAGCCACACTCTGAAAGTAGTAGCATCAGCAGCAAAGCAGGAACAATTTTCTCACTGTAATGGACCATCTAAACAAACAGCTGTAGAAATCCCTTGTCTGTAGGCAGAGGCATAATGATAATTGTCTGCATCCCACCTGCAACCTGAGATTAGTCATTTTTTTTCCAAGGCACATTATTTCCTTAACCCTGAACACGACTTTTGCCTGCTGAATTTTAGCTCAGTATCATGAGCACTTTTCAGGACTCTGGGGGTTAGAAATATGTGATTTCATTGCTGTATCCCATACCAGAGCATCCATCTGTGTGAACTCTAATGCTACCAAGCAGCATTTTATTGAAACATTTCATACAAGAGAAGGTACAAAATGATAAACATAGTCCAGAAGGTAGCCTAGCAAAGCAATAACCTTCCAAATAGCACTCGAAGTGTACAGACTTGAATACTTGATTATTTAAAAAAAAAAAAAGACAAAGCAAAACCAAACCATAACATAAGAAATCCAGATAAATAATTCAATGTGATTAAAATAAAACTCACCCGCCATTGCTCAGAAAGGTGAGGTGTTTGAACAAGTTCCCTTTTCTGTACACTTGGTTACCTCCGTCAGCTCTAGACATAATTGCAGGTCTTGCAGTGGCTAAAGAATTAAAACCTATTCCCTAGACTCCTCCAGCTCCTTTGCACCCTACGTTCATGTTGCTGAATGCCAAGCAAACACTCCTCAGTCTCCACCAAATGGGGCAATACTTGACCCTCTGGCACCTCTGATTGCCAGGTCCCAGGACTTTTCTTCCACTAGCAGTTTTCCTCAACTAAAGATTAAGCAAGATCTTCTGCCTCTGCGCCCAGCTAGAACCCAAATAGAGACAGATCTCTGCTCTTTCTCCCATAGTACCCACTGTCAGTGGTGATAAAAACATCATGTAAGGCCCTAAGTAGGCATAGAAATTACACTGCTTTTCTTCTTCCGCGCCCCAAAGCTCCGAGCTGCCTGGTGCTGGAGCCCTGCCGGGCTGCACAGGCATTAAGCACTCTCCAGATGTTGGAGCACAGCCCAGCTGCTCAGGCATCTCTGCCTGTTTCTAATTTTGGTCTCTTTGTTTTTTTGTAGGGGCTACCACTGACTCCATCTAGCGATTGGTGCAGGTCCCAGAACATAAACAGACCTAATATCCTTTCTGTCTCCGAGTTAGCTATCGACTGAGAATGACATTGGCAGCCACTCCAGCTAACAGCAGTTTTGCTGCAGAAACCCTGTTGCTCTCAGTGAAGAGCCCAGGAAGGACCGTACCAGCGCGGGAGGCAGCTCTGCGTGAGGGCAAGGAAGCAGGATCGTCCCGGTGTCTGCCAGAGCCCCAAGGGAAATAGGAAACTGCTCCTCCAGCTGAAATCACGCTAAGCCACTGGCAGCTCTCTGTGCCAGGAGATGTCACTCACAGCCAATGCTGCCCACCTCCCAGCTCCCTTCTCACCAAACAAGACTTAGCAACAAATGTTAAAAGAAATCAGGCAACCAGCTGCTTTTAGAGGTGCAGTAAGGAGAGCCTAAGGCTGGCTTAAGGACTGAAATTAGGACTGTCAAGCAGAAAAGGAGAGATGCTGTGCATAGTCCAAAGCCATACTCAGTTCAGATAACTCACTGTGACCCATCATCTCAAATACAAATACAATTCTAAGCTCTGGCTTGGCACAACAGCTGAAGTTGTTTGCTGTCTCCTTTGGATGCTCATGCTCAGCCTGTTACAGAAGGGATCGCAAGAGGCTGTACTGCAGGGCCATCACTTTCCCACTCCACAGGTGTGCCACGCTGCTAAGAGACAGTTCCCCACTCTCACCTTTATGCTCTCAGCACACCTCTGTGTGGTCAGAAACATTCTCATTTTCAGACTTAATTTATTTATTGCCAATTTATTCCATCTTTGTTCCACCTCTGTCTCTGTTCCACCTCTGTCTCAAAACTTCTGCAACTCTCAGTCCTCCTGGGATTTACTCTCTTAACCAATTTATAAACAAGGATCCTTTCTGCATTTTTGTCTTTCCAGCCTTCTCCATCTACCTGAACAATCCGGCAGCCCCTCTCTGCTTACAGAATAATCTGCTTTTATTTTTCTTAAGCATTCCTGACCAGAGCTGCAAAGAGAGTAGCCTTGCACAGTAATGCACCCATTACACCAGGAGATGATGCAGTCCCAGCCTAAATAAAGCGAGGGGGTGACCTGTACTACCTCAGACACGTGATCATCTACCATCATGGCCAGTGCTAAGTCAACCCAGCACCTCTCCTATGCAACCCCAGCAAACCCACATTTGAGCACATTTCATTAAATGAGCTGTGCCTCATGCTGTACGCAAAGGGAGTTCCAAGACACATTGCCTACTGCCCACGAGGCTTGGAGTGACGACAGAGAATAAGACTGCGTCTTATGAATTCTGCCCATCAGCTGGCAGCTACCTCTGCTGCTGATCACCCACACTGCTGCTGCAGTCTCTTGGGAGTCTCTCCAATGACTGCTTTCCTAAGCACACGTCCAGGCTTTGGGGGAGAGCTGCTGGGTGCTCGTGCAATCATGTAGCCCAGCAAATGGGAATATAGTCTGCAGAGCTCCCGACCCTAAACATGTCGGAGAGACACAGCTCAGTGCTGAGAAGCCACTGAATTATGACCTGTCACAAAGGGACACAGGCATACTTGAAGACTGGAACTGGGAACGTATGGATTGAAATGAGTCAGAAGCCACCGTATTTTTAAAGCAAGGAGCAACAACTTGCCTACCTGACTGCCAGCTGAAAGAGCGAGCACAGGAGCCCACGGCTGAAGCGTGCCTGAATCGCTCAGCAGTCGGAATGCGTCCAGCACCTGTGACTGGCCCTGTGGCACGGGGTGGGCAGCCTGGGCAGAAGGAGCATCCCCCAGGGCAGGTGCTTGCAGATGGACATTATCCAGGTCAGCACAGAGCCCAGGAGACGGGGGCTCTGGCAATGCAGCCTGTGCACATTTGTTAACTGCAAGAACTCATGTCTGTGAGGTTCTGCCAGCAGTGATGGCAGGGAAAGGGCACGGGAGCGGTCAGTGCTGCCATTCAAGGTGGATGGGGGGGGATGCACATTAACCTTCTGCTGAGGGAAAATGAGCTTTTGGTAGTGATGAAGTTTGGCAGGCTGAATTGCACGCTCGGTGAGGTTGCTGAACTGGCATCAGGCTTTGAGGCACACTACCTAAAAGGCACTCCTGTCTTCAGACTCACCACAACCAAACATCCGAGTCCATAAACACTCCCAAGAGCCACACTGCTTCATTTATCAACTCTCTTCTGAAATTTTCTGTCCTCATCTGACTTCTTACTCATTCCTCATCTGCCTTTTTCATTCAAATATGCTCCTGTCCAAGTTACCTAGGAAGATTTTGCTGAAAAGTAATGTAAACCACCTGTTTCAGGCCAACATATTGGAAAAGTCTTTTCTTAGGCTGGCCAGAGGCTCAGGTTTGTCTTAGAATATAGATACAAGCACATATACAGTAAGTAAATTGCTTTGGTTTAAGAGGTTTTGTTTCAAAATATCAGGGCAAGACACTGAACATGTTGAAATTAGAATTCAAGCTCCAGATCAGGATTTTACATCACTTTTTACAGCTGTGGAACAATATGGGAGGCTCTGCTCCAAGTTTTAATTATTCATATGGCAAAGATTGTAGCCTAAATACTGGCCCTCCTTTTGGTGCTATATATGATTATAAATACACATTTACTGGATTATGTCTTTCCAGATTAAATACTTTTAAGTGCTGAAGTACAAACACTGAAATGTCAGTGAAACTGATAATCCAAACAATGTAATATGTTTTTTTTGGATGCCGTCTTTCAGAGACATTTGATACTCTGAAATCACACAGCCCTACAAGTCTCAAACCCCAGCAGACTCCTATGGATCCAGGCCACACGGCCGGGCAGAGCGCTGGAACTAGTCTGTGCCGTGGGCACACACACGCGTGTGTTAGTGAGCTGGAAGACGGAGTAAAGAGTGCGCCTGTATCTGTGATAATACCAAATTGGGAGCAAAAGCACACTGACGCATAGGACTGGAATTCAAAATAAATTTGATAAGTAGGGGAGAGCCTGGTGAAAACATCCAACTCACTTGAGTAACAACAAGAGCAAATAGGACATTTAGAACATAACCATCGCCCAAAGACAGTGTGGCGAGCAATCGGTTAAGCAGCACTTCCAGAGAAAACATTCTTGCAGCTATAGCAGTTTGCAGTAATCCTCCCCTCCATTTAACACTGCTAAAGCCTGCTATGAAGTTCTATGCCCAATTTTGGACACCGCTTTTCAGGAAAGATGTAGACCACTTGGAGAAACTCCAGAAGAGAACAAGAAGAAAGATCAGGAGTCTAAAAACTTGACCTATGAGGAAAGATTGATGGAATTGGGTTGTTTAGTTTAGAAAGAGAACAAGGGAGACACGTTAGCTGCCTTCAGACAAATGAAGTCTCTATCTGCCAGCGCCGTTGTAGCTGATCCTGCCTCAGGGCAGGGGTGGCTCCTGGACTTTCTCCCAGCTCTGTTGCCTCAGTTCAGAAGGCAGGGAGTTCGCAAAAGGAGGGTGATGCACTCATAAGCCATGCTGTTAGCAAAGACCAATGCAATGCATATATGCTCTCCTTGGGGGATACAGATGCATTTGAATAAATCTGTTCCCTCCCTCCCTCCCTCCCTCCCCCAAAGCTCCAGGTTGCATTCAGACGTAACTAGCCATGGCAACCACCCTGCTATATGCTATCCATATGTACAACACTGCTTGGGGTGGGAGCGCCTCATCCTTTTGCTGCTTTTAGAGTTGTGATTGGGATACGACCCTGGGAAATTGCACAAGACACATTGGAGGAGCCCTGTTTTCCTGGAAAAAAGAAAAGCACATGGCAATCCTGGAGAGCTGTCGGGTGCTAGAGGCTGCAAAAGCCAAGCAGCAGCAGCAAGAGATGGACACAAAGGAGCAGGCAGCACACAGGGCCCTTCTCTCCCTCTCCACAGCCGCCTGTGCAGCCAGCGGTGGCACAGAGGGGCTTTGTGCTCGGGGCAGTCCCATGGTCCTGCTTACATTGGCCCTGCGGTGCAGGTTTACTGCTGGAGGGGTGATGTCCGGGGGGTTCTGGGCAGGAACTCCTGTGACCCAGGCTGCCCCACCAACAGATCCCCCATTCACCCTGCGCACAAAGCGGATTCCCCTGTCGGAGACCTTCCCACGGCACCCGGCAGCGCTGGGTGCGCTGCTCAGCCTCGCCGGCCGCTCTGCAAGGCGCTCACGCTGCCCCCCATCCCCGTGTTACAGCCCCTCGCCCTGTTGTTACACACCGTCCCCACCAAAGCTTTCCCAATGCCTGTTCGTTAAATAATCTCTCTACGGGAAGACACTCTTCTGGCTTACATCCGAGCAGTTAGACCAAGATACTCAGTATTCTCAAATACAACCAACAAGTGGCAGGATACCACTGACATAATGACCTTTGGACAGTTAATTTTCACATTTATATGATGTTCACTGGGCTTCTAAGCCTGTATCCTATTTGTGCTCATTTCTTTAGGATTCACACATCAAAGAGGTTTTCAAATCAGAAGAAACAACTGTTATCGGTTACATCAGTCTCCTACCAGGCAACTTCTGGCATTAATTTGCTACCAGCCCATCAAAGCCATATTTTAACTGGAGAAGATTTATTGCCGTTACCCACAAAGCGTGAAGTTTCATCAGAAAGTATCCAGTGAGTTCAAGACAGCTTCCTCTCCCTCCCCAGCTTATCACCTAAGTTATTGCTTGAATATACTTGGCTGTCACATGATGTGAAGACATTTGTTTTTCTTTCGGGGAAAAAAGAAGCGCCAAGCATTGAGACCTTTTCAGTTTTGTTATTATTGATAGTTCTAATATACTGACTTGCAATGGGCCAATGGTGCTGCTAAGCTTCCTTTTGTGCTCAATATCCTTAAATGCTTCTTTGCTCTTCTTAAATCTCTGGCCATAATTTTTTACTTATGCTTCTTTTGACCATCTTCTATACTTTCCGACTTTAAATTTGGATTAATTGCAGCTTCCTTTTTTTCCCTAAATATGCATCTTTTAGAGATATTATTTTTCAAATTAGCATAACTTTGGACTGTTGGATGAAGGCTTTTAGAGAATAGAATAAGAAGTGAATAGGCTGCTTGCAATTAGCATTCCTATTTGGCTATTTTAAATACTCTGCTGATTCAGCTCAAGTATTTTAAAATTTGGGAAATCACTTCTTTTAAGAGCTACTCGACATTATTCGTTGACACAGAATAAGTGTGCATTACTTGTATAACCACAAACTCTCATAGCAATGTTTCTTTCTCAGTCAAGACTGGGGCCAATATACATTTCCCTTGTGCTGGAAGTAACGCATTGCAAATTATGAGATGGTCACCCTTGGTTTTGAGGAATTACCCTGTCATTCACTAAAATCCACTATCATACCACCTTTTCTCATCCCTGTATAGACAGACAGTCACGCCCTTGTCTGTCTCCAGCATCCTGGCTAGCAATGGGCACTAACCTTCATCTGCCTTGGTTGCTTGTTCCCAGTTCAGCCCCAGGCAGCTATTGTGTACAGCTATTTAATTATTGTTGCTGTTAAAGACAGCAGGGCCACTGCTTTAACAGGAAGACTGATGATGTGTGAGTCACATCACCAACCCAGTATGGCCAACCCTTCCCGGTGCCCCATCAGCCACCCGCACCAGGGGGATGTAGAATTTGTCATGGCAAAAGAGAGGAAATAGTCTCCGGAACAACCGTTCCGCCCCTTCAATACCCACGTTGGGTCAGCAAGTTCAGAAACTTCCTGGAAAACACCAAGTCCTGAGCACTGTAAACACTGCTACCCCCAACAGGAGGTTCTGGCCAGGGGGAACGACCGCAGAGAAAACACATCCAAACCCCTCGCCACCCACAGCGCGCTCTGCGCCCGGCGCTTACAGCGATGTCAAAATACGCCCTCCCAGTAGCCACCAGTTTCCCTGTATGCCCCCCCCTCCACTGACAACCTCTCCTGCCTCGAAGGGGCTGAGGCTGCCAAGCCCCTCGCCACGTCTCAAGGACGTTTTCCTCTGAATCGTGGATTCCTGGGATTACCCAGGAAGTGTTGAGCAGCACTTCCACTTTCAGGGGCTCACTTCCCCAGCTTCCAAAAACCAACGTGGCTGCCCGAAGTGCTGCATGTGAGCAAACAGCAGCTGCCTGCACTGCTGCAGCTGGTGGGAACCCGAGCTTCCCAAGTATTCCTGCACAGCAAAACAACCAGCTTTTCTCCTGAAGTTTCACTTCCCGAAAATCATTGGAGACTGACCGTAGAAGCACAAACACTGTTCTAGGCTGGTGCAGCAGCAGCAGGGCCACTGGCAAAGCCCCTGTACAACGAGGCCACGTATGCAGAGGGACAGATGACGCCCATTCCCTGGCAGCCCTGTGTGCAAGTGCATACACCGGGGACTTCTGCGGTGCTCATCTGTGCCTGGGATTTTGCCTACACCTGGATTTTGCCACCACTTGCAAGTGAGATTTCCAGCACAGGTGTTTGCTCTTTTAGAAGAGCATATAATCTCAGGACTGCAAGATACCCAGTGAGTTTTTCCTCCCTTAACACGCATAGTACCCACTAGCAGCAGAGAAAACTGTAGGCACCTTCCCTTTGCAACTAACTCTAGCAGACGAAGCAAAAGGCCCCCTGCTATCCAGGGAGAGCAGCAGCCCCGCTGCCTCCTTTCAGTAAGCCAAGGTTAAGACTGCATGCATAAAAAAGATAGCTCTCTAGTTAAACGCTTCCAGATTTGCCCCCGTACCTCCAGCTGTCAGCACTGGTATCTTTGTTCCTCATTGCAGAGCACAGGATGGGAACAGCTGGGATAGTTTGTCTCCTGCTGAGCAGTGCATCCACTGTCTAGGCTTTGCGGAAAAATATACTGATTTCTCAGAGGTCAGCTTTAATAACGAGGATTCCCACAAACCATGAAGAGAATTCAGCTCATGATATTTGGCATGAATATAATGCTCTGTTCCTCATACTGCTACAATTTCCATTTCAAATAGCAGGAAACAAATTACCCTGTGGTATTTTTCGGGACAACCAATGGGAAGGAACATGAGACCAAAGCCTGTTGCAGGGCACAGGCCTTGACAAAGTGCCTGAGTGTAACTTCTTGAAGGTTATAAAGGTAACAAGTTAAATATGAATCTAAATTTTCATGGTCAGAAGAGCACCTTGCAAGGGCTGGAGCCTCATGCAGACGTGGAACAAACCAGCAAAGGAGTTTTGCTGGATGAATGGGCTGGCACAGGATGTTATTAAGCTCTAAAGTTCAGATTACTTATTACGGGAACGTGCAGTGAATCCCAGGGAGAATTAGGCTCAGGAAAGGAAACCCATTTATAATCAAACTGTAGTTTGGCCTTCAATTCGTATATGTATTCACTACTTCCTCCCCAAAGTCCTTGCCTCAAATAGTTCAAAATACAAACACGAAGTATTTTGGATAAGGCAGCGTGGGCACACAGTGCTAACAAGGACGAGGGACTGTCACAGCAACACATCCTGCCGACCAGTGCCCGAGCTGCCCTGTCCGCGTGCGTTATGCGAAGGGCTGCTGTGGAGGCATTAAACCACCATCATTTCTGGGCAAGCGAGCAGCCCCCAGGCATCTGCAGAGACTGCACCCAGGACCGGGCCCAGCAAACGGACGTTACAGCTCCGACTTCTCACCGCATCTCCCCCAGAGGAGCAAGAGCACGAGCCACTCTCCGCTCCCAGCAAGGAGGTGCAAGCAGGGAAGTCCCAAGCTCTTCTGTAACACTTGCCTCCAGCTTTCTGCTCCATGCTCTAGCCTGTGTGGCCAAATGTGCTTACCGGGACAGAAAAATCCACACTCTCCACTGTCAAAAGCCAACAAAACGGAGGTTACTTCAGCTGAAGAAGTGACAAGCTTGTGACACGGACACTCCGGCAAAGGGGGCAGATTTACAGCATGGAAAAGAGCTGCCGGCTGGCTCTGTTAAGATGAGCACAGCCCCTCAGCAGCAGGAATGGCCAGCAAACCCGGGCCCATGCAAAAAGCAGCTGCAGGTCCGCTGCTTCCCTACCACTGCTGCGTTTCCCAGCCCCTCTGAACGTCGCTCTCCCTCCGGCTACGGGTGGTCCCAAGCTTAGGCCAGAGCCCACCTTCCAGCCGCAGGATCCTCAGCCCAGCTGCAGCGCTTGCAGCAAGTTCACGTGAGCACAGGCTTCTTTCCGCACGTCTCCTGCAGGAGCAGTGGCATTGAAAAGGTTATTTATTAACAGCTCTGGAACAAAGGAGCAAGAAAGAAAACAAATCCATTTATAAATCAGCTAATGAGAAAACTTGTGACTCTAATGGTCTCCTTTGTAATTCCTTAAGTGTGGCCTGGAGCTGCCCTGGCATCATTTCTTGTGATGCTGAATCAGCAGAACAGCCCCACTTGTGCAGTAAATAGCCTGATAAGGGCAGAATAGCCCTGAAGAAAAAAGCACTAACTTATGCTGCGTCCAGATTTTTCTTGGTTTCTGCTAGGACTTGGGAAGACTGATAGTGGTCAACTTTCTCACCACTAAATACCAAGCAGTGACTCACATCAGCATCTACCTCTGCAGTCCAGGACATACACTTTCCTCTGGGACAAGGTAAAAACAGGATAAAGAGAGAAAACTCATGTGCGAGCTGTCTCAAACAATACCAGTCAGTGCTAGCTGAGCTCTCAGATAGGACCATACCAATCCTGAATACTTTGCCAGACTTTTTCCTTTGATAACATTTCTCAAGGGGGGAAGGAGAACAAAAATAACAAAACACTGTTCTGTTTAACAGTTACCCATAGCAGAGAAAAGCTGAGCTAAAGTTTCCAACAATTATCAGCACAAAATCCTAAAATAGACTGCAACGTACCATTTTTTAATTTAAAACTGGTTGGGAAAGGAGTTTTATCATGTGGATTGAAAGCCGCAAAAGAGCACAAGGCAACATATCAAGATAACAAGACATGTTAGAATAACAGCATTAAAATGCTCAGTACTGATACGGACGAAGGAGCAAAGGCCTCAAGCAGAAGTGGCAAATTGCTCTGTAATTCATTGGGAGGAACTGCACACCCAGGGAGAATAGATAAGTAATGTCCAAGGTATCTATGGAAACCACCATCCTACACAGGAAACAATAAAACTTGGAAAACGACAAGATAAAAATTACTCAAACTTCAGATACTCACAAGGACAATAGCGCTAACTGAAAGCGGGATTTGATCCCAAAGAGATGGGGGCTCACTTAAAGAGATGTGAAGTATGGAAATGAGGGCTAGCAGGCTGAAGGAGAAACAGGAGCCGTACAGTAACTCTGCAACGTGGGGCTGTCTCCTCAGAGCAGATGTGGGAGCCATAGCTTTACAATCCATTTCTAAACTGGCTGGGCTCCCACACCACTCGTGTTCAGATGACTCAGCAGTGGGTCTCCTCCTGGGCCACGATCTACTCACACTTTCCACAGAGACAGGGGAAGTCAACTTACTTCGTGTGGGAACAGTGAAGGCAAAAGGCGAGTGAGTAGTTTCAGCTTTGCACTTTCCATCACTGAAAGCATCCAACAACTTTCCTTGCTCTCCTGTTTTGTTTTGTCTGATATTTTTGCCCAATAATTTCAGCTCTCAGAGCCTCTCACAGCTCAATTTGGACCATTTTTGTACCACTAATCATGCCAAAATAAAAACTCTGCTGACTTTGCTGGTTATAAACAAAGGTTTCACCTCTTTTTAAGAATGGAGTAGTTTTTAACATAGCTATGATACAGGAAATTAATGTACCGACAGTGCAAGACCTTATAGAACAGGAGGATGATACGTATTTCAAAGAATCGTTTCAGCTGCGCTCATTTTCTCACCCATGCTCGTAGCCACAGGCACCCAGCTTGCCCAGGCACCCTGGCAGGATCCTGCGTGAGATGGGGCCACACATGCCAGAAGCCACATCCTCACCGCATCTCTTGGGTTCCTCTTCAATGGCAGGCTACAAATTTTGAGCAGGTGTTTTGCCGTCTTTAGGAGCTAGCGGTTACTACGGTGTGATCCTTTTGCCTTGAAATCTCGCTTACCTCACCTCTCGACAGCCCTAGGACAGGTGGCTGCTCAATGCCTTTTTTTCCTCATTTTGGGTACCTTAGCTCCCACAGTCTGCCTTCCTGCTGGGAGAGGAGGACTTGCACACGGGATGTGTTGCGACATTGCTGTCATCCTTCTGTTACCGGAGCAGTTTTTTTCCCCTAGGAGTCATCTGCACAGTGGCTTTATCAGCACCCATGCCTTCTTCTGACAAGCCATCCATGTGAGGCTTATCGGGGTGCAGGCTGCCAGGCTTGTCGCAAACACCACATTTGTCAGCGTTTACCCAGTTCTAGTGCAGTCGGTCCCATCCTTGGTTATCAATACAGACCATTCTTTTAACCCTTGCTCTGTTGCTGCTTCTAGTCCTCTCTGTCACACACACACACACTTCCATTTATGTTTCCTTCACGCCAGTTGTAGTATTTCTGCTTCTTCAGCTGCATGCCTGCCTTATGCATGGTGTGCCTGGACCTTCGCTTCACAGGCCATCATCGCGAAAAGGTCTCCTTGGCTTAGCTAGGTTATGGGAGACCCTAATAACAGCAAAGGAAGCAGATTTTAGGGCTGGTCCGGGGTGCGCTCCTGCATGCAGCTCTGCTGCTCGGATGCAGCTGGGTCTCCTGCTCGGCGCTTGCGGCACAGCACGTAGGAGTGCAGCGCCAGCAGCAGTCTTTTGGAAGTCAGAGGATGCTGAAATCCAAGAGAGGAACAATGCAGCCTGTCCCCGGGTGTCACTACCATACTCACCACGAGGGATTTTAAACAGTTTACACCCAAGATCTCACTGACAATGTTACAGCTGGAGCTGTTTTCAGTCTGTCACACGCTGAGCAGCTCGCTGTGACAGTACGGGGCGAGACCACTGTCACTAGCGTGGTGCAGACCTGGTAGTGTTCCTACACCCAGGCTCGCAGGG
The DNA here is from genome assembly GCA_009819775.1 of Phoenicopterus ruber ruber. Taxonomy (NCBI): domain Eukaryota; kingdom Metazoa; phylum Chordata; class Aves; order Phoenicopteriformes; family Phoenicopteridae; genus Phoenicopterus; species Phoenicopterus ruber. The sequence goes on along the minus strand of CM020221.1, from coordinate 24,798,160 downwards.
CAAGGCTGGCATTAACCTCAGCTTCCCCCACAAAGCTCCTGGTGAGACAGGATAGCTGCGATTATCCCACAGCAGAGCCACAAGACTCACAAAGGAGGCTTTTGTGCGCACACATTTTCTCATACTCATGTCACAGCCTTATGAGTCCAGCCTCCTCTCGGCACATAGGCACCAAGCAAGGCCAGGACTGTCTCACCCTCTTTCCCACTATTCCCAGGTTCCCGTTGAATCTGTGGCTTTCACAGCTGACCCCAGCTCTCAGCAGCGCTGTCTGCCCAGAACATACAGGGAGCTAATACCAAACAGGTAATGCTGGAGCTGACCACCTTACTTTTCTGTCTGTTGAACCTCAGCCTTTCCCTAATAACAAATTGTAACATTTAAATTTGTGCTTTCCACCCACACACCGCCAAGCGGTTTACAAAGGTCAGCGCCATTAGCCTCATTTTCCCAGGTGATGAAAAAGCATAAAAGAGCAGCAAAACCCCAGCCTGATGCTCTGTCCCCTGGACCACCTCACCCCCTTGTCTGAGCAGCTCTCATGAACCAGGGCTCGCAGCACGCTCCCACCTGCAGAGGCCGAGTTCCCAGGGTCCAGGGGAAGGAGCAGCACGCTTTGGCTACACCTACTCTTCTTAAATTCATCTTCCATCATTTTGATACATTCTCTCATGTTCTACTAGATTAATAGCAACTTGGAGATTATGGGTCTAGTAAAGTACACACACGGCTCATACTACAAGATCTATATAGTTCTGCTGCAACTTTAAAAATGTGGGAAAAAATGGAAAATGTCATTTAGGTTAGAGAAACATGCTGAAAAAAGAGGAACACAGGCAGCAGAGCCCCAGAGCAGGAAAGAAGGCATTCCCTGTGTTTCCTTCCCGCAGTCCGACTTCAGGGGCAGAGGTAGGAGAAACCAGTAGAGTTAAAAGAGTTGTTTACTACTTCATAAAGGTGTTAAGGACTACCTAACAGCAGTCCTGCTGCGTTATATTAATCTCTATGAAATGCTAGTAAACCTAAAGACTAACTGCTACACCACACCAAAAGTTCCTGAGATGTGGTTTGCAATATATTACAATCTAAATTTATGGTTACAGTCTCCTGAGAAGTAAATGGGTAGAAGAGGCTCTCCAAGATCCCTATTTACAGAAGGGCATCTATTCCCAGCAAGGCTTATGGGATCCAGTTAGCATTCTCACAGACACCAAGTGGCCACAACACTAGAAGGTCCTTAAATTGGCAGAGAAATTACTAGTCTCTGGAGCTGAGACATGCTTTGTAACCTAAAAAGCAACTGTAAAATTACTGTCTTTAACAAGGAGTTCATAGCATGGGGCCAGGTTCTGTTGTAAAACCCTATTTTTAAGATGAAGTGCAAAGGCTTAGCTTCACAGTTGGCTTAACTCTGTTTGCTCTGCCACAAAAAAGGGACTATCCTACCTCTGTCTTTTGCCATAGTTCTACCTTGCACTTGTACAAGTGGAGATTCCTTTTCTAATTTTTACATATATATATAGTTTTTTTTAACCAGGCTACTCTTCAGATGGGTTAAGTTCTCTGGTCAGGCTGACAGAGTCACGAGCGCGGTGTGGGAAAGGAGCAGTGGTCTGACTGCTCTTTTCATCAGGCAGGGCAGACACAGCTCAACCCAACTTCATGTGTTAAAACTACTTGCTAAACTCACCTTTAAACTTGCAATCGACTCATTTCAAAAGAAGGTCTTAATTCTCTCTGGCTAATGGCAGAATAAATCCTAAACAACACTGCTGGAACATTCTTTTCTTTTTTTTCTTTATGGCTTTCATGCTTTTTGTCACAACAGTATTTCCAAGTCTTGTAAACAAGAACCTGACCACTAGTTTTACCAGAATAAAGTTCTTTTCAGCTTCAGCTGGTTTTGCGTTTGCTGCAGTCTCAGACAAAGCTGACAAAGAGTAAGCTTCCTATACTATTTCAGGAAAGCACAACTAAATATATAGAAGCTGTAGATCAACTTATTGGGCACATTCAAGGCAAAATTGCAGATTTCCAGTGTGTTTCCCACAAAGCAGCTGGAGCCAGCAGCTAAGGGCTGATCTTGGCCAAGAGCAGATGTTCTCCCTGGCAAGAGCTGCCCCCTGCCATTCTGGCAAAGAGCAGGTAGGAGGGAGGGCCAGTTTTCAGCAGAGGAACAAATCCCACTCCATTACCTGTCCCCACCACAAAGCCCACACTCCATGTAGGAGCTCCATCTTCCCTCCCGCTGCATGCCTGCTCCTGGGCTTTGCCATGCACCATGGATGTTTCCATCCCATCAGCTGTACTGCAGGGTCTCCAAATTCCCGCCATCCCTCACTTTTGGAGCAGTCTTCCCCTTCTTGCTTCGGCCCAGGGAGGAAGGTGCAGAGGCTGCTGCCTCCCCTGCCCCCAGCTGCAGTGTCACTATTAGTGAACGTTAGAAACCACAGCAGCTGTACCTTGCCACTCTGCTGTCTCGGGAGCCCTCCGAGCCGAGTGCGAAAGTGCTGTGAACTAACTGAGGGGTTGAAGTGGTTTCTATGTCCCGAGCTGCTGATTCACCTTCTCCAGGCAGCACACGAGCTCAAAGGCCAGTTATAGTTTGAGCTTTGGCTGAGAGATTGCAGATCGTTAATGAAAACACAAGTTAATTCTCATTCCTTTGTAAAAATAGGTCCACTTTATTTTCATTCTCTTCCCCAGGAACAACCTGGCATTCACCACCATATATGATCAGAGCAAAGGTTCTCAGGAGGATCAGAAACAAAGGGGAGAATACAAACCGAACTAAGAGTCTTTAACTTCTACTTATGCAAAACAAAAACGCTTGCTCAAAGGTGCAAGTCCCAGCCTGGAAACCATCCAGCCACCCCATAAGGGTTACTTTTGGTCAGAAGAGATGCAGCGTACAGCTGGATGAAGGTCACAAGGGAGCATGGGACAGTGTGGGTCAGACTGATGGGCATGTGTCTGCCCATACCAGAAGCGTACTCACTGCCTACAAAGTATATGTGGACATTACAAGGGGAATTGGAAAGGCAATATGAAGACAGACAGTGAAGCGGCTCTGCAGATCCTCACGGAAAGCTCTTCCCAAGCTGGGAGCAGTAAGAGTCCTAAAGGGTTCATACAAGAACTGTAACAGGCTGAGGCTATAGCATTGCTGGCTGTGGCTGAGCACTGACAGAATAGTGACCGCAGTAACCACTATACTGCCTGTGACGCCCTTGAACGTGAACAGCCAGTGCAACACAAGGGACAGAGGGACGAGGAGCCCAGAGAGGAGGCTGGGAAGCTGATCTTTCCAGCCTCATTTGGGGGGAGTGAATGCATGAGAGGACGTGAGCAGATGAATTTATTCAGTGTGCACTTAGCCGACTCTGTTCCCTTCCATCTGGTCTCTCACACTTTTCCCCTTAACTCATTTCTTAATTTGTACTGCTAATGCAGCACTGTTTCAGAGCACAGGGCTGTTTTTGTGTCTCTCCTTGTCTTACAGTGAAGCTCCCCCCAATAACTTTAATCTGAGTGACTTTTACCCTTGCCTCCTTCTGTTCTCTCACTTGGGCTGGTGTTAGCTTTCAAGCCAGACAAGCTGAAAGTTATTGCAGACAAAAAGAACAAGGCTAGGGACAAGGACAGGCACCTTTTCTCTTCTCTTTCAGCAACACAGACTTATGTCAAATTACGCTGGCTGCAGAAGTGCGCCCTTAGGCTCTGCTGCTCCCCACGCAAGCATACTGGCAGCAGCTCTGTGGCTAGGAAATGCTCACAGAACCGCCTGCGATAAAACTTCAGCGCTGCTCAGGGAAGGGAAGTTTCCACTGAGCTGAGAGATGAAGCCGGTTCTTACATCTAGCTGACGAAACCGTAAGACAATACAATTTAAGAAATGGTCCCCATCTAACTCATCTTTCAGAAAACCAACAAGGGTGCTTCTCTCGTGAAGATGATCCGGAATTTTACAATTTAAGTTTGATCGGTATCAAGCAATACTAATCCCTTATGGTCTGGCTCCCCAAAGTCATCTCAGTATCATTTACCTCACCCCAAAGTTCAGCCTAAACACTTCTGTCCTTAACCACATCCTAACCACCTTGAACAGATCATTTCCAAGCTGAGAACCTGGCTCCTGTCTCAACACACTTCAAACCAGATCCAGCTCCATGGAACGCTGTCATTGAACGTTGGGCTAGTGAAAAGGTACAAAACACCTAGCCAGGGGGTGTTAACCCCAAAGTTGGGTTTGCTAGTTGCTCCCAACCCTACAGGTGCTAAAGGTGCAAAGATGTCTTAGGAAAAGAAGGAGCGTGACCAAGCTTGATATTTTTGCACCGTACTAAGCCAGTTACACAACTTAGGAAAGGCCAAAAGGATTACCAATTATCACAGCTTTTGTAATGCTTCCCTTTTCAGGTGCCCAGCCTCTTAAATGTATTCTTTCTCCTCTAGAAATTCCTTGAGGGTTTTCTACATATTTCTGGTAATTACAAGTCAAGAGGCAAACACAGGTTGCAGCAGTCACAATATAAGGTTGACTAACTTTCTCCCAAACAACAACAAAAAATTGCTTTATAAAGCAAATAAACTATGAGTTATGGCTGTCACATACATACATACATACACACACCTCTGCATATTTTTTCTGGACCACGTTATCTGGAAATCTTTCTAGTCTATTCAGGATTTGAATGTCCAATTTTCCTCCCAAAGTTGCATTAGCTGTGCTTTTACAAGCTTGGCTAGAAGCCTATTATTTGCTCTTTATGTTTCCAACCACTCTTGGCTTCCTTAGACTTTTTCCTCTGACTTAATTGGTATTTGTACTGGTCCTCCTAGCACTGACAAACTCCATCTGTAAATCAGCAATGATTTTATACTTTTTAGATCATTATTGAAAATGTCTAATGTCATCAGGCTTCTTGCAGAATACCTCTGAAAACACAGCTGTTTAATGATGATTTCCTTTGATAACTATTTTTGAGGCCTGTTGTTATCCAGGTCTTAATCTGTTAGTTCATTCTTTGGTGGAGAGTCATAGGGAGACTTTTGTAATCACAACATCATCAGAAATGCATCTATTGCTGTGGAGAAGTTTAAACATGGGAGATATTCATATTTACTGTTTTCAACCACATTTGCCATCTCTGAAAAATAAAACAAGCGCAAATAATTAGTTGGAAAACAGATCAGAAAAAGGACCGGTTGCCTTCTCAGTCCTACACTCATAATCCACCCCGTGGCTATCAAATACCAACCTGGGAGATTAATTCTTCCAGTTCCCCTTTTGTGAGGTTGTTCCTAACCATTAGGGAAGTCAGGCTTTAGAAGTCCCTTAACTCACAGCCAGATTTATTCAATATGTGCTTAATTTTTAAGAATACTTTTTTCTCCCTAGGACTTCGATGAGCCTCTAGCCTCATTTGAAGAAATAAATCAAGAAGAGGATGTTAAGAGTGATAACATGCATAAGACAAAGTGCAGCCTGTTTTTTCCAAATGAGAATCACGTCAGGCTTGTTTGACATCTATTTTGTTAAGTCAGCTGACTTACTTTGTAACAAAAAAGCCTTGAAGAAAGCAAGGACAAATGAAAAGGTCTATCAGTACTTGAAATACTCCCTCCTCCCCTCCCTTATAAATGCATTCTCTAGCCGAGTTCCAAACCCCAAAGGAACAAATTCCTTGAAGTTCCAGCTGCAGATTCTTGCAGGTGGGGCTATCTTCATTCTAGGAGGCAGATTAATATGCTCACTTGAGGGGACCACATGAACTCACAGGCTTGCTTCCATCCGGGATAAGTAATTTTGATGCATTCATTCCCGTTATCCATTTTGACAGCGCTATCCATTTCTAGATTATCCTGAAAGCTACTTTAATGAGTCTTATCCTTTAGAAAAACAAAATAATATGATCAAACTGGCTATTAAAACTTCATTATTGGGGAGATCTATCCAGTAATTTAGATAAAACTGATGTCAAACTAAATTGGCAGTAGTTCTCTAGGCTACCCACCATCATACTGCTGGGACATTGGGTTAACAATAGCAACCTTCCCATCGCCTGGGATATCCCTAGGGTTCTGCTCTAGTTTGTTGAAAATTAGCATCATTGAGCATAGATCTTCTCAGTAAGTATTTGGCACATTTAATTTCAAATTGTTATAAAACTACCCCCCCCCCCCCCCCCCAATTTTAATCTACAAAACAGGCTACTTAGCTATAATACTTCCATGAAATATTCCCTCATATCAGAATTTATTTTTTCTCCCAAATCTGGAAAAGTATTTAACCAACACTGCTGTGGGTTTTTTTTCTGCATCATCATTAAAATCTTACCCTCTCCACCTCTGTAATGATTATGCAATTGCTACATATACATTATTTCGTTCCTAAGACACACAGAATGCCTCCTTTGAATTGTGCTTGGTCCTGCTAACTTTAGATTTTTCCACTGAAATCTTTACTTTCTCTAAATAATCTTCCACAATTCACAGTCTGTATTTTCTATCAGATGTTCTCCATTTCCTCTTTCTCCACTTCCTTTCCATTTACTTGTGTTGACGTCTATTTGCTGCCTTCACTGCCTGAATGAACTAGCCAGTCATCCTCATTCTTGTTTTTGGAGTGCTGGTCAGTATATATTCTTTAAATTCGCAATCTTAATTTGCTTTCCTTTACTTTTTTTTGTTTTTCCATTGGATTTTGCTTTATTACTGTTCCGTGCTGGAACAGTCACTGGTCCACAGAGAGCAGTCATCCAACAGCAGCGATCAATTCATCATATATACAGTGCTCCAAACCAGAGTTACTACCTCTTGTTCAGTTCAGTACCTTTTATGTTAAAATCTATATATTTTAGAATGTTTACTGCTTTTTACTGCTGTCTGCATGAGATCAGCATCATGCTTTCCCCAGACTGAAGCCCCCCACACATATTTTTCAGACTATGTCAGGCTTTCTGCCCAAGAAGGTATTCATACTGATCACTGATATCATCTGTTGCTCTGTAGCACCCCAAGCAGAATTTCTTCCTTGGCCATGCTAGCATATTGATCCAAATTTCAAGGCAGAGCTGACAGTATCAGTATTTAAAACATGGGCTTCCTAGAACTGAAGAGTAGCATTTCAAACCTGTTTGTCACAGGTCCCTGTGGACAAGACTCCTAGGAAACTGGTCTCTCACTGAAACACTCCCTAATAATTCCTTTCTGATGAAAGGACGTGCCCTCAGTGTGCGTTCGTGCCTCATTTCAAGGTGGAAACTTTCCTAGTAGCTGATAGATACTGCCTGTCCTGGACTCCCCCGTGTTGAACCTATTGATTGCTGCCTCTGGAAGACATACTGCAACAGGCGTTTTCAAAAACACTGCCTTGTGTTTTCTTCTCCCACACACACGAAATGCGGTTTCTTGCTATTCATTGCACCAGTTTTCATTAGGCACTTGCAAGACGACTTGCATTTTCTGCAGATCGGCCCGTTCTGACACCGTCACCACCTCTTCTGCAACTAGCTCGAGCACTGTCAGTTTTCTTCAGTTTCCTTCTGTCTCTTTAAAATCCCACTTTCTAAAAGAAGGCTCATTTGGTCCTCTTTACTAAATCAGTTTTCATCATCTAAGTTTCTTCTCTGTGATTCCTCACCTCACTAGAAAAGGCATCTCCGTTCATGCATTGCATTACATGTCATTTTTGGAATGAAACTTTTTAAAGACTGGTTTCAAAGCTATTCTTATCTCCCTCCTCAACAGAGGCAAATTATTTCTAAATTTCCAGCTTCACACATGACTGCATAAACTAATGAGCTAACCTTCTCCTGCCAGTCTTTGCTTTAAATTTTGATGTACGTCAGACTGAGAAAGTGCTTCTTCCACTCAGATATCATTCGTTACATTCTATGAAGTTAAAAACTTGGAGAGGTCTAGTTTACCATTGTATTTATTCCAAGGAAAGAAAAACAAAACAAAACAAATCACATTTTGATTCCCTGTTGTCATAACAATGATAAATGAGAGATTTCTACCTGCTACTGAACAAGAAACTATCAAAATAGTGGAAACTATTATCCCTAAGCTGCTCACTCAGTTGAATGGCTAAGTTTCTGCCCAGGTCTTTTTCTCGTTTTCTGCTTCTTGCCTATTTGTCCGAGTTCCTGCTTCGTGCTCCAACGCCCCACACGGAGCCTACTACTGTCAGCAGTACAGAAAGACGGACCGTATTGCAGAAGTTGCTGACAACAGAGGGCAAGACACCCAGAGAGACAAAAGCTGATACTAAACTAGGAAACATTTCTGCCAAACGCGAAGTGTGACTAGTGCTGCGACGTGCACCGTGCCAGCTGATTATAAAAGGCAAACCCTGGTACAAGTCATGTATCTTGTAGAAAAATTACTGTGCAGTAAGCGTCTCCAGCTAACGCCGAGTCCCTCCCCCGATCCCCAGGGCCGCGGTTAAGAGAGGGCTTGCCAGGGTGCCAAGCGGGGAGCCCCCTCTCCCTTGCGCGCTCCCGAGCCGGTTCTGGCCCTGAGCCCACGCACCCAGAACCCCTCGTACCCAGCGCAGCAATTCCTCCAACCTCAGAGCTATCGCTTTCCACCGCGGTTTCCTAACGGCCAATACTTCCACTGAGTTTTTGCTGGTTTTTTTTCCCCCCTTCATCCCCTGAGTGCGGTTCTCGGCGCCGCGGGGGCTCGGCACCGGTCCCCCGGGCTGCAGCCGGGGAGTCACCGCCGGCTCTTCCCCTGCGCGGCGAGGGAGGGAAGGGAAGGAAAGGGAAGGGAATCCCTCGCACTGACGCGGCCAAACTTCTGCCAGAAGCCGGCGCGGAGCCTCCGCTCCCGCCCGCCCCGTCGCGCCGCCCGGGGACCCGCCAGCCCGCGGCCACCCGCAGCCTCCCCCGGGCAGCCGCGGCCCCCTCCCGCGCACCCCAGCCACAAGTTGACATTGTCCCTTCAGAAACGGCCAGCAGTCCAAAGGCTCGAAGCTGATGTCACCCGGGGGAGGACTGCGGCAAGGCTGCACCCACCCAGGCGAGCCCCCGCCGCGGAGCCTTCGCCCACCGCCGGCAGCGCTCCGCGGGCGCGGAGGGAGGGACGCGCCGCCCGGGGATGCCGCAGCCGCAGCTCGCTCCTGACTGGCAAACCTGAAGGAGCTCCTCATGAATATGCACAGCCTCCCCCGAGCGCCGGCCGCGGGATGCCGCCGGCCCGGGGGCGCCCCGGCGAGCCCTGCCTGCCCCCCGCGCCCCCTCGCCGGCGGTCAGGGCTGCTCTTGGAGATAAGCGGTTCGCTTCTGTCCTTACCCTTTGCCTCGTCCATCAGTGCCGGTGCTCGCTCCCTCCTCCCTCTCTTCCTCCCTCAGCTTCTGCCGGCTCCGAGCCGCTTTAGTGAGAGGTGCTCATGAACATGGGCGCTTTAGTGGTCCATGGCTGTGGGAGGGGTTAAACTCTACATGACTCAATCCATCTAATTTGCAGGCTGACCTCCCGCTTTCCTTAAAGCACAGATTACCTCGGAGCTGCCGCGTTACCAGCGCCTTGGGCTCCTGCGCCGGGTCGGGGGGTCCCACACGGGCGGGGGAGCGGTGGCCGCCCGGGGGGCTACCGGAGGGAACGGCCGCTGCTGGCTCCGCTGGGGCCGTGGTCTGAAGCAGGATGGCATCGCTGGCTCCGCAGGGGAGATATCATTTTGGCTGCAGAGAGGAAGTATTTTGTTAGTTTGTTGTTGTTTTTTTTTTTTTTTTTTTTTTTTAAGTTGCATAAGACTGAGCAGATACCCTCCGCACCACTGAGGTGCACGAAGAGAAGAACTGTCCTGAGAACAGACGACCTTCCTTGTTTCCAGTTATGAGGTCCAGCCCACAGAAAAAAACCCAAACAAACCAAGCATGAAAGGAGACAAATTTGCAGTAACTGCTGACAAGTCACCTCCTGCACCTACCTGCCCCATAGCACGAACTCTCACCTCTGGCTGCATCTCCTGGGGAACTTCAGGAAAGAGCCAATCCGTGACTGCTTGCCAGGGAGGCCTGAAAGGACTGTGTGGTCCCCGGCCCCATCCTTTAATCCCTGCTGAGCCCCTGTGCGCCTCCCAGGTTGACTCCACGCAAATAGGATATACAGGACAGCATGGGAAGAGTCTCAGCAACTTTCCTCTATATCCTCTGACATTCAGGCCCTTTCCAGGCACCACATGTGCCCCTGTGCTCCCACCTCCAAAAGGTCAGCCTCCCACCCTGGCTCTTTCACTTCCTTCTCAGAGCAGTGGCCACCAGCTTCCCAGCCCCCGAGGCTCTTCCCCCTCCCCACGCACCTTCCCTGCTGATCACCCAGAGGTGACCACCCGCAGCCTGTGCCAGAGCCTGGTCTGCTCTCGGAGGCATCACTTTTACCAGCTCACCCTCCTGCTCCTGCGGCTTCTCTTTGCGGTCAGACAAATGGACACGCTGCCCTGCAGCTGGACACCATCCAGCTCTGTGCCCACCACCGGCTTCCAGAGATCTCGCCCCAAGGAGAGGCGGGAAGAGCAAGGTGCTGATGCTGGGACCTGGAGAACCACATCTGGACACGGGGTTTCAAATCCCTTCCATGACTGCAGCCCCATCAGAAACAAAGACCAGTTCTTTCTCTTTCACAAGCAAACATTGACCTAGCCTACATTACTGCACTCTGATAAGACAACACTCTGGTTTGTCATCTTTCTGGCAGCAGGAAAACAGGGATCTACAAAATAAAACAATATCTACATAATTAAGGCTTTAGTGAGTTAAATTCTTTCTGAATTGTTGTCAGTGTTGGTTCAAAGCTCAGGGAGCAGTGTTTCAGCAGACCAAGCTGAAGGTGGACTGTGTTTGTCATCTTACTCAGAAAAATTGGCCTGGGCAGCCCAAGTAAGGGAGAAGTGACCTTACCTCCAGTGATAACAGGCCAACGTTTTTAAAGGATTTAGCATGGCAGAAGTAATTGTGTTTGTCACCTTGACACCAATCCTTGTAAAAATTTTGTAAAAATAAGAGTGCAGTCGATACAATGCTCAGTTGATAAATACAACTTTGAAAATGTTCGATGTAATAAGTAGCAACTGCACAGATTTATCAATAAGATACACTATTGACTTTTTTTTTAAAAAAAAGACTGATAAAAGTACTAGTGCTTATGTACCAATGACACACTGACTTTTGCAAAGAATACTTGCTGGTAGAATGTCATCAGAGGAAATAAAACAATTACATAAGAAAATGCCACACGTTAAATGAATTAAACCCCACTGAATGGTAGTTTTTAAAAATATAGTTGGAATTTGGGACCGATTTTCAAACGGCTATACTAAGACACACTGTCTCTACAGTTAGAAACTCCAGAAGCTCAGTCAGCTGAAGAGCTCACCTAAGGGCCGAGGAGTCCAAATTTACCAAGTGGAAGATATCTAAGGCCCCCCTCAGAGAAGGACAGACGTGACTCCAGGCCATGTCTAACACCTCTTACGGATGCTCAAACTGACCTATTTCATGTCCTTTAAAATTGTGTATGTACCTGACAAACTACAATAAGCTTTTATACAAGTCTGTCAGTGACAGTTTTTTGTCCGAGGAAGTTCAGCTTCAAACTGAGACAGATGAAGCCTTTATGGGGAAGGACGGGACATCATTAGTCAGCGATCACGAAACACGCAGCGGCGTTTTCACACGAGAGGAAGTTGTCACCTGGAACATAAGGGCCCCGTGGGGAAGGGTTGCTGTGAATTGTGATAGTTACAGTTTTCTACAACTAAAACCATCCAGGTCCTTCATAGAGCTGCAGGGAACAGTTTTCTGAGTTGAAGATGATCTACTTAAGGAATGGCCTGAGAAACACGCGAAGCGTATTTCCGCAGCCTCAGGAGCAGAGAATCGTGCTGCACGCTATTTTGCAGCCATTCAGTTTAGGTGTAAGAGACAGTGATGAAACAAACTTTCCCCCTTTGGCTGTGAAAGAGGAGGGGAAGGGTGGACTTTGTAGCCTCATGTGACACGAAATGCAGACTTCCTCTTCCACAGAGGGTCAGGTCCAGATTTTGCAGAGCAGTTTGGTTCTGCCTGCTGATCCTCCTGCCTTTGAGTAATCCACAAACCAGCAAAAGGCAACAGCGGATTCTGTGTCGCAGTCATTTCCGTAAGAAAACCAAACGAGAGAAAAAAAGCAGTCCCGGAGGCAGGCATTTGTACTCAGATAAGGCTCCAGACAGTGTGAGGAGGAAGCTTGAAAACGCAGCAATAAAGAAAGAGGAAACTAGAGAGCTCAGGATGTAGTTTCCACACATCTTGAGCAGGGAGTAAGAATAGCAAAACAACAGAGGAATGCCACTCTCCTACTCCTAGGGCAAACCCAATCATCCTGTGCAACTTTGGAGGAACAAATTAGATCTTAAATATCCATCTTCTTCCTAGCCATAGTAAGAGCCTTAGTCTCAATCATCTTGCTCCTGTAAGTTAATACAAGTTGTGTGTGTATTTGCGTGAGTCTAAAAACATGAAACTTCGTGGATGTCTAGAATTTGCTGGTTTGCAGATGAGGTATGCTGCCTTTGGGACTCGGAAAAGCAGCGAGGGTGAGCGAGCACTGGGACACGTTAGCTCCATTTCCAGCAAACAGGAGACAGAAGGAATCGAGGCAATAATGCTGGAATCCAGGGCCGGAACCTCTTGGCTTTGAGGCAGGGGAAGGAAACAGCCAGAGGAAAAGAGAGGCAGGGAGCCTGGCAACAAACCTACAGGCATAAGAAACATAAGTAGCTTGTTTCCACAGGAAGAATTAGTATGAAAACATCTGAAATATTTTAAACAGAAACAGGCCATCCCATCACCAATCTCAAGAACAATATCGAAGTAATCCGTGCCTGTGTTTGCTGAGGGGCACGGCCCGGGGGTATGTATTTAGATGATGACATATCACTCTCTGTATGTTTAAGCAACAGAGTGGAGTGGCAGCTTCAAGAAACGTTGCGTGTAAACATTGGCCTTAGCAGAGATAGCCTGAATATTCCTCAGGCTCTCCTCGACACGCAGTCCCAGTGTGCTGGTTCCCTTCACCGCCCGCCAGCCAGCAGCCCTGGGGAGCGGGGCGGCAGGTACCCAGCCCTCCGTCCCCAGCACCGCAGTGAACACGCTGAATTGCTGGGACCAGAGGGAGCAGAATTCCCTGCAATGGGAGGGTGATCCAAGGGATTAGGACAGCTTCCTTCTGGAAAGGAAGGCAGAAAAGAGGGGCCAAGAATTAGAAAACGACAAATTTTCTAACCAAAAAGCGCTAATGATGCCAAGATGATTTTCTTTTTTTTTTTTTTTTTTTTACAGCTTTCGGCTCCTTGGCCCACTCATCCCACATTGCAATCACCTCAAACTTGACAGTTTTCACAACACAGTAGGCCAAGTCCTCCCCACATCTCCAGGTTCCTCTGCAATAGCTGAAGTTCAAATGCTTAATTTAGATACCCAAAACACTTCCTTTGTGAAAAGCAAATCTCTTGGATGGCTCCTGAAGAAACAGACAAGCAAGCAACAAGCTATACAATATTTGTCTGTGTGCACTGAGCATTATTTTTGAAGAATGCAATTCTCTGAAAAAGGAAAAATTACTTTTGGTATTTAGGTAAAAAGATGAGATGACCTTCAGCATTAAACTTAAGAAATGCATTATCTATAAAAATGACTTAAGTTCCTTTCCTTTGTCTTAGTTCCTTGTCTTGGTTTAAATATTTGTAACCCTCTTCTCAGGGGATGCCACTATGCTGTCTCTGTACTGATAGTCACAGCTCTTGTCACCCAAAACCTGTGTATCACCTCTAAGATAACACCTTTTCTACTGCATTTCTTCTCCACCTTTTTTTAGCCATCAGTAAACATTACTATCATCTCCTCTATCGTTCAGCTCCAATACAAGTCCCTTTCATTTCTTTGCTGCTTCTTGCATCAGACCGTATCTGTATTGCTGGTTCCTCTTCCACTTTAATGTAATTTCCTCAGAGATCCTGGTGCTATTTTGTTTTGAAGTGCAACAGATAAAACCATCTAGCTTGTCTTCACTCAGCCACTACCCTGTCATCATCTCTGCTGGCTGTTTTCTTCTCCGTTCATGTTAAAGTTTCATAGCTTTTACTCTTATTTTTGTGGTATAGGGATCATAGTTCTCAGATAACACATCTGCAGAGCAACCTGTTAGTTATTTATGTACTGCTTTTGTGTGATCTCTACAAAACTGATAACACAGAGGTAATGGTGTTCATTGAAACTGGCAAAAAAAAAAAAAAGAATTCTTATATTTGTAGATGTGAATCAGTTTTCTAGTTAATTTGTTAGGTTTATTCTTCTAAAGTGTTGGCTATTGAAGAGAAATTGTAATTTTACAAAATAAATGAAACAAGTTAACACCCTTATTGTTAAAAATCCACAGAACTTCAGCAAAACATGCAACCAAGTTCCCACTCTCAGCCTCAGAATAACAGAAGCAACATGATGGGCACTGAAATGTCATTTGAAAAGAGCAGTTCCAAAGGCCCATTCTCAAACACCTTAAACTGCCAACCGAGTTTACATGTTCATTAGCAAATTATCTGTTAGGTGTAACTCCGTAACAGGCTTACCATGCCTTGTTCTATGGGTTCAACATACTTTCAATACTATTATCCCATAATATCTTTAAAGATTCTATCACTACCTTTAACTTTACAAAGATACATTAACATACTACAAGTAAAAACAGTTGGTCTTCATAAGCTCTAAAATAGTGTAAAAAAAAGTACATTCTAAAAAGTAACACATCATATTGCTCATTATTTAAGTACCTAGTTAATGAAACAAGAGTTGCTCTTTCTGCTGAGGTTATTTCATGCACCTTTAACCCATGTCAGCTATAAATATTCTAAACCAAATTCCAAGGGTCTTCAATTCGCTTGGTAATTTTAATAAAACCATCACAGACCCAAATGTAGGCAGCACCCTGCCCTATAAGTGTGCTGCTCGATCATTAGTCGTCATATTTATCCAGCACATCAGTACCCCCCTGCTGGCAACAGAGCTCTTGCTTTTCCTTCCAAGCAACGGCGACTAGAGCTAGGCATAACTATTGTTACGGGGTTTTAGGAAATACGCTAGTGGTGGGGGTATATATGAGTCCTTTGGTCTTTTATTCTTACGGTTTGCATCTTTTAGTATCTTCTTGTTGTTTTATCTGACAGGAGTGACAGACAATCCCTGATCATGGCTTACCAAAGCAGAAATTTCCAACTTTCTGGTGCTCCCACAGAGCAGGGAGCGCTCCCTGGCTGCAAAGGGCAGAGCTCTCAGGAGCAGCTAACAACCACCTTAATCTCTTAAGTCTCACTTTTAATATTATGGGGTCACCAATACCTGGAAAAGAAAGGAGCTCTGGAAAATGAAATAGGTGAGGCTTATGAAAAAGGACTCCAGTAGAAGAAAGAAAAAGTGAATAAAAACACAGAAAAAAAATCATTAAAGCTCTAAGAGGATATAACAAGAAAAAAAAGAGAGGAAAGTCTCAGAAAAATCTGTAGTAAATATATCATGAATTAATAAGGGAAGATAGTGAGTACCAGTTGTAGTAGTGAGTTGTAGTGAGTACCATCTAAGAAACAAAACTTCAAAACACCTCCCAAACCTAGTAAATGACAAAAAGAAAATAAGAAAAATAAATTAGCAACATGCATATAGGCCTTGAATAGTTGCTGTCTTAAGACTGAAGAAAGGAGACCGTTTTATTACCAGCTCATCTGTATGGTTTTATGACCAGAGTTAATTTTTGTCCTGTTAAATCTTAATTTATCATGCAACACGTTGTTAGCTAAGACAAAAATAAATATAGAAATCACCCCAAAGCAGGTATTTTCAAAAAAGAACTGTACATATTTAGATCAGATTAAGCCACTCTATTTTAATATTTCTTCAAAAGGATAAAAGTAGACAGAATGTGGAAAATATGCACAAAATGAAAAATAATAGCTTTAAAATAAATACTTTAAAAATTGTCTGAATTCAGCCTGACTACCCACTACCCACTCACCCTCTGTTAAGTGATTTGTTCTTTAATAAGTGAGCATCCGCAGAGGAAAACCAGTGGCAGCACACAGACACCTTGCCCGTCAGATGTCACTCAGTCACTAGCAGAAGAGAAGCTGACTGCATCCATCCAGAGGGACTGTCTGAAGACAGTGGCAAAAAGGGAGATATCTTAAAAATCCCAAGCATCTCTAATTTGCATATGTTTGTTAACCATAGCCATAAATATACCCATGATAATTCAGCCCACCTGCTTTGCTATGTTCTAGAAGCATAAAATGTTCTCCCTTCTAACAGAGCTACAAGAGTAAGCTTTGCTTTAGGAAATAATTAAGCACCCTTTTGCGTTTGATTATTTACTATCCTTTATCAAAAGGGAGTCGGTTGAATCTTCACAACTGTAAAAACCTGCTGCCCTCTTTACACCCCTCCTCATTTCAGTACGTGCCTGCGCTGAGTTTATGCATGTCCATGAGCACCACGGAGAACTATCTATAGAGATGCGAGTTCTCAGATATTTTCAGACTTGCTTTCAGATTCTCACTATGAGATTTTTCTCCATGTGAATTTATTTATGTATGCCTTACATGACTTCGAATACAAGCATTTCAGTGTGGTCATCTTTATTTAGTCTCTGGGAGATAGATTTCATGTTCTTTTTTAGTTATGCACTTCAATAACCTGACAAAAATGGGGAGAAAGAGGAGACTTCAAAGAAGTCCTGAATTTTAGAAAACAGTGTATCTTAGTTTACTGGTGATTGACATTTATTACTTCCACAGGTTCTAGTACTTTTGCTTTATATAAAATCTTTACCCCATTTCAATTCTCTTCAAATTAGCTGAGAAAATTAGGTAAATATATGTTTAAAGCAGACAAATTTTTATTTCTTCGTACTTGCATTGATTTATAAATTTGGGGAAAAAAATTTGTTTGATAATTTTCAGCTGTGTCAAGCTTAGCACAATTCTAAGTTGAGAGACTAACTTATTTTATGAAATACAGAATTTGTGCATATATAAATAAAGGAGAATCAGTTTGGGGTGCATAGATTCATGTGTATTAACTGCATGATACGAATGCCTTTCCAGTCCTTCTGTTTCTCTCAGTGGACTTCCTTTTTTCCACCACCAGCTACAAGGGATTAACTTCAACACTGTCTTGTACATACAGATCTGCCTCCTTATTAAATACACCCAGATCATTTCAAAGCACATTTATCTTTTTCTTCTTGAGCTGTTCTATATAGCAAAATGTATGCTTTAATCATCCAGCATGCAGGAAGCATCCCTCATCCCCTTTTTCCCTGAACACATCTCCAACTTGGCATCCAGTTTAAACTGTCATTTGTATTGTGAGTGTTTTCCCTGTATAATCTCAACAGCGTCTTCACCTACTTAAATGTGTAAGTATATTCTTATCCAACAGTCTTGGTTCTAGGAATAGCCTTTCTACATCTCTCACCATCATCAGATGGCTGAGTCTTTTCAAATTGAAAGTATTTTTTTCTGAAGTTAAGTGTCTCAGTACCTCTCATTCTGTCATTAAATCATTAACTCTGCAAACCTTCAACCTGTCTGACTGAGTGCACCAATAAAATAAATTCTATTAAATCAGTTATCTATTTAATAAACTATTTGCTACAAGTTACTTCATTTTTTCAGTTATTTCAGTATTTTTCAGTATTACTTCAGTATATATGAAATAGTTATTTCAGTATTTCCCCCAAGCATTCAGTGGAAAAAGGAAGTTAGAAGGGGGGTGAAATTCTCTGAATAGGTATGCAGAATGAAAGATGTAGGTCTGAAAAAGTACTTCATGAAGGATGAGACAAATACGCTTGACTGTCTTTTTAAGGAATTCCTGCACGAGAGTTTCTCTTCCAAGGAAACTGTGATGTTTCAAAAGCTCTTGCACAACCCACTTTCTGGCACAGGGTTTTTTTGCCTCACAAATTAAGTACCTTCGCTAGCTTAGTTACACTTTAGCAGGCCCTGAAGTCAGTTCTCATTTGCAGACAGGACCCTATTTGCGTGGTGCTACTCTTGCCCAAGCGTGTGCTCACCACACTTGGAATAAGGAATTAACCACCTATTCATGTGCTGCTGGTGATATTTCCAGCAGGTATTTCATTCTACGGCAGCAATCGCATTCCTGAAGCAAAAGCTTACACCGTCCTCGGCAGCCCGGGGTGGCACGGCGGGTGGCACGGCGGGTGGCGTGGGACCAGCCCCGCTCAGGAAGGGATGCGGGGCGGGAGGCAGGACATGAGCTGCGCCCCGCCAGCCCCGCACGCCGGGCACCGCCGCACCAGCCAGGCCCCGCCAGGGAGGGACAGCTGCTGACAGCCAGACGCAGCCATTTGCGAGCAGATATTAATTTAAGAACTCTGTAGGACAAATATCCGACACACGCGGCAGTCTGGCTGTCGTACTTCTAGGCTAGCGGATCTGCTATCTGCATCACAGGCTTTCAGCAGGCCTTCATGTTACCTAGCTCTCATGGAATTAATTAAACATTAAAATACAACATGCAAAAAAATGTTTTTAGCCCTCTGAAATTATCTGAACTGAGAGGCACATTAGTTCCATTCATTTTATGGTTTTCAGTCTACTTCTTAAAAGACTTTGGAGCGAGAAAAACAGCGTAAAAAGTTAATTCAATGAATAATTCTAGTTTCAAACCCATTAGAAAATGTCAAATTTCAAACTTCTCAACTTGGATTTCAAATTTCTTAAAGATTTACATGGAGCTTCTTTCTCTAAATTGATAGCTGGTTTTTAAAGACCTGTGGGTCATTAAGCAAAATTTTTGGACCAACGCTAAAAGCTGCAGAAGGGAACAACTGCCTGTAGAAGTTACTGATCTCATTTCTACTGTTCACTCTTGCATGGAGCAGACTTTCTCTGAACTCGGCTGTGTCTACTGGAACAGCGTGACATCACAAAATCTAACATGCTAAAAATATATCCTGTAGGTATAATCTTAATTATGCTTAGGTTAAAAAGATTTAGTAACCTTGGAGATAGCAAACAGTGTAGAAATGATTATTTTTAGCATCAAGGAACTTCTCCAAGCAACAATACCACACAGTGTAAAAATATACCAGGTCAGTACACTTTGGAGATTTCGGATGTTTCATTCTCTTGTGGGCTAAACTACAGTACTATTACACTAAACTATATTACTCTGGAACTTTTTTTTTCTTCCAGATTTATACTCCACATGACCGAAGAAACTGCACAGACATGCAGAGATGTATGGGAACTTTAGGCATACCATCTTTACAAACTGAGCTTGACTCAACAAAAGGGGAGTTTTCCACATGCTTTCAAGACAACCATCCACTTCTGCTCTCAATATTGCAAATTAAATTTAAAGAAGTTCCAAGTGACAGCCTGAACTTGAATTGAAGACGACAGCAATTTCTCCGGGGTCCCGTGTTTGTTGGTACGCTCCTCGTAACTTAGTCCTCAGGCTGTAGTCACAGGCAGAAGTAGCCTCAGCAAGAGCGCTATGGCATCAAAAATCCACGTTACTTGGTCCTGTTAAGTCATATTTGTGTACTGACAGTCCCCCCGTGCTCCTCTCTTGGTTTCTTCTCTTATGAATATGCCAAACTGGTCTGCTGGAGCAAACGCAGTAGCATGCCAGCCCTCGCCATCTCCTCACCGGGTAACGAGTGCAAGGGGGTGAGCGTGTGTGACTGTAGGAGGAAATAATTGAAAGTACTGTGTGAGTAGTTATCTGTTAATAACAGCTTGCTTATGTTAATAGCAGCTTCGTTTCTGCTAAATAAAGGAGAAATTCTTCTAATACTGGTAGAGAGAGTCTCCCTGACTTGATGCCCTACCAGGGAAATGCACCACAGCGATACTTGCCTGAATTTTGTGAGCTCTGAAAAGAAACCCATGCACACAACAGTTTCTGAGCTCAGAGCAAATAAAATTTTGAGTTTCAACACTTAGTGACAAAGCCTATATGAAAGTGTACACGCTGAAGGTTTGTTAATAAGGTTTACCAGAAGGACATATGTGGTTATCAGTGGATATCAGTCATTAATATCCAACATTTCCCAAAATGCTCAGATTTCTCACGGGCTTGTTTCCCTCACATAACACCAACTCATATGTGCTGAACAGGGGGTGAGATTGCCCAGCCATAAAGGGCAGGTCGCAATCTCCTCCACCAAAAATCAATGTAAGCAGCCTGAGAAAAAGCTGAGCAGCCCTGGAAAACGCAGAGGTCAGCTCCTCCCTGGAGCCATGCCACCGTACACTCCCGCGGTAACTGGCACATGCTTTACCATCGTAAGAAAACAGACTGTAAGACAGCTTGGTTTAAACACAGGCAAAATTAAATACTTAACAGAGGAACAATAGGGTTCTTTGTGGCAGGGAAAAATGTTTCTTCCTCTGAGTGCTGGCAGATTAGCCCCAGCCTATTCTGCTTCTCTTTCGCTCTGACTGCTTTTCATTATTATTATTTTTTTTATACTCTGTTTTAAAGAACAGCCTGGAATTCAGGGAAAAGCATTACCTACCACTGTGACACAGGCCTGCCCAGCAGTATGAAACAGGAAAATGCATTTTCCCAAAGCAACCTCGCATTTAAACTTACGGAGCTCCTGGGATAACTGACAGGGGGCTACATGAGCCTGTACAAACACCAACACTGCCAACCTCAAGCTGTTAGTCTTTTCTTACATAGTTCCCCTTGCCACCCTTCAGCTCCTGCCTCAGCATTCATTTTTTGTTCATTTTTTAATGTTTCACTTTCCTTTACTCCCTTCCCCCAATCTATTGGGTGCTCTTTCCCTTTTAACTACTCCCTTCTCTCACTTCCTAGTAGTCCTTCTTTCAATAAAAATATTTTCTTTTCGTATTTTTACATAAGGCTTTTTCATCGTAGTTTTTAATCTGTTTCTTTTCTCTGGAGAGGATTTAGGGCATCTCCCATTTGTTACAGTTGGTGCCCTTTGTGTGTAAGAAATTCTGAATGAAACGCTGCTAAACTAAGTTTAAAGCATAAGGACTTGTTTTACTTCAGAAAAACAGTAATAACGTTGCTTTAAACTTTTCTCAGATGTAGTCTAAGACTGTGAGTTAAAGATGATAGCATTTACAGTATACTAATTAAAAAGTATTGCGTAATTGATGTAGCAGTCTATCATCACTGCTGTAAATGACTGCCAATAAGTGAGACCTGGCAAGCATTTTGCACGTATTTAATATACTTATCTTTTGAAACATGATAATGATAGCAGCAATGGACAGCTATGACAAGCTGAGGATCTACTCCATAATGCACTCATTTATGAAAAGTGGTGTTTGTCTCCATTTCTTATCTAGCAAGATTTATAGAAAATACATTTAAAAGCTACTTTGATGAAATAGTATTGATCAACTGCAGAAAGCCTTTATTTAGTTTTTAGAGTATTTGCTAATGTTCCAATAAGTGCACTCATTTAAACTACAGAATATTGTTCTTATCCTCACTAGTAATTAATTCTTTATTTGAAGGAGACAATTGCAGTTGTTGATTTTTTTTTTTTTTTGTATTTTTCTTTTTTTCCCCTCATCCTTTTTTCGCCCCAAGGTGTGAAACAAAGTTCTGCAGAACGACCCTATTTCCAGCTGACTGTCTGGAAATTCCTGGGGCACAGGAATGGCAAAATGCAGGAATGAAGCACTTACATTAAAATTATTTAAACGCATGTCTGTACAAGTCTCCTGATAAATGAGCATTCTACTAGAAGTCTTCCAGGGAATTTTCATTACCTCTTTCTAATGGAAGTTGGATATTTATGATCCATCCCTTAAGTTTGATTTAATAAAGGCACCTTCACCCCTACCATTAATTTATCAGTCCCCTCACCGGTAATGACTGTCACCTCTCCAGACTCACCCGGTTCCGCTCACAATCCCTTTTTTACCTTCTTGCTCTCATTTCAGAATCCCTTTCCATGTAGTCTTCTGTACCTTTAGCATCCTTGTGAATCCATCAGCAAAGCAACTCTTGAATAAGCCATCCTCTTTCAGTCTTTCCCTCAATTACCCTTTTAATAAGGAAATCTATAAACCTACCTTACCCTCTAAGGAACTGTTAACGTGACTAAAAAAAAAAAAAGAAAAAAGGAAGGAGCAGACAAGGAACAAAAGAAACCCTGCAACCAAAATCCTAATGCCGACCAGCCAAATGCCGTCCCCTGGGCACTCCTCACTGTGTCCTGAGCTTACTCCCTCAACCGCAATTCAAAAAATCCGAGTTCAAGAGCAATTTGGGACTTCCGCCAAAATCCAGCACAAGAGTAAAATAATACCGGTCATTCAGGCTAGAGCTGGAAACTGGAAACAAATGGCAGCCAAGTCACCTCTCCTTGAGTGCCACCACATAGGACACTGACCGCATTAACTGTGCTGCCGCATGGCCGCGGGGCACTAAGCGCCCGAACCCAGACTGCTGTTGAAACAAACATTTAAAAGCTGCGAGATTCATTAAGGTTCAGAGACAGCTTATGTAAAAAAATATTCCTGCTATCGTATTCAAGATTCTTAACAGCAGAAAAAAAAAAACCACACACAAAACCAAAATCGAGGATTAATCTGTTCTTTGATTGCCTGTTGCTTTAGTCTCCTAATTCAGGGCATCTATAGGACTTCCTTATTTCCTTTGCAGAAGAGTTAAATACAACAAAAAGCATTGCCCAGATGGTGCAGTAGAATATTATGATTTGTTGCGACATGACCACATGCCTCCCTCAGGCCTATCGTCTTTTTTCAAACTGAGGAGGAGGTGGGATGGTATTTGAGAAGCATCTCCAAAGCATAGTGCTTTCCAGGATTGCCTCTGTCTCCCTCAGTCGTCTACAGCCATTTAAAGCCTCGCCATCACCACCACATTCTTTGTTTTTATCAGAGGGGCATTTATGCAATTTCTTGGAAAGAAACAAGTGTCCCTTCAGAATTTAAATCACTTCTCGGGGAAACTCAGAGACAAGGGCTTGCCCAAGGCTGTGCAAGTGTCCGCACTAAAGAGCTGCAAGTGCAACTATGCAATATACCCATACGGGCCGTACTGACGAGGTCATACACGTGTTGCACAGGTCACCCACTGCAAGCACTGTGTCCCTCACTAACAGATGACTCTAGCCAGACCTCATCCTGGGTCAATGAGCATCCGTGGGTTAATAGACAGTTACAGCTCACTGTTTTATCTGCAACATGGGTATAGTTCCAGACTTGGCATAGCATAAAGCATCCCAGGAGCAGTTTGGTCTATGTCCTTGGGCAACCCTGTGCTGCAAAACCCTCCTGGGCTGAGGGCTGCCCTGCAGGCTGCCCAAGCAAGCAGCACAAATGGTTGGAAACGCATAGGAGAGATCTACCCAGACATTTTGTCTGTCTTAGTTTGTGCCATTGTCTGCTTCCAAAGGAACTGTTCCATATAAATATTCTCTATGTGGTTTGATGCGTAAACACTATCTGATGTGCTCTTGCTGTAAGTCTCATGACAAAGCAGCAAGAACTTCCTCCATGCTGGTCACCACAGTCAGCACCAGCCCAGCAGCGTCAGGGATGACATGACACTCCTGTCCCTTTGCACGCATTTTTGGAGTTAGATTTGGCCCTGTGGGAGCTACGGAAACACGCTGGGTCCGCCTCTGCTTCCATCGAGTTCTCTCCAATAACCTGCACTGAAGTTCATCGCTTAAAGTTGGTGTACATTAAAACTGGCCAACCAGAGGGGTGATATTTGGTTTGGTGTTTTTGGAATGTGGAAATTAAGCAGTATAATAAAAGGGAACCAAAACACAACAAGCTTGCTTGAGCTGCTCTGATTTACTTGTGAAAAGCAATCTGTGTGGCTTACATGAAATTTACACTTTACCCTGTAAAATCCTTTTATTTGTGATAAAATTTCCCACTATTAACATCACATTTCAGGGCTGCATTTGATAGTTTCTAAAAGGCTTATTGCTTTTATGTCACACATTGGGAATTACTTTATTTACTGTATTATCCCCAAGTACCTCAAAAATGTAATTACTTCTTAAGCTTAAAAGCCTCACTGTCTTATTTGAAAGGAAACTAAGTGGTAGATGCTTCCCCCCTCCCTCCCCAGAAAATGAATGGAAAGTAATTTAAAGAAAATATAGCTGCAGATGCAAACAAATTAGAAATATTTCAGGAATTTTACTGCAAATACAATCCTATTTTAAGGAGATGATGGTAAAAGTAAACAAAAAAGCTGTTGTTGGTGAAACACTGCTTCCTAACCTGTCTGAACTTAAACAGTGGGGTGACTTAAGGCTTTGAGAGACATGGGTAGCAGGAACTTTTCCAAATAAAGCATTTCTAAATAGAGTGAAATCCAATATTATGAGACATTTTAAAAACATGTTGGTAGTTGAATGCTAACTTACCACTCAGTGTGCTGCAAGATCTGTTTAGCTCGTATATTCCAAAACTTCTTTGATGTGCACTATGCCAAAATACTAACGTTCCACAAAAAAGTAGAAAAACTGAATTATATGCATTTATATGGTAATCACACTGCAGAAACAGGAACATAAGCGCTCATAGTTTTCATTTCTTTTCCATTCTAGAGACTAGAATGTGAATACTGCAGGTTGAATACAATAGCATAGCTCACTTAAAGTAAGAGCCTCCAGAGATGCTCATGCAAGACTGTCAATACCAAGGCACTGATTTAGAGTGCCGTGGTGATACTGGGCATGTCAGTTAAAAATAACTATGCCACATAAATTAATTTTTCGGCCATAATTTTTTAGCTTAAAAAAGTTAAATTGTTTCAACAATACGTTAGTTTAAATAATGTAAGGTTTTATCAAAGCATTTGCTCTAGCAAGTAATTTTAATCTTGTTCCCAATGTGCTAGCAACCTTCCAGCCTCCAGTGGAGAGCTCTCCCAGTACGGTGTCACCGGGCACAACTCTGCCAGTACCCTAATGGAAAGGCTTTGAAATCTTCAGTCTCTTAACTGCACGTGGTGTAGTAATAATTTCACTGCTTAAACACAATTTGGCCGGCATAAACAGCATTGACACTTGCAACACTTTGCTTATGTAGCATACAAATGTAGAAATATTGCTAAAGACCTGGTTTAAAGCTGACAATATAAACAAGTATTAGTTGCATCCAAGTACTTTTTTTTTTTTTAATGTTAACATTATTCTAGCCTGTTCCCTTTGGCCTGTGAACATTTTAACTATAAAATTCCCAGGGTTTTTTATGCCAATATGCTGTGTTTACTTTCACACACGGTAGTAATGTACTGCTTGTGGGTTTAAATTCAATTCATATTTAGAAAAATCTTTGTCCCAGTAACAAATCTAGAACAGTTTGGCAAAAGTCTTAAAAAATTTTTGTAAATGTGAAGCAGATATATATTTAAGGTTTAACAGTAATTATTTAAAATTCAATTAAGGTTTAATTGACAGTATTTAAGCAAATAAATAGGTCCCCGGACTTTCATTAATAAGTTTCTTTGCAGGGGTTAAATTTCTTGGTGTATTTCCAGGCTGCAGTTCTATTACTTTGAATTTTCATTTACATTAAACCACTGAAGGAAATGGCCTATACAAGGCCTGAGCAGTCAGTGTAGCATGTTTTGTCTACTCAAGTTTATTATGCCAATTTCCCAATTTCTAATATTAATCACTGTCTCAAGTTCCCTTCAAAATAAACAACTGCAAGCGCACTGTTTCATTGAATGTGAACTCTCACAAGAATATGTTAGAAAATAACCTGATTTTATTACATCAGAGAGATGCTATCGTGGAAAGAAATTACTCTCATAAAATGACTTTTGTGGTGGAGCTCCTGTAATGAGTAGTTTTATTTCAAGTGATATCTACTCAAATCAAAACAATGGAACTGGTTTTCCCCACAGCTTAGGCAGTCTTTTCATTAATACAGGCAGAAAGGTTCATTTCAGTTTTTTCATTCTAAGTTAAAGAAGGTTTTAACATCATGTTAGCTGGTTTTACTGCGTAACTAAGCCCAAGTTTCCGATACGGTTTACAAAGACAGAAATCCCACTCTGAACTACCCGGACACCCATCAACATTCAAACAAGCGGAATTATTCAGGTAATACAGAGAGAGCTGGTCAGATAAGGGATATGCAAGCCCAGCTACAAGGAAATACTTACAGTTAGATAAAGTTACTGACTGAAATAAGTCATTGCACCTGTAAATAACATTGTCTATAAACAGAACTCATCAGCAGTCAATACTGTAGAGAAAGATTCAGGTTTTACATTACTCCACATATTTTCAACGTCAGTCCGTAGTTATTAAACAACTTTGCGTCAGCTGCTCGACATCTGTCCTGCTCCTGCAGATACATCAACCATTTTAAGCAAAGGTGTGGCAGTGTTTTATATAAACCATATACATTACATGAGCTGGTTACGTGTGCCAGCATGCTGACCTCAGGCTCTTCATGGCTACAAAGGCAGCAAACCCCTTATATTCACTTGCTCCTTAGGAAGGGTATTTTCCTCAAAAGCTAAAACAATTGGTCTTTTCCTGGGGTTGGAGTTGCCATCCCTGGTCATAACCCCCACACCCCTTGCCTTGGTCAATCTTTCTCATGACTTAACTGTTTAAATTGTTATTTACAGGTACTGCTGTATGCACCTCACCTGAACGGGGCCTCGTTAAATCAGCCCGTGTCGGTGGAGCCCGCGTCCCGCACGGCCGCGCTACGGAACCCGCCAGGCTGCTGCGGCGGGAGGGGGCTCGAGGATGGTACCACACTGCCACCCTCAGCAGGAACAGCAAGCCGGCACCAGGACAAACACTTCCCTCTCGCAACACAAAGAATCAAATGATTGATCTTGACTTTAAGCGAGTAATAAACCCGTCTCCCGTCCACTGTGTGTGTCACTACCATAAGCAGCATTGCACTTTTAGGAAATAAAAAGATGAAGTACCTGCACCCCTAAAACTTACTGTGCTCTGCTTAGGCTCCTCTTGAGCATGGGAAGACAATAGGTACTGATGAACTGATGACCGACTGCAATGGTAAGTTGTCTGTCTTAATTACTAACAAACAGGTTTGTTACGTCTTTTTCTGGAGACACACAGTGACTGAAAGCAAGTAAGTCAGAACTGCCTATTTGTCTTTTTTTTTCCATTATATAAACATACAGAAACACATACATCCAGGAAAAACAATATTGTATAGTATATATTTGATTTTAAAATATTACACTAGATGTTTTGCTGACATAACGTACACTTTAGAAATCATTATCCTCTGTACCTTAAAGACTATATATAATCTTACTTTTAAGATAACTCTTGAATCAGTTCAGCAGAGCACCAGAGCACATGTTTTAATTAAAGTATTCATCTTGGAATCAACTGTGATTTCTCATTCACTTAAGTATGTGCCAACATCTGTAAAGCAGTACAAAACCTGCAATTTCAGAAGTGTTAAGTAACAGCTTTCACTTACTTCAAGGCTAGATCCTTTTTCGTCCCTGTAGTCTGTATAGTTCTCTAATCAATTATTAAATTTCAG
The DNA here is from genome assembly GCA_009819775.1 of Phoenicopterus ruber ruber. Classification (NCBI taxonomy): domain Eukaryota; kingdom Metazoa; phylum Chordata; class Aves; order Phoenicopteriformes; family Phoenicopteridae; genus Phoenicopterus; species Phoenicopterus ruber. The sequence goes on along the minus strand of CM020221.1, from coordinate 24,770,557 downwards.
GGCACAAAATTGTGCCTGTACAGACCCGATTTCCTGTACATGCTGTGTCTGCTTTGCTCTGTAACGAACATTAGACTCTTCAGTAAGACATAGTCAGATACGTAGCAGTGTCAAAGAGTTGTAATCTATGAATGAGGGTGCAATATCAATTTTTTTGGTCTGAACTCACATTTTCATTTTCTTTTCATATTTCTGTCTCACAAACTGATCAGAAAAACAATAGCCCATAAGAAAGTGGGCAGAAGTGGTAAACTAGAATTGCAGCTTGGGCTAAACGCCTCAAATTTCATGGTTGTATTATACTGTAAATTTAAAATGTATTAATATACTGTAAATGGTGTTTCCTTAAAATTTAATATTTTGCATGATGGCAGTAGATGAACTCATTTGAGTAATTTTTATTCACAGAAAGCAGACATTATTCCATATTCTGTTTCACTTCCAAGAGGCAAACTTTCAAATTTCTAGGTTTGTAGCTATCCAAAATGTTTTTAGTTGTCATATATTTCAGTACAATAAAAACTAAACTATGGAAAAACATCTGTTACAGAACTGATTAACTGTTAAAAAGTTACCCTTATTTTAAATTTTTGCTGTACAAAGCGTAATAATTTTCTATTTTGTTTTCATTTTTAATGAAATTCCTGAAAAGTTTTCTTTTACTTCAGAGATAAACCTAATACTACTTCTTCACATTCTTCAAATGTCAGCACATCAGCTATTAAAGTCATCACACTTAATTCTGCGTTGTCAAGAGACTAGACATTGTATAATCATACTGTCATTACAGAGCTGACAAAACCTTACCTGTTTTATTTCACTGGTAAAAGTCACTAATTCTGCAGCTTTGAGCTCTTTTTCAATCTAGTTGCTTAAGGAAATCAAGTGTATGGTGTATATACACACATATATGCTGATATATTAGCCTGTGAGTTCCCAACTAATTACTTTTGAATGCATTTTATTAATTTGTCTCAGGTTTGATAGATAATTAGTCTCAAATATATTGAATTATCCAAAGTTTCATGCAAATAAACATGAAAAGAAGGTCAGATCTTTTAGTGTAGCTCAGATCATCTACCTTCTCTGAAGAAAGGTAGAATCCTGAACTTAACCTTATCCGGGCCTTAAAGAGCCCAAGCTCCAGGGGAAAGTTGATTATACCTGTCATAGGAAAAAGCATCAGCCCAGATACCTTTTAAGACACCGGAGATTATAGCCACAGGCTAAATATAGGAACTGGGTTTTCATAATCTTGCTTCTCATAAGTTACATATTACAGACAGTTCCTGTTTTCCAGCTGTTTACTGTCAGCCCAGACCCAAGGATAGAACATTTGGCCCAAATATGTTGGTTTTCCAGGCTCCCCCTTCAATGCAGGACCATAGTATTCCTATGGCCTGGGAATTAGATTGTAAAATTGACTGTATACAACTTTACTCTATGATAAAACAGAGAAATAATGTAAATCAGACCAGGAGATTAATAATAATTGCATAACAAAGTATTAAAGGATGATTTCTAATCTAAATTCCAAGCCTTCAGTATAATACACTTGAAGAACAGAAGAGAAGAATGCAGCATAGAAGCAGTGCTGTAGAATAACAAAACACAAAATAAAAACCAGGATAAAAAAACATAACATTTCAAATACACTAAAACACAGAAACTTTTTTAAAAAGAGTGTTATTTTGAGGCTTTGAGCCTCAGCACTTCACATCAAGGACTGTTCATTTAGTAGGCTTGAATGAATTCTTTGCTGCGTTCATTGAAAGAGACATTGAAGATAATTCATCCCTATTTCACCAATTACTGTGTGATTTTTGAATCAATGTGGCATTTAAGACCACTGCAGATGTTGACTTGCATTAACTTCCACTAGGAGATTTTTGTATGTCATGTATATCTAACTCTTTAAATTGCCTTTGGCATTTTCTGTTCTCAGAATTATTTTTTCTTCTAGTTTAATATATCAGACAGATTATAATATCTTTTGAACTAAAACAACTCCCCCTATGCTCCTGAGGAAAATGAAAAGTGATTTGAGCGTAATTGCACACTTCTCACATGGTCTTTTTGCAGCTTAAAACTATTTAGCCCCAAGAATAATGTAGATAACAGTTTCTCTGTGAAAATAAGGTCTGTAGTTACCCAGATTAAAGTTCTACTGTTGCCTTAAATAGGAACATGAGGAAATCCTCTTTCATGACCCAAAGTTCAGATACATTAAGCTATGATAGCAATCTGTCAGCCACTCGAAGTTTTTAGAGCATGGATATTTAGGCTTAGGATTAGTGTGGTGGGTTGACCATGGGTGGACACCAGGTGCCCACTGAGGCTGCTCCATCACTCCCCTCCTCAGCTGGACAGGGGAGAGAAAATATAATGAAAGGCTCATGGGTCAAGATAAGGACAGGGAGAGATCACTCAGCAATTACTGTCACAGGCAAAACAGACTTGACTTAGGGAAAATTAGTTTGATTTAATACCAATCAAATCAGAGTAGGATAATAAGAAATATAACTAAATCTTAAAACACCTTCCCCCCACCCCTCCCTTCTTCTCAGGCTCAACTTCACTCCTGATTTTTCTCCCTCCTCCCCCCAGGCAGTGCAGGGGGATGGGGAATGGGGGTTGCCATCAGTTCATCACATGTCATCTTCTTCACTCCTTCCTCCTCAGGGGGAGGACTCCTCACACTTTTCCCCTGCTCCAGCGTGGGGTCTCTTCCACAGGAGACAGTCATCCACAAACTTCAACGTGAGTCCTTCCCACAGGCTACAGTTCTTCACAAACTGCTCCATCATGGGTCTTTTCCACGGGGTGCAGTCCTTCAGGAACAGACGGCTCCAGCGTGGGTCCCCCACAGGGTCACAAGTCCTGCCAGCAAACCTGCTCCAGCCTGGGCTCCTCTCTTGACGGCGCCACAGGTCCTGCCAGGATCCTGCTCCAGCACAGACTTCCCACAGGGTCACAGCCTCCTTCAGGCATCCACCTGCCCCAGCGTGGGGTCCTCCATGGGCTGCAGGTGGATATCTGCTCCACCATGGAACTCCATGGGCTGCAGGGGAATCTCTGCTCCAGCACCTGGAACACCTCCTCCTCCTCCACTGACCTTGGTGTCTGCAGAGTTATTGCGCTCACATCTCACGCCTCTCTTCACTGCTGTTTCCGCAGCAGTTTTCCACTTCTTAACTCTGTTATCCCAGAGGTGCTACCACAGTCACTGACAGGCTCGGCCTTGGCCAGTGGCGGGTCCGTCTTGGAGCCATCTGGCATTGGCTCTGTCAGACACAGGGGAAGCTTCTAGCAGCTTCTCACAGAAGCCACCCCTGTAGCCCCCTCACTACCAAAACCTGGCCACGCAAACCCAATACAACTGGAAACCTAATCTGATATTCTGTATTTATTCCATTCTCTTGCCCGCTAGCTCTAGAATCTGCAATTTCAAAGTCACAGGCACAGAGGCACATGACCGCCACCCGTTACAGAAGTGAGTCAGCGTGAGGAAGGACAGAACATCAGGATACCCATGGCTTTATAGGGATCTGAAACTTAATCTAAATACATCCAGGAATGCAGGGATTTAAATATGTACCAGGGGTAAAAATGAAAAAAAGTCTTATGATGTTTTGTCTTGTGAAGACAGGTCTCATCTGAGATTTTTCCACCATTGTGTTCCTCTAACCCTGCCTGGGCTACATCAGCCCGCTTACCACAAACTACAGCGCCCGTTTAATGCTGAGTGGATTGCTTGTGTCCTCCAAAGGGCTGCTGAGGCAGGTGGTGAAAAACACCTGTCAGTACCTTTCCCTGGACACCTCCAGTTTTCCTCTAGCAAAACTCAGAAAAAGCCAGATAGTTTGAGTGCATAGCTACTCAACGTCAAAATTCCTTTTTCTGGAAATTTTGCTCTAAATCTGACAGCCTTACAAAGAGGTATTCCCAATCAAAAAATAACATATCATCACTTGTAGAAAGTTAACTTCACCAGCTGTTAGTTTAAATACTCCCTACGGGTTAATATTTCCACATAATGGGGGTTCATACACAGTATATTCATAAGGCAGACAAAAGTGCACATTACATTTTAATTTGATAAATTTAAGAGATCATGATTCAAGTGACATTTAAGAGGCTATTATGCCTTACTGTTATTCTCCTTGCATAATTTTACAGTAAGTGAAAGCCTGACAAGTGTCTGTTAGAAATACTTTCTCCATGTTCCTAACTAATTTTTAAAAGAAATACTAGTGAATCCTTTTTGTGTTTATACGTAGCTACTAAGCCTTAATAAATAGCATATTGAAGTCTACGTTTAACACCGTAAGTAGGTGCTAGATTATGGGCTGGTGCACAGCCAACTATAGAAACAAAATTTGTTTTAATAGCTTCCTCAGTATGCTTTTAAAACTGTTAAGAGTACGTTAATAGTAGAAACTCTTGTGTAAAATACACAGTGCTGAAAATGAAGGAAGAACCAAATAAGTTATTTCCTTTTACAAGCAAAAGAATTTTTTTCTTCCCCCCCAAGGTCTCCCTGAACTTTGGCTCTCTGATGTCATTGATACTGAGTATAGCGGAATAAACTAAACCCTAAACAGATTAAGCCTTGTGGTGCACGTTCACAGCACAGTGCAATCCCATTTGGGCTGGAAAAAATCTTTTCTGTGAAAGTAGAATTTCAGTGTTCTGTCATCAATTCTTTTAGAACACATCACAGGTCGGGCTTAAGAAATGAAATTTTGATGTATTAATTCTTACAGTTTTTAGTACATCTCGTGCAGAGTTGACGATAAAGAGATGATCGTTACATTCATGGACACTGGTGGCACCTTTAGGTAGGCTGAGCATGGACGGGAGAGAGTGGCAGTTTTCTAACAGCCACTTCCTTCATGAGGAAGCGTAGGAACAGCCCAGTAGCCACTCCAGCTTCTCTTCGGGGAAGAGAAGTCAACCTTCTCCCAGCAACTCAGCTTTACCACTAAGACCACACAACCGCAGCTCAGCACATCTGTCTGTCTGGACAGTCAGCGTGAGCCTGGCGCCTCACGGCTCTTCCTGGCCCCGCTGGCCGTCGGGGCTTGCTCGCTGTTCTCCAGTGTATTTATCTTACCCTGTGTCAGAGCCAGGCCAGAGGGCTCACGATGCACATCGTTAATGTCTGTACAGCTCCCTGTGGTAACGGGGATTGTGAAAACTGCTTCTTAACGTCTCAGTAGCGCACTTGTTGGAGCCTTTTTGTTACTGATAGCTGAACGGGTACATTCTGCTCATGATGAAAAGTGCGCATTTCAGGCCAGGAAAGACAGCCATGTCAACTAAGTCTTTCAAAACAGCAGGAGACATCCCGGCCAGAGGCCTGCACATTTCCACTGTCCAGCTGATAATAAACTGGAAAATTGTATGATGCAAGACTAGCACAAGCCCGCCTGTTCTTGACAGAATCAGTTAATCCACCTGGCCTTTGAGGCATTGACAGCATCATACAAAGAATATCAATTACCCGAGATAATCAAATCCACTGTCTTCGCCTCAGCTTTTTCATTCGTTTAATCTAATTCTTGAGTATTGACGTTATTCTGGGCATAATGGAAACACAAGTACTTCATTAGAGCCAGCACCTGGACATATTCAATAGTGTAGCAAGAGCTAACAAAGCTATGACAAACACAGCCTTGCTTCTATGAATCAACTGACAAGTGAAACAGCCAAAAATAAGTGCTTCTCAAAACAACCTTTAAAGAAACAGTGGTTTCAGAGGAAGGTGCCTTGCGCCTGGGAAGGTTCCACCCTGGAGTGCTTTGTCACTACACGGGAAGAGTAAAGGCTCGCATAGTGCCCGAGAGCCATGGTCTGAGCTGAAGGTGTGCAGGTGCAAGATGCATCCTGGAGCCTTTAACAGCATCCCTCAAGGTAACCCAGCCGTAGTGCTCCAGACAGAGGTGGGGTAGGAGGCCCCAATTTCACCAAGAACACGCTTTGATTTGAACGTATGAGTAATCCTACAGAAGGTCAAATGAAGATTAAAATAACCCATTAAGCCTCAGTGACTTCAGTGAAAAAAAAAAAAACACACACAGAAAGAAGTGAAATAAGTTCACTTGACAAGTAAAAGCTTATCAAAAGAAGCAAAATTTCATCCTAAGATGGATCTAAAACAAAATGACAAAAACATCCAATGCTTAATAAAAATGATCATGTTTTATGTAAGTGTGACTCTTGCTACAGGCAATGCTCAAAGAATTTGTTGTGTGACTGGGCAACAAAATACAAAAAGGGAAGATATGAAATCTTAAATTTGAGCCATTTTATATTTTATTTTCCGCTCAAATAACTTGGAATGGTTGCAGAGTATGTAGCCCTCAGGTTACTGAGTATTATAATAAACATTTAAATGCAACTATTCATGCAGTCTGTAGTAGGTATAAGAATATAGACTTTAATGGACAAACATTGCTATTTGAGATCAGGCCTTACCAGGTATTAAAACACTAATTGACTCATCCTCTACTTCCCACATAATTTAAGAAAACTTTTGTCCTAAAGAATTCTAAAAATGGAGCACTTTGTGGTGTTATTTTGATCCTTTCCATTACATTCACTGGAATACCATTTAATGAAATGGAATTGTTCATAGTAATTTCAAATAGATACTCTCCAATTAGCAGATTTTGAAAGTCCTCAACATTGGTATTACCTGTTATCTCATTAAAATGGAAAGATTTAAATCAAATCTATAGATCAGTGGGTATTTTGTCACTTTTTGCTTTGCATTTAGCTTAGATACAAAATTGTATTATTTGGTCTCATTTTCAGGTCCTCACTCAATACTGCATTTATTCAGAACTCGTTTGGTCAGTATGGCAAACATTTGCACTTACATTAATATGTCTAAAATAATGCCCATTAAATGTCAATATAATCAAATTAAAAATGCAGACACTTTGGTTTACGATATACCACATTGCCAACTATTTTATGTATCAGTATGATACTTAAGAGACAATGCTAATATTGGCTTATAAGGGTTATACGTTATTGGGCAAGCAGTTCAAGCACCTACAATCTCACAGCCAGCCTGCTGGTCAGAATTCAACATATCTCCAGGAATTCCAGGGATACCAGAAGTTCACTATTTTCTATTATTCTTGGCATTACAGCTATTGAAAGTCATTACAGATTACAATGCTGTTTAATCAGCGCTACAAATGTTACAATCACCCTCTGAGGTTACAAATTGTAAGGAAAATCTACTAAAAAAGAACTTACCCAACATGGGCTCCAATACAGACACAGAGGGCTAAATGCACAGAGGAGTTAAACGATTTCTTACCATGGGCATCCGGATCTTCTGTGCTCAAGAAGTCCTTTCTGCAAATTGTTCTCTGAAACAATTTCATTACTCTTTACCAGCCCGAGGATGGAGTCAGCTGATTTTCCTAGTCGATGAATGGCTCTGTTCAAAGACTTAAGCTTTGGGTTAATAATTGAGCCATCCCCTTCTGGGACTAGCTCAAGGGCAGGCGGTGGGTTCGGAGCCTCGGAGGTCCCACTGCTGCAGGGAGCTCAAAGGGGGCAAGCACTTGGCAGGAGCTGGCTCCTGGGGGGACCGGTTGGCTTCTGTGCACGGGCACAGACTCACGTTAGCCAGTTGCTGATAAACTAGTACAGCCCCTACTGAGGGTGCAATAGCCCCAACAGAAAATAAATGAGAACCATAGGCACTCTGAAGGACCAGTATAAGCTTTAGAAGAAACCAGCATAAGCTTTAGTTTTATATTAACAGGTTTTACTGGCAGCCTTAATATTTCAGGTTATGGTAATTAATTTTTAGCACTGTCATTTACTTGCTTGTCTTCAACAGACACTGCCCGTGGCCCAGGTGCTGCTTCAGGTGACCTGGGGTCCCAGTGACTGCTGCTGCTCAAGGCTCTCGTATGGAGAGAAGGATGTTCGCTGCCCAAGGTTTTCAAATGCATCTCAACTGTTCTTAAAGCCTTGAAATTCAGACAGGTGCTGAATTCCCACTTCCTTAGGATATCGTTTTTGAGAGTTCTCCATTTGAGCACTGTGAACTGAAACAGGCAACAGAACACTGATGCTTGAGTTTTCAGATAGAATATTTTCATTCTATTTAAATTATGACTTGCAATTAGTGGGAACTTGAAATAGGTTTTAAGAAGTAGGTAGAAAGAGATCCCTAGAAATTTAAGGATTTCTGGTACTGTCCATTAGATATGACCTGTGCTTGGAGTACTATTGGGAATAATAAACAAACATCAGCATTGTTTCTATGCCAGTTGGTAATAGAATTGTCTTTAAAGCTGTTCTCTCAGTTCTAATGCTATGAAATGCCACATGAGACCAAACTTGCTGATTCTCCCACTTGCAGCTGTTCTGCAATAGGAACAATCAGGGATTTTTTCCACTGGGTTTCAAGCTTCTTTCTGCTTGACTGACGAATGAAAGATAAACACTATACTCATTACACAGTTAGACAGACTGTTCAAACAAGATATGGGGGGGAGGTACCCCAGAGCAGGCACACTCAGCACGTATTCTTGACTTATAATTGGATCAACATTCAGCATTTGCAGGGAATATGGGATTTTACATTTCTCTAATTTCTTCTGCCCACAGATGCAGTAACAAATAAGAGCTTTAGGCAATAACAGTAGCAGAAAGGCACACAACAGGAAACATGCTCAATTTTTTGTCATGGAGAGATGTTTTTCCTCTCCTATTTTAGGCCTCAGACCTTCCCATGTTTTGTAGCTTGGGGGGAGCTTCCAGTGCAGTCACATGGTGTCAAAACAGCCTCTAATAACAATATGTCAGGAACTAATTTAAAGATAAAAGTTAAGGATAAGGTGTAATGGTTTTAAACTAAAAGAGGGGAGATTCAGACTAGATATAAGGAAGACATTTTTTACAATGAGTGTGGTGAAACACTGGCACAGGTTGCCCAGAGAGGTGGTAGATGCCCCATCCCTGGAAACATCAAGGTCAGGCTGGATGGGGCTCTGGGCAACCTGATCTAGTGAGGTTGTCCCCGCTCATTGCAGGGAGGTTGGACTAGATGGCCTTTAAAGGTACCTTCCAACCCAAACTATTCTATGAGTCTATGAATAAGCAAACAACACGTGCCTACTTCTGATATGAGCTGAGACTAACATTTGCTAGGAAGCAAAATCTGAGGGGCCTTACTGTTAGAAGATGCAGGGTTGGGAACTTTCAGCCTTTGCCTTCCTCAACAGTTGTCAACTCTTTCATCCCAAAAAGCAGCACTAATAGTTGAAACCAAAGTCATCAAAATCATCTTCTTTCTCCTCCTCCACAGCTTGGACCAGCAGTAACAGGTTTTAGTACTGGTGATAGTGACCCTGTCAGGAAGGATTTTTCCCCCCTTTCCTCATATTCTAGCTACAGGCAATGATTTGACAGCAGATCTTAAACTCTGTCAGAAATTGCTTCCTCTAACACAGCCTGGATTGGGAATCACATTCCCTAAGTGGTTTCCTTCATCTTGTGTTGTGTGGAATGGTGTTTCCCCAGAGAAAGTGGTACTTTCATCTATCTACAAGCTGCAGACAGCTCCTGAAGTGAAAGGTCAGACAGGAAAGTAACATCTGCAAAACTAACATTTTTCTTCCAGTCACTCCTAGAAAGACTTGAACAGAGGTACCTGAATATACTGAGAACATTTCCACATTAAATAGAGAACAAGGCAGACGTTTCTACCCAAGGTAGCTGGGATGTGACAATTGGAGCAAGGAAAACAAGGCAATAAGCAGGAAATTTTATGCAAGCTTTGTTACAGGGGCACAGCAAAAAAAGCAGCGGTGGGAAGGGCTGCCCCTGATTTTTGTCTGGCAGGGATCTCTCGCCACTTCTCTCTCCAGCATCGCTTCCCCCAAACCCACTAGAAACTGCAAAGGGGCGTATGTAAGAGTAAGCAAAGACAATGCTGCATAGAGGCACCTACGGGGGCTTGAGCTGGCAATAGCGGGGGGGCCTTCTCCCCCTGCCGCCCACCCCGGCCGGGGGCGGGCTCGGACCCGCGGCGCCCCGCAGTGCTCGGCCGGCTGCGAGGCTGCACGGAGGCGGCCGCCGCCGCGGAGGGGCCGCGACCCGGCTGCAGGTAAGGCGCGCTGGGCCTCGGGGAACGCGGCCCCCTCCCGCCGGGACCTGTCCCAGCACTGCTCCTCTCCTGGGGGCACGCCCGCCTCCCCTCCTCTTTCCTCCCCCCCCCGCTCAAGTGCGTTAAAAACCGTTAGTTTTTGTCTGAGGTCTTGTTAAAACGCATTCCGATAGATTAAAATACCACAGAATAACTCCAATTGCCATTAATGAAATAAATCAAATCTGAGAAGCGAGTTCACCCCCAAAAAGCCTGCAAAAACTTGTTTTTGAAGTGAATGGCATATGGAGAAACTTCTCCCAGAAAGATAATTTAAGAGCCAGCTTCCATTCACGCCCCCCCCCCCCCCAACTCCCTATCAAATCTGCACATCTCACCTCAAATGAATACGTAGCTCAACAATGTGCCAGTACTTAAAGAGCTGTACAATATTTGAATGAAATTAGATCATGTTGATTAAACCTGTTGTTGGGCATTGAGTCATGATGAAAGGAAATATTTGAATTAAATGAAAGCATTATATTTCTCTATCAGGCTTTTTTTCCAATTATAAAAAATCACCTGCCGACAAGCATAATTTCAATGTCTATTCAAACTTTATAAATAGGGTTCTTAAAGGTTCCTCTTCATCATGACACAACTCCAGGTAATTCTAATGACTGTTACAGAACAAAGCTAAAGCAGTACGTACTTAAAGAAAAGGAAGATCCTGAAACAGTCACACACTTATCCGCATGGGAAGATTAATTAAAATCTGTATTAGTGGAAAAAAAATCTGAAATACATGTTTTATTGAAAAATGCCACATGCTTTCAAAGCCCCTCTTGTGATTTCCTCTTAGACCGAATTCCTGCTGACTTTGAGCTCAGTTCCACATCTCTGTCAGAATAACACCTCCGACTTCAGCCTCGGCAGGTACAAAAGCATGAAGCTGAGCTCAGGGCACTGAACTTTTGAGAACATTCAATTTTATGTGGCTGTACAATTAAAAGCATTTCTTCCTGTGAATATATGTGTTTCTACTGAGTAATTTTAATTATATCAATTTGTGCCAGTTTGTTTCAAATGCAAAAGCTTCCTAGATCATAAAAAAAACCACCACTAAGCTGCTTTAAAACCTGATTTTTCTCCTTCCTAGTCTTTATCCTGTTGCACTGCTCAAAATGGTTAGTTTGTAAATCTCCCGGTTACAGGACACTTACTAATTCCGCAAGGAATTACAGACCTCAGACTCAAACTGACAAGTAGTTGTTTGGTGACTAAGTGTCCCAAGAAAAATAATACTTTCTGTGGAGGTTTTGACTGTTCTTATGCATGCTTGTAAGCAGGAAAAATCTAGGGTTCAAATTCATACTTTGCATGGAAAACAAGGCGTCACTGGGGTATATTCCCTCCCTTCTTCCCCCCTCAAATAAGCCTTTGCAATTGCAAACAAAATTAATTGCAAACCAAGGGGCTGATTCTCTGTTGTAAATCTCAGAGGCACATTGCAAAATATTCAACGAGGAGAGAAGATGGACACGATGAAGCCTAATCTGCTACCGCAGGGCTACTATTTTTCCCTCACAGCCTCGAGCACGTGTTCAGTGGCATATAGCAAGATGTCCCTCATTCTCCCGTGCCAGAGGCTGCATGGAGGTGAAGCTGAGGGCAGATTAGTTGGATCCTGGATAGTTTCTACAACACAAGAATGCTTGAGTGAAGCTCAGACATCAGGGTCTATGTGGGGGGACTCTCCTCCAGGTTAAGAGCCAGGAGATTCTAGCTCTTAACTTTCACAAGGAACAGTAATTTAAGCTGGCATCAGAAAGACATGATTTCACTTGTCTTTTCAAATCAGGTTGTTACTTTCTTAATCTGAACCAGCATATGCTGTCCAACTTTCTGGATTTTTGACTGTTTATATGAATCATATCTATTTTGATAGTGCCCAAACAAAACTGTGGCTCCATTTTGCTACGGGCTGTAGAAACAAGTTAGCCTGGTCTGTATGGCTAGTGAAGTAGGGTACCAGTGCTGCAGTAGCTCTGTACCTGCTTTCAGCCCACACTTGTGGGTGCCCTTTAGAAGCCTAGTGACCAAAAGTCCTCACCCAGGCAGCTGTCAGGTCTCAGCTGGGAGATGGGAGACCACCCAAGCCATCAGTGTTAGCCACGAGAGCTGTTTGCACCTTCCTGCAAAGTCAAAACCTTTGTTAAGGTGCCTTTGAGGTTTCATTCATCATTTGCAGCCTCTGAAGGCTGCCTGCTTCTCTGACTTGACTCAAACTCATTCTTTAAAGTGCATCACAACTGAGCACCTCTCTGCTCTTTGCTGCTGTGGGCTGTGACTTGTGACTATCGAGCACAGACAAAAGCTGGTGGCAGAAGGTGATCCCTGACTGTCTATGGGATTGGGCGCGAGAGGACCTTACAGCATTGACGTACACCTTAACAAGCCAGTAAAGGTCTCAGATTTGAGACCCCTGTAGTTTGGTACAGGAGGACCCTGAAACATTTGCAGATGTATGTAGAGGTCCAGCTGCACAGATGGCAGAACTGGAATGTACCAAGCAACAGATTTAAGTAAAAAAGCCTATACACACATATAAACAAACATTAACAACTCCACAACCTTCTGATTAATTTGGATAATTACAAATAGTAGTAATCATCAACCATGACTCCACCACCACTGATATGCTGGACTTTTGGGTGTCAGCCGTCTAAAAGCATATTTAAAAACAAGGTGGAGATAAGTTATTTAATCCATTGCCTTTTTGTACTAGAAAATAGCCTGTGTGGCATGCTTTCCATAGATTTTCTTTCAATAGGTATGAGCTGAGCTTGTAATGACTATATTTAAGCAGTCACTGCTATTCTTGACCACATTCATTTATTAAAACCTATCCTATGCATGTTTACTACTACATCAATTTCTGTACATTGTTGAAACACTGTTTCCTGTATTAACCTTTCAGTTCAGTGTTACACTGCTTGGAAGTAGGACACCAGACACTCATGCCCTTGGTTCATGAAGGCAACTCCTAGAATTGTATTGTCATCCTAAACACACAGTTGTTATAAACATGAGCTCATTTTCCAGGAAAACTGTATAACATCAACAACATCTCTGCCAATTAACTTATTTCCCAGCTAACCCCAGATACGTATAAATCTATTTTAAATGCAGAGTGAAAACAACAACAGACAAACATATAAAATAATCCTATTATATTTTATGTAAGTACTCTAAGACTTAAATGTTTATGAAATTGATAATGCAGAGAACTTGGTGAGAGATGCAGACCTCAATCTACAACAGCAAGTGTCTCTAACAATTAGACAGTATTTGTATACTTAATACTGTAAGTATTAGCAGCATACTGCTCATCCTTACTTGTTTTGTGCCTGGAAGTATTGACACAAACAAAATTTAAAATGGCTGCAACAAAGGATTTCTTTGATCTAGCTTATGACCTTTCAGTGTATTTGCAGGACAGTGATTTTACAGGTTAACTTGTATGTTATTCAGGATACTGAAATACAGCACTGAGTTGTTGCTGATACCATCCGAAATCTTGTCATGCTAATTTTTAAATCTTTTAAAAAACCCCAGATGAACCTGTTTGTCACACAGATTTGTTCAGGATCGTTTTAAAGACTCTCATACAATGGCCTACACATATATAGGCAATGTTTAATTGCTTACAGCTCATCTTGCTACACCAGAGAAGCAAATTCAGATTTTCATTTATGGTGAATCTTAAATTGCTTCTACTTGGTTTAACACTATGACCTTCTGCTGTTGAGCAGTATCTTTGACAAAAACATCTCGGAGCACAAAACTTGAGAAAGCTGTTGTACAGACTGGAGCCACTTGCTGAGCGTTTCAGCGAGAAACTGACATTTTCAGCTATTATTTGTATTACCTGGCACATGTGACAACTGTATTGATCAGAACATCAGAGCATAACTGGAATCCAGTATTTCACTTTGAACTATTGCTCGATATATCAACAGTAGAAACTTAACATCCGTCCAGTTGCTAACATTGCGCTGTCACCACAGATGGCCCCGTACGGGCTCTCCGCAAAGAAAACATGACAAGACAGCTACTTTCCATGGACCAAGTAAATCTAACTTTGCCTTCTTGCCCAAGGAGACTGCATGGTTTATATCCATGCTAGGCAAGATCAGCTGTGCCTAGGGTTTAGAAACAAGCTCACTGGTACGCCGAGAGCCAGCTTGTCAGGCAAGCAAGAGGCTGCCCCTTATAACAGGATGCAGACACGTGCATTGGTCCACTTTCATCTGTCAGTTCCTCAGACCTGAGTTTTGCCGCTGCTGAGATTTATTCCTTCTTTCTAGTTTGCCTCATTAAAAAAAAAAATCTCTTGCCACTTTTCACTTGATCCTTGCTCTCTGCACTATTAACTGATCTTAACATGAAAAGTAATCTTAATGTGTGAAAATTTTGCGTTTTTTTTCTTTCATGACCTATGTATTTTAGGGAGACTTTAAAAGTGTCCTAAAACTAGGGCTATTATAGATAGGCATCCAGATGAATACAAAGAGAGCTAGCATGTCACTTTATTCTACAAAATGCTATGTGTCAGTGACTACTGTCGATCATCAGTTGCATGCAGTTGTCTTTTCCTAGTGATGAGCAAAAGTTACTCACTCTCCCTTTATTTTCACTTGTTGCTTGTGCACAGTTGAAGGGGGATAAAAAAATGTATTTCCTCTACAGCCTGGGAATAAGAAGGAAGGCTGCCCAGAAGAACTGGAGAAGCCAACAAAAGCAGCAGTATAGCATCAGGTGCCAGTTTGCTAAAGGCAAGGGCAGGAGTGAAGGATAAATAAAGAATCTGGAAGTGACAATGACATTCTGGGGCCATATCCTGGGGGAGTTTTTCTTTTTTCTCTCTCTGCCTCTGTACTTCTGAATCTTATCTTGTGACTGCCTTCCATATGTCCACTCCCCTTCTCTCACTGAGTCTTTAGTATTTTCAGCTTTCCATCATTTTCCCTCCAATTAGTTCATCTTGATCTAACCACCAGAGGATGGAGTAAAGAACATAGGCTGATTGGCTACAATGCAGTTGCAGGGGACAGTGCAAGCAGGAGGATGCAGAGCCGGGGAGGCAGACAGACTTCTTTGGCACTCTGGCTGAATCCCTCCGGAATTTCTAGCTGCTCTTCAGTCCAGCACTTAAAGGCACTGTCATTCAACAGCTTGAATTCAGAAGTCAAATGCAACTGCAATGCTAATTCAGCTTGTACTACCTATAAAACCACTATTAACTTTTTTTTTAGATAATTCTACACACAATTTTAGATGCCTGCAACAGCAGCCATGGGAATTCAGGTATATGGCCACTACTATATGACAAAGTGTTTTTATCTAATAATTTTTAGTCTTTTCCATGCGTCTACTTGTGGATAAGATACTTCAGTACAACAGGCATTTCATCCTTTGATTCAGTCACACGAAATTCACTTCCAGTGAAATTTTAAGATCCTGCTACTACCTCTGCCAGCTCTCTGCCTCATCCCATTTCGGTCTCGGATGTTCGTGAAACTTGCATGATTCACTTTTCCTCTCATGCTGAAGATAATAAATACTGAATTCCCAGGAGGAATGCCAAAACAGTAGATACTATTTTACAGTCCTAATCTGATCTGATTCAAAGTAGAAAGTGGTGGTGCCTCATCACGTGGGAAACTGGGGCAGATACTTGTTACCTTCGCCTCAATTACTTCATGGTAAGTTTAGAACATGAAGATGTGTCAATATATGCACAATAATATGGACAGCATGTAGTCTGGCTGGTAAAACCAAATGGCTCAATATCACATGCAGAGAACAGGTTATGTATATTTTTCTAGGCTCTGGGAAAGAGGAAAATATTATGGGTCTTTCTGAAATAGTTTTAAATACCAGTAGTTAATAAGGTCTACATATGCAGGAAGGAATCCTGCTGTGAGTGTATAACATGTGATAAAGAAAGCATGACAGAGGAAGGGTCCAGATGTGCAAACATGCCAAGAGGGAGGCTTTTCAGTGGAACAAGCCAGCTCAGCAAGCCCCATAAAAAAAGGGCAGGAGAGAAAATGTGTGTGTGCGTGCAAGCGCGTATGCCATGCAGCAGTGATTTATATATCCAGCTTAAGTATCATCTGTAAAACTGCTTAAGACATCAATAGCTACCCAATTCTAGTCCTTGGCTGGCATGCAGTGTCCCTTTGTAGTGAGGGGCTGCCAGTTGACATGATAATTGGATTTCTTGATTGGTATTTCTTACACCAAAATAAGAGATCCTCTCCTTCCTGTTATTTCCATGCTCTCTTCCTGAGTAAGCGAAATTAATCCACATACCATAGAATGGATTTGACCTTTCGTGTTTTAAAGACTAAAATTCTCCACCCCACCCCCCCGGCAACTTGCTAAGTTTTATGCTGGTTAAGATCTGAAGGTAAACCCGTTGCTTTAGAAAGAGATTACTAATCAACCCATTCATTTTGATCTTCAGTACTGTAAAAACTGAAACCAAACAAGTACAGAAATATCCATAGGTTTCCTTAATCTGTTTATAAAGGATCTTCAGACACATTAGGAGCTCATAGTAGCAATTCAAAAGCTAAATATAAAAGAAGCTTTATGAAGTACTTATAAAGTCAGTAAGAGCTTTTCTGGGAAACCAGAAAGATAATACTTATTTTTAGCATATTTTCCTGTGAGATAGAGATAGTGAATGTATAAAGTATCCATCCAAACCCAAAATGAGATATGCAAGAGAGATCCCACAATATGCACCAGGAGCGTTACAGAATCAGCATTGAGAGAGCAATGTTCTGACAACACCATCTGCTCATTTGTGCTGTATCTTCCTATTACAGGCTCTCTTAATGTCTCATGCATGAGTTTCTGTGGAAGTCAGTAGGAGTGTATGATTTATTTTGACATTAATATTTACCAGGCTGGTGTATGCTTAAAGTATCCAAGATGCTGAGAATTTTTACTTGTTTAAAAAGGCATTGAAAGGGCTTTCGTTTTTTCTTGGAGACATTAACAACTTATTTTGTCATTTCACCACTGTTACATACAAGTCAGATACCATTCACACTGCATTAATTTAAGTAAATACCGCTAGTGTTGCTCTTACTAGGACTATAGACTGAAACAAAAGTTACTTTGGGGTAAAAAAGTTTGCTAGCGTTTTGTGTTAGTCACTAAAGGATGGTGAAACAAAGCTTCAAGTTGTGAAGCTTCAAATTCTTTACTGTTAGTAATTTATTGTGAAATTAAAGTTCAAGAGACTCCTACAAAATTCATTCCGGACATTGAAAATATCACTATTTGATTGTCCCTTCCTAAAACCTACAACAGATATTTCATTTGTATTTATTAACATTTAACAGTTGTCTTGCAGGTTCCGGGTAGGTAATGTTCCTGTCACGCAGTTTTTTTTTTTTTTAAAGTTTTAAAGCAAGTCTTACAAATAAGATTTCAGTGCTTTGATGAAATATAGCAAAAGTCTGCACAGCACATGAATCTCAGATCTGTTCCATGACTGCATTAAACTATTGATTGATACTCTTTTCATCCAGAAATGGATTACAGAGCTGACAGATTACTTAAAATAACCGTTATGGATGTGAATCATACTGACAAAAGCAAAGAAATCCAATTCAGAAGAAAATATCTTGCCTCAGCCAAACATTTTGATGAATGTGGATGGTTATATATGATTATTTATATACAGTCAAAGGATTTTTTTTAATAGTTAGAGGTAGAAACATATATTTTCAGTTTTCCTCATTAACAAAAAACTTACCAAAGATATGTATCATAGGTATTGTTACAACCCACGTACCAGAGATGCTGCTCTTAAACAGCTCTAAGATGGGGTTATGTATTTTCCGTTGAGGAGTGCACTGATATACCAGAGGTGCACTCCTTTACAAGCATGAATAGCAGAGACAAAACTCGGTGTTTGTGATTCTCCTGCACGATTGCATTATTTTTCAAAACAATTACTTTTTCTAATATTTAAAAGACAGATGCAAAAATGAAAGAGCTGTAGTATATCGGAATGCAGCTTCTACTGGTAAGCTAAATTATTGCCGATACCATGTCTTTTTTGAAGCTTTGAGTTTTTCTAATTGTTGTAGATATTTACTAATACATTTATTGTATCTTCAGAAGCTGCTGCTATATCTTTAGCATTGAAAACGTTGTGAAATTTGTATACTTGAAATGCAAATGTGTTGTAAAACATTACCTCTACACTTTTTTTTTTTAGGAGCTCCAAGAACTTTTGAAACCACACCTGACAATGTGCAGTCTTAAATGCTGTGGTCTCAGAGCCCTTTTTCTATTGATGCTGTGTAGGTAAGAAATATTTGCTAAAAAAATTATTTCTTCAATGTATAATAATATCAGTTGGTTTATAATCAATTTACTCACAATTAGAGATACACTGACCAGGTAACAAAGCCAAATCTACTTGACAGTTGAATCTTGCCTCTTACAAAGATTAAACAACCTGGATATTAATAACAGAAATACAGGACTGAACTTCATGAATCATCTCAGCTGCCTTGATTGAGTTACAGATTTTTTCACTGAGAAGACTGACGGGGGAAAAACAAGAAAGGAATTTAAGCAAATGATCCTTCAAAGGAAGGTTTACTGTGTAGAGTGTGAATATCGTATCAGATGCTTAGAAAATTTAGAAGGGCACATGGTCCTTGCCTGGAGCATAGTACCTTCCCCCAGGACAGAAGCACACAATTCATCTAGGTGTACTATAAGCTTGAGGTAGTAAAGTCATCGTTGTGCGTTTGTTACTAAAGGAGAGTGTGTTAAGAAGAATTACCTGGTTAAAATATTGTTGTCTTATTCTCTGTTGGTGAAATCGTGAAGTCTTCAGGAAAGTTGAGTTGCATTAAGCTGGAAGGTGAACCTGATCCCTCCTATGTACAAGTAACTCTGCTAACAGTGCAGTTGCCATGACAAAAACTTAAGATAAAAATGGAGCACTGGAAATATATTCCTTCTATAAAAATGGGGAAAAATTATTCTTTATAAGTAATTCTAGTAAGAAAATGCAAGCATGGACAGGTTAAACATTGTCACTACCACCTTTAACTGAAGTATTTACATCTGTTAGCTAGTTCTCTTTCTAGAATTGCCTAGCCTATTTGGTATCCTAGTAAATTCCTTGGGATAAGATTCTGCCTGAGCTTTAGGTTCAAGTGGGTGTGCAAACATGTTTAGATAAAGCCTCCACTTGGTTGTGAGGGCAGGTGGAACAGTGCCCAAAAGGGAGTTTAAAACATCCATCTCGCCCACCTTCTCCAGCGCTATAAAGAGACCTTTGTCCAGAACACACACTTGCTCTAATTCCACCTTCCTTCCTCGTCAGCTGTGACTTGCCACACTCTATAGTCACTAGATGATTCATGGCTTTGCAGTAATAAAACACTGCTAAGAGACCAACAAAATTTCAGAAGCAGCTAAGTAAGAAGGAGGCAAAATTCTCTGAGAAGTTCAACCTGCAGTATATAATTGCCCTCATTATTATCAGGCAGACTTTGTGAAACCTCTCTTACAGCTTCACATGGCTAAGAGCATCCAGAAGCAGAGACAGTTAATTCCTGTAGAGCATCCATGGGAGTTATGTGCCTGCACAGCACCTGTTTAGTTTGGACACAGGTGCACAGCGTGGAGCTGATCCGGTCACGTTGTACCCAAATCCAAACGCAGGCTGAGAAGCAGCTCTGCCCCTTGGCTCACAGCCAAGGCGACGCTCAGGTACACAAATGCCTTTTTCCAGCGCGCAAATCAGGAAGGTTCGGCAAAAGTGCTGTTTAAAGCAAAAACTATCCTGCTTGGCACTGAAACAGAGAAATATTTCTAAGCAATATCCAAGGACTGAGGTGCACTGAAGCAAGGGCCAGGATTGCTCCCCAACCAGCCCCTTAGATATCCCACTTGTATAAGGTCTGGCTAATGTGTGAAGAGAGTTTCCTCTACCGAGTACTTTATAATCAATAATGGTGTGTGTGGGTTTTTTTTTAAAAAAAAAAGTTTAGTGACAGCCAGAGCCTCATCTTCCCTATCTTATAGGGAGGACACAATCTGTCACAACACACAGGCTAATCATGTTGCCCCAGGCTGTCAGACTCCACCTTACTTTCTAGTTCTCCCTTCCTGAATGATGTTTCTTAATTTCACCTTCAGCATGTTGAATTACGTTACAATCGCATCATAGATGCACATACTAAAAATCTATATCCAGGGGGTTTGCCTGGATGGTCACTTGCCCAGAAATATTTTTATTAAGAAGTAGAAATGAAAAAATTGAGGCAAATTTATTAGAGTAATCAATAGAACTTACACTTCAAATCATTATCAGGCATCAGCTTAAGTAAATATATGCAAGAAGGGCTCCCATTTATTTCAGGAAGGCTGTTTTCAAGTTAAAGAATGCTAGCCTGTGTTATAGGGTCAGATCCAGAAAGCTCTGTGGGATTTTTTTTTTGGCTGAGTTTAAGAGCACTTACATTATTTAAGCATTTGTTCCTGTATCTGGCAGGCAGTGATATAATGCTATTGTTTCAACCTCACCAGTTAACCAAAACCCCATGACAGTACTGGCTGTTTTGAAGCAGAGAATTAATCAGTGATGTAGGTGATTCTGCTGCAGTTTATCTACATAGACCACACAAAAGCCTGTATCCTTGAGCACATCGGGTATGAAACAAGAAGTAACACCTTTGTTTGCATCTGTAAACCCCTTGCCTGTCAGTGGATCGCCTGAAAAAAGCTTTCTTTTCCCCCTACCTTTTCCAGAGGTGGGTGTTTCAAAAGCTTGCTCAGATTGTGTTTGGCATTTTGTTTCTCCCTTCTCTCAGTTCTACGGTGTTTCTGCCTCTTTCATGATACATAACTTCTGACAAAAAATAGCCAGGAAAAATATTCCCGTGCATGTGTCTAGACTGTGTGCTTTTGTTTTAAGCAGTGATATATACTACTGTTTAGGGCAGATGTTCCCTCCCTCCCTCCCCCCCCCCCCCCCCCCCCCCCCCCGCCCCAAGTTACCCAATTCTGTTAAGACACTAACTTGAAAGTATCTTAAATAACAAGCAGTTGTTGTACCTTCCAAGTTTAGGCTAGCCTGTAAAAATACTAAGTTTTTGAGCCATAAGAATAACTATGGAAATGAAATAATTCTAATTCAGCTTTTATAAAAGCAAGCATGGGTCATTGAACCTGAAGAGTTTAAAGCATGTATTATACATTGGCAGCCCAGAACAGATAGATATTCCTGGCTGTCAAATAAATATATATTCAGTTTTCTTCTATAAAAGCCTATTCTCTCCTCAGTGGCTGGAACAGCTGTTTCAAGGCAGTTCCATACTCAGATGCATGCCAATGTATTTCAAATACATTAAGAAAATAGAGAAACTAAAATATATGCAGTTAGTTAAATGTAACACCACAAATACTGGGTAAAAGAGAAGCTTAGACACATCGATAAGAAGATGTACATGCATAAGAGGAACAAGTCTCAGCTTTTACGTTTATCCCTGCATAAGGCTATATGATAGAATACAGGAATGCGTGCAGCTGTGAGCTCGCTCTTCCTTAGTGATGAATGGGGCACATGAATTGAAGAGGATTTAAGAGGAAACAGGACATCCTCCCTTAAAAATAGATAAGCAAAACCACTTAAGGCACGTAACATCTGTAAGTTCCTTGCCTTTCAACATTGACAATCTGCTTCTGAGCATCCCCAAAGTTACCAGGATGGTAACACCACACACCCACGTTTAGGAGGCATCAGGTTCCTGTCGTGTGTTGGCTTACTATGATAGGACTTCTCAAAGATTATATGGCAAAATAGCACACAAGGGACAGTGCCCCTTTAATTCACAGCCTCAATTACTGCACAACAGCTTTCCCATGCCAACAAGTTCTTACTTAACCATAAAAATCAAAGACCAAAGATATGAGGCTACACATCATATATTAATGAGACAGCTCAAGAATTACCTCAAAGGGTACCACAAGTGATTTAAGGGAAGGACTTCCATACAATAATGCCAAATATTTAAGATATATTTCAGAAAATAACTGTTAATGATAACGCATCAGACCTCTCTGCAATTGCGTACTGATCAGCAGAACAATATTATACCCTTGCAGTGGAAAAGGGACAAGTTTTCCTTTATTGTTTCACAATGTGTGAAAGTCCTTCAAGAACAATCCCATAAAGCTGTGGAATTAAACTCATGCAGCTCATTGAACACTTAGCTAAAATTATATGTAAATTACAAAAGCAGAAATATCTATTGCAAGTACAGTATTTAAGAAATGAATTAAATTCAAGTACATTTCTAATTCCAACACTTTTGTGCAACATAGAACTGGCCTTTTTTTCTTTATATTCACATTTCGACTCAACATGACCACGCTTGTTTCTTTAGGACACAACTTACAGGAGGAACATTCCTTATTTCAATGCTGGCATTACTCAAGACCACACTTAACATTAAGTAATGTAATAACATCGTACTCTAGCAATAAAGAAATAAAAACCAGGGACAAAATAAGGGCAGTAAATAGGATCATTCAAATATCTAAGCTATATGACCTACAAGACTGCTAACAAAAAATAGCTACTTAAGTGGGAATAGAGTTTGGTGAACAGAAAAATTATACAGCAACAGCAGCACTTCAAGACAGCAGACACCACATCTAAAACCACAGTGTGATTTGGCCACAGGCAGTCAGTGAGATCATCTCAACGTTTAAATTTTGCCAATTTAAGATACTGAATTATTCCTACTGGATGAAAACCACAGTTTCCCAACAGAACAGCTCAAGCTCTCTCAGAAACATACTAAAATTAAAATCAAAGGAGCAAGCTTCGGAAAGTTACAGGAGACCCAGAAATACCATTAGGAAGAGCAAGCAGGGTTTTCAGGAGCAGCTCTGAGAGAAGTTGAGAAGAAGAAATTCAGTGAGGTTTTGGCAGGTCTAGGAAAGACCACAAAACACCAGTGCCCCCATAGCCATCAATTTGTACTTACATCCTTCTCCCCAGGGCTGAGCCACCACAGCTACAGCTCTTGTACTGGCTGTAGGAGAGCTAAGGAGTAGAGCTGGTCACTCTTACTGACCAGTTGCTTTTGGTGTGGGGGGTAAGAAACACAGAGCCCCTCTCCTGGTGAATATATAGGTGGCTGCTCTCCATCAGCAGAGACAACACCTGCCTCTGCCTGCAGCCAGCTGGGCTTCCTCGAGTCAATCAATTATTTGCTTCTCACCTTCATAATTAAAGAAAAGTCATATCCCCGCTCTTCTCCAATCATTGGCAACAAGCAGTTCATACCACTTGTGTTTTAATTTATGAAGAGCACACCCTGCTCACACCCTCGAGGTGCTCACCTGAGGGGTTGGGCAGAAATTAAGATATCTTTTGCTGTGGGACTGCTGCTTACAGTGTAACAGCCCTTAATGGCCCCAGGTGTCCCTCCCACAGCTGCTGACCGTCAGGACCCATAACAGGTGAGGGAGGGGAGAACATATAAAAATGAATCCTGAGGTGGTCTGAGTAAAGAATGGTAATTTAGGTGTGTATCTTCCTGGGTCCCTACACTCATTCTCCTGATGAACTTCCCCATAAGGCTATTGCAGGGGCCCCAAGGTAAAAATGGGGTTTGTAATTGCTTATTTACATTTATCTTGTGTCAATAATGTTTGTAGCTGGTTCTGAACAAAGGAGTGGTTTGCACTCTCATTATGCTTCACTGGTTTTGTCCAACAGGATTATTTCTGTAACCCTTTTAAAAAGTGTGTTGTAAAACCACAATTTTAAAAGTGTTTTTATGCACTAATCTCTGAGGCTGGTTTCAGTCTCTTTCCAGGAGCTAAATTGAATGTATTTCATTATGTAAAAAGCAGCTTAATTTTAAAAGCTGAAATAAACAATCAACACCCCTCCCACATTCCTAGATTATAACAATAGTGCCCTATTTACAGAGAAGGTGTTAAAGAAGACTGAACTATTTTCTCAGGTGAGGTGTTAAGAAATGATAGACTTTAAAGAAAGTATAAAAGTGATATTTTTTCCAATAAGAGACTAATATAGACTGTAACATCTGATATTTTCTAGAACATGGACTTGGTAGTGCTAGGATAATGGTTGGACCCGATGATCTTGGAGGTCTCTTCCAACCAGAACGATTCTATGATTATTTTCTACAGTGCTATGAAATGCAAACATACAAATGTTTCATGATATGTTATCTGATGGGCAGCAATCGCCAGTAACCTTGAAACTAATACAGCGTTTTTCTGGAATGTCGTTTCTGCTATAATTGATGATTCTTTTAAAACATCCTTGCTTTTTTCATTCCTTTTAGGTCAATGCAAATTCCTGAGGCTGAAGGAAAAGGCGAAATTCTACCTCCAACCATACAAAAAATAATAAAAGGATACAACAAGTATCTACGTCCATTTTTTGACAGTAAGTAGAAAAGCTGGTTTAATAAGATTGAGCCATAATATAACGCAGTGTCTGAAACTGAACAATGAGAGCAAATGTTTTTTCACTGTACTTTTTTCCGCCAGTGTTTGACAGTGACTGATCTGATTATACATGATGTACTATGATATAATAAGATACAGTGTAATAGCTTTTGTGGCCCAAGGTGAAACTTATATATTCCAGGCGTTCACAAGCAAAACTTCCAGATTCTGCTAGAAACTTGGCTGTCGATGTTCATGTGTCCTCAGTGAAATAAGCTGTAATACCATACCTATTTAAAAGCATAATTTCCCCTAATTTTCTAAATAATAATGATAAAAAATTTTGTTTAAAGATAAGAAAGCTTTATATATCAAACTGTTCACAAAAGCACAGGGAAATCTTGTTATTATATCAGGTACTACGTGCATCTACTATAAGATTGCAAGAGAATTATTTAATAAATGCTTCTTGCCTTGGGTCTTAAAGGTCACTGAAGTGGTTCACTGTAGAACTTGAGGGGAACATGAGTTGAAAGTGTCAGTTCCCTGTGTCAGAAGGCCACGGTCACCAGGTTGGAAGACCCACACAGTCTACTGCACCAAGGCTGATTTTATTGCCTTGTAGTGCAGTCAATGTTAGGCACCTGAAATCTCAGTGACAAACATCTTCCTTGCTTGAATCAGGCTGTTGCATGTATCAGAAATACTGCAGAGTTACGAGGTGGGGTGGAGACCTCTGCCTGGAGGAACTGCAGAACCCTGAAAAAGAAAATATTCTGCATGTTGAAAAGACGCTCAGCACCACGTGTCTGTCAGAAAATAAACTTAGAGTGAATGCCAGGCAATAGTTCTTAAGTTCGATATTCAGAAATGTTAGAGGCTTTAAATAAAGACTTATAGGTCCCTTTATATCCTGCTTAAGCATAATTGACTGAAGAGTTTCTCAGACCGTACTGTTACCTCTTGCCATCCAAATATCTGGTGAGACTATCAGCCTGTTCAATAAGGGCACTCCGCATCGTGTGCAATTTCTGAATCCATTTCATAAACATATTAAGATAAGTCTGTGTTTTAGGTTTAGGGGACAGGGAAAATTATTTCATCTGTTTGGTTTTATTGTAATTGTCTCAGCTGCTGATACAACTGCTATAAAGTATTTACATGGTCTAAGAAGATTTTCAGCAAAATAAGTTATTTATTAAATAAACTAACCCCTTCTCATTGGAGATGATGCATAATGGAAAATAACTATATGTTCAGCGGCCATGAATATATTTCATTCATTACTTCATGCTAGTACTAGAGATACATTGGCACTGCCATGATGGCTGTGCTTGGGTAGACAGCAAACAGAACTTCATTGCAAAATCCTGTGATAGCAATTAAGACCAACAGTAAAGCACTTCTGAGTTATGAATCTCCCTTTTTTAATGTGAACCATTTTTTTTTTTCTCAGCTGTTGTAATGCAGCAAGGCTATAGCTCTTTTTCTGCCTGGGAATTTTGTTCAGAGGGATGCTAAGGACTCTCTGTGTTTGCCTGGAAATCCCAGGGCAGCTCAAGCACAGATCAAGTCTGTCATACGCAGAGCCAGTCTAGCACTTCCAGACAGCGCCAGCATCGCTGCATCTGCTTGCCACAGTTCAGGCATGCAAATACCGTGTCTCACAAATCTTTGATGGATCTATATTAGTCCTACTGCTGAAGGAATGGGATGAGACTTTGAAAAATACATTTTATTGATGCCATTTCTAAATACCGGGTTGGTGATTTTGTGGGAACTGACTTTTTTTAGGAATAATTTAGGTTGGAATGACCCAGGAAGCGTTCATCCCAATTTTTGGACCTGTAGATTTTTGCAAGATCATTTGGGATCGTTTTCCATGTGATGATAGAGGCATGTATGGTTCGGGTGGGGTGGGAAGTGGTATCTGCCCAGCCCTGACCCCCTCTCTGTTACTGGCAAGGTGGGCTGCAGCTCGGATGAGGTTCAGGTCCAGGAGAAGCTATTGCTCTTCTCAGAAGCAGAGCTAGTAAACCACCTAAATCCCCAGCTTAGCAAATCAGTGGATTATACTGATCTGTGTGACCACAGCTATCCTAGCTTTGTTCCATGTAATATTTTCCTTATTTCTATGGATATTATCTGCCTGCAGCTGGCGTACCTTGTATCTCCTCTTCGTGAGAAAGATTTCAGTAACTGGCTTTACTCAGAATTATATCAGTGGCTACAGCACATCTGCTAAATAGTTGATAAAGCCAGAGTATCAGTTTAGCCATTTGTACCTCTTCTGTGACTTTTTTTTTTACCCTCCTTATCCCCCCAAATCCTTAATTTCTTTGGTATGATGTTTGCATGTTAACAGTAAGAGACTGACCAATCAAAAATGGATCGTAAGATCAAAGTGCTGGTTAGACTTGAGTAGGTTAATGAACAAATGCATGATAAAAACATAACCTGGGGTATTCAGGTACTGGTGGGGATTATTCTTCCCTCTGAGGGTGGTGAGGCACTGGAACAGGTTGCCCAGAGAAGCTGTGGATGCCCCATCCCTGGAAGTGTTCAAGGCCGGGTTGGCTGGGGCTTTGAGCAACCTGGTCTAGTGGAAGGTGTCCCTGCCCATGTCAGGGGGGTTGGAACTGGATGATCTTTAAGGTCCCTTCCAACCCAAACCATTCTATGATTATCAGCTACTATAAAAGCCTGCACAGATCTAATTGTGTCTATCTATCAGTGCTGATTTACTCTGAGAAGGAAACTTTTATTTCTAGCAACATGAACAGAAAAGGATGTATATGCATATTAACCCCAGATCTATGTTTGCTGTCTGAAGTGCATGAAAGGATTTGCATAAAATGGGAACCTAGTATGTGTATGTTGATATGCAGAAATATCAAAAAATAATATCCTAAAGCCAGTCTCTTTACGACACTTACCCCCCCCCCCCCCCCCACCGCCTTTTTTTTGGCCAAGATTCCTTTGTTTTCAAAAGTGTGCATATTTCTCTTTATTTGAATGGTCAGTTAGATATGCACTCATAAATATGCATGAAGAAATTTGTCATAAAACTAGATGGTATTATTTGTTGGCATCTACAGTGCTGTGAGCTTATTGTTAGCTACTCATAATGGAACACTGAAATGTGATTTTTATCAAGTGTGAGAGGGCCAGAGGTTAGCTTGAATTTTAGAATAATGTAATTCAAAGTCATTTCAAAGTTATTTGTCCTTGAAATTTTTCTTCAGCAGGAAATGGGGATTTTTGAAGTGATGCTTGCTGCCAAGATACAATCATACTCTTATCAGTGACACTGAACTCCTTAATATTTAGCAAAATGGTTTTTGAGTCCTGAAAAGAAAGCATTAGGTATAAACAAATGATCATAAAATGAAGGTTCCTTTTTCCTAAAGCCAGGAGAAACAGAAATATTTACTAGTCAAGGAAATTATATGGCAGCTCATAAGTTCTTAGTTTAATAAGCCCTCCACTTGCCTATTTGTTTGTGTTTGGCCCTTGTGCTGGGACTGGCAGATGACTGGAAATGACCGAAGTGGCTACAACTCGGCCAGTGTCATTAATGAGGGGATTATGAAAATATTTTTCATTTGAATCCAATGACTGTGCATAACAACATTAAAATTGTCTTCTCCTCTTCTTGCATGGATTGTAACTAATAGATTTCTAGATTTTAAGCCTGGATTAATCTCACGTTACTTTAGTCACCTCCTCCCCCACAGGTCACCCCTGAAGACAAGAGTACCTTTTCCCACTTGGAGCATCTCTGTTCTGTCTCTTTAAATGCAGTTGAGCTGAACATTAAAGGTCTTTTTGCTCTGTCTGGGCCAGTTTGGAATAGGTTACAGTAAGTACCATGTTCAGCAAAACCCCGTTCTGCTATAATAGGGTCGTGGGGGTGTACTTGTCCCAATGGTAGATATGTTTTTAATTCCTGTATTAGAGTTTTGACTGCCTCTTCATGTTCTGAGTTCCATTTCCATGGTTTTCCCTTTTGTAAGAGTGAGCACAGTGGGCGAGCAATGATAGAAAATCCAGGTACATGTTTTCTCCAATATCCTAAAGTACCCATAAGCTGTTGTAATTCTTTCCTGGACTGAGGTATTTGTAACTGTTCTATTTTGCTTAAGGTACCTGGAGGGATTACTGCACTGCCTGCTGTCCACCAAGTACCCCAAAACTTTACTACTTTACTTGGTCCCTGACACTTTTTGGGCAGGATTTCAACTTCTGCTTTACGTAGTGCTTGCCATACTGCTGCTGCTGCTTCTCCTACCTCTTCAGGGGAATATCCTCCGATTAGAATATCTTCTATATATTGGTAACTTCACATTCTGAGGAAGTGGGACTGTTTTGTAGAATCTCAGCAAGTGCAGCATGAGCAATTGTGGGTGAATGTTTATATCCCTGTGGGAGTCTGTTAAAGGTATATTGTATACCTTCCCAGGTAGAAGCAAATTTCTCTTTATCCTCCTCCTGCAAGGGGACCATAAACCCCATATTTTTTACATCTAGCGCTGCCATCCATGGGTGTGCAGCTGCTTGTAGTGTGGCTGTTACAGTTGCAATATTAGGCACTGCAGCTGTTAGCGGGGCTGTGTTGGCATTTAAGTGCCAGTAATCGACTGTTAATAGCCATCTCCCATCTGTTTTTTTTAACTGGCCAAACCGGTGAATTATATGAGGAGTGGGTCCTGGAAATGATTTGTTGTTTTTCCAAATCAGCTATGACTTCAGAAATTCCACTTCGTGCCGCTGCAGAGATTGGGTACTGTGGTATATTAGCGATCTCTGAACCAGGGCACTGCGCGGAGTACATGTACTGTGACCCTCTGATACCTACCAGGGTTGGGGTCGATATTTGAGCCAAAGGACCACACACTGCTGTCTGGCAGGCGCCAGGTTTGGCCATTCAAAACATCGAAACCTAAAACATTTTCATTGTGATCTTTCACTACAAAACGAGTAGACGACACGCGCTTTTTGCCTGGAAGCCATGAATTAACTTTTGCAATTTGGCATACATCATGTGCTCCATTCACTCCGGTAATTTTAACTCTTTGCTGTCTGGGTTGAATATGCAGCTTCTCAGCATCTTGTTGTGTCAATATTGAAATTTGTGCTCTTGTATCTATTAGGAATTTTATTAATTGTTGGGCCATTATATGGGCCATTATTATTTATCCATTGATAGGATTCCACTTGCTGGACAGGCAGGCCCAGTTGCTGTCCTGACGTTACTCATTTTTTGATCTTGAATTTTGGGGAGGGAAAGGGTTATCACTCCCTCTTGGAGCTGGCAATGGTATCTGAGTGTTTGGAATACTTTCTCTTCAGTCGTGTCTTTGGAATGCCACAATTAGACCTTGGATAACCCTGGCAGGTTGTCTCTGGATTGCAGCTCTCAGAATGCCTAATGTTAATGCTCGATTATATATTTCTCCCCACCTCTGAGTCCTAGGTTGACGATCAATGGGTTCCAGGTCCTGGGAACTATTTTGAGGTGATTGTTTAATTTGTCTGATGTTACGGCATGTATTTTTGGTTCTGTCAGATGGATCACCCATCCCATTTCTCGCCCATGATTTATGATGTCTTGCATCAATGTTGCCCAGGTGGGGAGATCTCTGTGCACTAAGGTTTCTTCCTGGTTGTCAGCAATGTTTCTTACAGCCAGCGGGGCGTTGAAATCTGTGTCTCTCAATTTCATCTCATTTTGCAATGAGGTAGGGTTTGAGTACAGCAGGGGCTCCCTTAATTAATGGCTTTAGCGTATCATGATCCACAATTGCTGATATGGGAACATTAAGGGCTGCACTCATTCATGGCCTGGATACAGGCAGCTTTTGTAATAGCTGTTGAAAGCTCATTTAAGGATCTAAAAGGTATAAATAGAGGTTCTCCTCTTCCTAGTACATCGATTCCACCAGCCCAGTCTGCCACCCTACTTGTTATCAAGTGGGGATCATTTGGGGGTTGGGGCCAGCATTTAAAAAGACACCAGGGCCCCCACATCCATTGGCTTCATGGCTGTTTAGCAAAATTCTATCTCCCCCAGATATCTATACTCTTCACGAATATTCAGTTTTGCCTGGCTTATGGCCATAGCGTCTTGTGGATTAGCCATTTGGATTGGATCAAATGGGGTTGTTTTTTGGGTACGATCTCCTGCTCCACCCCGAGGTCCACTAGTTTCTTCTGTTTTAATGATGGGCCTGGCTACATATAGAGGAGGATTTGGAGGAGATAAAGAATCATCTTACCCTGATTCGTTATCATTGGGCTGACCCCATATGTTTCCATCCCATTCTTCAGGGGACACAATTAATTTCCTAATTTGCACAATGTCAAGGGGATTGGGAGTGTGCATAAGCATCATCTCAATCTTTTCTGCCAATTTTTGTTTTTCCTGCTTTTCTTCCTGTAACTGTTTTTGCAGTTGTCCAGTTTCTAAAGGCGGTATTAACTCAGCTGCCTTTCTGCCTTTTATTTCTTGAGATCCTGCTCCCTTTTTTTACTATTCTGTCTATATTGTCAGGCAGCCTCTAGGCAGGTGCCTAGCATTTTGCAAATAACTCATTTTCCTTTACCATTTTCAATATTTCCTCTGGCTACCTCTAGCTGCTCTTCCATGGCTTCCCAATCACGCCAATTATCACGAGCCCTTTCTTCTGAGAATTTGGGACTCGGACTTATTCCATGCCTTTTGTAAGTAATCAGTGATACAACTTGCCATCCTGCTGACTACACCAATTTGTCGCGAATGAATTTTGTCACAAATGAGTGACTTTACACAATTTGATTTAGCAGCAGTTTAGAATTTATTTATGCCTTTACAGTAAATCACAGGATTAGATTTTGATATTTAATAGCACTCAATTATCAGTTGATTAACAAAGTGATTTGACAAAATTTGTTCTAATCAAAGCAGCGACTTAGTTAAAGATTCAAAAATGTCAAGGTCCACTCTGTTACTGCATGGAAGAAGTATATCAGGGAAAATCGAGACAGAATGACTTCACAGCGTAAAGGGACATAAAAGGGTAGGGAAGATCCTCCCGTTGAGTCATGATGTTCAGAAGGGACCCATTTGCTTTCTGAACTCCTTCTCAGAGAGGAGTCTAGGTGTGGCTGGATCCAATCCTAGTCCCAGACTTGGTCAATGGTTTATGTCTAAAGGATTATATGTGTATAGCAGCAGTCTAAGGTTCATTCACAGTTTTAAGGTGGATCACGAGATTTTTAGCAGCACTCAGTCATTGACTAATTTAACATTTACAAAGTGATTAAATCAATTCACACATGCATGCACACAGACACAAATTTATATAAATGTATAAAAGGTAGACCTGTTAAAAAATTCCCCTTGAGTTCAGTGAAATATTCATTTCAAATGCTTTGGCATTTCTCAACAGATGATGGTTGAACCTCAAGGAGTGAATGGTTTCAGCCCAGGTCCTGCCGACGGTCCTCCAAACTTTGCAAACTTGGGAGTTTGCGAGCTCTGAGAGGCATCCCGCTCAGAGAGATGCTGGTCGCAGCCTGCTGTGGTCCAGGAGGGTGCAAAGGGCCTCGCTTAGGACCACTGCTCATAGGGTTGCAAGATGATTGGCTTTAGTCATCAGTAAATTTCCATCCTGGCCACAATTCGGATTGGCAATTACTGGAATTTTTGAAAATTCCAGTAACACTGATACCATGTCCTGGTACGGACAGTGCCGCTCCCTCCTTGGCCAGGCAATCGGAGTTCCTGGTATGGGCAGTGCCGCTCCCCACCTCGGCCATGCAGGAGTTCCTGGTACAGTCAAGGGACGCTTAACGGACCAGCTCATTGCACAGAGGCCAAGATCGGACAGGAATACCGGAGATCGGAGAAGGGTCCAGGAGAAAAAGGGGGGGGATGGACCACAACACAGACCCTTGCTACCCAAATGCTGCCGTTTCTGCCCAGTACAGACTGTTGTTCCCATCTCTAGGCGCCTAGATTAGGTGCTTAAAGCTAGATTAGTTGAAGCCAGGCTTAGTATGTCAAAAGTTTGCAGACAAGTAAAATTGACTGACTGTTTTATGTTTGTCTGTGGTGGGTGGCACATGCCAGTTACCAAATTATGGGGGTACTTTCACACTGTGTTTAGTACAGAGGAATCCCAGCTGGACTGGTTACTTGGCTCTGCCCTCATCTGAATGTTACTATTAAGAATGTTCTCTTTCCTTAACTATAGCATTTTAATGTCCCTCTTTGAGCTGGTTCATCAAGCAATTCTTAATAAACTGAACAGGTAGACCCGGGAAGTTCCATTAGAGAAGTAAAAGATTACCTAATCTACAATGATTTTAGCCATTCTTTGGACTGGAATATGAAATACTCCTATACTAGTGTTAGCAGATAGTACCCCTTAACGTAACAATATCCATCCTAGACTTTTAGATAGATGTGAAAGTCTTCTATGGAAAAGCTGACATAAGTGATTTAAAAATGCACAGTTATTGCCCTTAAATGTGCTACATAACCCTGACACTTTATCTCAGCAATACAAGCTGATTTCAACATCAGGTTTTCTGCTGAAACTGTGTAGACCGGTTTTATAACTTTAGGTGCTGTGCCAAACCTCTCCAAATTAATGAGCAATTCCTGCTGACTTCGGTGAGCCTTGGATCAGGTTCACAGAGTTGTTAAGGGATGCATAAAATCTTGTAAATAATTTTATACAAATAGATTTTGTTCTGTGATTGAATGTGATAATTTAAGTGTTCTAATTAAAAAGAGAGAGACTAGGAAAAGGTCACAGCTAAGTATATTTGAATATGGAAGCTGCTTTCAAGTGGTATAGAAAAGTGTCATGCTTAAATTGGTTATTCTAAACCACATTTAAAAGATTATTTTCCTTAGCTTTGTAATGAGTAACACATTTCATGGTCTTAAGGTTTAAATTCAAGAAAGCGAATTAAATCTTTGAGTCCAACTTTCTGTGTAAGACCAGTCATTGTATTTTTTTCTCAAATGTTGTTTATATTAAGTTCTATGAGTTTAATTAAATGAATACATTTTAGTCCTCAGAAGTTTACAGTTTACCCCCAAAAGAGACCAGGAGATAGATACCAGAATGTTAGCCGTGTCTAAGACACTTTGATTTAGTGAGACGAGCTCATAAGATACATGAGAAAGAAATTCCAAATAATCATCATCTAAAGACTATTTTATGTACCAGTTAGCCAATGCCTAATCCTTCAGAGAAAGGCAAAAAGCCCAGAATAAATATGGCCAGTTGTATACTGGAAAAAAAATATCTTTTGAATCCCTACTGAATCCTTAAAATTGTGATTTAATAAATCAATGACTTGGTCTTGTAAAATGTAAACTTCAACATGCAGATGGTAATGTAGGTTCTCCTTCCTTTCCCATGGAAATAAGAGACACTATGAGACTCATTGCCACCAAACTCGGCTCGTGCATGCAGGACAGTTTGGTGTGTTGTTTTTGGTTTGTTTGTTCCCCCCCCACCCCTAAATGCTGAATTCTAGAGACTCTAAATGATGAACACTGATTAAGTTCAGTTAGAAAAAAATCAATTTATTTGAAGTTTCACATTGTCTCTAGCTTCTATAAACTGGGATCTTGCTTTGCTTTGTCAGAGAACGTGCACAGCTTACTACTGGGTACCTTTTCTGGGCACTTGCTGGCACTGGGCACCTCTCCGTCTTCTCTTTGAGGAGCTGAGTAAATGCTGTTCCTTAATTTTAACGTTACAAGCTTTGATATTAAGCTTCCAGAGTTTTTTTGTCCTCTGGAATATATCTCTCTCTCAATTGAACTCTGTCTGCTGTTTGCACTTTTTTTTTTTTCAAACGTGGAAAACAAATCTTGTCACAGTAATCTCATAACAGTCTTGCCAATACAGTCTAGATTGCAAGATAAGTTAATTCTGTGTATTGCTCCCCATTGCAATAGTGCTTCTGCCAAAGCATAATACTGAAAGATCATGTTGAAATGATTATGTGACAACCTCTAAATCCTTCTCAAAGGCACTGCTTGCCAAGATAGTTTCCTATCCCGTACATACTGCCTGCGTTATTTGTCCCTACATTAATTGCTTGCATTTGGCTATATTAAAATATGTTTTTTTGACAAATGATTTAACAAGCTATATTACAATCCTGACCAATTTGTCTTGTCCACAAACTGTACTAGCGAAGCCACATCACTGTCTAAAGATTATTGACATGAACAAATAGGATTGAAGGTGATTCCTGCTAGAAATGGGTCTGTCTTCTGATGTCTTCGTATCAACAATTACAGTTGAGATCTGTCAGAAGGCCTATCTTAATCTGTCCAGTTTCTTCATGTAACGTATATTTGTCAAGAAAGATATCTTGTGGTGGGAGGTTAAATGCACTGAAAAAATCCGAGCGTAATGTACCACTTAAATAAAAGTCCTGTAATGCTCTAAACCAAAGCAAAGCTGGCAATCAGGCAGACACACACAGTTTTTCATGAAACTATAAGAAATTATTCTAGTGATACTTTTTCTTCTAATTCTCTGTTAGAGTTGCATAGTATTTTATCCAGTATTGCTGCAAGGATGAGGTGTTCTTTCAAAAAGCCATCTCTTTTGAGATATTTCTGAATGTCAGAATTGTTTTAAGTTTTCTTTAACTGAAGAAGAGCTCGTACCGACAGCTCAGCACTGGCAGTTCATGATAGTGCCGATGGTTTAAATAGTAGGTGCTCAGAGTTACAAATACATACGTGGCAGTGGTGGTTTGCTTTGGTACAAAGTTGAGCAGACTGTGATCATTGCAGTGATCCAAAGTTCATTGTTAGGTATGCTATCTGCCACTCTTCTGGCTGCTTTTCCATATGGGATTACTGTGAATATCTGTAAAGTGCATAAAGTAACAGTCTTCGTACATAAATTTCAGCAGAAGTTAAAATGTCTGTTAATTACGTCGTGCACCCATTGCTGTAACAAGACACACCCTTTGGCGTTTCTTTGCCATGTTTTGAAGATTCCCTTCACTAATGCAGGACAGACTGACTTTAGTTTTCTTCTGAAGATCGGTGGATTTCTTCTGAAGTTGTCATTATACATACGATTCCTGCCAAACATATGGAAACGTAGGAACTGACTGCCCCGTCTGGTCTACTGCCCCTGTCAGCAGGAGACCTTCCAGAGGAAGTTCAGGGGAAACCCTGGTGGATAATTATGGGAAGACTCATTCTGTTATTAATACTTCGCTTATTTAGTAAGGCACCATAAATTGTATTTAGCCTCTCACACACATACAAAATTAGCATTTAACTAAGAATATTGTTCTGATCTCAGTAACTGTTGAAGCAAAGCTGTTCTCAGCAGCTTGCACTGTGTTAATACAGACCCCTTCCATAACTGGTTGGGGTTTTTTCTGCACAACTCCTCCCTGGCATGTTGCTGTGTCTGAGGGGATGTAATTTTCTGCTGAGTTGTCATGAGTGCTTGGCTTGACAGGCTGGCCGCACAGCACAAGCACGTGGGTTGTGAAGACTGGCAGGGCAGGATGGGTTTGTCCTGACTACGCTACCGCTCCTTAGCACTGGAACCACAAGGCAGGTCTGTGCTAGGGCAATCGCTTTGAGCTTGAAGTACCTCTTACCCTAAGCTAGATGTCTTTTGGTGGCTGGGAGTCACCCACCACTACGATTCTGTTGTGTTACTCCATAATATTTTGAAAAATACTGCAACAGGAAAGAAAGAAGGAAGAGATGTACAAAGTCCTGTTTCTGTGATTCCAGAAAAATTAAACCTAGCTTAATTTTAGTAATCTTTCTGGAAAGTCAGCTTTTCCTCTCGGACATGTAACAATAGCACTGATGATACTGAAATGCTGCTGATGAACATTTCCCCTAATCTGTATCATCACCTTAACTAGGCAAGGATCAATTGTTGTTCCTACCAATAAAATATGATATAATAGGAAAGAGTCTGATTATTCCCAGCCACAATTCCCACATAGCCAGCTGGACACTGCATTGTCATCTCCTAAGGACGGTCCATCATTAAGCATATGCCTTGCATGATGAGGTTCCCCCTAAATTCTTCTGTGACAGTTGGCAATAATATGCTCTGTTACAGTCATACGTGGGAATCTGTGGGAAGACTTAAAAAAAAGTCAGAAAATGGATTAATCACACTTATTTTTTAAATTTAATGATTTTTGATGCTGGCAATGTTGTACCTGTAATAATGACATAGTACAATGGTAAGCAAAATATCAATTGACTCTGTTGCTGTTGTACCCTAGAAAGTTGGGCTGAGTTTCCTAGAGGGTTGAGTTTTCAACCCTGGAGGGACGAAACATAAATGTATTCTTGGAGTATCAAAACCTGAAAAGAACAGAAAGAAACAGAAGAACAAGCTGTCAATGGTCTGAGAACTTTTCAGTCAAATAATTTTGTTCCAACGTTAGCCTCCAAAGTCTTCCCCCAACAGATGAACAATTTCTTCTAATCCCTATGTACAATTTATAGTGTATAATAAACACAGAATCACAGAATAGTAGGGGTTGGAAGGGACCTCTGGAGATCTAGTCTGATGCCGCTGCTAAAGCAGGTTCAGACATAGATTACCATCAGGGGATGCTGCAAGCCCACAGTCCAGCTTTAAGCTGGAGCTTTATATTTGAACTTTCAACTGAGTCCAGGACAAAGCATTTATAGATTCTTTCAGGAGTGCCAGATGTTCAACAACTTTAACACATGCATTACAAATGGAAATTATTTTGGAAAAAAATAGAAATACTAATACACTTATACCACTTAGAATGACACATTTTTTTTCCTTAGTGTTACTCAGTGGGGCGGAGTTGGACCCCACCTTCCTCTAGCTGCCGTTTGGGGGCACATCAGAGCTATGGACCTAACGCATTGCAAGGAGCCGAGGGGTTTCAGTGGTGTGCCGGTGATACGCTGGCACCAGCAGCTACACCGATCTTACCTGAAGTATTTCTGCAGTTCTCAGTACTGCATTCTCTGCTTCTCAATTACTTGGAAAGATGCACTTAATATGAATATCCTTGTACATGCATGTACCCCGTTAATTATCTGTACATATTCAACCAGGAATAATGTCATGTTTCATGAAAGCTCTGCGCAAATTCTGCATTTTAAAATGCACAGCTGGTGATCTTCCTTCTGACACTGTGAAATGCGCTTTCACAAGGAAACGAGGGTCTGAGCATACTAGCGTTACAAGGACAACTACTTAGGTGAGGTATCTGATCACACTGAATAAACCTTCAGCTGATATTATTATTAAAAGGAGAATAAAATGACTAGTTTTCCTTTATAAATGCAAGTATTTAAATCACAAGTTAACTGCTAATGGTCAAAAGCAAGACATTAAAATGCAGTGACACGATATAGACAATATATCCTTCCACAGGCAGTAAATAAAGTCACTCAGCTCTCCCATCTGGATACTAACCCCGTGACAGGGCCAGGTGCAACTCCTCAGTTCACTAACATCTGATGGACCAGATGTTGCAACTGGAAGAATTCTTTCCACTGCTCTGCACCTCGGGGCAGAAGGGTGCGATGTCCCATGGGGATTGTACCTTCCGCACCTTGTTGTGCAACACTTCCCCCACCACGTTTTTTCGGGGGGGAATCATATAAACCAGGAAATATTTAGGAAATAAAGCATGTTTATTAAAACCAAGATACTGTTAGTCGAGAATTATTATGCTTTGGTTATGAAATTGTTAAAATTCTTTCATAATCTAAGTTTAAAGAGTATTTCCTTTTAAAAAAGCAACTAAGCATTTAGAAAAAAATGGATCATATTGTGGAAGATTTTGTAGCCAGTTCTCGTGAACACTGAGTGTTAAAGAACTAAGTGCTAGATTCTGACTTTCTCTTTTTTGCAGATGGTCCCGTGTCAGTGGGAATGAGTCTGGATATTGCAAGCATTGATACGATATCAGAAATAAATATGGTATTGTAGCTTTTGCAGTCTTTCTTGTTTTGCTCGCTCGTAAGCGAATGTCTTGCGTTTACAGCTGCTGGCAACGTGACTCTGAGGCTTTTCTCCTTGTGCAGTCAATGTGTGTTAGGAGGTGGAATTTTATTTTTCACTACAAATAGTGGTTATAGCACTATAATAAGTGTAGAAATGCAGATGCCAATCACACCTCTCAGATACAAACAGAAATTTGCTACTGAGTATTAATCTTAATGAAAGGCATGTAGAGCAGTATTTATTTTCCAGATGAAATGTCTAAATCTTTATGTATTTCAGAAAATTAAAGATATATTCAAGCAACTTTGAAGCCACTCCCTTGCCTCGTGATTAGACACAGCTGAACTCATTGTTTTTCTCTTTTACCGTTACTGTCACACATGAATTTATTCCAGCTGTGTTTCATTACATTTGTATCATTTATTTTTGAACAAACTATAAAATGGAGTATACTTTTCTAATTAAAGAGCCTCCATTGGTACATAGAAATGAAAGGCAAAATTCATTAATCACTAATATTAGAAAATATTTGTGTGTGTGTGTATATATATATAAATGTGTACACTTATAAATAAATAAAAAAAATATTTTAAAAGTGTATATATATAAAAAAGTACCTCACCATTTCATTAGTCAGGCTTCCACAGAAGTTGAATATTAAAAACCCTCTGTACTTAGTAAGTATTAGTTAGTATTTAGAAAGGGGGAAGTAGGGTCAGAACTGAGGATGAACTTACTGTACTGATAAGAACACACCATAAAATTAAAAGTTGCTTAAAAAGGTGCCAAGAAATAGTGTGCTTTTAATGTAAGACTGCAAGGCATATCTGAATTCAAGGTGAATTGGGCTGAGCGCTATATTCAAGGTCTTGATAAATTTGGCACCACTGTTTCCCTTGTGATGCTGAAAGGATAAATTGTGCTAAAAGATGATGATTCCTTTCCTGTTTCACTAACTTCTTTTGTCCTTTTGTCTATCTGAATATATACAACTTTTTCCAAAGTTTTCTTAAAAAATGTGTTATTTAGTAGTTCATGTGAACAAAGTGATGTTTGCCACCACTTATATAAATCATTCTAAAATTTAAAGATTTACAGAGCCAGATTATCTGCTTACAAAACTCTGATGACTTCAGCTGATTTATAGCCCCAGACTTGGGCCATCAGCTTTTACTGTAAAATTCCAGTGACCGTAAGAACAAAATCTACTCAAGATAATATGTCTTAATGATGTCAACCTCACATCAAGCGCTGGAAAATTTGGCAGTACAGGAGCCAGTACAACTGCTATTGGGGTGCCAGCATTGCAGAATGGGACATGGAGAGTCACAGGCTGTATGTGCCCAACAGCTGTTTCCACATACTTTTGTAAAGCAGAATGTAATACAGGCTTGCTGTATGATAATTTTGTTTTTTCACTTTCAGGACTACACGGCTACCATATTTCTAAGGCAGCGATGGACTGATGAGAGACTTTGTTTCGATGGTAATAAGAGTTTAAGCTTAGATGGTCGGCTTGTGGAAATGCTTTGGGTACCGGATACCTTCATAGTTGATTCAAAAAAGTCTTTTCTTCATGATATCACTGTTGAGAATCGTCTTATAAGAATATACCCTAATGGAACAGTCTTGTATGCTCTACGGTATGTATATAACACATACCAGCCTTTATATTTGGCTTCTACTTACATTTTAAACTTTCCAGGTTAGCATAATTTTATGCTTAAGAAACCGATCTATTTGTAAAAGTAGATATGCATAGTCTTGAAGTTTTGTGACTATGTAATATTATTGACTGACATGATTAAATTCTTAAATTTAATAATAGGTCTCCTTTTCTTCCCTAAAAAGACCCTTCTGCGGTCATGTAGACCAAACACGGGAATTGCATTTTGCCATTCCAGTTGTTTTGCAATGAAGCCGTCACAGAGGAAAGCAAGCTGTGATGATTGATTTGCATTATTTATTGCGGATGTCCTTTATAATAGATTTTGATAAATATAACAAAATTGTAAAATATATTGCAAAATATCAACAAAGGAAGATGCGCACTGTACGCGGGAAGGGAGCAAGGGGTGGCCTTTTTCGGCTGCCGCTAAACTCCGCTGTCCTGGAGCGGTTTCCTGTTCTGGATGCTATTGCTCTTCCCCACTCGATACCAGTAAATACTAGATTTTTTTCCTCACAATAGATATTTAGTTCAAGAAGGATACGTGGCTTATTTTTATTTTTGCTGATGAACAATTTTATCCCTTTAATCAGCAGTATTCTGTTGTGTGTTGTTTTTTTTTTCCAAGGATCACCACAACTGTTGCATGCAGCATGGATCTGACCAAATATCCAATGGATAAACAGACGTGTACTTTGCAACTGGAAAGCTGTAAGATGCTTAATACTTATTATTTTTATACAATTAGAAAAATATATGTGATCTTTTTCAAGGGCTGCTAAATATTATTATATCAGAGACGCTGGAATTTTCAAAGCAGCCAAGGGACAGTATGTGACCAGTCCCTGCTGAATTACAATAGTATCTGTATACAAAGATTAATGCACGAGGCATCACTGAAAATAGCATGGAAGTACTGAAATGCTGCCATGATATTAATGATTAAACAAAATCGCAGGAGATGTCACAGGCCTGGTTTTGCAGGGCATCCTGCAGTTATTCTGTTGGTCTTCAGGGGGAGTTCTGCGAACAGGCATTTTCCAGCACAGCCGAAAAAATATTTTTTTTAATTTGTTTTTCTCTTTCAGATAGTATGTATTTATTTTCCCTCTCGAGGCACAATTCCTTTAGGAAGGAAAGAAATTAGAATAAGGCTTATTTGTAAAGCATAGAGTTCATATTTAATTAATTTACTGTCTTCATACTGAAAAAAAGGTAATTGCACAGACAGTTCTGTTCTGGGAGAGATGTATACAGATCTTCCTATGACTTATGTAATTGTCTCTATGCCAGTGCCCTGGGAAAAAATGTCATAATTGATGGACCAAGACTAAATATACTTTTATAGGTTCTCATTTTATTAATCAACGCCCTCATAGTTGTCATTAAAATACGCTCTCTAATACTTTGTAGACATGGTCACTTTGCAAATACCCAAACGTGCATGTTTATAGTTAACTTTTTGCTGCTATTCATATGATAAGGCTCTATCAAAATATTTTTGCTTAGGATAATGTAAAAGGATACGCAATCCTGTAAGATGAAAATATATGTCAATACATATTCAAAATCTTCTGGAAGATTTTTCAGCACTTGTCAAGTTTTATTCTTTACCATTTCAGACGTGTGTGTGTTCTTTGTCTCCTGTTGGTAATGACCAATTAGAAGATTGCTGCAAAGTTTCATTTTAGACAGAACCACAAAGGGAATTGACTCCAAAACCTTCCTTACACAGGATAGTCCCTCTAGAATCAGCAGTTTTATAAGATCTGTTAAACAAATAGTGATTTGAATTAGAATGTGGATTTATCTCTAATTTATTTTCCTTTGGAAGAGCATATTGGTAAGTCAACGCATATGGTTTTACATCAACAGCGTTGCCTAATGAGTCATTTAATATTT
This sequence comes from Phoenicopterus ruber ruber, assembly GCA_009819775.1. Lineage (NCBI taxonomy): Eukaryota > Metazoa > Chordata > Aves > Phoenicopteriformes > Phoenicopteridae > Phoenicopterus > Phoenicopterus ruber. The sequence goes on along the minus strand of CM020221.1, from coordinate 24,728,307 downwards.
TCTCTAGTTCCAAATGAAATATACGTCCCACAAGTACTTAAATTTGACAGGATTAAAAAAAGGAAAATTCCCTATATAGTTAAAAATAAACATTTTTCAGAATGATTCCATCTGCTTTTTCAACAACACACAAGTGTCTCCTGTCCAAGGGGAAAACAGTCATGTCATCACAAATGCTCCCATGACACTGGTGTTTAGTTTTAAAGAAAACAGCTAGAAGCAATAAATGCAAAAGGAAAGAGCGTGCCTTTAGCTGTGCCCCTTTTTCTTCAGTGCACTGCAATGCTTGCTTTTGGGTATGCTGGAAATGGTGTTTGCCCCCTCGCGAGATAAGCTATGACAATTTGTAGATGAATAATGCCATCATCCTAGAACACTGCTTGCAAATACCATTACCTGGAATTAAGAATCGTGAATGCAAGCATGCATATACATCCACACAAATACCAACATGTATAAAAATAAAATGTAAAATATATAGCAAATATGTGATCTGAAACAAAGTGTTAGGCCTTCTATTAAGTGATTACTAATGTAATCAATCAATATTATCAAGTAACGGCTTTACACAGTAAGGTATCCCTAGTGGCCTTTACAGCATGCTATTCTGCTATTAGGAGTTAATAACATTAATTGATTTATACTTTCTACACAGCAAAATACCTTTCAGCCAAAATGCCTATTGTTTCTTTCCCCGGTTATTGCAACACTTCAGGAGGCCATACAGGCCTATGTCGGGAGACGGAGAGTTGCCGCTCTGAGTCTCTGTTGATGTGGCAGATGTGACATTTGGGGACCGGGAGGGTTCCCGTCTCGGTTGGTGCTGCCGGGGGGTTCATGCTCTCTGCCGTGTGGCGGGGAACACCACCAGTCATTCACACTGGGCTGAGGGCTTTTTTCCTCTTCTTCTACCCCCCCAGGCCTCCAGTCCAAATACATATTCATGTTTTGGACCCATCTCTGAAATTTTATTTCCTTTTTGAACTTGTCCTTTAGCATTTATTCAGTGAAGAGCCATGTGAAGGCACTTAACTTGTGCTTGACAATCAGGGGAAATTAAAATTAGCACCAGAAAGGTAAAGAAACTCATTTGTATTAGGCATTATGAATGTTTAATCCCAAATTTACTATTCCTGTAGTTAACCCTGTTGACATTAGCTTGCTCGTACTGTATCAACAAAGTACAGGAATGAGACATTTTGGGCTTGAAGAATTAGTTAGAATGAAAGCTCAGTGTCACGTAAAGAGAATAGAGATTACTTGTAAAAGCCACATAACATGGCTTAAGGATTTTGTCTCTACAAACTTTTTAAACATTTTATAATTAGTAAAATATTAATCCCCTGAATAAAGAATAACTGCAGAGAGGGAGCACTGTGCTATTTAAATTTACTGACTATTGGGAAGACTCTCCTCATGAAAATTCTTCACAAATAGAGTTTTGGAATTAGTATTTTCAAAGAATTTTCAGAGGAAGGATCACCAAAACCCACTAATTGTTTAGCTAATGAAAATACTTTGGAACAAAAATGGTTCTATTAAAGCAAACCAACCTCCATTTGGAGATATGCTTGTTACCACCCATCCGGGCATAGAGAATTTCTCCCATCTCACACAACTTGGAAGACTGAATATCTTGTAAAAATCAATAAGAATTTACTGTGGTACTCTCTAGTTCTTTGGACTTTATTTAAATACCTGCAGTTCATTTGTACTGAAGGAAAGTAAAATGAATCCAAAGTACTGCTTCTATGAACCTCTTTGTTTTGTCTGAGGTCAATGTAATCATTTGTTTATAGGAAATGTTACTTCTCTTTTCCATCTCCCAAATCTGGGAAATTTCCCAGCATGTGGTTTTAGAGAACTGGGAACTTAGCTGGGACATGCATGCTTTTGGCTTAGTCTTTTGACACAGCAGTGTTTTGACTTTAATTGCTATAAATGCAATAGTGTGAGCAGACATAGGTCATGATACCTTTTCAGAAATCTGGCAGTGATAGCGAAAACAAGATTTACACTTAAAGAATGGTCAGGGAAAGAATTTCCAGGTGAAGTTGCCATTTTAATTGGTAACGAGCATAGTGTTTCTTTGAAATGAAATTTCTGAACTCCTGTTTTTCCTACATTAAATGGCTGTAGGAAATCAGTTCTTTTTTGTCATTGCAAGAAACAAAGCCATTAACTTAAAAATATTAAAATGCTCTTTTTGTCTTAAAGCATCTCTTTTTCTGTGATTCTAGAGCTTTGTTCTTTTTGCAGGATATACCCTTACGCAAGGTATCGCATTATTGTCTCACTGTAATTTACTTACAATTGACTGGAGTCTAAAAATAATCACCTGCTCATGTTTCTGTCCTCTAAGCTTAGCTATTAACTTGCACAATATAAGTCTGTCAAATACAAGAATGATTGATCTAAGTAAGCTAAAGGAAAAGATGTTCAAATGCTCCCTGTTAACATGTAAATTACATTAACATAATCTTGAATTAATCATATACACTAGTCTGAAAATTGCCTGCCTTTTAATATAATGGGAAAGGAAAAAGCTACAGAGGTATTTTAGCTATGATTGTGCCGCATATTGACAAGTGTGTGCAAAATACAGTTGCCTTCTGATAGATGATTCATGTCCTGTCTCAGCTCCTAATTACTACTTGAAGGTTAAGGGGAGATCTCCTGGGGCCCCTGAAGCATGCCGTGCTGTTGAGCCTGACGAAACATCAGCATCGAAGCTGGTGTCCTTGGGAAGCATCCAAGCTCCTAAGCCAAAACGCCGTCCCAAGTGGCGACCCAAGCGCAGCTCAGAGCACAGCGCCCGCACGCAGCAGCCCTGCTGCTCTCCTCACCCCCTCACTTCTACGGGAACGAGGACCAAACGCGCCGCATCGAGAAACAGCGGCCTGGGATGCAACAAAGGGCACGCTTCATGTTTAGTCCAAATGCTGGCAGTGCTATAATTCATAAAAGCTCTATTTCTTTAAAGCTTAATAGCTTTTGCCTTTAGAATACCATGTGGTACTAATCTCTTTTATTAGTTTAGATCATCTATACTAGAATAAAAGATATAAAAAAGACCGCCTCCAAACGAGTCAGCTTTTAAATTATAAGACTCTGCATGTTACTGGGAGTTTTGTTGCGAACAGGCATTACATTCTGCCAAAACTCGTCATTGTTTATGTCTAACTGTACTTTCAAGCAGACAAATAAGAAACAGCTGAACCGTAAGTGTGCTCGACACAAATTAATTATTGTGTAAAATAAACACTTTTGTTGGCTTGTGTATCACTACAGGGGGTTATAACATCAATGATGTCATGTTTTACTGGACCAGAGGAAATGATTCAGTTCGAGGTTTGGACACACTCCGACTGGCACAGTATACAGTAGAAGACCACTTTACCTCCGTATCTGAAGCAGTATATGAGACAGGTAAAAACCCCCTTCTAACACTTTCTAGGTACAGTGTAGAGTATGGCTCTGGAAACAGAGCAGCATTAAGGAACCAAGCACATTGCTTTCTCTTAGGATGACAGTTTTCATAGTCTGCTAGATGATTGCATTCTTGAAACCATACATACTTTTCCAGATGTTACCAGCAGAGACCCAGCTAATGTAAAGGTTGAGAGTTTTTGAGCATTTTCTTGGAGGCTACACATTATCTAAAGAATGGTAAACAAGAGAGGTACTACTTCTTCCATGTAAAATCAGGGAGAGCTCTTGTGAAGAAAGAAGAGCCTGTAAATTGGGCATTTAAACTGGAGAGAGCCCAGGGCGCCTGGGTGCCCAGCTCAGAACAGTTCCCAGCGTTCCTGGAAATAGCAAACTCCGGCTTTACCCGGCGAGTCAAAAGCTTCTATTCAGCCATGGAAATTTCCATGAATATGCTGGGTGCTTTTACAACTGCAAGAAGTTGGGTTTCATGGCTAGTGCTTGTAGGAGTCGCTCTTTATCTGCGTGGGCAGCAGAGCGCAGATTGCCCAACCCGAGGTTCCTCTGCCCGGGGAAGGGTCAGAAGCCTTTCCACAGACCTGCTCTTCTGCTGATCGTAGGAAACTGCTGTAGAAAGTTTCCTCTATCTGCAGGACTTAACCTCATGAAAGAGTCTGCTCCTGTTTATTTTTCGAAAGGGCGTTCAGAGAGTTCAAGACCTGCCAAACCTGCTTCATGCTTTTTGAGTTACTCTGAGGTCCTTCTCTGCGGCTCTTCACTGCATACTCAGTTTCTCCTCTGCTCAGCCAACACGCCCACCAAAAGGGTGATCTTTAAATGAAGACACACACATCCTTCAAAGCTGTAGTTTCACCAGAGGATATGTTACTAATTCTGAATCACAGAAATGTAGTTTTGCTATTCCATTGTTGGGTATTTCTGCTTTAATAATTCAACACAGAGAAACTTTATGATCTAATTTCTAGTATTAATTCAGGCTAAAAGTCTAAGTTCTCTAAACAGATATAAAAGTAGAAATGAAATAGATACTAGCAGGCTCCAGGATCACAAAGTATCTTGCTACTTACGTAAGTGGCATCTGCTTGCCTTCCTCCTCTTTGTGGCTTCTGGGTAAACAACATCAGGTTCAATCAAAGGAGAATAATTCTTTACTGCTGTTCTGGCCAGAAAGGAGGTATTAGGACCTGTTCACCATACAGGAAAGAGGAAAAACCTGCTTAATTCTTACCACCTTCTATCACAAAGTCCAAACTCCAAAGCCAAAAAAAGTTCTATTATTTTTTACCAAATAGAACGTAATCAATTTCCAATTATAACTGAAGAAGCATGATAGATGAACTGTGCTCTTCTTTTCAGTAAATGATGCTGTCTTCCTCCCTTTATGTTGACAGGAATCATATGTATGAAGTCAAAAGCCACTTCTTTTAATTATACATTTTAACATATGCAACTTAATTTGATTAAAATTTTCCACACCTGCTTGTTTCAATTCTCCTGTTCAAGAAAGCCATGTTATCAAGTGCTATGCAGTACTTTTAAAATGAAATCTCATAATCCTCTTAATTTTCTATTGAGTCATTATGAATTAGGTGCTATTTTCTACAGATTTTTTTAGGAAAGCAGTGCCTACTGTAGCCCATATTAAAAGAAAAAAGCAACCAGATTATGGAGCTATGTATTCAATTTCAAAATGAAAAATGATGCTTTGCATTTCCTTAACACCATTAATAGATATCTGAGAGTATGTTATAAATAACAGTTACATTATAAATAACAGTTATTTATAACAGTTACAATTCAAAAGGCTAAAGCTAAAGATACGAGGGAAGAGCTGTGCGTAGTATTTCCTACCACAGCAAAACAAGCAATCAGGGTTTGTTACTCCGTGAACTTGAACAGACAGTACAGCTGCTGTGCAAGTGAAATATTGTACCACAATGCAACCCCCAAGTTCACGTACAGCCACTGACAGAGCCAAATTTAAAATGTAGTCAGCAAAATTCCTGCATAAGTAACTTCAGTAAATTTAAGAAAAGGACATTGTGGATTAATCCTGTTTATAGAACAGCATGTATCACATAATAGTAATCACATTGTTGTAATCACATAATAGTAAGTCACTTTGAATAATGGTAGCTCAATTGCTGGCTAGGGTTTGGTGTTGATTTTGTTTTGGTACAGACCAATTTCATTTTGGACATGGGTAAATTGATTGCTAGAACCACTTCCTACATGTCTTTTAACTATAGTCCTCATTCTGCATACACTAATACGCTCTTGGACTCCAAAACCATGTATGTGCATCAGTGGCTGCTGGGTTTTTATTTTAGCTGTCTAGCCAACACCACCTGTGTTCTCAGAGTAATAAATAGTTATATAAAAAGCTTGCCCTTCTTACTGGAAAAACATAAAAGCGATGAAGGACTGTTACAGTCTAGCTTTTTGTGTAAATAATCGTAGAAATAAGGCTGAAATACACTTTAAGAATTCATTTAATCTATTCTCATGTTGCAAGGCAAGGTCATCTATATCTACAGCCTACTTCCCGACAGATGTTTCTAGCAGTAAGTTAGACAAACCTCCAAAGTGTCTGCTTCACCCTCCCTAGATGATTTTTTTTCTGGTGATTATTACATGCATATTTTCCTCATGTCTAATCTTGATCTCCCTTGCTGCATTTCAAACCCGTTATGTGGATATGGAAGACAAATTTCCTGCTGTTTTTCAGCAGCCCTTTCACTATTTCAGGACAGATATATCTTTTCTCAGACCAATGCTTTCCCTCTTTTTAATTCATCTGAAGTTTCCTAGATCGCCTGTCTTTGCTATTGTTCTCCCATCGAACTTTTCATATCTTTGCTGATGTGCAGCACTCAAAACTGGGTACCCTGTTCCCATCAGATATTCTCCACAGAGGGAAGGGTTTACATGAACTCTGTTCCTCTTTATCTATTCCAGGTTGATATTTGCTTTTCTTGCAGGAAAATGTTGTGCATTTTTGACCTTGTTCAGTTTGCGATTCCTTCTAGTAATCCACCTCCTTTATTGCCCTGCAGCCACATATTCCCTGTGCTCTGCTTAGGGAGTTAGTAATTCCCATCTGAGTGTAGGACTTTGTACTTGCTTCTGTTGAATTGCATTTTGTTTTACTCAGGCTGATGGCTGTTGAGATAATTTTGAACTCTAATCCTGTTCTCCAATATGCTAACGCTTCTCTCTTAAAAGACACTTGGTATGTCATCATGTTTGTTAGTGAGCAGTACTGGCCACAGGACAGACCCCATGTGTTCCCACTCTATAAATGCTTCTATTTTCACAGCAAGCGATGGCTAATTAATCTCAATTAACATTTTTAATTGGAGAAAGAAGCCAAAACGCCATTTAATACTTAAGGCTAATTGGCTGTTGACAGCTTTTCTTCTGGCCAGCAACTTCCCTTGTCTTGCTCTTACTACTGCAGCCCCCTGCCAAGTCTTCAGCAGCAGCAGGAATGAAGAGACTCAGCTTGCTCGGGTCTAGTCTAACACTGAGTCTGCAGCCTGAGCTCAGAAGGCAGGGAGGGTTATGTCAGGCACTCCGGGCTCTCAGTGCACTTCCCTGCTTAGAAGACCGTGAAGTCAGCAAAATGGCATATTCAAATGGTATTATTTTGGCAGAACAGAGGGAAAGAGGAGACAAACACATAAAGTCAGTCTCCTCTCCTTGATGCACAAAGACAAGACATTTGCCCTCTTGAAAAAGACTGCAAAGGGAGCTGGCTGCTGTTCCTTGTCTGCAGTCACTGCCAGGGTTTTGAAGTCTATCACAAATCCTGCTTTAGCCTCCTTGGGCTGGAGGCCTCGTCAGACCTCGGTTGTCTATGCAGTGTTGAAACTCTGCTGAGCCCTGGCCACTCCACGTTACTGGCTTCTCAGGTGGGAGGTCACGACCAAGCCAGTGATGAGTTGCGCTCATTTATAATTAGTGATCTGAAAATCTGAAAGTATATAAATGATATATAAACTATAAAGGGTGTATAAGAGTGTATAAATGTAACAGACTCCTACACAGAGTGTATGTTCATCAGTCACAGTCTCTTTCTCTTGAAACAGAAGCATTACCTTGCTTTGTCCTACAGGCCCATCTGCAGTTTCCCAAGGCTCAGGAGATTTCTAGTTAACAACCAAACTTTTCTAGGATTTTCAGTCCTTCTTTTTTGAGCTATGGTACACTGAGTAACTTCTCTCATTGCCTTTATCAGTTCTTTTATAATCTGTAATTGCTCTCCAGTTGTTATTTCTGAGAAAATCTTTCCCACGCAGGACTTACAAACAATCTCAGAACCGTATTCATTACAATCTTATCTGGCGAGTCTCTGGTCAGCCTCACCTGAGATTCAAGTAGTTAACATGTGCATATGTATCTGTTACCATCTGATGTTCAATTTACCTATCTGAGCGCATATAATCGCTCTTTGTAAGCAAGGTTTTCCACTTGATGCTGAAAAGTTTTCCATCATGAGTTGTTTTCGCGATACTTCTGCAACGTAGAACAGTTTAGAAAGAAAACAGTTCTGGAAAATGCATTGAAAAAGTTACAGTAACATAAAAACATATGTAAATGGAATGAATATCAAGGATATTAAGAAGAGGCATTTTTTTGTTAACTTCTGGGAAGTTCTTTGTTGTATAGACAGAAATACACATAAACATTTGGAAAACTCTCTGTGGCATAATTCTTTTGTAAGTTCGTGGGGTTTTTTTTTGTTTTGTTTTTGTTTTTTTAACAGGTAAGCTAAATGGATAAATATATCTGCGCACAAACGCTACATGAAAGGGTTTGTTCCATTCTTAGGAAATATGAATTTCAAACTCAGTTTTTGTAAAGCATTTTCACGAAGATGAAACACATGTTGAGAATCCTGTCCTGATCTTTCATTTCCTTTAGTTCCCCTCTGAAGAACAAGTAGGAAAAGAGGTAGTTTATAAGATCTTAACTGTGAAGAACAAGACTATGATTGTTCTCTGAGGGAGGGACAAAGGAGCTGTAATAACATTAACCATATATATTGACACCCTTAGCATCCTACATCAGTCAGAGAATTACATTTCAGTTGCACAACTTATTTATTAGGTAAGAGCGGGGACAATACCTGTTCCTTAATGCATATGTTCATTGTGAACAAGCAATAAGAAAATTGCATACTGAAAACTACATTTTCAGCACATAGTTAAAGCAGTAAAATTCAATTTAAAGTTTTCCTGTACTGTGCCCTTAAAAGGTGCAAGAAGAGAAGCAAATGATGCATTGGTAGAGTTATACTGATGCGCTTGTGTGAGATGTACATCACACATTTTAGCTGGCACCCAAGAGGTTAGCATACATATTTCATGATAGAGAAGAATGTGCTCTTTGTGCCTGACTGCACACCCCTGTGCAGGATACCAAAGTGCTTCTTACATAAAGAATGATGTGGAGCAGTCCTTTACTGGAGTAGAGTTCATCAAAAAGTCCACAGGACGTAACTGTGGAGAAGATGCTCCCATCCCATAACACTGGAGTGGAAGCTGGGAACTGCGGCCAGCATCAGCAGAGCATCGGTCCTTCCTTCAGGCACCTCTGCTGTGACCATCCGCTGGTCAGAGGGCAGCACGAAAGAGCAGAGATGCAGCGTTCTGCCATCAGCTGGGAACAGACGCCATAGAAAAATGGGATAATCAAAAAAGGGATGACCTAGAGTGATAAGGAAGGCTGTTTGTTTAGGTTTATGTCTGTTTCTCAGGCAGTGTAGCAATAGTCAGTGTTGGTAAAATCATCAGTGTTATGGCAAGATCTATACGAAGTGTCAGATAGGCAGTGCTGTAAATTAGAATATTGTTTTTAGAAGCCAAAGGGAAACTTCAAAGGCAAGTTATAAAGCGGAATAAACTAACTTTTCTTGCCTTCAGAAAGATCTGCCTTAGACCTAGACCTACACCTGCTCAGCTACTGGGAAAGAGTCTATGATGGTATAATTTTTATGATACTGAAACAAAAGTAGTCAGCTGGAACCAACTGACACTTGATTTCTTTCGCCTCTTCCTACTTTCTAGGGTACTTTTTTTTTTTTTTTAAAGCGGTAGAGAGAGTTAGAGGAGTAGGTATGAAGACTATAGTCTGCTATCCAGATTAGTTCTTCATCTGCAAGCTACAGCTACAGTCTAGTTTTGTACTTCTGCCCTCTAGTAAATTCTATAAAGCCCAAATAACTCAGTTTAATCTTCATTTGCTGTGGGGTGACCTAAGTAGAATACCTCACCTCCTGGTGGGTTTGGAGTATGTATACTGACAGTCATTTATGTTCAGATTCATCTGAGAAACTGTTAAACACAGTAATTCAATACTTTGGTAAGTGCTAACACTGTGCCTTTGCTGCAGAGTTAGCTATCTGCACAGAGATTATTTCCCTCACATTATATCAAATTTAAATCAGAGCAGTCACACACTGAGGTGCCATCCATCAGGGGCCAGAAACTGGAATGAAAAACCATCTTCTCATTTTAATGCAAGTATTTTGTTGTCAATAAGATTCAAGCGAGGGGCGAACTTGACAGTTTTGAGGACTTAACTTGAGCTGTACTTGAGTTAACTCTAGTAAAGCCAGGGCTAGGATTACATGAACCTGTTTCACTTTTGATCTGACTGATGGCACCATAGCCTCAGGTGTGCGAGTCGAAGGCAATGAGATACAGCATTACTCTCTCAAATGCAACTCATGTAATAGGAGTAGCAGATCTGTTTCTTTTTAAAGATGATAACTTCTGGTACATGTGGAGTGTAGATGAAAAAAGGACTAATATTTCCCTATCTTCATTTTGTTCCTTTGCTCATTTCTTTAGCATGATAAGTATACATTGCATGCTTTTTCTTGAGTACTTCTTCCTTCAGTTTATTACAGGAGGAGCTCGTATGAATTCTATATATAGATTGCTTCAAAATTTCCATTATAAAAGCTCTTTTGAACTCTTTAGAGAAATGCTGACACTATTATTATCATGTCCATGATGTGTCTTTGGCTTCTGGCGAGCAGAAAGCCTTAAGGTTAGAGAAATGCCTTTTCTTTGTTCCCCAAAAAGCCACTCGGCTATAAGCTGTTACATCTCTATTTCTCTTTGTTGTTCACATTGCTTCAGAAATTTCTGGCATCGTGAAAAATAACACGAAAGAACACAGGGACAGTCAAAGGGCTTGTCTATGCTTGGAAATTGCAGTAAAGTGGCAAAGTGTGACTTTCAAGTTTGATATTTTGAACTAACTTCCCATGCACACACTTGACTTTCACACTAAGGTGAACAGAGATACAGTTATGGGGCGCTAATGAGGAGAGGGTGTTGCTCTATGGCTATTATGTATTGACTAGTTCCGAGTCTTCCTTCTTAAAGACAAGCTCTAAGGCTGAACCACAGGAACCCCCAAGTGCCTGTGGTCCTCTGCAGGAACCATAGTCCAGTCTCTTCACTCCCCTTTGCTGGGTACGTGGCACCACGTCCTTCCCTATGGTCAGCACAGAAACACAAGACAAATGACGTTTGTGGAGGATTCAGATTCCTGCTGATGGTTTGCACCCTCTGCACTCTCACACGAGCTCTGGGTTGACGCCCTTCCCTCGCTCACGGTGGCCGTGCCATCGGCCTTTGTGCGCTAGCTGCAACCACGCCACAGTAGTGACAGTCTGGGGTACAAACACCGCAGAGAAAATCTTATGTTTCCATTTAAAAGTGTCTGTTCTGAGTCCTAGTTAAACAGCAGTCTAGAAAATTGCAAGCAAAATTAATAAAATCCTTAACGGTTTTTATTAAGGTTTTAAATGCTTGCTCTTGCACACTAGGAAGCCGCAGATTTACAATTGCCTGTACAACCCTAATTCTCTTTCCCTAAATATGCTTTATGCTGTAGTCTTTTATTGTACAGACTCAGTGTTTTTCCATAGCACCAGTGCTTGATTTAGTGCAAGGTTGAGTGCAGACAGAAGCAGAAGTAATGTTGCACAGTCAACTGTAAGTTTTCCACTCCCTAACTTTTGAGTGCTTTACTTTGGTCTGCTTACACTTAAAATAAATTTAGGTGGGCAAAATGACTTTTACTGAAACAACTGTATTGGTAAAAATCACTGTATTGATAGAGGTGCACTAATGTAATGTTTCTCTTTTCACATAAAAATGATGATATAAATCATGTTTGTATCTCCTGCCTCATGCAGAGAGTTAAAGTCTATTGTCCATCTTTGTATCCTTTTTTCTATCAGTCAGAAACTTGAAGAACTCGATATGTTGAATTTACAAAAAAGCCGCTTACAAAGAAGAACCCTAAGTACAGTGTATTTGTACCTTCAGGAGGAGAAAGAGCTGCCTATTTAGTCTATGAGTGAAAAGGCAGAGTCAATATGGCAGAAAGCCTGATTAAGATTTCTTAAATCAGATTAAGATTAGAAATTAGGCATTCATTTTTAACAGCTAGAATGATTTTAATCGTTGTAACAGATTACTGAGAGAAATGGTGGATGCTGCATGTCTTGATATCCTCAGATTAAGTCTAGATGTCTGTGTGAAAGGTGGACTCTATTCCAATCAAAGTGATTGAGTTCAAAGCAAGGGATAATTGGGGAAATTTAATGACTTGTAATTAGGGTCAGGCTACATAATCTAGTCATTTTTTCTGACTTTAAGAGTTCTATGAAACCTTATTGTTCTCTGAATGCAATTTATACAATACTTTTAAAAATGGAAATTTAACCATCCATTTTCTAGCCTGGGAGCAAGAGACATTTCTTGGCACCCATTACTTGCACTTCAAGCTTTTAAAAGTAGTCTTCCTTGACTCCACGTCTTGCAGCGCACCTGAGGGATGCACAAATTGCCTGTCTATGCGTATATTGTTGTTGCTAAAGCGCATTCACCGTTCCGTAGTTCTGTCCTGACTCACAGCACTCAGCATTGGACACAAACACAGAGCCTGGACATCATCATTTGTTGGATTAAAACCAATGAAGCCAAAGCTATCTGACCACAGTATATTCAAGTGTTACTCCCTCACCAATATTCTGGTTCACAAATTTTGTTAAAATAATGTTTTAAAAAAATTAAATAGTTTAACATTTAATTTTGAACTTTGAACGTCAGAATAAGAAGTCTGTTCTGCACATTTAAGTTAGTAAAAAGCAAGCTTTTGCCTTACTTTGATCTGTTGGACTGGTAACAATTTCAGATCCTGCACTTCTGTTGCCCAAACATAGCCAAATTTTGCTCAGTTAGTGCGCTGGGTATCACATTCAGGCTCTGCTTCCCAGTGTGCTGTTCCCTAATGAAACCCAATTCTGTCTTTGACTGTGGGCCCAAACTTTCATCTTCTGGAAATCACTCATTTAGAAGCAAACCATTTGTGCCACAACAGTGACACCACTCAGAACGGCACAAACACTATAACGCAGTAATGTAAAGAAAAAATAGATAGTGAAGATGCAAAGACACTGCTTGTTTTTAAGTGTAATATAAGAGGTAGCTCAGCAGTATCAGAGAAGGTACCTTTGATCCACATCTTGAGCAACAGTAAATGAAAAGAGAAGCAAAATAAACCAGATATCTGAGGCAGTTAAAGATAAGGATCCATGCTAACTTCATAAAATTGCAATTGTTATTGTGCTGGTTTATATAGTAGTTCATTGTGATAATTCTTATGAATAGCCACAGCTAAATACGTATCTGATTTCAAATTTCCTTGCATTGTGTTATAGAATGAAACATCCTTTCCACACGTTGATGGATTTATTTTTTCCTTCACTAATCCTCAGTGAATTTCCAGTTCGAGACGTCTTAAATTAAACTCTGGATATGGTGACTGGGTGTTATATGGTTTGGTTTTTTCCTTCAGTTCAATTTAGAGTCTTTATGATAGAATTTTTTAGTGCTGTGTTTAATTTTTTTCAAGCTTGTTTGTTAAGCTTTTACTGCATTGTAATGCACAAAAGTAATACGGGTTGATAATTTAAAGAACTTATGAATTTTCCTGCTCTTTCCACAGGGCGTTACCCAAAATTAGTGTTTCACTTTGAACTCAAGAGAAACATCTTGTATTTCATACTAGAGACATATGTACCATCAATCCTACTGGTTGTGCTCTCCTGGGTATCGTTTTGGATAAGCCAGTCATCAGTTCCAGCCAGAATCTGCATAGGTAAGAAGCCGATAAAAGAAAACAAAACAAGAGTTGGATCATTGAGATGCTTTCTTTATTGCATGGGACATACATGGCATCCATTTCCAAAAGTTGCAAACACTTCTGAGTTTTATGGAATTACTTTTCTGGTTTGCCATCTGCAGTACTGTGCTGCTTTTGGCTGGGATAGAGTTAGTTTTCTTCACAGGAGCTAGTATGGGGCTGTGTTTTGGATTTGTGCTGAAAACAGTGTTGATAACGCAGGGATGTTTTCGTTATTGTTGAGCAGAGCTTACACAGAGGCAAGGCCTCTTCTGCTTCTCACCCCACCCCACCAGCGAGGAGGCTGGGGGGGCACAAGGAGCTGGGAGGGGACACAGCTGGGACAGCTGACCCCAACTGACCTAAGGGATATTCTGTTCCGTATGACGTCATGCACAGCGTATAAAGCTGAGGGAAGAAAGAAGGGAGGGACATTCGGAGTGACGGCGTTTTGTCTTCCCGAGTAACTGTTATGCGTGATGGAGCCCTGCTTTCCTGGAGATGGCTGCACACCTGCCTGCCCATGGGAAGGAGTGAACGAATTCCTTGTTTTGCTTTGCTTGTGTGCGCGGCTTTTGCTTTACCTGTTAAGCTGTCTTTATCTTAACCCAGGAGTTTTCTCACTTTTACCTTTCCGATTCTCTCCCCCATCCCACCAGGGGGAAGCAAGCAAGTGGCTGCGTGGTGCTTAGTTGCTGGCTGGGGTTAAACCACGAGAAGTACATCATGCAGATTCCCCTTAAAGCCTTGCTATTCTTTTAGAAAATGTCTTTGGGAGCTACAGGAGACTTGGAGGCAGGGGACACCGCTGAAAGCAAAGGAAAACTTAGTCATTTTGGAAATAATTTCAACGTATTCAAACACATGGCATGCACAGACAGAATTATGAGGCTTTTGTGAGGGTTAATGATACATACTAATTAACACATGAATAATAAGAGTATTATAAGAGATTAAATATAATTAATTTCAAATAAAGGAGATTCTGAAAGGGAAAGAATGCAAATCAGTTCTGATCAGACTGCAGGTGGGGTGGGAAAAACACTCCTACAGAACAGGGAAGAAAGAAAGATTGCCCATCAAATGAGGCCAGCGGGCAACTGCACTGAACAAAAAGGTATCTGAATGTTTTAAAGAGAGTGTTTGTGTAGTATTGCAATAATAATGAGTTAATCACAAATATACATTCTAGAACACCAAAATCTCTCTCATTTTAATGTCCAGTCTTCTCAGCTTTACAAACAGTTTTCATGAGTGTTTTTAAGCATTTAACTTCAGAATCACAAGTTCATGTAAAACTCTTTCCAAAACATGACACATTAAATGCTGCGGCATACTAGGAGTTCACAGAGCCAGGAAAAACTGTCTTGTAGCAGGACCCTTGCAGTAGAAAGCCTCATTGCCATCCTTGTTTTATCAGAACTTACATTTTTGTGTTCCACAGGTGTTACCACAGTCCTTACTATGACAACACTGATGATGGGAGCCAGGACTTCACTCCCAAATGCTAATTGCTTTATTAAGGCAATTGATGTATACCTCGGTATCTGCTTCAGTTTCATCTTCGGAGCACTGTTAGAGTATGCCGTGGCTCATTTCTGCACTCTGCATCGACTCAGTTCAAAGGAACTTCCAAAGGTATTTTAATTCTTTGATTGTTGTCCTACACAACAGACTTCAATTACACCTGCTAAAGAGAATGAATTATCTTACTTAACACTAGTGGTAAATGCATTTAAGGAATTTTCTATTTTAGAATAAGGACTGTAAAAACAGAATAGCCTTGAGAAAAAAAATATTTGTATACTTGGATCTTTTTGGAAGAGACCAAACAAACTGAAGTACCCTGCCATAAAGATTCTCTCTTTTGGCATGGACTTTATGGCCGTTTATCAAACAATGTGCTAGACGTATCACAAAAATCGTAGGCACTTCTTGTCTCCCCAACAATGGCATACACCTACTTACAGTACAAAAATTAGACTGAGCTCGATGACTTGATCTTAATGCAATACAGCAAAAAAGAAAAATGAAAAGAGTGTATGACATTCTGTTTATGAAACCTTCTGCACATGCTTTGTACATGTGTCAGTTTACTAGCAGACAGCTTCACGTATTAGGTGTACCAGATCCCTATAGCCGCCCACTTACACCTTCTCTTTCAATAGTGGCAGCTGACGCTCAGACTGGGATTCACTTGCTGTTCTGCATCATTATTACAGCAGCGCTTTTTGCTGCTCTAATGAGCTTCTCACAACTCTGAAATACTGTGAAATATACTTAAAAAGGGATCAAATCAACATAGGCATTTTTGAGTCTGGTGGTTGTCATCTTGCTGAAATAATCAGGACAGGTTCATGAAGAAGTTTTGCCACATCTTCCATCTCCAGTGTTTAGCACTGCTTTCATAAGCAGTGCAAAAGAAATCACAAGGAAGTTGGAAGCTGATCATCTTGCAGCTTATAATTACAGAACTGAATCTAATATGCATGATAGTAAAGAAAATTTTAAGCATCTTGTGAAATTTCTGGACGAATAGAAAAAAGTAAAACATGGAAAGTGAGAATAACAAAAAAAAAAAGCAGGAAAAAGTTTGGTTGAGTGCTGTAGGTTTAAACGGCCAGAAGAAGCAAGACTGTTAACTATTTAACCCAAACTAGAACTGAGCATCACAAATGCCCAAGCAAAGCTCCTCAGTAGGCTCAAGAAACAGGATATTGAGTTCAAGTGGAGAAACTTAAAAACAATGAAGATCAGCCAAGATGTGGTTTTTTATGCATAGATAGTTCAACAATTAATATGGGATTTTGGCTGTTTGGATGAGAGATGAGGTTCTGTAAATGCACAGGAATAAGTTCAAAGCTGCCATTAGATCTAGGTGTGCGGAGAAGGACTGAAAAACGGACACAAAGCTGAGCCACCCCATGAGTTTTAAAAGACAACATCTAATGGGGGAATGTCTGCAAATGGGCAAACACTTGTTTCGAATGAGGATTTGAATGGAAAGCCTGAAAGTATTTTTTCTTGGCAAGGTAGCATCAGTGACAATTCCCTCTGAGCATATCCATCTTGTGAAGTAAGTGGTTGTCATTTTGCTCATGGAGCAGAAAAAAAAAGAGCTTACTGGAGATTCGGGTAAGAAAGTAAAGTGTTTCAGTGCTTGGATGATTAAGCATCTTTGGATCTGTGAAGGGCACTTAAGACTGTCCTTGCCTTTGCCTACCTGTGTCAGATTCCCTTTCATCTGGGGCACATGTACAGTGCTTGCAGATGGGGCAGACACGGGAAGTCGTGGACTTGAAAGACGGGCATGGAAGTAAGTGGAGGTACAGCCCTAAAATGAGGAAGGAGGAAAGCCTCAAGGTATAGTTTTGTGATGGACTTAATGACTGAAAGGAATGGTCTGTCACTTCAGGCATGTTTCCTGCCTTCTGCTGTGCGTCAGGAGTCAGCAAGCCAGTCTGACTCGCTTCTTGCCCACACGAACACAAGTGTATAAGGGAAGGGGCAGTTGGTTGGTCCTAGATCAACTCAAGACTCCGTAGAATAAGGAAAATGCCTGTCATGTCCTTTTCCTACTGTAGCCAAGGACAAGCGCTGCTTACGGAGCAGGGTGCCATGGAGGGCACACCTGACTTGTATTTCTCATTTCTCACTGTAAAAAACAAAACATCACAAGGACAGAAGTAGCAGCTAAAATCTCATGTCACTGTCTAGCAGGTACTTAACAAATTTCTGTGCGAGTATCATCACTGTAAATGTGTTCTCCTCATTATCGTATTCTCTTGTGGACATAGGTTAATTAGAAATCTCACTTCCCAGTTTGTTATTCCCATATGTGAGCTGATACAAAATTTGCACTCAGAATTATGTAAATAAATGTAGGAGGTGCATTGAAAATGTAACCCTCTGCCTTGTGTAGGAATTAGTTGTACTCGTTTGCTTTCCAGTTTGCTCTTTAAAGCAGTTGGGCACTGGCATATCATGTTCTTTTGAAGCCTTTGAGGTGTCCAGTTTAGAATATAAACCGGTAAAACAGCTCATCATACCCACACTCTTGCGGTGTCTCTCATCATGTGAACCAGGACCCACCGAGACAGCTTCAAAGCTAATGGCGAAACCACCTGCTGCAAGGAAGGTCAGACAAAAAGTGCCATTCATGTCAACTGCGTAACAGACTGCCTAAATGGAGAGGTTGCTCCTCTAAAATCCCGAGTTTCTTCACTTTTATACAAAAGTGTGAATTGTGCTCTCCTATAAAACAGAAAAATCCTCCTTGGCCTTCATCTGTCTTTCACCTAAACCTCTCCCTTTTGGTCAGAAAGGAGAAAAGTTTGAAAACTGAAAATAAGGTTACAAGGGCAGTGTTCAGCCTGCGTGGCCTTTCTGTGGAAGCATCATGCAGTCTTTCTGAACACTGAAGCAGCTCTGGGTGTGCAACACTCTAGGCTGAAATATTTTTAATCTTGAGCGTCTTTATTATTCAATGGAAGTGACAACTTTCCTCAATTCTGTCGGCTGTCAGATGTCAGCAAACACTTGAGTTAGCGTCAACAGCAGCCGCAGTAGCATGTGCCATATACAGTGGTTTTCAGGTGATGTACAGTACCTTTCCTGGATGCTACTGATTTTGTATCCAAACGGAGCCCTTCTTGGTGCCAGCTGCCAGCTGCCATTTTCTCATTGACAGCTGGAATCCAGAGAAAATTTAGCGTGACATACAGAATTAGAGCCACAGTTGAACACTTCCAACGCTATTTTGTATATAATGTAAACCAGCTTAATCTTTCGTCACATTTGGTTCTCCATAGCGAGTTGGAAAAGTCCCGTGGTAGTCCCAGTTTACAAGACTAGTTTTTTTATAAACTAGCAGTTGTGGTTCTCCTCTAGACGAGCTTTCTCCTTTTGAAGCAGTGTGATACAGCACTTTTGCTGTAAACTCGCCTCTGCTCTGCTAGAGCCCTGCCTTGTGACACTGCAAACAGAATCAAGTACATATGCGCCGTGTGCGGTATTTTCTGCTGAAGTAATAGCTGCCTCTTGGGGAGCAGAAAGGAGTTCAGAACAGCCTAATAAAGCATCAGCCTCCTGCGAATTGTTCACATGCGGTTGTGTGAAAAGACAAATGGCACATACGCAATGTCCTTTCATGCTCTGCAGTAAAACTAATTCTGTACAACTTTTAGCCAGCCCTACCTGAGAGACAAATAGACTCTTACACTGAAAAATGCCCCAAATCCTGCCAGTTTTGAAGTATTGATGTTGTTTTGCTCTTTCTTCCCTTGCTAAAAAATGAGAGCAGTGGAAAAAAGTCAGGACTCTTCCGACAGGTTTCTTTATTTTATTAACTTTTGAAGCGCCGAGCGCGTTCATTTGGCTGTTGCTCCGGTGCCTTGTTTCAAGCGGCAGCCGGTGCTGACAAAGGCTCCTCTGCCGTCCCCAGCGCCTCCCTCAGCCGCGGGAACTGTTTGAAGCAGAAGAGCGAGTTATTTATAACAGAGTTAGGCCCCAAGTAAAACTCCAGGTTTGAGTTTTAGTACCACCCTGGGGATTGTTTAAGGTTCAGAGTGGAATTTTATGGATTGATCCTCTTAATGCTTTATAGGCAGATTTTTACCCTGGCCTTTGGTTTCAAAATTCTCACGCAACTGCAGGAGGCTAGGCGGAGGATGAGCAAGGTTTTGTAGTCAGTGTATTTTTAGGATGACACATTGTGTTGAGCTACGTTTACCTCTCTCAAATAAAATATACGAGACTTTTTTTGCAAATTGAAAATGAAAAGCAGTAATAATCCCTTTTTCTAGCTCCATCTGTCCTGCTTCACTGATTCACAGCAGTCTGAGGACATTGTCCAGACTCCACTTTAATTTTCAAGGACATCATTACTAATTTTAGAAGAAGAAAGGCTCAAGAACCTTGCCGTCTACAAGTACCCTGGGCAGAAGAGCAATTCTGCGCTGGCATGGAGATCACTCACGTGGCTTAATGAGCTTTCTTTGACTTTAATAGCTGGGGCATTTCTAAATGAGCTTTTTGTGTGGCTACACATAGGGCTGTACATCTTAAATTTTCTAAAGTTTGTCCTTGTCTAATCTATTTCTTCTCATGATGCAAATGGAAAAAGCAAATTGGTCAGAGGAAAGAGATTCTGCATTCTACATTTCAAGATTCTGCATTCTACATTTCACAAAGAAATTTTTAGCCTTTTCTTGCTTGTATGCCACTCACTGGTTTGGAAGGTAATAAAATCATCAGGAGGAAAATAGAATTATGTGAACACCTGCCTGAATTAAAATGACCCCTCCTCCAACTGTAGAAATTTAGGTTTAGTTTAGATACAAAGTTGGAGCCAATCTTTGTAGTTTGGATCTGCTGGTATCTCTGCAATATCCCAAACCAAACTAAATACCCCAGAACTTTCAAGAAAGTTTGTGTTCAGAGCTGAAGCTGCAGCTGATGTCTAATCCTGTGTCCTCTGAGTCGGTAACAGAAAACCCGCTGACTTCAAAGGGTGAAGATTTCATACATGAACTTCATGGCTCCGAGCCATTTCTAATCAAAGAAACAAAACCCACCAGAAGGCTTATACAACATTCTCCAAAGAGCTCTCTTGATGCAGTGAAGCACATAAAAATGCGCTTAACCTTAGCATAACTTTCAACTTAAAGCATGGGTTTCAGGACTTGAAACAAAGTAGTATGAGCTATTTAGTATTGAATTAGTTGTGGGGCTTGTCCCTCTTTATGATCCTCTTTTTTTTGTGTGTGCTTTTTGTTGTTTGTTTGTTTATTTGTTTTGTAAAGTAATTTGATTTTCATTGCAAAGCACTGGGAATGGAGTAGCCAACTGCACAGATGGAAAGTGTCTTGTATGCTGGGGCACTTGATTTGGGGTGCAACCAGCTTAACTAGCTGGTCTGGCAGCTCCCCCACCTTCTCCACCTTCAGACTGGGGCTCTGCTTTACCTGCTTTTTAGACACTGACCTTTGCCAGTATTTTCCCTGAGCAGAAGACAGCTTATTGTTGTGCATTTCATGGATTTGCTGCTGTCTTAAGTAAAGCTTAGTGGGCCATATTTGAACAAATCCAGCTTTGCTCAACAGTCCTACAAAAGCTTTTGCAGTCAGATGTTGTTTAAAAGTCAGTGTTTTTCCTGTAAATGGAGGCTTTGAAAGCTGAAAGGAGCTGTCTGGTGCGTGGAGGTGCTCGCCCTTGAAATCAAGGAGCAAGCTACAGGAGGAGTCAGAAGAAAAATCCCATTATTTGCTGCAGCTTTAAAGTAAATAGGCGATGAAACACGCACTTAAGTACCTGCTGTTTTGTTTCCTACCAGGATGAGGATGAAGAGGCTGAAGAAGGGAGGAATGGAGCCCTGGCAGCAGTTGCTAACAGTTGCAGTGCCCCTGACAATATGAACAAGATCGATTCAAACAAGAGCAGCAAAACCAGCACCGACGGAAAAAGGGAGAGAAGTAGACACAGTGGGTGTAGTTCACCAATGTCAGTCATGAAAAGACTTTTCTGTATCTTTGATTGCTTCCACGTTAAAAATCCTTACCACATAGACAACTATGCCAGATTTTCTTTCCCATTATCATTCGTCATAATTAATGTATTTTATTGGGTATATTATTTGTATTTCTAAATATTTTAATGTGTAAAATTGTTTTAACATTTAGAAAGTGGATATGGGAGGGGAAGTTGCAAAAGAATGAAGAAGTTGCATTTGAATAAAGGGATATAAAAGGACATGCCATCTTTTCAAGTATTTCTGCAAAGTTTCTTGTTAACTCACTTTTCCACTGTTAAATGACTGTCATCCAAAACTGACTTTCCTATTAGCATGCATGTTCCATATTAAACTCTCTATTGAAGGCCAGTAAGTCCTTTTTTAATATTTTAATCGTCAATTTTGTAAAATAAGAGTTATATTACACTTGTTTCTGAACTGCATTGAATGCATTTAAAAATAAAAACAATGAAATATTGTTTTCCTGCTGTGCTTTCAGTATTCAGTTCCTTCTAGCTTTGTCAATAATGCATAAATTTTCGAGATTACATAAGAAAATGTATAATTGCAGATCAAAGTGTTTTTGCTTCATTGCAAGGAACAGCTCTGAAGGCATGGGCTACCGACACAACCCAAACAATATATTCATCTTTTTAAGGTCACAAATATGTATCGAGACTCTTCCTTACATCTTTAGACAGAACTCCCATAGGCATCAATAGTTTTTCTGAATAAGTGCAGGGCAGAATATAGAAATGGACTGGAGCCAAAAGGGTTAGATCCAGAGAGATGTTTTTCCCAAGTGAGGACATACTTAGGTGTTGGCCAGTCCTTAATGGAATATGACCATTTATCCTGACGTTTATAGTCTGTACTCTGCTCAGTCACAACTGCCTGAGTAACTATTATGCACAGAAAAAATTTGATGTGCTTAGTTTTCAGCTTAGCAAATTCCTCTTGAGTCGCTTGCTAGTAAAAATTTCACGTAAAGATGAAAAAGCTTACTTCTTGAGTTGGAAAGAAAACCCTGGTTGTGCAATAACTCTTGATGAAAAAAGGGAGAGTTTTACACAGATGAAATTATCACCCACATGAGAGAATGGTTACGCCTGATGAAAAACCATAACAGTCTTTCTGAGTGGTTACTTCACTGACAGATATTACAGAAGTTATTGATACGGCAATCTGTTACTTACACTGCAGCCTGGAAGTTTAGAAGCACTTGTTATACCTCTTTCCTGACCATAATATATGTGTGGGTTGCATATATACGTATAAATGCATATATGTGCTTTTATAGACTGTGTACCTTGACATTTATGGTGATCTGACACACTGCACACGTAGAAATGCATTAAAAAGCCCCCCAAATGTTGAGAGTCTGTGGTACGCCTTTCGAGCAGTGTGCTGCCTGTGAAGAACACCATTACCTGAGAAGGAAAGTGCAAAATAGCAGCGTGGGTTAGATTTGCCCCTGCTCACAGCTAAATCCATAAAAATCATTGCACACTGGCAAACAAGTATTAGGTCAATAAAATCCCCTCAGTATTTTTGTTTTCTAAATGGGTTGAGTACAGAAAGCTTGTTTCTCTACTGTTACTGCTAATGCCTTTTGCAAGGCTTACTGAGGCAATGCGGCTTCAAGAACAGTCTAGTGGCTTTTGGTACCTTGTGGCTCTTCTGACATTCATATAAAAGCAAGTGCATTCAAGAAATCAAACCAAGACTGCCCATGTTAAGGACAAGCCAAAAAAATTATATTTTTTATTTAACATTCTGCTGTTGCAAATTTAACCTTAGACCCTTTATTCAGGAACAGATTCTAGGAGCTTTTTTCTTGGAAATGAGGTGTGGAACTGGACTCTGAGATCTCTTTCCAGTTCTTACTCCCATAAAATTCACAGAAGGCATATGGTAAGGCTCTGTATTTAGTTTCTTAAATTTGAAGTTTACATAAATCCTGAATCTTTTCAAATAGTTATTCACACGTTGCAAGTTACCTGTTGTGTTAACACTAAATTTGGGATTTACATTAACTACAAGCATAAAGTAAGCATTTAGAGTTTTGCAGCTTCCAACTAACTTGGAGATAATGCACCTTAAATATTCTTTTAGAAAGCTGTTGAAGGTCTGGACAGCTTTATTTATGGTGCATTAACTGATTACAGGGTCTGTTTTCCCACTGACGTGCTAACTGTAAGCAGAGTTAGACACTAAGTCCCCCATGTTTTCATGAAAGAATAGTCTACACAGCCAGATTATTTATTATTCTGCTTTGCATAATTCTACATTAATTACTAATTTGAAAAACAAAACTTGGTTTGACATGCATTTGTGTAAGTAAAAGATGTTCCCTCCAGGGGACAGGGGAACAGATTTTCAGTGTGGTGTATGAAGAATGAAGAACAGCATTTAAATTATCCCGTTCGAACATACAAAACTGTCCCCAGAAACTGCCTGATTCCTTGGAGTTAGCTGGAAAGGCTCTTCTAGGTAAAAGTGGCATTCACGAACAATGCATTGAAGGCTAAAACTCAGAGGTAAATTACTGATGGAGCAGTCTCTTTTAGAGCTAAGAACGGGGGCCGAAGCTGAGGCACTCCAAGCTAGCCTCGGCAATGAAACTGGCTTTGTTTTCATACCTGGCGAAAAGGAAAGGGGAAAGACGTAAACTTTCTGCAATCATTTTCTGGCTGATAGTTGTCTTTCTTTTGCTTACTTTGATTTTAATGTTTTCTAATCAGAGACATTCTCAGACTCATAATTGAGAAAGGTCCTGCTGTATTTTGAGGCCACTTGAGGCAGACGTACAACCAGGGGCAGGAAGCAGGCGAAGGGGGTAGCAGCACGAACTGATGATGCACCTTCATGTAATTGACTTTGCTGTTAGCGGGACGTGCACTACTTTTGATGTACCTGAAGGCAGTAGCCAGCCCAAGCAATACATCTCCTTCCTCTGTGGAATACCTACAAGCCTGGTCTTTTGGTTCAGCAGCCATCTCACAGGTGTACAAGCATTATGCAGACTAGAAAAACACCTCCGACTTTAATAAGCTCTTTGGCATTATTTTCTCTCTTAATGGGAAAGTAAATTTATTATGAAAATAAAATCCTTTGCTGAGCTATTTCTTTAAATACAATAATAAAGAATGTTTGGAGATTTTAGACATTTGAAGGCATTAATCCTTGCTACCTTTCCACTTTGGGAATTATCTGGTGTGTTTCTCTGACTCAGCTGTGTCGTAGGTAAGTATATCTCATGCAACCTGCTTACTGTGATGCTAGTTGGGATGTTCGGAGAATATTTGAAATATTTCACCTAAATCAAAAAGGAAATACTAAGAAAGATGACATTTTAGAACAGGCATTCATTAGCTCTCTCATAAACTAAAAAGACATTTTAAATAAATATGAGAACATTTGTTTTAAAACATAAACAACTAAATACCCCATCTGAATACTCCAGTGAACACATATGGCAAGCACAAGATGAGGGCATCCATCTGTTGATCCGAGTACCCATTTTCAGCACGGTGGCCTTAGTATCAGTGCAGCCGTAACCTAAATAGCTCTGTTCCCTTCCTTGCAAGTCTCTTCATTGTTTGTGCTAATTATTTTGAGAGAACTGTTACGTCTTCTGGCATGAGAAAATGTATTTCAAAAAAATGATGCCCCGCATTGTCCCCCTGCAATTCAGAAAGAAATTACCAAACAGATTAGAGATTAAAGAAAACATACGTAACAGTAAAGCTGATGCCAGAAGAAGGAACGGAAAGATGTAAACGTTCTGCTTTCTGCTGACAGCTCTTGCCGGTGGCTGGTGCCGCAGAGTGCCTGGAACACCTCGACGAGTGCGATCTGAAGGGGCGACCGGGGAACCGGCGCTGCGGGTACAATTCACGCCGCGCAGCAGTAGATGGAGCCAATTAACTGCTCTTCATGACCAAATGAGCAAATGTAAATGGCAAATGCTTGTTATGGAGGACTCCAGGGAAAAGCTAGTACAAGCTGACATTTGTACTATGGTAACTAGGTCATGTTTGTAGTGACAGATTAATTAAAATCAGAGAAAACAGCATTGTCAGGTGGACTGTTGAGGACTTCTGTTTTTCACACTAAAGTTCAGGCTTCTCAAACCCAGACTGTTGTTCCATCATTTAGGCACCTAAATTGTTCACGTATTCTGCCAGTCTGCAAAGTAACATCATGACCACAATACCTTGTGTTTTAAGCCTGAACTTTCTATCCTTATGTCGAGGTTTTCTCCTGCAGATTATAATGTTTCAAATCAAAGTATTATAGTATCTCAGTATTCCAAGGCAGGCAGAGTAGTGGCAGTACCAACAGTTTTCCTATAAATATTTCAGAATCCTAAATAAATGTTCCCAGGTAATTCACGGACACGCTGCTAACAGTTGACACAAGGAACAAATTAGTTTTAAACACCAGTTCAAATCTTTTGGAAAAGTTTCCCTTGGAGACACGGTTTGTTGAAGCGGTGGGAAACTGAGCCATGGGAGTCTTCTGGGCTGATTAAACAGGTCGCTGCAAGAACAAGCTCTCTCAAGAGCTGAAGGCTGGAGTGGATTCTGCTCACTTCAGAGAAGTGGGTGCTTGACAGCGCTTAAAGTAGATAAGCTTGACATGATTTCAAAGTCTGTAATGGATTTGCCATTGCTTGTTATATAACTTTATAATTAAAACCAGGGGTCCACTTTAACAATATTGCCAAGTTCAGCTTTTCATGTTTCCGTCTGGAGACATCTTTCTTCCCCAATCCTATCTGACAGTCAAACTTTCCATCCTCAGAAGGAGAAGGATAAGGGGGCGTTTGGGGGCTTTTCAGTCTCTTGATGTGAGTTTACTCATATAATTTGGGTTCTGGGTTTCTTTCCAAACTGGAATGGACCCTATTTTCCCATTCCAGATCAAACACAGTCAAAACTTCAGCAGACAAAAAACCCATAAGATTTTAGCACCATCACATGTGCACACAAACCATAACCTTGATTCATTTTCAAACTCTGCTCTGAATTTAAATTTAATCCAGATTTAACCACTGGATAACTTCATCTGTAGTAATGCACAAACAGCTGCACCACTGTTGCTTCCCTTGCTATAGCAGGTAACTTTTGGAACCTAAGCAGTAAAAAGATTTGATACCAGGGTTATTTGATTTCTCAGAAAGGAGAGGAATGACATTGTTCTGCTTTAAAGGCAGGTCAGGAATGGACCGAGAATAACAGCTCTCACAGCACTGGCTATAGCTGGGGCTTGGCTGCTTTGGAAGCAGAACAAACTGGCAAAGTTAGAAAAAAATTAACATGAGAGTATAAAATGGATTTCAAACCTGAATTACACATTGATGCTCTCAGCTTGTACGTTCCTAGCCCTCATGCTACAAACAACATTCATTGCATCTCAGAAATGGAAACAAACTTGTGAGATTTGCCAGCATGGGGAAAGCTAGCATTGCATCCACTGGTACGTCCTTGAAAGATGCAGAAGAAGGGATTGTCTCCTCCTTTTCTGTGTCCCAGTTTCTTTAGGAGCCAGTTCATTTCAGTCCACTTCCAAAGTTGGTTTATTGAGCACCTGCTTTGGACGGGTGCCATGACAAAGTGAACAAGAATCACGTAACACTGCATTAGTCTCTTCTAAGGGAACCATCTATACAATTATAGGCATTTAAATGCTAGTCTGTTAGACTCATATGCTGAACTATGTTATGCATGTAGCTAATTCAGCCCTAATCAAAGTGCTCTCCATTCACAGCAATACATTTTTGATGATATCTAATGAATTCAACTGTCCTTTTCTGTGGTATTTTCCTTCCCTGTGAAGAAAAGAAGACCTATAGGAAAAGCTTCTCCGCTACACTATCAGTCTATGAGTTGGCCACAGGGATCTGGTCCGATCCTTGCTGTAGTTTTATAAGGCTTACCTTGACAACCCTTCCGTGCGTTTCTGAGAACACAAGAACTGACAGCCTTGACCTCTCAAAATGGCACAATTTTCGAAATAATAATATCGCAGATTAAGGTCTGAAGAAATTTTGTAGGTAGCTAAATATAAATTGAACCTTGCTCTCAACTTCTTTCACAGAAAGATGGATAAGAGATTGAGCACATTTTATCATCTTTCCCCATCATTCTTTATCATCTTTGTGTAAGTGTTGTGCTCAAGTATCATTTCTAGTACTTTTTGAGGTTCTTTCATAATGAAAGGTTCAGATTCTTGTCATTTTTTTTCTTTAAAAGAAAAAACTAAAGTATGATGTGCAAATACTCTAAAGACTTTGAAGTCTGAGGCTTCCTACGCCCCAGGATAATTTTAATTCTGCTGAACAACCTTTTCAGGCACTGCTGGTCCACATTTTGTGAAGCCTGATGATAAGAACAGATAACTCTGGAGGTTTCCATACATTTCCATAGAGGATCCCATATGGATGCCAAATACTTGGCTGACCCTGCACTATTTCAAACCACATACGCTCACAGATGCTACGGTCTTATTTCAAATGACCAGACTCAAAAATGCAAACACCTTGTTCTGTGACTGTCCTTTCCAGCACATTCCAGCTGCTGGGTAAAGCCTTGCTAAAGTTGTGGAAAATGAGGTGATATGGCAGCTGTAATGCTAAAGATTTTTTGCAATTGGTCAGTCCGACTATGCATCTCCAACTAAAGATAATGTAAGAGCCCAAAAGGATTAAGAGCCAATTCCTTTATTTCTACCCTAATATCCTAAAATCCTGATTTCTAATGTACCACTTCTGGGCCAATAATTTCAAAGTTGCATTTTCTTTGGGTTGCCACACATTATCTTAACAGTCTTTGGACAGTATCTACACCTTCGTTTCTATAACCCAGCTGTAAGTTACCTTTTCTGTAAGCAAGTGCACGTAATGGCCTGAGCTGGATTTCTCTCCTGTCAGGTTACTTGAATTACCATGCAGCTCTTCGCTAGCAGAATCAAAAGCTGCTTCTGTATCTTTAGCATCTCTGCATATGCTTGCATTCTAGCTCCAACATTTCCTTTCCCAGATGGCTCTACGTTGTTCTGTGATAATGTCAGGTCTCCAGATGCACTGCCATACCACACTAAAGATGACAGAGGGACAAGCCAAAATCATCAATTTTAATGATATTTCAGCATCATTCTGGTCCTGTGTCATTCCTGTGTGCACTGCAGCCATCAATCTATGTTTGTCTTAAATGGTTTGTGCCAGAACCTTAAATGTAGAGAGGGCTGAAGAGGCTAATTTATTATACTTTGACAAGGACAAGCCTCATCTGGCAATCCAGTGTGGCTGAGTGCATCTGGTGAATCGTGCATCTACTTTCTCAGATCCAAATTTCTCTGTTAGTTTTCGTGACCCTCTTATCTCCGTGCTGTCTCTATCCACCGTGGTTTCCTTATCACATAATAGGATTGTGCCTGTGTCTTCCAATTTCATTTCTACTGGCTTTCAGTGTGTGCGATGCTGAGAGTGCATGCTGCTACGTAAGCATCTCTTGCTGAGAGGTGGGATCACTCACCCCAAAATGTACTGCCTCATCTGCAGTATGGGACACTATTGCCCATGGCTGCTGGCTCCTCTTGTCTCTTTGGGTTTTGTTTCTGATTTGAATCACTACCTACACCAAGGGGAACCTCTACCCACACCTCTGTCTATCAAGGGCTCTCTAACGAAAAGCTTTGGAGACTTAAGTAGATGGGGTGAAGAGTGCATTAGGTTAGATGTATCAATATATCTGCTCATTAGTCCATTCTACCTAGTTTTTTGAACACATTGTTGTATTTTTACCAAATACGATAAAGGAATAGACATCTCAGAGACAGGATGTTCCTACAAGTTTTATGAAAATAGATGTCCAGGTCAGAGAGACATCTGACTGCTGCCCACTGGGAAAAACACTACAGCATGAGCTTGAGTCTTTTTAAATCCCAGAGAATATACACTGAAGAGAGCACATTTAAGTGCCTCAAATGCAGAGCAAGCTTCAGTCACAATTTACATCTTCCAGACATGAGAGTCAATCAACGCCGAAATACAAATCTGGAGAAAATCAGGCTTCATTAGCTCTAATATTCATGAGCTACTTCTCTTTTCTGGTCCTCAGAGACTGAAAGCAAGGTAGAAGCACAGAGGCACTGCTCTCTTTGCTTTTTTCCTGAATTACAGTCGGAGTTAGAATTTATGTCTTCAGCTTGGCCTGTGTGAGAACACTGTACAACTGACGCTGATATGGCTATAGAAAAAATATTTCTGTCCCTAATCTTACCCTTGGTCTCATTCTCCCCCTACCCTTTCCTCCTTCTTTCATCTTTGTAAATACACTCTTTTAGTATTAGACTAGCATTTTTTTTCAGCTGAATTTAAATCTCTCTTGGTGACATTAGCTAAATAAAAACCCAGCCTGCTTCCTTCACCTCTGGCCCTGGATGGCCTCATGGAGATCAAACTGGAACATACAAGGGGAAAGAGTTACTGTCTTCACCTTTGTAAAAAAGAACAACTACAGTAAAAATGTTGGTTTGTAGCTGAAACAAATTTATTGTATTCATCTCCCAAGCAGATTATGTATTTGTAGTCCTGATTAAAGAGCAGGTCACTGGAATGTTACAACACATGCAGAAGATATTTTATCTAGAACTTGAAAAACAAAATAGTGATCAGAAGAGGGTGCTCTCAGCTCATGCTGCTTTGGTATCATTTTGAACATTTTGGTGGGAGTCTGCAGAATTTTCTTCTCTCTTTGTTGCGATTAAGAAAATGGTTTTTTTTGTAAAGTATTTTCTGGTTTTTTTCCACTAAATAGATTGTCCTTTTTACTGCACCATGTGTAAAATGTAGGCTTAAGTCTTTGATTCTAGACTTTTCTATATGCTTTAGAAGGCTTTCTGTAATATTAACGTAAGTCATTTCACAATGAACTCGCTCTGTTTGGGCTCACACTATTTCCTATGTTATGTTTATGTTCTCATGCAGTGACACTTTGGTGACATCAATATTTACAGGAACTGAATTCCTTGCACCCAAGACTGAGTGCTACGGAAAACTTTGAAAATTGCAAGAGCAGCAATTCATTTCAATAACACTTGCATTTTTATCCAGGCATGAAAAAGAAACAATAACATATAACTTTAGTGATCAATTTCCAATTATTGAAATATCTCACATATCTAAGTATTCACAAACAACTGATTAATTGATCTTTAGAGAAGAATTTAATGAAAACTTAGTGCTGCCAATAATGATTTTTTCAGCAAAGCATTTGAGCACAGAGTTCACTTCAGGGAGTGTGGTACATCACATAATACCTGACATTTGATAAGTTTTATTAAAGCAGTGTTGATGTCATGGATAAAAATAAGCCTTTTAAAAGTTAGTTGATATATGTATGCAGTTTCTTCATTTTTTGGAGGGCCAACCTTTTAAGGTGCTGAAATTTTGCTGTGCACACAGCACTAGAACACAGGAATAAGGCATGCTATAGTGCGAGACATTTGCAGGCTCGGTTTTCTTGTCTGAAGTGGTGTAGCAGAGGGTAACTTCAGGCAGAAGGAAGGTACCCTCTTTTAGTTGGTGCAATGCAGCATCCAGCTCTGGCCCAGCCTGCTCATGGGTGAGACCTCCCTGACTCTCATTCTGCACTATTTCACTTTTTCTAGCAATACTTACACTTTATAGAGTACCGTGTAGCCATCTTTTACAGGCACATACAAAAACTGCCTGGAGGGGGAGGCTCATGCTTCTTGTATTCAACAGCAGCGATTGAAATGGATTGCAAAAGAATTCTCACTCTCTGTGCGTGTGTGTGTGTATATATATATATATATCTATACATATATCCATACAAATGTTTCTTGAAAAAGCATGATTTTATGGGTTGGTTCCTTCTGCACTTGAAAGACTGCTTTTCAATTATGCACATCAACGGTCAGGTCAAAAATCAAACCAAGTAACAAACAGAGCTCCTGCAGGTCCACGTGCAGAGAGAAGCTACTCATCAGAGCGGCCTTTTGAGAAAGAGTTAAGCAAGCAAGCTGAAGAAAAAACAGAGTCCCTGCCTCACTAAGTCTGTTTACATTTGTGGGAAAATGGCTGATGTTTGCCAGGACTCCGGTTAAGGAAAACCCGTCTTCCACCATTTTAGATGTAGATTTATGCTTTCATTGTTTTTCAGAAGAAAGGGAAGAAATGAAAGTGAGAAAACACAAAAACAAGACCAGTTTTCTTATGAAATGTTTATCTGGAAGCACCATATTACAAGGAGGTAACCTGTCGCTGCTATTCTAATGATTTCCATCCAAGCTCTTGCTGTTCCTGCGCTCCTCAACATGACAGGTTAAAAACGAAGGGACCATGTACCTGGGCAGCACTGTCCCCACTGTCAGGAGAGAAGCTCATTTCTGGTCTCCCATGGATTAATGCAGAGCGGGACTCAAAGGCGTACCAGAGAATAAAACCTATGAATTATTGGATATCCACTACCTACTGAAGAAGGGAGGTCAGAGACCATAGGTCGCTCTTGTGGCTCCTTAGGCTGGGAGAGCGCCTGGAGGGTCAGCAATGAGGGTGCATTAAGAAGTCAGAGGAAAAAGCTGGAACTGAGCTGGCAGGTCAGCAATAAGCTAGCACAGCTAGAAAGGCGATACGCATCCTCTAATCACACCAATTGCGAAAAAGACACTAGAATGTGGAAAGCGATTGCAGAGGGATGTTCACAAAATCATAGCTGACCTCTCTGAGACTTGGACAGGGAGAAGAGATATTAGTGATCTGCACTGCAGCTAAAACACTGCATTGCAGACAGGAGAGCTGAGTTTTGCCCTTACAATCTAGCAAGTATTACAAATACAAACGTGTGTATAGCGTGACCTGAGAACTGGTAACACACTGCTTCTGTTGCTGCCTAGCAAATCCAGTCAGATTCAGCTAAGGGATTATAATGATGTTAGCAAGAATCACTCAGTTTCTAAATGCCTGGAGGAACACTAGCAGAGGTGTGATGAGAGCCCCATAACATGACACTTTGGAAAATATCAATCTATTTCACCTATTATTTCCAAGATAAGTTTCCACCCAAAATGGAGCTACTGTAGTAAAGAAGGGGACAGACAATCCTGTCCCAGAACACTACAATTTCCCTGTCTGATTGCCTTTGCATTTGATGAGATGTAGGCTGAACAAAAGAAGAGTCTGAAGGTTTGAATTTCAATAGATCTTACTTCCCACTGACAAACCAACACGAGGAGCACTGTAGCCTCACAGAGCACTGGATTGAGATTTCTGGAGCCTTTAGTGTTAGTCCCAGCTCTGTTGGTGTCCTTTTCAGCTGGAACCTTCCCACTTACACACGGAAGTTACTAACCTTTCACGTAAAAGTCCTTGGTCTAATATTGCAATCCGCTATCAGCAGCTGTATGTTACTCTTAAAATAAGAGAACAGATTTTTGTAGTAGGACTTTGGGCACCCTAGTCTTCTGGACTGGGGAAAAGGATGGAGCACTAGACCCTTGGGGTATCTTTCAGTCTTCATTTCTTTGACTCTATGATGACCTTTATTATCAGGGCAAGTGAAGGCACAAAAACATGTCAAAAGTCATCCGGTGAAGATATCTGTTTGGATTTGAAATATTTCACAATAGAAAACTGTGTTAATAAAAAGCAGACAGACTCAGTTGATCATGATAAGCTCTCAATCACAGCTTTTTGGATGTGGAAGGCCAAAGAACATGAGTATATTATGTAAAACAATTAACTGCAAACTATTTTGCAATGAAAAAGCACCTTGTATTTAAGGCAAATTTAAATAAAATGCCTCAGATAGCTCTGTGTAGTTTTTCTAGTTCAGTGGAAAAAGATAATTGCTTTTCACAAGAAATCATCTTAGCATTTTCTCTGTTTGATGCCTCAGCCTACACAGAACGAGCTGAATTATTCCACTACTGAAAATATCTAAGGACAATGGGCTATTTTTTATAGGTCACAACAAAGAATTTATATTCAATATTTCTGCCTTGGTTTGTCTCTGCCTCCACCAGCACTTTCAGAGCCAGCAAATGAGCTGTGAATAGCTGCTCCTCTGGCCCCAATATCTGAGGGAGCAGCAAGCTGTAAATTGCCATGGCTGTGCATATTCTTAAACATCCACATTTGTTGCTTGTATTCTTCTTTTCGCTGCCCCTGAAAACCTGACCTGATTATATGTACAAGTGTAGATCTCTATTTATTGCCTATTGCTATTCAGCTAATGATTTAACCTCACATAATTTTTGTGTAGCTTTTATTGTTCACTACTAAATATTTTACCGTTCATAAAGATCCATGGCCTGACAGCTGTTAATAAGCTGACTTACCTACATTGATTGGTAATGATTTTGTATAAAAAAAGGTCACCACCATATTTATTTCATGGATCCAACTTTTGGATCAATTTTTAATCACCCGCTTTTGTGTGACTGCCACTTTGCTGCAGGTGGGGTACCGGCAGAACAGCCGGAAAGTACCCTGCTCCTTTGATAGCCAGCATGAGGGCTTACCAGGGGGGGGTTGGACCTCTGAGGAAAATACAGGCAAGAAAACTGGAGAAACCCTTGAACAGACTTCAGAATATAATATATATTTTAAAAAATCAGCATGAATTTCTGCAATAAAACTAAAGCAAAGTATATATGACTGATCCTGCACCCTTTGCCCCTCACTGGTAAAGTCCGTGGGGGCCCAGCTCAGCTTTTTTAAATGGAAGAAAATGAAACTTTAAAACCAGCAGCAGTTGGGTTTTAAAAACAGGCGTTTGTACAAGCTGATTTTCTTTTCTCCAATAACAACAAAAAATACAATGAATATTTTACAGTTAAAATTCATTTATGTATAAAGAACCACAAAGTTATTTCCTCATTGCGATGACTATAATTGTATTGCTTCAGATAACCCACAGACATCTCTATAGGACAGAGAACTATTCAGTACCATGTGAATTCAATCCTTTTCAGAATTATCACAGCTGGCGGATAGGGAATAAATGACTGAATGAAGGTTTGCAAAATCCTGCCCTATACTGACACAACAATTTCAGCTATTCATGGGATTGTTTTGGGAATCTCTTCATCAAGTAAGATATTTGATCTGTAAAGACTTTTCAACAGTCCTGTTTTTAAAAATACATATGTCCTTCTTGTTTCACTTTTGAGATGTGTTTAAGGTCTGTGTCTTTAACGCTGACTTTCCAAAGGCTTAAAAACCTTTATGTGATGTACTTTGGGAATTTTGTCTAAGTAGAGGATTGAAGGTTGATTCCTGTGCTTAGATGCTTTGCTCGAAGATGAACAGTAATGCGAGTTTAAAATATACTTGCTGTCCATATCCAAGTATTTCTCCTGAAATCTTGCCAGTGAGAAAACTGAGTCTATTGCCAGGTGAAACAAGTAAAATGCTAGTTTGTTGTTTTAGTTTACTAGTAAAATCAGTATGTAATACCAATAATGCCTCTGGAAGTAGAGACTTTTAGAATTTAAAGGGACTAAAAATAAGAGATTCAGCTGTTACTGCTGTTGAAGTTCTACAAAATTAAGATGCAGTGATTGCACCATACTTAATCTTTGCACAAACAGCAAAAAGGCTTTTTCCTGACCATCTGTATATCAGCTAACATAGTCTGCAACTCCTTCCTCTTCCTTTCTTCTACCCTGATGTACGAGTTACATGAGTTGGATGCTTCTGAAAATGAACCGTTAGAACGAAGGATAACACTTTATTTATTTATTATTTTTTAAAATCAATGCAATAGCTGTAACCAGGTTTGAAGCAGGTCCGGAAACCTTCCAGCTAACGCCTAAGAAAAGGTCTGTGGAAAGATATTGAAGGGATACCTGTGGTGCGTGACTGGGTTTCACTCCCTTTCTCTCCTTGAAACTTTGTCTAGCTGGATAAAGCAAAGAAGCAGGAAAAGAACACAGAATGAAGAGATTAAGAA
The DNA here is from genome assembly GCA_009819775.1 of Phoenicopterus ruber ruber. Lineage (NCBI taxonomy): Eukaryota > Metazoa > Chordata > Aves > Phoenicopteriformes > Phoenicopteridae > Phoenicopterus > Phoenicopterus ruber. The sequence goes on along the minus strand of CM020221.1, from coordinate 24,693,150 downwards.
ATGTTGAGCCAAGATATATATATAAACAATACTTTAGGAACAATACTTTAAAAAGGGGAAAAATATATCTGAACTTTTAGATGGGGTAACTATTTTATTTATCTGTGTTGCAGCATTTTATGCTACTTTTCTGGCAGACATCCTGCAACTCTGAGTCTTGGGGAAAGGCTGACAGAAAGATGATGCTGTTGGGATTTCAATCTAACTGATTTATAATTTTGGTTATGCTGCTTGGTTAGTGGATCATGTATTATTTCTTCCAAATGACAAGCTGCAGAAGCAGGTAATATTTTTCTCTGAATTTTGATACTGATTTGGAATGCATGAGGGTTTAATATGTTGTTGTTGTTAATGATTTAATTGACAGTATTAAAACACAAAGGAAAACCTACCAACAACAAAACAACCGGGGACTGTATGTGATTGATTCCGTTTAGTAGGTGCCAGTTTGGAGAGAGACGCATGCTAGCTTGTTAGTCGGGAAAAGTGCTGCCCTAGGCAACCAGCCCAGTTAACTAGGAGAAACGATCCCCAGAATGCTGCCCCTGGCTCTCTCTATGCTGGAGTCCAGACTGCAAACAGTCCTGATAGGGACAAGGGGTGGTGTATCGTCCTTTGCTATGCAGAGGTGGATGTGAATTTGATTTGGGGGTTTCTTACACTGACAAGCATAAATTATTTCCTTTTCTCGGGAAAGAAAGTAGCTTTGTTTTGCAATAATACTCATAAAATACTTTCTTATCTTCCTTCTCTGGGTATTTCTTGTTTCTGAAGATGCCATCATAGGCCCAGTTGTCCCTTGCACCTGAGGTCAGGCTGGTGCTGCCGAGTGGGTAAGGGTTGTTTGGATTGATGCGGCTGCTTGGTGCCCTTCTGTCCATGAAGGACTTGTGTAGCAGAGATTCCTTGTACTACATCTTAGATATACGTTTCCCTTCCCCTCTTCCTCCGGTGCCATAGGAGGCACAGGGTGTACTTCCTCCGATGCGTCATGAATGAAGTTTCCAAATACCAATCAGCTATTAAAGGTAAGAATGTAGTTTAGGAATCATCCTTTTGGTTGGGGTTTTTTTTGTGTGTGGTTTTTTTGGTTTTGTTTTGGTTTTTTTTGATGGGGAGAAATGGTAAGGTGCCCAGCAGGTTACGTGGGGAATTGAAGAGGAGAAGGAGTGGATTTGCAGCAAAGTCTGCCTATGGAAGGGTTTGGACCACTGATAGTTGTCACTGTTCTTATTTGCTCATGTGTAAGTATTTGATGTATACTGAGATAAGCACTTAAATCTTTGCAACCCATCTTGATGTTAATAAGACCATTCCTATAGGGTGTTCACTGTCTCCTACTTTAAATAATCTACTAACATATGTAACTCAGTGTATTTACTGAACCAATATAGATTATCCTCTTTATTGAAAACCACTGAGCTCAATAACATTCCAGAAAAATGGCAATAATCTTGCTTATTATATCACAATCTTTTGAAATATTATTTCTCATACAAGTCATTTAAAAGTTAGTCACAGGACATGTGGTAAATAGTAATGTAAAGAAAAATACAATTGATTATGTCTAGATCCGTATTATTTGCAGACCAAGTGCCTGATTGAATTTCCAAGGGAGGTAATAAAAATCTTTGTTTGACTTCAATTAACGTTTCATCAGACTCTCAAGCCTCCAAGCAAATTAACCTATGCAGAAGGAGTATGTTGATGTGAATGAGGAAGCTCTTGCTTAAACTTCTTAAGTCTAAGGTCCAAAACATGTCTGCCACAAACAGATGTTACTAAATATTTCTGATAGACAGAATCAGTCAGAATTTACATGCTTTCTAGATGGTTAATAGTGATTTGAGACGATAAATTTGAACTAGCCTGAGTATAAAAGGAAGTATTTTTTTCACTTGTGATTTGCTTTTCGAGTTACAAATGATGGCAACCAGGAGTGAGAACTGCAAAACGTTTTCGTTCTGTACTAAAAAAGATTTTCAAAGTAACTAAGTTTGTAAGACTAGACAAGGCAAGTGAGGAACACTTACCAATTGTATCTAAAGACAACTGAGAAAGCCTGTGGCATAATAAGATTTTTCTGCCATAGATGGGCTTAGCACCCTTTTCGCCCATGTGCAGAGACTAACATGAGGAGAGCCGTACTGTAAAGCATTCTGCATGCCCCAACGGCTTCAATGCACGACTTACTCTGAATTTGTTTCCAAAATGCACCACTTAGTGTGAAACGTTCTCAACAGAAAGCTTCACAGACCTGGGTTTATCACTTTTTAATTACTGTGCGCACAAATGCATTGACAATGAGAGTTAGTGTCACACGCCCCACGGGTTCTGCAACTCTTGTGTCTATCTTTTACCCAGTTTTATTAGTAGTGGTGGAAATACTACTTAACATGCTTATGTACTCAAGTTCTCTGTCATTCTTTGCCTCTGTGCTAAAACGAATAATTGTTTTTTACCCTTAATGCCCAATAGTATGTTCCATTGCTACACGTCTCTGTGAGTCTCCAAATGCTAGTTAACCCACTAGTGAACTCACTGAGGAAATTAAGGCTGCAAGGCATTTTTTTCAACCTTGACAGACACTGAGAAGTAGCATTTGGGTAACCGTTCACGTATAACTGAATGTAAAGCAAAAGCTTTATAACTGAGCATCTAGAGGAGACACGTGTGCGTGCCTGTTTCAGCTTGAAAGATATGAAATCATTCAATTTCTTGGATCTGCTCAGGCTGGCAGAAATATCATTAAGGCAACGTTTCACATTAATTCCTTGGATTTAGCCTGTGGAATTTCCAAAGGATGAGCAATAACGCAGTGACATTTGCTGATGGATTGGGAAAACCAGGTAGCCTGCATCAGGAGGTGAAGGGATATGAGTTAAAGACTTTCCTCCCAGGATCTGCACATCCGCAGGGTTAACACACTTTCTCTTCTGTAATTAGGCGTGAATATCTAATTACAGCATGTTTCATAGATTCATAATCTTCATGAAATAATTTAGAGACTCTCAAATTTTCTTCTTTAGTATCTTGTCATAATCAGGAATAAGAATTCATGAAAGTTCGACAGAATCACCTAATCTCTCATTTTCCTAAGCGACCAGTATTTTGATGGCTTTAGGTTGTTTGGATATTAATCGTGTTTGTGATGTCATTTCACTTAACAGGAAATTATCCCATTAGTCTGTGGGTTTTTCACATAGAATCACCATGCAGCTTTCCTGAGATGTGCACAATGGGCGCTCTGGGAACAACACGAGATTGCTGTTTATTTACAAAGCGCTTGAAGGAATCTAGCTAAAAGATCAGCCTTCAAGCAATTAATTGTTGTAAGAAGGACTTGAGGGGTTATGTCACTTCTTTTCTCCTTTAGCTGGACCACTGCAGATGAAAACAAGCTGCAGAGTGAAAATGTTATTGACAATCTGCTTAAATATCGGTTAGCCAGGCATATAGTGTCTAAGACCAGGTGCAATTGGTTCATGCTGAAAAGCGTGACTTCAGTTTATAATGCTCATGACTACTTAATTGCAGACATGTTCTTTTCTTTTTGCATTAATGAATCCCTAGTATATTTGCTCAGAAACTTCATTGAGAAGATACCAGGATCTCCTATAGGTTTTCTCACTTTCAAGGAAAGTCTATGCTGGCATATCACAGGATGTCTTTGGGCCTCTGCGAGTAAATTCAGAACTCCTAAAATGATTACTTTTATTTCTGCTTTAAAGGGCAGAGTAAAAATAAGCAATGAAATTTCTTTTCTGTTTACATAAACAATAGATTACCAGACATAGGAGTACTCTTGCCAGTACAGCCTAATGAATTTACAAAACCACTTTGTTTTTAAGTATACCACTGAGGAATTTTACAGATAAGGTTAATTTCAAGGACTTGTATAAACTTGTTTTAATGCTGGTATGTGACTGTAAATCCATAAGTTCTGGAACAAACTTACCCATGACTGTAAATCCATAAGATCTGGAACAAACTTGCCCAGCACTTGGCAACCATAATTATCAGCACGTTAGCTTACACAGGAGCACAGTTACTGTAGGTGGAAAGTAGACCTCTCACAGTTTCTCTCTCCTTAACAGGTTTCACACTATCTCAACTGACCTTGTATTTGTTACTGTGTAAGGACATATACCTGGGCAGTCACAGCAGAGCTGCTCAAGTTTATCTGTGCCCTGAGGACCACAGAAAATGCACAATAAAGCCAATAATAAAACATTTCTCCATGTTTAGTCCACCCTCCTATGTTGTTTTCCTTCCTCAATTCCATTCCCTTAACAAAAGAGACAAAGTAATAAATGTGATGATTGATAAATCCAATCAAAACAACCCCCCCCAAACCTAAAACAACCTGTCAACGCCCCCCCCGCCCCCCCCCCCCCCCCCCCCCCCCCCATTCCCCCTCATCTGTTAATGTTATTTGAGGATTGGCTATTCATATACCTAAAGTTCAAGCCACAAATACTCAATTCAATTCCTGGAGAAACCACAGCAAATTTTTTACACAGTGAGCTTCTTGTATAGCATTAGAGTTTCATGCTATTTCTATTTGGCAGGATTAGTTCTATGGGGTTGTTTTTTCCTTGGTATTGTATTTTCACATTCTTGTTAACTATTCAGCTAGCCGCCTGCTTTATTGCACTATCCCTCTTGCAAATATAAAAACATAAAATGTCTTCCATGAGTTTGTTTTTTGTTTTAATGTATTTTTTTTTTTTTTTTAAAGTTAGAGTTGTCAAATACAGAGTACGTGCTTCAACTACCGTGAATTGTGGTTTAGGTTGCAAACAGCGAGGCAACTGAGTTGGCATATCTTTATCTAATCTGAAATATGCTTATTAAGCATGGGAGAGGAGATAATAGTTGCCATGGGGTCAGAAGGTCTTTAGAAGAGAAAGGGGCAACAGAGCTGTCGGTAAAAAGAAGAATGGTTCCAGTCTTTTGTGTTTGGATAAACTCCTTTCCATGGTATCTGTGTACTCTAGAAATGGAAACAAGAGTATGCAAGTCTGTCCATTACAGTTAGAAAACGTCCAGCTTGTTTGCCATGTTTTTAATCACCAGGTGGAGATATTGTAAGTGAAACAATTTGGTATAAACATTTTTTTTTTTAATTAAGCTTACACCATGCTTCTGATAGGGTTTCATTGTAAATATACTACAATTTCCTAAGTTCCTACTGTTCCTTAATTGAGAAATTGTATATAGCTTGTGTTTCTGTGTATGAAAACTTTACCTTTTATATGGATTTCATAGCCAATGTCAATTAATATAGTTGCACTTGTATCAGAAGCTCGTGTAATTCTGATAAAACCATAATCCTCTTAGTTCTACGAAAAATATTTATTATGTTTGTATTTAATTACAACAGCCATATAAAAATCTTTGTAGGAATTGTGTATAAAACACAATAAGTGACATAAATAATTTGTCTGGGAACACGGTCTTGTCACTTAATACCATTAGTTGTTTGAAACAGGTCTGCTATTCAGACGTAGCAAACACATTCAGCTAAGTCCCTGCCCCCAAAATCTTGCAGACCGAAGCCAGAGCCCCACACCCCTCCGTGGAGCAGGGCTGCCCGGCATCGCCTGGCGTGACCTGTCTGCTCCCACCTCCCTCCAGGAGCACCCTGAATCACAGCACCGGGGAGATACTCCCTCCTCTTTTTATCATATTTCAATTGAGTTTAGAAGCTTAAAACAAAAAAGCCAACCCCAGGTGACCAAACTATTTTCAATAACCTCCAGAAAGGACTTCCTAGGCCACTGGTGATTCACAGCCATAGCTGAGAACGCCTGACGAAAGGTACCTAGCAGTCATCATCCCTCTGAATTGGTTTTTGTGGCCTGATAGTGGTGTTTTTCTTGTTAGTTCCCCACCCTCCTTGTTGGTGTTGTGTTTTGGTGTGGTGTTTTTTTTTTTTCCTAACTCGCAGTATATTTATTAAAACTTTCTCTTTGTCTTGCAACAATGCTGAGCCCAGGTATCCACAATGAGCTTTCTTGGCCCTAGCATCCTGCGCTCAGCTCACGTCACAGAAATAGTCCCTGTTGAGAAATGACTCATGCTATTTAGTTTAGCTTCAGTAGACTTTATTATGGTTTTATTCACCCCTTTCAGTTACAATTACTTTTTCCCTGTGAATGACTATTCTTATTCATGCTTTTATAGCCCAAAGGCAGACTAGGTGCCTTGCATTACAGGTAGAAGGGCAAGTAGTAAAATCCTAGAGTGCAAAACTATATATTCAGTGTAACTAGGATTTTCACACAAATTCCTACCCCCAAAGAACATACAGTCTAATTCTGGGTAGAGTGCAGCTACAAGGAAAGTTACTGCAGACCAAAAGTTAAAAGTTATCAGAGCGGCCTAATTAAGATATTGTTCATGTGCTCATCTCAACGATGAGAAATCTTGCAAAACAAATCTGTAACAAATCCTTTTTGTGTATTTTGCTGATAAGGAAGCAGACCTTGAGGGGTGAGAGGAAAAGTGTAGAGGAAAAGGGTATGTGCTGCATAGACGGAAGGCTAGAGGAAAAAAAGGCGGCCTTTTCTGGATTAAGTTTCCAACGGCTAACATTTTTACATCCGGAGCCAGATTATCAAGCGAGATCTCAGTCCTGGGAGAGTTTCTGCCCACGAAGCCCACCCACTCACAAGAACTGCTTCATATGTAAAAGTCAACCAAAATCTCTAACTGTTGCCAGTACACAAAGCAACCTGTAGGTCTTCCAATCATCTGTGATTTTAATTGCCACCATAGCATCAACCCTTCGGCTAAATTCATGCACTCAGAATATTGCTTTATCTGATATCGCTGTGCTATAGCACGAACAGAAGTTAAACAAGCCTACGGGTTATTTCACTACTTTATCCATCTAGAAGTAACAGACCATTATTTTGTTTTAAGTACAGAAACAGTACCTTGGACTTCTATTCATATTTGCAATAAAATCGGAAATACTTTTCTGGAGAGAGCTTGAAAAGAGTTTAATTTTAAGAGATTATAGGACAGCTCTGGTCTTCTTCAAATGAAGACAGAATAATAAACAGACATAACTCCTCTTTCACAAACACACTCACTGACTATCACTTCTAAGCTCTGTTGTTGGAGCAATTCCTATTCTATTTCCAGCATCCCAAGAGCAATGACACGCAGCACTCGCTACAGTGCTCCTCACATCAGGAATAAAAGGAACAAGAGCAAAATAAAAGTGAACATGGACAGACTTTCCATTACTCCCATTTTCTAAAGTAAGTAATTTTTCTCTCTTATGGTTTGCCCCTGCACATAGCTGATAGATGAATGCTTCCCCCTACTTTAGCTGAACCATCTGTGTTAGTAAGGTTTGCAAGAGAGCGTTATTCAGCCACCAAGAACTAGTGCTGGCCAAAAAATACAAGCAGCTTTCACGAACTATTTTTTTAATTTCTCTATTTTCATTATCTTTTGGAGCATCACATCTTTTACTCTGTAAGCTATAAAAACTATTTCGGCTCTATCAGCTCTAACAGTTATTGAAGGTGAATAGTCAAAGAACAAGGAGCTAGATTTTCAACATTTTTGAATTTCCTGTACTCTGCAGGGCTTCTGGAAGAATTAGATAATTTTATGGTAAAATTCTAAATATTCCAGTTTGGCCTAGGCATTGCTATTCTACATTACGTGTTTTCATTGTATCCAGATTATTTGCTGGGCTTTAACCTGTGTTGTTTTGTCAAAAGAATGTAAAACTCGAGCACTAAGCTGATAATTAGAATGTTCCTTTTAGTGCACTAAACACATCTTTGTCTGGCGTGCTTTACAGTCAGTCCACTATATATGACATTGTCTCAGTACAAGACTCGCCCTGTCTTGTCTTCCTGATTAATTAGAAACAGATTGTAGCCAGAGTTTTGACTGGTGGAAAGTGATTGTTACACAGCCAGGGACAAATGATTTTCCCACAGAGCCACTCCAGTACTCTAAAGCCAAGTTTAAAAATACCACGGCATTTTAATATTTACATTCATCGTTCAAAAAAAAAATGAACACATGGAAGAATCTGTAAGATATGATATTACAACAGCCATTGTTCATTTTATGGCACTGTACAGAAGCTGATCTAATTCTTCAGTTGTTACAGCTGGCAAACAGCCAGTTTCGGGGCCAAATTCTTGCAGCGTCTGTGTATAACCATCCAGCACAAAATTGGCACTGAAATGCAGCTACACAGGCAGGAAACTGTTTCTCCCCTGTTATTTTCTATACGGTTTCCCATATAATGCTTGGGATCATAACTTTAGAAGCTCCTTTCAGAACCACACTGAGTTCAGCATCCCCACATCTGTCTTATGTTGTTTGTACACTCGGTGCCTCCCCAGGGGAAGAAAAGTTTGTAAGAGTGTTTCATTTTGGTTTTACTTCCTCTTGTTGTTGTTTTCTCTGTTTATGTTTATGTTCATTTATACTACAGAAGCAGACGCAAAAGAAATGTTCCAACCTGCCTTCTGTGCTTGGAGCCATCCTTCCTTCCTGGGAGCAGTTATTCCGCAGCCCAGAGTAGCTCCTCTTCTGGCTTTTCTTTCTTGGAGAATACTGAAGCCTGAGCTTCAATGTGCTGAGCTGCATGGAGATAGAGGAGTAAAGCTATCCATTAGATCTTTCTTCCCAGATTTTTAGGGCCAACTTGTTGATAGTTGGGGTTGTTTAGCCTGGAGAAGAGAAGGTGCCGGGGAGACCTTATTGCAGCCTTTCAATACTTAAAGGGGGCTTATAAGAAAGATGGGGACAAACTTTTTAGCAGGGCCAGTTGTGATAGAACAAAGGTAATGGTTTTCAACTAAAAGAGGGGAGATGTAGGCTAGATATAAGGAAGAAGTTTTTTACAGTGAGGGTGGTGAAACACTGGAACAGGTTGCCCAGAGAGGTGGTAGATGCCCCATCCCTGGAAACACCAAGGTCAGGCTGGACGGGGCTCTGAGCAACCTGATCTAGTTGAGGATGTCCCTGCTTATTGCAGGGAGATTGGACTAGATGACCTCTAAAGGTCCCTTCCAACCCAAACCATTCTATGGTTCTATGATATTCTAGGTATAGACCATGAAGGACCAAACTCTATGAAACGTGCCAGGCTATCTATGTGAGCATTAGTATGTCCGTAGGCTGCATCTAACCTGCAGAACAGATGTGCTCCATGTTTCCTGCTTTCTTGCCTGTGCAGGGAAAGCAGGGCATACAGAGAGCAAAGCACACGCCAGGCATATCATAACACAAAAGTAGGAGACAAGCCAGCATCAAGAGGTAGAAAGTGCTCTGGGATCATACAGGTTACACACACCTATAGAGGCCCTTGTTTATTTTTCCTTCACAAGAGAAAAGAAAGACAAATTTTCCAGCAACTTCCTCAAACTAAACTCAAATAAGTGTCCTGGCTCCTGGACACTAAGGGGAATAGGACTATAACATAGATGTTCAGGGAGAAATTCTCCTTGGTTGCTTAGACCAGATCGAATGACCTCTATAGCTCAAGTTAGGTCCCCTAATTGCTAAGGTATGTTTAGTTTAAAATTTAGTTTATATGCCTGTTGTGAATAACATTCAGAATGTGAATCATTTCAGAATCTGCACCATTTTTACTGCAGCTTCTTTTGTTGAGTTTTTTTGAGCATCACTTTGCTACATTTTCAGGTCAAAAGCCTGTCACCAGGGTTATGTAATTTATAAGAAATGATAGAAATCGTCAGAGTCCTATAAAAGAACAATTTATTAAATGAATCTATAATTGTCCCCTTTTTTAACCCATTGCATAACATTAATTTAGCAGAAAGTTGATGTTATTTTTTGAAGACTTCTAAAGCTGCAGACACTTTCTTATTCTGTTGTTCAGTAGCACCTAATGCCCTGGCATCCATGGATACTAGTGTCTCCAAGAACGATGTGACAGTTACACCCTCCGTGGATCAGTCACAAACTGGGGAGCATAACACAAACAGAACACTAACATTTTGTACAGCATAACATGAAAACGATTTGTACTTCTGAATTTCCTTACACGTGTCTAAAATATCAAGTGAAGCATTTCTAGGGCAGCACGTTTTTTTGGTGTTTATTTGGAATAACATTTTCCAGTGCAACTGAGAAATCTCTTCCTACGTATAAAAATAATTCCAAATGTGTGTATGGGCCACTTAACAGAGGTATGTTTTGTTCTCTGTGTGTTTTAAAACGGCTTTGTTTAAATATGTTACAGTGCTCTGGAGTGGATTCTTGTCAGCTAAATTAAAGTTATTTTGTAGCTGGCACTTGTGGGCTGCTGACAAGCAGCTACAAAGAACAGTATGTTTGCACAGCAATTGCTTAAAGTATTTGGGAAAGACTGCACCTTTCTCCATCAGGTAACAGAAATGTCAAGTGAACTTGGAAAAAAAAAAAGTCATGAAAGGAAGCTTATAAAGATGTATTTCTATGGCTAACACTTTCATCAGGTTTTGGACCAAGTCCCTCAGCTGCACTCCTGGTGAAAAATTGCATCCTGTTATGTGATTTCCAAATCTCGAGTGCAGATGTGCCATTCCTTAGAAACATCACAAGTTATTTACTCAAAGAGAGAATCAAATTTGTGTGAATTCATTAAGTCAAACACAGGACTGTAAGTATGCATGATGAACCATATGTTTGTCTAAAGAAGTGTTGCATCAAATGAATGAATGTTTACACAAATAAATAGATGCGTACACAAGTGACATATCGCAGACATCATTAACAGATAATTACACATCCCTTCTAGAATCCAGTCCCTTTCTTTACCCATAAGCTGGGGAACAAACTTAATTAAACTGCAGTAAGTTACTTTCCTCTGTGAAAATTATTTTTGAATACTTCCTCCTGCTACAGCCCCAGGTTTCCACAAAACGAGCACTGAACTGTCACATAACCCTTTGGTTAGGAAAAGTAAATACACATACACACTGAAGCTAAAACAGACTCCGTTTTTTTACAAGCTTTTATAGTCTCATCTGAAATACAGAAGCAACAGCTGGGAGTTTTAACATACGTCCTTCTCACAGTGCATCCTTCCACCCATCTGTAGAACAGATATAATCGTGTTGTGAGATTTAATTTGTATTTATATAACTCTTTGATATACCTAGTTATAAATCAGGAGTAAGGTAACAAGTTTTAATTGCTTCGTCTTCTCTCATGGGTATCTTTCCATCTTATTAAGATATTTTCCCTCTATTCTGACGAGGATTTGAAATTTAAAAGATTATGGGTTCCAGCACCTGTCTGCAGGATACACTCTCCACTTTCAGCTGATATTACAAATGTATCACACTCATTAAGCTGAAAATGTGCCCAATTTTACTTTAAAAGAGCAGATGTTTAAGAATTGGGACTTTCCAAGCCCCATATGGCATTAGCCCAACAGTAAATTCTTTTTCTACAACTGTGAAAGCATCATGTTCCCGGAAGAAGTTAGAGGACAATGGAAGTCTGTGGAATGAAGCCTGAGATGGAAAGATCCAAAAATGATCAGACATCTGTAAGTAAATCATTATATTTGCTTTGAGTTTGCAAATATATACTACTGCTTAGAGTCCCACAACAACACACTTTAGGTTGTAGCTGCTAGTAGGATTTGCTGTCATATTTTGTACAACTTTTAGAGACTGGTTGTGTTAATATTCAGGTTATCACTAAATACAGGAACATGAGAGCAGCTGCACTAGGTCAGATCACACTGCCTAGAGAAAGCAGATGTCCAGAAAATAACGTCAGACAGGGCAAGCATATAGGATACTTCCCTCTGAGAGCGTCTAACTACTTGCAATTCAGGGACTTTCTGAACCAGACATGGTTTCTATCTGTTTAGCAATCCTCGATGGACTTTTTAATTTTTTTTTTTTCTGTTTTCCCTTTCATTAACTTGTCCAGTCCCTTTCAACCCATATCAAATATTTCCTTCTACATCAGAGGCTGCAAAGAGCTAACTACTGTCTCTCTCTGCCAAATGGGACCCTGCATTGCTTTAGTAGTAGAGAGAAGCTTTAAATTACTCCAAGAAAGCAATTATCTCTGTTTCTATATCAAAGGCCATAAAATAATTACTCCCATGCATAATTTACTGATGTTAACAGGAAATGTGCAAATAGATTTACAGTGGGTTTTCATCCTTAGAACAGATATGTTATTTTGATTAGTAGGCTTCTGTCATCTGTGTGAAATACTGTGTGCACTGGAAGTTCATAGAATCATAGAATGGTTTGGGTTGGAAGGGACCTTTTAAAGGTCATCTAGTCCAACACCCCTGCAATAAGCAGGGACATCCTCAGCTACATCAGGTTGCTCAGAGCCCCATCCAAACTGACCTTGAATGTTTCCAGGGATGGGGCATCTACCACCTCTCTGGGCAACCTGTGCCAGTATTTCACCACCCTCATTGTAAAAAAACTTCTTCCTTATATCTAGTCTAAATCTCCCCTCCTTTAGTTTAAAACCATACCCCTTGTCCTATCACAACTGGCCCTGCTAAAAAGTTTTTTCCCATCTTTCCTATAAGCCCCCTTTAAGTACTGAAAGGCTGCAATAAGGTCTCCCTGGAGCCTTCTCTTCTCCAGGCTGAACAGGCCCAACTCTCTCAGCCTGTCTTCATAGGAGAGGTGCTCCAGCCCTCTCATCGTTTTCGTGGCCTCCTCTGCACGCGCTCCAACAGGTCCATGTCTTTCCTGTGTTGGGGGCTCCAGAGCTGGATACAGGACTCCAGGTGGGGTCTCACCAGAGCGGAGTAGAGGGGCAGAACCACCTCCCTCGACCCGCTGGCCACGCTGCTTTTGATGCAGCCCAGGATACGGTTGGCTTTCTGGGCTGTGAGCACACATTGCTGGCTCATGTCCAGCTTTTCATCCACCAGTACCCCCAAGTCCTTCTCGGCAGGGCTGCTCTCAATCCCTTCATCCCCCAGCCTGTATTGATACTAGGGGTTGCCTCAACCCAGGTGCAGGACCTTGTACTTGGCCTTGTTGAAGCTCATGAGGTTTGCCTGGGCCCACCTCTGGAGCTTGTCCAGGTCCCTCTGCATTGTGTTGTTGATCGTGTTTTGCCATAATAGCAATGGATAATGTCAGTGATATATACATACTATATGAAGTAACAAAATTGGCATGGCTCTAAACATTGTGCATCAGCTATGCACCATCCTCGTGGACTGAAATCCCATACCAATGTAGAAAAAGTACAGTAACAGTACTATGTGACCCAGCTGGGGATGGTGACCAGGCAGCTAGAATGACAAGGTAGCACACCTGCTGGAGATGTGGGAAGGATGGCAAGGATTAAGGAATGTAAAGGCATCTTAAGAGGACAAATAAAAAGAAGTGTGAAAGCGAAAGAGCTAGATTCATCTTTTTGCATTGGTGCTTATGAAAAAAGGAGCTTGAGGAAGTTCTGACCACAGGGGGATATGTTTGAGGAGCTGTCAGATTGCAGTGTCCATAGAACTGCTTTGAGAAGAAAATAACGAGAGGAGTAGTAATAAATCCTGACTATCGGGGGGCCTAATAAAGTTGTCTGGCAGCAGACCCAAAGTACACAAAAGGGACATTGTTTCTCACAACATGTAATTTAGCTTTGGAACTCATTGTCACCCCACTTAGTAAATGCACAATTATTAATGGGTTCATAAGGTAATTAATACAGTGATGAAAAAAGACCCATCAAAGGCTATTAAGCAGAGTTATACTGATGCAATCTCAAACTCAAGAAGTCCTAAACCATAGATACATGAAAGTCAGGAGTACATACCACAAGAATCATCACTCTACAGTTGCACCATTTCCTAAGCATCTGTAGTGACCATTACTAAAGACAAGACTGCGTGTTTAATGGGTCTTCAGTCTGATCCATCTTAGCTGCTCTTCTGTTCCAGGTACTCCTGAAAATGGTAGATGGTAACTACCATCATTTTTGCAAATATGGGCAAAGGTTCTTTATTATAAAGCAAGAAAGGCTTTTTATATTTTTAACTGCAAGACAAATCATCGCAAGTAAGAATCTTCACATAATTAATAATAGATGTACATTTTCACTCTGGTGGGCTTTCATAGTGTCAACACCTCTTTTAAGAATAAAGAATGTACTATACATATAGAAAAAAAGACAATTAAGAGAGTGATTATTTCTGTTTGTACAGTAGTTAAAAATTGCTGTACAAATATTATTTGTGCTCTTCACTCATACTGTGCTGGAAAGATACAGCTGTTTCAACAAAGCAGATAAGTATGTAGTGAAATAGGAAACAGACTTGCTGGGAAAAAAGTAAAAATCTATATTATGTAAACTGTATGCTCTGAAGAGACAACCTTCTTTCTTCTCTCTCCACCCTGTTTCATTTTCTAAGTTTTTTTTTTCAGTATCTATAGTCAAAGGATGACTCTTTGTGCAATTAGTATGTGTTCCAGTATGCAAGATGCACAAATATTGGGCTCGTGTACATGAATATGAGACATTTGTGAATTCTGCGTTAATGTGTAAAATAATGAAATACTTCTACTGAGACTTTGAAGGCAGAATTCAACTGGTGACAGGGATTTTTCACCTGTAGTCTATTAAAGAAAACACTGATTTAATTTTAACTCCTAAAAAGCAAAGCTAGTTTGATTAAATTTTAAATTGACTTTTTGATCAGCAACAATGAACAAGCAACAGGACAGCAAACCTGTAGTTTCCTGGATTCTCCTTCTTGCCCTTCTTGAACGTGAGTGACATGTCCTTTACCCAGTCACCAGGGATCTCCCTGACTGTCACAACCTGTCAAAGATGATAGAAAGTCACTCTGTGACGATGGCAGCCGGCTCCCTCAGCACCTTGGATGTGTCCTACCCAGTCCCATAGACTTGTGTTATGTTCAGTTTGCTTAAGGAGCATCGTGGTTTAATCCCAGTCAGCAACTAAGCACCACACAGCCCCTCGCTCAATCCCCCCCGGTGGGATGGGAGAGACAATCAGAACAGTAAAAGTGAGAAAACTTGTGGGTTGAGACAAAGACAGGTTAACAGGTAAAGCAAAAGCTGTGCATGCAAGCAAAGCAAAACAAGGAATTCATTCACTCCTTCCCATGGGCAGGCAGGTGTGCAGCCACCTCCAGGAAAGCAGGGCTCCATCGCACGTGACGGTTACTTGGGAAGACAAATGCCGTCCCTCCGAACGTCCCTCCCTTCTTTCTTCCCTCAGCTTTATACGCTGCGCATGACGTCATATGGGATGGAATATCCCTTAGGTCAGTTGGGGTCAGCTGTCCCAGCTGTGTCCCCTCCCAGCTTCTTGTGCCCCCCCAGCCTCCTCGCTGGTGGGGTGGTATGAGAAGCAGAAAAGGCCTTGACTCTGTGTAAGCCCTGCTCTGCAGTAACCAAAACATCCCTGTGTTATCAACACAAATCCAAAACACAGCCCCATGCTAGCTCCTGTGAAGAAAATTAACTCTATCCCAGCCAAAAGCAGCACAAGGGGTCTACAACTCAATTTTTGGTTACTATGGGTAGTAACTCATCATCTGGACTCTGCCACAAGCCAGTTAGAGCTGGAAGGTCTGAAAGAAAACCTTGTCAGTAAAGACTGAGACAAAGAAGGGACTGAACAATTCGGCCTTTTTTTTACCCTTTGCCACCAGGATACAGCAGCCTCATTTTCCTCAGCCTTCCGCTTGCTCCAATGACCCCGTAGGAGTCTTCCTTGCTGCCCTTGCTCCCTTTATGTTCCTCACCAATGTTGTCCCCAGTGGATGTTTGGCATGCCTGGTTTGTGCTCTGCATGCCCAGGATATCTTTCTGCACTCCTCCTGGGTATATGTCCCCACGTTTACCCCCTGTACACTTCCTTTTGTGCTGGAGCCCAGGCAGGAGTTCCTCATCTCTCCTCCCAGGCGTCCTCAGCTTCCTGCCCATCAGGACACTCTGTTCTACTCTGAAGAGGTTGTCCTTAAAGATCGACCAGAGCTCCTGGGCCCTTTGCCCTTCAGAGCAGCCTCCTGAGGAATCTTGTCTACCAGTTCCCTGACCGAATCCTAAACTAACCTAACTTCACGTCCTACCTAAAGTGCCTGTGTCTTTCCATCACAGTGCTGTATCCCTCTGATTCCAGAATACTGAGCTATGAGACTGTGCACAGACTTGTAACTCCTGTTTGTTTCCCACACTGTGGGCATGTGTATACTGGCACTTGAAAATGGTCCCCACTCATGATTCTTTCTCAAGGGATGTATGACAGCCTCCCCCACTGGGTGGTCCCCCTGGTCACCCTTTCTTGTCCCCTGTTTCTCCATTTCTTTTCAGACTCAGATCTCCAACCCCCCCCCCCCCCCCCCCAAAAAAAAACAAACTAGTTTAAAGCCACGCTCATTAGGCTAGGAAACCTATTGGAAACAGTGGTCTTGCCCCACTTTGCCAGGTGGGTCCCACCTAACATACTTTCTAGCTTCAAGGTTGATAAATAAAAGATGCAGATAAATCACTTTTCTTGCACCTGTAATCTTGACCTTCAACCATTTAAACCATTTAAACCATTTAAACCTCAACCTGTCCATTTTATTCTTGATCCTTGCAGCTAGGCTCTATATTAAAAAAAAAAAAAATTAACAAAATGACATCAGGATGTGAATCTGCTCTGTGTTTGCCGTCTCTTTTTCTGCAACTCTGCAGTTTTATTGGTCAAACAGCCAGCAGTATGTATTTGTTTTATCTTTTAGATTTGCTTTCCTAGCTATGTAGTCTCCACTTTCTGTAGCCTCCCTCAACCCGTTTTATTCCTCCCACATCTTTTCTCCTTTTCACACACAATCTGGATACAAATAAGTGGTTATTTTGTCTTAAATGTTATACTTCAGTGTTTTAAATGTACCTCATTATTAATGATGGTCCTTATATTTTCTGCTGGGGGGAGATATAACTATATAGTATTAACACCATACTAGTGCAGTGGTTTTTATTTAAAAATTGCCTTCCTGTTGTTTCTGATGTAATATCTTTTCATGGTAGGTTGTATATTTAAATATGGGTGAGGAAAAAGTTCTCTCTCAAAATAACCATAACCTTTTTGTTTATTGTCAGAAACTGTCATTTACCATGAGGTTATCACTTTTTCCATCCTCCTGGGCATACATTGTGGTACAAGTAAATTGCTGCAGCACATTGATTCTAAACTGCTGAATTACTGGTGTCTGTGACAGTATTCAAGCGGGTTTGCTCCCAGGGAAACATTTTTTCCATTGCTGAGTGCTCTGAAGTAGAAGTAGATTAATAATTAATGTCTCAAACCTGCTCCCAGCGTACTCAGTGGCAAAGCTCTCGTTGCTTTAGGGACAGCAGGGTCCTGCTTCCTACACGGAGTTCAGGGAGACTCTGGTGTGGACATAGCTGAATGAATTAAAAGTTCCCATCAATATACCAATCCATGTGTGACAGCATTGGGAAGAAAGCACTCCTTTATTCACTGAATGACAGTAACCAGACTTATCCAGTTGAGAACATTTAACAAGAATGCAATTGGACAGATCTTCCGTCATTCTGACCAAGGTTAATTTTAAGCAGAAGCACCAGAAAATATAGGTCACTGATTAATTCACCGAGATTCTGCATTCTTGCTCTGCAATAATCACTTAATGACAAGTTAGAGCAAATGCTTCAATGTGATAATTAATTCTGGTTACACATTATTAAGGTCAGAGGAACTAACAGGTTCACTAATGATTTCTATTTTAGAGCATGGGACATTTCAATCAAGAGTATATAAAATAGTAAATGTAAGGGAATTTAACAGTATTTACTGGCTTAGTACCCGATTAAACATTGACTCCTGCTCAGCATGTAGAGGTATTAAATGCTGCCACTCTATCAGAGGGGACATCCAACACTTCTGCTGAAACAAGCACTTCCAACCCTTTTTATTCTATTTAATTAAAATTTAACAAAAAATCTTGCACATAGTTAATATAGTAACAGACAGAAGAATAGTTCTGACCTCTCCTGCATGGGAATAATGTACATATGTAGAGAGCAAAAAGTGTTGTATCTCTAGACAAGAGAACAAAGCAGGGGAAAAAGTCTAACCTTCACAATTCTGTCACCTGATGCCTGCTGGAGCCTGGGGACACATGAAGGTTCACAGTTCCCCCACTTAGAAAAGCCCTCTTCTCAACTCCTCACACCCACCAGAGCTGCTTGGCAATCTAGGTGGATGGGACTATAATGTTAAGGTTACCTGAGGTAGCCACCATACAAGAAGGCTCCAGAGAAACCTGTATTCAGAGATCCAAACCACTGGGGAACTAACACGGCTTTCTATATTATTAACATCTTTTTTCCTCTCCAAGATTTATAGCAAACCGATCTGCTTCTTCCCTGCTCTTGCTCTTCCTCTTCAAAATGTACAGACATCTTAGAGAAGGGTTTTCATAGATTCAGGAGAAAAAAGAACATGCTGGACTGCTTGAATATCCCTCCCCTAAAGATTTAGACATTCTCAGTGAGTAGAAGGGAAACTTACATCTCTTGGTTCTTTATTCGGTGCTTCCTTTACACTGCCACTGAAGTTATTGGAAGTTTTTCTAAGCCGAAAGTTTAGGAGACAATCCTGAAAAATGACCATTTACTATAAAGGTGTTAGCACTACTACACCAGTAGGTTGTCAACCCAATTAATCATAATATAGACTGAAAACTAGCATCAGCCCCATCAACATCAGTCATACTTAGCTCTAAATGACAATATGAAATGTTTATTAGTATCATTGAACCGCTTATTCATCTCACTGACAACACTTCCCAATCATATATGCTTTTTTATCACCCTGATCCCAATGAGCTGAGCTCTCTCAATGTGGAAATGCTAGTGAGAGGGGAGAGCACTCCTGTCTTACTCTTCCTTCTCTCCTTCAGGTCCAGAATGAAGCTCTGACCTAATGATGGATGGAATGATGAGTCTGCAAAGAAGATCCCTGGTTTTGACTGCCTCCAACTCACCATGACTGTACCTCCTCCCTTTCGTTGTAGCATAATAAACGAATTATATGGAGAGATTGCACTTTTGTTTTGTCTGGGGCGGGGGGGGGGGGGGGGGGGGGGAAGAAAGAAAATAATTAAAACAAGACAATACTTCCTGGGGGAAAAAAAAAAAGAACTTTTGATGGGGTTTTGGGAGGAGAAATCTAGATACTTTATTTCTTCTTTAGTTTTGTTTCTGGATGGAATGATGCCTTATGTGTTGCTCCTGTCTGTTTCCCTAAACAACTTTAAATGTGTTGGCCAATTTCAAACAAATTCAGGGTAGGGATAAAATTTTCAGACGTATAATGTTTCTGTAAGTTTTGTGAAAACTGGATAGATGCTGCATTGGAAGGACACTTGGGTTAGTACGTCCACATAGGAAAAGCATACAGCGCGAGGCTCAACACCATTCTGTTCTGTTTGGCATGTACCAGTGAGGCTAAAAACTGGCTGATCACTCAGAAACTGCTGCAGCATAAATTGCTTCTTGTGGAGACAGGAGTCAAGGAAGGTGCTGAGAGCGAGGGTACTTCCAGAGAGACGGTGGATATTGCAGAAGGTGATGCCGTAGCAGAAATGAGAAGGCAAGCGGGAATTACTGGGAAGGTCAGGAAGTGTAAGACTAAAGGGCAGAAAGTCCTAAAGAAGATGGGCTTCACGAGGTCCACTGCTTACACAAAATCTTGGTAACTTCAAGGTACTTGCGTGAATGTACGTGCTCCTTAATCTCATCCTTATTTGTTGCCTGAACTTCTGGGCTGTATTCTGGTATTTGTAAGTTATAGAGATCAAACAGCCTGTAGTCCTGCTGGCTAAGTTCCAGAAGTGCTTAAATCACTTAGGCAATATAATTCCCATAACTAAGGGTAGTTAGGACAATTTAACTCATAAATAATATTTAAAAAGTCCAAAATTTTTGTTACTGTCTGGCAGAAAAAAAGTTCATTAAAATTCTGCATACCTAAAGTCTGTCTTTGGCTTTCAAAATTTTATATTAGCCAGAAGTTTTTGAATCCTCTAGTCTTACCCTCTTCTCCATTTGCAGTCTGGGTGGGTTTCAATTAATAAAAAGCTAAACAAATTGCCTGGTGTATCATCTGTTCTGATGCTTAATCAGGAGGTAAGTTCAGACTCGTATGCCTTCAATCAACTTTAAAAGGCAATAGAGAAAAATATTATTTAAGGAGCTGTTTGGAAGTTTCAGACGTAAAGGCACAGTGATCAGCCTTTGCAGGTGTTTTCGAAAGATCTGTCTTTATTGTTGAATCCCACATAAAGCAAAGCTGAAGAAGGAGATTAAACCTCACATTTTGCCACCTCCTCCCCTCTGACATCTGGTAACAAGATTCCGTATGCAATGACTTATATGTAGCCTGTTTTTAAGACTTAGAAAAGATGTTAACATGATCCCTTTTTTGTGGCCCATTTTCATAGGCACTGGATCTGCTACAGAATCTCCTGTATTACCACTTTGCATGCAAAAATCTACTTTTCTTTGCCTCTGTAGCAATTTCACCATTCATCTTGCCCTCTTTGTCATTGCTCTGATTCAAATTACCCATCTGGCTTTCTCACAGAGATGACCATTAAAGGGATTATCACAAGAAAAGAATTAAATCATCTCTTCTGACTCCAGAATAACTAAAACCGAATAGCAAGTGCAGCAAACCCCCAATGGGAAACCATGCACATAAATTTCAGCTTTTTTTGTTTTGATTTTAGTTCATGGATAAGGCTGCAAGAATGAAATAAAATAACATAAAACTTTCATCCTACTAAAAATTGTCTTGTTAGATAGACTTACAAATTATATAGCAATTTTTGGCCATCTTTGACTTTTGAAAGTTTCTATTTGTATGATCATATAAAAACTATGGTATCCTTTAACAACCTGTTTTTTAAATAGATCTGACCATAAAAATCAGTTTGAGTGTACTTACATTGCACCCACAGTGAGGGTTTTTCTCCTGAGCAAGAATGGATAACCTAAATAATGAAGACTATTTCTAAATGGAGATTTAAAATCTGTTCATGAAAACTCAGATATATTACTCTTTGAAAGGGGTTCTGCGGTCTTAATTTAAAATGACCAGTCAAATGAGCATTTAGAAATGAAATATTCATGCAATAAACCTTCATATTGCCTTCAAGAGTGCCTGGAGAAAGCTGTAGGAGGGTGAAAGTTTTTCTCCTTACCCCTGCTCTGACTCTGTAAATCACTATGGATGTGAAACAAAGCCATGACTTTGACTTTGTCCAGTTACTCTTGTGACCTGTGACACCTCCAACACAGTTGTGAGAAAGGCTGATTGCTCTGCACACGTGTTCAGGAAGGACACACAGACTAAGGCTAGGCTGGTGTCTCTGCTTACAAGAAACGGACAGAAGGTTACTTGAACTCTTTTTCCTTCAGCTTGTTGTAACTCAAAATAGTCATAAATATTTACTGTCAAAGGCATTTGCTGTGTCACTTAATAAACCTCAATCTCTGCCATTCTTATTTAATGATTCGTAAAATACTGTAATTTCCCATGAGTGGGTTACGGTACCTTTTGCTGCGAAGACATTGATTTCAAAAGAAAAAAATCTGAGAAAAGGAGACATCAGCTAAAGTCTCATTAGGGAAATGGTGGCATCTTGGATACCCAGGCAGAAAGCTGCATTTCTGTCCTAACAACCAACTTAGCCTTGTAACTTATGGTTAGGTGAAAAAAGGAACCGCAAAGTTCCCCAGTGAGGGATAAGTGCTAGAGACAGCGTCTTGCCTGACAATTTACTTTTTCTCAATTCGTCCTCTCTCTGAGGAAGTGGCATTTTTGCATTACCATAGCTGTGTTGTAGTTCCCATAAAAATAAAAAGGGGGATGTTTAAAATGTAAAAGCAAGTTTCTTATATTACCATGCAAGCCCTCCAGAGCAAGCAGAGTAGGTATCCTCTGAGATTTATTACATTTTATCTCAGGAAAAGAAGTCTAATCTCTGTTGATTCATGGTAAAAACTATATATTTTGTTTATTTTTTCAATAGAATTGAAGATTAAAATAGGCAGAAGACCATTTCCTACAGCTCAGTATCAGCTCTTATGTTCTTGATTCACTCAATCTATTAAGACAGGAAATATCCACAACTAATCAAACGCATGATTATGAATCGATACAAAAATAATAAAAGTGGTCTAAGATTATGATATTTTAACATGCGTTTCACTATTTTGTCTTATGATCTCAGTACCTAACGCAGTCTTATCTCGGCACTTTCAGAGTCCACAATTTCAAACCTCGCTCTGTTCAGATCAGGACAAGGCACTACTGTTAAAACGAGAGTTGAGACTCTTGTGTATTCACAGGACACCAGAGGCCAAGCTCTCAAACCAAATTACATACGATTACACCACAGTTAAACCACGACTTGCAACTGTTGTAATAAAATTCTTCGCTGTATGGCTATCTCGGCTTTCTCCTGTACAAGATCCACTCTTTAGACTTATTTTTGTGTACCGAAGGACATCCACATCCTCTGCCGCTTGGAAGCCAGTTTCCTCAGTAAATGCAAAATGACTTTTTGCCCTTTGCCACACGTAGCCATTTATAACGGCACTTTATATAGGATTGTAAGAGCCCTGATATTTTGCAAATCGGCGGTGATGGTATCATTCAATTGCTATTTACTTAGAATGAATTTTACCTGGTGCTGTACTTAATTGTATTGTTGATTTATGGGGATTGATTTTTCTCTTAAAAACTGGCACAGGTTCTAAACATAAAAGGTACCCAGGATCTGTGTATATAGGGAAAACTCATCCGTATCTAATAGGATCCTCCAGGTACCAGGGCTATGCTGTGTTCAAGGAAAGATTTGCTTTCGTGCTCTGTGTTGTCTTTTGGCTTCCTGACAGCAAGTAACACCTAAGTTCATTTTCCAGCTGCCACTTCCACGGTAACATGAAAAGGATTGCAGATAAATCATAAATTATAAGACTAATTAGTAAATTCTTCACTCTGTCAAGTGCTCTAGCTATTTCTTTTTCAAGGACCCACACTTTTTGCTCAACAGACTCGTGTTAGCCCTCAAAATTTCCTACCTCTGTCGTTACATGTTTCCCGTAGACATTACTGCAAACGCTGTTGGAAATGGGGCTGGGAGCTGGTTGCAGGCTGTTTATCAGAGATCAGGAGACACAAGTGGCGTCTGGAAGCCAGTTTGCCAGACACCCCTCCAGCCTCTCGCTTGCTAATGGTGAGACTTTTCATGGAAGTTTCTCATCGAGTTTTTAAAAAATGCCAGCAAAGCACAGCATTAAACTAATAAACTGTACAGGTCAGAGAGGGCTAAGAAACCATTCCCTACCCATTATGCAACATACTCCTTGAGAATATTGTTATAATATCATTTCAGAAATCTTTCAAGAAGTGGTTCTTCATACATTATTTCTTACTTTTTTCTTCTTTTTCTTTCTCTCCGTTACATTCAACTATGTTCAACTGCTTTCCATTCAGCTGGAGAGCTGGTGAGGAGACGCTCTCTCTGACTGATATAGCATTATACTAGATGTCACAGACACATCAAACAGGTAATAGGGTTTGGACAAAGAGATACATAAGAAAAATATAGATGAAAAGTTGACATCCTCTACAAAAACACTGAGGTAACATAAACTTAAAAGCCAAGGTTTTGTGTGGGGTTTTTTGGAGCCGTTCTTTGTAGCTTATTGCACTTAGTCAATAATTCCATCAATTGTATGCTGTACCTTTTAAATCCAAAATTTAGAGGTAGGAAGCTTCCGTTTTGTGTTCAGTTTATCTGCAACCTATTACTCAGGCTGAACCATGCCCTCTCTCAAACAAGCTTCCCTCTTCTGAATTTCAATCTGAAAAGTATACATCCAAATGTAAAAGTGAATAACAAAAATCTACGCAGAAATAAAATATGTCTGTCAACAGAGGGCACTTGCAGAGAAGTATCCCAAAGCTACATCATTCAATGTTTAATTTAAAGGTCAGCTTCTGGACTTAATGAATGCAGTCATAATCCGCATTCATAATGCGGTCATAATCCGCAACAGAATTGACCCAAAACATCTTGAAAATGTCTAATAAGCTGAGGTTAAGAAGGGGAAAAAAGTACTAAGCAAAAACTTACAATGTTTTTTGTGGACATCCCAGAGAGCTAAAACGCTTTCTTTTTTTTATTACTTAAATCAGTCTGGTAGAGAAACACATGGAAAAATTTCAGACATGAATCAACAGTAAAATAAGGAAAAATAAGTAATCATAAAAGACAGCTAGGTTTATCAACTCGAAAATCCACTCACAGAGGCCTTGTAACACACGAGACAAGGGGGATAAGCTGTCAGCTCTGCTGCCATTTGGGTCATTGTGATTCTGTGGAGCTGAGAGTTCAGCATCACAACATGCCTTTTGAACGCCACAGCGTCATAAATGTCAAACTAATGAAACCATTTAAGTCAGTGAGTGATGCGGGGAGCCGGCCTCCACTGCAGAAATGAACATTAACCAGGGAACACCATCAATGAATCATCTGGTGTGTTCTTCAAAATATCCCCCCCCTTTTTTTTTTCTTCCCCTGTAGCCACTTTTTTTTCTCCTACAGTGATAAGAAAAACTCCTAGTTGCTTCAGTATAAATGAGCAAGGGCTCTTGGTAAGTGAAGCATCTAAACCAGAAATTTACGGTCTCTATCTGGGTAAGAATAGAATATAGACTTAAAACAAAAAAAAAAAGAACAAAATACAACAACCTCCTGGATGCAGATAATTTATTTTGATCTGAATAATCTCTCGTATCTAAAAAATTATAATGGTTGTTTGATCTCTGTCATGAATATTTTGATGGAATAATCATGGATTTTAGTGAAAACCAAAGGTTTTTAGAAGGTACAAGATTACTTCTGTACTGCTGGAAACTTGTGAAGAAATATCTACTACATTGTTACACTTCTGCTTTTTTATTAGATGCCTACTGTTATTCATACAATCAGAAAGCAACATATCTAAGCAGAACAAAAAGCTAAAAAATCAATTTAGGTAACTGGATTAATTTTTTTTTTTTAGATTTTTTTTTAAAAGAAACTTTTTCATGGTAAAGGTATGCAGCGTGGGTCCTGAAGTGCCATTCTTATTCATGGTTTATAGGCTCCTAGAAAGTTAGGAGAAAGTGTAAAACCTGGGGTATTCAAAGTATACGGCAGAGAAAACACACAAATAAATGGACTAAAGGATTATCATTACAGCTTGGAGGGCATGCTAAATATTTATTTTTAAATTATTAAACCATTCTATCAAGCTGAAAAATGATCCCTTACTACTTCATAATTTTTTCAAGGTGGCTATAAAACTATTAGCAGTAATGAAGCATAAGTAAAATGATTGATTTTGCCAGTCACTGGGAATGTACCAGACCTTGTGTTACGTAACATGCATCGCAGGTCATCTGTAGGCTTCATTAATCATATACAACCCATTCATTCACGAGGAAAAATGATGAATTACTATCTGTGGAAGCCTAACATTAACCTCACTAATTCCATGGAAGTGCAGAATACATAGTAAACTTTTTTTTTTCCCCTTTAAACATGTCAGAGACTGTAATCTGTAATCCTGCATGATACTCGAATCCATGTAAGCAGATATTTACATCCCATGGAGCCCCACTGATTTTAGAGGCTGATGCCTGCTCATGTCTGATTATAGTATCGTTTTCCTACCGTTGATATGACGATAAAACTGTGTATATCTAAAGAAGGGAGTAGGGACTTCATTTCACCCCATTTCAGCCAGCTAAAATTTGGGCCAACAAGCAAACCACAAAAAAATGAAGGGAAGGCACTTTTCTTTGGGTTATTAAATATAGTCAACCAAACTGCTATAGAAGTCATGTTATATAAAATGGATTGAATACCATCTTAAATATAATTAGTTTAGGCTCCAACTAACCTTCTTTTGGGAAGCTATTCCAGAATTTTTCTTCACTCATGGCTATAGAATGCCCACCAACACTGCAACTACTTATTCCTATGCTAACAGTGTCTAACATTGTAAAACTTGCCCCTCTCTTCTAGTGTTTACCCATGATATATTTATAGACAGCAATACTATCCCCCACATTTTATTAGGCAAAACAAACAAAGATCTAAATCTTTTAATCTGTTCTCATGAAATGGGATCTTTTTCCCTTGATTATCCTCAGGATAATCTTAAACACTGGTGACAAGAAACTCTGGCAAGTTCTAGAGGAGGTTTCACAAGAGGCTTATGCATCTCTGTTTCTACCATAAAGTACTGTAGGTGACAAGTCATTTGCTGCTTGTCTTAAAAAAATAGGTACTCGAGAATAATTATGCTGTTAGTGTCCTGAAACAACCACCTTATAGTGCTGAGTTGTCCTGTCATCCTTGTACTTTATGTCTTTCTGCTTCACTGCCTTTAGCTTTTTTCCTTGTCTCTTTTCTACTACTTAAGACTACTGCGCTTTGGTTAAAGATTTTTTGGTGTGTGTTTTGTACAATAATTAGCACAAAATGGTTATGCCTACTCAGCCCTATGGCGATAGTTAGGGTAATAATAACAGCAACCTGAACATACGCATTTTCATCCTCTCAAGATAAGCCATAATAGTGTCAACTTTTTTTTCTCCATCTAATGGCATTGTGGAGTTATCACAAGCAATAGCTGTGAGTCATTACAATTACACGCTCTCCTAACCTCTGTGCTACTTAACTCACACTTTAAAGGACATTTCATTTTCCACAGACTCTAGATAACTAATCCATTCCAGTCTCCGTCTGCAATCAGAACATGCTGCAAAAAAGATCTGCATTCTGAAAGACATGTACCCCCTTTTTTGCTGAATTAAAAATAAATGTGATTTCACTGGCATGTATTGTAGGGTCATTTCTTAATGTGAACAAACCCAGTCTCATTGCAAGGACTGGAAAAGAGATTCCTCTCTTTGCTTTTCTGAAATATACACATGCCCTGAGATCATTTGTTTCCCCATGTAAATAAAAGGGAGCTCTGTCTCCAGACCTACACGTGTAAGTATTAGCTTTATCTTATCACCGTAACCATTTTTAGATTGATGGTGAAAGGCATTGCCTCCGGTGATCGCTCATGCACTAGAATGCACATTATATTGCCAACTGACATTTAACAGCATCTAATATGCATTCAGCCGCTACTGGAAAATTTTTATGTAACACTTTCTAGATTTTGCTTTAATCTACAGATTACAGAAGAGATCTGCAGCGTACTGAACAGTAATCTCCACGGCAGTTACATTCACTCTGGAGAGAAAACGGTGACGTTTGCTTACATTTCTTGAGCAGAAGAAATGATCACAGCTAAGATAACAGCTGAACCTACAATGCTGTCTTTTAACCTTGTCTTTAGCTTGAATCGTAGAGAACTAAACAAAATGGATGGTATTAAAACTGGAAGTAATTCCATACAGCTTTAGTAACCATTGTAGGGAATCACAGTTGCCATCTAAACTTATTTCATGTTTAATGTTTTAGAAACTTTTGAATATCTGATTCACACAAAGAACCACTACCAAAATTAAAATGAAGAAGAATCCCAGGGGAAAAAGGTTGAGAAGGTATTTATTTGTAATAAACCGAATACCCCTTTCGCAAGCAAACAGACCAATGTAATTAATAGATTCACCTGAGATTCAGCATGCTTGGATTTTGAGCTGAGCCTGCTCAAAGCACTCCAGGGGATTTAGATGCATATTGGTTATTGAAATTAAATCCCTTAGACTACTTTGAAAACTCTCAGCCTTGAATTCCTTCAGCCCACATGGGAGGCTAACTGGTTTCAATTACAAGAGGGCTCACACACAAAGCAATGCAGGTGAGAGGAATACTGCAGACACCAAATAATCATTAACGATACTAATGAGTTAAGAGCTACTGGACCCATGGACCATTTGATGAAATTGGACAATTAGAAAGTGAAGACATAGATAGATATGTGATGTCTGATCCTCCTTTCAACGAAAAATCTTTTCTTAGTTATACTGTGTTGCCTGCTTAAGGCTGTTGCTTAGGAAACATCTAGAAATTCAGAAGTTTTATCTACTTAAGCATAATATCTACTCTTTTTACTGTGTTGGTTTTTTTTTTCCTCTTAGCTCTTACAATATATTACATAGAATATTCTGTGTTTACGTTAGCTTCTTTCCTGGATTTATTGATCCAGTTAGAAACATTTCATCATCAAAACATATCAGGTCTAAGTAGTTTCAATTTTGTTTTCTCTTAAGCTAACTAAAATCTAGTATTACAATCAATTAGAGGTAGCTGTAGACTGTACAATTTCACAATTAAATATGTTATAGCTATGATAGAAAGTAGAAGCATTTTAAAGTTATTTCAACAAAGGGTAAGATGACTTTCAAAAGGATAGAAGCATAGTCTGCAGGTGAATAAGGAGCATATATGTGTAAGGCTCCTATTTTAAAGCACAAAACCACACGTGATGCTAAGTTATCACACAACTGTAGTACTGCACCCTTGCAATAAAAATAAGGGTTTAAATCATTATCTCCCTATACTCTGCAAAGCCTAATGCTTCTCTGCCGCTAACAATGACACCTTTACGTAACTTCGTTCCTACATTATCGCACGAGCCTGCTACAGTTGTGTGCCATCGAGAAGAACTGTAAGGTATTCCTCATTTTAGGAAATTAATCTCAGGTGCGTGAGGCTGAAGTTCAATTTGGGGGCAGGGAAGGGAGCTTTTATTAGGAAACAGCCAGGCTAAAGGAAGCTCTTGGGTCATTGATGGCATGCCACGGAATGGTGACAGAGAGTTGCACCACTCAAACTGTGAGTTTATTTCCTACTTTTCCCCCGTTAGCCTATTTTATCTCTACTATTATCTGATAATCTTTGTATTAATTCCATTAGTAGGATAAAATGAATGACTAACAAAAAATGCATTTTTAATAGACTTCTATGAGGGAAGAGTAGAATAACCTTTCTGAATAATCTTTGAGGAAAACAGTAGAACAAATAGTAGCAAACCAAAATATTTTCTCGAGTAAAACATTTCCTCTGCTGTCTTAGTATCATTTTGCTTCCTATTGTTTTAGCTAGATGTTACTAACTTCCTATTAACTTATATGAGCATGTTTATTCGAAATTTGGTTATAAGAAATATACAGAAGTAGGAAAGTGCATTTCCTGTTGTACCTACAATCTGAGAGTATAAACTCTGAGATCTGTGTCTGATGTTTGATTCACTTTTTTTTTCCCCACAGTACGTAAGTTACATGTAGGTTTTAATATCATAATGGTCAATTAAACGCTGTATTTGATTCTTTGCTGATAGGAGGAAGTTTGACAGAAATTCCAGGAGGGGAAAAAAAGAGTCTGTGTGAAAGAAACATTTTATAACCATCTATGAAGAGTTAAATAAGGCAACTCCTTCTGCCTTTTTGGTTTTGGAGGTTTTTTTGTTTTGTTTACTTTTTCCATAATTAGGAAAGTTTCAGCTCCTCTAGAAACCTTTTTCAGAAATACTTGTGTTAGAGATTTGGGGGAAGGGAGATACAAAAACATCAAAAGCCGTATTTTGGAACTTAAAATGATGAATGTGGTGACGCTCACGTAAACCTGCTCCAAATTCAAACCTTGTTGATGACTCTTTTTTTCCTCAAAAGGGAACAGGGCCAGCAAAAACAAACAGGAATTCCCCCGTCCATTAACTGTGGCATTTCTGAAGCATTTAAGAGTACTAACATAATGCCATCACTATTATAAAGGCTTCTGAAGAGGGGTCTACAAACAATGATGAGGAAGGGCGATACAGAAAGCTCAGATGCAGAGTAGTTTGTTAGGACCAGCCTTTCCTCAGAACTACCATTTCAGGGACAAATTGGTGTGACTGTCTTCCCTCCAGGGACCTGCTGTTTAGCCAGTGAAGGAGGCTTATATTCTTTTTCCTGTTACTAAGATAAGAGTCCAGCTCATGTAACTAGAGATTATGATGATCAGATTATGGCTGTTTTTTGACATCAGATCAAAGAGCTGGCTTCTTGGAAGATCTTCTTGGCCAGCTGACTAGCAGGGAGAAGTATGTCCATGAAAGAGCTGACTCTGTGACCAGCAGCAGCGTTCCTCACCTCAACTAGAGTTCCCCTCCTTTGGGGACAGAGGGCTGCTCTGCCACCTCACTTTACCAAACACACTTCCATCTTTTCCTCCTCAAAGTAGTTTAACCAAATCTTCCCATCACAGGAAGTCTGGCCCACTCTGTCCTGTTTTTATTCCCACGACGAAGCGTGAAATACCTCCCAATGCAGAGTGATGCGTCTCACTACGGTACGAGGGCCCAGAACCAGCTGAACCAACACAGAGGTCGGGCAAACAATAGCAATTTAATCTCTGAAGTTGTTATAAATATGAAAGGCAGAAAATCTTTTCAAGCAGTCTTTGGCACAAGAGAAAATACAGTATTTCTTCTGATAATCCCAGTTCCTTCTTTTGTCATCTAACTAAATACCGTGACAGTCCTGGTAGCAATACATTCTTCTAATTTATCAATTTCTTGGCTCCGTTTCTTTGCCTATGCTGCTTCTTGCAGAACTTTCTAGATCTTTTCCCCTGGGTTTTCTCTGACTCCACTACAGACCAGTTGGGGTCTTGCCACTGAGATCCTTCCAGGAACAGAGAAAAGGTTGATTTAGGCTCTGACGAGCAGTGATAGAAAGGGAGAAGTATTTTTATGTCCATGTCATCTGTGGAATTTCTAAAGAATACATTTCAAGAGTGAATTCTGATCAGACTAAAAAGCCAATATCATCAAAAAGCCAATAGCTTCCTGATTACTTCCTTCTCTCTCTTCTCCCGAGGTAAAGGTAGGTAAGATTAAATGTAGCTCAGTTAGGCCCCCTCACTTTTCTGACACACCTACTGTTAATCTATTACAAATGCAAAAATCCCTGGAATAGTTTTACATTGGCAGTAGCACAAACCTTTGGTCTCCATCTTCAAACTGACTGGTTTATTTCATAATCTTACATGGTTCCATTGCCTTTGAGAGTCTATACTTGCTTAGCCTTTGGTTAAATGAATTCATCTCTCAGTATCTCCTGAGATTCTACTTCATTCTGAATAAAGAAATATTAACCATCTTTTTGACTTGTAGATGGCCTACAGCTTATCTGAATTTACTTCTTGTCTTTGGTATCTCATAAATGATGATATACTGATCAAGTTAAAATAAAACCTTCAAAGTAAAAGAGTAAATGGCTATTCACCACTTATTTTTCTGAACATAAGGTGCTACGAACAAAAATAGTCTTGCACACTGCAACTGCTTGAGTGCACATCAGCTGCTTCTCAGTTTAGTCTTGTTTTCAATACTAAATCTGATTTCCTTCCTCTCCCCCACCCACCCATTCACATTCCTTTCTACTTCAGTTCTGGAATGTGTGGTCTGTGGCCAGCTGACAACTCTTTTTAAAAAAAATAAATTTGAGGATATTTAAACAAGGCATTTTAAAGATCTATGGGTCGTGAGCAGGGAGAGCTGCTGGAATGAGCAGACAGTAGCTTGAATGTTTGAATGATTTCTCTGCCCCACCCTGCATTTCCCACCTATGTCTTAGTTAGGAAACTGGCTGGTTTTGACATTTCAAAGTACTTTAACAACTTTATCTGATCTGTAGTGCTACCGATGAATGCCAGGAGATACATGCATATCCTAGGAGACATACAGCTCCAATAGTCCATTTGCTTAATTGTAGTCCATCCATATTAATTTTTCAGATATTTTACACCTGCATCTTTAAGTTTTATTCTTCTACTGCTTGACTAATGCAAACTGAACTCATTTATAAGTAGGTTTTATTTCTCAAAAAGTTGTGGGTTTTGTCACTGAGGATCAAAAAGGACCAATTGTGCTATACCACGGATGGAAAGTGGTGGCTCCCAGGCAGACGTCCTTTCCAAATGAGCTAGGATTTCCATCAGAATATAATGCCAACATTGGATCAAATTAAGTAATGTAATGCCATTTTTGCAGTATAGAATAAGTTGTAGTTTGTAAAACAGATCTTGCAACCAATTACTGAATGATAGAATAAAGCCTGAGAAAGTGAAGGAACAGCTAAAATAAATCACTATTGCCTGCTTCTGAAATCACTTGGTGCGCTTTAAAATAAGCTTGGATTAGCTGGCAGACAACATGTATAATAGCAGTTTTCAGAAAGCTAAAGGTCAGTCGTTTAAGTAGCTGCTACCTCTACAGGTGGTGGACACTGGATTGGTAGAAATAAAAATCTGTGAATCTTTCTATCCTCTACAGATAGAGGGCAATGGGTTAAAAAAACCAAACAAACAACCAACCAAACCCAAACAAAAAACCCCCGATACATTAGCCGCAATCATACAACTCATGTAGAAAGACCCATTGACAAATATTGATCCGGCCTACCTCAACCCTGCTGGAAACTTTTAGCTCAGCATCAGAAAAATCCCAAGCTTCCCAAAATTGTTGCCAGAAGTCTTGATCCTGCTTCTGCTGAGATCAATGAGAACTTTGATACGCACACTGGAAGAAGGATTAGCATTAAAATCACTAAGTATGTAATAGAAGTAATAACTCTTTGATATCTTTTTGCCAGTAAATTGCAAAGCACTTAATAAAAACAACGATCTGCAGGGGAACTAAATGATAGGTACGGAAGGCTATGTGGCAAGATTTCCTGGTAAGCCAGGGATAGATTGCAGCTCTTTCAAGTCCTGCTGTGGTGCTTTAACACATTCAACTGTAAAATATCTGAATGTGTGTCCCTCAAAGTAATTTTCTGCAAGGAATTAAGAAAGCAAAGCAATTCTGTCTTTCATCCTACATTTCTTTAACAAGTGCCTTAACCTCTTTCAAGAAGGGTTTAGTGTGGAAGCTCACACATCTAAATTGGCCAACTATTTCTTGGTCGAGTATTTTCATCATAGTATCCTAGAGCAGAAGATCACCTCTCTGAAGACAGTGCATTTACAGAGTGTTACAGTTCCTGTGTTTATGATATTTTATGTTAGTGTTAATAGTCTGCATTGGAAAATGGACAGTGGTCTGTCTATACCATTGCATATACATCCTGTGGGTGGTATGGAAAGTAGGGTACAAGTTGGAGAAGACAGCTTAGTCTGACCATTTTGGATTTCCCAGTTATTCTGCAACTTCATAAACTCCAGCTGATCAGCAGTCCCAAATTTCTTTAGGAATAAAATTTATTTTCTTACACTAAGAGTTCACTACTTTTAGGTGGTACTACGAAGCTTTCCCTTTTGACATCTCGCACAAATTCAAGGAAGCCCAATGCTAGTAGATATGATAGGGAAGGGTAATGTGAACTGAAATTACAACGGCTGGATTTCGATCTTGCTGCTGTTTTGGAAGAATCTTGATTTGAGTTTCTTTAAAAGGTTACACTATTAAAATAAAAAAAAAAGATAAAAAATTAGATCCTCTAAAATAAGCGTTTTTAATGTAATCTACTAATCTAATCTAAGATGATGATCTGTGCATGACTAGTGGAGTTATGAAGCTACTTACCAGTAGAGTAAAACAGGGGTAAGGTGTCTAACACTGTTTGCATTAGTAAATAAAGGGGACGGGGACAGCAGGAATCTGCCTTATCTGACCTGGTGCCGTACTGATGAAGTCTCTGGATGTTAGTATGGGAGATCACGTGTGTCACTGTTACAGTGCATTTATGATTTATATGTTTAAATATTCAGTAATCCTGTTCTATTATAAACACCCCACGCATTATAAATATCTTCTTTCTTCAGACCAATTTAGATACTCGGAAATCATTCACTTTGACAAGGAGCAAATAAGTAAAAAGATGGGCAAAGGACAAGCTCTTCTTGCTGATTTACTTCCAGAGTCTTAGTCCTTGTTCTAAGTGGAGTGACACGGAGCATTTATTTTAATTCCCATGGAGGGCCCTGTGAGCACTCACTTCCATTTGCTTCTCGGTCTTTCATGGAGCAGACTTTTTTTCTTCTGTTCTCTAAAAGACATTTCTGGTAACCAGCAGAACACCAGGCTGCCTTGGGACATCAGACAAATGGGAACTTAACAAAGTTGTTGACTGAATCTTAAATGCGCCAGGGCTGTCCGGGCTTCTCTGAGTTAGTTCCTGGGTAATCCTGTGAAGAAATTCTAACAAACAGGAGCATCAGATGTCTCCAGCTTCCATAACCATCCTGCAGAATTTTGATACTTGAAAGCAAAGTCTCCGCTATACTGATGACTGTTGCGAGTGTTTGGTATACACCTGCCTTACACAAGGCCACTACTTTAAAATAACATAAACCCAAATTTTATTCAAATCATGTGAGATAAGGTAAAAAATGATTGTTCATGTTATGCAGACTAAAGGGAAAAAAGCCTTTCTTTTTTCCTTTCGACCCTTTTCTCCAAATGATCACAGAAAACATAAAAGGGAGAAGTAATGCTTAATCACCACTCTTGATGGTTTTATTCTTGCTACTGTAACTACTTCAGGAACATTCAGGAAATGCATGCAAGTTTTAAAATGTATACCTCCAATTTTATTTCATTGACTTCTAAATGGAGTGCTGGATTAATTTTAAACTCTACTCTCTAATCCGTTCCTAAGTGGTGTGGGGAAATACACCTATGACCTTCTGCGAGAGTGTATTAAATTCTGAACATGCCTTGGTAGACTTAAAGAAAAATCTTAGATATGCTGGATGTTTTGGTTTGTGTTGGGAAACAGGCTGAAAGAACCCAGGAGGACAACCTGGTGCTGTTGCACGGTCTGCATTTCGGCACGGTCTGCATCTCGGCACGACTCTGCTGAAGCACAGGGTGCCCCACCTGGGCCGTGCTGCCTTCGCCGGCACAGACCCCACCTTTCAACCTAACACTCCTTGGAGACATTTCTCTGCTCTGGAGTTTATCCCATGTCAGGCTACTGGTATGTCGGCAAAATCACCACCGTCTTGATCATTAAGGGGAAAAAGAAAAGTGATTGGGGGAAGGAAAGAAGCAAAGAGGGCAAGCTCTCTTCTACCTTTAGAAATGAGCAGATGACTCTGATGTCCTGCAGGAAGACATGTCAGACTCTTTCATGCTCCCCCTGCAAAGATTTGTTCAATTCACGTTCTGCATTACCATGAAATACTGAAATGTTTGGCAGTAAGGATGGCGACGTGACTGAAACTGTTAGTGATGGAGCTACCCAGACAAAAGTTTTAATTTGGGGGACAGTGCTTTGATAAGATCTCCAGTTCTTCAGTAAGAATGCTCATTGTGCAAGAAGAGAAATAATATATTGAAGTTGTATCCTTTAAAAG
Organism: Phoenicopterus ruber ruber; assembly: GCA_009819775.1. Taxonomy (NCBI): domain Eukaryota; kingdom Metazoa; phylum Chordata; class Aves; order Phoenicopteriformes; family Phoenicopteridae; genus Phoenicopterus; species Phoenicopterus ruber. The sequence goes on along the minus strand of CM020221.1, from coordinate 24,657,755 downwards.
TGGTAGATGTTTTTTCCAGTATGAAAATAAAGACAAGAAAATTGGCTTCAAAACACATTCCTAATGCTTAAACCATTCTCTGGAATATACAAGTACTTAGACTGAGGGGGGGGAAATGGAGAGTAGATGAAGAGATTATTAAAAAAAGTATTATTTTTAAGGTCGACTGTTACTGTAACACAGCTTAGTTGTACAACCATCTAAAAGTTTTATCACAATATTTGAACTTACTCGTGATGAGCATTCACAGCCATTAGTTTACTTAGGTATCCAATGATTTTAAATGTCAAACAAATTTGTTCTTTAGCTAGCATGGACTGATGAGAAAATATTGTTTGCTTACTCCATTCAAAGCAGGTTGGATCTCTTGGCTTATTTTAGAGCATACTTTGCCATACTGAAAGCCTGGCTGGGAGAATCAACCCTTTGGATGAACTTAGGTCCAAATGCTGCCGGCAGTAAGATGCCCTCAGACACCTGTTTGAAATGTGCAAGGTTACGCCTCCGCAGAGAAGGAACTGGAGACCGCAGCAAAGCTGTGAAACTGCGACTGAACCTCAGTCCAGCAGCTCCAGTTGAGATGAGCTTCTCTGACACTCTTGCGGTGGTGGTGTACTTGTCTCTAAAATTGGAAATACAAGGAAGATGTCATCTGACTGTCATGTTTCTGTATAATGACTTTTTCAAACTTTCTCTGAAGCTTCCAGATTAGGCCTCAGCTAAGTAAATTGTTTTTGTTTTGCTGGCACCCAACTTCCTACAAATGTTAACTCTGATTTTTTTTTTTTCTTTTTTTTTTGTGTGGGTGAGGTGGGTTTTTTTTGTGTTGTGTGTGGTGGTGTTTTGGTTTGTGGTCTGGGGGAGGGTTTGTTTGTGGTTTTGTTGTTAGGGTTTGGGTTTTTTTGGGGGGGGGGGGGATTGTTTTGGGTTTTTTTAGAAAAGCACAAGTTCACACAACTCATTGTAAGACTTGTCTTCCTACTGCACATGGACCGAGTTCACCTACCTTCAGGGTTACTTGTACTGTGGTATCTTTTAGAATGACATAACGAAATGGTTTCTGAAAACCATCTGATACCACTTGCATGGCCTACGCTGAAAACCAAGCAAGCAGGTGATCCTTCCAATGAGCCTTAATATAGCTGTGCATCTTCAGCAAAAGATAGCTGGGAGGTTTCTTTCCTGTAATGGAAGAAAATATTGAATACCACTACTGTTTTGTTTTACTTAAAGTGAAATAAAGGATTAGATTGATTTGGCAGCCATGCTAAGGATTTACTGTGTGTTGTGGTAACAACTTAAAAAATTCAGGCTGTAAAATATCATTAAAATTGGGATTAATCAGGATTAACACACGTTGGGGGGTGGGGAATGCATTATTAAGCCTCCTTGTCACCTTCACAGATTTCAGGGCTGTGTTTCACATGAAAATAAATACCCCATGGATTCCTGTAAGTTTCAATAAATGTATTTTTATTGATCCAATATAGACATCCTCTTTACAAGAAGAGCATTTAAAACAAGTTTATATTTACCAAAGCACTACATCCTTGGGTTATTTTGGGCTTGTTTTTAATTTGCTTGTCCCCTGACCCTCTTGCTTATTTCCTCTGGCAATAGCTATTCCCAGCCTATACGTGTGCTCTGAACACAGAGGAACTCTGCTGTTAACCATGATTTCAGAAGTGTAAATCCATGATAATAAATATCCCAAAGTCAAGAAAGACTAGATGTTAAGCTTTTTTTCTCATGGCCAGTAGTAATAGCAGTTTGATATAATATATACAGGAATATTTTTTGGTAAATATTCTTTTTTGCTTTTCCTGTTTCCTAGTGACACAGTTGGAAGCAGGAAACTCTTTCTGAGTTTCGAGCTGCAGTAGTCCAAAGGATATCCTTGTCTCTCTCCACCTCTATAAATAAAGTGGAAGAACTTTTACCCTGCCTCTAAAAATCAGTATGTGTAACTTCTAGGTTGTTTACAAGAAGAGTCAGAGCTGTTTGTAACTATTTGATTTGTTTGCAGCTAATGAGAATGGAAGTATTATACACCCAATGATACTTTGTGGGGTCTCTGACAAGCATTAGATCCCTCCCAACCACACACACAGAGTCTGGGTGTCTGACTATGTACTTCAGTTATATAATTCTACCTGCAAGGGAAGTATCACAGAGAGATCAGATTTTGGGTAAAAAGGGAAAACTTATTTCACTTCATAGTTGAACAATTTTTAGGCCTCTTTCTTTCCTCTTCCACTTGGTAAATTTTCGAGGATACATCATACCTTAATGTAACTCAATGTTTGTATTGATAGGATGAGCTGAAATAACATTTGCCCACCTTGTTCAGTGAAGTACAATAAAGTGCCTTTACAATGGTCTAATTTCGTATAAGCATTCAGGCTTTCTTTAGAGAGATTTTTCTAGAACATCTGCTTAATCACTCGAGCCAGTTTGCTACAAGCCTGCCCCAGTTAGCGGAAACGTGTGGTTTCAAGGAGGAGCAGTATCAGCTTGTGTGCAACTGCCTGAATATCAGGTTCCCCATTCCTACAGGAAAATGTTGGAATGGTCAGACAGGAATCACAAGAATGAGAAGAGAATGTCAAACTTTGTATACAAACTTAGAAATTAAATCCATTTACTTTATCATGTGTAGGCTAAAGGTATTTTTTTCCAATCTACAACAAATAGGGTCTTGAAAACAGATACCTCTCCTACTGCTTAATTAGAAGTAGAACAAAGTTCAATGTCTGCAGTTTGAAACTAAGCAAATTCTCATAGAGACAAGATGCACATTATGTAAAATGGCAGTAATTAAACTTTATGCCAATTGTAGTAAAGACAACAGTAGGTTTTCCATTACTGGAAATCCATAAATCAAAGTGGGATATATTTTTTCTGAAGAGTTATTCATATTTTATTTCTACTTAGGACATAATTCAGGAAAATCCCAGAGTTTCTCTTATGCAGGAGATCAGGCTGTCAGAGCAGCAGTGGAATCCCTGATTACTAACAAGTGTTGTGCTATTTCAGCAAGATTTAGTGGGTGAAAGACTGGCTATGTTGAGTTCAGTGGAAATACTGTCACTAATTTAAATTATACCATAACTTTGCAATATTTTATTTGCCTGAGGGATTTAAATACCCAGTAGTAATTCTGGGTTATGAATTGCGATTATGAATTATTATTTTTGAAACGATGGTATAGTCGGGAGATGAAAGCAAGGTTTTACTCCTCTGCAAACAGGGAAGGAGGAGGCTGCATTCAGCCGTGCTGCTGGCCATGGGTCACGAGCTGTACGTGATCCAGAACATCCATTCAGTGTGTTTGAGACAGGAAACATGAACGGCAGCATCAGCAGATGGAGGTGTCTGATTTTTGCAGTTTCTCTGGAAATTCAGAGCTTGCCTATTACCTCAACATAGCAGCAGTTCCCAAGCACAATGGTACTGAGGGTACCATAGGCTGGAAACCTCTGCAGTCAAATTTTCCACCGCTCTTCCTGTTGAGGAGTGATTGTCCCTTTCCAGTCAGCATAGACAGGGCTGGGTCCATCGACACGGCGTAACTGCTGCCCCGGAGGGAATGAGGCTCACGCTGCTACTTTGGCGTTGTACCACCTGCTGCACGGCCACCTGCTGAGATAAGATGGAGGAACAAATCTCTGAATCATGGATCACTAATTTAGGCCGTGGACTTTGACTTTCCTACTTGCAGGGAAGGTTGATTTCACTTACTTCTGTCGTCAAGATCTAGCTAAAGGCAGAGAAGGAGAGAAGAGATCAGAAATTCCACTTGCAGCCTCTTACATGAAGGGATCTAACATAGAGAGCAGAAAAGGAGCAAGGAAATAAATGAATATATTCAGAAGGAATTTGTGTTCACAGGCAGACCAGTAATCATCCAAACAAAACAAAACCGGGCAAAGAAACAACATGTAATCGCTTTGTCTTTAACTGTTCCCTCCTTGTTTTCTACCTGCTCCCCAGACATGTCAGGAGGAATGCAAAAACTTCCATCCACCCCTTCTTTGAACACCCCCACTGCCCCAGACAGACACATACACTCACGCACTCTTAATTTTTATTAAGGGCTGAGAATATTTTTACCTCCTCTTTGTCTCAGAAAAAAGGGAGTAATCTTTCCAGAGAAGATGCATGTTAGTAGCCTCTTCCCATCAGGACTGTACTGCCCCACTATCTGACAGGCTGTCCCTAAATATCCCAGTCAGATATCTGGTTTTCCTTCACTTGGTGCTTTCACCAGGGAGGTTTTAACTCACCATGCAGTTGCAAGGCAGGAGAAGGAAGAGCTGGGAACTCTCACAGGGACAGAGGATGAGGATCACCTACATACTTTGTCCCTCGTTTTTACTGCCCCCCCCCCCCCCCCAAGATGAGGGAGTTGTTCTTTGGGGTCCTTTGTTTTCAGCTTCAGAGAATGTTATGTGATTCTGCTCCTACATTGCTTTGCACAAAGTGCACCCGCTGAAGGGCACCAACTCTGTTTGGGGGCCCTTGTGCCAGGCAGTCTACAGAGACCTACTAAGGAATGGCTTTGCCTAAGGAGATTTAATTTAAAAAAGGCAAATGGAAGAATAACGGAAGAAAGGAAAATGGAGACACAGTATGATCTACCCCTGTTCACACTGGGAAACTCCATTCAGCTTAGTGCCTTCTCCAAAACATCATCACTATTGACTAAGAAATAAAGTAGAATCCTACTTCAGAAAAGGAGGTATGTTGGGTATCAAGAAAGTCTGGTAGGTGCTGCTTTTCTGGTAGGTACACCAAGAATTTGAATTAACAGTAGATAATATTGCGGGAGATTTAGGAGTACCTTTAATGTGTTTCTGTCTGTTCAGCAGCATATTGTCCAAGAGGTTTAGGCTCTGCAACGCCATTAGAGTGACTGACTTCATGCAGTAAAATCCACGGTGCCAAGGAGGCACCCCAGCTCCTTGAACATGGCTTTGCACCCCAAAATCGGGTTTCCAGAAAAGACTGATCTGATTGATCAGCCACAAAAGACAGCTGATCAGAAAGACTGAAAAAGTTGTGTTTTGAGGGAACAAACCCCCACCTTGCACCAACCAGTCTGGCTATTTGTTTATATGGGAAAGGAAGACAGCCCCTTGAGTTGAGGCTGTGGTGCTGGGAAGAAAGAGCTAGGTTTGGCTGGGCTAAGGGCAGGAGAGCAATTCAGTACTCACTTCTGCCCCCTCAGCTGAAGATAGATCCTGGGAATGGGGAGACCTATATTAAAGGGGGCTGGGAGATGGTAGTTTGCTTTGTTTCCCGACTGTTGAATATAAAGCTATTCTAATATGTATACAACTTCCTTCTAGTCCTCTTTCTTCTCGCAGCAGAAGTAGCTCTATCCCAAGCAAAAACAATGTTTCATCCTGTCAGACTTGAGTGGAAAGGGGAGGGGAGGATAAAACATGAAAACAATTAAAAATGTTTATTTTTAATAGTGTCTGGCAGTAGTCAGAGTTTTTAAAACTATAAATAAACAAAGGTCACAGTCAACGATGAGAAACATATGCCATACACATGTTTTTGAAAATGTAGATAAAGAAAACAGATAATGAATAGTATTATGTAGATGGATCTTCACAGGAGACTCATCAAAACTCCTATTACAATGTTCAATAGTATCAGAAAGCAGCTGTGCCCCTTGCCCCAGCGAAGAATGTAAAATTGAGGTGCCTGCATCCCGTTCCTTGCGTTACCACTGTCCTGCTGGACTTCATCTCCTCTTCCCCTGTTTGTCGGTTTGGGGACAGGACCCGCCGTGCCTGGAGAAGGCATGTGTACAGCCCAGTGGCCCAGATCTTTGTACCAGCCCGTAGCTGCTTCTGTAACAAGTGCAGGATTTAAAGAAATCTAGTCCTATGTGGAAAGTGGGAAGCTACGTTCAGTGACTAACCAATGCTAAAGCTCTGGCAAAGAGCACAAACCCTACATTTCTGGTGTTTGAAAAGACGATGAGGGCAACTTAAGGATCAACCCAGACCAGGAAGCTAATGCAAACCACGGTGCGTGGTCAGCAGCCCCTCTCTGTCGCCGGGGATGGGTGCAGGAATACGGCTCCAATTATCTGAGCTATTTATGTGCACTTGCTTTTGGCAATCTTGCTTTGGAATGCTGTTTGTAAAAGGTTTCATACTTTTCTATTAAGCTTCTTAAAGGGCCATTATGCATTCACAAAAATCCATATCCATCTGGTAAGGAATGTTTCCTGACTCAATTAACACCGTATGCATACCAATTGCTGCCATTCTGGAGCGTGATTCAGTATTCCAAATGCGCTTGCACAGTAAGAGAAGAGGTTAGGAAATAGAGTGGGAAAACAGTACGTTTTACAAGGAAAGAATAAAGAATAATAGCTGCTTAGTGATTCTCAGGAGCTAGAAGTTGTCTTTTAAAAACCAGCCCTCACCAGCTTGTTTTGTGGTAGGTTTAGTGTCAGATACTAGTTAATACCTGTACGACACAGAGCTTTACAAATGAGAAACAGAAATAATTTCAGTGATCTTTGCCAGTTGTTTTCCTGAATATTATCCTTATTCAAGTAGTATATTTATGGGGTTTTAATCACAGATGCTTAAGCTGGTTCTAATATTCTTTATCACACCATTTTAGAGAGCTTTAGGAGGATTTTTTGGTGAAATTGTTTTCACAGTAGGCTTTTTGGAGATTAGCATTTCCAAGTTTTAAGACAACAGCTACGTTCTCAGCATTTAGTCCTGATATCATAAGACTCAGATGTAGGTGGGGCCCTTTAAAAGCGATAATGTTTTTGTGAATCATCTATGCTATGCTTAACAGCAATTAAGATTGGCAAATACATGTGCTTTTTATTTTTCATGCCCATAATACTACTTCTTTTAAGTGGGTTTTTTTGGTTGACATTGTACAGCAACAGCAGCAATAGTACTGTAGTTACATAGTACTTTGCTTTGTTTTAACACTGAAGGTTTGCCTTTATAGAAGTACCAAGATGCACGATATAAAAGGGCATAATGCTTCTTTAAAACCAAGATGGTAACTAAAATATTATGGAGCAGATGTGTTATTCTTGATGTTTTTGCATGAGGAGACCAAGTCAACACTCCAATTCTCCAAGAATGCATAGAAAGTGTAAAAGCAAACTCAAGAATTACTGACAAATCTGAAAGACACTGGAAACAGAGGGAAGAAGGCATCCACCTGACAGAAGAGACGGCCGGTTTCTAAACCACCTTTACGTTGAGGTAAAGAATCGTTTGAGGAAAACATGAGCTCTCCAAAGGAACCTGAAAGAAACGGTATGTAATAGTGACTGATGCAATCTCAAGTGGCTTCCAGCGGGAAATGAAATTAAAATGGGAATATGCAGACAGAAAGTAATAGATGCAACTTTCTGCTTGTAAGGTGTCAGGGACAGAAATTTATTTTGACAGAAGGAACTTAGAGAAAGATGGAAGTGTGTTAGAATTTAGTTGGACTGAGGGATTATTGATATTAGTAGAATTGTTGCACAGCTGTTAGTGGTAATTGGATTTGTTGGCTTTTCATGTCAGGGCTTCTATCAATGGACTTTCTAACTTAGCCACAAAATATGAATCTACTTAAATCCTCTACAAAATTAGTTCGAGCCATAGTACAGTTTATTTTTTAAAACTCTGTTCATGTATAAGTAAGAGTTCTCATTTAGTCTTTGTCATTGTTTTCCCTATGTTTTCAATCGGCCATTTAAAAACAAAGAAGTTAGTTAGTTATTAGAAGCACTAGCTATGCGTGAAATCTTCTCTACAGTACTACTGTGGTACTCAGATAGGATTTCACATAACTGAGTGACAAGGACAAAATGTAACAGGCAATCCAACATTTGACTATATTAAGCATCTATTGTATAATGAGATTCTTATTTTAATCATTGTCTTTCAGATTATAAATTGTTATTTTCCCTTTTCTGCTATAAGTGAACAAACCAGCAAGTAGTGAAATACAGGTTAGGTTAATATGTCATTTTAATTCACCAGATGCATGATAGCAAGTAACCCAGAAATTTGTTGAATATCCTTGCCATTAAGTTGATTAAGAAGGGAAATAATAGAGTAATAACTACTTTTATTTTGCAGCATTCATATATTGTCACAAGATGGTACAGTCACACAAAAAAGATATTGATGAACTGGCTTTAATCTGTCGGAGGGTCAGCGAGACTGCTGGGGGGCTACAGCACCTGACACAAGGCAGAGGGGAGAGAGCACAGTTTTGTTCTGCCCGGAGAAGGGCAGGCAAAGGATCTTAATGCTATCTTCAATTATCTAATGGGTAGTTGAAGAGAAGATGGCAGTTAGACCTTTTTTCCAGAGGTACACAGCAAAAGAAAGAGAGGGAATAGATACTATTTGCAGCAAGGGAAATTATTTTAAGAGCTAAGGAAAAAGAATTCTTTGCAGTAAGGATGGCCAAACACTGGAGCGGGGCCCAGAGGCTGTGAAATCCCCGTCCGTGTCGTGATTCAAAATGTCACTGGACAAGCCCTGAGCAACCAAATGTACTTTTGACGCTGGCACTGTTTTAACTGGGGACTTGGACCAGGTGACGTCCAGAGCTCCCTTCTGACACAAATCATTCTGGCATTCTCTGACCGTGCTTCAAACCCAAACTCTCTTAACAATGACTATAAAGTGTATTTAAAGGCGATTAATGAAGTCGCACAAAGAGGTATTGCTTGCTATTTATGTCTATGACCATTGTTGTCTTCCTGACCTTAGAATATCCACTTACCATTTTGTGTCTCCTCTGCAATGAAGAGAGTACCTAACCTCCCACCTCTAGAAGTACAAGGGAGGGTATTAAGAGATCTTCACAATTCAGGAAGGTGTGAATAAGACTCATTTGACTTTCTTTATGCAGGGAGATGACAGTGAGAAAAAGCATTTTTGTATGACAGGAAAATAAAGCTTGAAATAGCTGTCTACCTGAAAAATACTCAATTTTCAGGGTGCTAGGTTTTCTGTGGCTTTCTCTCCCTTTTTTCTGATACAAGGCATGCTGGTAAGTCACTCAGAATTCTCACGTATCTTAGGAATGAACAATACTGAGAAGCACTGGCATGTGTATGTCAACATCCAAAAATATGTCCTCCCAGTGCATCTTAAAACCATGTGTGAGAGAGAGAGGGTGGCTCTCCCCAAAGCCCCGCATTCCTGCAGGAATAGATGCCTGGGTCTGTGGGACAGAAGGCAGCTGCTGTCCCCTCTGGACGTTCTGCTCTGCCTTCTGCAGGGCAGCGTTTCAGTGGTCAGTGCAGTTTTGCAGTATGAACCTTACCCCATGTGAGACCTCAGAAGGTACAAAGTTAAAAAAAAAGCTGCTTCTCCTTTGGCTGACCACGCAAAAGTGTTATTCTGCTGCTACTGTGCAAGTAAATAAAACAGCATGAAGAGATGAAGGCTAGGACATTAAAAACCATGTGCCATTAATAGCATTTCTGAACAACTTCAATCTGTTCTCTGAGGCAGCTGAGGGACTTGATAACAGTTGGAGTTGCATTGGGTGGTCATCAGAAATTTACACTGATGTATACGCCCATGTAGGGATGGTTTTTTGCGGGGGGGGGGGGGAGTTAATATTATTTGGCAATAACTCTGAAGTATTCATTGGAAAAAAAATTGGCTCAGCACTGAGAAACAGCTAACACTAGTTTTTTCCTCCAAATATTATTTATTTCACTGTTGATAGTTTTGTGATAATTATTCCACTCCCCACTGACAGCTTATTGTTTGTGTATAACTTCAGAGCTACATTCTCAGTTTCCAACAGAATTTTGCATTGGTCTCTGCTACAAAACAAATAAAACCACATTTTTTTATAAGAGGTCTCTAACTTCAAGGACCTCCTTGTTCCAATGAAAAGTTCAATGCAACTTTTTGGAAACCTGTCACCCTGCGAGGACAGAAGTGTTCAAACCCGTTTTGATTTCAGATACAATGCTATATTTATAATGATGAATATGATGCAAAATGTAAGTGGAGGGAAAACAATGCAATGATATTTCAGGGTTTCTTACGTTATAATTTCTTACCATGAAAACAATACAGAGGTGTTTCTGATTGTGCTGGTGCAGACTAGCAGAAATGGAAATCCTGTTTGTCAGTTCTTTCTAGCACCGCATTGTTCCCTGCGGCACATGATGCCCTGCTCTGGTTACTCCAGTTCTGAATGACTCAGTTTCCGCATTTCCTGAAGAGATTACTCAGCCTGTTAAATAGGTTCAGGACCGTTTTGCCAAGAGTCTGTTTCCACACTCAGTTTTGTCCAATTAATTCTAGTGATTGGTAACAATTCTGAACAAATTTGCTTTTATTGTTTTATTATGTTTGTTTGATATCATCAGTGCCATGTACGAGCTCGTTATGGACCAGGACTATCCCGCCTCTAAATCTGACATATTAGTTCACTATGTGTGAAGCTAAAAATTATTGGGTCCTTTCTATGTGCATATTGTACTGCATATTTTTATCCATTCTACTTTTTTCCTCTACTACCTTTCAAACACTGTTTTTTCACAGAATTCCAAGTGTCCCAGTGGAAACCTGCTCTGGATTGTTTTTCTCCCAGATACTTTACCTATCCTTTTTCTAGGCCAAATCTCTTCCAGGCTTGTTTTTTTTTAATCATTTCATTGCAAAGGCTTACAGACATAACATGGTGCTATGCTGAAGTGACGAGTAGCGTGAGGTAGAGTCACGATGGGATAACAGTGTTGGGATACTGAGGCGCTGGAGGAAATGGGGTGAATGATTCTTTGTTTCACTACTGTCAATAAAGGGTCAATGTCCAAGGAATTACAGGGCTGATAGAGTGCCAACTTCTGGATAAGAAATAAAACAAAAGCCCGGATGGTTTGTGGTTATTAAAGTTTCCGTGGCTCTGTTCCAACACTAACATACAATTTTGAAATCCTGACAAAATTCAAATTGTCTTATTTACATTCTGCCTCCCCGTATTTCCTATTATTGTATAACACATTCTCGTTACTTAATTGCTGTGTAATGTCCTGTGATGCTAAGCAGGTGCTGCTGCTGGTTTGTGCTTGGGAACATGATCGAAACGTAATGTAAACCTGTACTTTAATGAATCACCTGTATCTCTGACCTCTGATTCCTTTATATATTGCTCATATTCATTCAGGCTAATACCATTTTAGGATTATCTTCCTAAATGTATTTACATTCCTTTTCAACACTTACACACTCAGCCACAGGATAAACTAAATGTTCTGCTGTGCTGGCTGGTGACAACTGAAGCAGTACGGAGCTCTGTAGGCGCCCAGGTCCTTTTTTCAATTGGACCTGTTTAGACTGACATCTCAGGGCAAGAACAATCATCTGTGCTTCTAAATCATCATAAAAATTCATATTTGAAGATGACAGTGAAGGAGGGGGAAGATGACTGAGATTTTTGTTTCTTTATTTGTAATAAAGCAAGAGAAAAAAAGGATCTGATACATTGGGAAGCGGAGAGGAAACTTCCCTTATTTTTCACCTCTAATGTTATGAATAACTCCTTTTCTACCTTCACTGTAGGACTTGATAGATGGCTTCAATGTGACTGTAAACCTTCTTGTTCCTTAATAAAACTATTTTAAAAAAACCTTTCAGGATCAGTGAGTTAGAAACAATGCTAGCATATGTTTAGGTCTGAGTTTGACTGAAAAATTCCATTCCTTCTCAGCAAGGTTAACACTGAATGAAATCTATGCTACGTCTCAAGAAATGTGTATTCTCCAGTTGTGCTTTCAAAAACACTATGGATGAGACAGAATTTTTCAAAGCTAAAAAAGCATTTGCAAATTTAAATGCTACATAGGGTTTCTTTACGCTAAAGAACAGCATGCAACCATTACAGTGTTGAGTGGTCTCGTGTAACACAGTCCATTTTGCTGCCTGCCAGTAAGCCTTACACAACTCTGCTTTTAAAAATAAAAGAAGTTGTAATATTTATGCTTCTTTAAATCAACAACTGTACAGAAAAGGATTGTTCCTGAGAAAGTTCCTATTAGCCTGGAATTTCACAAGGGCACTAACCCTTCTATCGCTTCTTAATAAACTTAGTGCCTAAAGGCTCCAATTAGGTATTAGAACACAGTGATAACAGGCATTGTAAATGTGCAAGACAAATCTTCCCTAAGGGACTAGAGCACAATATTGTTTTAAAAAACCTAGCAATTTCTTAAAATAGCTTTACAGCCATGGCAGACTATTACTAACTTTGGCCTAGATCCTGCAGTGCAAATGTGTGTTGTGAGTCTCCGTTGAGTAAGAGAAGGCAAGGAACATGCTCTTTTTGTAAAAGCCCATTAAAAATGGAAGTGTCGGTTATAAATTGGATTTTTTTTTTGTTCACTTTCAGTAAAAAAACCAAGGTTGATGCAGTTGATGCTGAAAATCTACCTTAGGAGTTACTAATCATATGACAAAACACTATTGAGAATGCTCCAAAGCCACCGAGTGCCATAAACAACACACAAATACAAGTAGGAAAGAAAGAAATCTGCTCGTTGACCTGGATGATGGACCGGCCTTTCACTACTGATCAGACCTTTGATTTAGGTCACGTCCGCAGCATTATCTGAGGTGTCTGAAGTCAGCTAACTGCAGGGACCCTCCCCGATGGCAGCGGCTGGTCTGCACAGAGCTGGCTGGAGGACTGTCCTGTCTCTTGGTCTACACTGAGCTTTGCCCATGGCCTGAAACTCCTTTCCCACCACCATAGGTGCGAGGAGCGCTTTGCGCACGCGTTTCTCAAGAGCGGCAGCAAAGATGGCTATTTTCAAAACTAGGTTCCCAGCCCATATAATTTTTGCAGCTCCTGATTTCCCAGCCCGCGCCTAGGCTGCTCGCACCCACTTGGCACTGCGGCTCGTCCTTGGCGCATCTCTCTGCTTTTCCCCCCAATTCGCGGACACCCAACGCGGGCTGAAAGCACCGCGCGTCGGCGCGGCCGGCGCAGGTAGCAGCCGCGCAGGGACCCCCGCGGGGCCGCGGCTGCCGGCGGGGCGCGGGGGCGGCCCCGGTCCCCGTGGGGGCCGCGCCCGGTGGGCGGCGGGCGGCGGCGGGAGGAGGGGGCCCGCTGCGCGCCGCGGGGTCCGCCCAGCGCCGCCGCTGCACGGGCTGCGGCAGGAAAGGAGCGGCGGCGCTCTGGAGGAGGAGGAGGAGAAGGAGGAGGAAGGGAGGGGGGGTCCCTCCGAGCGGAGCCGGCCGCAGCGAGAGGCGCGGCGGGGCGGGGCGGGGTGGGCGCAGGAGGCGTGGAGGGGACCGCGGCGCCCGCGGAGCGGCGCGGAGCGGCGGGGCGCGTGCCATGCGCGGCGCGGAGCGGCGGGCGCGGCAGCTGGCGGCTCGCTCGCTGGCTCAGCATGCGCGGGCTGTGCCGCCGCCTCTGCCTGGTGGCCGCCGTGCTGGGGCTGTGCGGGGGCAGCAGGAACTGCCCCGACCTCATCGTGGACCGGTGCCTCTGCGCCGCCGAGCGCGCCAAGGGGCCCGGCCGCCCGGCCCTCCGCATCAAAGTGGTCTGCAGCGGCGGCGACTTGGTGGAAACTTTGCAGCCCGCCGTGCTGCCCAACCGCACCGTGTCCCTGTGAGTACGGCCCGCGGGGCAGCGCGGCCGCGGGGCAGCGCGCACCTGGCGGCGGCCGCCCCGGGATTCCCCCCGCGGGAGGCGCTGGCGCGGGGCGGGGGGTGCCCCCAAGGAGGGGGGGGTGCGTGGGGGGGACGCGCACCCCTGGGCGCTGGGGGACCCCTCGGCGCGGCCGTGCCCGCCGCCCCGACCGCTGCCGCAGGAGCAGGCGGAACCGCTCCGCGCAGCTTCTAACCCTGGCCCGGCTTTTAAAAAGTATGTGAGAGTTTGGAGTTTTGGGTGTGTTTTTTTTTTTTTTGTTCTCAGTTTGGAAACTCTTGCTGCCGTTTTGGTCGAGCCGGGGAAGCTGGGCTTACCCTGATGTAAATTGCATGCTGCTCTGTGTGGTGGTTTGGAAAATGTCAGGGCCAGCAGAACTGATGGAGCTCGCTGGTGCACCTTTCCGCCGGCGGCGGGATGGGCGCAAGCTGGCCGGGCAAAAACCGAACGGTATCGGTAACGGCCAACTGCCTTCTGGAGTTCTGTGTAATTAACTGGTTGTCCCCTTCTCTCTCGTCTCCTCTAAATAAAGTCTGGAATTTGATGTCTTCTTTTTTTTAACAAGAGTTTGAAACGACCGAATCTCCAATATCGTTCTCAGTTGTCTGGTAATTGACAATGACTCACAGTTTGGGGTTTTGCTTTTTTCTCCCCCCCCCCAAGTGACTTGGAAATAGGTTATGATGTTTTCTTGCCTGTTGCACATAACTAAACTTGAATAAATGGTCCGTATTGTAAGTAAAGTAGTAGAACTTTTTGTAACTGTATCATCAAGTATAGGTGAAAGTAATGTCCCTGTAATGGACCCGAGCAGTAACAGCTCTGTGACATGTACCCTTTAGATCATGCACATATCAACAGATCTTTTACTGTTGAATTTAGTTCTGTTGACAATTCCTGCTGTGAACATCTCCACTGTTCACTGCCTTTTCTTTAAGTCAACACTTTTAGGAGACAACTGGTAAAGATAGTAATTTATAACATCTGGGGAGCTTGTGCTTGTAACTGTACAGATGTGCTGCGTATGCTTCAGTTAGTGTTAGCCATAGCTGCTGAGTGACTTGATGCTGATTAGCCGTGCGCTGATTATTCATCTGGGAAACTTTTGTGTGTTAATAGACAAGATATTATAACTACACTTCCTGCTAAACTTTAATAGGCTGGTTTAGAATAAAATTATTACATCATTGTAAGTTTTGACCTAGGTGATAAGTTCACTGCTACTTTTCTAATTTATATAACTGGCTATATAGTTACAGTTTGTACTCCCAAAAAAGTATAAAATGTCAACAACTTGGGCAAGGAGAAAGTATTTTTTTTTTCCATTGGTTAAAAATCTGTAGAAACTCTCACACTCAGCATATCTACAAAGGTTTTTCTTCTTAAGCATTGATTTACAGAGTTTTATTTAGATTTTTTTTTTTTTAAGAAACTTCTTTTGATGAGGTAAGTACCAGTAGATGAATCCAGCTGCCCACAAGATCGCCAGAAGTATGTATTCGCTGTAATGAAAAGAAATGGAATTGGAAACAGAAGTGAGAAAAGATGAACGGGGGAGGTGGTGCATTTGAAGTGGTAGGTGGGAGGATTTGCTCACTTGTACACATGATTTAAGGCACCAGTAGCAAACCTGATACTATCACCCTAAATGTGCGCGTTCCAGGTAGCACTTGCTCATAACTCCTTAGAAAGATACCATGTTAGTTTTTTTAAACTTTCTTGCAAATGGCCATTGGCCTGAGAGCTGATTAGCTGTCCTTAGTTGATATAAAACATACACGCCATTGTTTTTTGTTGTATTTCACGTGGACAAGTACTGTACCTTGTGCCACCTAAACTTATCCCTTTCCTCCTACTGTCTGTCTTTGGTTTTTTTTGTGTGGGTTTTTTTTGTTGTTTTTGTTTGTTTGTTTGTTTGTTTTTCTTCTCAATAAGTAAATTTAAGGCTAAATCTTGAGGGTAAAAAGGAAAAAAATTAAAATCTGTGTGTTAGGGACATATTAATTTTCAGTAGCTGGAACACACAGATGACAATTTGATTGCATATGTCAAAGATTTTCCAGGAGAAACTGTTTTTGATGAATTAAATTACACTTGTGAGATTTGACCAGCTGCAGAAAATAATGATAAAAAGCTCAAACACTAGTGCTCTTACATTTGTTTTTGTAGCTGCATGGAAGACTTGGGCAAAAGAGAATATTCTAGTAGACGCTGCCTGCTTCCATTCAGTTTTATGGGCCCACAGAGAGAAAGAGAGCTTTAACATATGGAACATAACCTTTTGGATTACTTTAACAATTAAGAAATATAGAGGTGAATAAAGGAATGTATATTCAGATGCGGTAACACTGTAATGAAACAATGTAACAAACCGTTTGGGGTTTTTTTGGCAGGTTACGTGATCTTCTTATATATATATATATTTATTATATAGGGATGCTGCTTCCCTAGGGCTGTTTTCATTTGGAAGGGAGGATCGAAGCCAAGCTTTTTTAACTGTTCTGCAAAGATGACAGAGGAATTGCCTCTGCTGTGTCTCTTCAGCCATTAAGCACGTTGTGGATGTGTAACATTTCATTTACGTGGTAGGTAATGTTGCTTATCAGCAAATTTAAGAAGTTATGATTTGTTAGTTTAATGGTTTCTTTCACCTAAGTTGGCCGAGCTTGGTGATTTAGGCTCTTTGTGACATATATGTACTAAAAGTATCGCTACTGAAAATACTTCTGAAATTTGGTAGGCAGTGTTTTGACTTAACACAAACTAGTGTGAAGTCGCTGAAGAAATGCTTGTTCTTGACAAAGCTTCACAAAATACTCGCGTGTATTTTGTTAAGATGAATTCTAGCACTTGCTGATTTGCAACATGTATTTCTGTGCCTTGTATATTGGGGCAGGGGTGGAGTAAGGGAGTTACTCTTCTTTTTTTCCATGAAGAATACAGCTACTGAATCGCTAAATTATGGGTTCTGCTCTTGCCACTTTGCTCTCGGTAGGCGTGGAAGTGTAGACCCAACAAGGAGGAGTCGTATCCCTTCAGGATAATATAGTTTTCTCACTTTATGACTGAATACTGGGGAATTCTTTTATCGAATCGATATTTTACTTTTTTTTTTCAATTGTGTGTTTGCGTTGTTAAAGTGTAACTCTAGAGAAAAAGATTATTTGCAATTTTCTTTCTCTTCTGTGCTGATGGAAATTTTAGTTGTTAAACTTCTGACTGGTTTGCTGAAATACGGGCTATATGGAGCACAATAGTAAAAATTGTTTTGCCACTTTTTCCAATGCAGAAGTCTTACAACTGGAAATTTCAGGAGTTAGCAGATTAGATTCTCTTCTGAGTTATTCCATGTAAACTGTACAGTGTATGGGTAGGTTACTTACTATCTGTACTTCCTTTTTTTTCTTCTATCAAGTGGTGTTGAAAAGTTTATCCTTTTAGCCTTACAAGTTCTCAGTTCGTTACATGTCTTGATATCACTGGGCAGAATATACGTTGAAGTTACAAATACCATCAGTTTCTGATAGTAGCATCACTATTTTATTCTCCCTCAGTTCAAAAGGAAGTCCCACATTTATAGCGAAGGTTGTTATTTTTACGAATTTTACCCACAGATATACCGATGGAAGTCTGCTGTTTTAACTGTCGTGGTAGACATGAAGAAAATTTAAGGTAGTGTATGGCTCATAGCAATTCCATATCATATAGGAATCAATATTTTTTGTATCTGTACATTTCTTTTGACTTTGATTTGGAGGTTGTCTCGAATTCCTCGTATTCTCAATTTCAGAGTGAGGCTGCATGACTCCGGTGGTAATCCATAGCCATAATACGCACGTAGGGGCTTTCATCTTCAAAGCGCTTTACAAACATTAACCAGTCTTCTGAAAGCAGCATTGCCCCGCTTTTCTCTGTCCCAAAATTACTTTTATGTCACATTCATTTATGTCATGTCTGCTGGAATTTATTCAAAGTTACTATATTAGTATATTGGTTTCATGTCCAGTCTTGTCTTTTACACTCCTATAGTCAGTTCAGGATATATCAATATGGTTTCTTTAATATAAGCATCTTGCTGGAAAAATAGATCACAAAAAGAACTTAGAGTTTAAGCGAGCCAAAGCAAACAAAGCAAGAATTGAGGAAAGAATGATCAAAAAATATTATTCAGTAGTATTATTTCCCCATCTTAAAACTCACATCTTTGTTGGTGTGAGACCTTGCATAGCATTGCTAACTTATAAATAACAGCGTTATTAAAGAAGGTAGGCTAATTCTTATTCTAAAGGTTTTCTCAAACATTTTCACCTTGGTTAGCTTCCTATGTTCACTCAAAGTGGCAGAAAAAAAGAATAAAAACCAGGTTTTCTGCTGTATTATTTATATGTGTATACATATTTATACATGCTTTCTCCAAACCTCATAAGGGAAAAAAAAAAAAAAAAAAAAAGAAGCAAGCCAGTTTGTTGTCGTGAAAGAAATTCCTAATATAAAGCAAACTGACATAAAATACACATAAGACTTGGAAGGTCTGGGACAGATGGTTGGGGAGAGCAAAATAAAGAGAAGAGAAAACCACTAGAAATGAAAAGTCTTTAGATATTAGTCTAAATTTCCTTGAGATTTCATGGTATAGATTCAGTTAGAGTGGCTACGAAATACCATAACTGAAAACACTTTTTTTTTCCTTTATGTTATTTCTAAAGAGGGAATATCGACACCTGAATTCTCTTACCTACGTGTCAATAGCAGGAAGTGCTGCGACCCCCTCCAAACTTAAATGACCGCTCTCTTTAGGTGAAAAACTGGTGCATTGGCATTACCGGGAATTTTACATGAGAGGAGGATAAAAAGATTCTGTTAAGGCAAATAGGACTCTTTTTGCAAATAATGTCCAAAATACAGTAAAGGCTGCTTTAATAGTTAACAGATTAACTTTTTAAAGTTACATGAATAATGCTGATGTTACTTTCCCTATTTATTCTTAGTAATCTGTGAATGTCATAAGGTGAAACAGTGCCATGTATCCTCCTGGTGCTTTTAAGTTCTCAGTGTAACTTTCTTTGAGGAAAGCAATTTGTGCAAGAGAACGAGAATTTGTGGAAACAAATACAATTGTTTTACAGTATTGAACAGTTCATTAATTTGGTAATTTCATGTAGAAACCAAATCCTTTCTTTGCTACACACTGGGAAATTTGCAGTATTGTGATCTTGCACTTAGTTTCATTCCAGAGGTAAAAATAAACTGGTGAGGATAGACAGGAGGATAGTAATGCATGTGGGAAGGGAGTTTTATCATATAAGCGTATATCTGATACCTATTGAGAAGTCCTAAATGAAGTTGGGGTTTTATGATATGGTATAATTTGTCAGTTGGTTAGCTACTGACCTTGTTTGCCTTAAGCAGGGAGAGATTTAGTATATGTCACTGGCCTTTTTTTTTCTTTTTTCTGTAGGTTGGCCTAATATTCATAAAACCTATTTAACTATCAGAAGATACATGCAACAGAAATTTGCCTCTGAAGTGTAGGTATTCTCATCTGCTGCAGGGCGAAGGTGATTTATGTATGTGGAATTTGCCTTTATAGGACGCTGCATGAGTTGCTGCCCCTCAGGACCAAAGTACTGTCAGCCCTTAAAATGGGCTGTTCTTTAAAGATTTGAAAATGTAGCTTTTTGTTTTTATTTTTTTTTTTTAGAGGGCCTACTGAAACGTTTTCTCAAAATACGTTTTCCTTATTTTCCTTTCCTTGTCCCTTTCTAAATATCCTGACAGCGTGGTAAGACGTGACGTGAGGTGAAGAGGGGGGAGTGATGGAGCGGGAGGGAAGTGAAGATGGTGAAAGGACTTTCGTGTAACAGGTTTCAATAGCCAGAAAGAAAGTGTCTGAAGAGTATTGTTAAAATGAAGCTCTAAAAGTTTAATATTATACACATTCTCCTTTTTCTGCATCTTCAGAGGTTTAAAATCACAAACCTTTTTAATCGTTTGATGCTATACAACAACAGGGGCATGTTAACCCCTGTGACTCTGGAAGCCCGTTTATTCCTTCGCCATTAACACGGACCCAGAAACTTTCTGGGCAGAAATAGCCGGAGTAACACTGCTTTCTTGTGCGAAGTTCCTCCCTACTTGGGACCCTCTGTCATCGCAGATTTTGCAGCTGTTGGCTCCAACCATGTTCCAGATAATCCATCCCTGTTTTCCTCACTGCTGTCTTTTGTCTTGTTTTTATAATACAGAGCTGGCGTAAATCTGAAAGTTAAAGGGCAGAATATCTTTACTGGGGCAGAGGTTCTGCTCTAATAGCCAGCAGGAAACATATTCATGTATATGAAGCTTACACACTTCCTTTATGCACATCTGGGAGTCAGAGCTTTGTGCCAGCTTGGTCTTCACTGCTTAATAGTATTTGTGCATGTTCTCAAGAATCACTGTTTTTGCTATGTGACTTTAATTTTTGAGGAAAAATTGCCTATTGATTTCTAAGCTTCCTCCTTTTCCATCTTTCTTATAGAATATCCAAACCCTCACAGCAGTAAAAGCATACAAAACATGAAAAGGTTGGGTACATGCTTCTCTAATCAACTATGATTAACTTTGATCAATCACAAGTTTGCTGTCTAGTTCCAGACTTCCCAAATATAAAAAATACAGAGTTTTTAGGCAAATTATAACATTAACATTTTTTTTCCATCTACTTTGGCAATTATGTAATACAGGGAACACACAGTTCAGGCTTGGTTCTTATTTTTGTGGCAACGTGCCATTCTTCACCCGTCTCTTGAAATCCGTTCCAACTGTGTTTTCATGCCTGGGACTGATTTGGGAGTACTCTGAAGGTATGGTTAGTCATATGAAAACTCTGCTTTTGCAGTTTCTATTATAGTCTTACAGACTTGTTGACAGTTTCTTTTCTGTACTTAGTTGGATATAATCTTATCTGAACAGCACCGTGTCAGATGTATAAACTGTTCTGCCAGTAAAGCAAGCACACAGTGGTTTATGGGTATTATGCTCATAGACCTATAAATCTTTGCAAAAAAATGAGATTTATTCCTATATCATATAGAATTTAGATTTGCTGATAGCTATGCATAAGTAAGCAAATTCTTTTAAACTTATATTTTAAGCTTTCCTTTGGTGAGTGGCTGTCTTCTGAAATGGCTATTCATCAAAACTCATGAAGGTATAAAGGCACTGGCATGCATTTTCAGCATATGTACTGTAGGCTTTGTATAACACAAAATGAATTTTAATGGATTTTTAAGGTATCATTATGGTTTTTGAGTAACCTGATAAGTCAAGGCCTCCAAATTCCAAATTATGGACGTTTATGATTCTCCTTGTTTATTGAAGAATTACTGTGATTTCCTCCTTCTAATAGCAATCAAGATGATGTCTCCCATAAACCCCTCTCTTTGTGCTATGGGATGGACTGTCCCAGAGAGTGCATGTTTTATAGGCAAAAGCGTAAACTGGGAGGGCAACGGCTTTATGGGTACGGTAACTTGAGGAAAGAACAAACTACATCATAGAATGGAAAATAAGGTTAAAGCTAGTAGTAACCAAATCAAGCCTGGAAAATTTGGAGAAAAGCGTCGATTTAATGAAAGAATTGAACACTTAACATTGCTGTATATTATTAGTTCCTTGGCAACAGTTATTTCAATATCCGCATTATAAATTGATCTGCATGGTATCAATTTCTTTGAGAGCAGAGGAGTGGAAGAAAAGCATAATCTGTTTGTGAACAACTTTCTTAGCAGAGTAGACTTTACAGAAATTTCAGAGGAAGCACACTGAAATGTTAGGAAAGGTTCCTGTAATGGAAGTGCTAACAACCTGGCGCAGCAGGAAACCTGCCAGCATGTAAGAAAGGGAGAAGAAAACCAGAAGTTACTACCAATTTTGAGTAACCAAATTTACCAGCACTCCTAAGTAACTGGATTAACATGTGTCCTATCAGGGGAGCTTTGCACGCTGAGAAAAATGCTTAATTCCCTTTGTCCTCCATGGGCCATCCTCTGTGCATGGAACCATCTCCTGTTATTCCCAGAACCTTTTAATGCTGCACTTTCCTTTTATTGTTATTCTTATTACATTGATACTTGTCCCCATTTTTTCCTGCTTACTTGCACCTTATTTTTGTTTATTCCTTGCATGTATTACACACCTTTGTTTGCTGCAAATGCATTTCAACAAAAGGGAAGAAACCTATCTGCCTCCTCTTCAGCTCTGCCCGGTCCCCGGCACGCTCCGCTGCTCTGCCAGCCTCTGCGCTTTCAGCGCTGCGTGCTGCTGCCTCTGCTTCCAGCTCACGGTCTCCACCACTTCTTCAGACTTTCGTGACCTTCCAATTCCTGCTCCTTTTCTAAACCCCTCCATTACGTCGTCCCTCATCACCTTTGATCCTTGACTCATTTTATCCTTCTCTTCTGAACTTGCTGAGTGGAACTGAAATGAGTGAGGATATGGGTTCTCAGAGAGATGTGAATTAAGTCCTGGAGTTCAGCGGTGCCTGGAATTGGGGCCAGGCAGATGGAGTTGATCCTATTACACAACTTACAAACAAGAAAAATGTTTGAATCTCTAGCTCTGCTTCCTCACAGAGTTTATCATTAGAACTACAGCCAGTGGAGTAGAGAAGGAGTCTGAATGTGGTTGTGTCACGCAATAATTTTATATTGACCCACCAAATATGTTGCTGATGATCGGAGGGAATAGTCACAATGATCAGATTTGTTTTCCATCCCCAGAATTGTGTATTGTTTAGAAGGGAAGAGGAAAAACTTAATTACCAGCTTTCTCTACACCTTTGTGACAACATTCAAACAATATTGCAACCCTCTTTCCAAAACTGTGAAATGTGTATAATGCAAATAATTATAGTGATAAAGATGAAATCTTAATGTGTGCTGTTATTCTCATTGCAGTTCTTGAGCCAGAAAACTAAACTATTCAATATGTAGGCAAATGTAAGCTTAAGGGACTGCGTTCCTTTCTCCTAAAATATAGCTAGTATTCACATTTTAGGCTTATCATATAGCTCTATCCTAAATTAGATCAAGTTAATGAACTGTTCTCAGCTATGGCTGTAGGAGTTGACAAATCCTTACTAATTTGCAGAAGCCACATTTTCTATCTATACTACATGTGGGATGCAGGAAAGAAAATACAGTCAGAATGCCCAAAACAAAGCATGCTTTCCATTGGAAGCAAACAATACGTTATTCCCTCGCTAATGAATGTCATCGTTATAAGGCTTTTGTGTTGGGCACACGTTTTGTGAATCGTATTGTACCAACATTTTCATCATTAGACTTACTTATTAATAGAGTCCCTGGTGGAGTCATACATCGTCTCATCTATGGCAAGGTAATTATCTATAGAGGGAGAATGGGAAAATTTTGTCATATTATGCTTCAGGTAACTTTTCAAAGTACGATATCATGATTGTTTAAAGGAATTTGGATTACGTGGTGCTCAGAAAATGGAGTCAAGCTGTGGGAGTTACGACACTGGATATTCAGGTAGTTGTTAAATTACTGGTGCATGTGAGAAGAATATCTGTGGTTAGTTTTTTACGGGGAGTTTTTCCTCCATGGTTGGTAACAATAGGCTCTCAGAAAGTTCATCTGCTCTTTCCCTTGATTATATCATATAGGAGTCTCGTGGAGGGAAGTTCCATACGTTTTTTCTTTAATGTTGGGAGACTTTAGGTAAGAATATACGTCCATCCAGTGCGAGCAGGAGGCCGTCTTTAAGGTTGAGGTTTTTTTCCAATGGCCATGCTTTCCTTTGCATTCCTTTCCTTTCTTTAGCAACAGTGCTGATGATAGGGTCACATTAAGTTCTCAGGATTTGAGGACCTGTTTTTTGTGGACCTGAAGTATACCTGAGGAAGAGCAGAGGAGGACAACATTTGAGATATGAACATCAGAAAATGACATGATGTCAATCATAGATGTTTGGTATTTATCTATTTGTATGATTTAATGTGTATTAAATGAATGCCAACTGCTGTTCATGTTAAATAAAGATTTACCTGGCATATTTATATACTTGCTAGTCGTCATGGAGCTATAGCAGATATTCTAGTGCTAATGTCTGTTTCTTTTTCCGTTTAAACTGATGAGATTTGCAGAAAAAGGGAAAGTAATTTTTCTAAGACTTTTCTTTGTCTTTCCGTTTACTTCTGTAATAAAAGGATGAATAATGAAATTCCTAACACTTAAAATGTGGAAAACCCCACCACATTAATGGTCATTTATTGTTGTACTATTCATAATTCTCTCCACTTCCTGCACAATTACATGTTATAAATAAAAATGTAAAGAGTCAACAGTGTAGATTGATGAAGAAAAAACC
This sequence comes from Phoenicopterus ruber ruber, assembly GCA_009819775.1. Classification (NCBI taxonomy): domain Eukaryota; kingdom Metazoa; phylum Chordata; class Aves; order Phoenicopteriformes; family Phoenicopteridae; genus Phoenicopterus; species Phoenicopterus ruber. The sequence goes on along the minus strand of CM020221.1, from coordinate 24,633,701 downwards.
CGTAAGAGCTAAATAAATGTAATGAATTCTAATCTTCTGTATTTAGAGCAAATAGAGTTACGGCTTTAAAGTACTTCATGCTTATTGATTATCATTATAAACCTGTTTCTAACAAGCTATTCTTTCTGAAACAATTCTCATTAGTTAATTTGTGCCTGTATTTAATAACTAGTCCATTAGCGAATTGGTCCATAAAATGGTCTTCATAACAATTTTACACAGTTAAACAGTAAATTGCTGACTAGGACGATATCTTTTTAAAATAAATAATACAGCAGTATTGGTAATTGGACAAAATGACTTTAAATGAAAATATCCTCCATATTTTTTCAACTATTGTTAATAAGACTAAGGGAGTTGGTTGCTTGAATCTCCCTGTAATTAAATACTATTTGAGTTTTTATTTTCTGTAGGTACCTTTGAAGAACTCAGGTCAACTATTTGGGATTGTTAATATGGCTACTTTACGAATGGAATACTTGGTTACCAAGCTATTTGGTAATGAAGAGGGATTAGATGCCAAGCCCCAGTTTGGAATAGATTAGAGCAAATAATTTTTTTAATGCTAGCTTTCCAGAGTACTGCTTTAGCTGAGGCAGAGTGATTGTTTTAAACAAATAAAATCCCTCAAGTAATCATTTATTAAATAGCACTGAAGTCAAGTTGGGTGTGGTTTGGGTTTTTCTGGGTTTTGTTTGTTTGTTTTTTATTTTCTCTGAAGGTAGCTGTCAAAATGGTGGTATTGAGTTATATGTTGAGCCAGTGGTTCCATATGATTAGTTAGTCTATAAGCCTTTTCGGTTGGCTGGTGTTTCCTTTTTGAAATTGGAATAGCTAATAAAGCTTCAGAGAAGCTTTAGGCTGAAGAACTGGGGCAGCTGGGTTTCCCGTCTGTTTTTACTTGCTGCTTTGCTGTTGTGTATGAATTTTGTTACTAATATTGTTTTGGAATCTGTAAAAATATGATATGTGAACTTTAAAAATGTTTATGGTTACACAGCTTTTCATTTTCTGCAGTCTGGACCATCAATAAAAATACGAGTGGCTGTCCTGGACCAGACCAAACAGCCATGATGTAGCCCAGTACCGTGTCTCCAGTTTAATAGTGTTTAAAAGCAGACGCCTAGGGTAGAGTAGCACTGTGATATTTCCCACAAGGTTCTTCTAGTCTCCGTCCCAACTCGGAGTTGTAGTTCCTGTGCATTTCATTTATCAAAATGGATTGTTTTTCCACAGCCTAGTCTGCCCCCCCTGAACCCGTGCCAACCCCCTGCATTTGGAGCATCCCGTGGCAAGAAGTACCACAGCTCACCTGCATGCTGGCAAGGAACGTCCTCCTTTTGTTTATTTCAAGTTTCAAGAGTTCAAAACTCTTTCTAATTTGTTTCAGCCAGAGCTGACGTGGTTATTGAACTCAGGAAAATGGACCAGGTTCTGTCTTCAATGGGGGGAGCCTGTCTCTCTGCTTTTCTCTTGTTACCATTAGTCACTGTCAGTAAGCTGAAAGGCAAGGGGGTGATGAAGTTTCAAGAAGTAAAATTAATATATACTATTAATAGTATGCTTTCTTGTATGTAATCAACATTGTGTTTAATTTTGTGAAAAGAGCAGTGGTAAAACTTTTTCTGTAACCAAAGTCACTGCATTTAACTCAATCTGTGGGGAAATGCATTGGTCTTCTAGGGGGAAAAAAAAGGAAGCTCTACTACTGCTTTTAACATTTTGGATTAATGAAAAATGAATACAAGCTTAAAGTCAGCTTTTGTCATTGGTTGGCCTAGTTTTCTTGTAGCAGACTGATAGGTTTTCCTGCTTCCCTCTGTATTCCTGAACAATAAGTGCATCTTCAATTTTCCTTGTGTTGAGGCCAATATTTTGTGCTTGGTTTAGTTGTTGGCACTATGGAAAGGAGAGAGGGAGAAGGTCTGACTGAGAAAAAACCCTATTAAATCGCAATAACAGCATGCCAGTGAAAAAAAGGTTTCGGAGGAGGTAAATGGCTTTAAAAGGTACAGAGTACTGGTTGATTAGTCCTTTTTTTTTTAATCTGTTAAAAATAATTTTGATGCTGGCAATGTACTTGTTCAGAAAACTGCAGCATGGCTCTGCTGATAGCCACTTCTCTTGAGTTCAGCTTCAGTTTTGTCTTTCTGTATATTATTTAGTTCACAGCTCTAAGACTTATAACATGCTAATAATGGTTTAGCAGATTTTGTTACTTACTGATTATGGGTCCCCACTATTCATCTGAGACTGGCAGGAAATAGATAAAAGAAACTAGAAATGGAAAAATTCCCATTTTGAGGATGAATTTTTGGATTGGGGGGGAAAAAAGTAAAAATATTGACAATGTTATTTTAAACTGGATTACTCTTTTTAGCCGATCTAGAAGTAGTCTTTTTGTAATGCTCCTCCCTCAAGACAGTCTCTCCATGTTATTTCTGCGGGACACGCATGAGGCTGATGCTCTCTGAACATTTATCGTTTTGTGTGTCTGGCCACAAAACCTGTTTTTCTCTGGGCTTAGGGCAGGCTGCTGTGCTTTCTCCTTTTAGTTGTCACTGTTCTGCACCCTTTTCCTGATTTCCTGCCATACTGCTGACTGCTTCTTTTTAATGTGATTTTTTTGGGGTGTGGGTTTTTTGGGTTGTTGGTGGGGTTTTTTGGTGTTTTTTTTGTTTTTTTTTTCATTTTTTTTTAACCTGTAAATTATGGGACCCACCTTCCAGGAACTGACCAGCAGGAAAGTCCTCTCCCTGAGCCTTTAGTAGGAAAGCCTTTGCCACTGTTGACCATTCAGGGTGCCCAATGTCTGCCAGATTGACCCTGAAAGAGGAGATGATTAGAGACAGAGCTATAAGATACTTACACCCCATCCACTGCATCGGTACTTCTTACAGCAGGGCAAAATGCTTAAAATTCAGATCACCTCTTCCCTGTATCGATCTCTGTGAATGGTTTGAAGATTTACAGACCTCGCAGGGGAGATCCCGCCCCGTCTTCAGAGACAGATCTGCTCTGCCAAGCACTTTCTACGTGTCTGGACAAATGTGTCCGTTGCTGACGGCGAGTCAGGGTTGAGGGCTGTCCTGCAGCCGCAGAGGATGCTGTGGGACTTGTCCTCACTGGTGGGTTCCCCAGCCCTGAATGAGGACGTGGTTGTAGGGAAACGGTTGCTCACTTTGAGCTTGCAAGTGTTAGCTTCAAATAGTATTTTTTGTCTGGTTTTGCACTATAATGTAATAGAGGCTATTCTGCAGAAAAAGGCATACTGATCACTGAACAAATAATATTTTATTAAGGTTAATTTGCCAGTGCTTAAAAGAATAATGGATAGGGGGTGGGGATGAGAATATGAATTGATGTCTTGAACTTATAAATACTCCATTAGCTGTCCTAGTCTTTTCCTCCTCGACTTTTCTGTAAGTTTCTGTGATTAAGGTGATTCCTATAAAATCGAGGTGAAATTCAGTATTGATAAATGGTAAATTAAAAAGGGCGCGAGGAACATTTTGACTTGACTTATGCATTGGTTGACTGAACCAGACACTTGTTATCTTTAGGTTGGGTACTCTGCAGGTATGATACACCCTGAGAAAATGACAGCTCAGCCGTAGTCAATACGAGTGACAGAACGAAACATCTCATTCCCACTGTGTAAGCACACCGTGGTGCATCTGCATCTTGGACGCTGCGTACAGTTCTGGTTCTTCCATGTCCAAAAGGGCATAACAGGACAAAAAAAGGTACAGAAATGTGCAGAGTTATGGAAAAGCTTGTGTGTGAGGAATGATGAACAGCTGAGGGAGTTTTATCCTGAAAACCTCTATGGTGAGGTAAAAGTGAGTAGGGCAGGTTATTCACTGTTTTCCATAGTATAGGACTGAGGAGGCAACAGATTATTGGATTGGAGTTTCATAGCTGCAGAGCTTCTTGCTGTAGTTCTTGTATTCATGTATCTTCTCTTGACCACTGTCAAAAACAGGACAGCGAGCTAAATAGACTCCTTTCTGACCTGCTCCTGATGACTTGTTGCTGTTCGGTATATTTATTCATGATCCAGATGGAAAATATAGAGTTCTCAGAAGACTGAGTCGGGAGGAATGATTACGGCCTGGGGCAGCTCTGTAGAGTAACTGGGATCGCTTGGCGAGCTGGACTCGATAGATCAACATTCATTTTAACATGGCCAAGAACGTTGTCATATATCCAGAACAGAGAAAGTAGTTTGCACTTGCACGTTCCAGAAAACAGTTCCAAAATTGTGTCACTGAAAAGCGGTTAATTATAATGGTGTATAATCAGTTAAACATCTGTTCCTGGTGTGATATTACTAAAAGTGCACTGATAATATTGTCTTGGATCCAAAAGCAGGGAATAAAAAGCACAATTAAGGAGTAAGTATTACTTTTGTTTGCTGCTACTGAGAAAAAGATAACTAGAAAAAGATGTTATAAATATATCTTAAACTTTGAAGGATTATTTTAGAACTAGAAAATACGTGCTGTATCCTTAAATGTGTTCTCATAAATCTCTTTTACTTGTTTGAGGTTAAGAGCTTATTTGATCATGTCCCATAGGTGTGTACACAGAAAAAAGATGTCTGATATGAAAGATAATTTAATTTGGAAAATAATGAGATACAGTCATTGAGAGCTCAAACCAAATGCATTCAGAATAAGAATGCTGGTGGAAATCTAAGTGAGAGTAATTAACCTTTGGAAGACAGGGGAACTGTAATAGATACTTCATTCCTTCTCAAATTAAGACTGAATATTGTAAAAGCTCAACAAGAAGTTAGTGGCTTGACGTGGCTTTTACTGGGAGAGGTTCTTTGCATTATGTGACATGATCACATTGGTCTCTTCTGGGCATTAAAATAAATGAACTGGTGAAAATCTACTTCTAGTATGTATTCACACGTGCTTATATGAATACTACCAAAACCGTGCTTTAAGTGTTTTTGGGTACAGACATAGAAATATCAAGAGAATCTATGCAATATTCCTTTTCGTACGGGAGAAGCTGCCAATCTAGTATTATTCTTGTAAAAATGTGACTCCTTTTCTTAATACAGAAGTAGAATTGTGGTAGTATCAAAATAATTTTGTTGACTGTACAGTAGTACACTGTGTATTTGGAAATACTCAACACTGGGTAGTTTCCAAATGTCTTTTGGCTTGACACTGGCAAACGTGTTCACCAGGTGTACTTCATCTGCGAATAGTTCTTCTGCTTTGAATTCTGCCAAATACTCTGCCTCTAATTTAACTCTTGAGATGTCAAACCCGGTGATTTTAATGATGTTTATTATTTGATGTTACCCAAGTAATTCAATTTCTCCCTCAAATTTAGTCCTCACCACTTCACCTACAAAATATTCATAACAAAAAAGTAGTTCAATAAGTATATTAGCATCAGAAGTTGCAGTTTAAAAATAATCAGACTGTGTCCACATGCATCTTTCATGAACTGTATTTCTGTTTTCCCTGTCTGTTGCTGCCAGTAGGATTTTTATTGGGTGGTGGGTGTTGGTAAAAGGGATGCTACTAAAAACCAGTATAGCTCTAAGTCAGTGTATAGCAGCTTTATTGCAGAGATGAAAGTCATGAAGAGCTTTGTGATTTGAATGTTACCATCCTTTGATCTTTAAGTTACTCATTAAGTTTAATGTTTCAGTAGCTACTGTTTTTAAAGTCCTCCCCTGCACCCTGTATTTTAAATTAAAAAAAAAAAAAGTTATTTCTGTAATTTGGCACAGTTTCTTTCCTGTACTAGGAAGTGTGACCTTTTAGCCATACTAAAAAATTTCCTCTTGATCTTTCTTAGTATTTTTTTTATAATTTATACCACAATAAAAGTAGTATGTTATAATTTATAAAGACAGGCTAAACAAGTCAGATGTCTGCTCTTTTCACATCACTTTCAATCAAGTTTACAGCTAGTTGGAGAACCTACAACTACGGCTTGTTTGTGTGAAATTAGTATGTTTCAAATACTGACTGAAATGACAACTATTGGAAAGAACGTATTAATCGGTTTGAGGGTTCACTGGGAAATTGTTATGTCATCTGGGATTATTTTTGCGTTATTGATGGATAATCTCTTGTGTAACAGGTATAAGTGTATACATTATATTATACCAAAATTGTAAACCCAGAGGAGTAATCCAAGGTATTAGGAGAAGGGAGGAATCTTCATGCTGACAATTCTTTAATCGCGGCTGCTTTCTGGGCAGTTAAGTTACCGTTGCTTCAGTTTGTAAAGTAGAGATATTTGGAGGGAGTTTCACAATGGAGCTAGCTTCCAGCTTTCTGCTGTGTAAAACATCACCACTAATCATTTGGAGTTAAATTAGAATATGATGCATAGCTGCTGGGAGGGAGGGCTTATACGTAAAAATACTCTCCCCCCCCTTAAAACCAGCAAGCTTTTTTCTCCTTGGTAACTTAAAACTGCACGACTGACTTTTCCTAGACAATGTGCAAACTATTATAAAAGTATTCAAGAGCAAAGTCCTTTGCCAGAATTCGGTAGCAGGATCTTGAAACGTTTTTACGGCATCCATGCTGCAGGCGTTAAAGGAGCTCTTCGCCTCATCTGCAGTGTCTCCAGATGCTATCCGGATACTCTGGTGTTGGTAAAAATGAGTGTTGCCCATCTCTGCAAACAGGTAGCGTTTTCACAGAAAAAGCCTTTCTAAGTCGCATCAGTTTAATGGCACCATTAATGAGATCTGTATGTGACAGTTTTATCGTACAGCATGTATGACTAGTCTTACTTAATGCAATATGTATTTATACAGCATTTTCATGGAGTACATATCCAAATGTTATTGTCAATAAATCTTGACAACAGCCAAGCTGAAAAAATACAAACTGACGATAGGAGCTGGCATGTGAGTAGCAAAATTTATACTCTGGGGATTTCTAATAAAATAAAAATATATTGAATAACTTAAAACAAGCTTTTTCTAAATTTAATTCTTCCCAGGACACATCAATTGTACAATATTTTATTTAGACATTTAAATTATGAGCCTGGTGAGAGTGATAACTGCAGGTTTTGGGACTCGTGTCAAGAACGGAGAGTGCAGAACACGTTCTGTGTTCTTTCAAGGTGAATAAAATCTTATTTTACTTTAATGAATATAGAAAGGGGAAACTTACTCATACCAGTCTGACAGAAATACATCAATAGATCCTTTAGTGCAAGATGATAGCATGGTACTTGATTCATTTTAATTGTGGGTGAGAGAGATGAATTCCCATTTTCTATAGTGAGAAATCAGCTCTGTGTAATTGGTCCAGTATTCAAAGTCAAGATCCATTTTTTAAAATAATGTTCACTGCTTTGCTATTTTTGAAGATACGCAAAATACAAATTTTAAGTTACCTGTAAAAAATGTTTTGTGTAGTCTGTGACAAAAATGCAATATTATAGTATTTGTTTTCTGGTTTGAGTACCCTAGACAATATGCAAGTTGACTTAATTTTAGCATTTACCGGAATCTGTAGTCTGGTCTAAAGCTAAATTTACGCTGGTTTTATCTGTAATATTTGTTATTCTGAGTGTGTAGTTGAAAGCAAGCGAAAATTTTGTTATGATACAAATGATTTGGGGAATCAAAGTCCATGTTGTATTTTGATAGCTCACTCTATCATTTTTGTGCTGGTAAGATACATGTGGAAGTTGTTCATAAATGACATTCAATATTTAGGAACAGTAAATAAAACCACAAAACAAAACACCTTACTGCGTCAAACCGATGGTCCTCTAGGCAAATACTATGTCTCTAAATTCTGTCATTTGAAAAGTATGAATTTAGGTTGCAGGATTATTATTTTTGAGATGATAGGAAAAAAAGAAAAATGAGAGGGAGCAGTGGTGAGGCATAGCTTGTAGGGAAGCAGTAAACTGCTAAATGTCAAACAGATTCGGATGAATATTGTCAATGATGTAGTGAAATACCATTCTTCAAGTAACTGATGGATACTTCTTTAGTTGCAGAGGGAAGGCTTAATGGTTCATCTGCACTTCCTTTCAGTCCTAGTGCATTTTCACGTCTACCTACCACGTTATTACCATTTTCTTCCATTGTGGTAACACAAAGAAGAACCATTATGCTGGATTTCTCACACATGCTGTAAGGGAAATGGCCAAACAATTTATTCTTTTTATGCGTAAAAAGTCATGGATTACATGATAAAATGGCAATTGCTCCTGATAATAAACAAAAGCATCATTGCGTTGCTTTCCCAGGCCTGACTGACTGAATGGTCTGTAGGGCTCACGGCAGAGGTGTGGGGGGGGTTCAGGGGAGGTCAGCTGTCATGGGTTTTCAGGGTTTCCGAGAAGTTCCTGCCAAGAAGCTCAGTAATGTATAAGTAAATTAATTGAGCATCTACTGTGCTTTTGCCTGTACTTTCATCTGACATCCCCCGGGATGGGGGTGGTGGGGACCAGAAGGAAGTATTTCCTTTCCCTCATCACTACATAAAATATAAAAGCTGCTGTGATGACGCTTGAGGGCGAGAAGGTATGGTGCCTTACTCTGCCCGGAAATTTTGTCTGTTTGCCTGGGATTTCCAGGCACCTGGGAGCCGGGCGGGAGGGGTGACCGTGAGCAGGTGCCGGCAGCCCAGGACGTTTGTGCAGGGCTCCAGCGCCGGCAGCACTGTGGATCCGTGGGGTGAAAAAGCTGGTGCTGAGGACTGGATGTCCATCATAGAGAGGTTTCAGTTGTTACTTTAGAGTATTCAATGCTGCTGTAGAACTCCATTATACATATTCTGGGGATGAGGGGGAGTGTGTGTTTGTATTTAATTTCAGACCAGCTCTAGTCTGGTCTCACAGACTGAATGCTCCTCTCCTCCTGAAAGGCATTAGGTGCATTCCTGGAGCAGAGCCTGAACTTGATTTCACCTGCAAGAAATCCCATCAGTGCACTCGGAGGCTGTTTTGTGCTGCAAACCAAAGCACAGAAGTGGGGACGAGCAGGATTCCCTTCAAAGTGTGCTCATGTCCTGAGCTCAACAGGACAGCAGCACGGGGACATGGGGGGTGGCAAGAAAAGGTGCTGAAAGACCGGAAGGGATGATGCAGATTTTGAGCCCCATCCCTGGAAACATTCAAGGTCAGGCTGGACGGGGCTCTGAGCAACCTGACCTAGTGAGGTTGTCCCTGCTCATTGCAGGGGGGTTGGACTAGATGACCTTTAAAGGTCCCTTCCAACCCAAACTATTCTATGATTCTACGATACAAGCCAAAATCAATGACTTTCCGAAAACCAGTTCTCAAACAAACAGGAGCTTTGGGGAGCAAACCACAAGGAGAAGGACTAGGCAGATCTTCAAAGCTCTGGCCAACTCACAACCCTGTCACACATACTTGAAAATTATTTGACATAGTTTTATATATTAGTTCAGACATTCAGAGGGATTCTACTTTATTTCTGCACACAAAATCCCTCAGTGTTCTTGATGGGCTCTGTAGTATTTTTGTGCGTCTCTGGCTTATGCTATGACATGACTGAGCTCGTGAAAGTGAACTAATCATACACCTTGCAAGTGCCTGGGATGAAATGAGTTTGGATATTTGCTAGGATCAGTTCTGAAATGTTCACTGAAAGTTTTATTGAATATAATATGAAATAGTGGCACTGAGAAGCATTCAGAGGTGTTTAAAAAAAAAAAAGAGCTAACTTATTTTTGTTTGCCAGTATTATGGATAGTGCATTTTGAAATGATTAAGGTATTTGAAAAAGGAAAGGAACTAGTTCTATTTTCAGAATGCTTGGTGTCTTACAGTATTATGATTTCCTATTACTTCAGCTGATGACCAGGACATAAATTAAAAGGCTGGCTGGGTAAAAAGGACAAAGTCTGGAACAGCAAAACAAGAAACAGGTTAATCACGGCTGTTGCTTAAGACCTCCAGCAACCTTCTGACTTTGATACTTAATGGATTCTTAGGACAGATTCATTCATATTAGATTGATTTAGTACAGTGAATTTTAATTTTAACATCATGTTATATCAGATACAAGATACATGGAGCAGTTGAACTGACACATGTAGGTTAAACATTCTCCTGTTGAAAAAAAGAAATTGTTGTAAGCACTCTTATGTCATCAGAGAATTCAAGTCTTGTACTACTCCAGGTCAGAATTCAGAGGATTAGGGTTGTCCTAGTTTACGTTTAAGCCATTGACAGGGTCTCAGACTTGAGTTTCAAAAGTCGCTGTTGCCTCTCGACCAGCCCTGCAGGGTACCTTTGAAGTAGGCCCTTTACCTTCAGGGTTGCATGTTCTAAATGGCTAATCTTTAAATAAATACATTCATTTTCAAGTTGTTACAAGCTGCTTTTCTTGTGAAGTTTCATTAGCTGGGAAGGGGGAGCTGATAGATTTCTGTTTCCAAAATAATTGTGTTTCATAGAAGATGGTAGGAAAGTACCTTCTTTTTTTTTTTTTTTTTTTTTTTTTAAATTATTATTATTTCCCCCCCTCTATTCTCCTTTTCTGCTGGAGTGGTTTTAGTTGAAACTTAACCTTATACACTTCTAGATGGTCTTCTAGCTGTAGCTGGCATCAGCCAGTATAAGTCTGCCCTACTGCCTACAGCAAAGTAAGTCTAAAAGTAAAACTGCCAGCCGCAGGAGTGCTTAGCAATTGTACGTCAGAATATGTGTAACACACGTAAGGAAAAATACCCGTGCATTGTTTTGCCTTTTGGGAAGTTCTTATCCAGTCCATGTGTTTGCTAGCCAGTTGTTCTCATCTTCTGAAGAAGCTGGGATCACGTCCTGTTTCAGTAAGGTTTCGGGTCCTCCTTCACCAACTTTAGAAGTCCATTCTTGCCTGTCTGAATCCAAACTGGAAAAAGTGGCTTCCTTCTGTGTGGCCGCTCTCTGCATCGAAGTGGTGATCTGGAGACAGGAGGTCCTGATGGGAGAGTAAGCATACGGGGAGTGACAGTGATGTCTTCGGATGGTCAGTTATGTATTAAAAATAACAGGTGCAGTCCTCAATGTCAGTTAAGGATAAGAATGTGATGGATGTGAACAAATATGCTATGGTGATTCAACTGTTTCTGCATGAAAAGTCTTTATAAATAGAGTATCATGAAGATGTGCTGGATTTCATAAATAATCTGAGAAGTAGGAGGGGAGACAAATCTGCTAAAATTATCAAGGATTTTTAGCTGCTGGTTCAATTCAGCAGCTATTACTGAAGAACAAAATCATACCTTTTTTTTTTTGGATGGATTTATATGTAGCTGCTGAATTGCTCTATTGGATCAACATGGTTCTGAGATTGCCTCAGTCATTTTATCCCATGAATGTTGATTGGTACAAGGTATTCAGTAGACTTTGAAGGCAATGCAGGAATATCAAGTCCTCAAATACATGTTAATTACAGTAATAATATTTTGAAAGTCGGGAGACCAGAAAAAAACGATTCCCCAGAAGGAAGCCGACAGTTCCAACAAATTAACCTTCAAAGAAAATTTCAAGCTTAAGTGTAAAGAGCTAAGAAACCTCTTGGATGCTGATATATCAAAGTTATCTTGAATTTTATTATGATATAGTTGTAAGAACGTGGATTTTGACTGTCTATGTTAGGAGAGAAGAGAATTAAATGAAGGATATATTTTAAAATACTTTAGTGGAAGGGCTGTTTCTTAACACACATGAGTCATTATCATATGTCATGTATTATTTTTGATGCTTTTATTAGATGCTTATATGTTGAACCCAGAAAAAGTAAAGGTTTTTTGGATTTCTCAGGAGAGGTAGGGCCAAAACCTTGTAGTGTACTGGGAAAGAAATGTTATCCTTGGCAGGAATAAGGATTGGCAGGATTTGGTCCACGCTTGGTATTTTTAAACTCTGCTCGCATTTTGCACTTGTATCTACTGAGTGCTAATGAAAAATCACTATTCGCCTCTTGGGCACTCTTGGATTAAAAAAACAATTTTTAATTTAACTTTTTTTTAATATACAAATCTTGAAATATAACATGTTTCTCTTTTGAAAAACGGTAACAGGTCTCCATTTAAATAGTTTTGCTGAATCAATTAACTAGGCAAGACAAAGCTTCCATTCTTCCTTTTCTATGCTGTGATAATATTTTGGTGTTCTGACCAAAAATCTCATCTGATGAAATTTTTACACTTGGCCTGTATCAAGTCTACTTAGAGCCCTTCATACCTCTTTTTGACACAAATGAAACTGGAAAAACTCAATACTCTGAACTTCTGAGAGTGATTAGAGACATAATCTGCAGCAAGCAAAGAGTGAGTAACATGGATGCAGCAACATAAAGAGCAGACGAATACATTGACAGGATGTAACGAGCACTAAACATAAGAGGGAGCTTTTAGTGAAATTGGAGAGGAGGTGAAGTTAAGGAAGTAAAATTTAAGTATGGCACAAATGTTGCTTATGGAAACAGCTTTATTTTAGAAAAAAAATTGGTAAAACCAACTAATATTTGTATAAACTATATGTAGATGCAGGGAGTGAAACTGGCAAAGCAGATAATGTAATGCTTTAAAAGGAAATTTGTACAAGAAAATGTACAATGAGAAAATCTGTTTGCACTGGAGTAGATGAAAAGGGCCGCAGGCATACATTAATTGACATTACGGAGTAATAAGCTTATTGAGGACAGACTTTAAGCAATGTGGGGTTTTTGTCATTCCTTTGAAGTGTGCAGTACCTCACACGGTCAGAAACAGAGTTGTCAATGTGCAATAAAATACATCAATCAGCAAGATAATTCCTCTATTTGTGTGGTGTTTACTACCAAAAGCAGTCAGAAATTAATTTTAAATGTTAGGAAAATGCAAGACAACCCTCATGAATGCTGATAAAAGTAGTTAGCTTATGCTGCCGGTTTTGTTTTGATAATTTGCTAGATGTTGACATACTAAACAAAGTTCATACCCTTTTTATTTATTGGTGCGTGTCAGCTGCCGATTTAATATAACGCGTGCTTAGGACAATATATGCAGGGTAATATTTATTTTGATTTTTTGGCAGGTTCAGGTCGGCTGCACATTTTGTTATTTTACTTTTTCCTTCCCTCCGCTTCCCTTAAGTCAGGAACCATAGCTTCCTGTAATGTGGTTTTCAGATATTCTCTAAGGAAATTGAATTTCTAGATTCAAAAGCTGCCCATCTCAAGTTCAAGAGCTCTTCTTTCTTCATGAAAACATATTTATGAAACTATATAGCTTAGGAAAATTTTAATCAGCCTTATGAAAGTTCTTTCTCTTTAAACATAGTAGGAAAGCTGAAGGAATTTAAAGATAAAGGCACATTGTTGAAATATAGAAAACTGTCTTCAAGTCTCATAATAACACCGTAGGATTTAGGAATTTAAATTCCTCTTATTGTAGAATCAAAACCACCCCTAAGCATATAAAATACTTTGCCTAGTTTGCAGACTTAACATTCCAAAGCAGTATGGCCAAGAGCTCCACTTTTATTTTGAGCTTATGGAACTATTAGGAGCTCGATAGCCTTCTCCAGGGAACAGAGTGAGAGTTGTGAAGTACCGAGTCCAGTTGGAAGGCAAACTTAGTGTCTTTTTTTTTAAGTTATGCTGCACGTTACAAAGTAAGATATTGGAATTTTCACTACTTTAAGTGATAATTCATTTGGGAATGAATGAGGCGAGTGGTAGTCTGTAGTTGATTTTTGCTGCTCATTCTTTTTGAAACTGTGCAGCTTCGCAATTATGCAATATAAACTATGCAGCTAGAAATCGTACTCGTCTTATGAATGTTACATGCCTTGGGCTAATACAGCTTATAAAATCTTGTTGCAAGCTTAAAGGAATATAAATGAAATAATACCACATGTACTGTGTAAGCTTGTTGATACAAACGATGTCATTTAAGTCATATTGAAGCTAAATAAGAAATCTGTTAATCTTATTCTTGCATGCCTCTTAAAGCCCACAATAATTTTGTATATATTTTTAAAAAATTATGTAATAAATTGCTACCTAAAATGTGTAACTGCTGACTAGTCAGTGGTTAGCTGATGATTTACAGATGGGAGTGAGATGATCTAGATTGTAGGCCAAGGAGCTTTTTATAGTTCTGGTATATCATTTGGATAAAATTACAACCATGGATACTTTAGAAGAAGGGTGATCAAGTAGTTGAAGTGGGGTACCTCTCATTAGGTTACTAAATCTGTTCTTCATTTGAGCATGGTGAAACTTGCTGGCATGTTCATTGAAACATCTCTCTCTTGGGCATTTCTGAAGAGAATACTGAAATCTAAAAAGTGTGAGAAGGTGGCAAAAAGTGCATTCACTGTTATAATTTCAATCTGATCTAGTTAGGTATTTGCCTCAGTCACCTCTGTCCTGGGTCTTCTCCCCCTGACCTCTTCTGGCTGTTGTCTGTAGACCAGGACCTCTCTTCCACACTTTACTGTAGGTGGAGAGAAACTTCCTCAGGTGCTGAGATGGGGGAGGCAAGAGCGTATTCTGATGATGATTTCTGAGGCACATAGGTTGATATTCTGCGTTGGTTAAATGGGTACTCTGAACACATTCTAGCTCTGTGCAGAGTTTATTTTGGTGAGCAATTGCCTAGAAATGTGAAAAAGAGATTTATAAACTGACCGTCTAGATTTCAGTGAGACTTGCGTGGCTAGTTAGTGAGTGTCAAAATGAGTAACAGTGGCAGACTCCAGTATTAAATCAGTAGAATTCAGCATGATTGAAAGTGGCAGGCCCAGGTATGAAGTCATTCTTGTAGTTTTTAAACCTCTCTTAAAATGATTCTTTTCAGTCAGTAAAGGCACAAAAGCAGAAATAATACCTAAGATAGAAGAGGTATCTTAAACAAAATGGCAAATAGCAAGGCACAACGTACAGAGCATCCTTACCGTTGGGCTTTATAGTCACATGCAAAGACATGTTATAACTTGTATTGCTTGCTATTTAATAATGTCACTAGCTGTATAAATATGCAATATAGCGATAAATTGAAGAAAAAGGAACTCTCTCCAAGTTTGGCATTTTGAAAAGCACTAATCTGTTATAGACAGAATCAGCGTTTGTGGTGAAATCTCTAAGATATTGAAGATACTTGTATTGCTCGGTCAGGTAGTGTTAACTGCCTTCTGAATGGTTTTTAGATTTTGTTGACATTCTCCAAATGAGATTGGTATTTGACTCTTAGTTCAAGTCTAAGGTATTTTAGGAAGCTGTTATGCATTAATTTTGCTATTTTGTTATTACTATTCTGCTGCCGCCCTCTCCCCCTCCCTCCCTTGATAGTTGAACTTGAACAGATGCTGTAGCTGTGAAGGTATCTGATTTCAGGCTCCAGTGCTAGCAGTAGGCTCTTTAAGTTCTGAAATCAACTTTAGAAAATAGTCTTTAAGAGGTTTACAAGAGTAACCATCTTATTTTGGAGTACAAGCCATAGCTGCAAATGCAATTTCATCTACATTTAAGATAAATTTGCAGTCATACAAACCATAGTAACGGTGATTTATCACAGCTGTAAAAGGTCGGTGCAAGCTCAAAACCTTATCCAATGGCAAATGTTTTCCTGAGACTTATTGCCAAGGTAGGTATAGAGGGGGTTTTTGTTTTTAATATCACAGATGATTTAGTTGATCAGAATGAGAGCAGAGTGGCAATTTATAATTGACAGACTGAGTTAACAGTCCTTCTGTCAGACAGTATTAGGTGTGGATGAAAGGTCAGTGAATGCCACCACAGTTTTTCATTGCTTTTGGTAGCCAAATATCTACATAAAAGTCAATGTTAGAATTTCACCAAGTGACAACTGATTTAACCCTTCCTGGGCCAATGCCAAATGCCGCCACTGCAGTGAGCTACGGCACACATTAAATGAAAGTACTCATCATTAGCTGGGTTCAGTTGTCATCTTAATCTACAAGAATGGCTGTAAATTTTCCAGCCTCGTGCCCTTCAAATACGTGTAGAGATTATCTGTAAAGAAATTTTGACAGTCAAAATCTTCCTTTCAAACCCAAGTACTTAAAGCACTCTGTAAAGATGCCATCAAGTCCAGCAATCTTTTTTATTTATCTCCTCCACTGAAGAGGGAGCTGAGAATACAGCAGACATCTGACACCTTGATGGAGTTCTGCAGATGCGTTCTCGTGCAGGATTTGTTTGCTGCTGCCTTTAAGTTTATGATGAACTGTGTAGATCAGCAGTGAGATTTTCTTGGACTGGTTTTTAGGTCTTTTGGTACACAGCATCTGCTAAGTGGAAGAGATTTCAGGCTTTATGACTTGACTTTGCAAAGTCAATACTCTGCGTGGTGTATTCCCATCCTTTTAATCTTAATCATACCAGTTAAAATTAGTGAATGCCCCTTTAAAGCTCAATTGAATATTCCTTAGGGTTTGGCAACATAGAGAAGATACCGGTTTCCCAGAGAGGCCTGCAAAACACTTGTTTTCTGGCATTAACAAAGTTATGATCTGGCGTGATACCTGGTGTGCAGCATCTTCATAGCTGCACTTAGTATAACAGTTTTTAAAGTCACTGATGCGGCCTGTGTGTAGCTTAATGCTGACAAAACCGGGAGTGGCCATTATGCCCTCTGGGATTGCAGATGCTTGCTGAAATGATGTTTTATTGTGGCATCTTCTTCTCTGAGCTGTATTACCTGAGCAAATCCCTAAGCATATCTCTTACAAAGGCAGGTAGTTAATTTTCGTGTCGGATGGTGGCATACAGACAAAATGAACTTGGTCTTTGCTTTGAGATTTTCTGTCTCTGCTCAGAAGAGCCCCTTCCCGTCCCTCGCTGGGTCGGCAGGTGTCCCCGGGAGCAACCACTGCTTTCACGGCCCTTCTGCTCAGAGAGGTTTCGCAGCTGAGCTTGGTGTTGCGGCTGTTTCATGCTTAACAGGAAAAGCACCAAGAAAGCTTTCCAGAGAGATGAGCTAGTGCTTTACTGAAACATAACTGGTTTAATGGGATCTGTGAAATGAATATATGTATGTGTGTCAGTTTTTGTATGTCATGATTTAATAAGAAGCTCAGTCTTAGGGGTGAAAATAGCTTTGCCTAAACAAGTGCAGCTGGAGTTGTCTTAAGCTTTTCTAAATTGACTCATGCATCTCAGCTAATTCTTGCTCACAATTTTTGCTCTCGTGGTAATTCTCAGCTATGTAATTCTCATTCAGCCTAATGCTCAGGTTGAAATCAGTGAGGTGGGAAGGAGAGTCGCTTGCTCGGAGTTGTAGCCTGAAACGCCAGAAATTTGATTTTGTTGCCAACTCAGCCACAAGTCCGAAACCACACAAACAATTCTCTCCGGTACTTTGATTCACTGTCTGTGAAATAATAACACTTACATAAATGGGTGTAATTTTAAGGGTAAAGAATACTCAGATGTGCTTTATAAAACAAAGCACGATACAGCTTCCAGTGGTAGGGTCCTGAAGAAGATCGTCTCATTTCTTGCTTCTACTACACCATTCTGGATTTTGTCTTTGATCATGAAGCCTGTGTGAAAGTTTAAATATTTTTGTTTCTATTATTCCTTTGCTTGTGATCTAACTGTTCTTGATACCTATGTTATTTTGCACTGGAAGTGGAGGGAGCTTGAAATCCTGTGTTTATTCATGTCCTGTGTTCTTATCCAGGTAGATCATTGCAAAATAAAAATAGTTTCAGTTCCATTTTGCTAAAACTAGTGAGAGAATGCTTTGCAATGAAAAATAACCTTTGACATTCAGCATCATTCATAAGACAGTTTGCCATTTTAAATATCTGAAAATCTGTTCCCTTAAAGAAGGCTGAGAAAACTGTGTTGGCCAAGGAAAATACCTTCCACAGTAAGGAATGGTATGTTTATAGATCCTCTAGTATGCATGTTGGAATCATAAAAAAGGACACAAGAAGATACTGCCTTTTGGTTTTCTACCACTCCCTGTTGGTCCTGGCTATAGAAGCCGGTTTAGTTTAGCACTTTAACATACAAAAAACATTTCCAGTACACACAGCATGATAATGGTCTGCAGATGCAGGTGTTTCGCAATAGATGGCTGTTGTGTCGTTTGTTACTGTAGATGTAAGAACCATCAAAAGCAATTTAAAACTCCAGTAATCCTGGTTCAGCTGAATCCCAAAATAATGTCTGAATATCTATGCAATAGTGTCTGAAAGGTAAAACATCCCCTCTCTAGGAGTGATTGGTTTGGTAAAGGAACATTTTTGCGTAGTGCATCTCCAGCATGTGTAACTCCAAAATGAAGTAAATTTACAATTAGAGTCTTTGCAGATAGAAGTTTCAACTGTAAAAATAGCATCTAGGAAACCTATTTTCTATTTATTTAGCATAGGAATTTAAAGTCATGGCTGTATTGAGCATCGGATTGTTCCGCAGCAATTGTATAGCTTTTAGTTAAGAAGTGCTTCAGAGCTATCAATCTGAATAACTCGCGGTGGGAAGAGCCCTCTGGGAGCCACGGGCACTCAAAATGAAGCTGCTTGACGAGATGCCCCAAATCCTTACCCTCCTTCCGACTTTTGCTACCTGGAGAAAGCTCTGGGTGAGTGTGAAGGTCCCGTTGACGTGGGCTCAGTCATGAGCAGCTCCTTCCCCCTTTTCCAATCCTATATTCCTGGGGGCCGCGCCGAGTCCTGCTGCCGCTGCTCGCCCGCTCTGGGCGCCCCGACTTCCTTCCCTTCGCCGGAGCTGGCCGTCCTGCAGCTCTGCTGGGAGCTCCAGAGGAAGCGAACGGGGGGTACTGCAGAGGCCGCCGCCTGTGCCCTCCTGCGGCGGGGCTCTACGCAGCTCCCTCCTATTTCAGGGAAACGATTGTATTTCGGGATTCCAAGGTCTGTTACAGCAAGCGCTTATAGTGTTAAGGGTTTGAAGGGGGAGAAGGAAGCACTGCCGTCAAATTCATGCGCTCGCAAGTCATGAGTCAGGTTTTGGGGGGTGGGAAAAAAGACCTTTTTTTCTAAGGATTCCTCTAGTGTACCTACATGGTACACTTGGGTCAGCTTTTTTTTTTGTATCCATGATAGCTGGAAACTTCTTGTTTTAAAGAAAGTTGACAACCAGAATTCTCAGAGATGGAGATTTAAAAAAGTGCCAAATCCCTCAAACTAATTCATTTCCAGAATTGTCATCTTGAAAGAAGATGTATTTTATATGTGTAGAAATGTTTTTGAAAATGAATGGAAAAGAAAACCAGAGTGTGGCACAGGAGATAATATTGCTGTAGGTAGACAACTTACGTGGATGCGTTAAGGTTGGTTTCAGGCATATCAGTCTTATGGGAGGGTGTGATTATCTTGCCATGAAATGATTTAAGGTAATCTTCTATTGATCTACATAAATATTCAAATTGGCTAGATCAGAATCATATATAATTAAGATATTGAACTATTCTTACTAATGTTTTCCCTAGTCTATACCGAACATAAGTGGTTTTGCTCAGGAGCAGTTAGTTCATGATCGCGTGACTCCCGTGTCGAACTTGCAATGAGGATGTTTTTACCTTGTATCAGGCATTTTTTTGACTAAGGTTACAATGAGTAGCCATTTTCAAAGTATATTGGGGGTTTGTGTTACAATTCTGAAAGAGTTTATTTTTGGAAATGAAGCTCCTGCTTTTACCTAATCTTTAGTACACATTGTTCAGAAAGCTTTGTAGGTGAGGTCTTTTGATATCTTCTAACTATTCCGTGGCACTTATTGAAGCTGATTTGTGGCATCAGGTCTCTTGATCGCTTTAAGTGCTTTTCTGATGTTCTATAAGAACTTGGAGTCTGATGGAAGGTAAGTAAACAAATTTTAGAGAAAGGAGCCTAGCTAGCAAGGAATACTGAAGTTGGCTAAATTCAATACAGGAAACACAGCAGCAATGGACACTTAAGTGAAGTGTGAAGGAAAATGGTCATATTTATTCTCTCTTTTGTTATTGTAATACCATAGTGTGAGGGGAAAACTGATTGAAACAGCATTGAAATATTAGGGTTTAATGTTGCAAATGCTATTTGATAATCCAGAGAGTGTATGTTACGGCCTTTTCTTTCTAATCCCGATTAATTTTTTTTTTTTTTTAATCATCATCTGACTGGCACTTGGCAGCCTTTAAGAAATACTAGGTGGTTTCAATCTAAATGCAGTAACAGGACTAAGTATCTATACTTGCAACTTGCTGCCTTAAATACTCCATGTTAGCCATCTCATATGCTAACACAGTAGGCACAAAATGATCCGATAAGAGTAACTTGTGCGGGTGATCAGTAAAGAAATAACCAGTGTGTGTTGCACGTAGTACAGTTATAAATGAGAAAATCTCATTTTAATGGAAAAGAAACGGGTGGGCACCCATGCTGATTTTGGCTGTTACTAGAACTGTCTGTTGTGCTCTGTATTTTCTTGTACCTTCTTGTCTTTGATGGATGATGCAGCTTCTGTATTGGTACACCCAAGTGTCCATTGCTCTAACAGTGGCTTGCCTAAAGAATGAATGTCTGAGCTATTTATTTTAGCAGTTATTTAAGGACCTGCTCCCTTTTTGTCATTCTACTTAACTTCAAATGGGCCATGCTGCTTTCCTAAAGGATAAAAGTCGTGTATCACTTCTGGACCAGTTTACAAATAGCTGATTAATTGTATGTGTCTGAAACAACCTTATCTTAATTTCCTTTAGTTGTTTTTCTTCATTAGTACTCATAGATACACTCTCTCCCCTGCCCCTGCTTTCTTCTTTTGTGCCTTTTATTTCTTCTGTAGACATTCGCTGTTTTTGCAAAATAAATAAGTGCAACTGGTCTCATTTAAGCAAGCTCCATTCATGTCATTTCAGGCACCCCTGAAAGGTGCTATCACTCTTATTATTTATTCAAGGATCTGAAGACACTTCTGAAAAATCAATAAATTTTTCTGTCATCATTATTTTAGGAAAACTTTAAAAACCACTAAAGGAAATGAATTGGAAAACCATTAGGAATTTAACATAGCTGTGATAGCTTCAGGACATGATTCCCTGTAAAGACTTTGGAATTCCTTGTGGATATTGCTGCCAGTGTTTATTATTCTAAAAGCAATGCAGTCAGCTACAGTTATTGTACAGCTTAATGTTTTAGGAGCCATTTGGCAGAAATGCACACTGCAAGGCCATGCTGAATATTCTTAATCAACTATCAAATAAAAGGTAGTTGAATGGGCTGAACATTGACTAATGTGAAAGAAACAAAGACAAAGTAAGGTAGGAAAAAGTTAGTCGTGTGATGGAAGCTGGATCAAATGTTAGGTTTCTTTGTATTATTTATGCCTCTGTTTTGAACAGTTGTGTTGAAAGCTTTATTTCAAAGATTGCGGATATAACTAAAATGGAAAGAACATCAAATATTGAACAACACAGCCTTGGGAAGGTAATTTTAAGTACCTGAGCTGATAGGTAGCATTTGAGGCTAAGATTAAAAAAAGACAAATCACAAGTGAGACCATCATTGACCATTTTAGCTTGGAAGCTGAGAGGTAGACGCCCTTGGAGATGATTGCTCCTGTGTTGCATTCATTACATGGGGTGAGAGCTGCCTTCCCAAACTGCTTACAAGAGTCTTCTGTTTTAGCCTGTTTTCTTAAGGTAACCATGTTGCCCTTCACCTGTGCAAAATCCCTTTGCAGAGGTTAAGACGTAAGAATGTTGCGTAGGCTCAAAATTAGTGCTTTTAGCTAAGCAAACTGAGTCTTCTGCCTGTAATAACTCATATTCATTCTGTGTAGTGATTTGTCACATCTTAATATATTTTCAAATTGGAAATAAAAAGCTGGCTGAAAGCTTAATTATTTCTAGAAGATGACATGTAATGTTTGTTCCTTTCTGAATATATATTCAGTAATAATATACTAACATGGAGAATTTTTAAAGTAAACTCTTTAATATCAATTAGTGCAGGAAACAGTGGAAATTCTATACAGATTATTTACAATAAATGTTACATTCTAATAGTTTTCCATTTTGACTTGGGTAGGCAACAGAGAACTGGGATTTATAGGACAGAATTTGCTGTCATGGTTTCATTTGTGACACATAGATCCTGAAAAAATTGGTTAAAAGGAAGGCACTGGCACAGAAATAAAACACATCCACACAGTGTAGGCTATACACTGGTGATTTTTGCTGTATAACCCCTAGTAAAAATATTCTTGGTCCAGCTAGGGACCCATGTTGGGTAAACCAGAAGGAGATTCCGGTAAAGCTCAAGGTCTGCATCCTCATGTTTAGGGTTCCTCAGCCTGATCCTTGTTGTGACAATCCTGTTTTTTGCCATAACTACCTGGTCTCCGCAGTAGAAGTGCAAGCAGAGTATCTCTGCGCTGTCTGGATTTGACTTCTGAATTTGAGTTTTTCAGGGATTGTTTAATCTCTTGTAGTCCACTTTATAAATAGTGCTTAAGGCCAAAATGATCCACAATGGCTCATGTCTCCATTACAAAAAGGTGTCACCATTTCACCACCCTGAGCTGTGCTCTGATCTAACTGGACCTGCTCTGGGCAGGAGGTGGGACTGGGTGACCTCTGGAGGTCCCTTCCAACCTAGGTGATTCGGAGATCGTAAATTAGCTGTGGCCCTGTGTTTTCTACCTCAGCTGGACACTGTCACGAATCTCAGTTTTTAAAACCATTTTCGAGCCATACAGCAGCACCAAAAGAACTGTAAAGTGATATGATAGTCTGAATGCATTATGCGGTGGTTGCTTGCTCTCTGAATTAAATATAAGCAATCACCAACTGGTTCGAATTTCGGGATCTCATTCTGCCAGAGCATGTATCAGTAGATGTCTGCAGTACTTTAGAAAAACTTCTTTGTCACTCCCTATTAGCAGTTAAATCTCTGTTCTGCTCAGTCTTTGAGACCAAATGGAGGACTAGGAGGTGCGTTCTGACATGCAGCCCTACTGGTTGAGGCAAAATTGAGCAAACAATTTAGGTTTAATAACCTAGCTCTTTAAAATATCTCCTTATAAGAACAGAGTTTCTCTTCAAATTCAGCTAGGAATTATTTTATGTTGTCAGACCATTCTTTTTTCCAGGCTTTCAGTTTTCAGATATATTACCCAAAGGATCCAGAATGAGTTTTGTATTTTATTGAATTATCAGATGATATACATCATCATTTAAAAAAAATACTACTGCAGATATCTCTTTCACAAAACACAATTAAAGTCCCAGCAGAACCTATGCGATAAGATATAACCATTATAAAAACAAACCAATTTGGAGGGAAATCAAAATAAATTACTACAGTGAAAAATTTTCACTGTTTTTCTGGATTTGTATTCAGCACTTGTTACTGCTTATCTGTTGTAACTGAGACACACGAGTATTTTGAAGACAATTCTGAGCATGATTTTCAGAAACAATATGGAAACATTACAATGCTGGTTTAGAAATACATACAAAATTAGCAAAACTGGGAAAAGCAGAACAGGTGTTTCAGGGTTTAAAAGAAGAGCAGTGGGCTGAATAAAAGTAATGCTGAAAAGATCTTATGAAGGAAATAAAATGTTCCATAAAATGTGTAATAAACAAGGAATGGGGACTCAGGAATTGTTAATCCTTTTCCAGAATGACTTAGAAGAAAGAAAGGTGTAGTAAAATTCAAATTAGGAAAGGTGAATTATTTCTTTAAAAATTTTGACCGAGTAAATTTAATTAATCTTATTAAAATTCTTGAACTTGAACAAGGATTCAGAACTCGCTTGTAGAATAAAGCCACCTGAACGTATCGTAGGTAATGTAAACAACAGGTTTGGCTCGCCTGCGAGAGCTGCGAGGCGGATTGGGACGCGGATGATTGTTTGGCTGAGCAGCAGAGTGTAAGCCCAGGAGAAAGGAAGAGCACGCCGTTACGTTGACCTTGCCATGAAGCGCTATGGCAAATTACTTGCAGTAACCATTTTGAAGTGAGGAACCTAAGTGAACTCCTTAGTCCCACTGAAGTGAATGTAAAAATTCCTGTCCTACAGGATAAAAATCTGCTTCTCGGGCTCTTACCTGTCTTAATTGGTGCTGAGCACACTGAAATGCTCAAATCTGCGCATGGCTCTTGTGCGTTGTTCGCTCAGCTGCTCTGCTCCTCCTGGTGGTGTTTGCACCGTAGCTATCGGTGAATTGAGTAAAAGTTTGAATGAGAAACAAATATAAGAATGTCATTTCCCCATAGTGTCTACTGAGTTGAATGACAAGCAACTCAAAAGCTGATTCTCCTATAAACAATCACTTCATTAAATCCATTTGCATATTACACCAGCTTACCAGTGAAGAAGAACTAGTTATGGTTTTGTATTCTGCATCAGTCTCATTTTTCCCCACTAAAAATGCATTTTTATATGTATTCATTGAATGAAGGCTGTGCAGTGAGTTAAAGGCAAAACGGGGAACAACAAGGCGTGCAGACCCATGCTGTCCCCAATTGCCTACATATGCTTTTAGAAATAGTGTTTTATTGAAAGTTCAGATGTAAGGATTTCCTTCTCCTTGTAGAGAGAGCTTTGAACAATTCCTCCCTTTCTCCAAAGAAAATGTTGACAATAGAATCTTTGATCTTCAAAAACTAATGCACATGATAACTTTAATTCATGTAAATAATTCTGCTAGAGTCAGTAGGACCCATCACAGAAAGTTAAACACACGTAACTATCTCTCGAATAAGGAGCACGCACATGGTAGGTATAGTGGCAGAGTCCAAAAGTTCACGTAGATAAAATTACCTGTCCTTCAAAAGATGTAATGAAAATGCTGTCTTATCAAAAGATCATGCGTTAGTGTTTTTAGATTAAATTTGAAAAAGTTATCTGCACTCAAGTTCAAAACTTCTAAAAGCGAGATTGGTCTAGACAGTTTAATGATGTTAGAAATACATGTACGTGTTGTAGCAAAATAGTAATGATTCATCACATTTTTATATCCTCAGCACTTCAATATTCTATGATTTCAGGAAATAGCACTGCATAATTTTATTCTATGTACTGTTTATATTGTCAAACCTTTTTCTACAATCGTCCACTAATGACATAAGTTTTCCAGGTGTTGACTTTATTGAATACAATTGATTAAACTTTGAGCATAGAATCCTGTGTGATACTTTGGGTCTACACTGATCTATGGATATAACCTTTACATCTTAAAAGTTCTTGTGGAAAAAACTGTTTTATGTAAGAGGATCATCTAGTTCAGAAATTTGCTGGTGCTTGACAGAAGTCATAAAACAGACAACCACATTTCTTTTCTGAAGTACTTACAGTCCTATTAGTAATGCTTTGATTCCTGCTGCTGCTTGTCCTGTTCAGTTAATGAGTATCACCCTGCAGTGGAGGGGGCTTGTTTCAAAAGCTGGGAACTCTTTAACTCCCCCACTCTTAAGAAATGGTACGAAGATTTCTACTTGAGAGTGACCTTGCTGCTTCCATTTGTTAATACATTAATACCACTAAACCAGTATTAGGGAGAGGATGAGTTGTGTGTCCTGCTAGTGATGGTGGTGTTTTGGTTTACTATGTGAATTGTGATGTTGCTTACACAACAATGCTCTTGAATATGATTTTAGTTAATTAAATTGATTGGTGTGATGATTTGTGGAAGAACTCTCTGGCTTTGTTATTTTGAATGTGACCTAGCAGTCTCTTGTATCACCCAAGAGGACTATTGATGAAAAGTCACCAGTATGAACACCAAAGCTACAAAAATAAGAGTTTTGCCTCATATTTTGTGTGAGGCTATTGAACAGTGATTTTCCACAAAAGCAGTATTGTGTTTCCAAAACATTAGTGGTCAGCTACAGTTTCTCCTACATTCCATGAAATGTGTGACAAACTAATAGCATTTCTTTGCGCTTTCGGAAGGACTTTCATTTAAGTAATTACCTATAAGGAAATTTCTTGGTGCTTGTAGTTTCATTGCTTCTTTTGCTATCATCAGATAGTGTCAAGATTGGACATACCTGTTCTGCTGGTACTCGTCTGATTAGAAGGATAATTAGTACGCTGTTATTGCTTCTTTGGCTACAGCTGTTTGGGGGGCTTGCCACATGTAACACACTATCTGCAACGGAAGGTCATTTTTGGGTATTTTTCTGTTTTCACTAATGCTTGGGATTGGTTATGCTGCAAGTGAATGGATTTAACAAAAGCTGGTATATACTGAAGATGATAAAACCAGCTGGAATTAGAGGTGCTTAGTGACTAGGTTTTATTACTTTCTACAGGATTTTTGTAGATTCCTTTTAAGAATGTTGACGACACGCTTTGTTTAGTTTGAAAAAACAATACAATGGGCCACAATCCCCTTAGGGAAGAGAGGTGTCACGAGACCATTATATGCATCTGTAGTGTTCTGATAACTCATCTTTCTGCTTTTTTAAGTTTTGGTGTTCTCAAAATCGGACAGAGTAGCAGGCACTGTGAATTACTGTACACAAATAGTGATATATAATGAATTGATAAATACTTCTCATATTTTTACAAGTTTTTCCTCCTTTCTGTTTGGTTATCAAACTACGTAGGTGTCTGCCACAGCCCATTCACCTAGTGAGCTGTCAGTACTGCCTTCAGTCATTTTTCTCTCTTGACTTGTTCAATCAGTTTTGTTATTGTTCTATGACTTTCCTCCCAGTTTATCTGTATAGTTCTGATATTATCTGTTGAAGCCCTAGGTAGTAGCTCAGCTGTGGTCTTCAGTTTGGAGGGGGAAAAAAAAAAAGCGATTACTACCTGTATTTTATGATAGCTCCATATGTCTCTACATACGTGGTACAAAAAGCAGGCATTATTTTTTCCTTTCTATTCCTGCCATTTTTGTGGTGGAAGCTCCTTCTTAATTTGTTTTTACAGTGCAACTCTCAATGAATTATGGATGTTGTGGGAATAAACAATATTCTGGTTTACTGAGAAGGATTTTAAAACCTTAAAAATAGTTTTTCATTTTTTTCATCATACTGTAGTATTTCAATATAAATAATTCTAGTCTTATTCTGATACCGTGAAGAAATTAAATACTATTCTCACACATTTTTTCCCACCACTGTGTCCAAGTATTTCATAGGATGTCTGCTCACACTCCTTTTGTATCTAACCCCATACTATGAGTAAAGAGAACAACCGGCTTAAACTGCAACATCAACTGTTATCAGGCTTCCATGTAAAATGATTAACTTCTATTAGTACTTAAATTTTTATTTTAAAGTAAAAGATATTCCCCTGTGCTTGAACTGAAATTAGTATGTAAGAGAAACTGCAGAACTTGAAACACAATTTCTTAACACAACCCCAACACAAAGCTCCCAGACGTACAGTCTTAATGGACTGAGCTTTCTACCTTTTGTCAAATTATCGTGGATATCTAACGCATCTTTTTACTTGAGAAGTGGAAAACCAAACAGGAATTAAAAGGAAGTGCACAGCAGGGCCAGGTATGGTTGGTCTCCTGGTTGGTGTCTCCTGTAGTACTTCAATGTACCTTCAGCTGGTCTCAGTGAGTGGGCCTTAAAGAAAGGAGTTCAGAGGGATTAGTTTTCTAGACATTGGTTGTTCAGCTTATCTGTCAGCTAGACTGCTCTGAACCAGTTCCTGGGCTGCCCAGCAGAAAATTAGGTGGAAATTGACATTTTACTGTTTTTTTCATTAAGTTTGGGTGGGGTTTTTTTTGTTTCTGGCTTGATTTTGTTTATTTTCCCCTCTGAATATTATCAGAGGAAATACATATTTTCAATAACGGGTCACACTTCCTTCTATGTTCTGTATGCATTTGGGAACAGCTGTCTTCATCTGCATGTCTTGTCTTCCATGGGTTTGGTTATCCGAGATGTGCTTTCTCTGTGGATGTGCTGCCTTGTGAGCTCACAATCTCTGGGCTTTACTGGGTGGGATGCAGTACCGTCTCACTGAGGAAGCCTCAGCTGTGGAATTTGTTTCCTCTGTAATGTCGGGTGAACCCAAGTCCGTTGACTTTGAAGGCATGGTAAAAAGATTCTCTCTGCTTGAGAGGTTGTAGGAAGTTGAAGTTTGTTTGCATTATGATAGAGAACTTTTTATTTGATACTGTTTTAATACTACAGTAGATTCTCTTATACTAGGTATGTTTTATACTTGAATGAGACTTTGTTGCACAGGATTACATCTTTTTGCACTTTTAATGTTTTCACGAAAACAAAAATCGTAACATCAATTTAAGTGAACTGTGATAAGACTTGTGGCTTGTATAATTCAAGTGGAAGAACCAGAAAGAAAATCAGAGAGATGGCTTGTAGCCCATTAGAACAATCCATCCTTTTAGGTATGTCTGTACGGCTAAAGAAAGAGGTCTGGGAGAGGGCGGAAGTGATGGCTCGTTGACCATCCATGCTTCTCGGTCGTTAGCATGCTCCTTGGCATGGTTTTGGCCCTTGTGTACATGTGAGGTTGGTTGGTGTGTTTCCAGTGCAGGATGACTGAAATAGCATGCAGCCTGCGTTGCAGCCCACCAGAGGAGTACATTTGCATCGTGAAACTACACATATGGATTACATGTTTTAGGGTGTCACTGTAGGTCAAGAGAGGGTGTTTGAAGGATATCCTTTCAGAGCGTGCGGGAATAGTGCTGGAGGGCTTCGCAGGGCCGGGAAGGGACAAACCTGGTGTGGAGTTAATGTCTTCTGAACATGCTCCCTGGAGTAAACTGTCCCCCAAAGTGTCTTGGGAGAAGGAGCAGCAGAGGCATAAGATGTGAAGGGTCAATGAAGTGAGTAAACACTTCATCATGTGTCTGATCAGCGGAGTGGTGCTGGTTAGTGGATGCCTCTCCAGGGCTGTTTCAGTTAGATGCATCCTATGAGGGCTAGGACTGAAAGTACCACCATCTGATATGTTAGGTTTGCATTTTAACTTCCAGTTACTTGGGACGTGGATCATTATATATAGTGCAAAGACAGTTTGCAAACTGACCTTTAAAATAAATTCCTTCTCAGAAGGTTTCTCCAGGAAAACTTTAAGAGGATTTTGGTTTTGGAAAATAGTTTCTCTGAAATAAAGTGTGCTCATTTTCTTAGTGTTTCTGTCCTCAGAATAAAATATTTAAAATGTGACATTCTTAGCACATGGCTAGAAACTGATAATTATTTAAACCAGCTGCTTAGTTGCAATGTGTAGCAATATTTATCGCTATGATTCACTGGCACATCAGAAAAAAAAAAAAAAGTGAAAATGCTACGAATAAATAAAATGTGAGAAATACTTAATCATAGTGGGTGCATGGTGGTGATTTGTTTTAAAAATCCAAACTATATTTAATATTTTGTTAAAATAAGTGACTCGGTTTCTGTTATATCTGAAAGTTACAATTATGTTACAAGCTATCCAAAATCAAATACATGAATAGCACCTTTTCCCATGTATTTATCCATGAAACCTTTGCCTCTGTAAGTACAAGAAAAGGATGCTCTTCATGTCTGTTTTCCCTCAAAATTTCTGCGGGTCTGTAATTACAAACATCTCCCCGTGAGCAGGTGACTGTATTCAAGGGAAAAGAGGTACCTAACTATTTCAGACATACTTCATACATTTCGTGTCCATTCTGTTACTTTTCTAAAGAATTATTCTGTGTAATTTCAGCATCAAGAGTAAGAGCTGCAATTTGACCAGGCATTGATTACTTGAAAAGATTTTTCATCATCTGTAGTTAAGCCTCATTTCTGAGTTAGTATATTGAACATTGTAACCCAAACTTCCTTCCCTTCTAGCCTCATTCCCACAGCAAATATCATCAGAAGGGAAGAATGTTATGAGTTGCATGAAAAGTTTAACAAGTGATTCATTACTCTATGAAAAATAATGTGATTTAAGTTGGCCAGTGAAGTTGTTCATTGTATTCACAGAATCGGTCTTCGGTGCGAACCAAATCCTTCTTGATAACAGCCCATTGCAAGTTCTTGGACATCACTAAAGCTAATTAAAAACAGGTGGATTCTTCCCATGTAGTGTACCAACCGCCTGAATGAAATGTAGATAACTTGTATTAATTGTTAGAGAAGATTTTTTTTCCCCACGGACCTTATTGGAATGCTAGGATTCTCTAAAGCTGTGATTCTGAACAGAAAAAGAATCATATTTGAACTATAATACCCATTTTACTTTGTTTATAAAACCTGAATTTTAGTTGGCACTGTAGAAGAGAGAAGGCCCTGAAGGAAACTTAATTTTTGAAACCTGATCTCTGTGTGAAAGTCTCTGTGAAAGTCTGGTATAAAGATTTGAAAGGTTTCATTTAGAAACTCAAATTTACATAGTTAAAAGTTCTACGGTTTTGTTTTTTTTTTTTTTTTTTTTAATTTTGTGGAGCCTGTTATATTTTTCAAGACTCGGTGTATCTTTCAAAAAAGTAAAAGCACATGACTAAGTGAGATAGCAGTATTGCAGAACATGAGCTGTGCTTACTGAGTTCCATTTATGAACTAAATGTTCTGCTTAATCTTGTGATTTATTACTAGTTAGATAGTTCTCTCTAATTTCTAGCAGTTTGTTCTATGTGGATTAATGATACTGGTTTCAGTCTACATGCTTAGGGCCATGCCGAAGTAGACCCAGAGGTAGAGAGCAGCAGACGTGTGCGCTGCTGACTTGTGCTGCGTTTTCATGGAGTTGCCAGCAAAGTTCAGACTGCCCTCTTTTTCTGGGCAGAATGAATAGAAGGCTGGAAAAACAAATTGACACCATGAAAATTTTTCAAAGACAGAAATACTTGTATCTAAGCCAGATGTGAGTTCTGAAGAGCATGTATCTTTGAAAATCAGGCTATGCAGAACAGTCCAAATATAATATTTTTATCTAATGTCATTGTAATAGACCTCAAAGATGGTCTCTCTGTAACACAGCATATAACCAAATGACCCAATATGAAGTGGAATGTATGATGTTAGTCTTGCCAAGCCCAGCCAATTTTAATTTTGGGACTTCATTTTTTCTTGACTGATACAAGTTCTGTGCGGCCTCAGAAGAGAAGACAAATAAAAGAACAGAATAAAAGAATAGAATGTTTCATGTATTTACATTTTCTAGTTTAGATATTCAGAACTGTAAAACAATTTTCCAATGCAGTCACTGTGTGGGCACCTAAATAGTTCGGCAAATCTGACAAATAAGACAAATTGAAAGAGTTTGTGGTCTTTCATCATGTTACTGCTGAAATGTATTTCTAAGATGGTAGTAAAGAGTTGGTAGATTAGAGGGGTATTTAATGTCGTACATAAGCTTTTTAATCTGAGAAGCAGAAAGAAGATCTTGTGAGATGTGAAGATTTTTAGTTGATGGCAATAGACTGTGAGTATATTGGAGCATATTTATTTTTTTCATAAATGTAGGCTTCTGTGTGCTTTCAGATGCCTGGGTTTAAGTGTTCATGATTGATCCCAAATTGCCGCTTGCGGGTTATACTGACCAGTTCTGGGTGAGGAGTAATGTTGCTGCACGAGTGTATTTAGTAACAGCATAGTCTAATAACGTACAGGTCAGACCTCAGCTGCTCTGTTGTCCGCATTCTCTGACAGTGGGCCATCAAATCGCATCAAACTATATTTACACGTTTCTTGGTGAATTTTAGAAATAACTTGCAAAAATGTCCAAATCTTACTAATGTTACAGTATTTTAACTTTCCTACGTCAATAAGTATTTTCTGTTTCACTATAGGTCAGTGCTATGTGTTGGCTTTTGCACCCAGACTTGAGATTTTATGTGATAGGTGTATGCTGGGGCAAAGCACTTACCGTTCATATACGATGGGAAATGCTAAGAGTGAGGCAAGCTAAGATAGTCTTGCGTAACAGATTGTTTTAAAACTTTACAAAAGTAAAAAGTTGATTCATAAAGTCTCAAGTTTGCTAGTGAAGAACATAAAATTTCTTTTGATTTTTTTTTGTTTTATTTCTATCTTTATTGCAAGCTATATCTCTTATTTTGAAATGGAATTTTGTGCACTAGAGAAGTATAATTTGTTGTAAATATTACATTAAAAGACTCATTTCTCAAGCAGTTAGATTTTTTTCAGAGACAAACGTTTCTTCTGTGCATTGCATAATCATTAGATCTGTTTAAAAAAAGATTTCTTGAGCTTCTAAAACAAATCGCATCTCTTTTGTATATTGTAAGGTTTTTAAGCGGTAACATCTTCAGAATGAGTGTATGTTCGTATTGTATTGCTTCTGAAATAGCTGGGAAAATACAGCGATGAAAAATCACTAAACTAGAAAGGGCCACTTGTGACATTGACAGTAGTTCAACATGAAGAGGAAGAATAGACAACTTTTTCAATAGCTTGCATGCGGGGCCAGTTTGCCTGTGTACTTGGTGGTGGTGGTACGTAATGGCCCAGGCATAGCTTCATTACTGAATTTCTACTATGCAGAGGTTGCAACAGGAAAACATTTTTGGATGAGTCTATTTTTGTGGTAAAGGAGTGGTTTTTTGTTTGTCTCTCCTATAGAAAATGAAATACTGGCTCTGTATCTATGAGCCGTTGACGGTGTCACCGTTGTCCAGCCCTGCTGCAGCAGCCACGGCAGGGTGGCTGCGTTGCCCTCCCATCTACTGGCGCAGCTTTAAACACGTCCCTTGCTTCATCGGCCTTTTTGCTGACTGGGAAACCCCCAACAAGTACCTTTCCCAGTGGTAATTTAGAATCTGCTAATGAAGTGTGGGCATTTATCAGTGTTATAATTGTCAAGTTGAAGCCAAAATTCATTTGTTGATGTATTTCTTGAATGTGCTTTTATTTAATAAGGAAGAAACTATGCACTTCAGGAAATGGTAATCTTTATTTACTGCTATGATGGGAAAATGCAAATGAAGCAGAGAATTTTGTGATTAGTATTTTACAGAGCAGTCATTTACTATAATTACATGTTTTTAATCAGTAGAATTATCATGTTCTATTAACCAGATTCTTTCCTGACTTCTTGTAGGATTCTGAGTAACAACAAGATCTTGTGGTTGAAGAATGGCTCTTTCTTCGGACTGAGATCCCTGGAGAGACTGTGAGTAACTGATCAGCCTCATTCCACCTCCAATTAAAAAGTTTGTATTTTAAATGTAAAACCAAACGTCGGGTAATGAAATTGAGATGTTCTGAACTGTATCGCACAGTGGAGTTTCTAGACAGTCGTCAAGTTAAGAAACAGCGTAAAAATGAGTGAATGGGGATGAACGTGGAAAATACAGGAAAGCACTGCCATCAATTTGGAACTAAAATAAACATCCAGTCAAAGACTTGTACCACAGTATGTACACTATCACAGTGAAGACTGGTATATGTAATGGTAACACTAATATACCTGACATGTAGTTTGGGTTATTTAACTCATTGGTCTCCAATACTTCCATTTTAATTCTATTCTAATTTTAATTCTGTTCTATATTTTAATTATATTCTAAAGAAATTGGACAGCATTTATCACTGGAGCGGAGAATGACATTGATAAAGCTCCATGACCGTGTATTTCTAGCCAGTATTTGGAGGGGAGAAGAGGAGCTCAGGAGCAACTAATGAGTTAGGAAGAAAACATTCGGAAACTTCAATGGGATAAATAAGCAGTAACAGCTATATTGTAATAACACTGCTTTCTGTAGATATAGGTCACTCATTTGAGAATAATCATGTGAGCAAGTCTAAAAGGCTATTTTTTATATCTATAGGCAACTTACTTTGCCAGTGCAGCTAATTATATCATACCTATCTTACAGTATCTCCTGCAGCTTAAGCTAGATTTCTTTTATATCGCATTGTAAGCATAGCTTCATTATGTAGAGCTATTGATATAAAGTTGTTGCTACATTCATGAATGCATGAATGTATTCTAAGTTGTATGGATGTTTCCATATGCAAAAAAATTACCTATTAAAATCAACTTCAGCTAATATTTTACTATATACGTGTGTGATGTGCGTGCTGTTTATGGTTGTGTGATAAGGTGGGTTAGTATATGATACTGAGATATTTGAATATTCTAATTGCAATTTGAAAATAAACAATGTATTTCAAGGTCTGGAGCAATCCCTTAAGCCCTTGAAGGGTTAGGATGAAGCTAACTGTCTGAACAGTTATGTAGAGGAATATTAAATTTTCTTGGCATATGGATATAGATGTAACAAATACTACTTTAATATTGGCAATATTAAATGGTATGGAATGAAGAGTAGTTGTGTATTATTTACTAACTGGTTTAATCTTAGGTGTAACAGTGACACAAAGTTTATAACAAAGTTTACAAATATTTCAGACAAAACGATTTAGAATAGGGGATAGGATTAAAAATTTATTGCAAGAAGGGAAATTAGTAAATTAAATCCTAATGTACTGCAAGTCAAGCATTAGTGTTTAGAAATAGAGGAAAACAGTTCCTCTGGGTTTTTTCTAAGGTTTAATTTACATTGAGGAATGATACGGAGCATGTACTTTTAAAAACTTTGTTAGTTATCTAGTTAGAGAAATACTTCAACCTGAAAAGACATTGCAAACAGTACTGAGAACAGTGAGACGACAAAAAAAATGCCTTAGGTGTGTAGCCTCAAGTACCATCACCATCTAAACCTTCTTAATTTTATTGTATTGATTTTTCACAACATTACAGGAAAAATGAGTGAGTATCATCTCCTCTGTATATAATGCTATCTGGCCATGGCGTTAATACAAAATCCACAAGTGATCCTTGAAGCAAAGGCTAGAATTCAGGTGATGACCTTCTCGTCAGATTCAGATGCTCTGTTTCCTGTTCTCCAGCCCCATGTACTACTTACTGATATCTGCAAAGCCCCAGTTTCCTCTAGGGGGGCGAGAACAGCTGGATCAGGCTACTAGGAGGTGGGTGTGAATGACCTACATCTGCATGGGTGCTCCTAACCCATGGACAAAGGTTTCCCCAGCTTTGCCTTTTCCGCACAAGCCAATTCAGAGCGGTACTTCAGGTGCTTAAAACGGAGAACTATGACAGCAACTGCTGTCGATGGTCATGGCTCATCAAAATGGACCAACGAGAACTTTTACTCTTTGCCTGAAAGGGGAGGTGGAGAATGTTATGAAGTACAGTAGCAGGAAAATCCGCCTTCCTTTAAGATAATGTTAAGTTTACAAGATCAGGCTCTTAGAAACGCGGGTGTGCTGGATTTAAGGATTACTCATTGAATTTGGCTTTGCGCTCCTTGTGGTCCTGTTCAGAACAAAAAATTAGCAATGGGAATGCCATAGAGACAAGAACCATGCCTGTCTGTAATTCTTTTGTGGTTACCATGAGATCATGAGCCAGAAGAGTGTCAGCTTATGTTGAAAACGGAACCATTCAGTGTCAAACTTGAAAACTTTAGAGGAGAAGTAAAT
The DNA here is from genome assembly GCA_009819775.1 of Phoenicopterus ruber ruber. Lineage (NCBI taxonomy): Eukaryota > Metazoa > Chordata > Aves > Phoenicopteriformes > Phoenicopteridae > Phoenicopterus > Phoenicopterus ruber. The sequence goes on along the minus strand of CM020221.1, from coordinate 24,598,319 downwards.
TTCAGGTGGAACTGAGTGATTTTTATATTCTGTCTCTTTCCTACCCTGGAGTGTTCAAAACCACTTTTTGAGCAGAGAATGGTTTGAAGCCCTACTCCAATAAGCTAGTGACAACTTTCCCCTTATTATTTTGTTTTTCAATGCATGTCACAACAGGAATTGGATTACAGAAGTGTCAGTCCTCCCAAGTTCTGGTGATTTCCCAACAGCATGTTACACAAGTGAGAGACCTCACTGAGCAGTTGCCTTAAACTAGGACTCCTCGTTTTATGCAACTTTAATCAAGCAGACCAAGAAACATAAGTTGTTTGCCCCTTAACTCTCCATTCTAAGAGTTAAGACAGAATCGATTTCTCTAAAGTTAAGACTGTTGTATGATTCTCATATTGTGCATGAAATGCAATTTTTTCAAAATACAGTTGGACGTGCTTTGTGTTTGTTTCTGCAGACTTCTCAGAAAATTGCATTTTTTCCAACAATAGCATGAGTATTACAAGGTTTCTATTTCAGATTGTCTTAAATTGTGTTACTGCTGTAAAAGAAAATCTGATATTAGGTTTTCAGGGGATACAATCAGCCAGCCAGGGAAAAACATATTTGAGGATACAGTTATTTCCCTTTTAGTAATAGAATGATAATCCTATATTTACTAATACTTTACCAATATTAAAAATGAAATATTTAACAATGTCTGTAATAAAAACTATATAAGTAACAGTGATCAAAATACATTTATGAAATATTAGTATTTTTACTGGGCAGTTTGTAAAAATGCTTTGAAAAACACCATCTCACAAAAGATGCTTTTTGTGTATTTTGTATGTGTGTGAACAGTGACTCACAAGCGGTCTGTAGAGATGCCACTCTCTCTCCACTTAGCTTGAGTTCTCTGAAACTAAGAATTGCTGCCTTGTGCTGGTCTGGAAAGGTTGACTCACAAAGGTGTTGAGGCATCTGGATCACGATGCACCTCTGTGCCACTGGGCTTACTTTGTAGTACTAGCAAGAGGCATTAAGAAGTGAATATCATCACTTCAATACCATGCGAGAATAAAAACTTTCCGTAAACTTAGGTTTTGTATGGTGCTTAGTTATATAGGCCTTGTTTTGGAATAAAATCAGAAGTGTAGGTAAGAAAATAAACAAACTTTTTTGGAAGCAAGTGTGGTAAAGAAACAGTTTGTTAAAATATGAAGAGTTTTATGGAATTTAACCAGAAGAAATCTGCAGACCTTGGACCCATTTCTGTGATACACCCTGTGGAGACAGCTTCATATTCAGGAGGCTGAGAGTTCAGTTTGGATCTGAAGCTTGGGGCAAAGATTTGACAGCTTGTAATGGTTTCAGTTCCAGTGCCTTCCCTGTCTGTAGTCAGTGTCCTGTCTTCTTGGGAGATGCATTCATCTGAGCAGGACAGCATCGGTTATTGGAGACATTTAAATAAGTTTTTGTATGCTCTGGGTACCGTAAAAGAAAGGCAAAGTGGGCTTTCAAAGCCATGAAATGGTGAGGTAGTCCTTTCGAGAAAGTCTCAGCAATCCAGAAGCTCTCATTTAGTTAAAATAGTGGTTTGGAGGATCTGAGCAACTGAAAAAATTAAGTCTATATAACTTGATGGTATAGTTATTCCATAAATTGGAACAATACATTAAATAGAAAAATCTGTGACTTAGTTTGATTTTTTTTTTTTTTAATTATTGTTATCTATTTGTTTATTTTTAACTTATGGGCAGTGGGGTTAACCATTGCTACTGCCCAAGGAATCGTAGGCTGGTGCGGATTACCAAGTTACTAGCAGATACCTTGTCATGGCAGTATATGATATGGACCCTGCTCCAAAGACATTGCACTGTCTGAACAGTGTGTGGCAAAGTCATATTATTAGTAACAGTTGTGGCAAGTCTTTTTATGCTTGAGAATATTTGGCCAGCCGTCGTCCAGATGATGCTTCTGGGGCCAAGGACTGAGGCTGTGCTGGACCCAAAGTCAAGATCTAGACTAGGAAACTAAACCTTATACTCTCATCCTGATGTCAGCTGGCATAAAACAGTATGTATCTGAGCTATTATCCACACTACTAATTTTCTTACCCCCCGTCACAACCAGTGCACCACAATTGCCTGGATAGCCCCTGTCCTGCCCTAACTCCCCACGTTACCTCTAGCTGGGGGCAAGCTGTCGTGGCTTCTCCTCTGCTATGGGCTTCCTGGTGCTTAATGGGGTTGATCTTGTACTTGGCATTTTGTGAAGCGGGTGTATGAAGTCTCCCTTTCTCCGTTTCATAACCAAATGTACTTTTTCATTAAGTTTATAGGAGCATAATTACCTCTGAGACTGCTGCTCCTTTGTTCCCTGTGGCTGAAACTCTTTAACGGGTTCAGAAGCTGTTTGGAGGGAACCAGCAAATAAAGAAACATACACAAACAGATCGTGATTGCATAAGCAGTGTTTCCTTGGGAAATCAGGATGAAAGATCACGAAGCAAGATTACACATATTTTTCACAGTTGACCCAGAAGAAAAGCATGCCAGGCATTAATACTTCAACAGTGACTGTTTTACACAAACTTGCTGTTTCATTTTCCCAATATTCCTAGACATTTCTAGACAAAGAAGAATAATACTGATGCACTTGTAAGAATTTAGCATTGAATTTATTTTTTGTTTTAACTTTATTTTTTTAGCTGTAAGGTTGAGACCTTACTTGACCAGGTCTCACTTAGATTGTGTGTACTTTTATTAAGTGTTGCTGTATTGTAAACTTCCCAACTGTGTGGCAGCGCTATGCAGTCACGTATTGTCCTCGGTTATTATTAGATAAGATTGCATAAAACCTGCTTTCAGTAGATTTCAGTATGACATTCTGCAACTACATATTGTGCTGTGCAATTGAAGTAAGAACACATTAACTTGAGGGAATGAAAGGGCAGGAAAGGCAAGCAAAACAAATTAGACCATAGAAAAAAAACATGTTGTTAAACAGCTACTATAAAAATGCGGTATTTAGATGTTCTTTAGCAAAACTCAAGTGATGAAAGGGTAAAATAAAGAGGTTTTACATTTTGATATACTGATGTGCTTCTTTAAACATGCAATTTACGTTCTTTAAATTACTGGCCCCTTCATTTCTTTTCCTGCCTATGCTTTTGAAATGTGCGTGCGTGCACACACATGAAGAAAGAGATGTTCTGCCTAGGCACTGTGAAGGACTGGAAATACGCTTAAAGAAATTGTTAAACAATTTTATTTTCAACACATATGTATGACATCTTTAAAGTTAGAAACTTCATAAATTAAATTTAGAATTACTTGTTCTTTTTTTTGGATTGTTTTAAAATAGAAAAATACTAGTTATTATAAACTAATAATATTTCAGACTGACAGCCAGGATCCAATTGTACAACTTTTTTCTTTTTCTTGGTTTTTTTTTTTTAACGAAGAGCTTGCACCTAAGGAGTGTGCCTCTAACTTCATGCAAGTACTTTTAACAGAAAATAGATTAATAATCTTGGACACCTCAGATGATGCCCACATTAATTTATCTCAAATGCCACATAGCCATGTTTAGAGAAATACTGTGATGTTACTTAGGGAAACGGCAATTTTAAAATCTGTTTCTTAGAGCTATCATATGTTGTGTAAGTAGTCATGGCATGATTGAAACTGTTTGGTTTTATTATTTTAATTTGAAGAAATGTGGAGAGAGGAAAATCAGTGCAAACTCCTTTCAAGCATCTGAAGTTTTCTTGCCACTTTTTCTTGTATTTCAAATCCCACAGGGATTTAGTAAATTTTCTAGATCTCATTGCTAGTGATAACAAACAAGTTCTTTGTTTAATTTCCCCTTAAATATTCTCAAACAACAAAAATACAAATGCTCTAACTATTATTTTTCCTTGTCTAGTAATATATCTAGGAGTCCTGGGGAAATCAAAGCAATTTTTCATGTTAAATTTCTTATTGTGTTGGCTTGTTGTAATTGTTTACAAAAGATCTCATTATACTGCATTGCTGTTTGAAGTGGTTAAGCATATTCCAGTAGATGAGGAAGGATGGGAATAGCCATGGGGAATGATTTTTCTCCTGGAGCGAGACTATCTGTGCACATACTCGAAACTAGACTGAAAACAATTCATATTCCTCTTGGTGCTCATTGAACTTTGAGTTACCCTTTTGGTTTCAGTGTCCGATTAAGAGATTGTGTTTCTAATTACAATGATGCTATTGTTTGCATGGAGCAGGATAGTTCCCTTTGACACTTCTAGAAGCAACTAATATAGCTGGAAGTGTTTTAATTGACGTTAAGTATGCTTGCCTGCAATATATTCAGTACTAAGGCAATTATAAACGTTGAGCTCAAAAAGGAAAGCTCTGAAAATTCATGAATTACTGAAGTTAAGGTAAGTCTTCTTTCAGAGAGACAGCTATTGTCTAAGCAGAGACATCTGTTTAATATCTTCATCAATGACATCGTAGACAATGGGATTGTGTCCACCCTCAGCAAGTTTGCAGATGACACCAAGCTGAGTGGTGCGGTGGACGTGCCTGAGGGACGGGATGCCATCCAGAGTGACATGAACAAGCTCGAGAGATGGGCCCATGTGAACCTCATGAGGTTCAACAAGGGCAAGTGCAGGGTCCTGCACCTGGGTTGAGGCAACCCCCGGTATCAATACAGGCTGGGGGATGAAGGGATTGAGAGCAGCCCTGCCAAGAAAGACTTGGGGGTACTGGTGGATGAAAAACTGGACATGAGCCAGCAATGTGTGCTCACAGCCCAGAAAGCCAACCGTATCCTGGGCTGCATCAAAAGCAGCGTGACCAGCAGGTCGAGGGAGGTGGTTCTGCCCCTCTACTCTGCTCTGGTGAGACCCAACCTGGAGTCCTGCATCCAGCTCCAGAGCGCTCAGCACAGGAAAGACATGGATCTGTTGGACCACGTCCAGAGGAGGCCACAAAAACAATGAGAGGGCTGGAGCACCTCTCCTATGAAGACAGGCTGAGAGAGTTGGGCTTGTTCAGCCTGGAGAATAGAAGGCTCCAGGGAGACCTTATTGCAGCCTTCCAGTACTTAAAGGGGGCTTATAGGAAAGATGGGGACAAACTTTTTAGTAGGGCCTGTAGCGATAGGACAAGGGGTAATGGTTTTAAACTAAAAGAGGGGAGATTTACGCTAGATATAAGGAACAAATTTGTTACGATGAGGATGGTGAAACCCTGGCACAGGTTGCCCAGAGAGGTGGTAGATGTCTCATCCCTGGAAACATTCAAGGTCAGGTTGGATGGGTCTCTGAGCAACCTGATCTAGTTGAGGATGTCTCTGCTCATTGCAGGGGTGTTGGACTAGATGACCTTTAAAAGGTCCCTTCCAACCCAAACTATTCTGTGATTCTATGATTCTATTGCAAATAACAGGTTAGAAGGGTTGGAGATACTCAAGAAATGAAGATCTTTCTTTACAAATACAGGAAGGGGAAAAAAAGCTATGTACAGATGCCAAGCAGCAGAGATATCAGAAAGAGGGAGGAAAAAATTTACCCAGATAATATTTATCACTTAGAATAGCTTTCTGTGAAATGAATGTTTTTTAAGGCTTATCCTGAAGCATGGAGAGAACCAATTTCTACCAAGAAAATAAGCGGTAAGCTAGTAAATTGGGCTGTATTTTTAAGAGCTTAATACACGTAGCTGCTTAGCCATCTCATTTTTTCCTTGATCATGAATGCCATGGTCAGCCACTGAAAGGTATTTTTGTCTGGGCTTGCACCATATCCCTGGGTTAGGACCTGATGCCTTACCCATCCTAGGGCTCCTTCCACATCCCCTGCCACCAGTCTTCCTTTGCGGCACTAACAGCCCAGATTCTCTGGGAATTTGCCTCCCTTTGGTGCTGGGTCCTCTGCCATTATAATGGTCATGTTACTCAGTAACACCACTGTCGCGTTTGTTCTGACACAGCCGGAAGATAGAGACGTCCATTTAAATGAATGTGTTCTTTAAATATCTAACTTCATGTATCTGTCAATGAAGTTTGTAACATTTAAGTGAATTATTGCTAAATAATTAAATGCATGTCAGAAAAAAAGTCTTTTTTCCATAAAATCCATTTAGTTCCATAAAATCCAATTTCTATAAAATCGTTTTAATATCTTAAAATTTTAATGGCCTGGATTGGTGAGATTGGTATGAGTCTGATATCAGAAAGGAGATACAAAAATGATCCTTGTAGCACCAGAATATCTTCACTTCCTCACTTTGAATTTTCTTTTTAGCATCAAATATGGATTCCTCATTAACATTTAAAATATTTGAATTATGTCTTGTAAATCATGCAAAAATACAAATTTATTTATTTATTTATTACAAATAAAATGTAATGTTGTAATGGGAAGTTTCCCCTATCACCTTAGCTAAAATTACCTTATGCATAGTGGATACATGTCCGACTGACAACTTAAATTGGACAAATTTATTGCTTTGACAGTATTTATTTATTGACAGATTTCTTTTGTCAGCATCTGATCCTGGAAGATACTACATTTTAGGCATTGCATTCAATTAAAAATACAGCTTTTTACCTACTGTGTCTTTTACTTAAAGGTAATTAATCCTTAATCGTAAAGGTGTTTCTGGAAATAGGGAATTTCATGCATGCTGTAGCAAATGCCTAACAGTCAAGTAATATAATACTTATATACTAATGTTAAAAGAGTCTTTCCAAAGAACAAAATCTTTTGAAAGAACAGGCTTTTATTTGAGGCAAATGACTGGAAATCAGGGACTCTTTTCTTTTAAATTTTGCTGTAAATTTTTATTCAATTTTTGTCACATCACTTGATCTCTCTCTACCTCTCCGTGTTTTTCATCTGTGAAATAGTACTGCTTACCTAATATCTCCAAATCTAGTAATACTGGAGGATCTCAGTGCATCTTGAGAGAAAAAACATTGTAAGAAAAAGTACAACAACGATTATGTAATTCCGATTATTTTACATTTCTGCCTTATCTAGATTAAGTCATTTATTTATTTTTGGTGCACTTTTTCTAGCCTGACTGGGAAAGAGTCTTAATGGGCACAAATACTTGAGTGCAGATAGAGAATACCGACGCTCAGTTGGCGTATTTTGTGCAGCTCCATGCATCACAAAAATTCAGTTCTTAGCTAACTTTAGTAGCAAATATAAACCTCACTTTTTTGTGAGCAGTGAAAAGGCAGGTTCTGTAGCAGAAAATCATCCTGTACCAGAAAAATTTTTAGATTTGACTACAACTGAAGTAACTCTCACTAAATCCTATGGAGCCAATCTTGAGCATGGTGTAGGATGAATAGCGCAGGGTGTGCGTGGGTGTTAGACAGGGGTGGGGATGACTCTCAACCTGTCATCTTTGGTGACGAGGCTGTCCTAGTGACAAGACCGAGGCAGTGCTGGCACATCCCTGTACCCGAGAGGACTGTGACAAATGCTAGCAGGGCTGCAGGGGATGTGGCTGAGGTCGTCCTCTTGTCGTCTTGACAGGCTTTTTAGGCTCAGTTTTAGTCCATACATAAATTTGATCTATTCTTCCAGTAATATAATCTGGAAGATATCACAGGGAAAAATACAAATAAGATGGATCCGTATATAAAACATTTGTATTAACATACTGTCATTAAAAAATGATAGAATCCTACTAGGAAATAGGTCTACATGTAAAAATTTGGGTTTTTCTTCTTTTTAATGGATGGAAGTCGGCTGTAGCTGTCCTATTGAATGTATTTTTTTTTCCCCATGAACAATATTAAATCAGAAATACGCCGAACAAGAGTTAATGTAATGAACCAAATTCTGACCCAGCACTAGGAATTTGAGTTTGCAGAATTGCTACTCCCTTTCTCCTAATACTACCATTACAACCAATATATGCATGTGTATTTTCCAAAACCAGACCTGAGGGATCCTTTGAAAACATCGTGGAACAGAAAACTGGACTTAGAAAAAGCACTGTTGGTCCTCAGGTAGAAGTAAAGGAGTGCGGAGTGGAATACATTTCCAAGTAAATATTATCTGGCTGCAGGCAGTATTTTAATGAATTGCACTGAAGGAGGATTTTTAATTTGCAATTGTTGCATAGAAATTTTGAGAAACCAAAGGAGGAGAAGCAGATGCAGGATCAATGTCACAAGTCAAACTGGGCAAACTTAATGAAAAATTACCTTTTCATTTTAATTCTGTGATCCTTTATGGATCTCTTGATTACATCCTGTGACTAACAATAAATTAGTCATTTAGTAATGCAAAAGCTGAGTATGTGCATTTTTTTGACCCCCTCTGCCCCCCCAAAAATGCAAAAACAAGCAGACAAAAAACCTCTCAAAACTCCAGGAACTATTATATCCTAGTGTGCAGTATCAAAGACAGATTTAGCGTTATATCAGGAATTATAAAACTCTTGTTATTCTTAGTATGACTGTCAGAAACAGGAGTTAGAAATTAAAAGGAAAATTACATTACCCTCTTTCTAATAGGCATACATACCGTAAGTCTTACAAGCATGAAGTAACTATCAAAGCACTTGTAATCTGACAGAAAGAGAATGTAGTGTTTTTCCTCTAGTCATTTGTTTTTTTCCAGTACAAAGTCACAATACAGAGTATTAGACATCACATACTTTATATTTTAGAGGATGAGATGACAGGAAAATACCCTGTATGTCTACTCGTGTAGAGCTGCTACTCCACAGTGTGCAAAACAAGCAGCAATTCTAAGAGCAGAGGATATTTCCTTTTGGATATTACAGCGCTGTTTAAAAACAGCAGTAATTAACTCTGAAAAATAGGTTAGTGAAATGAATCCCATAGTTTTAGTGCAAGGGTCCAGAACCAAGTGTGTTTCTCGTCTTGGCTTTCTACCTTAAGCCTGGTTTTTGTTTGTCTCCTAAACTGCCACGTTCATTTCTCTGGTTCCTGTGGTATTTTCTTCCCTCTGATAGAAACAACATGGGCTACCAGGCCATGTCTTAGCTCTTAATTCCATGCTTCATAATGAGACATAAGACTTGCCAGCGCTGCATTCCCTCGCAGGCGCTGCTCATTGGCGTGACGGGCGTTTATGCCGTTCTGAATGGGCTGCTGGGATTACATTCCTCCAGTTCTGGCGTGAAACTACGGTTTCGGCTTGGGCATGAAGTTGCCAACTGCTGGTATGTATGTGGTATAGTAACGATATTTAAGATGTCGGTGGTTTGCCAGGTTGCATTGCTATACTTTTGAGTGTAACTATGTGCATTTTTTCCCCCAACAAACCAGATTTCTGTTGGAAATGCTAGCATGACAAAATAAAAACATTTTGTGGGGACACAGCATTTTCAGGAACATCTTTGTCATGGATGTCAGTATTTCATTTCAACTGTTTTGTATTCACACAATAGAATCTTTTTGGAATGATAAAGCTGAACTTCACTACTTAGGACTGATGCAAGCTGTATATCTTTTCTATAAAGAAATGGCAGATTGGTTGGAGAAGTAGGAAAAACAGAAATGGGGTTTAAGGGCAGTTTGTATGAAGTCAGAACAGCAAGCTGGGAAGCCAAGCTGGTAAAAACTAGTGTTAGTTGATCAATAACTGAGCTAATCTTGCGAAGTGAGCTGCAAGTTGTGTTCAGTATTTTGTGGTTTTGATCCCTCAGCTGTAGGCTATTGATGGAATAATGTCTTCAAACACCCCAAAATATCATAATATTTCATGTATTGATATGCAACGTGGTCTTTAGCATGTTTACTGTTAAGAAGACTAAAGGTTGATACCTCATCTGATAGTATCTGGACATAAAAAGTGAGAGACGTCAAGTTCTGAATAGGAACATCTCCTCAATGTCATGATATGCGAAGGTAAAAGTCCGTATCGGAAGGAAAAGCTCCAAACTCCATCCTTCCCTCCAGAGTTTTCTGGGGCCTACTGATACCTTTTTTTCTCTATCTCTGACTTGGTATCAATTGACAGACATTTCTCATTTGCTTACTTATAGGAAAACAAAATTTATATAAAAGTTACTCTCTTCCAAGCGTTCATGTCCATAGATTAGCCTGCGAGATCTCTGATGAAAACGTGCTATTACTCATTCATACGGTGCTAGTCCATAAATCCTCCAAGGGTACCCAATCGCCCTGGGAGCCTGTTGCCCTCAAAACTTCTGGGGATGCCTGCAGAAAGCGTAGCTTGTTCTCTGACACTTGTACTTCACCGATAATCTCTGAGAAGGCAAAAAAACCCTACAATGTACTTGAAAAGAAATAGAAAGAAGGGCTATGTTTTACGCCAATTTAGTTTAAAAAAAAAAAAAAAAAATCCCCAAAATGAGTTGTCTGAAGTAGTTAGGAAAGCTGATGTAATATAACAGCTGTGGGCAGTTTTTCTCCCCACTTCTTAATATAGACAGAATTGATTAGTTGGGTGTAGTATAGTGCTGCGTGTGTCAAGTAGGTACAAAATGGTTGTTCTCACGAGAAAATTGCATGCAGACTTAGCACATGATAAGCTGTCTTGTGTTAACACAAATTGCCTCGTTCTTGAAATGGAAAGTGACTGGGAGAGCTTTAGAGGATGTTTGTGTAGTCTGAGCTATGCACATATTCTGTAAAAAAAAAAAGAATTACAAAATTCCTCTATGCTCTACTTTAGAAAGTGTTTTGCTGAGGAGAATACAGAGAGAAACATTGTGCTGGAATAAAAATGTGTATTTTTATTTGCTTGTGAACTTGAAAGAATAGATTTTTTTCTGCACAATGATAGTGAGCTTCATCTTGCAGAAATAAGCAGTTTGAATTAAAAATAAGCCACTTGAGTTAGCATAATGCAAGAAACTTGTTGAAGCATAAATAAAATGTTTTTATCATGCTTTTATACTCCAGAAAACTGCCAAAGGGGCAGCCTGAAACTCTTAAAATCAATTCACTTCTGTCTATGAAAAAATACAAAAGATGCTAAATCAGGAAAAAATATTTTAGTTGTAGGTACTTGAAAAAACCAAATGTATTAAAAAGTGTACCCTGTCGACCATAACTGTAACGCTTTTGCTGTGACGCTATAATTAACGGCCAATGAAAGAAACTTTCATAGCTAATGTACATTCCCCGGACACATGGTGCATTTGTTATTTTCACCAAGTGTTCTTTCCATTTTTTTATGTTCAATATTCACATTTGTTTCTTAATGCAAAGTAAGTTAATACTTTTTTAAAGACCTTAAAGACATGCTTGTCAGCTGAAATGGGAGTTTAAAGCACATTGTGTTCAGAACAAAACAGTGTTTTCTGCACCGTGTCAGCAGCTAAGTTGAGAATTTGATAGCTTTTTTCCCCTTTGTACCATTAATTGCTTTTAGGTATTTCTGAGAAGTGCAAGTGCCTCACAAGGGACAATTCTCCCATTTGAGTGAAGTTTGAGTACTGTATTAAGGTTTCCTACTGTACAGAGTTACGCGAACTTACAAAAATATTTAGGAATGTAAGACCAGGATGGGTTGCAGCCAGGCTGAGTTTCCAGGGATTAAAAGAAAATTTGTTCAACTCTCCCTCTCACCACATACACCATAAAGTAGCCACTCCATTAATTGCTTTCCAGCACTCCATTAAGAACGCTGAAACTTCAGTTCAAAATAATCTCCCTAAAAATTATAATGTGTCAGAAGAGAAGAACTTGTAATGTGTCACAGGAGTTTTCTAAAATTTTCTGTTTATGTGTCTGCCACCGTAACCAATAAATCCTTATCAGTCCAAATCTGGCAGTTGCTTTCACCGTGAGTGTGCGGCAAGGTGGACCAACACAGACACCTGAAACGTTTTCGGTACTGGACCAGTTCAGGTTGGCAGCGTGAACTCTCCAGTGTTCCCTCTCTCCACCTTTTTTAGTGAAAAGGGAGGAGCAGGGGAAGCTCCTGAAGCCGTGTTCTGCATCAAGCAAGAAATAAAAAAAACGTTGCTGGTCCTTGCAGATGCCCAGGGAGGGTTCAACTCTGGATATGCAAAAATGCATGTTGCAAGCTGCAATTTCAAACTCTAGTAAGCCCTGTCCAGGCACAAACCCTCTTCTGTGACAGTTTCAAACGGCGTTTTGAACAAACCATTTGAAGGCTGCTCCGAATCTTTATTTCTGTAATAGCTAAACTTCTTTTTTAATTTCTGCTTTTTCTAATCTGTGATCTAAATGTATTCATAGCCTATTTTTATAGTACTGTTACCCTTAAACTTAAACTAATCCCTTTCTCCTTGTAGGGTTCACCATTTATAAACAATGGCGTAATACTCACTTTCCTTGTCTAAGCAAGCCAAAAATATGATAATCTCTTAGTGACATCATGAGAATAACCATGAAATGTATACATCCTTAAAAAAAATATTTATGGGCACAAAGCCTGAAATGTATCTAAAAGCAAGATTATTATCTGCAAAGATTTAGTTTTGTATGTAATGACAATGTACTTTTTTTTTTTTTATAGTTTAAAAAATGGATTTGAATGCAGTTTATTGAATACTCAGACAAGTAGAATTTCAGCTTAGTTTAGCATTCAGAAGTGATGTTCATGTTATAAATCTCTCATCCAGCTGAACACAAGGAAGACCCCTCTGGAACATTTACATGCAGTAAATATCCTTGGGAAATTCACTGGGATTTCGGGGCTTAGGATCTCTGTATAAAGCTGCTTTCTCTGGTCCTGTGTAACCAGCCAGTGCTGACCAAATTGGCATAGGGAAGTACAGTGAAACGTTAAAGCTTCCTGCTGATGACATTGAATTAGTTCCTACTTTTCTTCCTATTTTTATTTCTGTTGTCCCTGTTTTCAGGTTGAGGGCTGACATTACTGGATGGGGGGGGGGGGGGGGGGATTCTTTTCTTTTTGCCTTCTCTAGAACTGAGAAGTCAGTAAATTGATCATCTATCTCTCTTTTTTTTTTTTTTTTTTTTTTTTTTTTGTAAATTCAAACTGTCGTCTGCACAGAGACGGAGGGTAAAATGCAGACCTTTTGTTTTCTCTCCCAATTTCCTTGCATTCAGGTGTAGGAGTAGTGGTCTGTGATGATTGCTTTGTAGTTTATTTGTGTAAATCAAATCAAATGCTTTTTCTTCAGGAGCAGAACAAGACATCTCGCTTCTTTTTTCCTATTGACTGTGTTATTGCACAGCAGCTGCTCCCTGGTTTCCTATATCTATCTGCTCATGTGTTCAGATTCTGTCTTACTGTAAGAGGAGAAAATTCATCCTAGCTAATAGCTCTGACCTAATTTCTCCTTCATTCAGCCATTTCTTACTTTTCTACTTGCCTTGTCCTAATTTACGTTAAGCAGTGACAATGAAAGGAAAAACATTTAACAAAAGTAGAAAAATGGTATCATAAAAATCACAAATATTAGCAGAGGGGTGGAGGACGTGTGTGGAACATGGAAGGCACCTAACTGGAAGGGGTTAGCAATAGCACGTGTTGGAAATGGTCTTTATGCAGACTTTCTTCTTTCGTTCGTACTGACATAAGGAAATTTCTGGTCGTCTTACCCCTGTGTTGAGTTGCTGTGCTAATGGATGCATTTCCTGAAGTTTTGTTTTCTCATTTCAGGTCTCTCCCCTTCGAAAATTCCCCAAAGTTCTCTGTTTTTTAGGTGAAATATTCATTTCCTAGGCATATGATTCCTATAGCATCATTTAAAAAAAAAAAAAAAAAAAAAATCTGTCCTTTGTCGTTGTCTCAAATCATTCTGTCTGCTTATTTTTCTTGTGTCAAAATAACCTACCAAGACAGGTACTTTGTTTTTACATGTAGTATTCTATACCTGTATAATTATTTAAACAGTTTCATAAGTGTGCGTGAAGTCCTATATTCTTACTTACTTTTGGCCCATTTCCCCCACAAATCTGGCAAAACATTTTCATGTGACAATTCGTCAATAAAAGAATTAGTTTAATTCTCACATAAGTGAGCCGAGCCAAGTTTCCTGCCTTCAGCCCGCCTAATGCCTCTCAGTAGCGCTGTGGCTTTCCACACTTCCACGTTTTGGAGGTGCTACTCCCTAATGCTCCGCTCTTTTTCACAGGCACAGCCCGTGTTTCTTCAGAAAACATAGCTGGCGTGCCGCTGAGCAGCCATTTCATTAGCAAGCATTTTAGGAAAAAAGGTAGGTGCAGGCTGAGAAGCGAAACTCCGGTTAATATTTACAAAGAATATAGAACCATGATTTATGAAGGATGTCTACTGGACACATGAAGTTGAGCATGTGCCAGCAACCAGAGCATGACTCTTCAGGACTCTGGGCTCACGCCAACGTATGCAAAAGCCGGTATAGGCATGTCATTGTTGCTGCTGTTGCTTCAACTCGTGCGACATGCTACCACGTGGCATGCCGCGCTTTCTTTTGCTAAACGAACCTGGCAAATTCATTTCTTTAAATACTTGATGTGCCTTAGTGAGGCTGAGGTTCAACGGACTAAAACTCCAGCATTTTTAATGAACTGTAGAGCATTAGCTGTGTGCTTTTTATTTATTTATTTTAATGCTTGCATGTTTCAGAGGTTGTAAATCTCTTGCTTCAGTGTACGCTATTGAAGTCAATGGTGGTGCACTATGAAAAAGTCCCATTGATTGCCCAATTTTCCTGGTAAGTTAGTCACATATAAAAGCAGATGTGGATACTGTTTTCATTAACTGGTTTTACACAAAACTTAAAACTTACAAAATAGCTGGGAAGGGTAAACAGCATGTGTACTTCTTTGTGACCCACAGTCAGACTTCCATGAAACGAAGAAAATTTTCTGAAACCAAAGCTTTTCCGATGACCTATTTAAGTCATTGTGTAGTTCAACAACATTTAAAAGATGATATATGGGATATATGAAAAGGAAACCCTAATGAAGTGTGGTGAGCAAAAAGCAGACGGGATCACGCAAGGTATTATCGGTCTTGCAGAATGAGTGAAAGAACCTTTTATACTGGCCTACAGATTTTACTGTCAAACTTTAGTAATGGGCTAATGTAAAAAGAGTAATCGGTGAGAGCAGCTGCTGCTGACTTTCCTACTTCAACCCACAGGCTGAACTAAAACTAGAAATGGTACTTTTTCTTGTTTCAATATTGAGATAGTATAGCTGGATAACTTGTATTGATCTTGACTTTGAGAACAATCCTTTTATATGCAATATTATTTTGGTAGTATTACCTCTAGCTCATAAGTCGATGTTCTGGCATTAAGAATAGCACAAATCATCACGAATTTCTAACTTAGAGCTACACAGGAGTGTACCGTTTACATCAGTTGCTAGGATAAATTCAGGTTAATTAAGTATGAACTGATTGATCAGAAGAATACTGCCAGTTTGGCAATATTTGTTCTAAATGCAATTACCTTTCATTTCTCATTGAAGTTTCAAGCTCCTGTGTGAGACAGAATGAGCTGTCTCAAAGAAATTAAAAAGGAGAATGCCTGTGCCTGTACGTATGGTATCGGTGCCAATTTGCCAGCGGTGAGCATGCAGGAAGGCAGCCTGCCTGCTCCACCACTCACCCAGAAAGTTAGCAGAACAGTCAATCAGCCAATTACTCAGCAAGCTATCTACATCCCAGAATGCTAAAAATCAGAGCAATTTTTTTGTTCTCTACTGGCATTTCTCCTTTTGCATGTCAGCTATTTTGTGCATTTTCTGTATGTTAAGTTTGGGAATGCGTAAGCTTTGTTTTCTGGCTTATTTGCTTGTGTTTTCCTAATCATATAGTCATTTTAATTTATTATATTGCTGAAAACAAGGGTTTACTAAGTGTTGTTTTTATTACTGTTATATTTGCCTAAGTGTACCCATTTAGTTTTATCCTACCTGATTTTATAGAATTAAATTGAAGGCGGCTGTTTTGCTGCTTATTTGCTTCATTCCTAACGTCATCAGAGAAAAGACTTAGGGGAACAATGCAAGAAGGGGCAGATAGAAACACACTATGAGGCACCGCTCCGGTCGTTATCCTCTGACCCCTCTTTGCTCCCTCCTCCTTGTCTCTCGGAGACGGAGGCAATGGCAGTGACCAGAGCTTACCACATCTTGCGGAGGAAGGTAACAGCTCGGGAAGGGAAAATACCCGTATACATACGTACACCACCCCTTCGTGATTTGTGCTTCCTGTTCCCAGGTTCTTTTGTCTCTTATTGGCAGGTAACCTTTATTAGATCTTTTTGAAAACTAATCAGTGATTGTCATCTCAAAATTAATGGGCTATTACCGGAGCCAAAGTATATCCTTTATCTTAACCTAAACAAACCTCTCTCTGAAGTGATGCTGGAGGTCAGTCTATTCTTGATACAACACAATTTTCGTCATCAGCAAGTACATCAGGAATCATTTGATCTGCGTGATTTTTGCTTAGAATAACGCTCAACAGTCCAGTTTCTGCACATTTCCCATACTTCTGGATGGCTTTGGTTTTTATTGTACTCTGAACAGTCATGAGTTTGGGTACCCATTCTTGGTTTGCTTGGTTGCATAATGAATACGGGTCATAAATTCCTTTTTTGAGAAAAAACATCTAATTTGCTGTACCATAGTACTCTTTCTAAATATGTTTTATGCACTGTTTTTATAACTGTTTGGTAGAATTGTATATGGTATTTTCCTAGAATGTAATAGATACTCTCATAAAAAGTAGTGTTACCATCCTTTAGGTAAATGTAAAATTATAGAGATTATTTGTAGAAAACTTTCCTTTAAAAATCTTTCAAAATGCCAATGAAATATTTAAAAGGTTAAAACTTTAATTTTGAGATCTTTTTTCTCTTTCCCTATGCAAGAGTCTCTTCTGAAAGCTTAGTACAGATTTGTTCTAATTCTGTATTTTAAATCTCTAGTGCGAATAATTTCATCAGGTCTTTTGGTTGTTGTTTGGTTCATTTTAGGTTAAGCCAGGGGTTAACTTCTTACAGAGATTCATTAAAAAGCAGCTGGGTTCTTTCTGAGGACAAATGGAAAAGTGTTTTGGCCAAGATTTAAAGAAATTATGCAAAATTGAGATTTTTATCCACTCCCCTCTCCTCCCTCAACACTTTTATGCTCAGATTTGAAGTATTCAGACTTGAAATCTGGCAGAGATTTGTCCCTGTGTTTCAGATGTGGTCTTGCACAGCTCAATAATGATCTGTTTTCATTTGGCTGAGATGCAAGCGTTTAAACAATATACGTTACATTTGTGCAAAGATTTATATTAAACAATGAAATCGATGATCTAACAACATTCACTTGGTACATTACGCATGTATGTGTATCATATATAAACACTGTGGAAATTCCCAGTAGAAGTCATTCTTGCAGTAATTTGCTGGATTTGTGTGCATAAAGAAAATAAGGGAAAAGAGTTCAGGGCTCTCGACTCAAATTAACAATAGTGCATGTGAATGAAGCGTATTGATGGAAAAAATTGTAGCTTCGTCAATTGTGGACTGAAGTATGAGAATTCAGATTACCAAGTCGTTGTATGTGATGATGGAATTACAATATCAGTGGTTTAGTGTGCTTATAAATGAACATCAGAAGTTGTGCAATGAACTCAATACAAAATATTTAATAAAAAAACCTTCTCACCTGAAAAGCTAATATCATATTGTCACGTAAAAAAAAGGGTAAATTTTGCAAATGCAATAAACCTTTGAACCTAGCCAGGCAAAAAAAATTAAAAAAAAAAATTCGTAAAAATGAGGGGAAAAAAAAAACCTACTAAAGAAAAGCAAAAAAAAAGATTGCCATATGTCAGAGTTTGGTGTTGTGGTATTAAAAAAGCTTCACTTTCAGAGTTCTGAATGACCTATTTGAGCTTATCAATATAAGAATCAATTGCTAAAATAATGATTTTGTTATAAGCAGGTCAGACTAGATGGTGACAGCAGTGCCTCTGATCTTAGCAGGATGAATTAAGAAATATTAAGCATAAGATTA
Source organism: Phoenicopterus ruber ruber (assembly GCA_009819775.1). NCBI lineage: Eukaryota > Metazoa > Chordata > Aves > Phoenicopteriformes > Phoenicopteridae > Phoenicopterus > Phoenicopterus ruber. Next base: position 24,580,388 of record CM020221.1, on the reverse strand, counting down.
TAAAAAAATTACAATTGTGCCATAGGTTTATCTGGCTTTTCATGTTGATGTTACTTGTTAAAAGACTTCTAAGAAATAATGTTTTAAGGGTCGCTATGGCTGCAGACTATGGAATGCCGTCATAAGAAACCTGGAAATTTTCCTCATGGTGAGGTATCAAATAACTGATACTGAGAAGTATCAAATATCCTCTTTTCTTTTTCCCTGAAATCCAGGTGTCATAATGGGAATTGCTCTTGCTGTTACGGTATCCTTCAGTATAGTTGTCAACTTGATGGTCTTTGCCCATGTTCGATGTGGGCATAAGCATACGGATAAATTTTGTATAATCCTCTGGAATACTTAAGAATAAAAGAAGCTAAAATTACAAGAATACGTAACAAAGTAAGCTTACGTTGAGTCAAAGTTCGAGCAGTATAATTGAACAAAGTTATGTTGATCAAATTTACATTTTGCCTGTCTTCCCAGAAGTTTGTTGCTGCTACCAGCTCAGTTGCATGCTTTTGTGACTGACGTTTATTGCAAGTATATGGTCTAATCTGTCACTCTTAATGTAGCTGTTAGATATCGTCAGCATGAAAATTTGTAGGCAGAATAGTAGTACCCATTATTAATCTCTAACTAAGCCTGACATGGTACAGATGTGGTCATTCGCTACGAAAATATTCCGTCTTCCTGAAGCCAATAGTGAGATAATTATCTTGGGATATAGAGACTTTTCTTGCCAAATAATTCTGGGGAATGAAAGTCAAACAGAGAACACTAAATATTTTACTAATATAGGGACGCTAGCATTGGATTTACTGTACCAAGAAGCTGGACAGAATTGGAAATTAGGGTATGGGAAGGCTGCCTGTTTTACCAGGCATTTCCACGTCCTGGACGGAGTGCAGAGCAATACCTCTGGAGCTTCTCATCTGCACTGAAGTGTCGCAGCACAGAGCCAAATAGCACATTAACCAACATCAGGGAACCACGCGTGCTCAACCGAACTGGAGAGGAAGGTGATCTTCATAGATGGTAATATTGTTGTTAAGACTTAAAGCACTCTGACTAAGGTCTCTGCTTTTAAGAAGATTAGTGGAAAGGGTAAAAGAGAAGATAAAAATAGGAGCAGGAGAAATGGAGTATGAGATGAAATAAAAATCAAGATGGAAAGAGCAGGGTTGGAAAACTTAGATTGGTACCACACTGGCGATAGCTTGGGAAGATGTAGATGCAAGACACCTGTGACCGAGTGATGGGATGCTGATACGAACACAGTGAAAAGGGAGGGTACCAAAGAGCTGCTGAAAAAGGAGAAAAATTCATTGCTCTGAATCGGCTTAAAGCACAGGCACGGGGCGTTACTTGAGCGGGCTGGCTAGGCCTGGCCTAGGATACGGCTGGAAACCTGAGTTTAGACGTTTGTTTTGTGTTCCTCATCCCTAGAATGAGTGGTGAATACTGCAGAGGGAGTCGCGTGCTCTGCACAGCGGAGGAGGAGGAGGAGGAAGTAATTCACATTGCTTAAAAACAATACGCTTCTGATACGCTTTGCAGGGCACTGAAGGGGGCATCTGGCCAATGAGTGGAAGGTCTGTATTGCATTGGAAAATTTATTTAGGAGTGTCTTGGGAAAAAAAAAATCAAGTTAAAAACTAATCCCTCTGCAGGGCAATCCTTATGCAGTTATTTGCTTCATTGCAAAACTTTTCCTTTGCGCAACTATGCTAGAGGTCTAACGACACGTAACTCAGTCCTCCCTCAGTCCCCGGTACAAGCTTGGGTAGTTTGCTGCGGGTTTGCTGATGCCTGCCTGCCTTCTGTCTAAAGTCAATGCTTTTCACCAGGTGCAGGTAGCTTTTTGGCAAAGAGAAAAATAAAGGAACCACTGAAAAGTCAAATGAGTCATTTGGACCACAGAAGAAAAAATGACAAGGAAAAGAGCAGCAGAAAGCTGTTCACCTTTCCAGCGAAAATAAAGTAACAGGATGGGAGACGTCAACATTACCCAGCTTGTGAGACACGTCCTCCTTATGCCTGCCCTTAAAGAGATGCCTCCACCTTTGAAATTCAAGACTGTAGTAGAACTGGAGTATAACCTGCCCCAGTAAAACTGATCATAAAGCAAAAATCAGTGCATTCTTAAACAGCAGGTAGATCCTGCTGAAGTCGTAATTATCCTAGCCTGGCCTACAGAAATCCAGTGCTGAGCCTCCTGTGTTCAAACTTCCAACTTGATATAGGGAGGGCGCTTCTTTCCCTTCCCTAATCCTTTTCTACTTGTTTGCCTTATTATCCTTTGCAGCTAAGGAGCCGTTCAAGGTGCTCCTCTCTGACAGCTTGGTGATTGTAGAAAAGGTTTGTGACTAAGGGACATGATTTCATCCTTCGCTGGGGCAAGAAAATGCAGAAATTCAGAAGTAGGAAATGGGCAGTGGTTGTGAATATGAATTACAACAGAAATACCAATTTGTTTTTCATCTGTTCAGACCTTTCTTAGAATGGCAGGCTTTTGCAGCAATTGTGCTTTCGTGTTTAAAAAAAAAGGAGGTTTCTATCTCCCATGAAAAGGGAGTCAGTTAAAAAACAGTAAAGTATCTTCTCTTCCTCCCCCCCTTTTCTTTTTAAGAGTTCTGGCTATTGAACTGTAACACTGGCCACATGTGCATTAAAACTATAAAGTCCTTATGAATCTTTAATGAGGAAATGTTCATGTGCGTACAAAGTAGATGGTTTTAACAGAGGCACCTCAGTCACTTTTAATTTTGTTTCCCTCACCATCCCCCAAATACCTCAAGGGCTCCGTTCTGCATTCCTTACACATTTTGCTTGCTTGGGAAAGGCTCTCATTCACGTTAATTGAAAGACATCACCCCCTTCCTCCCCAAAAAAGCCCCACATAACAAAACCAAAACTCCATTTAAAACTCATTTTGATCGCAGAAAAGCATATAAAGAGTTTGTTTCTTGATTATTCTCTGAGCTTTTGATATGGGTTGAGGAACAGCTCAAAGAGAATTATTGTAACTGCAAAGAAGGTAACCTCTTAGAAGTGATCAGGCTCTGTGTTGTGGTGGAGCTAGTTAGTAATGTTACAAAGTTTCATTATAGTTGCTGCTGTAATTAGGGAGGGGGGAAAAATGTGCCCAGTCTCAGAGCAGGCAAAAGCAGCGAGTCCGGTCGCATCCCGAGGGGTCGGCGAAATGGCAGAGATGAGGATGCTTCTTGTTGACTCCGCGTGGGACCCCACGGGTAACAGCCTCCTTATTTTCATTCACTAGTGGAAATAATAAAGGTCGATGCCAATAAAAATGGCGTACGAGTAAAAAGCTAATCTTGCAGGAAAATCTCAAAACCCACTAAACACTAAACATGGCTTAGTTGTGAGTTTAGTATAATATTGACAAAAGGGTTATCTATCTTGTTTTCAGAACTATGTGGTGAATGCTATCAACAACGATAGCACTGTATAAAGTCCCATCCTTTTCATTAATTTGATTTGCTCAGAAAGGTTTTCCTTGCTTCATTGTCTACATTTTAAAAAGTTATTCACCTTAAAATATGTTTCTATTTTTAAGGAAAAGAAGCTGAATAGAGAAACTAACACACTTAGAAATGGAACAAGAAACATGTTTTAGTTTGTGGGGTGTTTTGTCCTAAATAAGGCTTCCCAGTAATAAACATAATAGTGTTTGTGAAGAAGGATATATAATACAATGAAATGTGAAAAAACCTGTAAACTTATTTTTACCTCTGGAGAGGACAAGAAATAGTTGTTTCTCAAATAACCAGTTGTATGTGAAAACACCGCTGTGAAGTATTCCCAGCGTCTCAAAATGAGCCTTGACAATGGAATTGCTCCTTCATCACTACTCTTAAAATCAGAGTCTGAAATCTGTTTGAAGTCACAGTTGTATACAGTTTCAAACCTAATGTGTTAGAAATAAATATAATATTCAGAGCAATACAGCTTATGAACACGCTGTGGTTTACAGTTCCCCCGTTTCTGGCAGAGCAGATATCTGTTAAATGATAACGGGGGAAGGAGGTTGGGTTCTGTTTATTGTGACTATGGGATGAGGAGATCTGCAGCCTGAGCCCTGCGCGGCGCCCACCTCAGAAAACAGGACGCCAGGGGTGGATTGCTTGTGCCTGTGGACAATAAATTGGGCACCTTTGCTTTAAAAGCGTTGGCATTATGAAAGTAACAATCTTTGTTACTTTAAATATTGTTTGATCAGAGACAAGCGTATATTCTTTCTGGTCTCCTGCAAATGCGTCTTCGGATAATGCTCCAGGACACGTGGAGGCTAGCGGTGGGATGGGGTTGTGCATCTTTGTGGAATCAAGGTTAGGTGCCATCCAAAAGTAGCTTGTGGGAGGTTACCCTGAGTTCGTACTGATCTTCCAGGGACTATTTCAGCTCTTGCAGCAATCTGAAAGCCAGGGCCTATAAAGGTATGAAACTGCATTTGCCCCCAAGGTGCCATTTAGCTGTGTCTTTGGGCCATCCTTTTCCCAAGTCGTGTCACGTACAGTACCACAGTGTGCAGAGATGAGAGAATTTAATTTGTTCGTAAGTTTATTTTGATGAAATTTATATAAAACTAGAACTGATAAGGCTTGGATTGGCTATGACTTAAAGAAATCAGTACTTTGCATGAAGTTCCAGGATTTAAGCTTTATCTGTAAAAAGAGGATAAACACATGGAGCTCAGCATGTCACAACACTGACCATAGCGAAACAGCGTGACACCACATAGTAATGTATTATGCCAGCTGGAACTGCTGGCAGACAACTTAATTCAGCCATCAAATTGTAACTGAGGTTAATCGTGGCAACAGCACCAGGCCATGCAGCTGCTGCTGTCCGTGGACATTTGTCATATGTCAGTAGGTTCCCTTTTAAATGTTTTGAAATGCCAAAGAGTTTGGTGTGTGACAAACCCTCTCGGGTGTGTGTTGTGCCAGGTTGTATGCAGTGTTTTACAAGATACTGAAGTGTAACCCAGATTTCCAGGGAAGGCTTAGTATTCCAAGCAGTCCAAAACAAAGGAATGAGAAAGTTTCTTTTTTTGCAAAACTTCATTTTTTTTTTTTTGCCTGGTGCATAGTTGGCCACCCAGAAGATAAAGCCGATACTGTATAAGTAATAAAAGTAACTTCACTTACAGGTTTGAGGGTTTTTCAATGAAATATTTATTTTTGTTGCTACGCTAGACAGAAGGTTTTTGCACAGACAGTGTGTTCTGTTTTTCTCACATCATCAAATGTTTAATGTAGGAGCTGTCTGCAATAAGGATATAAAGCTTGTGAAATCCTTCGTTATAGCGTGCTACAGTTGTAATTCTAAATATTTTCAGCTCAGTGGGTGGCTTTAAATCTGATTTTTTTGTTTGTTTGTTTGTTATGAGCCACACAGCTATGTTGGTATTAATTGGTATGGTATTGAGCACTTTTGTTGTTGTCTTTGCAAAAAGGTATTTGGACAGTTAACTGACCTAAATAGTTTCTCATCTGTGTATAGTCTCATATTACAATGCAGTTTTATAAGGTGGAAATTTAAAATAAGACCCTGTCTTAAGAACTAATTAGCTCTGGATTTTTATTTTTTTTAAGTGTAGTTGTGGTGCTCTGAATTCAAGGAAATAAAATCAGGAATTTGTGAATTAAAATGCACCACTGTAGCAGGAAGTTCCGTGTTTTCCCATTCAAGCAGCTGTTTAACTCTTCAAAACATTGCAAGTAAATATGTTTTTAAAAGTTTATTACATGAATTTTGATTATATGAACACTAAGAATGCCTGGCTACAGCTTTCAGTTATGCATATATTACAGTAATATACATAATATTATCAACAGAATGCATTATGTAAATAATATATAATGTAAAATATATATAATGCAATATGTTAATGTTATGTAACAATGTCTAGAGATACCTGTGAGACTATGGTTTTACAGATACAACACACCTGCCAACCCTTTCCCCTTCTCTGGTTTCCCAACAGAAGCAAGACTTCCATTGACAAAAACTGCTGCTCATTACTAAGTTTGCAAATACTATTCCCAGAAATATATACACTCAAAATGGTATTATTGTTGGGCTAGTTTTTCTTCTTTTTTTGTTGAGCATTTTCTGACAAGGAAACTCACCAAACATCATGCAGTAATTTGCATTCGTAGGCTTCATTTGCACTCACAGGCTGATTTATAGCAGACATTGGGGAAGATGTCCCCTGGTAAGCAAAACCAACCTCCTGCAAAATATCCTGAATGACTGAAGCAGCTGTGTACCGCTCGGGCAAGAATGCATTGTCTAAGTGAGGAATTTTACATTAGTCCTAGCTAGCTATATATACAGACTGGCAAAAGAATGCAGTTGGGGAGGCACATGGGAACACAGGGTGTGGAAAAGCGCGTGAGTACCTTCTTTGTGCTCCCAGCCACCCTCTCGTACCCCTCAATGCACTCACCTTCTTATTGAAGTCCCACGGGAGGAGTCACTGATTACAAAAACCCAAAGGTTTTACAGTTGGAAAATGGGGAAAATCTGCTAGTATTATTTCACATATTGTTGAAGTTACCACTTTGGATAGATTTTGCACTGCAGGATCTTTTGCCCAGTATTCTGCTGTTTTACTGGTCAAATTTAATTTGGAAGTAATGCAAACCAGAATCTTTCCTAAATTAGGAAAGAGAAAGAAGGAAAAAGTCTCTAGGCAGAACCTCGGACCTGAACAGGGAAACAGGCACACACTTGTAGTCGTTAACAGGGTGATGAATGTAACGCAGAGTCAGTTTTAGTTAAAGTTGCTGAAAGATTCTTCCACGCCAGCCATACTCAAGCCACAGAAAAGCATTATTCACTGAAGCACTGTGTATCATCTGTTCTTTTGCAGATTACGTTTTGGTTATAGCCAAATTTCCTAGAATCATGTATTCCAAATCAGATTTATGGTTGCCTTGTTAACAAATAAAAAATTATCCTTCGCCTTTCTTCTGCAAGACCTCTAAAGAAAAATGGAAGAACTGAACTTCTAGTATTAATAAGGACTGCTGAAGTGCCAGCTTTTTTCTAACCATTTTCTTTTATATTACTGCTGAATATAGGTACTCCTTAATAATTCCCTTGGGGAATGTTCTTCTGTTGATGCGCTAAAGAGCATTGTGGAATTCCCATTAATTTTCATTGGTATTAATGATGTCAATCTCAAAGAATACTTCAAACATAATTGGAAAGTTTATTGAGATGGTCTTGGTTATATAAGTTAATATATCATTAATAGTATTTTATATGGGGAAACAGATTGAATTTTATGCTCATTTCCTCAATTTATTAAATCTGTCATGTTACCTTGCTGCTGGGGGGGGGAACCCCCCACCTTCCAGTCCCTAAAGAAATAACTCTTTTGCTATGTTGATGTACTTCCATCCCTTGAGAAAACTGTCTCTAAGTAAAAAATGTCGTTTTAGGGAAAATGATTAGTGTTTTTCAAGAGCCTACATAGACAAAAGAGGCACCAAGTATTGCTTTAAGGTAGATTCCCCACTACCGTAATGAACCTGTGTGACAGTGTAGCAATCACCCTGTTCACTGGACTGGAGTCTTATGTATAATGGAAAGTGTTGCTTTTAACATAAAAGATACATTCTGCTTCCTGGATTTCCAGAAAGTACTGCTTCAAATGAATACTATGAACATTTAAGCAAATAAGAAAATAGTTGTTTCTGTCTTTTAGCCTTTCCATTTTAACTATTTTTGTGCGATTTTTGTCAATTAAGCTCCTTTTTTCCTTCTTTGGGACTCCTGCAGAATATTTTGCTGATCCCTGAAAATGCTCCTCTCTTTAAATATGGACAGCTTTTGTTTATCCATGAGTAGATAATCTGAGTTGCAGATTATTTCTGCAATATGTATTAGTTGGAGCAGAGCAGTGTACGTATGTAGCTATACGGTTTTGACAGCTATGAATTCAGAAGCAGCATCACAGTTTCATGTGGCACAAAGCTGGAGCTCAAAATGTGTGCTGGAGCTCTGCTGGACCTGGGAGCACTCAGAAACGTGATTCAGAGATAAGAAATACTCGCGTGAGCAACAAATACACGTAGGGATGAGCACAGTACTCCACGTAGGCTCTTCAGTCTTTCTGAAAACCACAGTCCTGGGAAGGACGTTGCAAAGACACCTGAGTAGCAAAGACTTCTAACTTGATGGAATTGGGTTTCTCTGTATTAGTTACACATTATCTCACTTATTAACCAAACTTTCCCATCACGTAAACTCTGCGGTCCCCTTTGCCCTGGATTAGAGACTCTACTGAATTTGATGACCCACGGTGATCAGATGGATATTTACAGGAGGGGGGATGGGATGTGGGAACCTGTTCAAGTTCATCTTTTCTTAGAGATGATGTTGCTTGATAGCAAGTCTTTCAATTCTAATGAACGTTTGCCCAGGAAATCTCCTACTGAGCCCAAGCTTCAATTTACTTTTAAAAGATTTCACATTTTGCCTCTCTGTTCTTTTCATATGGAATGGAATTTCTGGTGTTTTCCAAAGATTTGTATCCAGTTTTGCAGATTTTACTGCCTGTGAGCTCACACACAGTTTAAGACTGGAAGTTTAAATTAAATACAGGAATTTCCTATATTTTCTTAAGTGTTTCAGCTGATTAATGCAAGATCATAGTTAGCCTTGAATATTCATGATGGTTTAGCTATAATTTTTTCTTAGTTGATCCAAAGGGGAGAAGAGCAAGTAGGTTACTAGTTAAGGAACAGGGTTGTGGGCAGTTTTCTCGGTGTGGTGTGCATGCACGCACAGTGGAGTAGTAAATCAGTGGAGGTGCATAGTTAACTACTCCCTTAAAAACTTTGTGTTGGAACATGCTGTTGAGACCAGGTAACAAGATTGCTTTAAAAAATTAAAAGTAATTGCACTTACGTAAAGTTAGTCTTTTAAATCTCTAAAAGATGCAGTAGGGGAGGACAATGCAATATTTAGTATATATATCCTGTTTGATGGTCATTATTGCTTTTACAAGTTAAATCAATGTCAACAGAAAAAACTGTAAGAAGTGATTTGTAGCGCTTTTTTCCAATATGTAAAATTCAGTCAGTATTTTGTTTCATGAGGGTTGATTAATAGTATAGTTTTACTGTATTTAGTATAGTTATATTCATTGTTATGTCAAATACCATTGCCACAGAAGTCATAACTGGGGTTGGACAGCTGTATGGGAAACTTTAGAAGTCACCAAAGTGAGCGGTATGGGAAAGATGCACTACCACCACACTGCACGGCGCTCTAGTTTTTTCCAAAAAACCTCAGGCAAAAAGATGGATCCATGAACTAGATGGGCATGTGCTTTGGTTTTGATCTGTGTACGTGCAGTAAATCCAGTGGGTCAAGTTTCCGGCGTATGCTGACCTCTGTGCAAGCCAAACACTGCTGGGCTCAGTGTGTCCCTGAAGTCTCAGATCTGCCATGTGCGCTCTCAGATGTCTGAAAATGTTGGACAAATGAATATTCTGGATAGTGACACTATCAGGCTAAAATAATTGGTGTGTTTCTTCTTTGCCTTCTGTTTTCCCCTTTTCTGTCATCTTTATGCAATTTTTAACAACCATTTGTATTCCCCGAGTAGTTAGTGAGAAATAAATTTTGTAGAAGCAGACCTTAAATATGGTACTCAGTGTGGCAACGCACCTCATGTATGTGCATTGAGGGCAGCTACCATTGAACCTGTGACAGTTACAATTTTATTCTGGAGCTATACTCTATTTACAATAGCTTGAAGAGTTTGAAACATTTTATTTTTTTGCCTTTCACTAGCACTAATCTTATTGAGGTGTTGTAGATGCCAGGTTTTCCGTTGTGTCAAGCAAAATTTTAGATTTTGGGGCAGGAAATAGTGTATACATGGACTGGCAAAGTAACGAAGAAAAACTGTGTGGGAAATAATTCTTGATAGTATGTAACATGGAAAATATGACAAAAATGCTATTAGACTGATTTGTGTTTCCTGACCTTTATCACCTGATGTCAACTTTGTATCCCGTTTCCTGCTAGTGACAGATACACATTCATTATGCTGTATGGCAATATAGAATAGTTCAGGCTATTGAATTGTCATCTTTTGACTGTCGTTCAGACTTTTTGCATCTCACTGATTTAACTCGTTCACAGTTGACAACCTGATGCTGCCTGGCTAATGCTTATTTACCTTCTCCTTCTAAACCTTCTTCTGCTTAGAAAACTCCTCCTTCACTTCCAGTCCACTCCTCTTATTGAAATTTGGATTTAACTCCTTTCATTTGTCGTAATGATTTTATGCCTGCACATTTTCAGACAAACTGAATGGCAGCTGCTAGTTTCCCTACATGCAGCCTTCCAAATGAGACTGTTATGTTTTCTGCATCTTGGCTTTAATAACCTTCAGCATTTTGGTTTTCAGATGATGCGAAGAAGTACACACTCCACCAGTTTAAGCAATATGCTTTTTATTTGCTCCTTTTAAAAACTTGACTAAATATTAGTTTTTCCACCACCATTGATTTTCATCCATACCACACATTTTAGACTTATGATTTAAAATATGCCTTTCTTTTTTCTAAAGTAAAAAAATTAATTGTATTTGAAATTTGTTCCTTCTGTAAATACAGCAGAGATAAAAAAGGTCAAGATGAAGGGCAGCGGTGCTTCCTGCACTGAGCGCCACAGATGGCTTGGCTTTGCCTAGGTCATGTTCAGCCCCAGCTGAACAGGAGTTAATGGAGAAACCTTTACCAGTGTTTTGTTTTGATTCATAGTTATAGCAGAATCCTAAATGTGTCGGTTAACTCTGTGCATGGTGTCAGTGTTCAGAGGGCTGAAGAAATACTATCTTTCTACTGTCTAAAATGACAGAGACTTCTGAATGAGAAAATGGCATATAAAAATCATTCCACTATTAAAATGTACACTGATATCGAAGATTCTTAAGTCCACATAAAAGCAGAGAAACACCACGGAGTTAGAAAGTAGCAGTAACATTTGTAAGTATCTGTGAATAGGGTGATATATCTGTGTCACAGTAGCTGTGACAACAGTCGACATTACATTAGATGTCCCATATATCCGCTCTTTATTGCCTATGAAAAGTTTTGTATTTAACTTTGTACTGATTTAAATGTATTTATAAAAATTATTTAGCATCAGTGCTTTATATTTTATTTACTAATTATTCTTTATTATTTATGAATTTTATTCATAAATTAATATTTTGGTACATGTGATTGGATCATGTTTAAAAAAGAAGGAAAGAAAGAAGAGCCAAGCAACTCTGTTGCCTGTGACTAAAAGTAATGCCTAAAGGTAGCAATTCATTTGGAACTCAGCTAATGTGATTAAGGCATGAAAATACTTTCTCTCAAATTATCTTTTCTGCTAAGTAATAGGCATGGCCTGATTAAATAGAAAGAAGTAAGAACATCTGTACAAATTTCAGAGGTCTGCGGGGTGTAACCCTCTCTTTTATGTAAGCCTACAAAAATGCCTGGAACCATAATACTCTGAATACTTTTGGTACTTTTTAGTAGTTTTACTGTGAAACATACGCTAACTATTCAATAGATGTATGTCAAACTTGCTGTGTAAATTTTCAGTTTTACATTGTAGAATAATCTGGTTGGTTCTTTCAAATTAAGTAAAATTGCAAAGTTGTGCACGTATAAAACTGCCCTATTCATTTAATAGTGTAGACTTTTGTTTTAGGCAGTTGGTTCTTGAAGGTGATGTACTGCCCTCAGATGTATCGCACTGTCGTGTCATATTCTAGAAGAGAAGTTCAAGCCTTAAATTGCACTTCCCTCCACTAAAGGGAGCAGCTGAGTAAACCACTTTCTGGTCCTAATATGGTCCTTCTCTGCAGCTTGCTAAGGTTTCAGACACAGCAGAATTACTGTTTATAAATGCATGACTTCAGATTGCTGAGCTCATAGAGATGAGACGTTCTCGATGAAAACATTTTGATTTAATAGTTTCTTGTCAGTCGATATTTAACCTTTAGTCTCTCCTAACTAGCTGAAGTTTAAAATTTGTTTTGATGTTACCAGTATGTTTGACCAGAACAGGTCTACTACTTTCATTATATATGCAAAACTTGGAGGCGTATAAACAATTTTACTTATATCTGGTTAATGCTGATGGCGGTGAGGTCTAAGTGGACGGTGCACAGAAAATACAGTTCTGTGTGGTAAAAGAAAATTACTGGCTTTCTTTTGGTCTCTGGTTGGGTAAAACTGCAGAACGGTTCTTCAGAGGGCAGCGTCGGCAAGGAGCACAGTGGATGCCATTTAAAGAGCTTATTGATTAAAGTAGAAATAGACTGAACCCCCTTTCCCTTTCCCTCATGGCTGATTGGAAGGAAACAAGGGAAGTTGCCTTTTGTGCCAGTAGGTTTATTTTAATAGGATCAATTTTATCAATGTGAAATTGGATTCAGTTAATGATGATGGTCTCTCACTCTCAGCTGAGAGCCCATAATTGGCTATGAAAGACAGCAATAGAAAATTTAGAGCATTTCTGCTGCTCTTCTAGTATGATAAAGTATGCATAATTGATCGTATTTTCTATATATTTATATATAGTTAGATTATTATTCAGTCTTTTTAAAAAATAATTCTAAATACTTGGAAAACAAAAGGTCATGTTGTCCCTTCATAACTGTTTAATTAATTGGCCTCTAGCAATTCGTTTCCTAGACATTGCTGCTGCATGACTGAGGCACTGAAGCCTACCCCTTCCAATGAAATGTCTGAATTAAACAAAGATCATTTGCTGCCCTTTAATTACTGTGATGAACCTATTTGCTTCTGTTTCTAGGTCACAGTAATAACTGTTACAGGGCTGCTGTTTAAATACTTCATATTTACAGATTTTAAAATAGATGCACAAGTGTCTGTACAAAAATGATGAACGATGGGGTTAGGGAGAAACAGAAAAGTCCCGTGCAAGAGAAATCATGAAGGGAGCGTTGCTGTACTGGAGTCTCTGGTTGCTCTTGTTTCCTCATCGTGTGCTGTAAGTAAGGGTAAGTTTTCCCAAACCATGTGGAAGTTTGTTATGTGCAAGCATAAAAACCAAGACGTTAATTCGAAGACCTTTCTATCCTACCAACTCATCTGTCTGTTAGAAGTGAGATACAAGAGGTTTTTGATTTTTATGAAACTTGTTCGAACAGATGAATTTGAACAGGTTCTTTGGGGGGGGAAAAGACAAAAAAAAAAGGAATCGAAACCTGTATTTCAAGAATTTATATAGCAGAGTCATGTCCGCCACATCATGTATTTATAGCTCCTGTGTCTAAAAACCTCATATTTTCACTTGTGTTTTACCTTACATAAATATGCAACTTAGTTGAGAATATCCATGAAATGTTTTCAAGTAATGCCTTAACTGATGGGTAAGGTCAATTACCACCTCACAGAACTGTTTGGTCAAGCTGCTAGTTAATAGTTTCTCATCTTAAGAAAGTATTTACAAGTCTAAACAATTTTTATTTATTTTCCATTTTTATAGTTATACTCAGATTCAATAGTAGCTCCCACGGTATATGTATTTTCGATGGTGCTGTCTTATTCGGGTATGCATATGGGTTGGGGATATCTAGCAACTTTTTCCTTGTTTTTTCATTTTTTTATTAACCAGCAGCTTAGACCCAGGTTTAATGTCAATGTTTCAATTGTCTACAATGAAATCTTGGCAGATTACAAAAAAATTTACAAGTTACAAATTCTGTAACAACTTCCTTTGAAGACTTAAAATGAAATACGGAGCTGCGTTAATGAAATACGGAGCTGTTCAGCCAATTGGCGGAGACTCTGCTGTGAGGTAAACGTGGTTGTCACATACTTTGCTAAAAAAGAAAAAGCAATGAAATATTGCTGAGTTATCTCTGAGGGTTTTTTTCTGCTTTTAGCGGTACTCTTTTGCGTGACAGAGGCAATTTATAACCTTCAGACTTCAGTTTGTGGTTGTGTGCAAGTCAGGAAAGGCTGTTGAATGCATCACCAATATAGTTGTGACTACTTTTAATTTGATGAAGAGTTGTTTAATTTTAGAGTGGAAAACTTCAATGTCAGAGATTAAGAAAGTCCATGGGGAGAATACCAAATACCTGGTTGAGGAGGATATTTGGAAGGTTGATCACAATTGAGATCTTATGTATTGGAAATAGATGTGGGTTTCCTAAACTAGAAGGGAGAGAGCATCACTGTCACCACCTTTCCTTTGAGAAAAGCTGTGCATTACAGGCCGTGAATGGGGAATTACTTTCCCCACAGTCCAGTGTGAAGGGAAGTTTGCGTGATGATGAGTGGTGTTATTTCTGATTAACCAAAGTATTTGCACTTTGTGGGAGCAGACTTTGGAAGACTCTCGTGCAGTTTGAGAGTGTCAGCTGTGAATTCTAGTATTTCCTCACCTTTCACTACGGTTGAAATCCACAAGTTGTCGTCACCCAAATATCTGTCAACACCCACTGTTTGACTTGCTAGTCTCAAACTACTCAGCCAAATTTATGTCACTGGTTTTGGTTGCCCATGCCAGTAGGTTGCAAAAAATGCCTTCAAAGCTGGTACAGCTTCCCTTATCTATGAACCCGGTGCTTGAGAGCTGCAGTTCTTTGCGCAGCTTCATGCACGCGGGAGGTCTGAAATGCTGACGACCATTTCAGTGGGACAATGTAGCGCTCACCTACTGTGCTTGCTGCCATACTTCTGTCCTCCCAGTAGCCACGGGAAAAGTCATAGCAACCTCCCATCGCATCAGCCAGCCCTGTTTCATCACGTCAGCATGCCGTCCCTGCAATCCCTGTGTCAGGGCATGCCGCGCTCTCCTCTCAATGACTAAGTGATGATGAAATACACGTGGTGCATCCAGCTCAAAGCTGGGAGAGTACAGGAGGGAGGCGTCGCTCTGTTCCTCATAAACACTTATTATGAGTTTCCACTACTGGCCACAGTTGGATACAGGACTTTTGGCTGGATGGACTTTTAGTCTCATCCTGTCTGGTAGTTCTTGTGCTCCTGTTGTGTAGGAAGCCGAAGTGCTGCACTCGAGGCTCTGACTGCAGCCAGGCATTTAAAGCCTCCGCGCTTGCCTTCGTAGATTGAACCCACAGAGTCCTGAAAAAGCAGCAGGAGACTCGCTGACAAATCTAATAATATCTTTCAGAAAACTGTGTCCAACATGCCAAATGCTATAAATACGCTGTAAATACGAGGTTCCAACTACTCTGTCCTTTTCTTTTGGTTTTTCAAATGTCACTGTTGCTCATGAAGAGAATGAAAATGAATGAAAACACAATGAAACAAATTGCAGTTCTAGAGGAACACATTCATCTGGGACCAGCAGGCTTGAATTTTCAAAATAGAAATACAAACAAATGATCTCTAATGAAAAACTATGTAAAAATAATACTATCATTTTAGACATCTTCTGTTTTCTGCAAGGGTTTGGATTTTTTCTTTTTTTTTTCTCTTTTTAATGTTGAAATGAGCAATTATCAGGTTTGATTTAGTGTTTTAAATGCAGTTGACAGTTTGTGCTTGGCCCAGTTCATAGAAAACTCATGCATCATTAATATGGGATTTTCATGCACTTGGAAGAATGCATTCTACACTCTTCCAGCAGAAAGCAGCCTCTTTAGTATGTACAATATGTTCATTAAATACCTTTCCTTGTTTATACAAGTGCTCATGTCTCCATTATTCATTCAAGCAGAAACTAATACAAAATGTGGTACATCTGCTGTAGCCCGTAAAGGTAACTAAGCAAACAAACAAACAAGAGACCCTTTCGCTTAGGAGGAGGTAATTCTGCTCGCTGAAGAGGAGGAATTCTGCTGCATGGTTTTTTCCATATTTGGAATGTCATCTAATTTCTGATGGATATCAGGTGACATTAGTGTCTTACATTTGTTTTCAAAACTGGGGGAGGGGTATTTTCTCTAATTCAAAACGGAAAATTTTTGTGTAAGTGCACAAGTGCCACTTTCAGTGGGAGGGGTGCCTGGAATTGCGGAGGATCGCTGGGACTCACTGCTCTACTTGAGGCAAGTGACTCGGCAACGTTTTCTGTTGAACCAGTCCAATGCAGATAGCGTTTATTTTATAGGTACAAAAAGGAACAGTTTTGACAATTAAAACTGACAAGGCATTTGCTGAGGATCAGGGAAGTGCTAGATTCCAATGTTTGCTCCACACCGGGCAGCGGTGGCCCTTCCCTGTCCCAAGGCATGTCCTGCCTGCTGGGCTCTCAGCTGTTCTCCGTCTCTCCTGTTTCCTTCAAAAACATTGAGAAACTGATTTCCTTTTCTATTGTTGAATGAGAAAAATAATACCAAGCCTCCAGTTTTCATGAAATCAAAATGTTTTCTGGCCCTCCCTTTCATTACTATATTAGTTAGTACTACCAAGAAACTTTTCCCGAATATAGCGTCCACCCAGATGTGCTTTTTATTCAAGCAGTTACAGCTAGTTTCATACAGAAACACTGGAACATAATTTTGGAGCTATTCTTTTAAGGTTTGGGGATGAGGACATTGATCTTTCTTGCAGCTGTAGAAAGATGGCTGCATATTAGAGGAACAATTCTCCGTCCCGATTTTAGGAGGTAGCATCTTGGCCGCTGTATGCAGAGTGTGTGCTGGAAAGATCTGAAAAGGTCTGAGTGATTTGGAAATCAGAGCTGACTCCTTGATGCAGGGGAAAGTGTTGTCATTCCCAGGGAGCCAGTTTGTGAGGGCATTGCATACCAAAGGATGCAGGGATCATGTGCAGCTAGATATGCGTCTAACCTCTCACCAAAAGACTCCTACGCTTGTTAAAGCATATTTGCTGCGAGTATAAGGCAACATAAAATCCTTCTTGATGCTGAAGAGGCAGTTCTCTGCATTAACCCATGCTGCAGCAATTGCTGTAGGCATTTAGATAAACCATTAAAGTCTTGCGGTATCTTTGAGCAACAATTTATTTTTTTCTTTTTAGGGGATATAATCAGGTAAATTGAAGA
Organism: Phoenicopterus ruber ruber; assembly: GCA_009819775.1. NCBI lineage: Eukaryota > Metazoa > Chordata > Aves > Phoenicopteriformes > Phoenicopteridae > Phoenicopterus > Phoenicopterus ruber. Next base: position 24,563,345 of record CM020221.1, on the reverse strand, counting down.
AATTCATTGTGCAAATGCAGCTTTAAAATAACACTCCATTTTGCCATTCCATTACGTATATCTGCTGTCAACAGTTTATTTTTTTTAATGTGGGTTTCTTAAAAGTTTGGAAGAAGTTTTCTAAATCCTGATACTTTAATGGAGACTGTAGATGAAATATAATCCTCATCTATTCATAACCAGTCAAAAATAAACAATTTTTTCAAGCCATTAGAGCATACAGAGGAAAAGTTCACGAACCAATCATTTGGGGCTTTTGGCAGGCCATACGGAACTTTTCTAACAGCTATTTATAAGGTCCTAATGTGTTTATTTTCACAATAAATCTGACTTATTGCTGAATGTGTTGGTTTCATAGTAAAATAAACACTGAAGATTACAAACATAACCTTTTGTAAAGTCTTCTGAAAGCCTAAGCTTAATTTAATAAATGTGATGTTCTCTATATTGCCTGGGAAATGCATGCCAACCCTGAGAAAAAAAGAAAAAAAGAACAGCCCAAACCCTTGCTTTAAATTACAAAATCAATTACCACCAAGTTTACATTATAGCTGAGCCATTTGGCCTGTAAGAAGTATTAATAACTGATAGATGGAGAGATATAAGAACTAAGAAGAGATAAATGAGATGTACCTCGGTGCTGTTGTTGAAGGGCTATGTGGAAGAAATACTCTGTCTTTACAAATACACTAACTTAACTTCATTTAGAGATTGTTTAAATTTGCTTAGCTTAATTCTGTAATTTACTAACAGTTACATGTAGTTAAGCAGTTTTCAAGTGCTCTGAACGCATTTACATTATGGCTTTTACTGGTTTAATTAGAAGAATTTAAATCATGCTGTAAATTAGAATATTTGTGCAATTTCTCCAAGATTTTGCCCCTTGCCAGTGCCAGAGATGAGCATCCTACACCACTAAAGTCAGTGGCTCCATTGCCCATGTTGTTGAGTCAGGATTTCAGCTCAGATGTATAATAAGATGATCAAATCTTCCGAAAAGGCAATTAAAGAATAACCCATCCATAACAGAAACTTTCTCTTTTTGTACTGTGTCCTCAGAAATCCTGTCTGATGTGTATGTGAACATACATTATATTAGGCATGTAATTCCTAATACTTTTAGTGAATCCTGCTAAGCTGTTGACCTCAATGATATGTTTCAGTAATGAGACTGTAGGTTAATTACGTATTGTGTTAGAGCACTTCCTTCTGTCAGCTTTAGATACGTTGCTTTTGAACTTCATTAGATACTCCTTTGTTCTTGTCACAGTAAAATGCATCACTACCAACTACCAGATAGACTTTCGTGTTGGATTCGTTATTTTATTTGTCTGTTGCTAAACAGATTTCATCTTTCCTTGTTCATGGTAAAGTCCCTTCAAACTTCAACCAAACGCTTTACGTTTCACATAATGAAAAAGTTGCTTTATGTAAGTTTTATTGTGCTTCTAGTATGTCCAATTGCAGGGGTGGGAAACGAACTTGGCTATGATTTGGTGTAACGCTGAGCATCCAGTGTCAGATAGACTGCTTTGTATAACATAGCATTGTTTCAATATATCATTTATTTTCAAAAGAACTTGAATCATGGCCATAGAATGTGCTTTATGTGCATGCTTTGTTCTCAGATAGAAGCCTGCAGGATCTCAAACAATTAAAAAGAAGTTGTCATTCCAGTTGCTGAAACGCTAGTGCTTTGGGGATACTTTGGGAACGGCTCCAAGGGACATGCCTGGGAGGGTGGACCTGGATAGCAGATTGTTTGTAAGAAAACGTCCTTCTTCTGAGTGATTTTATGTAAAAGAAGAAAGAGACCATTGAAATCCATTAAAAATGCTTTATATTTTTGGAAATGGTTTTTAAAGTTTAGAAAAAATGGACCAGCTGGACTAAGGATCTTAATACACTGTACAGTAGTTATCTGTTTTCTGGGTGACACTGCAGACATTTATAAATGCCAGAAATGTTGGTCTATGCCAGGTTTTGAGTTTTGCTTTCTTTTTTTGTTTGGGTTTTTTTTGGGGGGGGGAGGTGTGTGTTTGTTTGGTTTTGGTGTGTTTTGGGGTTTTTTTTCAGAAATGGAACAGGCTTTTTCTGCTACTGGAAAAGCTGCAAATTTCTGATACTTCCTTCAATAATTGCAATCTTGTAGAGCTTTAATGAATATTTTGTCTTCCCAGTGAATCGTTTAAGCCATATTTGATCAGTCCAAAAGAAAAAAAGGTTATAACAATAAACATGGTCATCACATTCCCCATTTTTCTGAAAGTAATTAAGACTTTACTGGCAAGAGGTCACGCTGTGGTAGCCTATAAATCTTGTGCAGATCCTTAAATACTGGTGTCATAAATACATGAGCTAAGTCAGAATGAACAGATTGGTTGGGAAGGAGCTTTTTAGTGGAATCAGTATCATGAAGAGTCTGTGCCCAGGCAAATACTCAGAGTTCATAGAATTAACTGAAAATGAACACTCCCCCAACATCGGAGCAATCTGGGCCATTTTCAGTTGCTTAAATCGTGTTTTATTTAAGTTTTGTTTCAACTGCTACTTTGTATTTCTGTTGCATTTAAAACAGTTGTAAGAAAGACAAGAATTTCTTTGACTTCATTCTGGTCTCTCAGAGGTCAGCGACAAAACTATGAATTTTATTCTGATCTCTTCAGGGCAGGGGACATAACATCTGTGGCTGATCCTGCAAATGATTGTATATGGGTGAGCTTATGTCCAGTCATTCTATATATATCCAGAATGGGAAAAAATGTGTTTGCACAGCACAAAAGAGCTCCAGCCCTGACTGGGACCTTCTGGAGGCTTCTGTAAGATAAATATAAAATAGTTTCTTTTTGTTGTTGTTGTTGTTGTTCTGGAAACAAGTCGTTGAGCCAAAAATATACAAAAGTACAAGAATACTTCTAGTTCAAATCTTACTGATGCAACTGCTGAAATTATTCTGGATATCAGCCTCTGTATGTTATTTAACATGTAAATGGCCAGATTTAGCAGCTTAGTAGAATGTAGCGGTGCTTAGTCATGTCTAGCCCTGTGATTGTGGATGGTTAACTTGTGCAAGACTAGGACTACCCCAACCTGTAAGTAAATCAAGAGTAACAACTTACTCCAAACGTTGACAAGTTTCTAGATGAATTGCAGTATTATACCTCCTGAAGAACTCCCACATTGAAGATACAATCAAATTACAAAAGTGGGAAATAAACTACAGATAGAAATGTGTTATTTCTGGTCTCTTGCCATGAGACAATTTAAATCCTCTACTGAAACGCGTGCACAGTTCAGTTCATACTCTCTCAGAATCTACTGGTGTATGGAAATCACTTTTTTGCATTACTGAATTCTGTTGCTCTCTGTACTTGCAGGTAGTATGCCAGGGAATGATTTTAAATTTATACTACCTATATAACATTAGATCAGTCACCCATACGTTGCATAGATTAAAAGTTAGAATGTCTGTCTATATTTAGCTCTACTCTACATGAGAGGAGCCTTCATTTAAAACAAAACAAAAAAGAACCACCTCACCTGTCAACATTTTCAACACTCACAATTTTTTAATAGCAGCAGTCACCAACCCAGCACTTAAAAGCAATAAAATGAATAGTTAAACACACCATAAATCTTATATTTCATACATAATAAACAAGTGTGTTGTCATCATCAATTATGCAGAAATACATACATCGTTGCAACTAAAACTGCTAAATTTGTCTGATGATGATGGGTTTTGCTGGCTTTTAACTTGTAGATTTTGATTTTGTTATCTGCAAAATATTTTTGAAGCCTGCGTAAGAGCATTTCCATTATCACTTTCACTTGTTGACTGTACATGTTTTGATAAATCATTTACATTTTAATTTCTTGAAAACAGTATAGTATGTTGTAAGTTATCAGAAATAGTGCAGGATACTGTCAATATAATATTAAAATAATATGGAGCTTGCATTTGAGGTTATGATGTTACTAACACACATTTATAAATATACTTTTTTTTATTTTCAGAAAATGTGGGGGATATTTTGCTTTGAGGCATCCAGTTAGAGAAAGAGATAAGCTGCTCATTTTGTGGATCTGTATATTCAATAATAGATATGTGCATATGCTTTTTTTTGTTATGCTGACAATTTCAGAATCGAGATATTCTTGACATACTTTTCTTGAGCTGAAAAACTTTTCAAATAAGTTAAACAGTCTTAACTGCTTTTTACTATTTTGGTTATTGTGTGAGTTTCATTTCTCTTACATTTAGAACGGTTGAAATAATGTGTAATGTTTACGTTATTTCATGTACTACTTGGCAGGAATGTGGTGATCTACTTACTTTCATGAAGTCAAGATCAGCCTCTTAGCTTCTCTCCCTCATGCACGTACGTGCTCAAAAAAGAGACTATGGAGTGAAGAAATCCAGGCCTATATGTTTGCCTGCACATAGCTCTATTCAAATCAAGAGGCTGCTGAACAAATTGTACAACAACTTTGTTCTCTCTTTAGGACAGTTCTCCCGTTAATGAGTCTGCTTCCAGACAATGGCAACATTTTTGTCTTTTTTTAGTTGTGTTTTTAATTCGCTTCTTTAGGTAAAAGCATAATTACTTAAGCATTGTATTTGCTTTGCACATAATTATTTGTAATTGGCATTTTAGAAGGAAATTATCTTTATTTTCTTGATGTGAAAAATATTATATATGATGGATGAGCATGTAATCTGTGTGAAAAATGTTTTGTTAAATCATTAACACTAGGTTGTTTGTCTGTTGAATCAACGACCTTTTGATGGCAACAGAGATTTCACTGTGATAGTTTTTAATATTCTTCTTTTCCCATTAGGACAAGGAGCAACAGTTTTAAAGCAGCCTCTGTTTCACTTTGATATGAATAGATAAATTGTCAAAGCTGCCAACGAGAATGCTCTCGCATTACGGGGTATGTTGTAAGCAACACTACGTACAGTGTTCTTACTGGTAAACACAAACTGTGCACATTTAGTGGTGCAGCTCCGTTCTCATCCTTCAGCTGAATTTAATGAGCTGTAACACTGCGATGAGATTTTGGAGAATTGGGTTAGTGTGCGCTGAGTGGGAGACGGACACGGGATGACATTTTTTCTGAGTTGCCCTTTCCCACCACTTATCAGCAGAGGGGAAGGGATAAGAGTGGAACATGTGCACAGTGTATATTGTTCCACAGGAAAACACTGTTCTCCAGAATGGACCCTTTTTAAAATGCCCTATATGGGAAAGGAAATGCAAAATCATATTTAGCCTTCTGCTACGTGTCTTTTTGAAACTAAAAAGAATGATTGGTTTTCAAAGTATTGCCTGCAGCGTTTCTTAGGGGTATTGCACTGTGCCGTTACTTCTTAGAGATCTGAGTTGCAGTCCCAAACGCATCCCTTAGCTCTCTGCGTTGGAAGGCAGCGCGTGTCACATTAATTATGCTCTCAGCTCCGGTTTGCTGCTACTGTCTTGTTTGGTTTTTTGCTTGCTGGATTGAAGAGAAAGTTGATTCTAGTCTTGGCCTATTTTGAAGCCATCTGAAAACAGCTAAAACCAAGCCAAATGGGTAGTAAATAATACATACAGCCTTTAAACAGAAAATTTAGCAGCTTGCTGGCTGAGGAAGTCACTAAGGCTCCCATCAGCAACAAGATACAGTAGACTTAGTGGTTCTCGGCACTGTCATGTGTAGCACGGATATTTAGCTCTCAAAATGTGATTCTCTTCTATTCTTTGGAGGCCTGAGCTCTTTATACAGCAAACGGGGAGTATTAGGTGTGTAAGAAAGAAGAGGATCCAAACCAGCCATCATGCTGAGGGACCGAACAGACACCAAGTGGCTTACAGACATGCTGAAGCCTGACATGATTTTTTTCCTGTGCAGCCCTAAGTCAGAAGCCTTTGTGGGTCTGGGATTTGCAACCTAATACTTCTTCTGAAGCCATTGCTCTTTATAGGCATAACTGACTCTGTATTTTCTTTTGAAAGCTGGTCATAAAGGGAGGTAATTGTGCTTTTGTTCTTTCTGTGCTAGCCTACCGGCTGGAGTATCTGCTTGGGAAGAGAAGGACTCGGGTTCAGGCTCTTCAGCCTGAGCACGTCACACATTTGCTCCCTCTGTGGGAAAGGCCTTAACTGGGATGTAGGTCTGGCTGAAGCGGAGCTGTGCCAATATGCAGTCAAGCGTTTAAGATTTATGGGGCCAGAAAAAAAAAAAAACAGAAGCGGTCAAGTGCCATGGGTATTTAATCAACAAGGAGAAAATGGGTTTTGCTATAAACATTCATTTGATAAAATGAAGGAATACTGTTATTGGGGAACAGAGACTTCTCCCTGTTGCTTCAGCTCCTGTGTGTTTTAAATGTAGGTATACATCCCTCCTGGGCGAGGACGGTAGTGAAATGGTGTCTTCCATGTCTCTAGCTCTAATTGCTTGGTTGTCATAGAAAAGATGGATGGCGATGCTTCCTCAGCTCTTTGCCGTTCTCTGGGGTGCTGGGCTGTGCTTTGTTTTTGTGGCTTTGCTGAGTGCTTCCCCTTAACCTACCTGGCCCCGCAGAGAGCCGTGGTGTGGGCAGGTCTCGTCTGCAAATCCCGAACGAGCTTTTGTACGAGGCCAGTTCCGAGGTGTTCAGCGTGCCCGGCACCATTTCCGCGCTTTGGGAACTTGAAAAGTGAAGGCTGAGGTACCTGCAGCCATTCGGACATGTGGGAGGTGAAGAGGGGGTTGTGAATTGCACTCTGGGACTTACTACCTATGTTCCACTTAAGTTTCACTTTAGTCGGCCTAAGTGCTTTTTTGGCCCTGGGCCAACATTTTTCCCGTCATGCTTTGGATGGCCAGTGTCTATTACTGTGGTTCTGCTAGGCATTGAGTCATTTCTGAGCTTGATGTGCCTTGAGTATTTAAAAGTGTTGAAAATGATTTCTGCCATTCAGGTCAATTGATTTGGAGAAGAGATTATCCAGTCCTGCTTTTTATTTCAGAAATGTTTGTACTCCTGTTTGTGAATACTTTACGTGATTTGAGTAGCTGTGTCCCAGCATTCTGTACTGATACTGCTTGTATAAATATAACAGATTTTTTATGTCTTAATATTGGCTAAATGAAAATAAGCTACAAAAGGAAGAATCTCCAAAGAACAACATATGCATTATTTATTGAGCTCTCTGGCAACTGTTGCTGATCTGGTGAGCTGAGTTATTATTTTCAGAGTTCTCAGGAAAAGGATGAATTCAAAATTTGGTATTGCCCTTAGAAAAGTCAGAGTGACCTGCTCCCCGATAAACCAGTTTCACGTTAGGCCATTACGGAGATTCAGAGTCATCTTTTTATTAAAAAGGTCAGATTCTGCTAGTTCACAAATAGTTATAGTGAACTTTAATTCACAGTTACCTAGGATTGAAATCAGCATGAAGCACAGAGTTGTTAGTTGGGTTTCAGCTGAGAAGGTTTGAGATTGCTTGAAAAGAATGGCAACTTAAAAAGGAAATGCTAGTTTGAAACAGCATTGTTTCCCCATTAATAAATCTCTCCTAAAGGAAGAAATATTTTAGTGTTTTATTTTATTTTAGTGAAATATTTTATTTTGCCTGGACACTTGCTGTTAAGTCATCATTTTGTTGCAATATAAATTGTTGCTTGCATAGTTGAACAAACTGGTTGATGAGACACTGAGATTATTTTTGCTGTAGCACAGTCCTGAATAGATTTATCAGGGCATTGCACATTAGAAAAACTATATGTAAGGTGTTCTATATTAAAAGTCGATATCAGTAGTCATAATGACAGGAATATACACTAAACTAACTTGTAAAGTTAGTTTATAGAGCTGTTTAAATCGTGGACAACATTTTTTAAAATTTTTTTTAATTTATGTAACATGAAGCTTAGCTGTATTTCAGGAAGTCACTTAATTGAATTTACGAGCATCTAGGCTCCTGTTTCCCATTAGGACCACAAATAGTTCAGTTAGTCTGATGAATGGTCAGCCATCTCAGCTGTATGACGTACTCATCTGACGTTTTATATATGTCATTAGGATAACACATGATTTGTGTCACATGCTGTCATACTTTAAGAAGCTATATCAAGTGCAGACTTCTTACAAATACATGTGGTAAAATAGCCACCATAAAGCACCCTTCCTGCCACCAAAGTTTCTTCCGTAATACTCCTAGCTGTAGCAGCAGTGGAAAGTATTAACAGGGTTTTTGGTAGGGAAATAGTTGTATTATTAGGATTTATCATATACGGGCATGATTCTGAGCTTTAAAGTGAGATACCCATTGCTGATTAATCCCCTGTCTGTACGCTTGTATTCTCAATATAGCTTGTGCGCTTTACTGAGAAATACAGTCCTTAATTCACCCTCCCAACTAACTGAGAATAAAATAACCTGTTGGGAAACCAGCACGGCACAGCTGGCTAGGCAGACAGCAGAGAAATGGGGCTGTGGCTCCCCAAAGCACCTGTGGGCTTTCCTGCCCCCTTCATGCCTGACTGAGGTTTTGACGAATAAACGGAATTATTTGTGGGAGAGAATAGCTGGGTACTTGGCCTTTCGCAGACAGACTGTGGCAACAAAGCACCGTTTCTGAGGGGCTGAGGGAGAGGCAATGTGAAGAGATGCCATGAAGGAAGGTATGAAAAAAACAAGCTGGGAAGAGAAGTTTTATTGCTCTATATGGTGAGAAGGATAGAAAAGGAAGCGATATCTAACTGAACAAAACATACTAACAGCGTTCAGCAATAATTATCTCCACAATAACACGCTCCTTCTTTCCCCGCATCCTTTTTTTGTGCTTCCTTTCCTGTTTTCTCCATTTTTTGGTATACTTTCAGCGCTTGAAGACCTGTGGGTGTTCCTGCGGCCCCAGCTACTATTGTGTGTTATTACGGCTGTGTTGATTTTTGTTGGGTTTTTTTAATAATCTTTGCCTATTCTAGAGCTGAATAACTGCTATATTTATATAAACAAAAGCAAATTTATTTTAGAAAACTGTAATTTTGTCTGAAACACTAGGAAAAAACCAAGAAAGCATGGAAATCATTGAAAAAGAACATTTCAAGTGGGACCAACAGGGACAAGTTTTAAAGTATGTGCAAACGTATTATTTTTAATAGGAGAGGTTTTGGCTTGAAATTAGTATCAGTCTGACACTTCTGAGGTAGAAGAAACATAATTTGTTCAGTTTGTTTAAATATTTTTTACTTGAAAATCTCACAACATACGCATTGCATAGCATATAACGTATATGACAGTGAACTTAAGGAATGTGTAGAAATGGTACATTCATATAGATCCTCTGGTCCTGATCTCCTGGACTAGGACAGCTTCCTAGTCACCTTATTATTCATCTGTATTTCATATGAAGTTTTAGCAAAAAGTGTTTTAAAATTTCTGGCAAGTACCTGCAGGAAAGTGCAAATGTAGAAACCGTGCGGTGAAAATACTCAAGGAAATTCTTCAGAGTAGTTGAAGAGGATACTCATTAACCCTGATTTCTGCAGGAGAAGGCAATTCTGCATGCCGCCTTATTGGCACACATGGTTGTTTTTTAAATTACTTAAATTTGTCTAAGTTTAGCCCCAGTTTATATAAAACGGAGGCTTCTGGGGAAGGATTCCCAGGCCAGTCTTTCACCAAGATATAATTCCCCTGAGATAAACTGCTTATAGACAATTCTCACCTGTTATCCTTAAACCACTTCTTATTGACAGTTTAAATAGACAGGATTTCTATGTAATTAATGTTCCCTCCAACATTGGCTGAATTAAATGTTCAAATGGTCTCTATTTTTAATTTTTTTTCCCCCTCCTTTTCTGGAAAAGGCTTCCTGCTCTAGGTGATGCTGGAACGCATCCGGGCATTGCCCTGGCCTGGGTGAGCAGGGAGACTGGCTTTGAGCGTACTTGTGCCTGGAGATGGGGGAACGTCATTGCGGTGTTGTCCTGTCCGTCTCCCATCACGAGCTAAATAACGACTGCAGGTCCCTCAGGATTCAGTGTATAATCAGTGACTATGTTCTTTGCGATGTCGTTAATTAAGATTCTTACTCTTTTAATGAGATTACATAGAAATAGTAAGCAAGCAGAAAGATGGAGTCCCTCCTTGACATTTTATAATTGAGTCACATTATTTTTAGAATTGTTCTGCTTGTCTTATGAAAACACTGCAGTAAAATAAACATCATAGGAAAGATGATTTTTATTTTATTGTTTTACACAGAGTAGTAAAATCTTATTTTTGGCTCAAAACTACTCTAAACTAATGTATGGGCCATCTGCAGGTACTTATCTTTCCTTTACAGCTCAGGGTGGAATCCTTTCTTCTTTTCTTTGGCTGTTTTAAGCCATGGAAGAAAATATTTCTCTGAAGTTCAAATTGAAATTCAATGAAGAATTGCTTGTATTCTTCTAAGTCAATATTGATTTAGTAACAGAAAAAGAATCAAATGTTTCTTTTTTTTAAAAAAAAAACCCCACATCCAAAACTCCACGATACGATGGTTTGTATGTTTTATGGTTCTCATAGCTAACAAAACACATTTTCATTACACTGATACCTCTGATAATTTAGTGTAAAAATGCAAATCTCTCTATTTTTATTATGGAAAATTAATTCAGATACACTTCTGAAAATACTGGATAAATTTCCAATATTTCATTTTCAAAATCGTAATTATACAGTTAAACTGTGCTTCCAGAGTTTGAAATTTGACCTAAGAATGTTGAATACACATTGCTGGAAATCTGTAACAGGCAAATAAGTGTAGTCTTAGAATGTGGAATAACAGTTCCTACACCGGAGTTTAAACCTTTCTCAGTAGAAAGTACTTTTTATTCACTTTCTAAGTGTCTGTTTTATTTTGAGAAGACTTTTTTCCCTACTTTTCCACTTTCTTTGCAAACAGTTTTCTCACAGGTTGGAATTCTGCTCAGAACTGATATTTTTTTTTTTCCTCTTTTCCCCCCCATGGTTAGCCTTTTTTAAAAAGGAGGGGAGCACGTGTCGAGAAACCTAACCCATGCTGAACTGCCTTCTGGGCATGAACGCACAGAGACGTCCCAGTGCGGGCAGAAATTAAGGAAGCCTCTGGCTCTTTTCAGCCACCAAAGGTTTCTGTGCTTGTCACGTCTCTCCATAGTTATGGCTAGACACAAGCTCTGCTGTTGTGATCGGCGTTGTGCCGACTCTGTCGCTGGGCACGAGGGCATGATTGCCGGCACCCACCGAAGTGTTTTCTGCTGGCACCGCGGAGCTGCCTGCAAAGCCGTGGAGACTGAAATCCACTTTATGTGCTTCCCTCGGCATTTATTGCTTCTGACCTTTCAGTCTTGTTTTAGCCCATCGAACTGATCCACCGGGCTCCCTGCGCCGGGCAGCACAGCCGCTCCGGCTCAACTCCCCGGGTTACAGCTGCCGCGCGTGGGAGGCAGCGCCTTCACACCCGCACCGCCAAGGACTGTTAGACCTAACGTGACCCCACCATGTATCTCTGGTTTTGTGGCATTTTCCAGGAAGGGAAAACATATAGGAACAGTTGTGTATGTATGTTTGGAATTTGAATATTTTGCTGAATTTTTTTCTTCTTGAAAACAGACCGAAGAAAAAGCATCTGGAAAAGCATTTTTCCAGATTTTTACTTATTAGGAAATGCATTTCATTTTAAGGTATCAATAGCAAAATGCTAAACTAACGGTAGGTACGAAATGTCTTTGCATCCTCATCCCAGATTCTGATTGGTCGATGCTATATTTAGAATGAAACTAGAGTTTATACTGGATAAACTAATCTTTTAAAATGTTATTTTCTAATACATACATGCAGAAAAATGTATGAACAAAAAATTCGCAATGAAAGTCTATTCTGCTTTAGCAAGCTTTTTTCTCACTTTTCCTGATTTGACACACTGCTCCTTCAATTAAAATACTCTGAGCCTTATATTCTTGCTCTATGATTATTACCATTAAAATAAAACACATGATAACATTCTGTGGGATACAGGCTTCGTGGCCGTTTGCTTGCTCAAAGCATCTGTTTTGTTTCAGCTGCCGTTATTGGCACTTTGTTTAACATTTTTAGGCATGTTCCTAAATAATGAATAACTGCCAAATTACTGCAGCACATTTGATGTGAATGAGTCATCGTCCTTAAATTAAAAAACAAAAATGTGATGACCTTTCTGTTGTTCTAGATGTCATTATTGCCATCAAGTGACTGGTTTGAAACTTCCGATCATTCATTAGTACCTTGAACGGGCAGCAGTTACTTTTTTGTCCAGTCCTTAAGAGCCTATTGTTTTAGGTAATCCAACCAGTAATGGCTTGGATTAAAAAAGAAAATTAAAGGAAAATGCATAATGAACATGCACCAACACGCTAAACAAACAAAAGACCCGTAGCCTCTGTGTCTGCAAAGGCAGACAATTATTGGAAAGTTACTGTCCGTGTTTCTGTGCATGTTTATGTTTATTGTGTTGTGGGAATAATCTAAAAAACCATTTATCCTTATGTCTGAAACTTAACTGCAATGCAACCATAACTTTTCTGATTCTGGAAAGTAGATGAAATATCCACTCTCGTCATAAAAGACCCAACAAACAAGAGCTCAGCAGTTTCATCGGAGCGCTTTAGTTATTGACGGTGATAGCAGGTAATGGATATCGCTCACCCTGCCTGTTTCTCAGTCTGCAGCGTGTGACCGACGATGCATTCACCAGCAACGGAGATGAAAATAAGTTTTGATAATATCCAGGCCATCAAAGTATAATAATGAGGCACTGGCTCCTGATAGGCACTGTGCAGATGGGTGCGTTTGAAATGTCTTCAGACACATTTTACCAATACCATCTTAATTCTTTGTTCCCGTGTCCAGGACTGCTAACCCTGACAGTCGCTGTCGTGACCGCAGGGGAGGTGCTACACGTGGTCTTTCCTCGTTGGCTGTGCCTCTTTCCTACCACCGTGAGCATAATGATGTTTTAAAAGTGAATCTTATCCGAGGGTCCCAAGTCTGCATTCATTTCTTGGGCAAAGGTGCCGTTTAGTTTAGCTGGAATATTTCACATGAGGAAGAAGTGGAAGATGTGACCTTTTTTTTTTTTTTTTTGCTGTTGTTGTTTTTTCATAGTAATATGCAAAATGTGGAAAGTCAGTCATATTTCACTGGTATTTGGCATCTGCTCAACAACTGATTGCTCTTCTCAGAGCTTTTTTGGAAAGTTTGCAGCACCATAATGACAGCTTTCTAAACACAGATGTCCTCTTGGTACAACCTATAATTTTTTATGAAAGATGTATCGATGTCAGGAATTTGAACGAAGTACTGGAAGTAGTTGAACATTCTTGTTATGAATATCTATTCAAAATATCTACAGCACATATATTGTAAGTTGAGAGAAGAATCTGCAGTGTCTGAAGGCATAGAAGTTGATGCAAAACGCCCAAAATGTCAGAATGTAGTTTAAGATAAATTGATTCTTTTGTCAATGGACTGTGTATATTTTAGTGATTTTTCCCACTATGTTTTATACCGTGTAAGTGCGTACTGTGAACTTGAAGCATCAAGAATCTCAAGAACACATTTAGATAATCAGGGATTTGGCCACAGAAGATCTCTAATAGCTGAGAGGCCTGGAGTAGCTATTAAATGTTCTTGTAAAGTCCCACTAGTAGCCTCTTCCTCCTGTTTCATTTACCTCTCGGCTAAGCCGTCAGGAAGTGAATATTTCAAACACAGATTTCCCCTCCTTAAGTCAGCTGGTTTTGTTGGGGTAACTCCTCTTAAATGTCTTTAGTAAGTAAAAGTCAGCTCAAAGATTAATCTGTGAGATGATAAACTCCCAGCAGCTTGTGACACTTACTAAAAGAATCCTGGAGTGTGTTTTACCTGTGGGACCATTATTTGCATACACATACAAATTTCCTACATACATGCAGGAAGACAGTGCTTAATGGTTATTGTATGTAATTTATGTAAGTTCAGGCTTGTAAGGGAAAAGGAAACTCTGCCGTGTTAACTTCCCGTAACCATTTGCGATTGGTTTTTAATGATAACACAATCTACATTGTTCTTTTACCTATTCAGGTCTAGTTAAGGTCAGAGTACAATGCAGCAAGTATATCTAGCAACTGTAATAAAATTAGGAGAAACATATTTCAATAAATGTTGTAGTATTTTATTTTTGTGCAGCCGTGCAGCCTCGATTTAAGTGCTGCAGTTGTTATGACTACAGCTAACTTCACGTAGCTCCCATCTATCTGTACTTGTACAAGGCACTTGGTTTTGATTTATTTTCCGGTCATGCCACTAGATATATACACCCACACCACTAATGACACGTCATTCAGATTCAGAATAGATACTTTAAAGTTAGAATGCTGCATCAGAAATGATGCAAAACCATAACTGTTAGTTAGAAAATGCTTTCTTTTTGGACTTTCACTGGGTCACGCTGTGGTCATTCAATATTGGGATACTGGGGTTCTTTCCCTTTTTCTTTTACTTTTGGTTGATGATAAAATCACTTGCATGGTATATATGCGTGTGTGCATGTGTGTGGCCCAGACCGGGCTGCTGTTTGGCATGCCTTGGATCACGACCTTTTGCCAAACCTCAGCAGTAGCTCTTGGGGAAAAAATGTAAACATACAACCAAATTTACCCTGGTTTCTTTATTTAGCTCAGTGAAAGCTGATACTCATTGCTATAAGGCTTCAATATAACAAACTCTTTGCTAAATTAGAAAATGGGAGAAGCTAGTTTAATGTTTTAATAAAAGTCATTTTGTAAAAAAATACAAGCGGGAGGTGAGCAAATAGATTCTCCCTATGTAGAAGAAAGAATCGAAAGTGATTAACAGTTGTGATAACTTTATTTATTTATTTTAATCGCATTTTAGTCTTCAAGGATGACAAGGAAGAAAACACCTCTTTTGTTAGGCTGGAAGTATATGGAAACATTATGGAATAATACTAATTACTAAGAAAGTGCTGGGATTGTGGGTAGTATAATCATCTACAATTTTCTGAGAATATCCTTACTAAAATGACCTACCTAATTTAACTGTAATTTCCAAAATAAGGAGACCAGATGTCTGTCTTTGGGACAGTGCAAGTGATGGACACTTTTCCTTGAAATGGTCTAGCTTCTTCTAACATTAAACTGGCCTTTTTTCTTCCTGTAGATGATAGTTTAGGATTATGCTGTTTTTTCCTATGTGGTTACAAGTTATGGGGAAACAGAGCAGAATTTCCATGAACTAGAACATGGAGGATTTCAGTAAATGGAAGACCTTTTGTCTGCTTGGTTATTTTGACTGGCATTAAAACTCACCTGCCACCAGTTTGCCACTCATACTGACTCTTTGGTATTTGTTGTGAGCTGTTGCCACTGTTGGCTATAAGAGGCGATCACTTCACCTAATGACAACTTGCAGAGCATTTACATGAGTTGTCAGTTAACACAGACTGTGTGTAATTCATATAAAGATTAATGATTAAAACTGTCAGTTTCCCCTGCCTAAAATGTGGATATTGGCTCTGAACTATGCCTCTAAGGGGTTTTCCAGTGTGTCCCAGTGTAAAGCGTGGGATAAGTCAGTATAGATCCAGAGGGTCTATAGTATTAGCTGGGGGTTTGGATTTTTTTTTTTTTTTGTTTGTATTTTAAGTTTTAAGAATACAGAAGTTCACATGATGAGAACAGTGGCCTTTCACTGTTTTTTATATATACATATATATATTTCATAGCTTTATGAATGCTTGTAACTTCAGTTAAGTTACTTAATCACAGATACTTCTAATAAGTAAACCAGTATGCTTTGCAGTACTCGCATTTTGAAAAGACGCAAAGCATAGCCTATTGTTTGGTTTCAGTTTTACATAAATAGTTCTCTTCATACCTTTCTCCTGGTCCTTTGCTTTTTTCCAATAATGTCACAAGATCAGGAGCAACACATAGTCACGATCGAAAGCAGTACGTAGAGCAAGCTGGAACAAAGATGAAACACTAATCTAAAAATATTGGACAGGTGACGTTGCGATACATGATCATTGTGAGCACGGCCGAATATCATAGCTTGCCGATGATGCAGCGTAAACTGTGAGCTGAGCAGACTTTAACAAATGCTGAGTGAGTGCTTTGAACCTTGCCTACAGTTAGGATTTTACAACTGAATATCTAGAAATACTTTCTAAACTGAGATGATATGGACTTCTGGGGTTTTTCTCCATTAAAATTACAGTCTTGGTCTGCTGTGCATTTGATAGCTCTGCATTTCCTATGTGTAAGACAAAACATCTTGTACGTAAGTAATTGGAATGTCTTACCGCGTTCTTACGGACTCTGAGCGTTGCATGTTGCAAGCTGAAAGCTGAACTTGACCGTTAAGAGTCTGACTGAGATCTTTGTTAGGGACGGATCGCTCATCAGCATCATCGCTAAAACGAAAGGGGGTATGACACACAAATTTTTGGAACTATATTCAAAAGACCTGCAAAAATGACTTGCAAAATACAGAAATATCTATTTATGATTTTGACTTTGAAATTAAAATATATCCTACTGTGAACTGAACATTTGGGATGAAGTCTTGCCCTATTGAGGGTAATCACGTTTCGTGGAACCCGGATTTCACCTAGTGTGCATTTCATTTGCAGTAAAATAAAAAGTCATCAAGAAGATGACTCGTGGCTGTTGATACATCCATACTTTGGCAGAGTCAAGCAGTGTACGTGCTGTAATATACTGGCCAGTCTGAGAAACAACACTGACATTATTGCGCACCAGTCGTTTCCTATGAATTGCAAATTGTCAGAAGATGAACGCTGACTCTACAAGAATTTACAGCATTTATCTCCTAGGCCTGCTTATCTAATTGCACTGAAGGCATTTCCTCAGGGTTCACATCACGAAGTGTCTTGAGACAATTCAGTAGTAAATCTCTGTGGGGACTGAGCTGAGAGCAATGTCGTGGCCCCAAGCACTGTGCCAAGAGCAGATGAGATTACTAATGCCAGTGAAATATTCTTTATCTGCGCAACAGCCAATCCTCTGGATTGTCACCAAGTGCAAAATGAAGCACCTATCTGCCAAATATGAGAAATTGCTTGTATTTCAGGACAGAAACCTGACCTATCTGTTTATGTCTCACATGCCAGCTGCTTTGCCTACATTAGGTGGAAATGAGAAATTTATTAAGTGTAAAGTGCGCGGCACAATGAATAAGCAAACTAAAAGGCTCTTGCTTTGCTGACTGATTATTTTATTCACTCATTGATTAAAACATTTTTCCTGGGGCAAGAATGGCTAGTAAGCTTGTTTTGAAAAGTACAAATAGGAGAAGAATTAAAACAAGCAGATATTTTTTTTTTTAACGTCTAATCTTAACCATCTTACTTGGAAAAATATGTTTTTATAAACTACAAGTGATGTAATGTTTTTGGTGTTGCTATTTGAAAGAAATTCATTCTTGGTTCTGGCTAAGACAAATAGAGGTTAGAATTGCATTGCATTTCACGCTCCTCATGTATAACAGTAGTACAGTAGGTAAAGTGATAATTAATTGCTCCTCTTATTATGTGTCTCTAGAGATCTGAAGAATAATTTGATCAGCACAATTGAGCCAGGGGCCTTCCATGGACTTTCAGAACTGAAGCGCCTGTAAGTATTAATTCCGTTTGAATTATTCTGAAAATTGTGTTTGTATCGACACTTCTATCCTTGGGCAACTCAAATATGCCACCGAGCAATAATCGCATAAGGACACTGGCTGTAAAACGGAAAATCACACGCTGTGCTTTTTAAATCTACCATGCCTTTTTCTTCTTTCCCTTCTTTTCTTCCATTTTCCCCTTCTTTTTTACCTTTTCCCATTTAAAATTATCTGTTGGCTCTCCAATAAATGTCCTAACAAGTACATCTACAAAGTTAAAAACCAAGCCTAATTAATGACTTAGCAGACAATACATCATGATAGACATTAATCAGAAATAAAACTAAAAGTGGTTTAAATATGTGTAAACAATGTTTTGTGCTACACTAAGTATTTTCGTTATGTAAGTTCTCCTTCACTTTTATCACAGACCAGGTCTATAAAATAAATTCTTAAAAAGGAAACTTTGTCATGCTTTAGAATTTGTCTGCCATTTTCATACCTCTCACATTGCCTCTGCTTGATATTTTTTATTTTTAGCGTGGTTTTCTAAGGAAACAAGACTTATGCAATATATTTCCTGTCCATCATTCTTGCATTACTTTCTCTGAAAATGTTCTCATAGTACTTTTGAAAGCACTGGCTGATTTTTAAACTACATTTGTAGAAGGTAAAAATATTTAAGTTACTAAGATCTTACAAGTGGGCCTTTTTGCTTTTAATTAACAAGGACTACAGACCCTCCTTAGTTCTACTCAGCCTAAAGGAAAAGTGAGATGAACCCTTTTTTAATTACAGTTTTCCAAGTGACAGCATCCAAGTGTCCATGTACTGGCTAACCAGGCCACCAGGACACGTCAGAAACCTGCCTAGCCGTCGTGTGTGCTGTCTTATGTGCGATGAGAAAACCTGTGAGAAAGCAGGGATTATTTTTGTGGGATGGGAAGATTTGGATTAGAAGGAATGCAAATCCCCAGAAAAAGAAACGCACAAATCCTTCTGCTTTTTTGCTCTGAGGTTAAATTCCCTAACTGCACAACCTAAGGAAAAGATTTCCATCTCTGATCGTACAGGTAGCAGTATTTTCTAACACCAACCGCTAAGTTTTAGTGTGTTTGGGTAGGAAGCCAATGACATAACAACGACGAAGTCAGAGGAGCATATACATTTTTAATACAAACAAAAACATTAGGTTGGAACTTTCTTGCTCACTCTGTATGCAGGGATAACAATACAATGAAATGGTCAAAATGAGTGCTAATTGTTGCTTTGGCCGCGTGCTCTGATAACACAACCCTGACCTCTTGTGGGAAACTCAGGAAACCTGTGCAAGTCCTGGGCTGCGCGGCTGAGGACTGCGCAGGTGGAGCCTGGGGCAGCCGGGAGAGACGAGTCATCAGGCACTGGGAGGAGGGAGAAGAAAAGACTCTTCAGCAAGCTAGAAACGGCAACGTTGAGATTTACCATGCTACATCTCAAAAAAACCTTATTGCTGATATGAACAAGTTACACTGGGAGCGATCTCGAGACAGGGAATTGAGTAATTACTAGACTGCCGCATGTTTGGTGCAAATCGGTGTAGTTTCATGGTGAACAAGAAAATCTCTGCGCTCCTTCACTGTGCGACTGTTGGGTAGCAGACAGTTGAGCAAAAGGAATAAATCGTGTAAAATCCTGTTGAATGTTGAATACAGTAATTACTTTAAGACCGTACTTTACATTCACATCATCTTATTTCACATGTGAAATATAAATGATGCTGTGAAAAGCAGAAGCTGATGTAATATAGGCAGCTGCAAGAGATACGGCTATGGCAAGTCAGACAGACAAACTGCAGGCCGTCGACATCAAAATGTTTTCTGTGAGTGATTTGGAGAACTGTTATAATTTGTATTTGAATGACAAACTGAATTATTTCAACAGCTTACTCAAAAAGGTACGCACAAAATTAATGAAAACTGAAAATTTATGAAGCAGTGAAATTATGGCACTCGGTTATTCAACAGAGGAGAGTTTTGTTTTCTCTAACATCAATTTTACAAGTCAGCGTTAGTAAGTTAAATGTCTTACTCCTGAAAAGGAACGCCAGCTTTGTACATTACGAATTGAATTATGTCTAATATAGCATATATTAGTGTGGAGGAATGTGCAGCAAGCTGTCTCTTCTTTTTGCTAATGTTTTTTTAGAAAACATGTTTTACAATACAGAGATTTCAGCCACTGCCATATATCTTATTGTGAAAATAACACTCATTGAAATGAACTTTGAGAAAAGGGGACGTAGCCTGTGGCTTTGTTAAAAATACCGTTTTACTATGTGCCACGTTTGGAGAAATATGCACTTGTTTTGATTCGTTTAGATGAAATTCACTTTTGCTACCCAAATTACGCCCCACCCAGTGATGCATTTCTTCCACGCGCGTTCAGACTTTGCTTAGGCAGAAGTAAAGCATTACCCAGCTAACAATTTGGGTAGGTTCTATTTACCTCTTCTAATAGAAAGATATAACTATATCTATATATGTATGTATGTTTGTTTGTCTTAAACTTGCATTTTTAGATTTTCTATGTAGCTTTCATTAGGAAAAGTTAAAGAATAATGCTAATATGCAATTATTGCACTATATTGTTATCCACACTATTTTCTCAGCTATTGCCTGCTTAATATCCCTGACAAGCATTTGAGAAATATTTTCATTCTAATGCAATGTTTCACCACTTCATTGTACATCAATATATTCTTTGTCTGATGGAAGAAGACTTTGTAGTGAATTCTAAAGATACTGCTTTCACGTTCTAGCTAATTGGATATGTCTCCAAGAAAGCAATAACTGGATTTGTCAAACTACAACTTTCATTCTCCTGTTTGCTTACTTTGGTGTTCTCATGTAACAACAGAAAAATAGGGAATCTGCACAATGTAACAAAGGAATCGTAAGACTACCATTGATTCTAAAACAAAAAAATATTCAGATCAATTTTAACATTTTAACGGATGTATAATCTCTTAAAATCCTTACATTACTGAAATTATTTTAAAAACCATACGTGATAAGAAGGAAAATTTGAGTCAAAGTTGAAAACCAAATATGTAAAACCTAAACACTAGTTCAGAATGCCCCAAGGGGCAGTATTCGTGTTGTTATCACAACATAATTGTTCATACCTATTTTCGTCTCCTTCCTGTAAGTATCCTGTACATTATGTTGTATGTACGACTTGTACAGAAAACATTTATTCACCTTTCTGCAGACAGGAGTTACGGAACGTAATGCCTTGTACTGCTTGTGGTCTGAGACAGCCACAGGATTGGTCTTAGAAGAGCTTGCCAAGTGCTTATCAAGACTGACCTTCTTACTAGCTCCAAACTTAATTGCCCTCTGGCTTCTGTGATTTCTTCAGCAAGAAAGGATGCTGTCAATGAGATGAGACCTTAGTAAACAGTAAAAATGTGTCCATTTGGCTGAATATTGCATACAACAAAATGCATAGTATTTTTTCATAAGGAAACAAGCAGGTGCTAGTAACTTTGATAAAGAAAATTCTTTACATTGGAAATAATTTTGGGTTTTTTTAAATTTGCTAAATAAAATCACATTTTAATGCAATTAGTATAAGTTGCAGTATGGTATGTTTAATTATGGAATATTGCTCAATAATGTTAATATAGAAGTTGTTAAATCTATTTAATTCAGTTATGTTACATTACGGAAAAAGGTTTTACTTCTCATTTGTCTCTAACTCCTTAAGTGTTAAAAATAAAGAGGCTATATGTGATTATGTAGGTGTGTATGCAAATAAGACAGAGCTGATGTTTCACGTTTTTTTTTGTTTCAGGGATCTTTCAAATAATAGAATTGGTTGCCTAACGCCAGAAATGTTTGTTGGACTTAACAGTCTTCACAAACTGTGAGTATAATACCACTTTTTTTTTAAACAGGAGAAATACAAACGGTCACATGGCTTACCTGAGCACAGTTGGCAATAAATGTCCATTATAAGAAAATTATAGCTTTCGTACTAAAAAACCCCTCTTCTGAGCCTTTGATTGTGATGACTTGGTATTTTAAAGATGTTGTTTCTATTTGTAATTGTAAAATCTATCAATCAGAATTGAAAGAAATAAATTGAATATATTTAATTTCCACATTGAAAAGAGGCTGAATGTGATGTTTCTGTTTGAATGCATTTCTCTTTGCATGTCTGGGAAACAAATAAAGGTCAAGCACACAAATGAGACTTACACTGGTTAAAAAGGATACATCGCTCTTTCTATCCATTACAGATCATGTACGGAGAAAGAAATGTATGAAGTGTCAAGCAAATCTGGAATATCAGCATAGTTTAAATTGCTAAATATCAATTTAGACTGTTTGTTTAAGGTGTTGCTTTGTACACTTTATTTGTCATGGTACTTTCTGAGTCATTAGTTTATTACATGCAACTCCACTGGAATATGCTGTAGAGAGCAAAGCAGTCAATTTACACATCCGTAAGCATGCCAGAGAGCCTATGTGATCAATAGATTATCAGGCTACTCTAGAAAGAGCACTCAGAAAACATGAGATTATGCTAGTATAGCCAGGCTGTTCAGTTTTAGGGAGAATCAGATGACCTGGAAGAAGAGATAAAATGCGCGATGACAAACTTTGCTAGTAGATACTAAATTAACCAGGGAATTAGAGACAAGGGTTGATTTTGACGAAGGACAGAAGTAATGTACATGACTCCATAACTGGGCAGTAAAATGGCAGATGAAATTTAATGTAGATAAATATTAAGTGATGAAAGGGAGAAAAAACAATCTGTCCTGGGCTAACCATTAAAATACAGGAAAGATGTTCTGAGATTATAGTGGATAAAGCCATGAAAACATCTGCTCAGTATCATTTAAAAAAATGTATTAGGGAGTATTATTAAAGGAAGAGATAACAAATCGGAAAGCATCCATTGTACTACGGCAAAAAGCAAAGAACCTGCGTGCTGAGTATTGTGGGCGATGCCAGTCTGCTCATCTCAGAAAGATGACCAAAACTAGAAAAGGTTCAGAGAAGGACAAAAAGGAATGGCCAAAGGTGTGGTACTTGTGGCGTAGGCAAGTACTAGGAATGTGTAAGTTGGCTGCAACTTTCCTGGCTGGGAAAGGGACAATTCACAGGAAGCATCCTGGTTTAAATGGACATTTGGCCAGACCGAGGAGGGCTCTGTGTCATCATTCACATCTATCTTCATTCCTGAATGGCAAATAAGTTCCTATACTGCATCACAGCGTGTTACAAATCTTATACTTTATTTTCTTCCTCTCCAGCCAGTTCTGGCATTTCCTTGGAAAAACAGGGAAATCTTTCTAGAAAGATCTGTCATGAGGTCAAGATGACACCAGGTAAAAGCCTGAAATCTGGCATGCTTGCTGATCCCATTAATGAGAGTAACTATGCCAAGTCTTCTCTGATGAGAACAAGTGAGAAGAGGTGATGGGAAGAGCCTTGATAGCATGTTGACGAACAGGTGCAGGCTGCCCCTTGTTTTACTCATCTTGGATGAGTTGCCAAATCGGGCAAGCACAACTCGCCTATTGAGGGTTGCTGGGTCTCCTTTTGTTGTGCACAGTGAACATGACTGTGGCTATATAGCCAGATTACCATAGGAGGTATGTTTAATTCAAAATGGTGAAGTCACCTTATTAAATGGAAGATGCTTCTAGATGCTAGGAACAACCTCAATAGAAACTGTTCAGATCCCTGCTCTCTCAGAAAAACATGTCTAAAAATTCCACTCGTAAATCTTCCAGACTCCATCTTAAAAGGTAATTAAAAGTTAAATACAGAACTTCAGTCTTGTGATGGTAAGGAACAGAAATTCATTCACAATGAGCGCACAACATTTGTTCTGTGACAGTGTTCGTCTGTACTAAACCTTTCCTCTGAAGGCGAGGAAAGAGTGCGGCAGTATCTCTGCATCCTGCACTGATACCAGAGGTGTCGGAAAAAGGCACAATATGCGTGCTAAAAGCTCTCTAGTTAGCAGGCTGATCAAACCACACCATTCCAGATTCCTTTTGTAAAACAGATTTGCCATATTCCTGCTCATTCTAGTAACCTGTGTACCTGTCCCACTGTTGGTGAATCTCTTCTGAGCATGTAGATCCAGAGAAAGTCTCGCCAGTTCCCTCTACACTGTCACTAGTGCTGTATTTTCTTGCATCTAGTCTTTTTGTGCATCCTAAGTAAATATGTACCTTTTCCTCAAGATGGGGCTGACTTTCATTTCCAAGTGGGTGTAGACCCAGGGCTTTCTGTATTCTTTTCCTTCTGAGGCCCCAGTATTATAGCAGAAATTTGAATTAGACCTTTCTTAACTATAATTCTCAAGTGACATTCTTGATACACTTTTCACTTTGAATAATATGATTTCATGAAATTACTAGACCTGTCATCTTCAAGAACATTCACCTCTTTTTGTATGATAGTTCTCTTAATATCGCCCAATCCTTGGTTTTGTTATTACCAGATTTCATTTTCCCATGCTTACATTTCTGAGCCAGAGTCGTTAGTGAAAGCACTAAATGCAATCAGTCACAAGACTGTTTCTGCAGAACACCAGTAATGTCTCACTCCCCTCCTTTCTATCCTGTCCATTATCTTACCATGTCTTACAATAAATGCACTTAACCCCAAGTTCTTCACACTTTTATGGATGTTATGTCCACGTGTCAGTGGAAAAAATGATGATTCTGGTAACTGGAGACCTGTTAGTCTGGCCTCACTCTGTTTGATGCAGTTACTGAGTTTTGAAAGAAACAAAAAATGTTGGCAAATCAGAAATGGGAAAAAAAAAATCAATATGCATCTATTGAAGATGTATCATGTAATCATATAAAAAGATCGCTAATTTTCTAGACAAGGAAAATTATTTATTGATTTTAGTATACATCTAACATGATACTACATAAGCAGGAGAAAACCATGAATATTTATACTGGTGTTTTCATGTAGCTGGAATTAGTCTAGAAGGCCTCTAGTTGTCCAGGTATTTTTGGGGTTTTAACTAGTTCTGCAGATCAGTAGTCGTACTGTAGGTGGTTTTGGGAAAGATAATTTCCAGAATTTAGTGTATGCTTTTCCCATAAATACCTATAATCCAAATGACCAATCTTACTGAACAGAATAGAAAATAATAGTAATGGGATATATTTAGGCTATATACGACATCTACTCTTTTTTCACTTCTTACTTATAGTAGTATTGTTAATGTGTCTTTGGCACCTTGTTTTAGTATACTTTCCAAAGTTTAACTTAATTTTTGGTAATTCTCATCGTCCCTCTATGCTTCCCATCTTTTTGCTAACCTTTTCCTGTTCATTATCATCTCTCTACTTCTTTGATGTTTTTAAAACTTGAATTCTTTTTTCAAGATTTAAGATTTGGTTATTGATTCATTTAGTCTACTTTTCATTTTTTTCATTTGGGTTGTAAAGTGTCTTTCTACCATTGACTTTGGGGCCATCCTGCGTTCCAGTCATGTACTTTACTAGTTCTTCGCTAATTACTTTATTTTTTTATTTCAAAAGTCTGTTCTTTGGAAGACAGAGGCATAGTAAATTCCCCTTTCATCTGAAGTAAATCAGCTCATGAGTGCTATGTCAAAAGTTATGACTTTCTCTTTTATAGGGACTGCCCTCCTTACCAAACCAGTCAAGAGTACCGTTACTCTTGTTGGGTCAGTGACTATTTTGTGAAGAAATATAACCACAGTCTCAATCAAGAGGAACTGTTCCCTGCCATTCAGAGTATCATTTGTTCCTTGATCTCAGAAGTCTCATATAATGGCATAATTCTGATAGTAATTATTAGAGCTGGGATCTCAATCTGCCTCTGGTGTAAGAACTGGTGATTGTTCTTTCACTGCAGGCTAAGGCCACCTGGTACTTTTCTAACACTGTCTAGCTTTTTCCCCCTTGGAAGTTCATACACAAAACTTCCCAGAATCAAATTGTTTAACATATTTAAAATACAGTAAGTCACCTTTCCGGTGCTACTGATACCTCTGAATTATGTTCACTTGTCATTTCAGGAGTATGAGAAAGCTGTTCCCTGGAAAGGTTACGGAGAAGCATTTACTTCGTGTAACATCAGTGTATATAGTTGTACCCAGGAAAAGCTGACAAGTTTGTAAATATGGAACTGGTTTCAGAGCCATCAAGTGTGTGGTTCAGGTTACTGAAGGAGCAATGTAAAGATATATACATAGGCGTTGATTTATGCAGTTGTTCGTTGTGGTAATGAGAGCTCTCCTGTGTTACTTTAGCAAAGAAGTACAGGAGGCTCTTTGCAGGCTGTTATCAAAGCCAGCAGGGAGAGCCGTGAGTCCACTGGAAGGAGCAAAGGACATAAATCTTTTTATGCACCTTCTGTGAAGTACAGAGATGAGATTTTCTTACACTGTTTACAGGCACAAATACCAGGTGAAACAAACTAACACAGTGTGTTTCACTCAATCTTGTAAGTCTAGTTCTGTTTGAAAAAATGGAATTAGAGCTGAAAAATCAGCTCTAGGCCCAAACCGACATAAGATGTTTAACCAAATGATGATGTGCGTATATCTAAACTGAGTAGGGTGAAGGTATGTTTAAATGCTTCACTAAAATGAAGGATGAGAACTGCCCGAGCTTTCAGGGATAATGCAAACACTCTTCAGAGGGCTTGGTGGTTTTGTGCAGCCTATTTTAGAACAGGACAACCTACAGGATTCTTGAATTAAGAAAAAATTAATTAGTACTATTATAGTATTATCTAGTATTGTTTTGAAAACACGCACACATACAGAAACCACAAAAAATTGTAAGCCTCTTGATAATGTAGAAAGGAGAACTTTTGCTCTGATTGCAGTCAGGATGTATATTTCAGTGAATAGGAATTGAATTTCAAGTTACTAGTGAAATCGAAAATTTCACACAGCTCCTGAAATTACTGCAGCCAGCGAGTTGTGATTATGTTCCTTGAGACTGATCTAATTTTTGCACCTTCTTGGATTTGATGATTTATACTCTGGAAAATGATTCCAAAATGCTTTCACATCATATGACAGATGCAGCTGACAGTGTCTCAGACAGTATAAGAGAAAATTTATTATGTCTTCTAAGATATTAGCTTAACTTTTTTGGCTTATATATTACCCTTTGGCTGTGTTTATGCTGTGATGAGGTGCACGTATTCTAACTAGGAGTGACATAAGTGAATGCAACAAATCTTCCCAATCTCCTTTGGTCCCTCGGTGGCCATGTTTCAGTGCTTTGTTCCAGAATTATGTATGCAAATATATTTCTGCTAGGTAATGGAGCTGCCATCCACATTAATTCTCTTTATATTTAATCTAAAGATCAAGACATGTGGAATACTGGGATGGTGCCACTGTACCGATACACTAGATTTTATTTCTTTAGTTCACTAGATTTTATTTCTTTAGTCCCTCATAAGTTAGCTCTTCAGGTTCTCAAATGTTGCAGCCTTAAACCTATTTCAACAATCAGCTATTGCTGGATCTTCCTTTTGGAAGTTCAAAGCAGAACTTCCTCCTTCCTTCCAATTGTTTGATTAAAGGGTATCTGATTTATTCTTCATCCTGCCCCTGAATCATCATCAGCAGTTAGCTTTATGATAATATTATACCATAAATTCTTGTGTGACTTTCTTGCTGTCATTGAAGCAACTAATCACTTTGTATGGTGCCAGAAATAAAGTGCAAAACCAGTAACACAGTGAATCAAACAGACCCCACTTTAGCAACATCAAGAAAATCTGCACCGTAACCTGCCCTCTCTGTATTTCTGTTGTCATTTTTTACCCCTCCTGTCCCAGTCTTTTTGCACAGAAGATCAATCTGTCACCCTTGCATTCGGCTTTTGCTTTTTAATACTGCTCATAAGAGTGAAGCATTCTTCATATTCATATACTCCTGCTTCTACCTATATTTTGCCTCAAAATGGTCCTTTGAGACACATAACTCCCTTTGATGGTTTTACGGCATTTGTCATTTATATTAAAGCTTTTGGCAAAAGTGTTTTATTAATTTCTGTAAAAGCACAAGAGTATTTGGTATATGAAAAAAATACGTGTAGGATCTTATACATAAGACTGAAATGTTTTACCTCTGCTGTAACAGAAAGCACGTGTTTCTGTTTAATGGAGTAAGTTAATGGCATAGTAAGTGCTATCAGCTTTGGAGTGCATTAATTTGTTACGTTTAAAATGTTTGCAAACTGTGATACAGATGTTTTTAGAACAACTGTCCTTTTAAATCAAGCTAGAGTGGGTTTTTAGGGTATCTGAAATGGTGGAATTTCACAACACTATGCATTTGGAGATATTTTAATATATAACATAAACGATGTGAACTGACAGAACCAGGCATTTGCAGGGTGCTGCAGATACCTAGCTCAGAAATGCATGTGTTGTTGGGGCGATTTAAGAAGATTTCCAAAAGTTTTGTTAGAGAAGAAGGTATTCCCACTGTTGGAGATCCAGATATTGTAATTATGTGTTTCTTGGGCATAGAAATGTATTGCTTTATGACTTATACAGCCCTGTGAACATGATCCTAGTTTGCTAATTATTAGTAGTAATATGGAAATTTCAAACCAGGTCATTGCCAGAAGAATATGAAAGAATGTGAAAAATTGGCTTGCTGGCTTTGTGCTGACTTTTGAACTGTCAGGAACTCAATTAGTCCAGCATTTGGCAAAACCACTGAAGAAAAGGGTTACATATTTCTCTATCACAATAAAAAGAAACCAAAAATCTGTAAATGGAACATGAGTCAGGAATTTTTAGGTTAATACAGTGTAGGTCAGTTCTGGCTAGATATCTTGGTGGATTTGGCAGGACTCAAACAGAAATGGAAAGTGCATAGATTCGGTAGATACAGACTGGGCATCGCTGGCAGGTGCATAGCTACCATACATCTGCTGAACCCGGCTACATCAGCTGTGGAAACGGCTTATGGTTTTTGCCTGTTTCCTAAAATATGGATCAGACATAAAGCCTTCCTTTGGTCCAAATGGAATTACCCAACTTCAGACCTGGTGTTCTGTTTGTTTTGCTGTATGAAGCCTGGGTAGCTATCTAAGGGAAAAGCTGGGATTTGCATCCGATCGGAAATGTCGTCATACTGCCGTGGGGTAAGGCAGAGAAAAGAAAAACCCTGCATTTCTGCCTTCTGGCTGCCATCCATGCAAGGCTGGGCAGAGTATTGCTTTCCCTGTCCTTCAGTTCAGCGTGATTGGCCTCTGTCAGTAAGTTTATACTGCGGTAACTGCTTTCATATTAGTGGAACCACTTCGATTTACTTCAGTGTAAATGTCAGGGTTATCAATTCCTGATTTAGTCCATTTAACGTCCCAGTTCACTGAGCTGCTTCAGCACATGCCTCGTTGGGGCTTACGTCCAATAAGCACATGAGTAGATCCATTTAATTTTAAGCAAAGAGGTAGCTGAGTCTTTGTGAAATGCTCAATATTTTTACTTCCTGTTGATCAATCCAAAATATTAAAGGTATAGAAATAGGTAGCTACAAGCAAACATTCATTTCCACCTTTAGACATACCCACACTTCAAGAGATACTTGAAAGCCCTTCCATTTCCAAGAGCTTTGCACCACAACTGTATTAAAGGCGCATTGTTAAACAAAATCAATTGATTTGAGTTCAATTATATCAATACATCTCATCGTCACTCAATATAATGAGAAATAATTCCACTTAACTTTGCTGAGCCAGTTTATTTTTCTGTATTAGTAGAATTTTGCTTTAAACTACAATGAAAATTTGAAGTGTTCAAAGGTCATTTTTTTTTTCATGATTTCAGTGGTGAAAAATTGTGTACAAAAATAAGATTAGTTCTTGTTTCAAGAATGGTCCATAACTTTCTTAAAGTAATTTATAAATTAGCAATATTTTCTCTTCTTTCTGAATTCATTGATCCATATGTATCTGTACAGGTTTCTATAGAAAGCATAGTTCTTGAGCTTTTTCTTCTTCCTTACTTTGTGAAGCTGGTTCAGATCTTTTGCAGCTTGGTAGGTTTCTCACTGGTGGAAGATTGCTCCTGATCTGAATTTGTATCTTCAGTTTAGTATACATTCTTTACTTCGTAGACATAAGAGAAGTAAAATGAATAATTATGAAAACAACTAATGAGACCATTTTCTTTGCCAGTCTACATTTTTTTCCTATATGTAACAACAAATCTGCAGTGAAGAGATCTGAAATTGCACTGAGAGCTGAAATTTTGTAGCTATCCCTGAATTCAGACATGTAGGCTTCAGGCACTGGATAGAAAGGATATATCAGTATTTCAAAAGTAGGTAATTCATATGCTATGAAATGTTAATCTTATACCTTTTATACTATTAAGGCACTGGCAGAGCAATACTGTTAAACTAGGCAAAATTAAATTGCATCTGTTTGCAAGTATTCAGCTTAATCCATTCAGCCATCAAGACAAGAAATAGTAAAACAGTAGTTAAAATGGAAATGTCCTTAATGTAAGGATGGGAAAGATCGGTTTGTTTAAAGTCCTTTGTAATAAAACTATTTGTGTAGTTACTTTGAAAACTCATTACTGTTTTAAGGAATTGCTTGAATTCTTCTGAGCACTACTAAATTAAGACACTGTTTTTATTTCTTTACCTTGAAGTGACATTCTACCTATACTATAAAAATACAACATATAGGTCTCACTGACTAATCATTGTATATTTTCATTTAAATTCTAGAATATTCTCTTCTAGAATTCTCTCCTATTAAATATGTAGAAATATTCCCGTTTGTTAGACCAAGTGAATTGGATGTATACCTGCTGTGAAAATAAAAGAAGTAAAAGTGTATGATTTGATTTGTATACCTGCTGTCATTTACGAAAAAGCAATGTACAAATTTAAATATGTTTTTACTGTTGTCAAGAAAGCAGAATTTCTTAATTAGCAAATTAGAAAATTATACTCTATAACAATTTTGTTTACTTCTTGTGTTTGTTATAACTGACTGTAAATTGCTTTTTTCTAGGAATTTGTCAGGGAATATTTTTTCAAGTCTCATGAATGGACTTTTTTCTGAGCTGCTGGCTCTGAAAGCACTGTAAGTATGATTCCTTATGTTCAGAAATCTAAAATATTCAAGAAAGACATTAGAATAAACATAGCAGAGTTGAATATGAATTCAAACAGGATTGTTTCTAGCAATGCGTTCCAAATGTAAAATATGCAGTATTTTGTTATCAATGTCTGTCTCGCTATTGATGAGCTGCCATCTGCCACCTGTCCCTGTGAAATGGATAGTGCTGACAACTTGACCCCGTTCCTGTCTAGCCCAGTCTAGCCATCCTGACTAGCATCCCTGTTGGTTTTTTCCCTTTATGATCTTATACCTTTCCATGTTTTCATGCATTACATCACCTAATAACTCTAAATACACAAAACCACTCATGTTAAATATTTTTCCTGCAGTTATAATAACAATTCCCAGTTATTTATATTAAATGTACCTCTCTGAGATTTAAAAGTGTATACTGGGTGCTGCCATGGTCAAGTTTCTACTTAAAAGATTTTTTAGTAGGTGAAAGTATGTTATAGTATGACTTTCTACAGTAGCACATACTCAAATTTAATTCAGTAGTCAGTGATGCTGTTCTGTAACCAAACCCAGAATTTTGGAATAATGTCTTGGAAGTCGTTTACAGCAGGACAATGTGTATTAGTTGTCTCAGGATATCTTTATAATTATCCATCTATAATTATACATCCGTAGTTATGCATCTATCTAGAATTACATCTCTTTGGAGTTAGATAATTTGAATCTAACAGAAGAAAGTATGTTTATGAAAATTGCATGTGTGAGCAGTTGCAGTTGTGATCTTTCTTTGTCTTTCTAGACATTTCAACACCGATTCACTCATCTGTGACTGCAACCTAAAATGGGTCTTGCAATGGGCCAGAAACGCTTCAGTTCGAATAGCGGAGGAAACAGTTTGTGCTTACCCCAGTGCTTTACAGGGACTGTCATTTCGTAACCTGAAGGAAAACCAGCTGATATGTGGTGAGCTGTACTCTCATTTAACATTACAAATTGAAGTGGAATCCAGAGAAAATATTAAAAACCAGAAATGATGCCAAAAAAAATCAAGAGAGTAATAAATCTGACTTGCTTATAGGCACAAGAAATTCAGATATATGGCACAGAAAATACAATGAGGATTGAAAGAGAATGCAAAAAAATACAGGTTTCTTATTTCATTCAAAATAATATATATATATATATATTGCAAGAACACCACTGTCCTGTCTATATATTAGGTAACATGTAATTATGATTTAAAACATTAACCCATGATGGTAGCTCTATATTGTATACTGCATGAAACTGAGGATTCCTACAGGGATTTATAGACTGTTCCTTTGAAGTTATATCTCTGATAGTGTGGCATAAATGTCAGATTTCATTCTTGTATTTTTCATTTTTATAAACCTGTAACTATACATTTTAGCACTGCGTCCTGGGGATGAATAGAATTTTTACAGTGAGCTTCAGTTAGGTGAATTCTCTATTTGAAGATCTATAAGTGAATCGTTTTCTGGAAGATTTTCCACCATAGCAAATATGTTGGATATGGTGTGAGGAAGGAAACAAAAAAATATAAATGAGTAAAGAAAAATCATCTCACACTGAACACTGACTAGCAAAGAGCAAACTAAACCAGGGATTGTAAAAGTATCACGTACTGCAGAGAAAAAATCATTGCCTAAGATGATGCTGGTGGATTCCATAATCAGAAGCATAATTTCACACATTCTTGATTAATCAGGGAATCTTTGAATCTTTGACTTTCTTGAATGACAGTAAATTGCTGGGATGGTGACTTTGCTAATGTCTTACAGAAACAAAAGCAAAGTCACACTTTTATCCTAATAACCACATGGGGAATGATGTGTGTTGCTAACAGGCTTACAGCAGAAGGGAGATCAGAGTTGACTGGAGTAATAATAGAAAAATTGGTTTTAACAGCAAATACAGATGTTTACAGGTTGGGAGAGATGTGAAAGGATGTGAATACCAGCCACTGATGGTCCATCAGCTGAATTGTTAAGGAAACACAGATACCTGTCTGGAGGCAAATAAGGAATGAACTCTTGTGAGCGAAAGGCAGAGAAGTTTCCAGTAGCTTGTATTACTGAACATTTGAAAATCTGCAATACTTCTCAAATACCAAGATGCTATTTTATAGAGACCCAGCATGGGCATCTTCATAGAGATCCATTTCCCAGCAGGAAACGTCCTCTGTCTGAAAATGCTGGAATGATCAGAAGAATCGGTTAAGGACTGTGAATTGATATTTCCAGGTTGCCAATGAATGTGAACCTCTGAATTTTAGAGAGGAAATGAAAGCAAGTTCTCAGAATTTTGTATTTTAATTCCTAATAGGACTCCTTACCACACCTCTGATACAGAATTTATAATGACCGTCTAGTTCTTGCTGCTGTTTGTAATGCCCACAGAACACTTGACAAGGTTTGTAATGACTGCCAATAGCTTGACATCGCTTTTAATATCCGCAGAGAGCTTCACGGTGATTATATTTGCTAAGCCTTCCACCAGCTCTGTAATGTCTGCCAGGTACTTCGCGGTGCTCATAATATCCGTTGGGCAGCTCACGGTGCCCGTAACATTCAGCAATTTCATTTTCAGTAACTTAATTTGAATTTAGGCATAATAGAAGGCTGTCTGGCACCAAAATAATAACAACTAATGAGAATGTTTTAAGAATAATATGTGTTGAAATATGCATAGAGCTAATCAAATTAAACATATCTTAAAGGAAATACTAAGAAGTGATTTAAAAATTAAAAACTCCTGCATGTGAACATCTTCCATACTGTCAGACATTTATATTTACAGTTACTGATCTTCCTTCTACATGCTAGAAGAGGTCATGAGATACCACAGTCACAAGATGAGCAAAGACACGAAGAATGGAAGGGAAAAAATAAAAATAGAAGGGAAATGGCAAAGATCTTTGCAAGCGAGTTAGGGAATGAACCAAAAAGTCAAAGTATGTGAAGAGGAAATGAGACAGTAAAAAAATTTCTGAATAGCTACAGGGGGCAGATTGCCATCAGCTTTTTAGATTTATTTTCCATTTTGAGGGAAGATAAATCATCTTTCAAATTTCTTTCTGGAAAATCTTTCTCATGCATCTGATAACTCAAGATAGCCAAAGAAGTCACTCCTTAAAAACAGTTTAAAACCTGCTTTGAGGATTTTTATAAGAGTTAATTTAAGTAACTGCACAGTTTTGGAAGTCACAGGATTCTGCTTGCATAGTTTATTAACAGCTTATAAGAGCTACTTAAATCTTCTTTAAAAAAAATCTCCAAGTCTCAGAAATGTTCAGCTAGAAAGCAATTTTCGACAGTGTTGGAAACAAGGCTGAAAAATAGTTTGATGATAAAAGATAGTTTTGCCTTTGTCTTCTGCCTTAATTATGAGGGACTTCAATGAATTCATAACAGTATGGACAGAGTATCTTTCTGAAAAATGATTGTGAAATTGGCTTCATGCAATGTCTTGTTACTGTTTCTCCATGACTCCAAATAAAACTCACCCAATTTACAAGAGGAAGATTACATTTTCCGGAATGCCAGTGCTATAAATTCCACCTGAGGCCTGATAGGAGTCTGTGATTTTCCTTTTGCGCACATCATCAGCAGAATATAGGCCAAATTCTTCTCTTAGGAAAGACCTGTATGAGTTTTTGCTTAAGGGGATTACGAAAGATTGCTCTTAAAGCTGGATTTTGATTATTTACACTGATGAATGAGATACTAGAATTTAGTTTCTCAGTCTCAAAGCTGTATTGATGCTATTGAGCTGACAGCACTAAGTAGTCAAAGTTCATGTATTCTGCAAATTACAATTGACGTATAACTCTGATGGAGCCTTTTTCTGTTGGAAAATGTTGACTCATTAAAACAGATGTTTGGAAAAGTGCTGACTTTCTTGTCTCCCCCAATTAGATTTTATTTAAAGTCTAGAAAGTAGTTGACATAATATCAATAATCTTTAGATAAATGATTTGGCTGAAAATGATGTAAATATTTACAAAATTAAACAAAAAATATGGCAAAGGTCGAAGTATAAAAATAATTTTTTAGTGCTTTAAGACATTGGCATTATTTATTTCTTTTCACCACAAAGAAAATTTGTAATTCTCCTGGGACAGAAAACTGTTTCTCATGTAGGTCTCCTACAAATCAAAGTATTGCTTTTTGCATATAGGTTTTCTCTACAGATGTTTATAAATATTTTGGACCATGCTATCACCTTTTTTTAATTTAAAAAAAAATGTTTCAGAAGTAAGAAA
The DNA here is from genome assembly GCA_009819775.1 of Phoenicopterus ruber ruber. Lineage (NCBI taxonomy): Eukaryota > Metazoa > Chordata > Aves > Phoenicopteriformes > Phoenicopteridae > Phoenicopterus > Phoenicopterus ruber. The sequence continues at coordinate 24,528,263 of CM020221.1, read as the reverse complement.
ATATAAAAGGATGCCAAGAAATATATTTTTTGCTTAGAGTTTAATGCATTTCTACACAATAACTTACATTTTCATTCGTTAGCATTATGCATTTTTCTGTGCAAATAGTGGATGGGTTTAGTTCTTCTCTTGGTGTCAGTAGCTTTTCAGGTTTATGTAGTCTACTGTCCTAATCTTGGTCATCGTATTGTTGTGTGGAGTATTTTCCTATAAAGCAGACAGGTTAAAAGACCTAGACGGAGCATCCTGTCAGTTCTCAGGAAGTCTAAAGGTAGAGGCGCCTAGATTTTTTCAGAAGTCACTTTGCTCTCCTTGACCAGATGGTTCGATACGAATACATCTGCACCACCTCATCGCAGCACTTTTCCGACAAGCTAGTTTTGTCACACGTTGCCCTTCCTGTGCCTGTTGCGGTCCTTCGCTTTCCCGCAGGCTGCTGAAAGGCGGGCTGGCGCTAAGGCTGGCAGAGCGCTCTTGAATGGCTCTCGGGCCATGTTAGCAGAGCTCATTCTAGCCCTTTGTGTCTGACCCTTTCATGAGGAATTGGCTAAATGTAGTCCCCCAAAACTATGTTTACCCTCTTTCTCTGTCTGTGTTGATGGAAAGATCTACACAAGTCTTTTTCTTGGGAGAAATGAATCGGTTGTTGTTATCTTTATTATGCTTCTGTCCCGAATTTTTCTTAGTTTCCCACTTCCTTATTTGCTGTGTTGCATTGAACATGAGAAAATCTCCCTGCATGTTGAACTGCTTCAACACAGGATTGTAGGACAAGAGTTGAAAGAAGTTCTAAGATACAGCGTTATTTATTTACCTATACTATGCACATCCATGGAAAACCTGTGTTGTTGCAATAATTACAGGCAACGAGGGCAAAGAGAGACAATTAGCAAAGCTAGTATTAATGCATGTTCTTTGTATACATCCTCCGTCAAGAAACTTCCAGAGTAAGGAAACAGATATAAACTCAAATGTTAGATATGTTCATTTTAAGGTGCAGTCTCATGGGAAAATGTGGTGGAAATAGAATTTGCAAAGTGCAGAGTAATAGCAAACAAATATCGCAGCTGAGTCATTTTCCTTTCTTGTATTAACATGGCTGAGATAGCAGCTGTTTTCATGTAGTGTCTCATCTGCCTTAATGCGGGTAGGGTGGTGAGGATCCAGAAACCACTGGAATTCTGTTACTGCTCTGGGTGCCCCGCGTTCATGAATATCGACTGCAGTGTGCTTCACCTGGCTTAGCGGGGTTGTTACAGTACGTTATTCTGAAAGTATGTATTATGACAAAATGCGTATTCTGTTTATGGGTAGTGCACCCGTTGGTTGTGACGATTTTCACATCAAACTTGCTGTGAGAAATTGTTTGGGTTGGTTCATAATTTACTTGTAGCTTTAATAGTCAGTTAGGACTTTCACTATGGATGACAGGGAATGAGTACTCAAAATACAGAGCTGGAGTTTTATCTATAGAAGACCTATATGATTAGGTTTCTAGCATGCCTTAGGGGCCTGTCTACTGAGAAAAGTGTTAACACGAAAGAAGAATAAAAATCCATCCACTGAAAATAGAGGTGAGAAAGAACGGAAGATAATAGCTACAAGTTGTGAGTGTCCAACAGTGTTTGAGTTACTACTCAGTCTCTGAATTCTGTAAACTACCTTAGTTTAAAGTGTTAGCTCATGAGTGAAATTAGCAACTTGAGACTCATAAAATATTATTGAAATGTGCTTTTTTTGATATAATAGACTCCCTCCTTAGGAGGGGTACTTCAAAGGGAGGGATACAACTCAAAGGGATAGATCCTTTTCTTGCTTCTGCATTCTGCAATACAATTCATTAAATGTTTCATAGACAATGTAAATAATACATTGGGAGGGAGGGGATACAGTTGTGAGGGAATTGTTTGTACTTTCTCAGCACCTTGTCTTTTGTAGTTTGCCTCACTTCACTGAGAATTAGAGAATTCATCCTCTAAAGGAGCAGAGTCGGGTTTAAATGTAAGCGCTTTCTGCTCTGCTGCTCCGTACCTGTTCACATTGAAACTGGTGCAAAGCAAAAAAAGATGAGAGCACATTTATATTGTTTATGCACACTTTCTACTCGTGTTCTTGGAGATTTCTTCACTGTTTCAGGATTTGATTTCTCACATAGAAAGGTATGAAGTACTTTCATCATTATTTACCTAATCTCCCATTTTCTAATCTTTATTTCTCATGCTTAAATATGAGCAGAAAATTAAGGCATATTTCTCTCAGGCCACATGCAGCTCCCTAGTCTGTTTTCATAAGTAATTTTTTTTGCATTCTTACCTAAAATACCACAAAAATTCAGAACATTCAAGACATTTAAAATCAGTTATGGTAATACCATTGGGGAAAAAAGAGAACATTTTCTTTTCTATACTTCCTGTATAAAGTACTTTTGTCTTCTGAAGCAGCTTTTTTTTTTTTTTTCCTGACATATATTCTTAAAATGCAGTGTGGCTTTAACTGCTTTCTCAGCAATGGTGGAATAGCGATGTTTTAGATGCTAGATATGTTGAAATGTCCTTGTAATTTTACCTGATGTGCTTGCACATCATTTTCCCTTCATCCCTAGCAAAGTAAGTCTTTGAAAGAAATATGTACTTTTAAAATGCCAAAAATAGAAAAAAAATAGATTGATACTGGGACATTCTACCTTTGAAACAAGACTTTTTCAACAATTAATTTTAAGCCTGAAATCAACTGAATGCATTCAGCTTCATTGTGCATCAGCTTTCAAGAATACTGTCAACTATTTTGTGCTAGGGATATTGGGTGAGAAATGAGATTTGAAGTTGCTTTTTTCATCTGGTGACAAAAATTAATTATTTACATTGCCTTTCGAGTCTTAAAATGATAATTGTATACATCTGCACATAGATTTTCTTAAAAGTTTTCTTTCTGACATGAAAAACATTGCAATAACAAATACTGGCTCAAGGTTAACAAGGAACGTTTTTTCTTCATTTATTTCTCTCATAGTACACACAACTTTTTTTTGTCTCATTTGTTATTTACTTAAATTTAGGAATGGGCTTGAGATTATTGTTTCAACCATTTCTTTCTTCATTTACAAGTCATTCTTACTACATTAACACAACATAAATATTGAACTGTGGGGTTTTTTTCAGTATGTAGGAACTGACTAAATTCAAAATCTCAAGTACAAAGAATGATGGATTAATTATCCAGATTTAGATTCCAGTCCTGCAGTTTCTTGGCAGCCTACAGATAGCCTGCTGCATTCATGCGGAGCATCATTGTCTTCAAGAATATGCGGGATCCAAGACTTCAGCTCCAATTCTGCAGGGAGTGCCTAATCATATGAATAGGTCTAATTATATTGAAATAGGAATATTCCCATTAGTAACCTTTCACAGGATTAGGTTTTGCAAGATATGGGTAGTGATACAATTAGCTGTGGTTAAATCCTCTTGCAATTGTTTCTATTTTACAATGTTAGCAATTCAGGATTTTCTTTAATAACAAAATACGGATATTAGCAGAATGTCTATAAATCAAATGATGTAACTATACATTTTGGATCTTTCAAAGATGGGTGTGGTAGATTCATTTTCTATCAGAGCTAAGTGGCCCATTTTAAATATCAAAGTTTTCAATAGATAACCATTTGGTAGTATGAAACCAACAATGCTTTAACCTTTTGGCTCCAAATTCTAGATTTCTCATTCTAATATGATCAGACTCAAACTGGGAAAAAAAAGGAATATGGTGCCCTATACGTAATATTAAACATTATTATCTAATTTCTTTAGTGGTAATTTAGAATGCTACTGCAAGGTTGGGGGCACAAAATTAATAACATTGAAAACTTATAAAATAACAGTAGTATTAAAATGGTCATTTCAGAAATTTAAAGGATGAAGTTTTACTACGATGTATTTTCTTGCATCTGTGCTCACACATGAAAATATGGTTCAACAGAACTTTTCAGCCCTGAAATCTCGCTGATTTAGATGTTGGAAATGTACCCAATTTGTTTTTCTTACCATAGCTTACTCTTAAACTACATCAGAGGTTTTCAACGTACAGTTGTGTCTTACTATCCTGGTTTCGGCTGGGATGGAGCTCATTTTCTTCCCAGTAGCTACTGTGTTTTGGATTTAGTATGGGATTTGGTATGTGAAGAATGTTGATAATACACTGATGTTATTAGTTCTTGCGAGTTGATCAAGGATGTCTTCCAGTTTCCCAGGTTTCACTAACATGCAGGTGCAAACACCTGGGAGGGGTATAGCCAGTACAGTTGACCCAAACTGGCCAAAGAGAGTATTCCCTACCATAGACGTCATGCCCAGTACAAGTGGGGGTCGGCCAGTGGGCCAGGGGTCCTTTTTGTTCATTCATTTGGCTCTTCGTTCCCTTGCTTGCTCTCTCTGGAACTTGCTGTTCCCACTGCTGGGGAATATTCCTGTTCCGAGAATGCTCTCAGTTTTGCTCCGTGATCGCTGTATCAGTCACTGGCTCGTTGGGTAGCGAGAAACTGTGCATTGTTTGGTTTATATATTCTATTATCATTACATTTCATTATTGTTATCATCATTATTAATATATAATGTTATTATTATCCTTGTCTTTGCTGTCCTGGTGAACTGTTTTTATCTCAACCCAAGAGTTTTCCTTTCCTTTTCCCACTGGGGAGGGGGGGAGTGAGCAAGCGGCTGTGTGGTATTGGGTTATCGGCTGGGGTTAAACCGTGACGTTTATTTTCTACATTGTTTTTGCCCGCTTGTCCCAAAAAGCATGAAAAATAACTAAAAGAAAATTTAGCTAAGATGTAGTGAGGAGAATATCAGCGAAATGAAGCTTCTTTTATTCTTCAAAACTTCTGCCCCTGGAGACTTGACTAGCCATCTCCAAAAGCTCATTGCTCATGAGCAAAGCAATGGTAAGACAGCCAGCTTCAACTAAGGCCCATGGGGTATCCCAGAAGATATATTCTTTATTCTTAACATGCACATTAAAAGAATAGGGTTAAATTTTATACTGGTAATTTCTAGAAAAAATTATATACGCTTCTTTGCCAAACTTACTTATGTTAATATTGTCCAGTTAACAGCACTTCCTACAGTTTGTTGTAATTAATCTTAATTGTTCTCATGGGAAAGTTCCCTATAAAGCCTCCATCTTAACATCCTCTTTTCTAATTAAGTGGAGTACACCATAGTGATATTTCACATTTTTATAGCACATTTCATCACACAGCACTTTCTTTAATATATGTCTAAAAATGGCTGTAGAGAGCTGCAGTTTCTGACGCTGTCAGCTGAGCTGAGAGGCGTTTGGAATGGAAAAATTTCATACAATGACTGGGACAAGTTCTTACTTCAACAGAACTGTCACTTGTTTGGTATGTTCTATGATTTTTACATTTCTTCTTTGTTTGGCATCCTTGCAGCATAGATGGGTACTCACGCAGCCTGCTGGACTCTGGGCAATTAGGGGCAATCACTGCCACTCGTGGGACATTCCTGCTGCCATGCTTCCTTGGTCTGAGCGTGCAGTAATGATATGAAAATAAAGAGAAAGGCGACTAGTGGTGCTTAAGGTTTGGAAAGATGAGTGCTACCACCGCACTTCCCAGGTAGATAAAACTAATCGATGTATTTGGTAGAGCTAGATCCTTTATCCTCGCCACTGCTCAGCCATTTTTATTAACTGCAAGCTGTAATGAGTGCGCGTAGCCATGAGCCTGCCAGCTTGCTTGCCATAAGGATAATTTCAGTAATCAAAATTAGCTTTCTAGCAACGGCTTCTGACTCTTGCCAGTGAAGGATTTTGTGTTGATGAATCTTCCAATACCAGAGCTGTCAATGTCACAGTCTTCAAGTTTTGGGATGTGGCAAACAATCAAAGTGGCAAACAAGGAAATCCAGCTTCCAAAGTAGACTTTCTGGCACAATTTGAAAATAAGAAATTGAAAAGTGGCAGCAGTTTTATTTGATAAGGAAGAAATCAGTGCTGAAAAAGTTCTTTGCCCATCTGTCCTGGTTTCAGATGGGATGGAGCTAATTTTCTTCCCAGTAGCTACTGTGTTTTGGATTTAGTATGGAATTTGGTATGTGAAGAATGTTGATAATACACTGATGTTACTAGTTGTTGCAAAGAGATCAAGGATGTCTTCCAGTTTCCCCGGTTTCACTAATGTGCAGGTGCAAAAACCTGGGAGAGGTATAGGCAGTACAGTTGACCCAAACTGGCCAAAGAGAGTATTCCCTACCATAGACATCATGCCCAGCATATAAGTGGGGGTCAGCTGGTGGACTGAGTTCCCTCCCTTCCTCTCTCTCTCGCTCTTGGGAGCTTGGGTTCTGGAGATCGCTGCTTGGGAAGTTGCTGTTCCAAGATCGCTGCTCGGGATCATTACAAGATCGCTCTTGGTTTTGCTCCCTGATCGCTGCTCGGGACGGGCTGTATCAGTCATCGGGTGGTGAGAAATCATGCATCATTCATTTTTTATATTCTATTCTAATTATATTTTATTATTATAATTACCATTATTAATATATTATTGTTGTTGTTGTTATTATTATTATCATCTTTTCCTTTGCTATCCTAGTAAACTGTCTTTATCTCAACCCACAAGTTTCCCTTTCTTTCTGATTCTCCTCCCCACCTCACTGGGGAGGGAGGAGGGGGAGAGAGCGAGCAGCTGAGTGGTACTGAGTTGCCGACTGGGGTTAAACCATGACACCATCCTTTTACATTTCTGCTAGATATGCCAATGCAAGATGTGGGCTTTATTTTGCACGAATCTAGATAATATTTTTGATTAATTGATTAATTGAGCTGAAACCTTGAATTTCCTATTGTGGACATTTTTCAAGTAGCTGTTGCCATTTTACAAATTAATGTTATGATATTTGGCTTTTATATTAAATGCTATTAAGTGAAACCTGCTCCCTCTGTATTTCTCTACCTCTACTTTCCTACCAAGGAAATCACTACTATCATCAGTAAATAAGAAAGTGTTTTTCCACTGCTCGCTCACTTAAAATGGTTGTAATGGACACAACACGCATCAGTCCCTAGACCCAGTGCAAAATTTATAATTTATTTTCAGAGGGGCTTATAAATGTGGGGGAAACTCCTGTAGAGAAAGACAAGTTAAATAACTTTGTCATGGCTGGGCATGTCATCCACCTGCTGAGTGCTGGCTGAAACCTGTTTGACTTGGATTTGCTAGAAGTGACTAGATTTGAATTGCACTTTTTCCAGCTCAGCGTTCCTTAGTTTCTTTTAATTAAATAAGTCTGAGAAGTTATGGAACCCAAGTGCTTTCAGTGGGGCTGTCATCCAAAGCTATGATTGTAGCTCGTCTTGGCATAACTGCACCGACTTTAATCTTCCGTTTTGTAGATATGGAGTGCGTTTATGAGGTTAGCTAACCCGGATAACTGAAGCACCAGAAGCAGTGGACTGTGACAGGCTGGACTCCCTGTACTTCCAACTCAGGATAAATCCTGGGATTGCTACTTCTGTTCAGCAACCTGCAGCGGCATCTACATTCTTATCAGTGCCTCAGTGCACTGACTCTGCTATGAGACATACACCCTTTGTCTCTCTTTTTCTCAGCTTTGATGGCTTTACAGAAGTTTGCAGGAATAAAACGCAATACAAAATCTGTAACTTAAAGTAAACCAGCCTACATGTCTGAAGTCTTGCTTTTTGGTTAGTAGCTCCCATTTCAGTGTAGCACTTAGCATTACAAAATAAACATGAACCTGTGATTTAATTATGAGATGCTGCAAAAAAATACATCTACATAGTTCCTGTCTGAAAAGCACATATGAGGGTGAAAGGGACTGATAAAATGGTGTGGGATATGCCTTGCCCTTGCCGAGCATTATGAAGTTGGTTGGAAGCTATTACACAAACAGAAGCTCCACTTTTTCTGCAGTGAGTGGTAAATGAATATGGTACAAAGCTTTCTTGTCCCAAGCCCAAAAGACTTATCTTATTTTGATGTGTTTAATGCATGTTGGCATCTGCATTTTCTTTATGTTATGTTGGAATTGGAGCCAGGCAAAGCTTTTATTAAAACTGAAGCTTGGCTCCAGTTCTGTATTCATTCTTGACTTCCTTGGCATATGGCACTGTCTGTGACCTTCTGCACCAAACCTTTTGTTACTGTCAGCAAATTTTGCAATCCAGAAATTGGCATTGGGGCACTGGCACCTCCCCTTCTTGGCAGAACTGGCCTTCAGAGCAATTCAGATCACTCTCTTTTCTTCAGTTCCATTCAGTAAATATCCACAGATACAATTTGCTGTGTCAGCAATTCACATTTTTAACTAATGTTTTTCAATTTGTTTTTCCTCGTCTGTCCTTTTTATTGGACCAGTTCCTTTACTTTGTCCTCACTTCCAGCTTCCCCCCACTGTGCTTTCCATGCACATTTCTTTCCCACTGAGATTGTATACAAATATTAGAGCTCTAACTCACACTTTTGTCAGCAGGATGTGCCGCACTCTGTAGGCACACTCAGTACAAATAAAAAGCCCATTGGCAATACGATAAATCAAGTGATTAACAAGAAGCAAAATGCCAACCTCTGGCTTTTTGCTGTCCCAAAGCTTGTGGTGCGCTGCAGCAAACTAAATTTTCTACCAAGAGGCAGAAGTCAATGGTGTATCCTGAGACATGAGCACTGCGATACTGCACTGATGTGTGGGCAACTTGGGGAAACCTGTGGATTTTCCTATTTCTGACTGTGTAAAAGCTGCCAGTATCAAACAAAGCCAGTTAATGAGGGCTAGAAAACGTATAGCAGAAAACGGTGTCTATGGTAAACTGAACAGCGGAATGCTCCAGTGTAGTAATCGGGATTATGCACTTAGTAGCTATTTAGCTGTAGAGTTGTGCTGTGTGTTATTAAAATCATTTCTATTTTCTTTTTCAACTTTATATACGTCTTGGGGCACTGCACGCATTAAAATGTGCATGGATATACTTCCTGTGAGAAGGACTCTTAAGTGACATTCCAATTCAGTGGTATTTGTGTAACCTGATTCCTCCTCCGTACGTCCTCAGTATTCTAGTCTAGAGCTAATCTGAAATACAAGATTGGATAGCATAAAGAATCTGGCCTTCAGTCAACAAAACCCTTTTCTGCTGAGAAGTGAAAGATAAAGAAAAAGATGTAATTACTGTAATGATGGGTTAGACCTTTAGATTCATGCTGCAATCAGTGATTCCTGTGGTGCTCTGCTGCAATCATGGTTTAGTGCTGACTAGAGAGACAAGACAGGTAAAGGCTGTAAAACACTCCAGCAGCCCTTGATCTAAATGCCTATAGGAGAGTCACACCTCATTTGCAGATGGTGGTGCTGGCTCCAAACTCGAGGCAGCAGGGTGGGTTGTCTTGGAAGGGAGAATCTTGGAATATTTTTCATGTGTGTAAAAAATAAATAAAATCCCCCATAGTTAGTCCCTCCTCTCCCAGGATACGATAGTAAGCTGTAAATTATTTTTAATCTTATGAGGCTGTTGTATCTGCCATACACACACACGCGCGCATATATATATCTCTATATGAGCATCAGAGATGATATATATTTATTTGGTCTTTAGTCTCATTGGTGTTTGGTCTCATAATCAAAAGAGAAAATTTCTCTTGTGTTAGGGATATGATTGCTAGAGCTGTTGTATTTCAAGTGCTGTCAAATGCCAAAATCATTCCAAATACTTTCAGAATTTCTGCCTTTCTTACCTCTTACTTTATTCTCAAAGTCAAGCTTGAAAACGTGTGTACAGCATTAGTAAATACTTTTATTCTGAATTTGAAGGATTGTTGGATTATGGATTTAAAATAAGTATTTCTAGCTGATGTTGATGGAACTATACAATCATTTTATAGTCATTCAGGATAAAGGGTATTGGCCCTAATCCTGAAACTCTTATTGATGCAATTAATCCTTATGTCTGTGAGCTGTGTCACTGAAGTCCACTGGAACTTTTACTTGAGTAATAGTTGCAGAATCAGCCTCAGTCATTTAAATCATGATTATCCCTGGAAAACAACTGAAGATTAGCTCTGGTAATCATTTTTTTGTAGACATCACACAGATTAAAAGCAGATGTTTTATAGAAGTACTTAAGTGTACCTTCCATGCTCTGCAAACGTCATAATCCACAGAAATGTTACTAGTTTCACTTTGAAAATGAGTTTGCAGTATTATTTGTCAATTTGGCCATTGTGACAGGGTTCAGCTGGTTAGAAGGATATCCTAGCCTAATGGTAAACCAAAGGTATGTTTCATTCACTTTGCATCTCTGTTGGTGCTTAGAAGGATTTGCAAAGAAAAAGAAAATGAGTAGGTTATTGATATGACTGATGTCAATCAAAGGATCATTTTCTCCTTATTTTGATATGCTGCAGTAAAAAAGATTTCATTTACTTCTGATCATTAAATGACAAAATCTGTACAGAGCACTTCATTCCGACTCCATTTCTGGGTCTGGTGATTCCCAAGGCTGAGCAACAGAAGTGATAATGGGAGAGCCTTAAAGACCAACTATAAAGGCAGAGATAAATTCAAAGTGATAGCGTTACACTACATCCATATGCTGGCAAGTTATTTAGCTTGACTTAAGAAGTATTGATACCATAGTTCACACTCTTACTACTTCATAACCTCATGACACAATGTGTCACTCGGTGCATGAGCAAAAACATTTGACAAGATACGATATCCTCAGTTAAAAATGACTGTATTCGTGAGAAATATTTTATTTCTGTGAGTAGTATATATTTCTGTTGTACTTGTGACAGCATGTTTAATTTTTCTGGACTCCATTTTCAGAATCATTCAGTTAATTTATGGCTAAATTCCACACCGTAACTTTTCCTTATATTCCATAATTGACTTCGTAATGCAAAACACAGATTGCAGCCTTTTGGAGAGAGAGGTTCTCTCCATCTTCTAGTAAAAACCTCTAATGTAAATGACTGAGACCAGGCCTGCAGCTATTATGAATGCGGTATTAATCTGGTTTACTTCCTCTTCTTTTAGTTAGAAGCCAAAGATCGTATAAAAATACTAGGTACGTTTCAAGGAATTTTTAGTAATTCATCCATGTCCACAAATAATAGGCACAATCAGAAGATAAACTACAGGATGTATACACAAGTCAGGAGGGGTCTCTGAAGCCTGCCCTTTATAGTCACAGCAGACTTACAACATTGCAGTAGGTAGTAGCTAGCCCCTTAATCCGCTGTGTGCTTCTCCCGGACAGCAGTACCACATATTCACTCATGTACAAATCCTGTGTATTATGCCCGCCAGCATTCTTACTCTATAAAAAAGTAGAAGTGATCCCTCTCACTGTTTATTCAAAGCAGGTGATGAATATACTACTTAACATTTAAATTCCCCAATAGTATTGAGGGCCCAAAGCTAGGTTTATAAATGCAGCTTCTCGCAATTTAAGTGTTCCAAAGACGACATCTGAATGACACAAAGAAGCATGTTAGGGTGGGATGCTGAGTAGGGAGAAGAATAAACACTACTGGTTGTCCACAAATTTTAGCAATTGTAGAACCAGTGATTATGGCTTGCAATCTGGTTAGGCATGGTTAAGTTCATCTGTATTTATTATGGGCAATAGATGATTTTGAGGAGAAAGTTTGAGGAAGATAAAATGGTGAGCAGTGGAATGGAAAAAAAAATGTTAAAGTACTTGTCAGAAAAATAGGTGTTTGAGATGATAGTTCCTAGTGGTGAAATGTGGAAGGGTGACCTTTCAACTGACAACCCTGTAGGCTGGATAGATATTAATGATGAGAGGCCTTTAAATGAAAACAGAAGAAAAATAAGGGAGAAGATGATCTAGCTTAAAAATTCTCTCTCCTCATCAAGGTAGAAAGATTGCCAAGGTGCAAGACTGTAGGCATTTTGTCTAAGATGAGATTGCAGCAGTGAAGTTATAAAGTGACCCAGGCTCAGTCAGTTGTTTTGGCATTGTAGGCTGAGTCGAAAATGTTGTATTTTAGGATTTATTGTGCAAGATGTTCATGGTACTGTGTTCATCAATCACATATGTGAATCCTTAGTATTTTTATTAACTTTAGAATTTTGTGCGATGATAACAAAGTATCAGAGGTAGTAATTTTCTTCTCTTGCCTAAGGAGACTATATCAGAAAAAAGAAAATAAGGTTTTCCTTTATTCCTTATTATCCCACAGAAGATGATCTTCTTTCTTTAGATGCAGAGCCTCTGTTTCAATTGCCTTTCCTAAAGTGCTCCTTTTCAATGTTCTGCTACCAATTTAAAGAAATAGCATTAATCTCACAACGTATAGAAAACATTTTACAGAAATTGTGTTAAGGTAGTTTCTGGATCTAGAAATAAAAATGGGAGAAAAGAAATACTGTCTAGAGATTCAGTCTCTACAGACACTGTAGGATTGAAGGATATAGCCTTCGATCACTGTCAGATCTATGAAATTAGGAGACTTTCAGCAGTCCCCAAAATGCGTATGCCTTCCAAATTTACAACACTATTTATTTTTTAATTTTGTTTAGGCATTTGGGTATGTGATGATGGCAGCTGTTTTTTGTAAGGTTCTGCTTAGAATAAGAATATGCAACGTTGTTATTATTAGGGTATTTCTTGGGGAAAGACAGGAGAGAGAAAATTCATGAAATAAAGATGGTGAAATGTACTCCACTATTAAAAAGTAGAAAGAGCTATTTCGATAAATATTTAATGTTGAGTAAACATCTAGAGAGTAAAGACGACTTGTGGAAGAGGCAGAAGGAAGTAAGGACAGGGAAATGAGAAATCATAGGGACAGGTGAACGTCTGGGAGAAGTTTAACTTTTGTTATTAGCCTTATTATTATCCAAATCCCAGGCATATGAGATACTGCAGGCTCTCCAGAGTGATTAAATTTTATTCTGGAGCACAGTGGGAATTTCATCCACTGACAGTGAAGTGGTCTTATAAATGTTAACTGTACCTATATTAATAGCTGTATTTTTTCTTTAATTGGTAGACTGATTTTTTTTCTGTAGTAAAGCATCCTGCTTTCAGTAGGAGCTGGACTGGAGCATCTCACCCATATTGTGAACTATTCTGTGAAACCCATTTTCTGTAGCTGTTCTAGTAATCCTGTGATTATCTGGGCTCACACCAATGAAAGAAATGTGGCTCACACCAATGAAAGAATTGTGGTCTTGAGAATGCACAACATGATCAGATTTAAGTTTGTGGGCATATCTTTTATTTTAGTGCCTTAATGTTAAGATCTAGGAATCTAGAATTGTATACGATTAGTTCACAATATTCATGAGAGGAATTCATTGTGACGGGGGTTTTTTCCTATTTTTTGTTTTGTTTTGTTTTGTTTTCCCTGCAGCTGGGCCTCTGGAACTTCCTCTTTTTGAGCTGATCCCATCACAAAGACAAGTGGTTTTTCATGGAGACCGCTTGCCGTTTCAGTGTACTGCAACATACGTTGACAATACCACCCAAGTACATTGGTACCATGCTGGTCGTCTGATCGAAACAGATGAAGACAGTGGCATATTTGTGGAGGACAGCATCATTCATGACTGCTGCTTAATTACACGGTAACGTATACCCCTTGTAATAGTCAGACTTGTAGGCAAGGTGAACAGATGCAACACTTGCAATAAGCTTCATTACAACATGCATCAGGAGTTGTTTTATTTGAAGCAATTCAATTGCATGCTTGAATAGGTTTTTCGTGGCTATGAATGGCTGTGGTTCCAAATTGTATTTCGTGTGTCTAAGTATCCAGATTTGAGCCACTATGGATTTGAAACAGCTAAAACCAGAGTTTCTTACACAGTAAACCATGAAAAGAAACTGAACTTAGAATAGTTTCAGTAGCATATGAAAGTGACTTACAGCCAAACTACTTCTTCCTGACACCACCTAGAAGATTGATCTACCATAGTGATCTACCTGTGTAGAACTACCATTTTAAAAGGCTTGGATTAATTTTTGTAGGCTCCAATATACTGGATCCTATATTCTTTAGTTAAGTAATCTCCTATTTGTTTCTTACTAAAATTTCTCTCAACCTTCTATGACTTTTACCCTCTGTGTGCCTCTGTGTGCTTGAGAGACAGAGGTCTACAGAAACCTTTGCTGATGTGAAAAATGCAAAAGGAATGTAGAATGGGCTTCTAGAAAAGAAGTAACAACTAATATTTGGCAACGACCGTATCGTTCCAGTTTTGCTTCAGTTTTCCCTTTTAAATCTTATTTAATAAATTATTATAAATCTCTGTGTTTATTTTTGGTTTTCATCATAGAGTACGGGCTTGTCATTAAAAGCTGCTAAGCTGTTGTGCGCATCCTTTTGTCCTCTGCCAATTTCCATCATTGATCAAAAAAAAGACTCTGATTCTGTGTCTATGTTCTGCCTTTCTCTTTGTAGAAGATGGAGTGAAAATAGCTATGCTAATTAGCTCTGGATCATCATTAACATCTTTTCACTCAACCAGTTTCTATTAATGTAATTGACCTGAAATGCTTCTTCAACTATCAAATGAAAGTTATGGAGGGAGTCAAATTAATTTCTCTCCGCTGGGGTCTTTTGGCTTTATTGATTTTAATTTCATCTCCTCACTGATTATTTGACCCCTATTGGAGTCCTATAGATCTAGAGGTGTAGATCTGACCTATTCTCACAGATTCTGGCTTTCTTCTAATACCAATGGGTATGGCTGTAGCAGATAATGAAAAAGACTATTAGACCAATTAGTATGGTAACGCCAAGCGCGTGAGCTACTATGTAACTAACTGCCAAGTCACTTAAATTAAAGCATGTTCTTCATATTTTCATGATACCAAAATTAAAAGATATGTTGTTAATCTCATTATATTTTTCAACTGAATTATATTTTGGACTATATAAGCAATTTGTAGAGCATAGCAATAAACTGAAATAAATTGTCTAAAAATGTTAAGATTTGCAAAATAGCTATCCTTTTTAAAAAGCTAGTTTAGAAGTAGCTTCACTGAATTTTACCTTTTATTGCTTAATTTTTGCCAGACTACAAAATAAAAATCATTGTCTACCATAGCAATATTTTAATAAGGACAGTTGATCTGCTACCTGCCTTGTTTACTGTGCTAATAAATAGGTGACCTTAGGGCTCATGTTGCAGCGTGCATTAGGACCAGGTATTCAGAAAGACTGTTCTCTAAATATGTCATCATATTTGCTGTTACCGACTGGAAAAATACTTTCACTTGTCCAAGTTACATGATACAGACTGTCAAAATGAGATAAAATATTTTTGAATTAAACTCACAATCTTTAAACAGCTATTTAAAAGCTTAAAACATTTTAATTGCTCATTTATTTGAGCTGTATGTTTCACTTCACAATATAACAGGGCATCAACACTGCATTTACTGTACAGCATGGTCCTTATCCAGTCAAAAATGCTAATACTCAACCAATCGTGCCTCTGCCTTGATCAAGGGACTGATCAAAACTAACTTACTGAAGGCATAAGAGACCTATACTTTTGAAACTGGCTTTCAAAAACCATACTATTTCGAAGTCAATGATTTTTTTTTAATATAAATTATAGAGATGTATTGTCTTTTCATGTTGAAAATGAGAAAACATTGGTCAAGTTACAATTGTAAAAACTCTCTTCAGCATTTCTTAATTTTAATCCCATCATCATGACCATGTATACTATAACTCTATTTATATCATTATCATTATTACATGTTAAAATAATATGTAAATAGCGTGCTTATTACATGTTACAATAGTATGTATTAATATGCTTGTTACATGCTATTACACACTAATTTGTGATAGTTCTTAAGGCTAAATCACAGTTGTACAAGGCATTGTGCCTCCCTGAGGTTATCATATGTTAAGTATAAGATTTGGAGTAAAAATAAAGGTAATTTAAAATCAGTTTTACAGTGTCATATTTTGCCTTCCTATACCTACTCTTTACAACAAATGTCCACGCTGTGGCTTTCTGTGTTTGCACTAAAGGACAGGCTTTGGCTTGCGCTGCTTAGCAATTTAAAGATTTCTGAAGCTAGTTTTGAACTAGAGGTGAAGTCCTGTTCCAAAAGCTGCTTATTCAAACATTTTTAGATGGTTATTTTATTGGGTAGTTCCAGATATTTCTGGACATGGATTTACAACACAAATATCATACTAAACCCTTCTGTTTTATTAACTGGCATAGTAGAAGGATAAAATATCCAAATGTGTATTTTTTGTCTCCTATGATAAAGCAGAATATACTAAAATAAATGTTTTTGTTACAATAATTAAACTAAAGTTTTGAACTGTATTCCGGCCTATGACATTTTTCTTGGCAAAGAGTATTCCCTTATAGGAGATCTTGAGAAGGTGTTTTCAATTCTGCTGCTAGCTCGCATTTACCATTTCTTGCCAATGACAATAATATTTGATTTTTCGCTCGTGTTGAATTTTCTGTCATTATGCCTGTGTATAAATGTCATAGTCATACATGAAAATGTAAATGTGATGTGGAACTAACCATCTGTGAATGGATCTAGCTGAAATTGTTACTTATGTTTCCATGAAGACAGCCTAATTTCTTAAGCCTGGAATATTAGATTATCAGTTTGATCACAATAAGCGGCAATGAAACAATCGATATCCCTGAAGCCACATAGGGGGCAGATTATATATGATTCTCTGCAGCACAGCATCTTGCCCAACTTCCCCGCTGTTCCCTTTCAGTGTTTGGAGGGGCCAGCAGGACAGTAACTAGAACATTAAACTGAAAATGGAAAATATTTTAGTTTTATAAACCAAGTAACTCTGCAGTAGTAGAGAGACTTTAATTTACAGGAAGTTTCTTATTTACCCCCTAGACTATAATGACAACTTTAAAGTCTTTTTAGTTCTATTCTGTAAATACTTGTGTAGAGCATTTAACAGTGCTTATGTCTCCGACAGCTGTAATGGCTGCCCTGGGAGCGTTACAGCTCACAAGTGCTCCTTCTGAAAACATGAAACTGTGCAGAAAGTTAAGAACCCATAAAAAGGAGTGTTACAACTGGAGAAACTAACATGCCCTTAACTAAACCTAGGACAGCAGGTGTTAGTATCAGATGTGTTTTTCAGATGTAATTTTTGTTACGTTATGTAGATAGATTTGCCACTGGAAATAGAGACTATTAGGTCTCAACTGTGATCCCCCACAAATAGTGTTTTTCTCTTAAATTCTGTCCTAAGTTTTTCAGTCTTCTAAACATGGCTGCCAAATGCAGTTCTTAAAAAAGTAAGCTTAAGAATCTGGGGTTTGTTTTAAAGCATCTAGTGCTTCCTTACATTTTGACAGCAGTCAATGCCAATATGGCATGGGCAAAAGTAAAAAATGAGAGAAATAGTAATGTTTGAGATATAAGACAATTATGGAACTACAGCTGATCCTGTAGGTGTAACAAGGATAGAGGCAATAGTAAGAAAACTGATTTTAAAATTGATACATAAAATGTGTATATTCATTTCTGAAAGCTGCTTTTAGAGGTATACGATTATGTGAAAATCTCCAAAACTTCCATCTGCAAAAGAAATATCTGATATCAAGGAAGAGTTTGAAATCATGATCCACTAGTACTGTAAAACTGAAGAAACTGGGAGAAAAATAAAAAAGAATGCAATGTTGTGGATTAAAAATTATGATCATAATTTTTGTAATCGAAAGGCGGTTTTGAATCCAATTAATAATTTTTAAGTGTTTGAAATTATCAGTGCAGCTATTAGTAAAGAATTTGGAACTTGACTGAGAAAGTTTCACTAAAGGAATAAGGATCGTTTAAGATATGAGTATTGAAAGAAATTAATATGAGTACAAATTGATTCTAGGAGCAGACAGGTGGTATCATGACAAGTTTGAGATGCAGGCAGGCATACCGTGTAAGAAAGAACAAAACTTCCAGAAATTCTGGGAGAAAGGCAGAAATTCTATGCCTATTTTTTCTGGAAAGAATCCAAATGACCCCTGAACTCTCTTAACAGTTTGTGGCAAGAATACATCTGGAAAAGATATGAAGCAAGCGGTAGTGGTTTGGACCGATATTAGGTTAAGAGCAGTCTGAAAATGGTATATTGCTGATGAGCATGTTACTAGTTTGGATACACAATTGGAAGTTCAGATACGTGCCAAATCATGGCAAGACACTGGAAATTCACTCTGCACAAGATTAAAAAAATAAGTGTTAGAACAAATCCAAAGAATCTGATTCAGCAATGCAGATATTTCACAATTGCTTTGTGTTCTGCCATCACGGCCGCTTGGAGATGAGCAGCTGAGGGTCAGACTGAGAGGCCCAGGGAAATCAGCAGAAATTGTGTAGTACGGATATTTTGTTGGTTCACCTAACTGACTCTGCTTGACCCTTAGTTGTCGAGCAGTTAGGAAAGAAATGAAGCAAAATAACCATTTAAATTGTAAATCAATGTTTCTGTATTGTTTTGAGATTACTTTAAACCCTGTAGTCAGTGGTCTACAGCTTGCTTCCAGCACTGTAGGCAGCAAAAGACTAGTAACAGATGCACCTTTACCAGCAATGTTCTCTTATATCAGACAGGAAGATAATATTTAAAATTATTGCAGAATATTATGAAATGCACGGGCCAAGGATTTGATTATCTGAGATTAAGAGAATCTTCATGTGAATTAATTTTGAAAATTAAACAAACTTAGGCCTTTTCTCTAAAAATCTTTCAATTATCTGAATAAAACCCAATGACAGTTTTACTACTAATCAGTTTGGGGAATAATTTAAAACATAACGTGTGGAAAAGTATACCAATACTATGAAAAGCAAGAGCAGCAACCACAATACCCTCTACCATTAAAGGAATAGACAATCATGTAAGAATTGTCCTGTGCCATAAAAACTATAGGCTTAATTTGGGTAACTGCTTATTGAAATGTGACTGAGAAATAGATATTTTCACAGCAAATATACGTAGGTATAGGTATAGGGGTGTATATATATATATAGGTATAGGTATATATATAGGTATAGGTGTGTGTATATATATATATATAGGTATAGGTATAGGCTGATAGAATAAAAAACCCCTAGAAAAATAGTAAGTCAGAAGTGTAAAAAATTTTGAGAGTCCTTCCTGAAGAACTTTTTTAAAAGAGTACCCTTTTTGTGATGTTGAGACCAGATTGACAAGATGCCTTGCACTAAATGTTGACCTCTCGCTCCCATCTCGGCGTATTTCCTGCAGCTCCGTATGGCTCCATCCAGCCACACCACTGAAATGAAATGTTAAGTTCAGTATTAAGAACAAAAATTTGCACTCCCCCCCCAAGGGGGAATCAATAGTTTTGCTTTGACTTTTTAGGGCCAGAATGATTTTATTGTGGCCTTTCAAACAGCTGCAGCTACACAGCTGAGGAGATGCTGCACTGCAGCAGCAGTTTGGAGTGAGCATCCCACGACTGTCTTTTTTTAAATTACTTTTCCTGTCAACACCGATGTAAGGTATAATTACACATTTTCTCTCAGTCCAGGCAGTAGTTTGTAACCCTGTGCATCAGCTGTGATTATCAGAGCAATTCTGACTTACGTCCAGACTCTGATGTGCTCCTTCTACCAAGCCAATCACCTTAGATACTGGTGAAGCAAACCATTTCTTTAAAGCAAAACATGTTAGAAATATTAAAATAAATAACTTAATTACTTTTTACTTTTCATGTATTTCAGTCTATTCAATGTGGAGAACATATTGTAGGACATATTCCTTATGGACTTATAGAAAGCTTTTTTGCTCCATTAGCATGCTGGAATTCCATGAAAATAGGTCCCAGCCCCTCCCCTTCCTTCTCCCTACAGGATAAAAGAACCCTATTTTTAATTGTTTATGGTATTTTGATTGGATGACTCCTGGCCATCACAAAATAAAGTTTACACTGTTGGAGATACACTTTATGCTGGAGAAAGAATAGAGATTGTTCCTGAAGTTCTTATGTAGGAATCTGCTGTGTCTTACCTCCTTTTTAGATCTTCCCAAATTTCTTGCAGATGGGCAAATAAAACAGGTCAGTGTTCTAGCCCTAATATACAATTACTCTATCCCGTAAAGTATTCATTAAATAATTAATTTCTGCATTTGTAACATCACCACTGACTAGAGAGAGTGGGAAATTCTGTCAAAGTAGTGTGCATTTGACAAATAATTGGAAATTGTAAAATTAATCTAGTAGATTTTTAGTTTGTTTTCTTTTGTGTGTTTTGGGGGGTTTTTGTGTGGAGTGTTGGGTTTTTTTGCTGGTCCCAACAGCACATAATCAAATAATCAAGAATTGTCATAAGTAGGTTAACACTTCTGAATCATCTGGGAAATATTTTACTTTAATAGCTTTTTATGCAATTTTGGCTATTGGACTGATTTTCACAGTGTTATTTTTGTCTAAGAACCTCCGATAGCGTACAGATCACAAGAGTTATGCTAATGAAATAAAGCTTCCTCTGGATATAACATTGCAGCATCCAGACTACTTAAGGGCAGATGAAAGGCATACGGCAGGTGTAGCACCGTTTCCTCAGAAGACTGCAGTCGTATACATCCTGCAGTCAAGCAGTTTGCTGGTAGAACAAAATTAATAACAATAAACACATTTGAGCATCCCCAAACCTTTCACCAATGGACAAAGCAGCTCGATGATAGACAACTGATTCAGGAAAGTACTTTAAATAAGCCCTGGCCCGCGTGTACTCTCTTCAGACAGCTTTATAGCACTGTGCCGTCACGGACCTGCCAGCTGTCTGAAGGCTTCTCCAGCAAGAGAAACCTTTGGGCGCTCTAGAGCTCTTGAAACCTTTTTTTCCCCTCCCCACTTTATGTTCTCAGCTAGCTAGACTGGCATGTATTGACTCTAGGACTGTGGAATTATGAAGATAAATGCAAACATCTTTATGCACACCCTTCGATGCAGCACAGTAGCTGGTAGTCTGTCTCTGACAAGCTCGAAGGGAAAGAAATGGATCATACAAGAAACCAAACCTGTTGTGGTATGTTGTAGAGCTATTTAGATATCTGACTCTGTTTCTGAAGATGATTTGGTTTAGTCACTCTTAGTAGTATTTGTTTTCTCAATTTTAAGAAAAAAAATTGATGGCATATAAATGTAGGTCACAGGTTCTTTGACATCCGCTTATAGAAAACACATCTGCTATTGGGCAAATGTTCACATAACAAATGGATAATATTAGCCTCTGACAACATTTTTGAACATTTTCATTTCAGTCAAAGTAATCTGAGCAATACAAAGGAAAATAAAGCGAGATGATTTACTGACTGACACACAGGTCTTTTCTTCTATTTTGGAAGTAGGGGGTTTGGGGTTTTTTCTGTCAATATATTGTCATTAAAGTTAGGTCCTTTCCATTGGCATCTCTGAAGTCAAATCCAACTGTTGTCATGGTCCTAGCATACTGATGTGAACAAATTAGCTGATAGATAAATTATAGTAAAAGTACGTTACAGCACATTACGTTTCTTGGGTAGATACAGATGGCATTAAATGGTAAGTTATGCTTTGTTTTTATATTCAATCAGAAGAAACAGAAAGTCGTGGGTATTGAATTTCCTATGTGTATGACAAATTGATTACACCTGAAAATATTTGCTAGACATCTAGAATAAAATGGGTACCAACTTTAATCTTTAGTTTTCCTTTTCTCTTGCTGTTGCCTGGACACAAGCTTTATTTAAAGGCCATCAGCCTTCTAAAGCTGTTTCTTTCATGGTTAAATAAGTAATTTTGTCAGATCAGACTAGCAATTTAAGTTCAGTTTAAGTGCCTAGATTTACACGTTCTCTCTTCATTTTCCATGTTTTAACCTTATATCCCCTGTGAAAGGCTGCTTTCCAAGCAGCAGCGTACTCTGGAGACCAACACGCATTTTTTAAAATTCTGTATTAGTATTAATAATTTAAGGTGGTATGGGTTGGAGGCAAGTTATGCAGGCCTTCTTCCTGAGCTGTAGAAAAGCATTCGCTATTTATCTGTCTGAAGAAGAATATGAGGAAACCTAAATGTTATGTGTATTTGAGTAATTAATTTTTATTTTTCTCCAGGAAGAGCAGTTGGTTCTTCCCAAGTCTTACAGGAACTCAAGTCAGACTTTAAAGCCTTCCTTGTGGAAAGCCAATCAAAATATGGTGTTAAAGTCTCCTCTTCATTTGTTACTCTGTCTCCTGGCATGCAAATGACTGCTGGGGCATACAGTAAATGTCGCTAAGGTATTACTTCAGGACATGGTTGAGTAACTTTGCATAATGAGACCTACTTCTGATTGTCTAATTAGTTATGCATAGCTGTAGCAATGCAAAACTATGCCTCAAATAGAAATCTGTTGTCACAGGTTACTTGATTACATGAGTATGGCTTCTGCCTGCGTTATGGTTCCTCTCTTTGTAATGACCAAAGCCACAGGCTTCTATTGAATCTTATAACAACTTTTTCATGCAATTGCATCAGCTGTACATTTTAATTAATTTTTCAGTATGCCAGCCATCATATTTGAAAAAGGAATTCTACCATGCATGAAATTTCCCAGTACAAAGAAGAAACATGTATATTCTCTTTCTTCCTTTCAATCTTTTTACTGAGAAGGCCACTATAAGTTCAAAAGAAAACTTGAGAAAAGCTTGCTAGTCATCCTTTTGTTCTCATCAGGCAGCAATCGTCATGTTCAGTTTGCCTTGACACCATCTCATGCATGTCTGACTTTGTTTTAAGTCTTGGTAGGTCAAAAATTTCCACAAAAGTAGCAACTATCGCACCTATCACTCCATCCTTAGGAAAGCTCCATAGTAGAGGCAAGATCATTTCATTTGTGGTCTGACATTTACTAGCTTCTGTGAGATAGGATAATCAAGAAAAGTATACAGCCAAAGGTGCCATCCTCTCTTAATTCTGTTGTGCTCTTGTCAAGCTCCTAAACCAGAGAGTCCTGCCATATTCTCAGGTCACAGGAGCGTTCTTGCCTTTTATCAAGACTTGTTGCCATGGCCAAGAGAGATCAAGAATGCCTTTCTACTAAGAGTAAGAAAAACAATGGAACTTCTGGGCATGCTAATGTAACAGTGCCAAGACTTAAAATATGTAACTGACCTACTAGAAAATTTTATGAAGAGGTTTAAAATTCTATAAAGGGCCAACCCTTTCCTTTTGGTCTGCCAGGACTGTGATGTCGCCAAGGGTTCTAAGTGGAGAAGATGTTAAAGCATCAAGTTGACTGCTCTTTTTCAGAATTAAAAGACTTTTTATTTTTTTTAGTCTAGTCCCCCAAATTCTCCAGGGGGGTATAAGATCAATTTATCATTTGTCATATCCAGATGGTAAGTAAATGAACAGTTTTACCATTGGGCTTGCTATCCAAAATATTCCTAGAGGAATATAAATGAATGCATCATTTACAGTGGCCAGATGGCAATTCAGAAGACAGTTCCATGTTCTAGTCATTATACAGCTTCTTCTATATTGCATAAACCTATTCTGGCCTATTTTTGTTCGCCATCTGAAGTAAGAGCCACAGAAGATTCAAAGTGTGAATGTAAGGATTTACTCATCGTTTTACAGAACTTGAATGAGTGTTCAAGTATTGTGTTTCTAGCAGAAGCAGCATCGATGTATCTGTAAATACTTGTCTGTGAAACTGGGAAACTTCATATAATGACAGGAAATCTGTTTAGTGGCAGATAAATTTGCATTGGAACACATTTCAACAATTTAAATAAATGGAAAATGTACCCTTTTTCTTCATATTTATTTATCTTCATATTGATTACCTGTAAAACTGATAATATATTCAAGTATTACATTTACCTAAAATCACCATGATTCCCGGTTTTATCAAATTTGTATTGTTAACAGTGATTATAGGTATTTTACAGGAAATATATCAAAAGATCAGCACATCTATCATACATTCTATTCACTTGGGACATGTCCGCGTCTTGATGCCCCAGATGAATATTTATGGTGCCTATTGTTTCAGTGAAAAAGAGCTTTTATGGATAATTGGTTTTATAGCTCTAGGAATGTATTCTTTCTCAGCTGTCTATAAAGATGATGTGAGACTGTTGTGACATATGAAATAGAAGATTTAATTAAAAAATTTTTATCAGCTGGCAAATTTCACTTAAGTATTTCCACCTGAATGTAAAAAGATGTTTTAAGAGTTAGCTAAGAGGCTGCTGTTCTTGGGCTTTCGCATCTGAGACTTCTTAAGAGAACAATTGCTTCTTTTGACATGAAAATATTCAGCTACTCCATCTGAGAATGGCTAGTAATGCTTTTTCTATATTTTATGCAATAAAAACATGTTAGAATTCATTGTAAAAATGAAATAGTGTGTTCCAAGGTACTTGGAGCTCAAAGCCATGATAACTAGGAGCAGTGTGAGATCTTTAAAGTTACTGTATAATGATAAATTTAACTGAATATCTGGAGAACTACACAAAAATTGTGAAGCAATTTAACTTAAAGCAAAGGCTATTTACCATGGTTTGCTTGTTTTCTGGGAATCAAGATAATGATCCTGTAGTAAGTACTTGAGAAAATCATCCTTCATTGTATGCATATTTCAAAGGGAAAATTACATACGCAGCTGTCTAATCACTTCCTACC
The DNA here is from genome assembly GCA_009819775.1 of Phoenicopterus ruber ruber. Lineage (NCBI taxonomy): Eukaryota > Metazoa > Chordata > Aves > Phoenicopteriformes > Phoenicopteridae > Phoenicopterus > Phoenicopterus ruber. The sequence goes on along the minus strand of CM020221.1, from coordinate 24,503,562 downwards.
TTGATTGTGGTCGACTTTCATATGTAGCAGAAGCAGTCTATATACAAGGACATCCTTTCTTGTAGCCAAGTTAATAAAAGTGCATATATAATATACAAAGGTTTAAAATGAAAAAGGATGACATGTTTAGAGAAGTTTAAAAGAGCAAAAAATTAAAAATAAATTATATCTAATTATTCTCTCTGTATCTTTCAAAACGTCAGGCTCTTTGCAAAAGTGCCAAAGGCCACAAGTAGAATATTTTAAGATTTTGTTTTAAATACAGATTTGAAATCAATTTAATAACCTTTAAATTCTGTGCTTCTTTTTTTATAATGTACCTTCTTGCCCTTTCTGACTGTACTCCATTTCTTCCCACATAATTTCTAATTGTCTAAACCACAAGGCATATTCAAAGACAAGCCATTTGTGTTAAGCAAAGTAAATATTGCAGATAATTACTACCTTTTTTCCTCTCCCAACTACTTTCAAAAGCTGTACTTTCTTTAAAACTGTAGTAAAATTTATTTCTAGCCCAATAGCAGATTTAAGATCTAATGTATTACTTTCTTAAAATGTAGTAGTTTAGTTAGCATTATTTTTGTCTATGAGATCTATGGAGCTACTGTAATTGTATCCCTGATGAAGTCAATTGAAAAACTAAACTTTATTGACTTCAGTAGGGTCTGGGTTACATCCATTAGATCAAGGAAAGCTTCTCACCTGATTTAAAATAGACAGAAAATACTAATCAGAACAGTTCTAGACAATTTTAAATGTTGCTGAAATTATTTCCTCCTTCTCTAAGTATATATAGAATATTTAGCTCAGACAGCTAAATATTGGTGTAGTGCAGTCATGCACAATGTTTGTGTTGTAAGAAAAGCCACAAAGTGTCTATGTATTTAACTTGTCTAACACTCATTACAAAGAGTTAATGCAACCTTAATTTACCAATATTAATAACTACATTTCATAATTGGTGCGGGACAGTGTGAAAGAAGTTTGTGAGTAGTGAAGTACTGAAAGAAAGATCAACATTTGCCTCATCTCGTTTTGCATTCATCAGGAAAATTATATACGGCTTCCAAGTCAATGGCTATTCTAGAAACCTTTTCCCAAGCTGCCGCAGCAGCAGCAGCTTCTGCTGCTGAAATGCCATAGGAGCTGCAATCGCAGCTGAAGGGAAGCATTCTCTGTGAATGGGCTGTGTTGTCAACTTGAAATGCATTTCTGACTTTCAAGTGCTTGTTTATGCAAAAAAAAAAAAATAAAAAAAAAAATAAATTGGGGGAAAAGAGAACAGGCATTGATACATAACTGATACACTTTTGTCATGATTGGTAATCTGTGTTACAGCCTGTCATGATTTGAGCGGTCAGTCCGAATTGGTGCTGCTAAAATCTTAATACCAATCAGTCACATGTTGTCCGTCCCTATAATAACATAGAGCAAAACCTGGTTTTGTAGTTTCGTAGAAAATCTCTGAAGATGTTAATGTCAGAAAACCAATGACTCTATATAATTAAGTATATACAATAACTAATCTTTTATTTTTATAGTGAACTTATCCTATCCAGCATTGACATTGATGCAACTGGAGATTGGGAGTGTCTAGTCAACAACTCCTATGGAAATAGCACTAAACGAGTAGAAATTGTGGTACTTGAAACAGCTGCACCCTACTGCCCTGCAGAAAGAGTTATTAACAACAAGGGAGATTTCAGGTATGATTTTCTGGTTTTGGAGTGTGTTTCATATATTAATATAGATACAGACCATATTTATGCTTACGTGATACTTCAGTGTCAGTTACGAAGATGTCACTTATTTTACTTGTCATTTTTATGTAATGCAGTAGGAAGGAGGAGCACTGTGTGATTTTTATGGGAAATGGCAGCTAGTGCTTCAAGAGCAGCAGTGGCTTGTGAAAGTCAGAGAATCTTTCTTCTAATTCCTCACTGTGAGATTACGGAAAATTTCAAAAGATGGAGGCTCTTTACAGCTTAATAAGACAGGGTTCAAAATTATTCTTGGTCTTGTATAAATATGATAACACTGTATTAAAGCATTAAAAGATTAAATCTTCAGTACTTTTCTAATCTGTTCCAGTTCTGCTGGTTTTGTTCAGCTGAGATTAGAGGTAACAAATAACATAAAACTGTTAGTAAAATATTTCACTGAAGAGAATCAAAATAGCAAGAAAAACTACGTAGTAAAACAAATAGATCGTTTGAGGTGAGCTTAAGGACACACACAGTTCCACCAATATATCACATGATTAGAAAACACATCCATCCTGCTACCTGAATCTTAGAGTCTGCACAATTTTGTTGACTAAATGTCATTTTTGTTTCATCTTTACTTTTGCCTACATATGCTGATGGGTTTTTTTCACTTTTAATCCCGATAAACTGAAGAAAAAGTTAGGGATTCTGTGGAATTTGGTGTTGTTTTCAGTTAGCTCTAAAATACTTCAATGATATGCATAAAGCTCTTAAACAAAATGTAATTACCTGCTTGACAATAACACTGATATAAGATGGCATTCCCATTGAGAAATCAAGAAGGTAATTTGTTACCAAGTGAATTACAATAAGAATTCAGCTTGAATAGTTAATGAAAGGAAAAGTAGACGAGAGAGGAAGCTTCTCTTTAACGCCAGAACTTTCCGCAAATACTTCTGACCTGAAAGCCTCTCTTCATCTTTAAGTTACCTTTAAAACTTTTTCAAAGGCCTTTTACTACTATTTCTTGTGTTTGAATAAAAATAAATGAATGAATTAGAAAGAAGTGGAGAAACTGACTCACGTAATTTGTTTTCTGTTTACTACAAGGCTATTTTATGACATGTTAACCTCACTCAGTTCCAGTGAGTATACCACATTTACTGAACATACATTTATATACGTCTTTAATCCATATCTACGGATTAAAATCCATTAGAGATCTTTGACTATATCTCAGCTATAGATTTTTTTTGTCATCACAAAAACTGCCATTGTGTTTTCTCATAGTGGACATGCTTAAAGGTATTTTAATTACATCTTTTAAAATATATATACTTCCTATCAGATAACACATACTGAATCTTTTAGATAACAACTTTATGAAGTCCATGTTCTTGCCATAAAATGGCATCCTTTTCTTCATAAATAAATATATATAAATTCTACAGACTGCACAAACTAACACCAGGGGGATTTTTGTCATTTTATATAAATCAAAGGAACAGGAGTGCACATTTCTCTCCCTATTGATCATCTTTCTAGAAACCCATATAAATTCTTTTTTTAAATGTATATCAAAAGGATGCTGAGTCCATAGGGTCTTTTGGCATTTGAGGGAATGAATTTAAAATTATAGAGAATTTATCAGACTCAAACTCAGCATTAGCACTTGAAATTGTTCCAAAGGTTTATCCTCAGAGATGCAGCTATCACACCAGTAATTTTTCCTACAAAGGTCTTTGAAGATTTGGTAACATAGCAAGTATGTAAGTAGAAAGAGTTGAACCACAAAAGCAAAGCTAGAAAGAACAGTTCTTTTATTGGGGAAAAAAAGGAAAAAAGCGTCAACTGTTAGGGAAGTGTGGTTCTTTCAGTTGACCAGCCTAGGTGGTATTTATAATTGCACAACTGCAGTAAGAATTAGGCACTGTGAGTCAGAATGAACTGGCCTTATGTACTAACAGTTTTTCTCTATGATGGCCGTATTTTGCTCATTTTTTGGTTTTCATCTCGGTAAGATCATTCTGAAGTGCAAATGGTGATGTTCTTATGTCCTATCGTTCCTAGTCATAAAAGCCAGATTCTGCTACCTATGCTAGTACTCATTTCAGAATTATCTCTTTAGTTTTACTTTTGAGGTAAGTCACTACTCGGTGTGGCCCAATTGCGTTAATGCAAATGTTGTACTAAAAATAATATTTCAGCCCAGAGGCAACAGGAAAATACACTACTGTACATATTTTGATTTTTTGTGAAGCTCCTTTCGTGGTTCATTTTGCATCAACTGTTTTTACATCACAAAATGAATTATTCCAGTGACAGCTATGACATATAAAAATATTTCTCTTCCTACTTTTTCTTTGTTTGAAATGAGGAAAACTTACATAGCCCCAAACCTGTCAATATATTATGTAACAATGTCCAAATGGACCTATATTGTATAAGTAAGAGGAGCTAATATGTATGTTTGAGCAAAGGTTGATTGTCAAGGTGTGGCTTCACTGTCAGGCAGAATATTTTTATGATTGATTGGGTTCAGTCATTACATCGGTGCAATTAAAGAACCATATCCTTTCCAGACGTGCTTACTTGCTGATGATATGCTTCTGGTTTTCCTTGATTTCTCCCAATTACCTGATCCTGCTATGTCCATACTAGCCTGGAAATGACAATGAATTTGGTAGCAAAAGAAATAGATCCCAGTTGTGCCGTTCTAGAGAATGCAGCAGATATACAGAAAAAGGGTATTGTAGAATAGACCCACGAGCTAAATAGAAGAGTTCTGGCTGCTCTTGATTTATAGTTTGTTTTCAAAGACTGTTCTGGAATCACACTACATAAATCATGTATACCTAAATAGTTAATTTTTGAGGGCTAGCTCCTTCCTCCTCCATGACACATAATCTCTGATGAAATCTTGTTTATTGGTTTCTGATACATTCAGAGATTTTTGCTTTTTGGGGCTTTGTGGCAGAGAGGGCTTTGTAGTGTCAGGTCAAAATGCAAAGCAAAGATTGTCAAGTACATTTTGAGCATTTACCTTTTACAGCATTTAGTTGTAGGGTTTGGGGTTTTTTTTTGCTTTATGGACTTACTGCTCTGTTTTGTGCAGTCTGCAAAGATGAATGGAGGGAAAATGCCATCCATATTTTTTTTCTTAACATCAAACACCTTGCTGGAATTAATACAGAATTAATGTGTAACCAGCCAGACTCGAACCTATATAATTTTCCAAGGAAACAAAGTAATTCATTATAGAACATAATGAGGTAAAATTTAAAATAGCCTTTTTTCTCATATATTCTGTATATTGTTGCTAGGTTGTAAGCTGCCTTTAAATAAGAAGTTTCACATTGTAATTTTTTATTATCATGTTGTTCATAGATGGCCCAAAACTTTGGCTGGGATAACTGCTTACCATCCCTGTCTCCAGTATTCATTTAACTCCATTGCCTTTCACAATGGCGCAGAAGAGTCTAAGGCATGGCGTAAATGTAATCGAACTGGACGTTGGGATGAAGAAAACTATTCTGAATGTCCTTATTCACAAGAAGTAACTCAAGTTCTTCATGCTTTTAGTCAGGTAACGTTATGAAATCCAGGGCTTCCCTTCTCTAGTACTGATTTTATTGAATAGCTGGCAAGAAATGTCTGTTCAGCCACAAGTTTGGGATAGCTGGACTTTTAACAAAATGTTTTACTTGAAAGACAATGTGTTTGTTTGGTAATTGAAGTTGTAGTAGGAACAAGTGCACAGCATTTATTGCCTTTATTTTATTTTTTTTTTTCTCTGGGTGCCTGGAGTCTAGACGACCATTAGTAATGTTGGCAGGGTCATCAGTGCTTCACTTCAGTTCCTTCTTTGTCTTGCCCTCACGCATTTTTATCAGAAAGATGTTAATTTCTCTTGAAGTCCTGTATCAGAGTTTTGTCAGCTGAAGTGCCTTTCCTCATTGCCATTGTCCATAATATATTTAAAAGAGCTGCAGAAATGAAGCTTACTTTAGAATGCCTTTTTGATGTCTTCCAAAAAACCAGTACTTAAATGGTTTCTTATGGATAAGTAAAAGAGAGAATGAGATAAAAAAGTAAATGGATAGAAATTAATGAGAAAAAAGGAGCATAGCAGGGAACAGCGTGGAGGATGGCACAGACCTGTAACTGCCATACTAACTTTTACAACTTTCAGTTTCCGTGATCATTTCTTCCCAATCAGTAGTGCTAGGTAACACCACAGGAAGTTTGTCTGCAGATGTGTTCATACTTAAATAAGAATAATTACTCTATTAAGAGAGCCAGTGCAATTATAGGATAATAAAATAATTAGGAAGGTCTCTAGAATCCAGTCCATTCTCCGGTAAGCAATGAGGTTAGGTCAGGTTTTTCAGGGCTTTAACCACTCAGCTCTTTAAAACCTCTGAGGATGCAGGCTGCAAAACCTCTGGGGGTAACCTGTTCAAATGCGTGACTGTTCTCATGGCAGAACACATTTTCTTCATAACCAGTCTGAACTTCTCTTCTTCCAGCTTACTACCATTGTCCCTTGTTCTCCCACCATGCACCACTGTATATATGAACCCTCACTGATTCTGTTGTTGTCATGATGATCTAAAGATATAGGCAAGGCAAGGTTAGTAGCTTCGTATAATATTTTATGAGGCCAGTTAGTTACAGTCTAGAAAAAGTAGACAAAAATCTTCAAAATTTGTTGGCCTGTTGTGGTGGTGTCTTCAGATAACAGCAATGAAATCTAATGCTTGAAGATACATTCGTATGCCTCTGAAATTTGTGTCCATGGTACTACTGAAGCATATAACTCCGTGTGAAATTATAGCAAGCATTATACAAATGGATGTGGTCTCCAGTTTTTAAAAGAAAATGAAGCTAGCTGATTTATTACACTTAACAATTCTGATGTATTTTCAGATGCACATCAATTTGACAACCGTGCTTGAATTTTCCCGCCAGCTGACAGCCTATACAAGAGGTGCTTCCCACTTTGCGGATAAAATGGATGTAATATATTTGGCTTATATAATGGAAAAGTTAATTGTCTTCGTGGATGAATTTGAAGATGTAAGATATCTTCTCTATGCTGAAAAAAAGTATCACTTAGAAGTGAAGTCTTCACATATGGCCCTGTTCTTAATGTATGCAGGCACACACTGAAGAGTAGCTTCTAAAATTAATTGCTGGTATTCTGATTGCAAATGTTCTGCATGTACTGTGATATATGTTTCTTTATGCCAAAAAGGACAACTAAGCCATCTCATCTGACTAACAAAGGCGTTGCGGCTTAGGAATAAAAATTGGTTTTCAATAAGACACCGCTTTAATTTTCTTTTTCATTTTAATTTCTACCATGTCTAACATATTAGAATGAACTCAGGGTGCCTCTCCATCCGGCCACTGGAGTTACACATGCTTCTTTTGTTTTCTCCATTTCATCAGGAGGTTTTCACTGAGTTTTAAAAGCATGTATCACTTCATGTGAAAGGAAAATGTGTCTTTAAGTGCAACATCCTACAGAAACTTTTAGCATAATGTATGGCATTTTTACAGGGAAATCTAATCAGTTATGCAAACCCTATGGGAAAAATAGGTTTTTACAGAGAACAGCAATGTTCATCATAGTTTCTACTGTTAATTTTCAGAGTAACTGCTTGCATAAAGATTTCATAACCTGTAATTTTTGTACACATGATAGCTATAGTTAAAACATTTGTTTTCTTTTGGTTTGGCAATGTCCATTCCATTCTGGCTCTGGGGATTGTAACAGTTAACATTTTAGTGCCAATTTGAGAAAGCCTCCAACTTCAATTTCATCATTATGCGCCAGACCTAAAGTGTATTATTAAGTGCTCTCCAAGAATCGTGTTTCAAAGCTACAACTGTATTTCAGCTCAAAATCCTGATAAGATCTTACTGCTTTCTGACAAAACAAAAATTTAGCATCCAAAAGAAACAGTTGGATTTATCATAAGCCTCTTTATTTTTCTAGCAGCTGATGCATTATCCATTCAAACTGAGCACCATCTCTAATCTTTTAATGGATTTCTTCCACCTTTCAAATAGGTTTCTCTTTCTGGTTTTTGGTATCGAAACATCTCCATCTCCACCACTTATCTCTACATCTCTGACTTCATAATCCCTTATTGTTTTCATAATTTAGAATGTTTCTCCTAATTTGTCTCTGTTTCCTTCTATTTTGAACTTTACACTTTTTCCTCTCTCTCAAGTTCACTAAGTATGTTCCTCATTCATTGAGCTCTTTACTAACACCCATTTCTTAACTCTCACTCATAAGACACAAAAATACATGTGAAGTTAAGGTGTCAGTATTTTCACACATGAGGCTGCACTTGTGCAATTATAAATAGGATTGAACTTCATTTAATACAAGGCAACATATGAACAAAGGTATATTAGTTTGGAATTGACTAGCAGCTGAAACTACAGTTATACAAAACCATTAGAAATTAATGAAAATGCATACACAGAGGTTTTCTGTGATTTGTCAAAATAATTTTAAAACCATTTTAGCTCAACTAGTACAGTTTCCGTACATCCTCTCTGGGGAGTGCCTCTCCCAGTCAGCACAGGATTATTCATTTTTATACGATTTAGGGGTACTTTCTCCCACCTGATGGTTCACCTCCCAAACAAGAAAGCTTCAACAGCTTTACTGGGGACATATTTGCAATATACTAGAACTTTTTGCCAGGAAGATGTACATGTATTAGCCCAAATTTTTGTAATTTTTAATGCCATGCCTTTACTCCTCATTAATGCATTTAATTATAATATAAATTACTTCCTCTTCTTATTTGTCTCCTTTTGTATATTTATAGACTCTTGTTCTGCCCTCGGTAAGTTACTGCTTAGCCGATTGGTGAATGCTTTAATCGTTTCTCATAAATCCCTTGAGTCTTTTAATGTGTTTTATTATTATTCATTGTATCAGTAACTCTGTTTGTCACATTGTCAAAAGCCATCTAGAATTATCTAGTAATTATGTTCTCAAAAATAGATTAAATATTTCAGGAACAGTCACATAAAATTTCACATATAGTCTCATTATTTCTGTGTCCCTTGCAATGCATTTGAAATTTATGTATTTTTTATTGAAAATGCAGAACTAACTTCATAACCTCAGTCATTCCTCAAACCTTCTTTGCCATTGCTGAATTTCTTTTTTCCTTCCCACTGAATTATCTGTATATTTGCCTTATTTTTCTGTTTCTATTAGTTTGACTTTTTAGCCTCTTGAACTTTAGCTGTATTTCTCTCAGCCATTTTTTCTCCTCTAGATACGTTTCTGTTCAGGTTTATTTGTGACAACCTTGTATATCTTTGGCATATCTTTTCCTTAAAAAATAATGGTAATGTTAATTTTGAAATCTCACTCAAATTAAGTTTTAGAATTTTAAAAAGTAGATATTTTCATTTCGATTTGAAATAACCACCAAAAAATATTCTCTAGTGATGTTTATTCTTTCTAAATGTAACATACTAATAAAAATTTGAAACACATGGCCATGCTTACCAAAATCTGCAAAATGTCATCTGGCAAAACAAAGATTTATCACTTTGGGTTAGCCACAACAGTGAATTAAAACATCCAAATCTATAAGCCCACACTTTCTGTATAGCCAATGAGATGATATAGGTTTGTATCAGCACCTGAATTATTACCCCACTATGTCTGTAACAAAAATGTCTTCAGTCCATTTAATTTTCTTAATAGAATCAAAACTGTCTTTGAATGATGGTTACTAAGAGAAATAAGATACCTGCTTACAGTTGTACTCTTGTGTTCTCTTTTCCTATTTTTGTGTGTTTTCCAGATAATAGCATTTTTGGTTTTTTGGCTTTCTTCTCTTCCAGATTGGGGATGCTCTTATCGAAATTGCCAGCAATATAATGTTGGTCGATGACCATGTGTTGTGGATGGCTCAAAAGGATGACAAAGCCTGCACCAGAATTGTACGATGCGTGGAACATATTGCAAGTCAAATACTGACCAGCAATATTCAAGTTATATCAAAGGTATTTCATACAGTTATAAAGCTTTTTGTCAGAATTTATTTTTAAAATGTCCTTTTTCTTCACAATTTTTACAACGAACTAGTATACAGAGAAGTGAGATTGTGTAGGCCAGATATACACAGCATAGCCAATTTATGTAGATATACTTGGATTCTGTGGGGTTTTTTTCTTCTCTGGGATTCTATATGGAAGACCAAAATATTTTTTTTTTTAGTATCACTGATGGTATTAAAAAGTGTTTTTTCTTGACTTTGATTTATTGTATTTATTCTTACAATAGGCTGTTCACAACACTATCTTTCTAGTGTTACTATTCACTGTTTCTGTCACGATAGTATACCGGTTTATTTTGAAAGGTCTAAGTTGAGTGAGTTTTCTAAAGGAAGTTTTTTATTTAATTCCTGTTTACATAAAAGAATGAAATTTGCTGAAAATATTTATTTATTTATATTAAATACATAGAGACAATAATGTGCCTTTTAGAAGTATTTTGCAATGTGACAGCTAGGGGGGCTCTGTTGCTTTATACTTATATTTCTTTTAAATGTCAAGTGCCAAAGGTCATTTTATTTCTTGTCTCTGCTTCAGGAAGCTGTTGACATTACTGTAAACAGTAATTCTGTGTACTCAGATGTAGATCTGTGTCACTAACCTTTTGCCATGCTTTATTTTTTTGCTTCTTACAGTTTTCTGTAGGAGAATTAGTTTACTGAGGAGTGCAATTTGTAAATAAACAAAGCTGTGGAGTTCTTCTGGTGTCATCTCATGCAATACCAAACAATTCTGTTCCTTTGGGAGGCCAGCCAGCAAACTGTCTCACAGAAATTGCATCTGCTTTCTTTATTTTAAACAACAGCAAATAAAACCCCCAAAGCTTAGGTAGCCGCTAGCTTATAATACAATCCCTGAAAAAAAGGAACCTCTATAAACTGTGTCAGTTGTATAACATATGCACGACTGTGTTCCTATACATTGAAAAGCCACTTGGGAGCCATGACTGTTACTCTACATCATTTTTGGAAGACAAAAATGTTTTTCCCATTCCATGAGGTTGTGGAATGACTAATTTCAAGGTCAGAAAAACACCAGGATGGATATCTTCGTTTAGATCTTCTTAAGTCTCCCTTGCTATCAAATGGCGTACAAAACATGCTGCAGGAAGAACAGCCAGTAGCAACTTTCAGTGCTAGATAATGTCATAAATATATAAAAAATATGATATATTTAATGTTTCATTTAATAATCATTTAACAGTAAAACAAAAACGACATTATTCTGCTGTATGGTATTTAACATCTTAGAGAAGTCATATAGACAGAAGGTTCTTGTCAGGATGCTGCGAGGGCCAGGGCCTCCCCAGCCGGGGCCTGTCCCACTGCCCCCAGCCAGGGAGCGGGGCAGGCTGGGGGCTGCCGCGGGCAGCCCCAGCCCAGGGGCACGTCCTCAGGGGTGGTGATGAGGGCAGGTGGGGAACGTGAGGCAGCAGATCAAGGTGGGGGTCAGGCCAGGTGATGGTAACCGAGCCTGGTCCCAGCCTGGTGGTCGCCAGGCCAGGCTGTGGCAAGGAGACCAGCCCCAGGTCAATGGTGGGCCTGGGGCAACAGGGCTGGTGGCCAGGCTGTGACGCAGCCACCATGGAGTACAGGTGAGGCCTTGGAGGAGCCTCAGCTTGACACTGGGCCAGAGGGAAGGGCATGGGACCGCCCTCGGAGGCCCTGGCCGGAGCCAGAGAGGCGGGGGGCTGCCCTGGGCAACTGAGAGCTCCCGGGGCGGATCTGTATGCCTCAGCACCCCCAAATTCATTTCCCTTCAGTATTGTTCTGAGGCGCTTCTTCACTCCTGCTTTTATTTTATTTCTGTGTATACATGTCAGATGTGCAGTTTGAAAAGAAAGACTTTTGATAAAACTTATCAAAATGATACAACTTATCTCAATGGTCCTGTGTCAGGCACATGCAATAGTTTTCAAACCTCTGAAGCATTTTCATTTCATTCTCTAGCCGATGAGACAGTCAGAATATTTTAGGCTAATTGCAACGTGGCTTTTTGTTTGTGCTCTCAGTCTTTGCAGCCTTCAGCACTGCTCTCAGCGTACCCAGGTAACAGTCCCCTTTGGCCCTTCTGCTGAATGGTGCTTTTATCTGAGGTTTAGGAAATGGACACCAAATTACCATTTTCTGTATCTGTAACCTGCTTAGAGACAAGATTAGCTTGTGGCTTTTCATAACATGTACCTGACTGTGGCTTGTTTCCATGGATAATTTTGTTCTGAGTTCATCTGTATCCATTTTGTAGCTCATTTTGCAAACACTGTTTTACCCATCTGTTTCTATATGCTGAGAATGGCATGTTCACAGCTAACATTGTCAAGCCTTTACAGGTAAAATTTGGCAGTGGAAAACCCCAGGTGTTTAAAGAATTTAATATTCAAAATTTAAAAAAATAGGGCCCACTGTTGTGAAATCACTTGAATCCTCATTACAACATTATCTAGCAAATATCTTATTCACCATCACCTCACAAATGTGAAATAGGGAATTAGTGTTATGCCCATTCTGCAGCAGGAAACATGAAGTTATGAATAATTAAGTGGCTTTTCTCAAGACTAAAGAAAACCTGTTACCACACAGGAGTGTTAGCAGAGTCATGTAGCTTGATATCTGTGATATGTATAATAGTATTCTGCAAGCAGTAAATTTTTTAACTCCTAGAAAGGCTATCTGCAGATGGTACAAAAAATTATCCAAGTAAACCCAGTTTCAGGTTTTAGGAGTTTTCAATAAACAGCCACTGGATTTTTAATAGAAAAATTATTTGATTCTTAATGATCTTTGGCATTTTTATTCAAGTGTAGAAAAAAATCACCTTCAGGCAAGGACAGAAGTAATGTAAATTTAATCTAAAGAAGGGATGTTTTGGGAATTTAGAAACAATTGAAAAGAATATTTAGGCTACTTTTTACTTTAAAAGTAATATGTATATTACTTTTATATAAAAAGTATAAAAAAATATACTGAAAGCTTTTGGATTTTGTCTAATTTTGACAAAAAGTAAAATAATTTGCTTAATAAGACTTTAGTACTTTCATTTTGGACGTAGGTAGCATCATCAGTGACTGAAGAAGGTGCATTCAAAAACCTTTTCCTAAGATCAAAAGAGGACCAGCACATCATGCACTTTGTCTCATGCTAAGATTTAATTTGTTCTGGTACCTTGACTTTTACACAGTTAGGCTACCCTCTATCCTGCCCTTATTTTTTTTACGCAAAACGTTTTCTTTAGATTCTTTTATTGGTATGAATTAAGGTGATTTTCTTCAGTGAAGTAATTTCTTCTCAGCACAGCTCATATGATGCCCCGAATTCTGAAGGATTCACGCCACTTTTTACTAGGTGGATTTAAGGTACTTCTGTATTGCTAGCTTGCATAACAGAAGCAAAGTACAGTAATATAAAACTGCCACATGTTTGTATATTTATCCTGATAAGTGTTGCTAGTTTGTGGCTTAACTCAGGTATCTTTACATTGCAATCAATGTGCAAAATACACTCACAGATCACTAAACAATCTATGCCTGGAAGCAGAAACCATATAGTCCAATCAGTGTGGTGCCAGTCTAAACTGATTATAACATGAGCTATTTATCTCATGCGCAGGACTGTGCTGAAATTAATATACTAGTTTAAGGATAGAGATGCATATCTCTGCATTGTGCTACGGTCTCCATCTAGACACATCACCTCACTAAAGGGTAGGCCAAAGACCTGTGATGTGGTATTGCATTGAGCCATATAGTCGTGTTCAATATTCTAATGCAACAAGATCGGTAAAAAACCAACCCATCCGCCAGATAGCTAAGAAGCTTTCTGTTTCATTTCTGAGGTACAAAGCACATCCTTGTTCATTTTTTAAGTAATTCCTACTGCTGCTGTTGCTGGTTCACTTTGTAACCGTATTGCTTTAAATCAGGATTGATTCCATTGAAGCTGATAATGGCACAATTGCAAAATTGATATAATAATAACTGATATAAACTGATATATTCCTAAAGAAGATTCAAGCAAACCCACTATGCTGTTGTAGAATTCTAGATCAATTTTTTAAATAAGTTGCATTTTCTTTCTTATGCTACGAATATGTATGGAAGTGTATGCATGCACAATCCTTTATAAAGTATATACAGTAAATACACAATGCACATATAATAATGCAGTTATGCTTAATGAGTTAGCAACATATCTGCTTCTCAATGTTTTCACAGGTATCTCGTAATATTGCTCTGGAGGCCTTTATGATCAAGCCATCTAGTTTCACAGGAATGACTTGCACTGCCTTCCAGAAAATATCTGCAAATTCTGACAAGTCAGTGGTGCGTGATTTGGGAAGCTGGGAAGCAAATCACCATCCTGATCAACATTTGAATTTCAAGTGCAACACTGGCAATCTGAATGGTTCCTTGGTGAATTCTTCTACCAGAGTAAGTCAGTACAATCGTGAATATAACTTACCTATTTCAGTGTGTTTTCAGTAGTACCTTTAAGTAGAATGCTGATTTGGAAAATGTGTATTTTGTATGTTGTTAGCATTGTAAACTGGTTAATAATTTCAACATGTAAGTGGTCTTAAACTGGTGTAGCATATTTTGTTGTGCTAACAGGTATTCCATTAATGTAATCAGGTGGAATGCAGGAATGCAGAATGTGAATAGAAATGAGTAAATGTCTTGTTCTTTCTCTCTCTGGGTCCAGTTCTGCAAACTTTTCTATGTGTAAGCAATCTCTTTAAAGTAATTTGGAAATAGTTGTTTTAGTGAGGTGCTCTCAGGGGATTTTACATTGCAAAAATGTTTTTTTTAGGGAAATTGCCTTTACTTCCACTAAATAATATTACATTCTCTATCTTTTGAACTTTATACAGAGGGAGAGTGTTACGTTAGAGTTTCTGAGTAGTAGCCGAAGAAAAACAATAATAAATAAGCCTTTTAATAGAATGCACTGTTATTATCAAATAATGAAGTGGAACAATTAAATTTTGATCTCGCAGGAAGTGGAATTTTGCATTTGGCTGAGCATGTTATTAAATTTAAGTATTGCAGAGTTGAATTTTTGTTATCCTTCAGCTGAATCTCAGTTTAATAGGCTTATTTCTTGAAATATTTACTATGACAAAATGATACTTTTCTGAACAATATTACTAGTTTATTGAACTTTGAAAGTATTTTGTTTGAAGTTGTTTTCTCTTTGGTGCATTTTAATCTTCTGTATGGACTATGCAGTCAATGATATGGTAGTTTGTGCTCTCAGGATCTTCTGGTAAAAAGGAGTCATCTTAATAATGGAAGAATAGGTTAAATTTGTTTCCTGCAATGGAGTTCATTTATTCTGTGGACACTGTTAACATGTCTATCTATAGGAAAGTGAAAGTTGTCTCTGAAAAGAGAAGAGTTTGACATCCATAAGATGAAACCCACATGTCAGAGATCTAAAAGATACCAGATTTCTGCAAGAAGCAACCCTGGAACACTCTGCAATGTATGGGATAATATTGTTGATATAGAAATACACATGGGATTACATGAATTGGAAAGTTTTCTTTATCAGCTCTACCAATATGTTTTGTATTCCTTCAGAAACTGAGTACCAACATTTCTCGTAAATGAATCTCTTGAATGTTTGATGGTCTCTCTCCTGGTATAAAGAATTCTACCATAAATGCAAATTTCTCATCTCTCCTATCAGCATGCATGTGTCAAATACGCGGAGTAAGTTAGAATATTTATTTGAAGCCCCTTTCTAAAATGTTGGCAGAATGTCACAATATCAAGATCTCAGTAAAATCTTTCCTGATGTATTTTGAACCTAGCTGACTTTATACAACATACAGAAGGGAAACTCTACTGACTACTTAAAGGAGCAAGCTAGGAGAAAGAAAATAAGCTTATTACCATGCAAAGCAATTTTGAAGCATGTGATATATATTCTGACAGAAGTGACTTTATTAGGTGGATCACTAGTTATCACCTGGATATGAATTTGTAAATATTATAACAGCACAATACAGGAGATTATAGATTCAGATAAATGTTAGTTTCATAGCTTTAGATTTCAACACTAAGGTGTACTCAGGTTTTAAATGTGATATGTGAATAAATAGACTGAATATATTCCTTTAACTTAATCCTGAAAGGCAAGATATTTTCATTCATTGTTGTTCTCTGAAACTTTTAGGCTAAGCACTCCTTTAATTCATTCTGAAATGAGTTGCATTCCTTCATTATTTAATAGAATGATCTGTAACTGGTAACAGAAAATGCGATTCTTTATCATCATCCACTAGCAAAATTATTTCTATATTTGCTCAATGGAGGCAAACAGTAAACCTACTTGATTGTGCTATGCAAAGTTCAGGAAAACAGAGAATTGATGAGGTGGGAGTTGCTTGTTTTAGTTACCAATGTTTAGTCACTATATTTTAAAGTAATACTCATTATTATGTCTGAGTCTTTGGAACTTCATCTTAGATGCTGAGATTATTATTAGAATCTTCCTCTGTTTAGCATAGGAATAATCATAAAAAAGAAAAAAATTTAATGAAAATCACTAAGTACAAATGGTAATTACAAATTTAATTTACTTCTAATAAAAATGTGAAAAGTTGTCCTTAAAAAGCTTATTAAAAGAGAATGTTTACATATTTTTGTGCTAAAAAGTGTAACCCTCTTCAAATGTATAATACTGTAAATCATCGGCTCACTAAGCATAGACAATTGTTTATGCCATCTGTCTGTTGCTAACCAATTGCACTAATAAATTAAAAAAGTGAATACTCATGAAGCAATTTGTGGGCAGTTGATGGGAGAAGACTGAAACAGATGATCACAAACTACCTGAATAATGCAATCAAAGCTTTTGTATTGTACCCATAGTGATACTTCCTGGCAATGGTCGGAAATTGGTACAAATTTAGTCAGTGGTTTTCTGTACAAAATTTAACCTGATTGGTTCTTATGGGATAGAGAGCCCCCAAAAGAGGAAGAAATATTAAAAATTTAAATAAATAAGTAAAAAAAAAAAAAAGTTAAAGAATAAACTTTGAAAATTAAATAATTTCAAAGACACTGAAAGAGATCCACCATTCATTTGTGGTCCTGTATCATTTGAACTCGGGCAATGTGAGAATAGCTTATGAAATTTTAGTGCCATTCAGTATGAATCCAGTGTCTGGTTCCCATTTGATATCAGATCCAAAGCATACGTTGAACCCAATCTCTGTTCCAGCCTGATCCTGTAAACTATCATCTCCAGTGTGCAAAGATAATCAGTTGTTCAGTTAACGCTTTCTCTGACTCACTGGAATTACTTCAACATAAAATGAATTTTTAAACCTTCTGGACAATCATAATCAAATGTGTAGTTTATAGGGGACTGTAGATTCGGTATTCATGCTTGGACTTTAAGGAAAGTATTTTATTAACATAATTTACAGTTTCAGCTTCATTGAAACACTTGTCAAATAAAAAGTCTTTTCCTCTCTTTAACTATTCTTCTGACACATGAATGAATTAGCAAGTTAAGTGTCAAAATTTCAATAATCTATATTTTCACATGTAATCCCTGACTTCTGAAATTTGAATTCCTTGTAATATTATCCATGCATTCCATTTAACTTTTCAGTTCTATTTATTTCTTATATGCTCTGAGCCAGACTGACCTTTTGATTTGTCAGGTTGTATTACAGGTGATGTCCTTGTGATAAAACGTTAAAAGTTAAATTGGTACTATGATTGGTACTAGACATGCTAACCACGAAAAAAATTCTAAACAAAATCCTATGATTACTTGCTTATACCACTTTGAGACATTATACAATTTTAGAAATATTCTTGTCTCAGATACTTACTGTAAAATATACAATCAGTATGTAAGAAAAGGTTTTTTCTTGCATAAAATAAATTTTGAATGTCAGACCGTACAAATAATATATAAATAATAGTAAATTCATAAGTAAAAGTTAACAGGAGTGCAGAAAATAACTTAATGCAAAGATTTCCACCAACAAGTGACAAGGCGTTTGGGGTAGGATAAAGCACAGAATTAAAAACCCAAAGAGGAATTGTGAAGGGGAAAGTCTGAAGGTGCAGAAAATAGGTCTTATAATGAAAGTGCCTTTCCTACAATCCACTATATGCGAAATGTTCAGGATCTCTATAGATAATTAATTATATCTGTTTGGAAACTGCTTAGTAGAGTGAGCAATAATTAACTTTCTCATTAATGCAAAAACTAATTCTTATATAAATAATAATAATTACAGTTTACACTGGAAGTGTCAAAACTAGAGTGTAAGACGTGCAGTTATCCAGCTATAGGTTCCAAAATGGTTTCCTACAGTACTTCTGCAAAAACAATTAGTTTTGACTAAGATTTGAGCAATGCGTTGTCCCCTTTCAGTGAAACAAAAGCAACAACAGCATTTAAAAACGTCTCTTCTAGCTCTTTAGATCATACATTTTCATTAACAGGGACCCTCCTCTTGCACTGGCAATTTGTAATGGTATGTATATTCTAATCCCCTGTGAACCTGGTTATAGAAAGTACTTTCATTTAAGCATCACTTATTGTTACTAATTTCATTGAGTTGCTTATCCATTTAAGATACGTTTTTCCATGCATGTGTACAGAATTTTTCAAGGCAATAAGATCAGCTAAGGGAATTTAGAATTCAAAGTAATGTATAGAATTTGTGAACTCAATTAAAATGCAATACAAAATGAAAATATTTCCTGCAGCTTGCACAGAAGATGGCTACTTTTGATTAATTTTGCTGGTCCAGTCTATCAGACTAAATGTTCCCCAGTCCAGATCTTCGTCCATTCACTTCTACATTAAAAAATTGCACAAATGTTTTTCACTCTCCTGTTGAGAAGATTCACATTGAAATGTTCCATAACCGCATCCACCGTATGAACAAAATACCAGCCAACATACCCAACAAAATACTGCTGTACTACAGTGTGCCACAGTATATCATTAGGGTAATTTTGTATTTTTTTTTCCTAGAGTGTAATAACTAGTAAGTTGATAGGCGTCCTAAATGTAGCATGAATGATGTTGGCATCATCATTTCCATCATGATTTCCTCTAATTTCCCAGTGCACATTGCTTCTTAGAGAGTATTAAGCACTTTCCTCATCGAATATGATGAACTTTAAGTATGTCTGTATCATGCAGATTAGTAAAAGATTATCGTTTTCTTTTTTCTGAACCTGTAGTTTTTACAACTGCAGGAAACATGCAATAAAGAAAACAGTGCCAAGTGAAGCAGGACACCACCAAACAAAAGCTAGTTTCTCAGATTTATATGTGTGCCATATTACAGGGAGACACTGGGCTCAATGCTGGAATGATATCATAGCTTATTTTGGTTTCAAAATATTTTTCCTCCAAGTATTGTAAAATATGTCATGATTAAACATCCAGATCAAGATATTTCATGTTACGTATCAGAATTTACCCTGTTACTTTTTCTTTCGGAACTGTCTATTTTTGCCCATTTTTCTCTTTTCCCTATTCTTTCTTTGTGTGTCTTAGCACCCAAAGCATTTTGCTCTTTTTCTGTTGGATATTGATATTAGATTGAGAATTTGCTCTGGGAACTTACGCGAAAGTTTGCGTGGGTGTATATTCTATATATGAATTTACAGTAACCTTTCTAGGTTTGTTTCTTCTTTCTCCATGGGTAGGTTGGTACTGTTACAAAGGGGGATATCTTATGTGATGTAGAGATTTTCAAGTTTATTATATTTTATCTGCTCCATTCCTCTATATTTATTCTATATTTTTTTTTTATCTTTAAAATACAGTTTTAAATTTTATCCTGTAGTGGTTTTCACTATCCAGACATATTGTATCTATTTATTCAATATTCTGAATAATCACGTTCATTATATTTTTTTACATTTAAAAAGAATTTTTTTATATTCTTCTTCATTCTTAGACATAATATCTAGATGGTATAGAAAAGTAGATATTGGTAGCTCTCTTATTACAGCCCTTGAGTCCTTGTTTTAAAATAAAATTTAAACTAAGTAAAAGCATTTAGTACTAAGAAAAGATCTGGGAAGAATTTCCACTTATTTTGAATTACAGCAATATGATATATAAACTAGTATTTTCTGTGCAGGCATTAATTTGCTTGCAGGTGTGTTTAGATTGTACACTGAGTACTAGCTATGGAAAAAGCTGAAATGTCTGTCGTTCAGTTGATTAGATGGGTTTAATTTCAAAATCAAAACCAGACAAGACGAACTGCCCCTCTCTTTCTTCTTCCAGAATGCTCAAATCACACATTTGTATATTTATACCTCTTACTACTATTCCTTCTCAAATAATGTCTTCATATATTTATACCTACTATGACATCTTCAACATTAGTAGTTTGGCATTCTATGTTCAATATACCTTCTTTTCTCTGCACGTGCTTCCATGGTCTTTTATAATGTGGATGGCAATCCTGCTCTTGCAGATCTTTCTAAACACTGAGAAAATGAAACAGTGCCAAAATACTGTTCATGCATGTGCAACAAATGTCAAACATATTAGGTATACAGAAGGGTTTCTACAATTCTTATACTTGTTTAACATATGTTTTAACATACAAAAATTAATATACATTATGTTTTTTGAAAGTAAGAAAAATTTATTGTATCACTTTTTTCTCTTTCATAGGTGCTTAGAACAAACTTTAAAATGTGTAATTACAAGCTCTTGTCCCTTCTTTTTTTATCATGCCCTTTGCCACTTCTCTTTTAGCAGATAAAAAGCTTATTCTGCAAATAACATCAGCCACCTGGAAGTGTTTTCTGAATTTCGTTGTTTATGGTATTGATGTTTCAGGGACATGTATTATGTTTAAAACTTGAAGTTATTTAACTGGTTCTCCTTTAATGCTATGTACAGTTTGGAATTCTAACGTGTGTATGTATGAAGAAGTAAAAAGAAATCTGAATAGCTTGAAGAGAATAAATACAAGGACAAAAGTACCGTGAAAATTACCAACTTGTATTTGATATAAAATTCTGCTATTTCAACTCACATTTGCTTTCTTGTGACACAAGCTTCTGTTCCTGGACAGACATGAATCATATTGATTTTATGTATGCTGTCAATATATATCTGAGAGATACGCTGTCACTCTCTCATCCACAATGGTTGGGTAAAAGACTGTTTGGTTCTGATTTTCTGCACCATTGCTCTTGTTACAGGAAAGTTCTCTTTGGGATTTCCCAAAGGGCATTGTAAGATTAGTTTCCTTGTTATAAACTATCAGACTCCTTCATGTGCATTCTGCTGTTAAATAATAGTTTGTACACTAATTAAGATAAGTCTCATAACAAAACCACATTGACACTGTAACAGTTAATAACACAGTACATTCGTTGTTAGAACATATTTTAAGTTAACTTAATGGTACAAAGGTAATAATGAACAAGTAGAATACTGAGTACTAGTGAAATTCCCAGTTCTGCATTGATGTTTGAGGAATTATACCCCGACTCTAATTTTCTTACTATACTAATAATCAACTTTTACATTTTTTATAGAACTGTATATAAGTTGAATATTTTCAACTACTCTTTTCTAAATTTTTCTTTCTAATACCTGTTTTATTTTCACTGAGGAAGATTGATGCCATCTAACAGAACGTGCTTCAACATCCAGTAAATAATTACATTTTGTTTCTCAAAACCTTTTTCACTACATGGTTGTTTAGCTAATTGATTGTTACCTATTTTTGCTGGTACAGAAGGCATTTCCAATTTCTAAATGGATAATTTTAGTAACTGTAGAAATGTGTTTAAAAGTTTTTCTTTTCTTTTTTTTTTTTTTTCCTGGGTTGGTTTGATTCCTGTTGGCTTATGTTGGACCACAAATAGGTTGATGATGACAAAGAGTTCACTAAAATAGATTGCTTTGATGATTAGCAGGTGATATGGCTGGAATTTTTTTTCTGAATGTGGGTTCTTCTCCTAGAAACTCTAATTGTTTCCTGACTTTCCAGTCTCCAGCTGTATATGATAATCAGGGGGAAATGGTAAATGCCACAGAGGTGAGGAGGTTCCTTTTGGAGGATTCAAACCCTGCACATGGCATAAAGGTGCTCACTGAAAGGTACAGTCTTTTTCCTTACAAAAGTGACAGTGTTGGCTCGAGTTCCTTGTAAGGATCTGATCTGCTCGGGGAAAATGCAGTAGTATATGAGGTCACATATCAGAGATTTTTTGAGCTGTTTTTGGTTTTGTGGATGTAGAGGAATTAATCTATGTGATTTTCTATGTGGTGGTTAAGACACTATAATTTTTATGTTGTGGGAGCTTTCCAGAGACTATATATATATAGCCAGATAGATAGTTGTTACTGAATGTGTAGTGGAAGTCAGCAATGGAATGCAAATTTTCAGTCCAGGAAGGGGGTATGGTACCTCTATATTTTAAGCACAGTGTAGACCTAGGGGTGCAATTATGTAGAATACCTCTTTTAAAGTGACTTATGAAGAGACTACTGTACCAATGAGTTGATTCATGAAAAGACTAGTATGCTTCAGAACTGTCTCCGTGACACAGGAAGTGAAATTTGAGTTAAAATACTACTGCCGATATTGCCTTGCTCTTCGCTGCTTACGAGGAAATTAGTTAATTGGGCAGAGTGCTGTTTCTGTGGTTTTGGTGAGCTTAGCCGGGGGAAGGAATTCACCCCTGGTTTTTTTGTTACTTCTAAAGAAAGCATGAAGATACTAGTAGAAATCTGCCAAGTTTCTTTTTTGGGTTAAAGGATTCATTATTTCCTTATTTCATTGACTGTTATCACTTTGTAGAACTTGAGAGATGTTCTGTGTCACAGTGAATCCAGAAGTACTTAGCATATTCTGACTCGTCAATCTAAAAATATATATAAAAATCTTCTTGCAGTAGTTGTTGACGTAATACGGTGATATTCACTAAAAATACGTAGATGAAATAATGATGTGAGAATTTTTAAAATTTTTTTTTATTGTTTTAAAAATCAAGGTAAAGTTCTGGCATTCTCTAATGTATGGAAAGTGTGGTAAAGTTGTGTGCATCTATGAGCACACATGCACGTACACCTGTGTGTATATAAATAACTTTATTACAGAATTTTTAAGGAAGTTTCATGATTTTGGGGACTGGAGTCCAAGTCTCTGTGTGTATGGGGTTAGCAATAGTTAGTCTGGAAGGAATAGTGCACACATGGACAAGTAATATTATGTGTTTATGGTGCCTATAAGCTATTTGAGTTTGATCTATTTTCTGAACTTTGGGAATGTCCCCTAAAAAAAAAATACAGAGGGAAAATGAAGTAGAAAAGAGTGAGGGAAGGAAAGAGGAAAAATAGTTAACTTAGTAGAATCAATTTGCTGGGTTTACAGTCCTCATGAGATCATTCTCTGCTCTGTTAAAACATGTATTGTTGGAGGGTGTGGGAAGAGGGAGAGATTTGGTGGTGAGGGAGAAGGAGAGAGGTGTTTTGTTGTTTGTTTGTTTGTTTTTTAAAAAACCCTTTATGACAAGACGTGTTATTAGGAGACTTGACTGAAACTGTAATTCTTCATTCTTGTCTGCCATTTTAGACTGAATGTCATGTGTTACGCTTTTAAAATAGGATGTCAGAGTGCATGACTAGTGTCCCAGTGGGCATCTCGCAAAGATGTGCATAGTATTTCTTGAGCCCACCGCAATGAGAAATTGATTTTTTTATCTAAATGAATGTTAATATGCTGATTCATGTTCATACTGGGAAGTCTTCCTGCATTATTGATTTACGTATGGTTGGCATAGTATATATTAAATATATAAAGGAAAGGTTGTAAATGAGTTGAACTGTTATTTAACGTAGTACATACAGACCTGAAAAGTACAGGTGTGATCTCAACATTACTTCCTGACTATGAGTTACAAAAGAATCACATCTTCAAAATTCCATAGTTCTACATAAGAATTAATTCATTATTCTAAATTATTGTTACTGTACTCCCAGACTGTCAGTGAAGGAACTTACAGGTGTTAATTGAGTTTCCAAATCATCAATGAAGGAACTTACTGGTTTTAATGCCAGATTGGTTTTTAATGAAGCACTTATGCTCTGTTTTACAGAGAAAGGAATTCTAAATAGATATTCATTGTATGACTTTATATACAAACAGTCATTCTAAGTGAAGTTAATTTGCTTCACTATCTTTTTTTAGGGAATGAAACTCATATGCAACTTTGCTTTGTTTCTGAGAGAATTTCTTGATGAAATACAGACAATTAGATTTCCTTAATGAACTTGAGAAAAACAAATGATTTTAAATGACTCTTCATCCAGGCCTTGTACCACTTTCTTCTAATGGTATCAATGAGTTACTAAAAAGTAATTTAAAAAAATAGTAATCAGAAGTTAGAATTGTACTTACAATAGCTAGAAAGATTCAGTACTTCAGTAAGAAACTTGAATCTAATGTTCTTTCAAATGTTAGTGAAAAGTGTTGAATTTAAGGATATAAGCAGAGCCACAAAGGGTCAGTCCAAAGCTCAATTTAGCCTTGTTTTCCTGCCTCTAGTAGGAGCCTAATAGGCTAAATGCTTTGGGAGAGAAAAATATATATAGAAAAGGTAACGCAGGGGTATTTCTCTTTTATATCCACCTTTGTATGCCATATGGATTTCCTCAACAACAGACAGTATCCAGAAGATTGTCAATACAGGAAATTGGTTCCTTCTTTGGGAAAAAAAATGATCTGAAGTTTTGAGACATCTTAATGGATTAGGTCTTACAGTACCACACTTGTTTTTTATTTATTCACTAAATTCTATTATAAATGATGTTCTTAAATGTAGAAATAGTTCTCTTTCTTAATGTACCATGAATGCAACTGTAAAAACCTGAGAACAGGAGTGATGATGATTGTTAAAAAGCTCACATCTGTTAACATCCTCTCTGTGTGCATGCAAATATATATTCATACACTACTGAATTTTTTCACACATTCTGTGTTACTGTTTAAAAGAAAGAAAGAAAGAAAAAAAAAAGTTGGCCAATTGTTTTAGATCAAAACAGGCTGGAGGCTATGAATTATGGATAGAGAAGATAACACTGAATTGTATTCTTTTGCTAAATTTAGATTAAAGCCCCTCAGACCAAAAGTCTGATGAACCAGAATTGAAAAACACAATGGCGAATTCAATATGTACAGGTCATACAGTAGATGTAACATCTGTGTAGTGTGTGCTTCACTGACCAGCATATGCTGCTACTCTGAAAGAAAAAGAGTAAGCTTAGGACTTGACACTTTAAACAAAACAAAACCAAAAGTCACATTTCTGTGACATTATATTACAGAAAGCCTCCTGTATTTCATAAGCTTACTTTGATCAGTACTGTGTAAAGTGTCTAACAGATTTGAAACTCTATTACTAAATATAGTCTATCAAAGTTGCATATAATTATCAGACTCATTGAACTGAAGAGTTATTTACAACTGTGTTGTGTTTCTTCAGCCTTTATCGCTGCACTTCTGATGATAGCAGTCATCTATAGAAATGCCACAGAACATCAAATATACTATTTAAGTGGTACTGATCATTTAAATGTGTACATTCTTAATTTCCCCATAAAATAGGATTACATATGCATTTCAAACTATTTTATTAACAGCTCCTGCTCACCAGAACAATGGTTTTCAGTCTCTGTGGGCTTTCAGTGTACTTGATTGATTTGGCATCTATATTTTAATCCTCCCTTTTCAGAAATTTCATGTCTGATTTAAGTGAAGTCTGTTGTAAGTAAATGTCTAAGGGGAGTATATGTCAGAATGTATGTAATGTATTTGAAATAAAGTGCATCTTACCCTTAGAGTTTAGCTTAATTCTGTCAAATAACAAATCAAATCAAATGGAGGAATCAAGCTTCAGCATTAAGTTTTCCTCCACAGTGCAATTGCTAGAGTTTCGTTAAGGAAAGAACTTTCAAAGAGGATCAGACTCACTGGGTGCCTTTTGCTACAGTGGTTCTCAGTGGTTTTTGGGGATTCATTAAAGCGTGGAACATCACTCTAGACATAATTGAAAACTAGCAGTGAATGTTAAAATCTATCGATAGCTGACTGTCTGCAATAAATACTCAGAAAACGTACTGCTGTGCTATTTGGGCCTGACTTACCATTGTGTAATCCCAATGGAATCACTGTACTGAAAAAGCAGTCTGTAGTTAGTTTGGCTAATGATCTGAGAATTCCTGGAAATATCTTACCCAGTTTGCTACGCTTTAATAAAAAAAAAGAAAACCTAAAGTGACTATATCTTAATTTTAAAAACTCTGAAAGGTTATCTTTTTCCCTTAGCATTAGGCTCAGGGATGCTTTAACATACGTCAAACTTAAATCATCAGTGAAAGTAAGAGAATTCAGTAAGTATTGAGACACTATAAGCATAACCTGGTAAACAGTTGCTTCTCCTAATTATCTACTCATCCTTGATAGACGGTAATGTATTTGTTCAGGCTTATGCTAGTAGTAGTTGCTTATGTAGTAGACATGCCCTGGCAATCCTGCTTCTTCTAAAACACTATTACCACTAGGAAGAGTAAGGTATCTAGATGATGATTTTCTTTCCAATATCCCTTCCATTTTTAGGAACATGTATACAGTTGATATGAGCTACCATGTATTTGCTGATTTTGCAGTATGCTTGAAAGTGGCACAGTAGTAAAACTGGTTGGCCTTATATTTCAGTCCAAATAATGGAAGTTCTTAATAATTATTAGGATCTGAGAATAAACCTCCTTTAAAATGAAATGGGTCTTCTGCAACTGGGCTATGGGTAGGAGAATCAAAAAATGAAATACACCTTCTGTAGGCAAAATGTGCAGATGTGTCATGTGAAGTTGTTATATAAGCTGAAGAGTCAGGGTGGAGATGTTTATTCAGCTCAGTGAACAAGTACTGGAGTGAGGTTCACAACTTCAGGACACTAAATTAAACATCATCAGTGCAAGAAGGGAACAGGCTACAGATTTCACGTTACAGCTATGGTGATGTCTTCACACAACGATGAAGAAGAAAAAAGTGTAGGAAAACTTTTCTGACACTAGAACTCTTAAGAACTCTCTCACGTTGTGTCGTTAGCTTTGCTAGTACATCCTCTTGTGCTGTTTTGAAAGTATACCACGCTGATTTGCAAAGAAATAATGGTACCAACTCCATTTTACTTAACAGTTGAAGGGCATGAGAGAGCACAAGCCTATCTCCTTTGTAGATTTCAATATATATATATTGAAATAATGCATCAAAATCATACATAAAAAAGCATTAAAAAAATCAGTAAGTTCTGAGTTGCTGAAGAGATTATTTTAGAAATAAAAGTTTCTAGCGGCACTCCGTGTGTCACTTCTTCATTTCGCTTTGTACTCAGTTTAAGAGTTTTGTCTACATGCAGACACTGGGGAAAATTAATCTGAATTAATTTTGGAAGTGTTTAAGTGAAACCCTAAGTAGGCACCCTTATCCAGACTCAAAGTAGCTTTAATTCAGTTCAGCTGAATTGAATTAATTTGGAAATGAATTCAGCTAAATTGAATTAAGGCCACTTAGTTATGAAGGAAAGTATCAACAGAAATGTCTAAGTACAGTTTATTCATTTACTTTAAATTAAGACTTTTAATAACTTGTTCTAACTTTCATTGATCGTCCCTTGCACACATTCTCAACACATGTATACTCTCCAGATTTTCCCAAAAATGTTGCTGCAGAGTGTAAGAGGCTCATTCTATAATACTTCTGCCATGTAGAACAACTTTTTCTGTTTGCTTAATCAGTCTTGAAAACATATATATTTTTCCTCTCTCTTTTTCTCCATTTCACCTTGTTATTGCATTCTGGTTGAGTGTTTTCTTCTGTTAAACCATGCAGGAGGATTGACTGACCTCTCGTTATCCCTATAAGAAATAAGGTAGATCATTTTAACTGTGGAACTACATATGAAAAATGCTGTACACTTTTTATCACATGGCATCGCTATGGCTCTAAAAGCTATGTTACAGCTGAAATGGACATTTGCAAAACGCAATGTTCAGTAATTGCTGGGAAGGTTTCAGAGTCTAAATACATGCTCAGGGTGATTTGCTTGACCGTAACACCTTTGAGATGTCTCTATTACCAGTTTCGTACTGTTATGTAATAGTAGCTTTCTTAGTAATTATCTTACAGTCTCTTGCACCCTTAGACAAAAATAAATTTAGAATAAAAAAAGTTAAAATGAAAGGATAGAAGGAATTATTCAGGTATTTTTAATGATCTGTAAAGAACAATAAAATGAAAATGCAGTAAGTATAAATTTACTGGAGTTATGTCACATAACAAGGTCGTGCAGCCAACCCAGGAAAAGCACAGCATAAAATTTAATAAAAATACATATTAATTTCTCAAATTTTATCTCTCTAAACAAGCACATAAATCTACAGAGCTGAATGAAGGAAAATGTATCAGTGAGGAGCCTCAGCTGCATAAAACTTTCATAAAGCTTCTGACAGTGCATGTCAAGATATCCAGCTGCTTTTGTCATCTTATATCTGTTTATATTTTCCTATGGTATTGGCTCCTAAGTACTTATTTTGTAGTATAAGCATCTTATAACCCTTAAGCAGCAAGATAAATGCTTAGAGCTGATTCAGTTAGACTACTATTAGTTGGAGTAAATCCTGCTCCTTCCTGCCTAATCACAGAAAGTTTTGCTGGCTGTGTGGCTATGTTTTGTAAAGAGGCAATAGTCTCATACTGTTTGAAAGAAGTGTCTGCGTTTTCAGGTTCATCACATCTAACTGTATTCAGACAAACTTGTTGGATTTTGTTGTATTCCTACAGGTTATGAGACCTGTAGAGTAGGAAGAGAGTTAGAGTAGTGAATCAATCAGATCTGTACCTGTTATCCAATCCATGGCAAAGTACAGGAGCGTTGCAGTAGTAAATCCTGCTTCAGTGATTGTTGCCATAGGATGGACACGCCATCTTTCCTGATTGACTTCCCAGAGCATTAGATACACACAAATCCGTAATGAGAGAAGAATCTTGTATGAAGAAGTTACAATTTGTTTTAAGACCATGAAATCGATGTGCTCTGACATCAAGTCACAATGCCATCCTCTTCCTTTTTCAAATACTACTCCTTACAGTGTTTTGAAGAATTAGTCTTTTTAAAAAATAATCTGTTGCTGGTTTTTTTATCCTTGCCTAAGAATTCCTTAGAACTTAAGTCAGACCTTCTAAACCCTTGGCCATGAGGAATTTGCTTATTGATTGAGCAAATCTAGAATAATCATTACAAATTAAGATAATCAGGACTGTTTTCACCCATTTCTCTTTCACTACTTTTTCAATCTCTTCTATGACATTTTTATTTCTCTTTCCTTTACTGTGATGTTTATTATGTCCTCTTTTTTTAGGATTTATTTTTCCATTGATTCTGTTTTCTCTAAAGGAAGGCAATGCATTAGAAACTAATCAGGTAATTTGTTTCTCTTTCTAATGATGTACTAATGCACTGCTTACCACTTAAACTAATCTTTAGTTCTTCTGGGCTAGTTTTGAATTTTTTCCTTTTCTTCTCTTGGCAAAAGAAGCTGTCAGGCACATCTTGCCCTTCAGCTGCTTTTGATGCTTCTGCTTATGCTCTGCAGATAAGGTGACTGCCATTCCATAATAGGCAGAAGACCCCAATGATAAAGATGGTCCTGGTAAGGGCTGAATACACATTTCCATTTTTGCAGTGCAGAAATTTTCAAAAAATTGGTGGTTTGTTATCATATAGAGACAGAATGTCATCTATTGAGTGTTGTGTGGCTCCCTTAGGCACAGAAGTATTTGAAAGGTCTATGTTATAGGGTTTTTCTGATTTTTTTTGTAAAACAAACTGAAAGTTTGGTTAAAGAATTATATTTTTAGTAACTATAAAAATTGGTAGTTGTGGTTGCCAAAGGTTAAAATTGTTTTGAATGGGGGATTTTTCAACTAAAATCTAAAAAATTCCAGTGGGAATTTTAGACATGATAAATATAAAAACTTTTGCTGAATTTTCAGTATTCTTC
Organism: Phoenicopterus ruber ruber; assembly: GCA_009819775.1. Lineage (NCBI taxonomy): Eukaryota > Metazoa > Chordata > Aves > Phoenicopteriformes > Phoenicopteridae > Phoenicopterus > Phoenicopterus ruber. The sequence goes on along the minus strand of CM020221.1, from coordinate 24,473,669 downwards.
CCATGATTCTCTGAGTAAAATATAATACAAATGTAATACTATACAAAATAGTAGGCAGACTGTATATCATGATTGTATTTGGTAAACTAAAAAGATGTCTGTTTGCTGGGGGGGGGGGGGGGCGGGAAACAAATAGCAGTTTGGCTTTTTTGTTGTACTGAGTGTTTGCTTAGCCCACAATCAAAACAATGTCATTGCTGGAAAATCATTTATGAACATGAAGACTCAGCTGAGCAGAGGCACTTACCTTGATAAGGGATGGTAGCGGTAGCAACAAGGTAATACACAGTTGCCTCTGTGTAAATCTCTGCAGAGGATTCTTCATGTCACCTCACCATTTCCCTGAGCTCCCCAAATAAAATAGCTGAGAACAGGTAGGTCCCTGTAAAAAGCAATTTAGAGCACCTGTCTTAGACTCCAGATGTCACAGCTAAGCCCACATTTACTGCAGCTCAAAGTTTTGGTACTTGGACGCAGTGGTTTCATATACTCACTGATCTTTGCAACCACTCTCCAGTACAGAGTAACTCAGAGAAACTTAGTTAATGATGACAACTGATGGACGTGACTTCTCTCTGTGTATCTTTATCCAGATCTACCTAATATTTTAAACCTTTATGACCATTGATGGTGATGCTTACATCCCTCAGTTTGGATAAGGTTTCTTACAAAGATTCTAAATTACATTCGTCACAGCAATAATAACAGTAGCTTATGCACCTACTTGATGAAACTATTAGCAAACAGATTTGGGGGGAAGTTTTTGGACAAATTTATTGGCCAAACACTCCCATATTTTTCTTTGACTTTAAAGAAGTCAACAAAGGTTTCTCAGGTGATAGAATATGTTGCACTGTCCTGTGATTCTGATCTCGATTTTCAAAAGACAGGAATTGGAGAAGACTGCATCATACTTAATATTGATACTATTATTTATCTTTTTAATACAATGAAAACCTAATTCACATTGTTAGGGACCAAATCTTGTCATGAGTTCCTTTTCACAGCCCAATATAATATATTGACAAAGGTCAGTATAACATTGAGGAAGTTATTAAAATGTTGAAAAGCGTACAGGTAAGGAAATGACCTGTACCTTTGAGAAAAAGAATCAAATTAGCTCTGAATACAGCAATATCTTTATTAGCATTCTACTCAGCAATGTATGCTTTTAAAATTGTACACGCACTGGATAATGCATGTAAAATAGATAAAGGTGTAAGTTTTAACTGGTTTTGTCAAGTGCTTTGAAAACAGATTGATGCTGAGATAAAAACTACTGCTGCTTGGAGGACACAAGGGAAATTTCTTGCCTTAAGAGGATAAGTCCATTTTTACCTCTAGTAAATATATGGTAAGCTAGGAGTAATGGAGATGCAACTTAATTTTTTTGACAAGTAACATGCATCATTGTGAAAAAGGGAAGAGGATTTTATTAGCTGCCTAGGTTATCAGATAATGCTCTGTCAAAAAAATAAGCATAAACAAGGTTTCTTAAAATACAGTTTCAGGTTAAAATCTGGCTTCTAATGAACAGCAAGGATTCTTAATGTTTTCAGGAAAATAGGATGTCATTCTGATTCAAGAAGTCTGTGAGAGAGGCACAGTACAATCTCCTTCTAGCAAAATAGTTAAGAGTTTAACCTACTGATACTGTTCCAGTAATTTTATGTAAAAGGTTGACCTGTGGCCTCACTATTGTGAGAAATCACGCATGTCTGGTATAATGGGAAAAAGGGGGAAATTGCAGTTGCTGTATACCAATAATACAGCTTACCAGGGCTTCATGGGATGGACTTCAATGGATAGAAAGTAGTATTTCCAGATGTTTTGGGAGAGTTTGAGAGGTAGGAGCCATATGCAAAGTATATTTCAGTAATAAAGGAATTAAAAAAATTAAATACAACTAATAACATTAAATTATGTGCAATTGACTTTAGCTTTCATGTTTGGGAAAAAAAAACCCACAACAGCATTAATTTTGACAGACATCAAAATTCTAATGATCAATGAAAATTATTGTGAATTTTACCCTTTACATCTTTCCTCAGCTCCCTTATAGGGAAGCTCTATTCTTTTTGTTTTTTCAATGATCTTCCAACCATCCAAGCAAGATAACGATGTGTAGATAAGACTTTCAAACTTCACAGGTAAAGTAAACTTTTTAGCTTGCATTGAAATCTTTGCAGCAAACTTGGAAAACCAGCCAAAATATTACACCTATAGAATCACTTAGGTTGGAAGAGACCTTTAAGATCATCAAGCCCAACTGTTAACCTAACACTGCTGAGTCCACCACTAAACCATGTCCCTGAGCTCTGCATCTACACATCTTTTAAATACCTCCAGGGATGGCGACTCCACCACTTCCCTGGGCAGCCTGTTCCAGTGCTTGATAACCCTTTCGGTGAAGAAATGTTTCCTAATATCCAATCTAAACCTCCCCTGGAGCAATTTGAGGCCATTTCCTCTTGTCCTAAACGTCCTATGTTACGTACAACATTAACCAAGCAGGCTTCAATTCATGTGTTTAGTATTCACCTGTTTACTTTTGAATCACTGGTGTTTTTGTTGTGAAAGCACTAATCATTTTCCTCCAAATTAGAGAAATTCAATGAATAATCATTAGAGAGACTCCTTGGAGACCATCTCAATAACAACTAGATAGATAATTAGAAAACAAGTAGATTAGATAATTGGAAAAAAAATGATACGTAGTACACATTGAGCCAAAAGTTCATTTTATTGTTGAATTGCTACAGATTCTTTTTACTCAGCAAAGTTTTTGTATTATTTAAACATGTGCAATATAAACCATGTAAAAATAGCCCAGCAACTGCTCCATTAAGTTTTATAAATACCTAAATTATAATAACTGCTCCCACTGACATAAGTTAAGAGAAGCTGAATAAAACTTTACTCATTAACAACATGCTTCAGTCCTAAATATACAAATAAATCAAAATAAATGTGTTATTGTAATGAAATAGGATAAGATGTGCATATCCACAGTGCATTTACTGTGCATAGTTTACTAGAAAATAATTGTAAAAGCCCTCCGGAGGCACTAACAAGAACTGACCAACAGAGTACAAGGATTCACATATGGTACAGCTATTGAAAAATATCTGTCCAGCCATTCTGCCAGTCAGATCTCCCACAGTCATAAATTTAAACAACAGAATAGCTTTCTTTTTGTTATTTTCTAATTTACTAGTCCTTCTGTAGGTTCTTTGGTGTCTGATTATTTGCAACAATTCAAGAAAGTTATGGTAAATGATATTAATCAGTACTTGCATATTTTTCCACTTTTCTTTGACAAAGGTTAGTTCATATCAGGCTAATAATTTTCAATTGTTAGATATTCATGCAAGTCAGCCAAAGAGAAATATTAAACCTTTTATTTTCCTGATTACTGGTAATGTGTGGAGAAAAATGACTCATGTTACCAACATTATAAACCACAAATCCTTTTCTTGAAAGGACTGCAATTAAGGAAGGCGTGCCCACTAGTGCCCGCTCTTGCTTCGTTTGCATTGTTGACGTTGGCACGAAGAGCAAGCAACAACTCTATGCTGGTGCTTTCTGCTTTTCTTACCTCTACAGGTTGTAGAAAATAGAGGTCTGTTGTGTCATTTATCTTGTTAGAAGTGGTCTGACTTTTTCTTCTTATTCTGAAATGTTCACTAGATCAAATTTAGGTGGAGAGGCTGAAATAAATAATTATTTACTTGGTGTGGCTGATGCATTTTGTGCTGACCTCATCAGGATCAAAGAGATTTAGTATCAGTAAGGCCAAGTGATGGACAAAATCATGTTATGAAGTAAAATATAACCTCTCTTAAAGCCTCAATATTACTAACTGTTATCAGAAAAATAAATCTGAGGTTTAGATACCCACAGTTTTGTAAGTGAGATGTTTATCACTGTCTTTTTTCCCTAGAAATACCTACCTTCCTTTTCATATTAAGAAGCGATGGACTCGGGTGTGAGCAGGCCTGTTATTGTGAAATCATATACATCTATACATGGTTTAGGCCTGTCTGATCTCAGATGGCTGTTTTCAAGACTACTTACAAAAAATTAGTTTGCACTAACAGAAAATAGGAGTTGAAAGTATTAAAATATGCTTGCAGTAGTTAGCCTATAAATGATGCATCAAAAGTTAGTTTTGAAAGGGGTGAATAATTGATATGCAAATAAAATTGAAGTCTGTTCACAGAAAAAAAGCATTAGAATTTCTCTTAAGTTTTATGTAAATAATTTCCTTACTGTTGTAGTTGGCATAGGTTTGATGTAAAATATTTACATAATACAAATTATAGCATGCCCTACCTACTTTCACATGGCGAGCAGCTAGCAATCTCATAGAGCAGGAAATTTTACTGCTGCCCTTTCTTCCATGTGTTTAGATTAGTTCTATGTCTTTTCAAAAGCTTGAAACTAATTCACTTTTTAATGCTTCGTGGTTTACCACAATATATAAAGAAGTTGTGAGAAACATACTGGGATAAGAGAAGGAAGCAGCAGTTACTTATCTGTATTAATATATGAAAATTCAAACTTCTATCTTAACAGTCATTGAGAAAAGAAAAAATAATTAGTCCCGTTTATCAAAAGCTATTTGATGTGAAAGTCTGAAAGCACCACAATTGATTTACAAATTTTGGGGACCATTTTTTCTAAATGCTTCAATGCACATGCAATTTTTTTCTCAGTTAGCATCTTACGGAAGCATGTAGTTACTTGTCAGGCAATCGGGGGCGGGGGGGAAGAGAGATATCATTTAGTCTCCCTCTAGGAGAGAGAGACTTGTAGAAATTACTAGTGACAAGGAGGGACGTAGGGACTGAAAACTGAATGAAGTGTTTGTCTACCTACAGTCATACTAAACAGGGTAAAGCAGTGAAAAAAATTTCATTTGTAGAATGATTTAGATTTTTATTATAGAATGTATATACATACATATATATGTGTGTATGTGTGAGAGAGATTCTTGGTGAGAAATCTCTTCCAGAGATTGAAATTAAATCTTACTATTTTTGTAACCTGTGGTGCCAGTACTGAACCCAAGTGACCTCACTAGTGTTGTTTCATTCCTTTTCAGTATAGAAGACCTTACTGGTAAATTATTCTTTTTTTTTTTTCTTTTTTTTTTCCTCTTTCTTTTTTAAAAAAAAAAACAACCCACAAAAAAACCCAACCAAAAAAAAAACCCCAAACCAATCAAAAAACCACAAACCAAACAAACCATGAACAAACAAAAAAAAACAACCCAAAAAACCAAAACAGAGAATAGTGAAGGGCTGCTCTAGATCTTTTGGATCATCTGAATTTGGTCAACAGAAAAATTCAAGAATAAAAGTTTGTTCTAACTTGGATTTTCTGCATTTCAGCTTTTGTTAATATAATTTTAGTCTTGTTTGCAGGGCTGGGGGTTTTGGTTGGTGGTGGTTGGGTTTTTTTGAAAAGTCATGGATACTCTAGCAGTCAGTTTCAGGCCATTCTATTCTTTCTGTGTTTGAGTTTCAGTATTATCTGTCCTACTTACTAAGTGGTCAAATTTTTCACCAGTTTTGAAATAAACAGTTGGGTACTTTCATTTTGATGTTTAATGTCTTCCAGAATGGTGTAGATAATCTTTCTTGATGGTGAACCCATTTGGGCTCGTGTGCTACCCTTGTAACACTTCTCAGGCCATCACTGGGGTGAGTCTTCCAATGCTTTAATTTTGTTTTCTGACTTCTTATTCCTCTTACTGGTCACAAACCACACAACAGAATAGCTTCCTTTAAGAGGCAACTTCTTTCCACACTTCTCTAACTCTGCAGAATTAGCAGGAATTCTTACTCCTTTATTTCTTGGTCTGTTCTTGCTGTTAGCTCAAAGTATTATGGAGGGACTGGTGAATCGCCTCCCAAACTCCCTCTTTCTTACCCTGTATTCCACTAACCAGAAGTCATCTTCCTCGCTTGTGTTATTTTGTGAATTTTGAGCTGTTGGACAGCATTTTCAAAAACGATCAAAAAAACCCCAGCCCTTGTAACAAAATAATCTGCTGTGTTGAACTGTTGGGAGCTAAATAGATACAGCAGTCATACCAAAGGAGGAGTCTGGACAATATGATCACATACGTAGCAGAATTTATTATCCTAATCTCTTCCCGGGGAATCTGATTGACAAGTTAAAATACTAGCTCTAGTACTAGCTGGCTTTTCTTCCAGTTTCATAAGTCAGAAGACACAATGAAAGTTTTAATACACAGGTTGTTCTGTTTGCCTCTCAATAGAGACAGAATAGTATATTAGAGAGAATTTGTTTCAGTCTGTATCATTTAGAAGCAAAATTGGGTGGATATTCTTGTTGACTGATTTTTTATTACTGAGAATGATGTTATCATCAGAGTTTAGTGATGAGTCTACATTTCCTAAAAAAGGCTGATTTTTTTTTTTTTAAATGAGTCACTGATGCATTATCCATCATCAGTGACCTGTCTTAGACATCTGAACTAAAGTGCTCTCTTTCTTTTAATCAGGAAAATGGAGCATAATTTTTCCAGTCTCCCATAATTTTCTCAGATTATAATGACTTGAAAGACATTCTGTTTGCCTATAATTATCTGTGCTAGAAGTTGAAAGACATTTAAGTTTTATGTTGTTACATTTCAACTGCAGAGATGTTTGTCAGAACTAAAGTCCTAGAAAGTGAAATCATTTGCATATGTAGGGAAAAACAGACAAAGCCCATGGGCAAGCTCCTAGACAGTACACACTTCCCAACACTGTCACTAAAATGCTTGAGTTTTGACCTAAAGAGAGCCCCCTAAAGACTGAAATGGTAATTCAGATTTCATATCCATTTAATCCTTGGTTTTTTCTGACAAGAGTGGCAGTATGGTTGCCAAATCCAATTGTGATAATGTTTTATTTCTGTGTGGACAAATGAACAGTAAGAATTAAACAAAAACATGTGAGAAAGCATGTAAGTAATTTTATATGGAACATTAATTGAACAGGCTAGGTGTTTGACTACTGCTGTTTGACAAACAGGCTGTTTGACTACTGCTTTTAAAGCTAGATTCGGTCTGGTAGTATAAACGTGAGAATTCCTGAATAATTCCATTTCTAGCAGACAAGTATTGAAAGAAGCTGTCTCTTTCTGTAACTTCTGCTCCCCTGTGAAGAAGGGGATATGCCAGAATAACTACTTACACTCTGGAAGTGTCATTCTTACTTGAAGTTATAGACTCTAGAAATAATTTGTTTTACAGCTCAAAGTGCACTGACATACAAAATTTAATGCCACATTGTTATCAGAATTTCCTTTTCAGATAAAAAAATAAAATTTGATAATTTCAAATTATTTTCAGCTACTAAAAGTAAACTTTTTTTCCAAAAGATAGTGGTAGCAGTCATATTTACCAAGAAAGTTAGATTTTTATTACCTTATTCTTAAGTTTCCATGGCATTATACAACCTGAAGAATTTCAGTAGAATATGGCTCGCTTCTGTAGTGAGAACACAACCATGAAGTAACTAATCCTTCATGCAGGCGTGACACTTTTTGTTTGGTTTTTTGGTTGGTTTTGTTTTGTTTTTTTTAATCCAGCTGGAAAGTAAATAGGAGAGGGAAGGTAATATACAAATTCCTCTTACAAGGCTAAAGAGTTTGGGGTAATTAAAACTAATTCCTATGCTTGTCCTTCACTGTAGCCACTGAACTTAATGAACTAATATACTGCCATTAATTTGAATCTTCAATGTTTCGATCTTCTTACTTGGCACCCTAGTCATTAATCACTTTGAGTTATTCGTCAAACAAGTTAAAGTTACAAATCCAACCAAAAAGGGAGGAAATTTTCCTCCTCCTTTGACAAATGTAAGTCTTGATGCCTGTTCTTACGAAAATAACTCATTTCAGGGATCTGAACTTGGGCATAGAGATACCAAATCTGAACCTTATGGAATGTAAGTGTTGAAAAATCTCTTAGAAAAACAGTCTTCAGGAACACCGTTTATTTTTAGTTTTTCTCTAGAAAAATAATCTTCTCAAGTTTTTTGTCAGAAATCAGACCCTTCAAAACACTTCAGAATATCTTTAGTTTCTGACTGTTGACTCCTGTTTCCCAATTTATCTGTCTGTAGTGAATTCCCTAAAGGCTGAGACCATCTGGTCCTTCAGTTTATTTAACTGTTTCTCAGTTTTTGTGAGCCTTGAATTAAAACTGTCAGGCTCAAGGTTTATAACCGTAATGATTTCTCAGACATCATTAATTTTAATGTTTCCAGGATCTGTTCCATTTTTGCTCTTACTCTTATCTCCCACAGGAGTAAGAGCTTCCTTTCTTGTAGAATGTACTTTAAAAGTGGATTAAAATGAAATGAGGTAAGTGGGGGGGAATCACTGAGTTGCAATCCAAATCTTTATCAGAGTTATTTTAAATTCTCATATTCCATATTTCATATATGAAATAGCTGTTTATGCATTTTCTTGCTTTCATTTAACCTTCCTTGAAACATAAAAATAATTCTTTTTTGCCGATGGGCAAACCTCCTCTAATGTAGGTGGTGATTATTTGTAGTAAGTGAACATCTAACAGTACATTAATTATTAACACATTATGTAAGGGTTAACCAGCTAGTCTCAAAGTATCTCTGGGAGGCTAATAAGTATTATTTATCCTTGCCTTTTTTTTTTTTTTTAATTGAGAAGATGAAGCCTGTTTGATATGAAGAGGATTGACTTAAGCATTCAAGGGTTCAAGTGCTTTGCAGTCAAGACTAAATGAGAGATACTCAAGCAGAGAGGACATTATTCTTCCCTTCCCTCCTATGTCTCTGGTACTAAGGCCAAGACGAAGGAGTTTTTTTGAATTCCTGCTTCAGAAATTTGAAAGAATGATGAGAATGATCATAGGTCATAGAAATAAATACAAGAGACGTAACAAAAGTATAAGCAGCTGAAAAGTCATTTATATAGCTGTTGTAGTCCTTACCAATAACAATGCTTTTTTCTGTGTACAGACACTGATTTATAAATGCTGATGTTATCTTTCACCTCTCTTCTATAGGAATTGAATATTTAATATACATTCAGTTAAACTTGCACATCTTTTGCTCTGCTGGCAGAACTGGTTGCCATTTACTATTCCAGTGAAAAAGAATGAAATCTTAAATATGTTTTTATGGATCTTTTATGATATATATTGTATGTCAGTCTTATTATTGATTTTTTAAAAAGTATCTTAATAGTTCATTAAAAAATAATACTTTGGGGATCATTATCACTGCATAAAACCAGAAGTTTAATATTGATATAGACATGAAAGATGAAAATATATATATTGATCATGACTTTATTGTGGTTATTTTAAATGCCCAGAGCAAGAACTGATATAGAATAGTAGATAAATCACAGGAATGTCTAGGGATCTGTGGTGGTTTGCTTGCATTCTTGTTTTAAGATACAGGAACCTTAAATATTATCCTTTTAGAAAGTGGGATTGTACCATATGATAAAGTACTTAAGAAAAAGGCTACCACATAATGTGAACCTTCGGTCACATCATCTACTCCTCAAGTCCGTATTTTCCCATTGCTACTATCACAGCTCCTTTGATTTCCATTGTTGTGGCCTGTATCACATGTTTATTCACAGAATGAACAAGATTTCAAGTGAATAAGGGTCTGCCAGACCTTAACAAGGGTTCCTTTGTAAGGATCTCTGTACTTTTTCACATGATAGACTTGCAATTCTTCTTTTTGGTGGCTCTCCCATTTCAGGTGCCCCAGGAACCTTGAAGAAAGGTATAATGCTTTTGTTAAAACTTAGAAGCTCATCTAAACTAGGACAGGTATATTTCATTTTTAAAAATTGGCCTGCTCATTCACAGAGTAGAAATGTGCTCTCCTGCATGGTGTCGGAGGTGGACGTGACGCGTAGTCTTTTGTGTGGGTCACTAGGGGACAGAAAATTCTTGGCCTATTATCTCTTCCTTTTTCTTCTTGCTAAAAAAACAGACTAATAAAGTAGAGCCACAAAACACATCATCTCAGCTATTCCAAGTACAACTCAGCTTTTATTACAAAGGTGTAGTTGGTTGTTCAGAATCATGCTCCACTACTAGATACCATCATATAGATTGATTTGTGACTTAGCGTCACCAGGATAATCATGACCTGTGTATGGCTGTTAATGGGATGCAAGAGAGAAGTTGCCTTTTGGCTTTACAACAGAACGGCTGTTGTACTGTCTGTACAACAGACAACACGAAATGCTTTAAACATGAGTCTGGTATTTGAGCTGTGTTTTGTCACGGTTGTAGAAAATGGCCAGGACAGGAGCTCGAGCATAAGAACAAGTTTCCCTTTGAAATACTGTGTTTGTATGATGGGCAGATAGTTGCTGCATTTCTGTTACTGCCCAGAAGACTCTTCTGTTCTGCAGGTTCTTCTTTTTACTTCTAGGTGTCCAGGAATGTTCAACACAGTCAAATTCTACAACTACCAGAAAAAAGATCTGGTATCACATATTTTGGAAAACAAAATTAGACAAGTCTCTGTAACGGGCATGAGATGGGTAGAACAGGAGCAATCTGTTACCGTAAAGTGGAACAGATGAAAATGCGAAGGACTGCCAAGTACTTCTAGTTGCATAATATCGTTGTAGCCATGTTAATAATATTCCTGGTATCTTTTTTGCCTTTTGATGAGGAGTCTACCCCAGCTATACAAATATAGCCATATTCATCAAACCTCTTTTTAAGCTTTCTTGTCCTATGGACAGATGAATTAATTCATCATTTCATCTTTAGTAACAAATTTAGTAGCAATGTAGGCTTACCCTATTTCTTGCTGATAAGTACTGCTCATCACTTTTGTAAGTAACATCTTCAGATTGGAAAACTACGTCTTAAAAGCTGCCATTTATCCATAGTGTTAGACCGTCTTCTGTACATAAAAGAAAGTTGTAGTTAAAGCCAGTTAAGAAGACAAAGTTGCAACATCTTTAATGAAATGTTTTATTTCCTCAAGCTGGATCAGCTTGGCACATCTGTGCTTATATTTTTTTTTTATTACTACATTTAATCTAAAAGCCTATGATATTCTTAGGGATACTGGCTAATTTTTCCTTGTTTAGAACCATTAACAATTTTCAAGAAATACATTCTTCTTCAGACTATGTATCACTTTGCACTATCATAACAATCACCTCTTAGTTCTATGTGAAGCCCTTCGTATGACCTTCCTACAAGCACCTGTTGTCTTTGTTGTACTGTCTAAGCATAATTAATGGCACTCTGCTAGTGGCAAGGGTTGAATGCTAATTTGTCATAGAAAGCTTGATAGAAGGGCTTTGCACTCCTTGTACTTTAACTTGAGTGCTACTGTAGGAGTACATTTATGTTTAGAAGATATAATTATTATTTTACGTTAAGCATCAGCTAAATAACATCCCAAATGAGTAAGACAGCATGGAGTCCTGCCTTGTCAATTAGAAATTACTGAATTAGTAATATTTAACATTAACGCTATTGCACAGACATCATGAAAATATATGAAAATAAGGTCACTTGTCCTAGTGATTTTACATTAAAACATTTTATGTAAAGACACCAATAGAATATGTAGCATTTCCTGTGTGAGATTGTTCCATTGTCGATTTTTAGAATCACATCTTTAACTAGTATATATTGTCAATGGTGTTAATCAGTTTATACCAGTGGAAGTTCCATCTGTAAAGACTAAAACTGCGATCGCTACATTTACACTGAATATTAAATTGAGGTTTATTCTGGGTTTGATTCCTAATTCAAACTGTTCCCATTTCAATTTCAAAAAAACTTTAATTGTAACTTACAGTACTGTGTAGTCCAGTTTTGAAACTCTGGGCAGGCATATATGTCAGAGATTAGTGTTGTGGTCCAGCTCACCTCTAATATGTATTTCGAGCAGAGCTGAGTCTGCATCTAATTACCTCAGACAGTTGGCTTAGCTGATTCCTGATCTTTGGGACAAAGAAAAAGTGCAGGAATTTTCCCAATCCTCCCCAGAAAGGAAGAAAAAGCGTTCTCAACTTTTCCAAACTCCAGCTTCTATATCCTTTCAGATGATGTGAACAGAGACCAGGAAGATGGAGGAGGACTGTATAACCACATGCATGGGTTAGGTTATGACCAGCCACCCTCAAATGGGGCCATTGTTGGGATGTCCCTTTAGTTAGGAATTTTCCTTGCTTTTCTACCTTGAACATTTACCCTTGGACAAAACCTAGGTCTCAGGTTTACTAGTATTCTTCTGCCACTTCACACATTGTCAAATGATTGTTCAGGTGCTAAAATCAAAATCTCAGTAGAGTTTTAAATTAAGGATTAGAACATAGCTGTAAATTAACAGGAATGTGATTATCTACAGCTATGCAGAGACAGTGAAAATTAACACTGATTGCTAGGAATGACTGGATAGATACTTCTCTGTTTACAGTTATTAACTAGATGCTGCTTGGAGGGTATTTCTCTGGTTTTCTCATTTACAGGTGATAAATTATTTCTAGAATGTAAAATAAGCTTTACCTTCTTCAGTATTAGGATATATTTAGTGCAATGCCATTGAATGCCATTGAAGGATATTTTGCCACAAGAGGAACACATTTGCCTATGCCTATCAGAAAAAGGCAAATCTACAAATCTTAGGCTGTTGGACTGTTTATATGACAAAATGCATTATTACAAAGAAGATTGACAGTTAACTTGATTATCCCATGTTGTGCCTTATTAAGCACTCTATCTCAATATTACAGACTTAATTAGTTGGAATCGTAGTTGCATCACCTTCAATGGTGGGGATAATTGATGTGAGCTGAAGCGAGTCTAATAGGCTTGACCTTCAGTCAGTTATGTGAATGGTTAAGAACCTAAATGCATACTATATTTACCATCTTACTGAAGGTTCAAACTGATCAAATCTCGAAAAGAAAGAGCTGCAGAAGTCAATGTTAAGGAAGTCAAGTGCAGGTGTACACACACTTGAAACGTAGCTGGAAGTTGAACTTTTTCCTGGACTTTAAACACCTATGTAAAAATACTACTGACTGGAGCACGTGTCCAGTCATCTAGGGAAGGAAATACTAATCAAAGCAGTAACAGGCTGTCAGTAAAAACAAAAGCAAAACAGTAAAAGACAGTTTTGTGTTTAGTGTCACTATCTAAATATACCAACATTAATTATCTTCACAAAATTAAATCTACCTGCTAGTTCCTTTGCAGTTTTTGCAAACGGTTTTCATATCCACATTTCCCTCAGAAATGACTTAACAGATACAGTGTTTACATCTGCATTCTTCCATGAACACAGTCCAGAGCACTGTAATGATGCCTGTCAACTACAAACATGCCTAAGTGTCACAGCCATGGTCTGGGCATGTTTTTCTGCACTGGGCAGCGCAGATAGTGAAAACAGCCTGAAGTGAAAAAAGCCTCAGCTCTTTCACAAAAGAATATCCTCCTCCTGTTCCCCTGAAGGTCTTGAAGTCACAACCTATGCCTATACGATGGGAGGAGGGAGGTCTTCTAGGTGGCCTGTGCTCCTTTCTTCATGTAGGATACAGTCCATGAATTTCAAAGGCCTCCGTAAAGATACAGTGTTTAGACTGTATAAATATCATCCTTAACTAACTGATGCTGAACCTAGGATACATCAGTAAAGAACAAAGAACATACAAATGGCCCAGACTAAAGATTAATCAATTTGTTATGTAGTCTTTGGCAGTGGCTAAAAGCAAGTGCTTAGGGAAGGCTGTCAGAACAGGGCTAGGCTGAAGAGACAATGTCCCAGAGCATTTCTCCAGCCTCCACCAGTTCGCAGCTCTGGGTTTTCTTGTGCAGTCTTGACTAGGGAAATACCTTATAACGAGTTGCTATTATTAGGGGCTTTCTCCTTAGAGAAAAAGGCAGAATTGTGACTTATGATAAACTATGTTTTAAACCTCAGGTGAAGCATGGATTTGGTCTGTGACTGTCGGGGTTACTGTTGTACTTCTTTGTACTAATAACAGCCTGGCTAGAAAAGACAGTAGAGCACTGGACTTCAGTGAAAGTCAGATGCTGAATCTGTAATAATGTTTGTGTTTCAGTAAATGACTGCCGAGAAACTTTCTCTGAATAGAAAATGAGATTTCTGAAAGTCTTACTGTTACTAATGAAAATTACAGCACTTTCAGCATTGCATAGTGCATATTCTGCCAAAATAGTATACTTAAGATCTGGTATTCAGCATCTTGTGTGATCTGATGCACTTGGCTGAAAGGCCTGGTATATGCTGCCCTGCCCGTAAATGGTCCTGACAGAACTATGTCAAAGGAGCTGCCTCTCATATATACTTTTTCTTATTTTAGGACCTAAAGAAAGCTTATAGTGTTCCTATGTTGAGAAATGAATTTAATAATTAATATCACTAAAATATTAATTATTAAATTAGAAATAATTGTGCAATTCTTGTAGGCTCCTAGAAATGACTGCTTAACATGAGTAGCTAAAAATAATCTTTCAAATACTTCAAAATAGCTGCACTGGCTTTGAAGTTACTAAGCTTAATCTCTAATACAATATATGGTAAAAACTCAGTGATACACTGTTTCCTGAGTTCGGTAGAAATTATCTTGCTTTTGTATAACACTCCATGAGAATTTTGACTTGGGGCTTTTAAAAATATATATATATATACACACACACACACTTAAATATCTATATATGTAAGTATGATAATAGCAAAAGTATAAAAATTTATGCTTAATCTTGACTGTTCACAAATACGTTCCTGAATAGCTTCATGGTTTAAGAAATATTGCTGTCATGGTCTGTTGCAGGTGAAAGTTGTCACTTACTTCACTGACATTTCATTATGATTTGTTGGCAGCTAAGATGAGGTCTTACTCTTTTGGATAATCTGACTATTTGATTTTATTTGGGTAGCATTTTAGAGATACTTTAAGATTGCACTAGAGGTCTCTTTCAGTAGATCAGGAAATGGAAAACATAGACTACCATATTTACATTACTATTTGTTATTTTTGGAAATTAATTTTAATGCTATGCAGAAGCATCATGTATACAATCCTATGTGATCCTTCAGGTTCAAGTACCAGTGATTTTCAGGGACATTAGTCCTTGCACTGGTGGTGTAGACCAACTTAGAAACTTTACTTCCATAGGTTGGTATACAGTATCTATGAATTTATTTTTCTTAGTACTTTTTTATAGACCTCTTAGAATTAGTCCACAGATTCTCAGGGATCCATGGTCCATGTGTTGAAATCTGTTGACTAAATAGTGTTGACATAATTCATCAGCTAGCCAGGCAATGAAACTTAGATTATTGGCTTTTTGCCTGTGAAGAAGGCTTGGATAGAGAAGAGGCAAAATTAGCTCTCTTCTTATTTTATTTCTCTTAGACTAGTAGCTCAAATATTTTTTTTTTTTTTTTTTTTTTAACACATCAGCTTTTATAAGCTTTCCATACTTCTGGGTGGAGTGCTTTTAGCTCTCTAGCTTGCCTTTTATAACACTGACATGTTTTGTATCAAATAGATGGTTGCTTCAACATATCATAAAAGACAATTGCTTTTCTATAAAAATGGACTAAACTCTTCTTTATACCCTTTGACAAATTCATTTTACAAGCAACTACAAAATACTACATTTCACTCTGGTAGGCCATAAGTTGTATATATTGAGTTACAATACCCTGACAGTGGTCTTCTGTATCCAGGAAGAGTAAGTGTCCCAGTAAACAATATATAAAACTCTTACCCAGAGATTGTTACTAGAAATTGTGCTTCGTGTAGCAGTAGATCCTTAGTCTTCTCTGATTATCATCTTTTAAATATAATTTAGAAGATTCAGAAGGAGAAAAAACTCAAACAAACAAAAAACCACCCAACAAGCCCCAAATCCACAATTGCTTAGTCCTATATTACTCATTTTTTAATGAATAAGTACTTCAGCTGTTTGAGTGAAATGTGGATTTTCATATTGGAAACCTGTAATTATTCATAATGTTGTCTTCCACTCTGTAATAATAACATATCCTAAACCTCAAGTGTCCCATATAGAGAAGACTGCTAACAAAAGACATCCATTAGCTGCAAAAAATAGTCCCCTGATAATATTGGTGTTTATCTCATTTGCTTGAGAAGATAACACAATCATTTCTCAGAAAAAGGGAAAAACAAAAACACTGCAGTGACCTCTGTGTTGATTTTCTGTGCAGGCAGATATTTTCTTTATTGTATTTTACTATGACAGGTAAATTTTCATTCTGTCTATCTCATTCTAAAGAAAAATATCAAAGACTTAATGACTTTAGATTACTCAGTTATGTTCCACATGATCACACCACTGTATCTTATATTTTACTTCCACAGAATTTATTAAGAATTTCTTCTTTTAAGAACAGATGCAAAACAGGCTTCAATATTGCCATAGAATAAATATAAAGATTACCTTAAAGTCTTATGCAGTAAATAGAAATACTGTATTTAGGAATACTTAATAATATTTCAGGAGAACTTCCCATGTTTTCTCATAGCATGAGCCAACAAGCCATATTTTAATGAACAGATTGGGGGCGTTTGTATCTTCTCTCAATTGGTGTCAAATCATTCCCTTCCATCTGAGGCCACTAAAACTTTTCTGAGGTCAGAAAGTTTTTTGTCTGCATGGCATGGGAGGGAGGGAACATTTTATGCACAACAAAGAGAAACATTTCTGAGTGATTGATAGCCAAAAAAAGAGAAATTGGGTTTTTTTCTCTGCCTGAAGACACCCTTCTTCAGAAAGTTTTGTTGGAAAGGCTGAAAAGTTCAGATTCCCCCAGCATAACATTAGTATTTCTGCAACATTTCTGTTCCATTCAATCTTTCCCACAGAATC
The DNA here is from genome assembly GCA_009819775.1 of Phoenicopterus ruber ruber. Classification (NCBI taxonomy): domain Eukaryota; kingdom Metazoa; phylum Chordata; class Aves; order Phoenicopteriformes; family Phoenicopteridae; genus Phoenicopterus; species Phoenicopterus ruber. The sequence continues at coordinate 24,456,742 of CM020221.1, read as the reverse complement.
AAATGTTGCTTATGGCCACTAATAAGGTTATGCCACCACTGTCCTGTTGAGAAGTTCTTGTTTTCTATTCCAAGAACTCTCATTTGGAGAGAATTTCATTTGGCCCATTGCATCTTCATTTTGCTGCCCTGCAATGGAAAATACCCAGGCTTCATTCTTCATGGAGCCTCAGAATATTTTCATGGTCTTTCAGGGCAAGCGCAGGGAGAAGAGACGGTTGATGAACTCTGAGAAATTTTGGCATGTTTATAAATTGTTTTAAGTTAATACATATAATCTTTTCTAAGGCAGTTGCTTTGAAAGCTTTTTGACATCTGTTGGCACTGCTGATGAATTTCCAGCTATGAGATCCATATGGTATGATGGGAACATCGTTTGAGTTGAAGATTTGTTAAAATGTACCCTAACTGCCAAATCCTGTTGATGTTGCAAAGTGTCTTCTCAATTATCATTTACTTGTGTGTTATCTCAAGTTAAGTAACTTATTTCTGTATTCCATTGCCTTTTTTGGTAATATGTGGATTGCAGTCTCTCCAGTGGAACTCTCCTTAATCACACAGACTTGCCTGTTAACTGACTTAGAGGGTCTATGTTTCAGCAACATCTAGGTCTTCTGCTGCATTGTTCACAGGTATCTGTGCCTTCAGAAGAATTTTGTGCTGCTTTTCTGTACAAATTATTAAAAATATATATATACACACAAATGCGGAGTTTGCATCTTAATGCATTAATAAACATTGACTAAAATTATCACCAAAGCTAAATATCATGTTGCAAGGACCCAGAGGAAAAATACGGGGTTTTTTCAGCTGAACTAAACAATTTAAAAAAAAAAAAAAAATTGCTTTGTTATATAATCCCAAACCAGTAAGGCATGGAGATGCCTTGGCACAACTCAAAATGCTTAGAACATGACTCCTGTCTGAAATGTAATCAAATCCACCTTTCTAATCAAGAAAGAACCAAGCAACAATTTGTACAGGTTAAGAACTCAAAATGTAGATAGTGCACAGCTAATCCCTACGAAGATATTTCCAAGAATAGATAAAGATCCTTTTTTAAAGCATAGCATGTTAAAAAAGTCTGTTTCCTTGAATAAAAAAAAATATAATGGAATAAAAAGCTATCCTCTAAAAAGCTACTATTTTAGCTTTTGATAAATATGTGGTTTGCAATAAAGCGATTGTAAAGCTTCTAAAATAAAACGTTTTTACCTGCTATGCAGAAATGGCTGATCAGAGTGTTATTACACTGTAATAATAATATGTTTATGTTTATGTGTAATAATAATATGTTTCTCTCCCTGTTACCTCTTCCTTGAGTAATGTGTACTCAGAAAGAGAGGCCTAGACTAATCTGTGCTAAGTAACCATTTGCAAGATGGACCTGTAAGATTATAAAATGTCACCAGGAAATACATAAAGTTGATATGAATAAAAGGTCTTCATTAGAATTGTGTGTACTGAAAGCACTCCAGTTTTTGCGAAGAAGTAACTAAGTGGTATGAACCATTTTCCCATGTGCAGGCAATACAACATGATATGGAACATGCCTCTTAAACCATTAAGATGTTCTTATGAGCTGTAACTGATGTATTAAAATATTGAAACGAAATCTGTGATGTCTATAATCTTTACTTCTGATTGTGTTAGGTCTGCACTGGAATAGAAAAACTATGCATAAGCTGGCACAAATTCATAAATGCCCACACTGCAGCTGAGATAAATTGAATTTACTTTTGGACAGGATGGAGTCTTTATGGTCAGAATACAGATAGTTTCACTGGTAAGAACTGTAAAGCAAAGAGCTTGTCATGGTAGTTAGTACAGCACTTATTCGTGCAGTAGAGGGATAGCTATAGAATGGTAAGACTATTTATGTTCAAAGTTGAAGTTTATTCTGCATTTTATGATTTGGTTAACTTTTGAAAATTAAGTTAAACACTTTTAATGAAGATCTGAGTGCTTTGGGTGAAGATGCTGAGATCTCTTGAAGTCATTGGATTATCTAGTAAACCTAGACACAGTTTGACTGTAGTTAGGTTTACTAGATAGGTTTACTAGGCTTTTTAATGTTTCAGTCTGACATGTCCTCTTCAATGTCTTAAAGGATGACCTTCAAATATTTTAACAATAGCTGACAAAGGAGTTCCATTTGTTTAAATTCCAGACACATGCTTCATTCAAAATTTTAGGCTTTAAAGTTGAAACGTTTTGGGTTTTTTTCTTTCATGAATCTTTTTGTCATGCACAACAGTTTGTCAATATAAATATTCTAATCTCCGTATTTCTATCTTTAAATAGTGTTACCAAAAATCACTTCTAGAATCAACAAAGTGCCGGTTGTTTTTCATTTGTTTCTCTTTAATGAATACGTGTACTTTGAATACATACTTAGCTACAAGGTAGGCTCTTTAAAATAGTGGTTTTAGTTCCATCATCTAAGCATACGTTGGCTGGATAAGCAATAGCCTGAGCTGACCAATAGGTAGGTGGTAAAGTACTCTGTATCTCTCTGAATTGGACGGTACCTTTGTAAACTTTCAATTTGCAACAAAATTCCAGACAAAATTGGGAGTTGGGGCATTTGGAACTTTGGTTGATGGTTTTGCAGCATGTCATCTACTTATAAACTAAAAAGGTGCATCGTATGACCAAAGTACTCTGCGCTGTAGCAACCTCTTAAGGGGCTTGATTCCAAATGTCAACCTCAAAAAATGTACAGTTAAACAAACAATATGAATTTCATTCTGTAGTCTGAATAACCAGATTTCTTATGCAGTTTGGCTTTGTTTCAGCTTCAGTGACACTCAGTATGTTGGTTCTAGATGCTGTAGCAGGAGGGAACAATGAGAGGAGAGTACAGGGCTCCTAGTTGGGAGTGTTTCTCACATCAGCAGCACTACATGCTTCTTTTAAGAAGCCCTCTCTTCCCAAGAGCTAGCTAATTAGTTCCTTCTCCCTCTCTGGCCTGTTGATCTGTCCGTTGACCATGACATTTGTTGGCTTTGAAAGTACAAAGCTCTTCTAGAAAAGTTATTTCATTTTTTTTCTGAAGCGGAATCTTAAAACCAACAAAATTGGCTAAGATCAAACTGCTTAACTACAGAGAAAGAAAAAGAAAGTGGCAAGTGACCTCAGAGCTATCACCTCCACATAATTCCTTCTTTTTAGCAACTTCAAGTATATGTAGACTATCCTGACAAATTTATTTATTTTTATAAGAGCCATTGATGATCACAGCCTCGCATAACTAGTAATGAACTTATTTCTTCTAATAGTTGAAAAGGTTTTCCTGATATCAGAACTGTATCATCTTTGTTGCAAATAAGCCAGCTTTCCCTTCATATAATGAAAATGATTGATCACATGCAATATGAAACACACTTTATTATCATGTTGCTTTTCAGCCTTCTCTTTTTTTTTAGATTTAACAAATCAAATCACATCAAGAGTCATTTTATCTGATCATTTGTCTTCTGGAAGTGGGATGCTCCACAATGGCCTCTAGCTGAGGCCTCAAAAACTTCAAACAAAATGAAATAGCATCATTTTGCATCTTCATGTGACACTTCAGTTACCTGATGTCACCTATTTCAGAAGAGTATATCCATTTTTTGAGCATCAAAGTTAGATAACTTACAATTTTCTGTTTCTGTTGAATTAACCAGTTCTATCACCTTTTGTGTTTATGAAAGTTTTCTTTTAAAATGTAATAGTGTGCATTTGCTTTTGTGAAATTTCTCACTTTTCCAGAATTTGTCAAGATAATTGTATATATTCTTAGAATAATCTATTCTTAATTTATTTAGAATGTTGATGTCTTCTATGCAATTTCTAAATCATTCATGACAGCATATAATGGTGACTGACCCAAACAGGCCTGTTGGAATTCAAGCAGAAATGTTCTCTGCTGTAATCTTGTGTCAAAACCTACTTTTTGCATTCCTTATTTCCAGCCCATGTATGCTCATCTCTTAGCACTTTCAGCTAAACTGTATTGCCCTTATTTGCTTAGGTTAAGATACACTTCAAATACCTCTTCTTTCTTATCCGCTAGACTAATTACTCTGACCAAAAAAAAAAAAAATACAATAGGTTGGTTTAATATGTTTTGTTCTTGACAAATCTGCGTTGTGTGTTTATTATCTTCTTATTCCCAGGTGCTTGGAAATTGATTTTTGAATAATTTGTTCCAGTAAATTTTCAGATATCCCAATTTAATCAACTAGTCTGTGAATCCCAAGATACATATAAAAAGGAGGGGGGAAAGTGTAAGTACTGGCTTTGCTGCCTTAATTCTGAGACCTCCCCCTCTTCCATACGTTGTCAGGCCTAACAGCTAAAGTTTTGTTTCAGTGTTTCAGTTGATGACACCTCTCTTAAATTGCTAAATCCTGCTGAATTGGAAATCTAAATATTGTTTTACTCTTTCCCTTTCCCCTTTTTCTTGTCTGCTGTGCTGTCTCTTTTATTAAAATTTGGTCACAATTAGTTGCTTTCTAAAGACACACACACACAAAAAAAGCCCGAACTGGTTTGGCTTTCTCTGTTATCAGTGATTTGACCTTTTTTTGTTAATGAATGACCCTTTCGTGTTTCCTTTACTTGCAATTTTTAATAACATTTTCTTGGTTGGTTTAATGCACCTTACCTGTTGTTACTTAGTTAGCATCTTAATCCGCCACCCTACCTGAGAAATTGATGCTATTCCTTTATAGGTGATATTGTTTACACTCTTGGTATTATTCTTTTTAAAATGTCAATCATTTAAGAGATCTTTATTTAGACTCTTAAGTCTCTTCATGCACTTCCTTTTTAAATTCCTGTTTGGGATAAGTTGTTTTTCTGCCTCCAGAACTGGTTCTATTTAAAACTTCCCATTCTCCTGAACCTTTTTTTTTTTTCTTTTTTTTTTTAAAAACAAAACAAAACTTTGAATGTTTGCCCAAGAGATCCTATCTTTTGTTTTCTCAGTTTGTTAAAGTCTGCTTTTGGAATGTCATTGTCCTTAATGTGCTGTGGCAATTCCTTCCCTTCCTAGTATTTGAGAACTCTGATTGTTTTATGGTAACTTTCACTCAAACTACCCGGTCCCTTATACTCTTGATCAACTTCCCTATACAAATAGGGATTGAAACAGCAGTCCTTGCCAGTACCTACTTACTTATTCAGCTCTCTGAGGCTATTTCCAGCAAATACCAAGAACTTGTTAGACAATTCATATCTTCCAGTATTACTTACCTAGCAGAATCAGGGTAGTCGGTTTGCCATCAGCACCACTTTGATTGCTTCAGTTAATTGCTCTGGAAGAGAGTCATTCACCCTCTGACTGGATTTGATATATCACTGATCCCTATCATGAGATTGGTCCAGTCTTCCTTCCCTTTTATCCTTATTCAAAGGTCTCTATTAGGTCTTAAGCTCACTTGATCTTGAACAGCAGAGAAAGTATATTCATTATAGCTATATAGTGCCTCTCTGTCTCCATTTTTTACTTGTATGTCCTTTCTTAAGGAGTGTTTTATTTATAGCTTGAGGAGACACTGTATCACAGTAATATACTGATAGAATACTATTACATTTTATTTAAAAGAAAAAAATCTGAACTCATAAACTGAAATCTGGTGACTTTAGTGAACTGTGCTAAATGACTGGGAAGGATGTCATGATCTATGTATTGAGTACAGCATTTGTGACAGGAGGAAGAAAAGAGAAAAGCCTGAATGAGAAAAGAGAACATCATTAGTCTTCTAAGGGCATGTCCAATACTGAGAAAAGGGTGGAAACTGGAAACGTACCAAGATACTGCTTAGAAATTGTAAGATCAGCTAGAAAGATTCTACCAAGTCTGAATACAGGACATTAAATTATTGGAGACTATTATAATGAATAATTAAAAAAAAGAATTGAAATCTGAAAGAGAATTGCTTTGTTGACAGAAATTTTAAATAGGATTGGGTATGAAATGCATGTGCAGATTAGCAATAAGTATTGGCTAATTATTCCATTTATTGAGCAGATTAGAGGGCACATTTCAAATACATGTCCAGAATATCATAAAAAATGTATGTATGCTTCAAAAACCAAGTTTGCTTATACAGAAAAATAAAGAGAAAATGAAGATGATACAGACTAAAGATATTGCTTAGAAGGCAAATTTCCATTGTTCTGTGAAATGCACATGGCAGTACGTATGGAATATTTTGTTAAGGAGAAAGCCATCAAAAGCAAACCAGGAATTCTGCATTCCTTGTTCACATTGAAGTGTTTTTCCCTCCCTGTAACAGTGAGGAGGAGTTAATGAGTTTGAGGAGAAGGAAGATGACCATTAAGCCTATGATTACATGAATCTACTGTCCAAGATGCCTGTTTAGGGTAATGTATAACAGCTGTGGCTGCTGCTGCCTATGCACTGCAGTAATGACTGCAGAACAGCTGCTCTAGTGCTATGAACCCTAGGGGAGGAATTTGCTCTCTCCTTTTACTCTGCAGCATGTAGAGCTAATTTACTGGGATTGCAAGGCTATCTAGACTTTGCTTCTAAATACTTACTTGAAAATGAAATTTCTCTTATGAACAGAAAATTAACTCAAAATTTGTACATGATCATGTACATATCATATACATTTGTTGTAGCTATTCAAAATTATTTATTTAGTTGTATCAATGGTTGTTTCTTTCCACAAATATTCTTTGAAGTGTAAACATCTGTTTTATAAGGTCATAAAGGGACTCTCTTATAGTTTATATGTGGTTTTATTTAATCTCTCTGAAACTGATATGTATGTTTTTACTATGGTGAAGAGACTGACTTTTTATTGCCTTCATTACCTTTTTCTGAAGAGCTTCCTAAGAATTACCGATCTTTAACAATAAGAGTTTGGGGGCTTGTTACATAATAACATGTATACTACTACTTCATATTGTTACTCAGTCTGTGAAAATCTCGCCACACAAAATGTATTATTCAAGAATAATAACATATATGCTGCATCACATAATAAATATGTAGTACACCTCATAGGATGAGAAGCCATCTAGATTTTTGTGTTACTGTTCTTTTTTTGGATAGTAAATATAAAGCACACACTTTGATTTTATAGGTGACTTGAGTATCCTTACTGCTACTATTCTCCACTTCCTTGGTTTTTTATCTACAGGAGTTTATTAGAAGTATTTTTCAATCCTGGGGAATTTTATGTTGTTTCCCTTGCATTAGAGGCCATCGTGCATTTTCATTACAAATCCATACCACCCAGTGACTTCAGTAGGACTGTTCATAGCTATTTCTATATTTAAAGAGGTAATTTTTCAATCAAAACATAGACTTCCAGCCTAGAGTCTCAGGTAAATTATGCTTTTTTGGGGGGGGGGGGGGGGAAATGTCATGTGGTGTAGATAATTATGAAAAAGTATGTCAGCATTCACCAAACATCTGTACATTCAAAATATCTATAAAAAGAATTCCAATGTTTCTTTCCACTGCATTTATTACGCATGTTTTTTAATTGTACAACTGTCATTTCATAACATTTTAACGTTCTTGTTTAAGCAACACTTTTACAAATAGCACTGAACACTGGGTAGACATTGATGAACAGCAAAGAGATATGAGGGGATACATACTCAAACTTCTGGAACTGAGTGAAAACCTATATAGAGTATATTCATATTCAACCATTTCTCTTCAGATCTGAGTGCGTACTTGATAGTTGTTGCAAATTAATTTCAAGCTTCCAGAGTATGGGAACTGAAGATGGTCTTTGATCTACATTTATCATTTAAAAGATCAATGACGGAACTATCACTAAATCCTGTGATTCTACTATCCCAACTCAACCAAAAGAGTAGGAGTTTACCGTTTTGTCTACAGCCTTTCAAGCAGAAACAGCCCTTGGGCCCATTCCAGTGCTTTTCTGTGAAACCGATATGAAGTTTAGTGCTTGAATACTAGTGCTTTTTTTAGCATTAATTGCATTTGCCTTTTAAATTTTCCATTGTCTAGTCAGCCATCTCCCTAAGGAGGCTTGTAGAAGTATTTTGAGTGTGCTCAACACTCTAGCAGGACTAGGATCACTAGACTGTAGGAGAGATCATGAATGCCTCAGCTAGATACTGCAGCCTATCTGCATCATATCATCCACTTGGCACTAGTAAGACCACAGCTGGAGTGCTGTGTCCAGGTCTTGGCTCTCCAGTACAAGAACAACATTGACATGCTGAGTCAGCAAAGGGCCGCAAAGATGAATAAGGGACTGGACATGGAAAAGACAGGGAACAATAGTAAAGCAGTACTAATGGTACCTGTGTACCTGTAGAGAGCTTTATGGCTAGATAATTTTTAGTACCTCAACTGTTTAGTGTAACACAAGGCACAAGATAAATACAAATGTGGCCTTTTGGATAAGGCTTCAGACTAGCACACAGGCAGGCTGGGTTGTATTTTTGCTGGCACGCCATTTTCTGCATTATGATGCTTAAATCACCTGAATTCTTTGAGACTCAGTTCTACAACCTGAGCAATTAAGGCATAATTACTACCTTGTATGATTATGTAAAATGTTAATGAAGCACTTTCAAATGTTTGAATAGAATATGCTATAGGGATGGAAAGTGTTCTTTTATTAACAATAAATTTTTGTTTTGCTGAAGTTTACTACAATGTTCAGTTCTTGTTGCATTTGATTGCAAATGAATTCACTGAGAAGCTGGACAAATCCATGAGTTCATGACAGTTAAATACTTATATAAAGCAATTTACAAGGTCATGCTTGCCGATCTTGCAAAACTTTGTAAAACTACATAAATAATTTAACTTTAGAATATACAATATGTACTTCCTTATCTTTACTGTAAGAACAACTATAGTAATTCAAATGATGACATAAACTTATGCTGTCTGACAAGTGCAAGATTTCAAGGGAAACCATTGTATTAGGCATGTAGAAGTTCTATAATAGAAATTTTGCATTCCTATTTGATTGCTTTTTTGTCAGATGAAGAAATGTTTTCTGTCTATGTTTGTGCTATGCTTGTTCCCAGAGTATATGAACTGCATTAAATTAAGTTAGTCCTGGGCTAAAATTGGCTGATTTTTTTTTCTTTTGCATAATTACTGTTGCCAGTGGTTATCTTTAGATAGCAAGATACAAGGGTGTGAATTACTTTGCATTACTACAGTTAAATACGAGACTGCAAGTTGCAAATTCTCTCCAGTAAAAAGATGTGTGAATTGAAAGAATATACACCTCACTCAGCAGAATGCTATTATTGCTATTTTATAGTCACTCGAGAATTTTCTCTGCACGTTCATACATTAGAGTGTGTACATCCTCCTCAGTCTGAATCCTAAGCAGAGCTTGTGGTCTTCCCTGATCTTTAGTATTACTTTTTTCTTGTTCTAAACCTGTGCTTTTATGTCTTGAATATCAAGACAACATATTTGGGGGATATTTCTGCTTGAAGGATCAACAGATTTCTCGTATTAAGTGCAGATTTCCTTATCCTGTGTTTTGTAAAAGCACTGTTATTCCAGCTATGCCTACTCTGACTGCCAATGCCAGAACCACCGTCTGTGACATCAGTCTTGTAATGTCGGTAAAAAGACAGAATATGGTGAGGCAGGTAGGCACGTTGCCTGCCCAAGTGCCCAGGAGCTTGGCTGGGTCTCCCTATAATGCTTGCCCCCAAAATGCTCTAATGAGTAAATGGTGTAGACAAACTGTGAATCCCTTCTCAAATCCAGCCTCATGACTACTTTTGTACAGCACTGTAGATCTGCCATCTTGAAGTCACATTTAAGTTACACTTACCCAGATATCTTGTAAATGGGTCTTAAATTGCATTAAGGTCTCCTAGAAATCAAATGCATAAACTCCCCTTCTCATATTAAAATATATATGCGACTAGTTCCCAAAAAAGCTCTATGTCACGTCTTTGGAACCAAATGTGTGTTGTTAATTGTTGTTATTTATGTATAGAAACTGGGGGGTTTCTAATTAACAACAGCTATGCTGAGTCTTCTACATGAGTTCAATGTCTCTTGTCAACGTTCTAATTTCATGCTAGCAAGTTCTACCTTGGAGCAATAAAAGTGGGGTTTTTTAAAGAGTTGCTAGGAGATTAATCCTTTTTCTCCAATTTCCTGCCCCCAGAAAAGGGTGGACACTTTTTTCCCTTGTAGCCATGACTGTGTTGAACACAGTAACATGATGATGTAAATTCTGAAGTTTGGCTTCTGTCTTCTCCCTCTGTGCTTTCAGAATTGTTTGGGAGATTTCATCACGAAGTGCTTCATGTATTTCTTTAACAGCTGCTCAGTGAGAGCACTACAGATTTGGAGTAGGACCAAAACCGCTATTATAAAGATCTATATGTAGATTGGTCTTCTGGCTCTTCACAAATATATCATCTTTGGTGGCTCCACATTTGAACAGTACATTTGTCCTCACGTGAGTGACTATGTCATCAGTGCTTTTTCTTCATCTTGTCCTGAATCTTTATCATCTTTGTACCGTTCACAGCTGCTTAGGCCACTGTTTAGTTTTGGTGATCCTTAAGGAATGAAGAACATATGACGTGACTCTCATGACAGAGAATCAAAAGAATTTTTGAAATGCCAAAATATCCAGCAAGTAAAACTTCCAAAATTTAACTGACTTTGTCTCCCACTAGTGAAGAAAGCATAGAAAAATTTGCAGTGTGAAATTTATATTCTGATCTGTGACTTTCCCTTTGTTAAAAAACAAAGTTCAGCATTGCTGGCTAAGCAAATCACTTAGCTTCATCTGTCATTTTTATTCTCTATTAACATTTTTAAAGAGCATAATTCTGCAATTGTGACATTATCTGTAGTATACGAATACAGCTTCTTCTAATAAGATGAATTACTAATTATTAATGTGTTTTTATTGCTTCTGTGGGAGTAATTGGGTGCACCAACCTAACCATGCAAAAATTCAGCATAATATGCAAACAAATTGGCAAAACCATATTCTTTGCTATCAAGCACAAAGCTTCCAGAATATCTGACCTGGCATATACCCATTGTGCTGTTGTCCTAGTATCTTGAGGACTCATTTGCAAAAACTAGTTTGTGATTTCATGAAACAGTCAGGAAGGAATTCCTCTATCCATATTTCTGTACTTACAGCTATGTCTTCTCACCTTTTACTGAGTTTCAGTGGGTTACTGGGTTTCACTGTATTGCTGAGAAAAGAGTGTTACAATCAACATGAGACTGATGTAATTTTCTTTCGTTCCTAGAATCATAGAATGGTTTGGGTTGGAAGGGACCTTAAAGATCATCTAGTTCCACCCCCCCCGCCATGGGCAGGGGCACCTTCCACTAGACCCGGTTGTTCAAAGCCCCATCCAGCCTGGCCTTGAACACTTCCAGGGATGGGGCAGATCGTGTATTGTCCAAAACTATATCATATGTAAGTCTAAGCTAGTTTGCACTTCTGAGTTAAAACCCTTTTAATCAGTTCAAAGCATTGTTCAAGTCTGGAATATATCCAAAGGAAAACACCTATCATCTACCATGATCCCTCTATGTCTTTCCTTTATTCTTTATGGTGGCTCTGCATGGTTCAAACTGGTTATGTGATTGATTTGTGTTTTATTCTTAGTAGCATGCTGCTTTTCTTTAGTCAAAGCCCTATTCTTAAGGTGTGTGGGTTTTTTTAATGTCCCACGCCATGCCATCTCAATCATAAAAGCTGTTATTCGCCATCATGCCCAACAAAGCCATGCTTTGATCAAACAAAAACTAGTGGAATACTTCTCATATCGTGCATAAATTCTGAAAAAAAACCCAAGTAAGGCTTATTTTCCTTTTATTCAGTATTTGTATTTATTCGTATTATTACTTCTACTGTAGACCCTTTCAATGTAAAGATAATAAATATCTATATTATTATGAATATCATAACGAACCAAATAGCAAATTAAAAATATCTACAGTCAGTTTGCATAAATTACAACTCATCAGCTGACTAAAATGGTGTCTGAAAATGCTACTGGGGTATGTTGCACGAAGAGAAACACATGTTGTTATGTACAATTAGGTTTTTATCTGCCAGCCACATATCAAATAAAAAGGTTGTTTTAACACTAATTTCTCTGGATGCAGGCTTGCTGTTTACTAGTAGCTAATAAGCCAAGATCAGAAATTTCAATTATTGGTACTGTGTAGAGTGGAAAATTCTTTTTGAAAACATTTATGCTTACTGAATTTGCTTAGCTCTGATAAACTTTGCTGAATGATGGTTGAGTATTGGTAATTATGTTTGTAATGACAGCATTCTTTACTTTGGTGATAAATTTATTTTGTATTAACTTATGTAAACTTTAAGTATTTATTTCTCAAAATGAGATCTGAAGTACAAACAAGGAACTAACAATTATATTCATTGTTTAAATGTACCACAAGCAAACAAGATAATCTTTTCCTTGATGGAAGTATGCTAGTGATGTTTTAGGGCACTTGCAATGCAACACACATACATTAAACAAACAGCACCATTATTATCAGGTCTATGCACTTAAGTCCATTTTAAATACATACATTTTGGCTTCTCAGGAATGAGCATAATTAGCCTTCATATGCTTCAAGACAGGCTTGGGCACTGGTGATCTAATTATCTACAAAATGCCAAATTCTTTTTAACATTTTATTCTTTTTAACTTTTGAATCCAGTAGAGTGAGTTCATCCTGAATTCCTCTTGCTTGATACTTGCACACAGTGCATGTTGGAGTAGTTGGTCTTTGCTTCACAAATGCTGACTGAAGTCAGAGTCACGTTTTTTGGCACAGATAAGCTAGAATAATTTTTTTAATCAATTATTGGTCTTATAAGGATAGATACATAAATATGGCATGTGAGTTTTTTCAAAGCGTGAAAGCCTTCATCTTTGCTTAAGCTTGGAAAAGTTTGATATTGCTACTTCTCCTGCCCAGCTTTTCAGGCCTGCAGCTTTCTCTCACCTGCAAAAGTACTAACAATGTCAAATGCCAGAGCTGTGCAGACCAGTCAGTGGTCAGTGACATATCATCTCAAGTGAGTATGCTTCCATATCAATGCCTCTGTAATCTGTATTTATCTGTTATAACTATCTGATATTCTCACCAAGATGTGTCATTACTGAACTTAAAGCAAAATGCAAAGACATCAGTGTCTTCAGAAGTGATTATAACTGTTTTATATTCAACATTCAAGGCAAGGATTTTATGCCAAATAACTCGTGTGTCTGCCTCTTCTTGAGATGACTTCACAAGTTTAATTTATACCAATGGTCTTCAGTTAGGTGGAAGCAGAGGTACTCAGCTGTGGTTCAAAAAGGTTTTTTGCATGGCTTAACTCTGCGATCCCTTTTTCTCGCCGTCCTTTGGCTTAATAAGCCTTGACTTCCTATGCAACATTTGTCTCTGCTTTTGTTTCTTGTGACTTGCACTTGCATTCCCAAAGTGAAAGTTTACATTAAACCTTTCCCATACCATCTTGCATCTTCTATGGGTGTTGCCTTGTAAATGTCCAAGACTGTGTCAGTTCCATCACTTACTGCACCTGTCCATAGCGCCAATGAGGGAGGATGTATCACAAGGTCTGCAAATGCCTGTTAACACCATTCATACATTGGATTAAGACTTTTGCTGTCAGTATGACATACAGATAGCTTTCGGCTGGTTTACTCTCATTGTATACCAGCTACCTGCAATTAGTTGTCTTGTTTGTTTTATGTCGTGATTGACTGAAGCATTGTTGGGACCAGGAATTATGGTTTTACTGGGCGTGTGCCAGTACCTCTCTGACGTGCAACTCTGTTTTGTGCAACTAACCTTTCTATCCTCAGATTTCTTTACTGCTTCTATTTATACGTAAACATATCGTATGGTTCTGTTTGGAATTCTGTGAGAGAATACCACACTCGATACTTCCTGAACTCGCCATAAGCAAGACTACATACAGCATGTTCTTGGTCCTTTTAAATGCTAGGTGTTTGCAGGTCTGCTTGAGTTTATTAGGAATTACTCAGTATCACATCTCCTAATTGTCCCAGGTATGTTAATGCTCACCAGTAGTGACAGCTCTAAGTTTGAAAACTTTGGAGTCTGATTGTCTTTATTTGCTGTCCTCTCAGTTTCTCTGATTTTTACCATATGGTATGGAGATTCAATAGGAAGTCAGATCCCCCATCTTAAGATGGGCATAGGCAGAGGATCACTGGTCAAGCACATAGCACACTATCTATCTAGTACCCTGCTTAGTTAAAATTAGATGTAGATGCTATAAGCATTTTCTCTGAGACAATTGAGGAGTACTTTAATTATGAATGCTTCATGAAAATGACAGTGTGCATAGACTGATTATGCATGTAAGTACTGGTTCAAATAGATAACACATAGAAACTATACCAAAAATAAAAAACATCATGTAAATAACAGCGAAAGTAATAGAAACAAAAATGTTTGATGGCACCCAGTTTTCATACTGTAATTCCCACGAAAGCAACTCATGTGAAAAGGATATCACATACAGAAAGACCTACTTAAGCCACATAGATGATTCTTTCTGATCCAGATGTAGTCAGCTTAGTACCATAGAAAGTGGCAGTTGCCAACACAACTTACTGGTTATTTCATACAGCCTATTGGATAAATTCAAAATCATAGTATAAATACAGGTCTAAATCTGTATCTGCAAAGCTTTGAATCCAATTTATGCCCACTAATTTGGCATGATGTAAATGCAATAGGCAAACTGATGCAAAGTCAAACTGCAGCTCACAAAGAGCTCGTGTGGGCCTTAAATAGAATTTGTTTTAATAGTGTTTTGATTTTTTAAGTACCCGAAAACCGTGTGGGTGTGGATTGCCCATCAATTTAGATTTTCTCATAAACAAGGTATACAGCTGCAGCTCAGAGCTTCCTTTTTGTCCAGAGTTTTCCAGTTAAAATGTGAGCAACTGAAATTCTCCAAATACCCGTTCTAACTATGCTTCAGTATAATTAAGAACCCTTGGATACCAAGTACTGATCAGATGTGTAATAGAAAATATCTCTCTTTGTGAAGGCTTCTACTATTAACTTTGTGTCAGCATCCTGATTTTTCTTAAGAAGTGTCATATTTATTTCATGGGCCTAATTACTAGGTTTGATGGAAGATTTGAACATGATTTTTCACCCTCCCATTGTTTTCCTGATCTTGAATGTTGTGTGTTTCATAACACTTTTTTAATTCCTTATAAATTCCTAGAAAGGGAACACTGTAAACTGTTAATTTGAAAAGAAAGGATAATTTGCCCCAAGGCACAATCTACTTATTTCTAACTGCTATAAAAATCTCTTTTTTTCACGTGCGTATCAGACCTAAAACCTGTATGTAGTCTGTAATAAATAGTGCAAGAGATTGAAACAGTGTTAAGGTGGAGATAGGTCAGGTTTACCTTTCATCAGACCCTCAATAAAGACAGAGGCATTCAGACATCTTCAGAAAAATTATTTTTGTTTTACGTACAAAGGAATGATTTCCCAATACCTTCATACCAAATTATCATTGAACACAATAAAGACATGTTTCTCACTGGTAACTAAAATTTGAAACATGAAGTATCTGGTTTTGAACCCAGATTAGAAGAAAGCTAACTATGCAACTGTATTCTTAAACCTTGAGAAACAGAAGAATGGATGAAATGCTAGTCTCACTGAAGTCAAATTCATGTGCAATTCAGTGTAGCCAGGATTTCTTCTTCTATGCTTCTTTTAGTAAAATCTGTCATTATATAAATTTGTTAGATCTTAAATGCACCACACAAATACAAGACAAGAAAGACAAATAGTTGTAATGTTCTTTATGCCAAAGTAGCATTATCCTTAAGCTCCAGACCTGTAAAAATGTTTGATGTAGTTAGAGAATAATGTAGTTAACATTTAAAGTGAAATTTAGTCATGCTAAATCTTGGATTTGAGATTTAAGATAATTGTGCACACTATAATCACCATCTTTGCTGGCAGCTATAAAAACAGTATGCAGTATATCAGTTATAGAACCTATCACTGAGTGCAGCAGACAGATGGAAGAGATATGAGGGACAAGACCAAAATTAATTCAGCAAAAGAATGTGATTGAATATACTTTGTCTATTCCTAACTCTCATTTTCTCTGTGAACTTTGCCTAGTCCGGCTTCTGTTTTCTGGGTCTCCTTTTTCCAATTCTGTTTTTTTACCTCATCCCAATCCTCAGATACGTTAGCTATTCCATATAAAAATAAGGACCAGTTAATGTGTTCTTGTACAGCACTTTGAATCTGGACCAATGATTAAACTTTTTTCTGGACTAAGCCATTACCAGTTGTGAAGTGCTTTAAAGTATGAGTTTGTATATTTAAATCAAAACCGAATTTTTTTTAACAGCATAGGTTAGGCCGCTGCTGACACTGCTGTCTTAAATGTTTTTTTGTAGTTTCAACTGATTGGACATTACTGTACAAGTCTGGTGATGCATAAGGAGGAGCAGAAGCCAGTTTGCTCTTGTCTTTTACTGTTACATCTGGGCTGATGAAAATACAGAATCAGAAATAATGCCTTGGGACCAAACCAAGAAATTGCATCCTGAATAAACATAGTTAAAAGTCAAGCTGTTGATTAAAACAACGCCATTTTAGCATAGTCCTTTTTTTTTTTTTTTTTTTTGAGTGGAATTTCATTTCAAATACTCATAATTTAAAGCTGAAATTAGCTAGTCAGTTACTAAGACTGTACTAAATGTGTAAAATTAAGTCATCTGTCAAAAATTATGCTATGACAGTTTACTTCTAATTCTTGAAACAGATTGTATAGTGAAAGGAACTTCAGGGACTTGATGCACTGTAGGGCCAAAGAACACTTAAAGGTTTAATCACCTCTGTGGTGGCTATGGCTGGTAAAATCTCCCAGGCAATTTGTGTGAACCATTTTGTAGTTCCATTTTGGTTATGTAGGCACTAGTTTCAAATTATTATATTACTGCACTGCCTTGTAACATTTGGATAGTTCATTTCTGAGCTATCCATTACCGATGAAGTAGACCATAGTGTTTCCATAGAGATGATCCCTCTCTTTTATCTCTTGTCATATAATCCTCCATGCAACACATTAAATACTCTAACAGAGCAGTGGGCAAAATTCTTCTCTGACATCCACCCCATGATTTTGAGCTTCAATATTGTGTATTCCTATGAGAATGGTGATCCTTTGATCTATGTTTTCAGACAATCAGAATACTGTGAGACAACACATAAGTATAGGAGCTGTTTTCCCTTTTAACTGGTCCATTGTTAGATGTAGTAAACCGGATAGTTTGTTGTCTGGATCATAGGTTTTAAGAAAGGACTTTAAAATTGTGTTTTGAACTTTCCACTTAAATTCAGAGTGTGGGGGTTTTTCAATGAATTTCAGTTGTTTAGCTTGTGGGAGCTAAAGGATGCGGCATCTCAGGAGCTTACCAAAGGGGCTGAACCTCTAATACTTGACATATGTTGGTGTGTTCTGCAATGAATTGATGTACTGACAGTATAGAGGCTAGCAGAGCCAATGTGTATATCAAATACGATAGAAGGTATCTACATGAAAATGACAATCTTTTTAGATCTGTGGAAAAACAATTTCAAAGGTAAGTTTATTTCACATCAGGGACGTTTTGTACCCCATTGCGGTACTGAGAGGAAGCCTGCACTCCTGACTTGTTTCAACTGCTTATGGTGTGACTCTGGCACCTGATTACTATGAGGTAAACACAAACATCTGCACAAAACCGTGACTTTCTGGATGTCTGCCTTACCTTGTAGTGTATGTGAGGTTATTTACTGCTGAATAGAGACCAGAAAATCAATTGGTCATTTACCATGTGAACAAAAGGATGCACACTGGAAGTTCTTCTGGATTGAAACATATATAATAAATCTATTCTCTAGCCTGTCATAATCCATGTAGCCATCCTCTCCATCCCTGTTTTGCCAAAGTAAAGAAATTTGTTTTTCAACAATAAATGATTCTATCTTACACAAACTTTAGCCTACATTCAGTGCTTCTGCCTCTTTCAATACAGTGGAGGTTGCTCATTGATTAAGCAGGAAAGACCTTCAGTGTTTAAGATAAGCAATCCTACTTGTTGCTGAAAATTACAGCAAGTGAAAACACAGAGTTTGGATTTGAAATCATGCAATATTTTTACAAACTCCCGTATGTTCACTGAGAAGCAGAAAAGAGACTGCAGCAAATCCTTAACTGCTGTAAATTAGCATAGCAGTGTAGATTTGAGTGGCTGATGATCTGCTGCGTTCTTTCTTGAACTGCTAATATTATATAGGTGCCATTTATCAGTTCATGATAGTACGTGAACAGTACATGTTGTCTCTTTCTTTAAAACAAGGGGCAGATATTAACTTGCAAGCATTCTGTTCATTTTGTTAGATGATTTTTGTTTCCACAAGGTATATACAGGCAAGTGATAATTAATCTTCACAGTGTGAAATTGCTAACTCTCTTTCACACCCAGCAGAAAGGACGTGTGCTATACAGCAAACTGCAAAATTACATTTTTTTGTGAATCAGACTCTGCCAGAGTTACATCTAGCTGAAGCTTTTGCTTGGTGCAAATCCAGCTATGTTATTTGCCTAATGCTTATAGGACATTTTCAGCAGGGTATCAAGTTACTGCAAAATGTATATTGCACATGCCTTGTATATACAGCATCTTTCTCTGTTGCTTTTCTTAATTGAGTGTATGAAAAAGTACTTTTTCAGCTATTCCAAGAAATTATTTTACAATTTAAAAAATGGCTCTTTCCAGGTTTTATATTGTTTAACTTTCAATTTTATGCTTAATATGCTATTATATATAAATGTTTACCTATATGCATTTTAAAGTGATACAGTAGGGCTTTGCATGTAACAGGTTTTTTTAAATTTTAGGTGAAGTCTATTGTTAAATAATGCTGTGTTAGCTTCATAACCAATTGTTTTACTCATTGAATTGTTTCCAAGGAAGCAATACTGTCTGAAAAGAAAGCATAAAGTTTATTGCAGCTGTCAAAATTATTGTAAAAAGCACCATGGAATTATAAGTATTAGTATAAATTGTACCTACACACTTATCAAATATGATTATGGAAAACAATCTAAGTAGAAATACAATCACATTATTCATGTATATACTTAGGAATGTGCAAAGATGAATCTTTTTCAAGAAATATAATTAAATAACTCAGAATAATATAGTAATTACATTAATGAGAAGCACACCGATTTGTAAATTCTGTAGGCCTGAACACCATGATGCAGTCTTAGAAGTCTAAAATACTAGTTTGTCGCCTGGTAGATAGTTGTTTGATTTGCAAAGGGTCATTGCAGAAGTGCAACGGTGGTGGGTGCTTGCCCCATCGGATATAATCAGACTAGATTTTATAAAATACGTTTTCACTGGTTTGAGACTTTCCCTCCTTCTTTCATAAAAAGTAAAGATCTTAGATATTAATGCTTTTTAGTGCTTCAGAATTAAAACCTCAGTACACAGCTATAGTATTGCAGATATGTCTGACATTATTTCAGAGGAAGAAAAAGAGAAATTATAATTGAGAAAAAATGAGCGATGGATGGAATTCATCATTCATCCTCATTTGTTGCAGCACCTTTATTTGGAGAGGATCACTGCAAGATAGCAAGCTATGGAGCAAATGTCTCTGGGCTGCACTGAAACAAGTGTTTTACATCATGGTGGGGATTTTATGTTAACCATAACCAACAGAAATATTAGTAAATGTCTTAAGTAGCAGAAGAACACCATGTACAATATTGGATTATAAAGAGTGATTAAGCTTTTGAAAAGGGGACAAATTCCGATACCTCTTCTTAAAATCATGAATGAAAAAAGGACTTAGAAGCCTAAGTAGAAAAGAAAAAAAAAATATGGACACTTTAAACACCTTAAAACGTTCTGTTCTAAACCATCTGTGAAATGTGCAAAAATAATAAATACAAAAGTTTTACTTTAGATATTCAAATTGGTACATACAACAATTCTTGCCTGCAGACTCAGTTTTACTTCACCTTAGATAATTAGGGACTTCTCTCAGGAACTCTCAGTTCATTATGTACTCACCTATCTAAAACACAGGGTTTGAATTGGCTTAATTGCTTCAGTCAGCTAAGTCTTAAAAATGTCCTATTTTATTATCTCCATAACAGAAAATCTTATTTTTACTGTATGAGTAGAAGTGCCAATTGAAATTGTATCAATTCCTTTATGTATAACTGAGAGGAGGTTAACTGGTCCGAATAAAATAAACATTCTTGGTTTACCCAGTTCGTTGATTCAATCAACTAACTAGCCGGACATTACAATTTCTTTCAAAATGTGCTTTTTTAAATTATTGCCATTCCCTTGCTTCATGTGAAAATATATTTCGGGATTAGATTAAAATGTGACCAAATAAATACATACTTTAAAACATTAAAAAGGTTAGTGTTTTTAAGAACTGTGAGACTGACAGTAGAATTGAGGCACTCTGTCTACCTTCCGCAGTTAATCAGCAAGGAAAATAGCAATATGTTTTTGTTAGAGTATTTATCTTCAGAGAGGAAATGCCAGCCTCCCTAGAGAAAAGAGCGTTATTGAAATCTCTGCTGCTGAAACTGCCCTAACAATAGTAGTGGCAACAGAGTGAAGACAAAAACTCAAGTCATCAGCAAGTCTCTTCAGCTTTTGGGTTAGCAAGGGTTGCTGGAGTGCGTTTGGGCCTCGGAAACAAATCTAGAACTTTCCTACAAGGTGGAAAACTGCTGGCATGTCAAGCATTAGCTTTCCTCTCCTTATCATTCAAATAAACTAATGTTATTTCCTTGTTACTGGACTATATATTCTGGGGAAAGGAGAGACTTTTTTTCCTGCTTTTTTGCAGTTTTCTTAAACAAGCTAGTATTGCATTAGCCACCTGAATATGTAGGGTACAAAATTTTGTGTCAGAATGCCATTATTCTAATAAAATCATTCTCACAGGCAGATCGGATCAGCCGTCCCTATACCACTTGGGGAGCCACATGTTGCTCGTTTCCTTTTTCTCCCTGTTTCTTTCACCTACTGTGTTTTCCCATGGGTTTTAATTGCCTGATTGAGATCTGTTTCAGGAGATTTACTAGTAGAGATTAAGGTCTAGAAATGAAGCTTTCCATCTCAGTTTAGGTTTGTTGACTCCCTTTGATTTGGAAAAGGCCTTCAATTCCAGTTCAGTTAGTTGTCCTGAATGAGACAACACGTGAGGTTACCTGTTATCAGCCATAATGAAGAGTCTATAGAAGTTCCAGTTGTTGTATTTGGAGGTTGAAACGATTGTGGGGATTGCAGAGCTATCCACAGTTTTAGAAAGACGGAGAAAAGGAGAGGGTTATGGTGCAGGGAAGGGCAAGGACTCCATCTTAGCTAGCTTTGAGGCTTAGGAGAAGACCGATATCAATTACTCTTAAGAGGAAGAGAACCAGGAGAGACCAGAGTCACAAAAGGGAAGAAGAAATTTGTAAAAAGTGAGAATTGTTTAATCCCACCTTAGTAATTAGTGCAATGCGATAGGTGCAAATCCGTGGAGCAAAACAGGTGGTACTGAGAATCCGACATCAACATTATACATATTTGAGGGCGTTTGTTCCAGACTAGCTCTAGTCTGGTGCCATGTAATTCATCAGTTATGTTTTGTGACCATTTCATCCAAATGGAATCCACATTGTGCACTGTGAGAGTTCTTTGTGAAAGCATGGCAATAGAGGTCCCATCAGGAAATTTGTCTGCAAATTGGCATTCAGATATGAAAGTGATAGGATGAAAATAATACCTGAATATCAGAGCAGTGTTCCAAATATAAACTAAAATGTTAATACAGACACACCTGTAAATCTACTGTACTCAAGAAGCATGGATCTGGCAAGTTTATTCAAAAATTTTGGTGAGTCCTATTTTAGAGGAATGCAATGGTGAGACTGTATTTTTTTATTTTTTAAATTGCTATCTGAAAGACCTTCTCCCTTACTTTAGAATAAATAATCGTGTCTTTTTTTTTTTTTAATGGTGCCATCAATACTTTTTTGAAATGTAACAAGAAAGCATCCATTAATTGTTAGCAATGCTACTTTAACCCCATTAAGGCATCTTTGACACAAGGGTATAGACTCAGCCTCAGGGCAAAATGATTCACATTTGCCTATATTGTCATCTTGATTTACTTTTAATTTGTATTTCATTTTATGATGTTACATTGCAGCTCAATCTAGGAGTTAATGGATTGTTACAGATCTGTTAAATTCTAGTAACAATCATATTTGTTTTCCCATTGTCATTTACCTTTGACTGTGCAGCCTTTCTGCTGGCAAAAAAATTGTTCCTCTCTGGGTTTGTGGATTTGGAGCCCCAGGTTATATTTTATTCCTTCTCTTGCTTTCTACCCCTTTTCTGCCTTGAATTCTTCTGTTTTTACATTTAAACATTATACACTCCCATTGTTGAAGAACGAAGTGCCATATAGAAATCCCTTTCTTTTTCTTTCTTGCATGTAGTGTTCCTGTCAGTT
This sequence comes from Phoenicopterus ruber ruber, assembly GCA_009819775.1. NCBI lineage: Eukaryota > Metazoa > Chordata > Aves > Phoenicopteriformes > Phoenicopteridae > Phoenicopterus > Phoenicopterus ruber. The sequence continues at coordinate 24,434,146 of CM020221.1, read as the reverse complement.
CAGTTTAGTGTAACCTTAAAGAAGGGTTTGATTTCAGTTTGTGCTTGACTTCACATTGCCTGTCACTGATAACAAATGTGTCCACAGTGATCCAGGACTGAATGCATTTCTGTGCTACTTCCTTCCTCAATCTTGTAGATATGATTCTATGATTATACTTATTTTTCTGTCTTTGTCCTCTGACCAGCATTCCCAAATAAATGAAATTATTTAAACCTGAAAGCATTATATTCAAACTAAAACTTTTTTTTATTACGTATTTTCCTCAGGGGTTAGGATTCAATAACTTTCAATCACAGATTAAAACTTCTTATAATAGCATCAAATTCCTTATAGCCTCTGAATATTTTAATTTTAAATGCATTACACTTATTTGTCCAGTTTTCTTTTCTGATGTGTTTTTAAGTTCTGTGATGCAACAAGTGCTAAACCATATACCTAATGGGAAATCTGCAGTAATGTTTAGTTGTGGCACTTGCTTCCAGAAAAATAAGTGGAGTGTATCGTTAATATGTACATACTTCAGTATGTAACATCAGCATTTTCTTTAGTAAATATAGACTATTTAAGTTTTCTCCCTTTGAATTTTTTTATACTTTCTTACATAAAAAATAGTGTTATTACTTTATTACCTTTAGTTTGACCATACATTACTTTTTTCATAGCTTAACTATCTTTTTTACAGCATTTACTTTCCCCTCTCTCCCCATACTCAATATACGAATGCACAATTGATATGCATTTTTTATGTTGTTATGGAGGTTCTTGTTTTCCCTCTCCTCTCAACAACACATCCTAGCGTTCTGCAAGCAGACCTGGCCATCATTGCCATTATGTGTTTATGCAACGACAATCAAAACCGACCGTTCTCTACTGAAAGCACGCTTGGTGATCAAAAGGATCTGAAAACTGCCAGGTGGCTACTTCATACTGAAGACCAGTATGCAGTTGTAGGGTGTTTCACCAGACATTGCAAATATGATATAAATTTGATATACTCCTGTTCCCTCTCTCCTTTATAGCTCAGCTGTTTCAAAAGCAACTGGGCCTTCTCTTTGCATTTACATTGATTATTAAAACCAAACTAAAACAAAAACCTGCAAGTTTACTAGAAAAGGAATTTATTTGGGAATTCCCTCGCCCAGAAATTATATTCCAAGTTTCAGATTATTTTCCCAATGGAGAATTGCTGGCTAATACTTTTGGATGAACGTGGATTACACTTCATTTTCTAGTAAGAATCTGTATAGTGAGCATACACTGAAGATGTTAGTGATGCTACCCAAGGTAATCAACAGCATCATTCAAATGTAAATTTTAGAAAATGATTAAATAAATATTCTAATGCATTTTCCCTACAAAGTCTTCTATGAATGTTATGCCTTCCCTTCTCCATATGCAACGAACAAATCACATGCTGCTGCTTCTTAGCAGCACAGTTTAAAGAAGGCCATAAAATCAAAATGAAAAAAAGTAAAAACTGTCTAAAAGAGTACAGTGGTGTTCTTCCATCACTTACTACATTGAGTAAGTTTTACAAAGATGATTGACTAGAAAATTTAAAATATTGCTTAGAATAGAACGCCCTATTGAATATTACTTCTTACATGTTCATTGGGTCAAGAATTTCAGTGGTCCTCAACTGTATATTGACCAGAAGACTACCATTCACCTTTAATTTCTGAGAAAAGTCACTGCAGCTCTCTGAAGATCTCCCAAGTCATACTTGGAATTAATGGATTGAGCTAAGTAATATTATGAAACTGAAAATATTTATTTGTTCTTAAACCAGATTTTTACCTTAGGGTAATACTGAATTTGTTGACTTAAATCATTGTTAGAAATGGTCTGCACAAATTCAAACTGATGCTGTATGTGGGAGACAGCTGGTTGTCATGGTAACTGTAGTGCAGTTTTTAATTCCACTTGGTGAGTAATGCTAACACAATGATGCTGAATAGACCATGGCTTAGCAAGTACAAGTGTCTTGCATTCCCCATGTCAAGGTTACAAAGCAAGACAATGCTGTTGTTCAGACATGCAGACTGCATCATTTTTGGCTTATTGCTTCTGAATAGAGACATTAAAAAAAAAAATCTAAAAAGCTAGAGGATATCAAAAGTATACAGGGAATGTAGTTTTGGTGTGTCCCTCAAAGAGCCCCAACAAAGTGATAAAATTAAGAGATGGACTGTAAGATATTTATAACTAGTGAATACAGTTCTATTTTCTTATGAATGTATTTGTCACTGCATTTTTAATGTAGATCTATTGAAGAAATGTGGGAATATCAAAATTTAGAAAGGCAGAAGAGCACGAAGTGGCCAATCAATTTTTTTGTGTGTGTTTATGTATGGAAGAACATAGGACATTAACTGAAGTTATTTCATTTTGTTAAAGTTGAGACATTTACTTAATGCTGTTTTCAAGAGAAGACCTTTGCTTTTCAGGTAAAGTGTCCTGTATGAAAGAAACAAAACACAATAAGTCTCAGTGTAGTTGGGGAAGTAGGATCAAAATCCGTTCATTAGTTTGCAAAATTAGTCTTTTCTAGTTTTATCTAGGCCCTCGTACTTGCTCTAGAAATACTTCTTCCTTATGTTAGACAATAGTCAGAGAAAAACGGGAATACAGTTTTTAGTAGAGTCTGTGCCCTTGGCAGCAGAGTTTTCATATCATTGTAGATATATAGAGCTTCCCGGACTCAGAATTCCTGAGGATAAAAACCCCTAAGTCTTTCTTGTTGCTGAAATAGACAATTTGGGACTCTGCCAGTTTTTCTCAAATACACTGTCTTTCAGCTAATAATGTTAGTTATTAATTTTGTACATGATGTTAGTTCTTCAGTTGGCATGAGAGACTCAATTTTTTTCTGTATTGATTTTCTTTCCCTTTCCCTCCTTGAGCACGTTTCTTTCCTATCCTCACTCCTAAATAATTAATTCATACACTCAGGTACTTATATCAGCATCTGGTAGTAGCAGTAGGAAGAGTCCAGAAATGCACGTGCAGGATTCAGCAAAGTACTCCCATCCTGTTTAATGCAGAAAGTAAAACTGGGAAGTCCAGAAGAAAAAGATAGTGAAATGGTGAACATATTAAGTTTTTATGTTAGAAAATGAACATTGCTACTGCCTAAAATAGGCGTATCAGTTTATTAGGAGAGTGGAAGTGATTCAGCAAGAATGATAACACACTTGAAAAAAAAAAAAAAACAGTCAAATTTGGCAGTGGGAGCCCTTGAGAAAGTCTGAAGTATACACGCTGTTGATGTGTCTGACTGATAAAATGAAGCCCTTTAGAATAAAGGCCTTTGGTACAAATTTGTGAACACATTAAATATACTGATGCCAGAAGAACTGACCTTTACTGAAAAAGATTAGAAAATCAGTAGAGCAAGAGGGGAAGACCAAAAATATTCAAACCATTGCGAATGCTTACATGTAACAATGTAAAACAATTCATTTTCTACTGATTAAATTGCAAATTTGCTGCTTATATAACTAATTTACAAGACTGAAAAAGTGAACGCTTCATGGCATATAGACCGCTATTTTTAATGAACATGTTGCTGTTGCTTTTTCAGTGTACAGGCCCTGCAGCACTAATACTTGAAAACTTGTATTAATTCAAAAGCCATGAGCAAAACGAAAAGGCTATGCTTTCCCATCCACTCCTGTAGGACATTGCGAACTGAAAGCAGCTTTGCATTTGGAAGAATTAAGAAAATTATTGTTACTCCCTTTCATTTGATCTAAGAAATGGGGAGAGAAGACTGATGCAAGTTCTTAGTTCTCAGCCTTCATTTATTACTGTACGAGTTTCATCCCATCTAACTTCAGCTAGGTTAGCACCTATCTGAGTATTTAAAGGAATCTATCATATTAGAAATCTATTATATTATATTAGGAATCTTCATTCTCAACAGTCACTGAATGGGAATGAGGGGATGCTCCTCCTGGGGTTTGTTCAGACCTCAATTGGGTTCATGCACTATATAAGAAGTCTCAAGTGACCTTCTTTGGCATCTCAACTCAAAGGTACTCGCTCGAGTGAGACCAATACAGTGCATACTGCCGCAGAGATATAAAATCATCCTCACCCGATATAAACTATGATTTTTCATGTAGTGATGACTGATGATGAGAACTGATAATGTATGTTAGCATTTTAAAATCTTAACCAGGAGAACGTCTTCACTGTCTCGTAGCAGCTGAGCTACAAAACTTGGTTTGACTAGAGGATTAAGATTTTAATTCAGTCAGCTTTTAGAAATGAAATGCCTAACATTGACTATGTCAAGTGACTATTTTTGCAGTAACAAAGAAAAATTCACACACATGCCTAGGTGGTTTCTCAGCATCTGTGAAATGTTAAGAAATAAGAGTTAGGTTTCTTCCAACCTTCTTCAACTAACAGGGCTGTATAAAGTGATCACTAGATTGGTGGAGACATGGTCTGATGGAAGGTTCACTCTGACCTCACTTCCATTGTGGTTGTTATTGGATTTTACTGGGGCTAATGCTAGCAAATATTTTTGATGTTCACATAACTCTGTGACAAATCCCTTAGAAAAACTTAGTAGAATGACTCAAGATAGATTGTCCCTAAGCGCTTGTTAGAACAGATGCGTTCTGGGCTAAGGAGTCTAAAACTAGTAATCTATGATGAGGACAATGAGAGTACATGCGATTCAGCTGGAGGAAAAGTGTTCTGTTTGACTCTGAATGCTTTCTGGCTGAACCAAAGGACCGACACAACAGATTTTCACATGAACTATACATACAATGTACTTATGTATGCATCCTGCAATGTTTTATTTTCAAAGCTTCCTCATGACTCTAGTTTAGATTGTTGGTGAAAACATATCTTACTTGCAAAACATATATTACTTGCAAGAAGAACAACTTATACTGTTTCTTTAAAAAAGGAATGGAAGAATAAACTATTCTTCAGACAATATCCATTTTCTATGATGTATAACCCAAAAATAGAATGGCTTGGAAAAGGGTACTACTCTTAATGAATTGACAACTAACTTTCCAGATGGACTCCTTTCCTCCATTCCATTTCTGTTCAGTTGCCAAGAAAGTAAGACAGAAACAAAGGCTCACATCACCACTGTGGCACAAATTTGGACCCACTAGTGCTGATAATTAGCTCATGTAAACGTAGCCTTGGATAAATCCTTTTAATATCTATGGTCTCTTATTTCACACACAAACCTATGTACCAAATCTATGTTTGGTTTTGCTCTAACTAAGTGTTCAGCCCAGCATTTGGCCAGAACTGAACTTTAAAGGTGAAATTCTGACGTTACCATTTCGTTGTCACACTGAGCTCAATATCTTGTCTTTTGTGTCCACACTGGGTGCATCAGAATCCTGAAGATGTGTGCAAGACTTATGGAGCGGGGTATGTGATTTTGCATGGGAGCTTTGGGGAGCAGCAGCTACTAACAACTACAGGCACTAGCAGTAGTGGAGTGTCTGTCTTCTCCTTCATGCTCAGCATATCAGTTATAAGAATTCTATTAAAATGTCACTTGCCATCGTTGATATACATCCACTTTACCACTGTGCAACTCAAGGGTCTGGAGACCTTGGGTACTTTCATCCAAATGTGAAGACACTTCTGTGACTCAGAACCTCTCTCTTGCTGGTGTAACTATACTCACTTTTTTTAACATTTCTTCTTACGAGACATGCTTTCTGACTGTACTGTAGAAGTTAATAAATTGACTGAGTGACTGAAATTCAGGAAGCAGATTATTGTTCTGGCAAGTTGGAGACTAAAATATATCAGTTTTTCAAAAGGGAAAACTGACTTTGGGAACAGAAGAAGGGAAGAAATTATATTTGTTCCTCTTGAGGAGGCATATTTTCTTGGCTATTGTGAGGATAGTGAAGATGTATCTTGTAACAGATTGAAGGAAGGTGTGATTGTGCATACATGAACTAAAGAAAAGGCGATCTTACCACTTTTCTTTTTCAAATACTTAACTGTCTCTGTATAGCAAAGCAAAGGAATGTAGTGATCTCACGTCTGCTTCTACAAATGTGTGCCTTGCCCAAGTTAAGGCTTGCAAGAGTAGTGCTGGGTCTGTATTGTTTAATGGCTATAGCCAATAGGGATCATTCCTGAGGATAATATCCAAATAATTCAAAATCTGCAGATTATTGAGTCATTTCATGGTGTGGAACTTTTACATTCACTTCCTAAAAGGCCCAAATTGCTAAAATTATTTTCAGCCGTTTCAGCTTTCCTCCATTATCAGACAGGGGCAATATTTCAGTAGTCATCAAGCAGCAATGTCAGCATTTCATTGCAGTCATCTTTATGAAAAGGCAGCACCAGAAAAACGCTTAATACTTGGACTTCTGTACATTATATGCAATGTAGAAGCTCACTTTGCCTCAGGAAAATTATATCAAAATAGTTTATTAAAAATTTCTGAATTAATCTTTTTCACTACATTCCCACTTATGTTACTAAATGAACTTTATATTTATCTAGCTTAACTAAGTGTGAATACCACATCAGTGAAATTAGAAATCCTATCATCTAGTATGATTGAATAGTTGCAGTATTCAGTAATTTTGAATTACTGTATTACCTAATGGTTGCATCACTGTGTACTCATATTCAGTAAATGGATATACACAAATTGTCTAAGACTTTAGAAAAATCATAAAATCCGTAATGGCATGTACTGCACTCTATTAAAATGTGTATGAATTTCATTTAGTACAGAGTGCTTTTTCTTATGTGTATAAGCCACCTAGTATCCCTTCTCCTTTTAATTAAATTGTGTTTCTCCAACTTTAGAAAAATCTTTGTTAACACTTTGTCTGAGTAGTGGGAAATATTCTCTTTGTTCCCATTCCTAATAGTTTCTTATATATGATAATTACTAAGCTATGGACCATGCAGAAAGTAAGACTGGTACGAGGCTTACATTAACACAATTCACCTAGTTCAAAAAATAAATTAAAAGTGGCCGTGGCAAAAACCCTCATGTATGCCAGTATACCAAAGCTAGAATTCACACGATTCCTTCTTCTAAACTGGTAATACTTAGGTATAATTGAATTCAGTGGTCAATGAGCTGGAGAAGGTATTTGGTTAGTTAGATATTCTGTATAATTATGATGCCCTTCCTAAGATCCATGGTGGTAGCTCTGCAATTATGTAGCTGAATGTTCCAGCTAGACAGCTCACGAGATTATTTATTGTGATTTTTATATTTAAAAATTCTAACAATTTAGCATATGCCCATCCCATCCTCTGAGTGCATCTGCAACAATTAAAACCACAGTCTCATCAAAGTAATAATAAAATCGAATATGCTTATCATCTTTCCAGAAAGATGTCACATATTTAATGCCTGAAGATGAACTGAGCTTCTAAATAAAAAGGAAAAATACTCCTTCATCCCAGGCTGCTCAGAGGAAAATGTAGTATTTCTAGGAGCTAATGCGTCCCTGAAGGGCCCAGTGAACCAAACTCCTAAGAGGGCGAGTCTTCCCGTAGAGCGCACTGCCGGAAGCCATCCTTTTTGAAAATGAAGCTGCAGTGAGCCTCTGTAGGTCCAGAGGAAAACAACGGAAAGTTACAGTGTGCATTTTGGGGTATGTCCAAAATCCTTAAAGACTTCAAGGATTTTCCCCCCAAAAAACCCTTTAAATTCCAGTTGAAAACTCATAAGCCACCCTTAAGAACTCTTACATTCCCAGGAAGACCAATTCTATGCATTCTCTGGCATAACTTTCTACGTTATGGCAACTCTATTGCGGACTCTGCTTGACTTGCAATAAGGAACCCTGAATTGAAGCAGTCGTGTAGCGCTGTCTGAAAAATCTAAAAAGATTCTTAAAAGAAAAACTTAATCTAAATTAAATATAAAAATTAATAATTAACATTATAACAAAACAGTGTTGTGTTTCTTATACAAAATTCAATTGATGTAATATTGTTCCCTCATGATTGATTTTTGTTGTGCTTTCCAGTGTTTTTTCTGTTGTCAACATTTGGGCAAAAGAGACATTAACCTAAAAGGTGAAAACTTGAGTAAAACTTGGAAATTTTAACATGAGATTGCTGATGTGGAACTTTTTGGAATACACAAAAAGTATACTAACAAATTATCAGCAGTAAATCATTTACAAATAATGTTTGAGGTGGTCTGCAGATTCATTGTGTTTTCTGAGGCTTTTGCAGAGTCACCTGTTTCAGCTGATACTTGAGTTGCTTCAAAAGCTTCCTTTGAAGTCACCACAGTATCGGAGTTAAGTATTATGGCCCTACCTATAGGTGCAGCCTGAGTGTATGGGAGATTGCTAGCCAATCCAATAGTGCAAAAAAAAGGATATTGTCTTTTATTCAGATCCACAAGGTTACCCACTAGTGCTACTACTGATGCTACCACAAATGAAGGATATCTTAATTTTATATTCTATTTCAGGTAGAGTAAATTTGGGATTCTTGTTTAGGAATGGTAGTTTAGTAATTAGGGTGATTCCATTTTTACATGATTCTATATCAGGAATGTTCATCTGAGTGTCAGTAGTTAACGGTTATCTGTGATGGATATTGCTGCCTTGACCATCATGCAGTATAGGAGACTGAGCTCTTGTAACTTAAGTGCTAAAGATCTCTTCAATTTTAAGGGCAAATGGTAGGAAGATAAGTAATAGAAATATGCCTATGTCATCATTTTTTACTATTCCATGTGAGATTTGTGTTTAATTGTTCTATTTTTAGACATTTAAGATTTCTAAAATAGGTGTCTACATTAAATGACTCAGTTTTCGTTTGCTGTCTGCAGCTCTTACATGTGTGCAGAATTTTTTTGTGTTTCTCAAAAAAATGATAATATCATTTCCATGCTCAATGTTCTTCTATTGCAGATGTGAGTCACTTGAATCTACCATGACTATATAGTTTTTTAAACTCTTTTTCTTCTTAGTGAGAGTTTTATGAACTCTATTAACTGTATACTGGGGATGGAGGTAGAAGTAGGAAGTTCAGGAACTCCTTTATTCAGGGAATTCATGAGTTCTCAAAAGGAATTTTAGACGCTTCTTGTAAAACAGAGAAATAAACCAAAACTTTCTAACTGCATTGTGTAATTCTATCATAAAGTTTTCAAATACTCTCTCAAGAGTAGGTAATTTTTGTTGTGTGTCTATAATCTTTGAAAGCTATCCTGTCCTCTCTGTTAAAAGTATGAAAATGTTTCCTAGCCTTTATGAGTCTGCATTTTTGCTCTTGACCAATGTCCTATTTGTCCTTGTGCTCATGCTGGCTATTTGCTCACATGAGTCGTCTTCTTCCTCCCTAGATGCCGTTCCTCTGGTATTTTTAAAGACAGCAGGCACAACCTCTTCTCTCATTTTGCTAGGCTAACAAAGCTAAACTCTTTTACTCTGCACTTGTGAAACAAATTATTCATTCTAATGGTGACCCTATTAACCATTCTCTACACCCATTCTATTCTGGACTGATTTTTCCTGAGCCCAGTTGTTCAAAATTGTGTAGCATATTTCTGATTAGGCCTTTAAAATCAGAGTAGTTCCCTGTCTGATGGAAATGCGTCATCTTGTATGTTCTGGGCTGTATTTATCTTTTTTTTATTGTTAAATCATAGTGGCTCTGAGTCATCCTGTGATCAACCAGTGCTTTCAGGTCCTTTTCCTTGTCTGTTGCTTTCCAAAGTGGTCTGTTTCACCAGCTTATAATAGAAATTCTCATTATAGATCTGTAAAACATATGATTTTGAACACTGTCTTAGGTGACATTCCTCTTTGCTTCAAGTTCATCAAATGAAAATTGGAAGTCTCCAAACTGATTTTCATAGAAACTTTGGATATATTTGCTCCAGCCTGTCTTCCCCTTTCAGAGTAAATAATTGTATTATCAATTTTAGCTTGTTCCTTATTCACCTGACACTATTTCTTACTAATTCTTAATGTCTCAGCTAACGGTTTTCTATGTAGCATCCAATATTTTATTGAAGACCAAAGAAATTAGGTTAATTGTATTGCCTTGTCTAGAAAAACAGTTATCAAGGAGGACTATCTTGTGGGTCTGGCATTATTTACTCTTGGTAAACCTACCCTGTCTCCCTTTGTGTTATCTTTTTCTTTGATTTTTTTTTTTTTCCCTCTTTCTCTTTTTCCCTCAAGATATCAGACTAACAGGTCAGTTGTTCCACACATTTTCCTTTTCTTAGAAAAAAAGATTACATTTTCTGACCATATTTTCATGGATGTATTAATAATGAAGTCCTAAATGCTGACCTATGGTTTGGAGCAATAATGCATGAACGCATAAGCAACTTCAATGCATCACACTGGAATGCAGAAACTATGACATAGTGGTCCATATAGAAGTACCTAAAGGACACCACATTTTCATGCAATTTACCAGTCAACTCTTTTGAACTCGTTAAAAGCGGCCTGTCTTTGGACACAGAAGCAGACAAATATGGCAGCAATGGCTGTGAGTGATGTTGTGAACTGTGCAATAAAGTTGTTCATTCGTGCATAGGTCTATACCATTATTTACATGCCAAACTTGGTTCACTCATTCACCCTAACTGTAGATTGTTTTACAGAGCAGTCATCATTGCTCTATGACCAGCTTGGTAGATTCCTTAAAAAAAAAAAAAAAAAAAAAAAAATTATTGTCCTTTGATTTCATGTGTCACTTCTTTTTTTAAAAAAAATTATGACAATATTCAGCTCTTATTGAATTTTGCTTTGACATTTGTGGTAATTTTTATATTCTTGTTCTCATTATTGATCCTAACATTGTCTCCAAGTAAACATCAACACTTCCATTGAGGTTAAATAAAAAATGTATTACCTGATTTGTTTCTAGTTTATTTTATCTCTACCTGATTTTTTTCTATATGGCAGCTCTACTTCTTTCCCTGTCCTTTTTTTAATATAGATCTGAAGAACTTACTGCTGTATGTAAAATGTTTTTGGCGATTACCACTGTATTCATCCACTTCTTGAAGCTTAAAATACTATTTTGTTTCACTGATCAGTGGGTTTTTTTCCTTTTCATAGGCTTTCTGATTATACTCATTGTCCTTTTTGATCTGCTAATCCATTCTCGGTCTTGTAGGTCCCGTTAACTTTTATCAATGAATTTCCTGAGTTTGCCAAGTTTTCAAATTTGAAATACAAAATCCTAATGTGGAAAAGGGTTGCTGACAACCAGGTTTTCCAAGATTATTTTATATTACCAGCTTTTCTAAAATTTCCATGCTATTTGCTAAATCTAACATTTCTATAGCATGGCTCTAGAAATCCATTATTATTAATTAGTGAGAACTTTAAACACACGTTAAGATGATTTTGTACCTTTTCGTACAATTTGCCTATATTTCTTGTTGATGCCGCATTTTCACTATGCATTAAAACAGCATTTATGCCTGGCTAGAACAAATATATCTTGGACTCTGTACTTAGGTTTCCAGATATTGAGATGGATGTGGACTGCAACATTACTGCATAATGACTTTATCACATAATCCTGACATGCTTAGCGATTTCATCTCAGTAGCCAGGTGATTTTATGTTGCATTTTTGGAGGTACCTCTTCATTTCTCTCTAGGAGTCTACATGAATTTTGCTTTTCACTTGCTAGTCATCCCTGAGCCTTTCCAGACTTGTGTTTAAACAGCAGGCTAAAAAGGGTAGTCAAACTGTGACAAATCAGGAGCAAGGTTATGTCGATAAGTTAACATGGCTGGATCTCTGACGTTCCTTGCTTGGTATCCTCCCATTTTTAAAAAAAAAAAATCAATCCTGTCTCTTTTACGTCCTATCAAATTGTTTGTCATTGAGTATGTGTCTTGTATAACCATTTCTTCAAACTGGCATTGTTTTTCTAGAACCTTTATTTGGCATTTTTCCAGATAGTCTAAATTTTGGGGGGGGTTGTTGATAGTTTTCATACCAGAAAAAGAGATCAGTACTCATATACAGTCTACCTAAAGCCTCACAGTGCTGGGCCAAATACCTGTACTTATCTCATATGTTGTGTGCTGAGTTAATTCCAAAGGAGTGTTATTTAAATATCTACCAGGAGAGACAGCTGAAAAAACAATTTCGCACTTTTTTGTTACATTAACTGCCAAACCTTTAACAGGAACTCCAAACTGAAATCTTCAGTTGCTTCTAAGTTGCTTTCTACTGAAAATAATTTATGTCATTTCACAGTGGTTACAAAGTATCTTCCTTGATAATAATTGTCTGATAATGGGCATGGTCTCTCAATATTGTGCTAAATTTTAGACAAGTAGAACAAGATAATGGGGAAACAATGTTGAAAACGGGAGCAGGTCTCTTTAAAGAATCGTGAAAGTAGAAGGACCAACATATCACAAAGGCACCTAAAGCAAGAGGCTGTCTTCCCTAAACACTTAAAAACTCCTTGTAAATGCTAGCATTGATTATAAGGAATGGACTGCTGACCAGAATAAAATTGCCTGGGGAAAAACTTCACTTGAAATTTTTCATTTTTCCCTTAAAATGTTTTTAATAAGGGTCACACATGCATGAGCTGCAAAAATGTCAAGAGTCCATGGCTCTCAGTATGCTGAGGACCATTTGCTCTTTAGAATTAGGTTTTCCATTCAAATTTAAAACTTTGGTAATCCAGTTGGATTTATTTGTGCTGTTTCTGTTCCTCAGATATTTTGAAAAATTCCACACACAAAAAAATTAGCTCTGAAATGGAAACAAAAAATGAAACTTCAAAAAGTACTGACAAAACTGTACTTTCCACATTATGATTCAGAGTGTTCAAAACAACCTTTCATTTGGCTTTTTGGAAAGTTTCCCGGGTTCCAAGAAGTCTTGGAAGCCAGGAGTCCTAGGAGCCTTCCCGGAAAATCCTCAGAGCTGGTTTAGAGCTGATAAGCCCTCTTTCCCTGGCTGCAGGTCACACAGCAGATTTTTTAATATCTGGGCAGATGACGTGGAAGATAACTGGGAGATTTTGAAATCTGCATCATTTCTATCATATTTATGCACAAATGCATGGATCTCTGTGGATAGCTTTCATTTTAAAACACTGGCATTTTCCAGCAGAAAAACATTCCTTAGAAAAATCTACAGTATGTTCAGGATTCCTTTTTCTAATGAATGCCAGTCCAATCCAGTTAATAGGACTAAAAGTGAAATGGAGTCACGAAAGGATTATTGACATTCTGTTTTGAAAACGCTCACAGAATGTCTAAATCCTGACTAGTAAATTGCTGACACAGACTCTAAGCTTTTCCAGGGAAAATACGAGATGCCGGTGCTGACCTGTGCCATTGCAAAGCTGCAGCTGCTATGCAGGGCGCTTGATGGTAGTTCTGTCTCTATTGCTCTTTCTCTGCTCTTCGACGTGGAGCAGCTTCCTGAGATGCTGCCACTAACACGCTTGAAAATGTCAGTTCTTACATGATGTGGTGATATGGTGTCCAAATGAAATTTTTAAAAATGAGATGATTTATGTGGATTTTGAAAGCACAGTCATTCACTCAAAATTTGATGTTACTGTTGTTGGTTTTAGTAATAATCTGTTCCCATATTGTGTTTCATCTCTGGACTCAGGAGCACCTTACAGAGCAAAAGAAATACCGCCATTTTTATTTCATCAAGTGGGAGGGAAACTGAGGCAAGGGTGGGGAACTGACTTATTCATCACCACACATAAGATGAGCAGAATCCAAGACTGAGCCTCCAGTCAGGCTCCATCCATCCTCTACCACAATAACAGGGATTGCCCGAGTGCTCAGATCATCCCTTTCCTGTGAATAATGACTAATGCTATTGAAAAGAAGGATCTCACATATTTAGATGTAAAAATTGTTCACAAATATTTATTCATATTTTTAAACAGCATTGTGAATGTGTGGGCACTCTCAATGTGTGCATTTTTCATTAATATCCTAGCACAGGAGCTTGTTGGCAGGCATGTAGCTGTAGCAGACAGTTTGGTGTTTAATTTTGAGGAATTTCTACATAAAGTAAATATTTGATGTGCAGTGAGTAGTTTGACTTTACGTGTACATTTGTCCAGTCAAGGAACAGCCCCGTCCCTTTGCCCTTCCCCCCACCAGACTGCCTGCACTCCAAAGAAATTGTTTGAAATAAGAGGTGTACGTAGGACAGTATTCACAATTAAATTGTATGTCAGAAGGTGACTGTAGACATTATTTAGCAAAGATTATTAAATAGTTAATGTTACAGTTATTCATATTCTTGGTACATTTTGAGGAGACAAATAGGGAAAAACACTCTCCTGAGGTCTAATGAGGAAATAGTTTTCTGCAAATGTGTCTTTTTGTCATGTAAGTAATTTGATGTTGCTGCACGTGTGAGATTTGCTCAGTCAGCCCGAGGAGTGCGACCAGTCCACACTAAATCCACTTGTAGGCTGTGTACAGCTTTTCCTCGCTGCGTTTGACTTTGCCCCTGCGAGGCGAAGCTGTAGTCTGTGGGTAAGACTTGGGGCACCGTGATCGGGTTCCTTTCTTTTACGCTACGTAGTGAAGGGTCTCCGTGCGGGCAGAGACGGGGCGAGAGCGAGGAGGTGAGGGGTGGGCATCGCCTTGGTCTTTCGCCAGCTGTGCGACCTGTCAGCAGACCTGCGCGCCAGCTCTCTGTGCTCCAGCTGTGCGCAGGCTCTTCTCCGCGCCTCCCCAGTCCCACAGCCAAGCTCTGTCTACACGGTTACTTGTTCCCATTGGTATCAGTACATCCCAGCGGAGAAGAAATGAGAGAACCACAATGAATTAGACAATTTCCCCTCTTAGCAAAAGTGCTGTAAACCTGTTGTTTCTCTGGCTTGTATAGGACTGCTTTTATCAGTCATAGCACTTTGTTGCTTATCCCAGTGCCTTTAGCTGTTGGTTTCATTATCATAAGCTTATTCAGATGCTTCTAGCTTTCTCTTTTTGTGGATAATAAGTAATTAGTGTAATTTAATATGTCTCTGTTGTTGCTTTTTCCAGCACAGAATAATAATAAGAATCCAATATAAAGTTAATCACACTGTAACTTCTCTTACACTTCCATACATCTCCAGATAAGTCCTCAATGGTGATCTGGGGTTTGACAAATGACACTTCTAAAAATTTCTGTACATACTTATTGACAACAATTTTATGGCCAAAATGGTATCGTCAGAGGTTCAGCATATACAGATATTTTGGGATATCGTAGAGCAAAATATGTCTTTTTCAGAAGCATGAGATAAAGCCAATTATGACAACTTTAGTGAATTAGGCAGTAGAAACAATCTAAAGAAGAGTGCTTGATGTTTAGCTCAGTTAATTCCAATTAAAGCCTTCATAGTAATTTTGAAATCTAATGTAGAAATGTCCTGTTGCTATTTGCTCTATTTTCCTGAGTATTTTTATTTTCATCACCTAGATTGAATACTTGTTTTAAAAATGAATTTTTGGTGTTTTTATTATTAAAATCACAAAACCTTTCCAAAATATACACAGTAATAAAGAGGAAATTGTACAGAAGCCTTTATCTGTTTATTTAAGCATCCCAATGACATCACAGACTCCTCGTGCTTTTCTCCCATATTTATTGTGAGGTCACTAGATGCTTCTCATATTCATTTTAGTTCGCTGAGCTCTGTTGTACCTTTTATCTCTCACATGTATATTTCTCCCAGCACATGGACATATATTAATGTCACGTTTGTTTACATGATTGTGAAGATTATTGTTTTACTTCTCAAAGAGGTAGCGCACATGTGCTATGAGTAAATTGTGTGATAATCTATGTAAATTATGTGCACAGAAGCTATACTTTGCCCTTGGGGGAAATGCAAATTAGAACATTTTGTAGTTTGTTTGTTTTTAAATACATACACTTTTCACTTCAAGGCTCAGGACAGACTCCCTGTTTATTTTCCCATTGCTCATCATTTGTTTTTTCTTGTAAATATCTCAGCCTTTAATGATTCGTTTGCTACTTTGGCAGGAAAAAAATGCTTGATGAGTGAAGACCTCAGAAAATAATGTTTGGTGTATTTTATAGCCCTGCTGTAAGGGAATTATCTGCTTGTAAAAGGGTGTATAACGCACTCACAACTCAAAGCCGTTATAGTGATCTGACGGTCTTCATTCATTTTCTCCCAGTGCCGTCTTGTTTTCTTCTGCTGCATTAGTGCTTGTAATATTTTTTAATCCCGCATTACTAACACACAGAGTTAACTGATTTTCCTAATATGAAGCAAGAAAAACATATTCATAAAATGTGTTGTTTACTGCACTTGCAGTTCTCTGCTGATGTAATTTTTTGTATTAATAAAATCATTTTTATACTCTTTAAGTACCCTTTCGGAGAAATGTTTTAATGTAAGTTGTCCGATTCTGTTTTAAGTGAAGGAGAAAACCTGGTAGAGGTTGTCTCTTTAAATCAGATCTGCAGTGTTGATGGACCCTCTAGCAGGCACGGTAAGAACCATTCTCACCTCTGCAGCAGGGAGCTTGACCATATAGACTCTCACATTCAATCAAAACGTTTTCCCTTTTAATATGCACTGTACCAATCCTATTCCCATGGTTACAGCTCGTGCTTCTTTGGTTGCTTCCAGTCTGTTGGAAAAGGAAGGCAGCATACATTTCTTGTACAGGAGTTTAAAACATCATGAAAGCAACCCTGTTGTGATTTGCATTTTAAATGTTTCTCTTTTTTTCTCATTGTACAGAATGCTGTAGCCGTAGCTTCAGTTCATTTGCCACAGTCTGTCTTCTCTCAGTCTTCAGCCTGGCAATCTGTTGATAACTCCACTTGCAAGCTACAGTTTATTGTCTTTCGGAATGGAAAACTCTTTCCTAGCACAGGAAACTCATCAAATCTTGCAGACGATGGGAAACGTAGGACCGTTGCCACACCAGCTGTTTTTGCTAAAATAGGTGAGGAGTTGTTATGCATTATTTCCTTTAATCTAAAAGCTACGGTATACTTGATTATGTAGAGAATAGAGGAGTAGAGTATACAGTGTGCTGAGAGGCTGGAAACAGTCTCTTTCTTTAGTACAAATGTTTGCAATTGTTCCTATCTGCATGATTTTATTCAAATTATCCTGCAAATAAAGAAATGCACTTGCTGTATGACTAGAATGCAGATTTTGGACTACTGTTTGTTGACAGTGTTGTTACAGATGCTTGTTTCTTAAAGCACGGTGCTATAGGAAAGAACCTTGGTTTACTCTTTACAATGAAAATTTCAATGTTAACATCCTAGACACTGATAAAAATAAGGCTTTTGGGAGTGGGAGTAGTGCCCTGTTGCATGTATCAATACTCACCAGTATACTTTCTGATGTGATGGACGTAAACCAGGTGTTGTTAAAGGCTTTTGTCTAAATGTGATATATTGTATGTGCTAGTGAGTCATTATTTTGATTAATTATTCACCCAGGCAATTTTACTAATTTTATTTGATACTGAATAGTGCTCTCATTTCTATTAACATTTTTTAAATGTTTAAATGTGACTTTCAAAGTGCAGAATTGTCTCAGCTATTAATCATACCATAAAACTGAGCCGTTTCTGCAGTTACATAGGCAATAGTGTAACACTGGTTGTAACTGAAGAATCTGAAACAAAAAAAATCTGCTTTGTGAAGGATGATTAGATCATTTGGACACATTATGGGACTGAAATGTTCAGATTTATTTATACTATTGCAAACTTTTCTGAATGTGAGCACTCCCTTCTTTGATTTTGACCATTAAGAGTATGTGTCTACTGCTTTTTTCCCCATAGTTTAGTGTATCTATCTGATCTCTTTACACAGCATTCATCAATATAGGGTTTTCCACTCCATCTCTCTGATTCAGTTTGTTGCTTTTGCAGATGGGTGCAGTTTTGGAAATCTCACCAGCCCTCTTACTATAGGGCTGAGGCACTTTGCACGGGGTATAGACCCCATTGCAGCCTTCTGGGATTTTGACCTTCTAGATGGACATGGAGGCTGGTGGGGAGAAGGGTGCCACATAATTAGTTCTGCAGGCAATATTACCACCATTCAGAGTACACACTTCAGTAACTTTGCAGTGCTAATGGTAAGTATATGACTTAGCAAATATACCTATATTTCTCTCTCTCTCCCTTTTGCCATATATATATATATGTTCTTTTTACGTGCATCTGTATCATTCTTACTTGTCAGTAACTGACCTTCTGTTTTCTATAATGTTTAGTATAAGACAGTCTTAAAGAAAGTAAGTTACTTACTGCTAGTAAGTGAATAAACCGGGTGGTCAGTTTTAATATCCAGAGACGGGCCTAATCAGAAATGACATTAAATTCAGTCTTACAAATGAAAGTTCCATCAAGGAACAATTAGGATGTAATGGTTATAAATTATAGGACAGGGTTTAAAAATGTAGAGTCCTGTGTGCTTTTACATCAGCACATCTCAGAGGCTGGTCTGCTTTTGTTCCTGCCCTGCACTGTGTTGATCATACTAATTAGTTGCAGGCATACCGCAATGTTGAATCATTTAATAAATGGAGAGGAATAACATTTTCTGCTCTTTTAAGTAAGGACAGTGCCGTCCTTGTTGATCCTGTAGGAGTTTTAGTTCGTATACCAATGCTGATAGCCTCCTTATGAAATTGCTGTTCGTGAAGAAGAATATTTCTGTGCAGTGCTAACACATCAGCCTGCTTTGGTCTGTTCTCAGTCACACTCACAGTTCCCATTGCAGTTAAATAACTATCCTGCTTAACAGAAAGTTACCTTCATGAAAGCAAACATATTATGCATGCAATAATGACCTGTTATTGTTCAGGGAATAAAGGAAAGCAAACAAAATATGAGACGTTTCTGACATACATAGGTGAGAAAATGTTTGCACCGTTAAAAATATTTATTATAAACCAGTTGTAAAAAGATTAGCCAGATGTGCACTATTAATACCAGATTGATCCTGAATGCTAGTGCATGATTGCACTGTAGATGCTGCTTGTGTACATTACAGAAATGTTTATAGTTGAGTAAATAATGTATTGTGTGTATGTGTAAGGGACAGCAAACATAGGCGACAGGAATTGCGAGGACGTGTGCAGAGAATACCAATCTGCTGCTGTCAGATGGAGCCCAGATGGCAGCCAATCATAGCACAAGGCTGTGGCACCCACGAGTTAAATGCGGATATTATCGTCCACTTCGTAAGAACTGATTTCCCTCAGAGTTACTTGAACATTTTTTCACCCATTCCAGAATTGTTCAGAATTTAAGAGCTGTTCCTAAGACTCGGCGACATCAAATATACCTCGTTTTCTACAGCTTCTATGAGTTCCCTTTATTCCCCCAGCCGCTTGTTTCCCCAAATGGGAAACATAATTTTGCTTTGAGGATGTTTTTCTAAATTCATTGAAGAAAGCACCTGTTGACTTTGCAGGTGCCACACCCAAAATGGCTTCCTCCTCCTTCAACTGCTTGGGTTCAGCCTCTTCTTCTTAAACTTTGGGTAGTTATTAAACGTTAACTAATCGCTTGCAAACAACTGATTTCATGGTTTCATTTTGTTTGCAAAAATCGTATGCTGACATAAGGGCTACAATTAATTTTGGGTTTGTAAAGCTGAATGCACGGTTACCTCTGATAAGATGTAGCAGATATTGTTTTTTCGACAACCGTAAAGGCAACTGAGGCACCTTTTACAGCTTTTGCATCTGGTATGTAATTCTGGTTTAGGTCTTGTGTTTGTTTTGTTATGGTAATTCAACTTTGCTTTTTTTCCTGTGTGCATCTTCCATTTTTATCTGTGCAAGACAAGAAAATAGAATCTTAGATCCACCTTTGCTTTGCAATTGATATGGTAGCAAACAATGTGATATGTTCCTTAGCTTTTGTTTTGCAGTCACTTTTAAGAAAAAAGATGCCTGACCTTAAGTCATTTTAATATATATACACACACAAATACGTCTTCCAACAGCTGTCTTTCTGAACAGCTATTGGAAAACTTTTGTAGTTTTGTTACGTGCAACCATTTTTATTCAAGGGTTATTTCTTAATCGATGTTTTGTGGCATAAAGTCGGGGATTGTTTTATCTGATAGAGACTACGCTTTTCTGAGCAGTTCAATTCTCATACCAGAAATGAAAAATATTTCATTGTTCTGCTTAGCTATTAATTTATAATATGAATAGTATAAAGTGCCTATGTGTATCTTCTTAATTCACACCTGAGTGCCTAATATATTCTAAAATACTAACAAACTGACAGCAAATTCAAAATAGCTAGCATATGGTATGTAGCCAATGATATTAGTTACAGTGTCATGATACGTGTTATTAATCTATAATTATCTAATCTATGAAACCATAAAAATTCATAATTGATTATTATGTTTTGGGGTAATAGCAGAAAACTAAAGTAGCATCTGTAAACTGAAGAGCAGCAATAAAGCAACAGTGATGAAGGTTTACCTTACCATCAGAATAATGTATATCCTGCTGGGGAACAAGATGAAATAGAAGCCTCAGTTAATCCAACTGTCCGTTTTATAGCTCGTACAGTGCATGTTCTGATTTGTCATCTTTTTGAATAGTCAGACAATGTTCCCTGAACTGCTTTTATGAAAGTTGTTTCTGTCTATGAACCGTAAAAGGGTTAAAATAAAGGTTTTGTAGAGTCCTTTTTTAGAAAGGCAGTAATCAAGGATTTATCAACTACGATTGATAATTAATAAGCATGAGCATACTTCAAGTGAGAGGATTCATGTAGAGCCATTTCATTTCTCTCTGTGACAGTTGTTCAAGTGATGTCAATGAGAGAGAGAGTTCAGTTTGGAGGCTGGGTTGGAAAGGAGGTCTTGAGCTCCTTCCCTCACACTGCCCTCACGCTTTCACTATCCTCAGAGTTGGGCCAGTGGATGGAAGTAAAAGTAGTGTCAGACATCATACAGCATTATCTTTTTCTGATCAGCTTTTTGAATGTCCTAGGGATGAGAGTAAATTACTCTGAACTAAACTCCTGAGTCATACTCCTGCTTTTCCCTTCATATACTGTGTGTTTAGACCAGTCCCCTATTTTGTCTTTTCTTCTGTTATCTGTAGGAGGAAGAGAGACAGTCACACTAAGTTTTTTCTGGAGGTGGCCAGAGCCCTCTAGGGTCTTGAACTATGAACCTCTGCAATATGATTTTCTGCTTTAGAGTAAAATCATGAACTTACATATTCTGAAGCTGTGGTATATCTAATTATTTGTTCTATGAATACTATGTGTTTGTGCTCTTTTGTAAACTGAGCTGTATATCAATATTTTAATTTTTCAAGACAATGTTTGTGTATGTTATGACCAGTCTAGTGCCCTGTAGCCATAGTATATCTGAGTAAAAACTTTTCAGGAGATAACAAAAATATCCAACAGCAACATTGAATTTCAAAATTTGCTGAATATGTTTTGACATACGTTGTCCTTTTTTCTTCCTTTCATTTTTCTTAGAACAGAATGGCAATTCAATAGTGATGGATATTACTGTAATTGTATACAGCATTTCCTTTTCCCCCTCAGACTGCTTTGTCAATAGTAATTTTCTCAAATCTGCCAAATAAACACTAGTAAAATTCTTAAATCTAAGTATGCTACTTCTCAATTATCATAAAATGGATTAATAAATATTGTTAGCATTTTAATTGTAATCCTGAAGATAGGTTAAATGAACATAAAATCATAAACAACAACTTTCCTGTTTTGTCACAATGTATCTCATTATTCCAAACAACATAGGTGGGTTGTTTGTTGGATTTTTTTTTTTTCCTCTCTGAGTGTAAGGAGTCATTGTTCGCAAAAGTAGCATACATTCAGTGGATGGCTATTTGAGATAATTACGGCTGAGGAGACTGAGCTGACAAAAACAGAGCAAATTTGAAACTCTTCTGGAAGCAAACCTTGGAAAACTGTGTGAATGAGAAATTGAGGAGAGGCAAGATACTAGGAATGGATCATGCTAAGAGTTAACAGGATTTTTCTCCTGTTGTTTTACAAGCATTCCCTGAATCTTTTAAGTCTTTCCAAATTGGTAGGATCACAGTACCACAAAAGCTACATTTTCAATCTCTTCAGTGTGACTGGAGACAATTGCAGAATTTCTTAGGCCTATTCATGAAGTTCAATTCTGAAAACAGTCTTCTAAACTTCCATGTTTCAGATCTTCTCCAAATTAAACAGCCTGTCTAAGCCTTTTGAGAAATTAATTCATGAGTCGGGGAAGTATTACAGAGATGTCATTTAGAAGGTTGACATAATTACAGTATTTGACATTTTCCCCATAGAGAACACAGGGTTTTCTCATAACAGGCTGTGGAAACATGGTTCAGTACTTTGGAAAATCAGGCTGCTTATAAAGAGAGATTTAAGAATGAACTTTTCAAATGTTTTTGTGTTTAAACACCTACTTTTACACCTACAGAATAGACCTTAGCAGAGTTTAAGCACCAAAGATTATGAAAGTGATCCAGAAAGTTTACCTGCTATCTGTGAAATTAACATTTGGTGTAGTGGGAACTGCAAAATTCCCTGGAATTAGATTCCTCTGCACGTACATAGATGCTTCCTAGTGTGAAGAGCTAGATTTCGAAGCTCTGCTGTCATTCAGAGGCCTGGCAAAGAGGCACCTACTCTTCACCTAAGTTCACTGCCGGCATGTACTGCTCACCTAAGAGAGAATGCTTAGCCCATATGGACAGTATTGAGTCCAGCTTCCCAGAAAAGATTGCTTTTTTCAGAATATTCCTGAATGTCCCAGTCTTTTGCATAAAGCCTTGGATTTAGAATATTCATAAGAGCAAGATCTGACTTTTATTCCTTTCTCCTTGGATTACATCTACTTTTTATTAAATTACACTTAATAACATATGTTATTTGCTCTGTAAAATGCATAAACTGGCTTGGTACTGGGGACAAAATTCCAGGCTCGTCTCCTTCGAAATGTACTAACTTTATAACAAATCAAGCCTCTGGCTCAAGCTTTTTCTTTCTGTTTGCTCTTGCTTTCTGTTGGCTTAATGGATCTTGCATTCTTGGTGGTGCAGCTTCAACCAGAGGGTAAAGGGATCCAGACTATAAAGGAGCTCAGTAAAATGGGCCAACTCTTGGAAGACGGGAGATGTAAGTTGAAGACCTAGAATCTAGGTCTTGAGCCATCTTACTGTCTTAGTGGCTTCTACTGGACTCCTTCCAATTTGTCAATGTCTTTCTCATCCTGAAGTGCCCCAAACTGGACACACTAGTCAAGATTTGGTCTCACAAGTGATGAATAGAAGGGAATAATCACTTCCCTCAGCCTGCTGCCTACACTCTTGCTAAGATGGCCCAATATGCGTTTCACCTTATGTGTCACAAGGGCTCACCACTGGCTTGCTTTCAGTTTATTGTCCACCAGGACCCTCTGATCCTTTTCTGCAAAGCTTCTGTCCAGTTTTCCCCCAGCCTGTACTGCTGTCGAGGTTACTCTGTTCCAGAGACAGGAAACTACTTCTTTCTCTTCATCGGACTTCATGAGGTTCCTGCAAGCCTATTCCTCCAGCCTGTTGAGATCTTGCCAAATGGTAGTCCTGCCCTCCAGCACATCAACTGCTCCCCTCAGCATGCATTGCAGTGTTTTCAGCTCTCCATAGAGACACAACTCTATGGATAATTTCCATATTCTGGTGCTCCTAAACATCCTAATATTTGGCAACTAATTTTTAAGTTTTGTTTTGTTTAAGTAGGAGGAATCTAAATACAAATAGGAATCTAAATCTTACCATAACTGATTGTTCAAATGCACTTGTGTTTCTAAGTCTCTGTGGCACTTGGATACCACTTCCTTGGGGAACACGATTTCAGGTGTCCTGCTTTAAACACAGAAACCAGTTAGACTATACTTTCTAAAGTCATAGTATTACAAGCAATATATTAAAAATAAATGTTTAATTTGCCAATATAAGTAGATGGATTACAAAAATTTACAACACAAACGAGATTGTTTTTAGCAGCTCTGATTTTGTGAAAGTACCAGATATTTAGTATTAGTTCACTGTATCTTCCCCTCAGCTTTCTCAGCATCTGCTATTAGATGTCTCAGGGCTGCCTTTGGTATGTAACTTGTCTATACCTCTTTATACTTTCATATTGAGTTTTAACTGATCAGTACAGATGTGTCTGTTTCAGTCGATTTTTTGGAATGAAGTCTCAAGTAAAAGTGAAACAGTCCCATTTGCACTCTGTTTTTGTAATTCTGATTGTTGGATGAAATAGCTGATAAAAAGTCTTTTCTGTCACTAATTTCCATCACTAATTTCTATGGTGCCTTATATACTGTGGTGGCATTTACAGCTGAAAGAAGCTGGTTTCACACCTTCTTATAAGGGTGAATGAATGACAGTTTCTCATTAGACAACATTTTACTGGCCTTGTAGTTGTAGGCAGGAGTTTGTAACGGTCAGTCCTGTGTGTGTTCGTTTTCCTGTAGATACTCCTGCCATTTTTCAATATCATCATCATCACTTGAATCCCCTCTAGGAAATAAAATCAAACTTACCTTTTTAAAATGTAACATACAATTATGCTGCTTTGCATACAGCATGAAAAAAATAACTTTGTTTTCCGCATGCTGTCTTCCCCAGAGGATTACTCAGGGGAGGTTGACAGATCAATAATGTTTAATTATCATCAAAAAGCAGACAAGATAAATTTATTATGTATCTATAA
This sequence comes from Phoenicopterus ruber ruber, assembly GCA_009819775.1. NCBI lineage: Eukaryota > Metazoa > Chordata > Aves > Phoenicopteriformes > Phoenicopteridae > Phoenicopterus > Phoenicopterus ruber. The sequence goes on along the minus strand of CM020221.1, from coordinate 24,409,404 downwards.
TGAAATCAGTTTTCAATATACAAAACTCTTAAAAACGATATTCTACATTGGCAATAATGCATTATGATACTCAAAAGTCTTACCACTTATTTACTGCACAAGATTAGAAAAGAGATAGGAATAAAAAATGAATATTTTAAAATGGAATTAACTTTAAGATGCTGATTGTTCTTGATTCTTCTGCAGGCAAAATGGCTGTATTCCTGTAGGACACATGGCATTTGCTTTTATACTGCTGTTCAAACGTAGTGATTGGTTGATCCTTGCATTTACACTATTAAAAGCTAGTTCTTTAGTACACTGAATGATGCTACCTCAAGTAAAATCACTTTCATTTGTTGCTACATAAATGTGTAGCTTCACTGTGTTTCCCTTTTCACAACTTTGTTAACTTTTCAGAGTATTTTTTTGAGAAATATCCAAGATATTTATTTCTTTAAATAACTGCACTGTTACTACTATATTATTAGTTTCAGTAACAGTTTTCTTAATGCACAGAACTGAAGAAAATGTATACATAAAATTATGACAAAGTGTATTATTGGTATACCAAAATGTGATTATATCAGTAAGAGCTAGAAGTAAATATTTTATCATTTTCAGCAGAGTATTTCTATTTAAATTGTCCAGTACTTACATTGCTACTCTAGTAACATAAGCCAAAATTGTACTGAACATTTCTGGTAAATAATAGTCTACCTCAATTAATGGGGAGATGATGCAAATAAAAACATGGGAGAGAAGATGGTTAAAAAAAGGATATTTGAGTGGAGATTCAGTGGCAGTTCTGAGCCAATAGACTTCTAAAGAATTATTTGAAATTTGTGAATTCAGTATATCCTGAATGTATATTCATGCACACTAAAAAAAAAAAAAAATCGAGAGAAGGCGTCAAGAGCATAGGTCTGTCACACTAAAAAGCTGCCAACTCAAAAGACAGAGTTCTTTTCCTCTTCTATTCCACTTGTGGTTGAGGGAAGAGTAGCAAGAGATGTTAGAGACAGCATCAGCGTCCCTCTGTGGCAGGTGACTCCACCTCTGGCTTTGAGTCTTGGTGAACTGGGCAGGACTGAGAGGGGCCTTGTGTATGGGACAAGTGGTGCCTCAGCAGATTCAGCTGAGGTACACCCGCGAGCTGAGGAAGTACTTGAAGAGAAATGGGATGTGATGACATGTATTTGCCATCTTGTTCATACGTTATTTGTTCATTTTGATGGTCTTTTTTATATACGTAGTAAGCTGCTCTGTTCTAGAACTGACATTAATATGCATATGGAGAAACTAGTACCATCAATTATAGGAACTTTAAAGCTAGTATGAAGAAAAATAATGACTACTAGGGCACCTATTACTTGTAAGGACCCTTCTGGAAGGTAAACGGAACAGTACCTTTCCCCCTGATTTAATAATTGCATATAGTCATGAACATTAGCTGCTTGTACATGGACAAGTTCATATACATAAATAATGGTGCTGGAAATCAGCTCTCTGCATGCAAATGCGATTAAAAAAAAATGTATTAGCATTACAGTCCCGGTCTCCAAAGGGGAGATTTCACCTCAGGAAAATAATGTATTTAATCCTCTTCCAGGGGAACCTAAAACTGACAAATAAGAAAAAAGTCTGTTAACCGTATGCCAGTACTTTCAGTGTTAGAGTTTGCTGGATTGTCATATTTAGTACTTTTTCAGATTTTAATTTTTTCTGTGCTGGGATGTATATTCTTTTTTGTGCGCACAGTTAGTGCCACTGCATGTGGAAACTGGCATGTAGATGACACTTTGTTTGCACTCAGGTGATAGTTTATGTGTCTAATTTATAGTACTTGTTTGCAGAAATGTAGTGCCACAAACAGATGTGGCTTAATGTATTTCAGTGAAGCTCTAATGTTTGGTTTAATTCAAATAGTCTGAAGACATACTGTTTTCTGTAACAAGCTCCTTTTGCTTTCCATGCATCACACCTGCAGATTTAGCTCTCCTATTATTTCTTGTGAGATCCAGTAACTTAGAATGAGAATTTGATATGGTTAATTTTACAAAGATATTAATAGTTTTTCATTATGTTTTTCATGAAGAATTGTGTCAGTAGGCACTAGCAGGTCCAAAAGGAATGTATGGATCTTTACTCTGCTGTTAATATAGTTGTCAGGCTGCTTTTGAATTGATATAGGTAGTAGAGTATTTGCAACTAAGTGTGAAGGTCACTGGGTCAGAGGAGATGTAGCAACTAGGAATTATATTTGAATATAGGAGCGAGTCAGTCAATATTTTGAGTGTATTCACATGGCTTTTATTTCTTTGAGTGGTTCTTCTGTAGCCACGTATGTGCCATTTAGAGACCTTTATGGTAATTTGATATTTTGTACTTAATGTCCTAGTAAAATACACACATAAAGTTCATGTTATCAGAAGGAACAGATATTGCTAATGCCTGGAAGATGTAATATTCTGTGTATTTTTTCAGACTTTTTTTTTAATTAGGATATGTCTGCTTGTACAAAAAGGTTAATTTCTGTCTTGCAAAGTGTATGCAGATGAGGAAAGAGCAGTCTGATGTTATTGTAAATTCATGAACTGTATCTACATAAAAAGTTCATCGTCTTATTTTCCTGCTCTTGAGAGAGAACAGCTAGAAACAACAGGACATATTGAAATGAAGTCTCAGAGTTCCACACATGCCTAACAATGTCAAATCATTTTGCTTTCTCCATAGGATTTTAAGACAGTGCTGTCTTTCCCCCAGTACCCAGGGGAGTTTCTGCACCCTGTGGTATACGCATGTACTGCAGTTATGTTGTTGTGCCTGTTTGCTTCCATTATCACCTACATTGTCCATCACAGGTAAGAATTCAATTTTAAGCACTTGTGTTAAATGGTCAGCATTATGCTGAGGTACTTCAATTTTTCTAACCCTCACTGAAAAGATAAATTAAAATGATCTGAATTACTGTTGGATAGCAATATCAGCAATGTGATTTACACCAGAGAAATAAAAAAAAAAAGGTTATGTCAAACTTTCTCAAGCTGTTCCTAAGCTGTATCTTTCCCGAGATGTATGTCTAAATGGTCTATACACTGTTCCTAACTTGACAATTCAATATAAAACCACAAGCACTATCAAATCGCTGTCTGGCAAACTCCAGTCAAAGAGCAGCCCCTCGGACAGCTACGCTGGTGGTACCGGCTGCTCAGACCACGTTTGGTTGAAAGACTTGGTAACTCTCATTGGCTAAAAGAAACTTTCTTTTGACTTCTAAATCTTCTTGGGTTTAGAAAACTTGTGTTTTCCTTTCTATGAAAGATTTATATAAATGCCATTTTAACTACATACTTCTGTTAAAGACCATTAGCAATTTAAAAGAGTAGGAATGTATTGTACTGTAGAAGCCGCTAAATATTAATTAAGTGAACTTAATGCAATGGCTTGATCTTCAGCTTCCATTTAATCCTTTAGAGATGTCTTGTTAAAGTTCTGCATATCTGAAGCTATGCAATAAGCCTTTTGCTTTTATTACTCTACTTTAAATGCTTGATTTGATGGAGGAAACTTTAAGCAGACCCTTGTCAGTAAATTCTTTACAATTTTTACCATTGATTTTACCTTTTTACCATTGATTTCAATACTGTATAAATCAGACTCTGTCCTATAGGTAGATTGCTAAGTAGGTGTTCAAGAATCAGAGAATTTCATTCTATCATATTAAGCATTTTTTCCAAAGTGTAATTTTCATAACAGATACGTTGGTTTTTAACTTTGAAATGTGGTTTTTCAACAGCACAATCCGAATAAGTAGAAAAGGATGGCACATGCTGCTCAACTTTTGTTTCCATACTGCTCTTACATTTGCTGTTTTTGCTGGTGGAATCAATCGCATTAAATATCCAATTATATGTCAAGCTGTAAGTATCTGCCTTAGTAATTCTTACTAATAGAATGAAAACCTGAAACTGTATCTTTTAACACAATATTGATAGTTCTCTTTCTTTTCATATATTATTCCTGGATCTTAAGTTCTTCAGAATAAGTCATCGTTAAGAGCATGTCTTTTAAAGGCCAGCACTGGGAGTGTTCAGTGTTTGGTAGTCACCCGAGTTTCTGAGAGAGACTGACCAATGCATTAACTTCTCTGCAGCTCAGATTTCCTTATTTTAAAAAAATCCCTGAAAATCATAATATTTCTGTGTTCTACAGGATAGTTGAAAACTATGATTCCCAAATATTTCTAATGTCCTTTCTGATCTTTGGATTGAATGTGTGGAACGAAAGTTACTGCTGCTCTTTTGTAACATATATACCATTTGCCTGAGGGTGGCCCTGGCTTCACTGGGTGATCCTTAAATATATACTTGCGCAGCTTAATGTTTATAGTGTGATTATGTCTTTTAATTACAACTCAAGCTAAGGAGACAAAACAGACCAGTACACTTGTGATTTATGGACCCTGTTTGCACTGCTGGACTATTTCACATCTCTTGCTTCATTCTTTATGGGGATATAGTGCCGTGGGATGCACAGAGAGGGCATGGCTTCAGCTGTCCTGAATATAGAGGCTGAGTCCGTACAGTGCGTAAAGAGAGTCATTTCAGTCATCTTCTGTAACGCCTGATGAGGGCTTGTTGCAATTTGTTTGTCTTAAATATTTCTTCCTCTTGGATTTTGTAGAAGTGCTCCAGATCTCATGAATGTTGTTGGCATTTACCTGTAGTAAAGCATTTTTTATTAAGCCAACATTCTCCCAGATATTTTCCCTGCCACTAATCTGGTTCTGATTGGCTTGAATGGGTGTAAACAGCAAGAGTCGCCAGCCAACAGCAGAGTCACTGAAAAACTTGCACAAGTAGTGTAAGAGTCATCTAATTTTCAGTGAGATGCTCCGGAAGCTTTTTGTGTATACTTGTGCATGACCATCAATAAACAGCACATGTAGATCTGTAAGCCCCTGTAACGTTATACGTGTGAAGTCTACCTATGTATATTACATGGTATTCAGTGAAATGACACAGTTGTCCACTAGATTATTCTGAGATAAATATCTCGCAATATCTAGTGTATTGTGTCATAATTAATCTGTGAGTTCTAGCAAATTGAAATATCATTAACCATTGTCTTTATCTGCAGTTTGCAAGTGAGGGTAGCAGATCAGTTTGTAGGGCAGCCATGGCCGTGTAATTACACAATCACAAATGACCATCTGTTGTTACAATCATTGTCTGGTTATTTACTTTGCAGATTGCCTGGTAACAATGCAGTATTAACAGCGATAATGGCAAATTGATTGAGATAAATGAGTTATTAATAATCTGTTATGAGTAATACATAAACTACAGGGGTACCTTCATAAAATGCATTATCAGTGACAGCTGTTCCTTTCTATGGTATAGGGCCAGATCCTGAGCTGCTGAGAAACGTGCACACTTAGAGAAACTGAATGGATCCATTCACATAAGCCTTCTAATCGGTTTCATAAAGTTATTTATTTACCTGACACCATGCTACCTCAACAGGCAATATCATCGGCAGTTAAAATATAGGAAAGATACAGGACACGTACAGTCCTCTGGTTCCTGGTAGAAATTGTCTGGTGTAATTAGGTAGGGCTAACGGATGCAACAGTCCAAACAATCTAAGACAAGACTCCTATAGCTGGTAACACAGGCTGAACAAATGTTCACTCTCAGAACATCGTACCCCACCACAGACCCTTTGTTGCCTACTGACAGCAACATTTTTCAAAATTCTGTGAGTCCCAGTGCCTGTCTCCTCCTCTGATAACCCTGAGAGGATTACTCTGTGAATTAATATTCACGGTGCCAAAGCTAGGAGGTAGGGAGGTCAGACCTACTAATGGTTTTCCAAGAAGCTCATGTATTTGAACATTTTCCATAGCTTGCATAAGTGGTAATGGGGCGCACAGCACTCCTTTCCTTCTGTGTATGGAATATAGCAATTCTTTAAATCGCTCAGCCTAATGAAAGGTATATTTATATAGCTGGTTTGGGCTTGTGTGTCCCTCAAGTCTAAGTTTTGTCTCGTTCTCCTTTTTTTTTTCTTTTTTTTTTTTCCAAGTTCTGGAAAAAAAATGATATTAGGATTTAAAAATATATTTGTGAAAATATTACTGCTTCAAGCAGTACTAAAATATTAGTTATACTCCATGTGTAACACCATCAGTGTTGCTATAGCACAAGTATCTTTCCATCTGCTACAATTCAAAGCACAGCTTCACCCTGCAGCAATGTAATTTGCACTTTTTGTTTCCTGAGTGCATAGGGGAAGATTCCAAGTGCAAGCATTTTCTGTCCTCATCACTGAAATGTGGTGTCAAAGCCAGTGAACCTCCACCTTTCTTATTGTAATTATCCCTAAAACTTTTGCACAAATTTCACTGTAACATCCTTACCCATGTGAATGTATTTGGTTTGTGTGGCAAGGTTTTGGTTAGTGGGGGCAGCTAGAGGGATAACTTCTGTGGGAAGCGGCTAGAAGCTTCCCCTGTGTCCGACAGAGCCAGTGCCAGCCAGCTCCAACATGGACCTGCCACTGGCCAAAGCCGAGCCCATCAGCGACGGTGGTAGCGCCTCTGGGATAACAGATTTAAGAAGAGGAAAAAGTTGCTGCACAACAGCAACTGTAGCTGGAGAGAGGAGTGAGAATATGTGAGTGCAACAACTCTCCAGACACCAAGGTCAGTGGAGAAGGAGGGGGAGGAGGTGCTCCAGGTGCCGGAGCAGATTCCCCTGCAGCCCGTGGTGAAGACCATGGTGAGGCAGGCTGTCCCCCTGCAGCCCATGGAGGTCCATGGTGGAGCAGATACCCACCTGCAGCCTGTGGAGGACCCCACACCAGCGCAGGCGGATGCCCAAAGGAGGCTGTGACCCTGCGTGGAAGCCCGTGCTGGAGCAGGCTCCTGGCAGGACCTGTGGCCCCGTCAAGAGAGGAGTCCACGCCGGAGCAGGTTTGCTGGCAGGACTTGTGACCCCGTGGAAGGGACCCACACTGGAGCAGCTGGTGAGGAACTGCAGCCTGTGGGAAGGACTCACGTTGGAGAAGTCTGTGGAGGACTGTCTCCCGTGGGAGGGACCCCACACTGGAGCAGGGGCAGAGTGTGAGGAGTCCTCCCCCTGCAGAGGAAGGAGCAGCAGAGACAACATGTGATGAATGGACCGCAACCCCCATTCCACATCCCCCTGCGCCACTTAGGGGGAGGAGGTAGAGAAAATCAGGAGTAAAGTTAAGCCCAAGAAGAAGGGAGGGGTGGGGGGAAGGTGTTTTAAGATTTGGTTTTATTCCTAATTATCCTACTCTGATCTGTTTGGTAATAAATTAAACTAATTTCCCCAAACCAAATCCATTTTGCCTGTAACAGTAATTGATGAGTGATCGCTCCCTGTCCTTATCTCGACCTACGAGCCTTTTGTTATATTTTCTCTCCCGTCCAGTTGAGGAGGGGGAGTGATAGAGCGGCTTTGGTGGGCACTGCGATCAACCCACCACAGTGAAATAATAAACTGAGTTAAATTTTATCCTTCATAATTAACCTAAAAGGGTGGTTCTAAAGTAACTTCAGTGTTCGATCACCTTCTCCGCCTAAATGAAGTGTCCCAGGCTAATTTTAAGCAGCAGGAATTAATGCTATGGAAATGGACCCATTTTCTGTGATAGATAGCTGGAAGAACCTTCATATCCCATTGAAGGCAAAGTAACTACACAGAAAATGTGTTTTCAGACATAGTAAGATATTTGTTTTTATCTGGAATGTAAAAATCTAAAACTCCCTTTTAAACCTGCATACCTATTTCAGAGAGGATTTTGTATAGACAGTCTCGCTTGTGTATGTGCTAGTCAGTCTTCATGATTTATACAGAAAACTGATGTTAGAGTGCTAATCTGGAAGAGTTGATTGCTTCTTCACAGATTTCCTGTGGGAATGAGGTTATATCTACAGACTGTTTAGATTACCCACAAATCTGATTCTGGGTGTCACTGAATGCTGGTTGTTGATATAGAATACAGGGTCTTGAGTTTATGGTGAAATCTTTCATGCAAGGCAAAGGTTGTGCTAGGAACAGCAGAACGGGATTAATCAGAGCCAGTACACTAGCCAGAAAGGTGGTTGAGCCAGCCAGTGGATGATGTTGTCAGCCCCTTCCATCTCCTGGAGTTAGGGTCTCCGATTACTTTCCTTCAAAGGGCAGAAGGAGGCTTATTCCTTCCATGGAAAGAATGAGACAGAAGGAGGCACAGCTGCAGCTGGATCACTCCCCATGTGTGGGAGGCATTGATTCTGTACCCTCAGTCTGAAAGATTTCAGTCTCATGGCCCCTACTGTCCAGGAGAGCATGATAGCCATGAGGCTATGGATGCTAGGGGATGAAATCATCAGTGCAACATGTTAAAGCATGAAGAATAGGCTTAAGGGCACAAGAATCAGGTGACAGAAAAGTTAGGGAGTGAGACAGAATCATAATTTTTTATCCTAGTGGCCAGTCACTGAGTGGCATGATCAATTCGATCATATCTCCAAGAACCTCCTATAAGGTTTATCAAATAAAAGCTGGCAAGGCTCAGATCTTCCTTCTCCCTGATGAGTGTCATATGTGAAGCTGCTTCTGAATTCCTTTCGGTAGGGCAGTAAACCTTCAGCAAGAAAGGCAAAGCCCTTTCCATACTAGCCAATCGCCTGGAAGGTAGTTTGGAAGTCCAAAATATGGATCTGAATCCTGTTAAACTAAGGAGGTCCTAGAGCTATGTGCCATATCTTGGGTAGGAGCTGTAGATACAAAAATATCATAGAAGGAGAAGGAAAAGAGCAGTTGTTTCTCCTCTAGCTTTTTTTTTTTTTTTTTTTAAAAGAATGGGTGTAAAATTAATGTGCTGTGATCAAGTTTGCCAGTTAGGGCGTCTCAAGGGAAGAATGCTATTTCAGAGCTCTTGAGTGGTCTTTGGTGAAAAAGGTGCTGCATTGTTCAGCTCTGCTGAGACAGGACCAGAGCTACTCATAGGCACAAGCAAGACTTTAGGTGGCTGCAAACTTTACCAGCAGCAACTTATGACCGCTAAAGACTTTGCATGCTATGGAGTTAGATGTGCATGCTGTGCTGAAGATTGTCCTTCCTGGTCTCAGGTACCTGATTTTTGGATCTCAACTTCTTGCTTTAAATTTTCTACCTGTGAAGGGAGCATGGGGTTGTTCTAAGGCTAAATGTTTTAAGATCATGAAATATTTGCATCCAATGGTGTTATAGACCACACAGAAATTCCTGAATCCCTTCATCTCACTGAAAAGATTCACTTTCAGTGCAGGATTAATGATTTAATCAGAATGTCAGTGCATATCCACATCGTCCTTTAAATAGAACTTGCTGAAGAAGGACAATCTTATCTGAAATATGATTACAATCGGAAAAAAAAAAAGAAATTAAATTAAAAACTAGGGGAAAACAAAGACATTTGTATGCAAGTTAAAGCTGATCAAGACAGTTTTTGTGCCAAAATGCTTTGCATAAATGTGTATTCTGGTCATTACCATGGTAACTGCATGGTGGGGAACTTAAGTTACCTCTAAGGTACTGAAAGGTATTGAAAGAGCGCACACAGACAGCATCTTCTTACTGTAGAAAAGCGTAATCTTCTATTCAGTAGGCTGGTGCTTATTCTCAAGGATAAGAATTCTAAGAACACAGGACATGGAAAAAATGAGTCCAAGGAAACAAGAAAATTTTCAGCATATAACTTTGGTTATTAAATAGTTTTAGGTGCAATGCTGGCTTCAATGCATATGGCCTGACAGTTCTTTCTGTACCATTTGGCCTGTCAGTGGAAAACCTTCTTACGAATAAGGGTCATTGTTTTAATCTATTTGCTAACAGAGTTAAGTGAGAGTTTACTGAACAAAACTCTCTTTGTCCTGTTCCCCTTTCTGTTGAGCCTTCTCTTCCCCTTCCATGTCATGAGCTGGTATCTCATGTATTTCTAGCATAGGGCTCAGATGTCTTCCTAGCTTAAGAGAGCGAGAAAGAGGTGGTCCCACTGAACGAGACAAAAGAGGATGCAGCCTCAGCCCCTAAGTGCAACAGTGAGGAAAATGCATCTCCATGGCGTGACTGATGTCAGTGTGGAGATCTGGGGAAGACAGACGCAGAGAGCGAAGCCCACCCCTTTGAAACACTGAATTTTCAAGATGAGGTGTGACAAGCATTTCTTTACTAATTATTATTTAGTGGATGAATAAGAGCAAAAACTCTAGTCCAGAAAGCGTATTTTTGTGATGGGAAGTGAGAAACAAAATCATCACCACGCAGAGAAAAGGGTACCCTTTCCTTTGGAATTTAGCGTAACAGCTCAGCGCACCCTTCCAAATTCTACATTCTTGTTGTGTCATACATATTTTATCTCCAGGTTGTCACCATTGCCCTTCAAATCTGTCAGTCATGAGGAGGTCCTGTATCATCAGGATATATCCTCTTTTCCTTTCAGCAAAAAATGCAAATGGATTTTTTTTTTTTTTGTGAGAAAGAGGCATATTATTAAAGAGTTAGTACAGAAGATACCACATTTCTGTCTCTTGTCCATATTTGTTCAATTTGTCCATATATCAGAAGGAGCTAAGTTGCTGAAAGATGAACACACTGTGAAGAAAAGTAATGTGACCAAGGTGTGGCACAGCAATAGTATTTTCAGTTCAGTTCAGTTGCCTCCTTGAAAGTTCAATAAAATTCTTTTATTGTACTATTTTTTGGAGTCTCATTCACTTAAGTGGCTGATCATTTCTGTATATATGGCCATTTCTGTTGTTAAAATTTCACATGTAGGTGCCTTCTCACATGGAATATGCTGTTCGTATTCTTACGGACTCTTTGGCATACTTGTGTGGAATAATTACAGAATACATAGTAGCAGTGCTATGCTGAAATGAGAAAGAGGTCATGAACCAAATCTCTAGATTCTTTCCCGTTCTTTCTCACGGTTCCCACCTCCTTTTTCTCCCCCTTTCTCCTGCCCCTCTTCTCCCTGTTGCCTTACTCCTTCACTCCCCCCCTGCTCATAGTCATATTCCCCACGTCCCTACAGAACTGCTGCAAGCTGCGTATGACCGAAGTCCAGACAGCACCAGCCACTGAACTGGCAATGTCTGCCAGCTGACGATACAAAGTTGTCTCGTTCTCTTATTTCTGCTTCTTTTACCTCAAGTGACAACAGCTATGAAGGCTTTATACTCCCTTGTCTAATGTGTCACACAAGTCCCAGAGAAAATTACACAGGGTTTTCTGTTGATGATATTTGCTGCTATCTTCAACTTTTGTGCTATATTATTAAATATAAACAAAATTCATGGAATTTTTTTCTTTACCATCAATTATTTTGTTTTAAGTTGAGTAAAAATGAACAGTGGTTCAAATAAATCATTATAACAGATTTGTGTTAGCTTTATTCAGCAATTCTCTGTATTCCTTAAACATTTATGTGCTTTCCAATTATAGCAATATTTTAGTTGTCACTGCAAAATGTCAGGTTATTGCTTCAAAGGTAACCTCATTTTATATAATCAGATGGAGACTTAGCTGATGTAATAAAGCATTGGAGATTGGATAAAATTCCAATTACTGTTTCCATAGTAATGAATAACAATTACTAACATAACAAAGATGTTAGTATTTTAGAGGTGTTTGTACTTTATTTTACTTTCAATGATAAACACACCAGTTTCTTGGAGACAAAGTGATAATAACACTATTGAGAGTTTGTATTTCCTTTTAAGGAAGGATGCCAAGATCTGTCATTTAATTTTAAAAATTGTATGGCCAAGTTTATAAGTTCCTTAAAATATGTCTGAAGATAATCTGATTTTAGTCAAATAGCACTGATCCCATTACAAGAAGTGAACCTCGGCTATTTGCAGCTGAGGGGGAACTACAGCAGGATATTCCTAAAAAATGAAAGGAAATAGTAGCATAATAGCAAGCAAAAATTCAGACCTTGTTAATTTTTAAATTGCATTGTCATGATAAGCTAGCAAAGCTTGCAACACAAACTAAGCTTCGCTTCACTTTAAATCCAGGTGTAAAAAGTTGTCATTAATAAGGTTCTTAGAAAACAAATGTCTTCACAGTCTTGGTTTCATAACACACCATCTGGTATCACAGATATTATCTATGATAGATTAAATAACAGATTCCATCTGCTTTTTAAAAGTGTTTTCCCCGGTTAGAAATAACCAGAGAGAAAGAAAAAATTGATGCACTTACAAATTCAGTTAAAAAAATCTGTTTGCTTGTATGCTTATGCAGTAAGTTTTACTGATCTATTTACTGACATGTTTAACTGTCCACTCTTTTTTTTAGGTTGGCATAGTACTACATTATTCTACACTCTCTACTATGCTATGGATTGGAGTAACTGCCAGGAATATTTATAAGCAAGTCACAAAAAAACCTCAGCCATGCCAAAACAGTGACCAACCTTCTTATCCAAAGCAACCACTACTCAGGTATGGAATATTAGCTATACTCTTTTTTTTAATGTATTTCTAAAACATATATTTTTTAAACAAACTGTCACTTTTATTTCTATGTTCTTTACTTTTTACAGACTATAAATAGTATCCATAAAGAATTGAGTCATTTAGGTGTATATAAAAATCTGAATATTTATTGTATGCTAATAGTTAATTCTACTCAGGAGATGGAAATATGCAGCACTGGTATGGGCTAGGTTCAGATACCTGTATTTGAACAGGAACAATTCAAATGTTCCTGTTGGTTTCTTATGGAGGAAAAAAACCCTGGCTTGCTTCCGTGTTAAGGGGTTATTTAATCATCAGAAACTACGCTATAGTGACTCTCCCTTTACCCTTATCTATTCTGCTGTAAATCTTGCCCACACTTGCACTGATTGCCTAGTAACCTGACAGCAACCTTCCTCATTCCACATCAGAGATCTAATGCTATTACAGGAGCGACTGAAAGTCTGGACTCCCTATCAGCTTTCTAGATGGAGCAGGCTACCTAACGTGTCTCTGACAGCATGGCAGGTGTAATGCAGTAAGAATTTTAACCAGATGCCTGTGAGATGCTGAAACTTCAAGCCAAAATAGTCAGTCCGCATAGAAACGAGAAAACAAAAAACAAAGAAACCCACAAACTTACCACAAACTAGGATTTCCAACCAAAGGCATGAGAAGATGGATTCATCTTTTTTGACTTTACCTATCAAAAAGTTAGGTATTAGCCAAAGTTATCTAGTGTCCCTGCATAGATTTCGGAGGGAGACTGAGACAGAAAGGAACTTCCAGAGAACAGTTCTGCCCATCTGTCTTGGGTGTTTGTGTGAGGACAGGATGAATTGTCTTATGGGGGTGGCTCTCCTTCCCCACAGATCGTGGAAAAACCTGAACGGCTGATTTAGACTGAAGACCTCAGTTTTATAGTGAAGGACAGGAAATATGAATTCTATTTTTTATGGCTTTGCTGTGAAAAATCCAGATTAATGTATTCTTCTAAACTGACAGTTTATTTTATTTTTAACACAAAATGTTTACTAAGTAGCGTTTATAGATGGCTGTGTGAGGCTGTCACAACTTGTTAAAAGTCTATAGGAAGATGAATTGTGTTTTGCTGGCTGACTGCCGAGTGAAATCTTTATTAATGTGATTAGTTTTCTGCTTTTTAAAACATTTTCTTTCTAGAGATCAATTGATTAAAGTTCACATAAGATTTGTATAATGAAGAGCCATATTGAACATTAGCTTTGTTAGGTGTAAGCAAGAGGACATGCTTTCACTGAGAGTGCCTGACTTTGCTAATCCATGATTTACTATACCATTCTTCACAGATGAGAATTTCACTCTTTCAGTTGCTAGCTCATGGCAAAACGAATAATTGCCAATTTTCAAATGCTGCAGTGTGTCTATTAAGGTAGAAAATTGTTACAGGTTACATAGGCCCAGCATAGTGCATGTTCTTCAAATTCCTACCTTGTTTGAGTTGGAAAACAACAGACAATCGGGGTACAGAAAAGATTACTCTAATTAGAATCTTTGTTGTACCAGTCACATTGAGGTTCTCACACAGTGAAAATGAATAGTAGGAGATTTTAAGTTTAGTAATAGAAATGATAAACCTCCTTTTAGCTGTAAGAGAACATGAGTGTAATTGTTTAATAGCTAAGTAAAATGATTCCAAGTTATTTTTCTCACTCAGGGCACCATATGTTCTAGAGACACAGGCACTGAAATGTCTAATATGATTTTGTAATGGTTAGTACTAGATGCACAGTAGTAAGGATCAATTTTATTTCATGTAGAAAATGGGCATGGTATATGGAAAATTAAAAACTGCTTTAAGCAAGAAAATGCCAAACTCATAATTAGTAATTCTTGTTACTTTAGAAGGATAATGATAATTTTTATTGGCATTTTAACTTTCCTGGTTTTAATAAAATTAAAATCAGAATTATTCTGTACCATAATATTTCCATAAAATCCACTTAAGATTCTTATATTTCAGTGTAGTCATTTATAAGAAATGTTTTAACTAGACAGCATTCTTGTATCTATAAGCTGATGCCAGCCTTTATACATATTGTGCCTCAGGTACATAGGAGATAACATCGCAGTTCATCTGGGTCTGGGTTTGGGTGGGGGAGTGTTAATTTTTGTTGCCATTTGACACCAGTAGATAGCTAAAGGATACAAAGTTTGTTCAAATGGAGATTGAGTTAAGCTTTTTTAGATGTCAGGACCATCAGTGCTAAAAAGCATATAGTACAGTCTGCAAGACACTTTTAAACAAGACGTAGTTTGTCAGTAATCCCTGTCTATAGACCTACTTTGACTTGTGTTCAGGTTTTGTTGAACACAAATATACAAATGCTTTTGGCAAGAACTGTACACTTCGCTGTTCTCTTTCGGTCTTTTCTGGTAAAGGATGTACATGATAGACTGGGTTTCCAGTTCACATATGAGTGTTTTTGTATTCCTTGTATATGCACTTGCTGTATGAGACATAAGGATATCTTTTGTGAGTCAGTAAGTGGGGATTACTGCCAAAAATCAATACTTAAATCTATGACATGGAATTTACCAAGAAATGATAAAAATTCTTTCACCATGTTATTTTCAAGGAGCTTGATCCACTCTGAAAAGTAGCTGAAATGGTGGAAATAAATACCAAAATATCTAAAAGGAGACCTAACCTGTTAGTAGAAAAAAGCGTTTGCTTGTAAGTGTTGCTTCAGTGTCTCTGCCTGCTATTTGCATTCTCATTTGCAGAAGTAAGACAAGTGAGGTACACTGGATCTTTTCCTTCTAGTTTTCCTTGAGCTGTGGCAAGATGTGTCCTATTATGTAAAATTGTGGTTCTCTATTAGTTTTCTCTGTTTCTGGATACAGTGATCAAACCTGAAATCTTTTTGCAGTGTAATTTTACTGAAACTTGTTCTTCATGGCAATGTGATTTTGAATATTGCCTCTTTTTGTACATTAATCATATATTATGCAATACATTACATAGGTTATACAAGAGGCACTATATGTTTTTTATTATATATATTATACATGATATATGTATATTATCTGTTAATTATAAAGCTCTCGGGGCCTATCACTTTGATGACTGGAGCCAACTGTAACAATTCTGGTATTTTTCACTAAATGTGCCTGGATGCTAATGAGGTGGATCAAATTAATGCATCATTGAATTTTGTGTATTGAAATGCTGAACCCTAGCACTTCAACAGATAATGAAATTACTTCCTGTAAAATATACTCTCTGGTATTCTTAATAGAAATATATAATTCTATCTGTTCATCCTCTGTGGACATTTGTTAAACCTGGCAGAGTTTTGGCTTCTGACTCATCTGAAGTCGGATTTTGCCAGCAAAGACAAAGGGGCATGCAAGATTCAGCTATTACTTGCAACGTACAAAACTGCTCATCAGCCCAAGCTGAGGCACAGGTAGTATTAGTTTTTATACCTGATACGTGCATGCATTTTTCATGTGATGCTGTGTGCCCATACAGATAAGACAGGAGTACAGACCAAGCAGAAAATATTTCTGAAAGCTGTTCTGTTAAAATCATTGCTTTCCAGAGAGAGAGAAAAAAAATAGACTACTATCATTTTTTATGAGATAACTACTAAGCACAATTGCACTATAAACATTTAAAATAAAAAATAAATAAGCTGCCACCTGGGCCAGAGATTGGTGTTAAGGAGACAGATAATTAAGTTACCTTTTATCTGAGAGTTAGGTGCAAATATGTCGCCTAATTTCCTCCATCCTCCATTCCTCAATGAGCATCTTGCAAGGTAACTAATATGGCAAACTTCAGATTACAGAGAGTCCAATATCCTGTATCTGTCATGAAAAAACATCCAATGTGCATAAATAAGGTTGCAGAATCAACTGCAAAATGGCTAACAAGGGATGTCACTGTCTCTGCTGAACTTCATCTTGTTTATTATGTAATGTATCTTGATAAACTTTATAAAAAGTTTCTCACTAAAGTTGTGGGGCTTCTAGGGAAAGTACCTCATTCAGTGCCTTAGAAAAATTGTGTATCTAGCTGTAGTAGCAATTTAGGAATGGATTGTGTGTCCTTCCCTTTGTAGTCAAAGTACTAGGCTTAGTACTATGGCTATTAAAAATGAACATGGAGAAATTTGGGAAGATTATAACTCAGGTAAATTAAATCAGTTTTCAGCAGCACACTCAGAGCACCTACACTCAATATGACTGGCTTCAATTCCATTCTCTTATTGTTTTTAACTTTAAATAATTTTATAAGTTAAGAATCATTTTTAGAATGAGAAATCTGTTTGCGTATTTCATATATTTTGAAATGTCTTAACTATTTTTTAGAAACCGTCCTTTAACTTGCACACAGAACAGACCTAGAAATAGTAGGTGAGAACTGAAGTGGTTCAGTTGAACTGTAATGTCTGCTAATGGATGTGTACGTGCATATATATATATGTGCGTGTGTCTGGTATTCTGTATGAGTTTGTATATGGGCAAGTATCTATACATCATCCATACAGTTACAGAGTACTGAGTGATGTCTTGGAAGTAGCAACAACAGGGGTCTTTCTTGTGGGCTATGTTTGTGGTGTAGCAATGACTAACAACCTACACCCTGATCACACGCATGTGCGAGACGCGGTAGTGCTCCACTTGCATCCTCCTCCTCTCCTGTGAATGTGGCAGCAGCTCTTCACAGTCATCCCCTGGCTCATTATTTCTCTCAGCTACCCAACCATTAATCAGTAGTACCCAGCTAAACAGTAGCTAAGTATCTTTGTGACATTGAATTATGTTAAATTCTTTCACTGAAAAAAGGAGAAACCACGCTAAACTTTCACCTCCAGGAAAACCCTCTCCTTTGGTTTGTGTAGACAAATCCTGTGAGAAGCCTCTTGCCTCGAAGTGAGGAGATTTTACAGACTTGCGTGATACCACAGAGCTCATGGCATCTGCTTAGTGCTTTGCTCACAATGTTAACCCTGCTTCTCTCAGGATGAACATTTAGATGCTGCATCTGAATTCTGACAAGCTGGAAACCAGTTCATGGGCACGAATGGATCTACTGCTACATACGGCTGCATTTGCCTAACTGTAGGTCCCAAGAGAGCCTGGCTGGAAGTGTTGTGACTTCCATCACAAATTGATGATGTGGCAATTTTAACTGAATAAGTTACCAATTAAAAAAAAAATAAATTCATGATGTCATTGAAAATTGGCACAAGATATTTTTGCACCATAATGGAGGTACTAAAAATACTCCAGTAATAAAGACTAAAGACTTCTTATATTTAGTTTTTTAAAGAATGATTATGTCCTTTACCAGAGAAAAACCCTAGAATAAAAAAAAGAACTAATGGTTTCTAATATTCCTGAGCTTGAAAGGGTCTTCAGAAAATGATCTTTGTTACTCTCAGGGCCTAGAAAATTTCCCCTATCAGTTATAACAAGTTGCCTATAATTTATTGCAGCATAATAGCAGTGTAATGGGGGGATCAAAATTTGACCAAGATAACAAATTCTCTATTAAACGTCAAGTTTGCCAAATATGTCATGTCATTTTCTTGGCCATGTTCTTTTCTGGATCTTGAGTGTGAATCATATGAAGTGACTTAATTTACATCCTGACAGACACAGACATTACTTGGCCCCTTGACACCAGCAGCTCTGAAATGCAGTTAAGTTCTAGTGCATTTTTCATTAGCACTGGCTCTCATGAATTCACGTCTTCTCGTATCAAATAATGATTGAGAGAGGGAGAAGGAAGTCGGATGAAAAGCATCAATTACAGTCCATTGTTTTCTTCTTTATGGTACGTCCTTAAATATTAATTTCTCTAATCTTCATCCATGGAAGCCCATTTTTCCTTCCTGCAGGGAACATACTAAACCTCCTCTATAAAGTTTAAATTTAGGCCTGATTATCCCAAGGGATTTTCTGCCTTTTCCTTGACAACTCTCTATAGTTTGTATATGTTGAAATAAATGGGAAATGCCACAGGGCAGAATTCTCGGAAGCCCCGAGGAGATCTCTGTAGTTCACTCTTTACTATTAGCATAGACACATTTCTGTCACTGGAGAGTAAGTGAAAGTGATGTCTCCCTGTGAGTAAGTTTTTCACCAGTGGGATGAACCAGTAAGCCAACAATCTCACTGAAAATCTGCTATACCATGCTCAAGGAAGTTGGCTATAATTTAAATACTCGATTGCATCCTTTGCTTAGAGGACAGAATATTTTGATGTGGGCAGGGTCAGTCATCAGGAAGTTTAACTAATGTCTCTTATATTATCATCAATGCTTATTTTAGTTATTGCAAGTTAAGACTAGAAAATTGTCTTTTCCAATATATATTTCTAGGTCATTTTCAAATTGTGCCGTGATTAGTTCGATTCATTAATGAACAATGGCAGTTTTTGCAATCCTCATGTATTCACAAGGCTGCGTATAGCCTCAATACTGTAAGTTCCTAAAAAGAACACAGTGTGCAACATAGTGTGGCAATAAGAGCCATTTCGAAATTTTAGCATGGTTTAATTATAGAGCTAATCTTTTGAACAATGCTGTATGCTGAAGACAATTTTAATAACTGACATTCAAAGATGACACAGCTAACGATACAACAGTACCACCAGAAATGCTGATCTTATCAGTCAGACTGTACTGTGTCTTATCAGCCCACCAATTTACGCAAGTTCTCACAAAAAAATACCAAAACCCAAACAAACACCAAAAAACAAACAAACAAACAAAATAATTGTAATGCTGGGACCTTAGCCAGAATGAGCAGAAAGATTCTGCCACCTGAGGTATAAAAGCTATTGTTATTACAAGCTATTTTATATGATCGCTCTTAAAAGGCTGATATATGGCCAGATGAAGTTATGGATTATAGCCAGAACCATTTTATTGCTAGCTAGCAATGTAACTGAAAGATCTGCAGTGGTAAAGGGTATAAAATGGTGACAACGGAAACATTTTCATGAATTCTTCTTATTCAGTTTCAGCCTGAAGCTAAATGCATTTCCATCATATGGGGAAAAATTATCTTAGGTCAAAGAAAATGTTTAATTCAGCTTTGAATTAATTGTTCCACACGAGAACATTTTCAGTAAAAACAAAATGTTAAAATATTAAGGAGATTCACAGTAGCAATATATCGTCAATAGTACCCTGAGAAAGCTGTTGCACTTTGCATAGGCCACGTAAATACTAATTGCAGACGGCATTGGATTGCCAGTGTATGGTGTCATAGCGTAGAGGTATTTTCCTGCCTACTCTGAATCAAACGAGGAATGATTAGAACTTTGCTTCTCCACCTTCAAGGTGAGTGACTGAATTATTGTGTTATTAAGAGCAAAATGGTAACAGAGCCACCTGCTTTACTTTGAGTTTCACTTCATCTGGCTTGTGAATCAAGCCTCAAACTGGAAGCATTTCAAAAGTTTGTTCTCATTTTCTAGTTGGCAAAATTATTCTTCAAATCTGACCTGAATGCGCTATCAAATGCTTTAAGTGAATGATGCCTGGAACAGAGGTTCCTCTCTGATTTGATCTTATTTCAAGAGTATGTTACAATCAAAGTAGAAAAAGGATTTTGTTACTGCCATTACTTCGTTAGCTAAGGCACAGGCAAGGTACACACGATGTTAACACTTTCCAGAGTAGAAATCCAATAATACCAAATCTTTAAGAGATGTTGATGTTATCTTCTTTGTTTAAAGAACGGTGTTTGAGCTACTTAGTATAGGTGAAAAGAAATGGTTTACGGTTATTGCAAAAGAAAAGTACGTCAATTTATTATTTGTAAACAAGCTATTAATCAGCATAGCAAGTCACGTACCAAGACTTTCAACTGAAACTCTCCCCAGTTGTAAAGCTACTGACAAATGTAGCCCAAAAAGAAAATTACATCATCTGAGTGATACTTGGTCATTTAATGAGGAATTATGGTCTTGGGACTTAGAAATCGTTAACATGAGTTATGGCATTTGCAAGCTTGCAAAGTTGTGAGCTTCAGGGAGACTCATAATGATGCATATGATATTTTCACATTTGAAAGGCTGTAACTGCAACATGCTCATCTGCAGAACTGTATTACATTGAATTTTCAGCTGCTTTTATCATGAGTTCACATCTAGGTATTTCCTGGAAATTCAGAGTTCTTATCACACTATTCCTCGCCTCAACACTTTCTAGAATTCGAGCTAGTCATACATAATTGTAGAGGATAAGTCAGAGGGTAGGGTGAGCTTGGTAAAATGTTCCATGCTTTGATACGCTGCTCCAGGCAAAATGTAAAACGCTGATTGGAAATTTTGCAAGTTCTAAAAATCCTTGAAGATAATATATTCAAACTCCAGTGGGGGCTTTGTAGAAAACTTTATCAGATTGCAAAGAGCTAAATATTTTCTCAGATGATTCTCTGGTGTTAAATAGATTAAACTTGATTATGCAAAAAGCTGTAAAGAAAAATGCATAAGATAATTTCAAATGTGTCTATTGCCATAGTATGGACAAAGAACTAAGCATTGCCATCTGTCTGAAATAATATTCACCACAGTTACAGAAAAGGCTATCTGACTTTTAATTGTGGATGATTGTATCATTTATTATTAAGAAAATTTAAAAATTAATCATTTGTTTTATTTAAATAAAGCCAGAGTCACATTAGATACAAATTCTTTCTTATGAAAATTGTTATGTGAGAAAGATGCAACTTAAAGCTTGTTACAGGACACCTCTCTTTTGAGTGGGTGCCTGTGTACATCCAGCTTAACTGTAATGAAAACAGCGATGTTGCAAGAAAACATAAGACATGAAGAATTGTGAAGTATCTTGTGCAGACTGATGAACTGCAATGTCACGGAAACTAAAACACTGCAGGCAACCAACTAGTATAATATGGAATTATCCAATAGTCTATAATACCTGCAGCCCAGTACAACCACTATGCATTTAAGTTATAGCATGCATAGGTCTTATTAGGTTATTGCATTTACTGATACATTGCCACTGTTCCATAAAGTAATTTTGGCTTAAAGATATTATTAGATTCCAAGAGCAAATGATAACAATACAAAGTACGTCGGTTATCTTAAAATAAACTAGCAATAAAACCCAAATATATCTTTTTATGCACATATAAATGGTTTTAGCAATGATAGTTTTAAATGCATGATTTTAACATTTCAGAATATTTTTCTTTCTTAATGAATGGAAAAGTTCAAGGAAATAAAAATATATTCCTTGGACAAACAAGACTGGTGAAATCTACAGATACGCATATTAAATTAAGTATGTTGCAGCGTATTTAACTGTAACTGTTGTAAATTCAGCGTCAGACCTGACTCATTCCAAGGATACCTCCTGCCAAATATGTCTGATAATCTCTGGCTTATGCCTGTTTGGAAGGAAGGCTTAAAAGTCTTGGGAAGAAACATTGCATTAGATTAATTCACTTGGGTTTGAGTTGGGAGACTACAGAAAAATACACATATACTTCTGTTGATCTCCTCGACCTTGTACATCCTAAATAGTCGAAGCCCATTACTGGAAATGTGGATGATTCTTTTCTTTTCAGCTTAGTCTTCATTAAAAACTCCAAATGAGAAGACATTAAAGAGAAAATCACACTTACAATTTGAGGGTAGGAATGTTTAAAGTTAGCATCTTCCTGGGATACAACTGAGTATTTTTTATTTGATTTTCAAAATGCTATAAAAGTAGACCAGTTTAGAACTTTGAGCAGGCTTTGGACTGAGTTTAGTTGTCCTTCAACTGCTAAGGCTGTAAGTAGTGAAATAGTCTTCAGGAGCAAGGTGCATAAGTTGTAGAGTGTTGGGGTTAGAGTAACATTTTCTGGATCAATTACTTCAAAATTACCTACTATGGAGTTCCTTACAATGGTTCATAAATGATAGTAGAGGGAAGGCAGGTCTTATCTGTGGAACAGGTTTTGTATGTACATAGTGTTTTCTCTGCTGTTTCTTCTGAACACTTCAAACTTTATATTTGTCCATGGAAAAATTACACTTCCAGTATAGCCAAGGTAGTCAGAATTCGCATTCTGAATTTCTGGATTATTGATCTTCTGATTTTTCAACCTTTTTCTTACACTGTTATAAAGTGCTAAGAGTATATCTTGTGTTTTACAGAGGCAGTTGAACAATTATCTGTGCAGAACAGCATACATTGTAAATGAGAGAAACTCAGTGGAATGATTGAAAGTATAGAAACTGGGAAGTAGAGGAGTTCAAGAGGTACATCAGGAGATGAAATTTTGACTCAAGATGAAATAGGGAAACTGTGAAAATGACACGAAAGAAGTGTCCAAAGAGAGCTTTAAAGAAAACTAAGCAAAGGATGGGTCTTGAAACAAAGTGCAGACCAACATACAGACCTTGGGAGAACTGTAGAAAGTCTCAAAGAGATCAGTCAGGCTCTAACACAGGAAAGGAGAAGTTATGAGGACATCCGAGATGGTGATAATAAGGGAAATGGAAAGGGAAAAACGCTGGCCTGCAGCAAGGTAAGAGACAAGCAAACTCAAGTTAGGTAAAAAATATATCATGTATTTTAAAACTCCGTATCTATCCTTATCTATCTTCTGTAATTTCTGTTCAAATCCTATTCCTGATACTTCTTAATGGGATAGTAAATCAGCTCCCTGTTGGTGAGACACAGCCCTTGTGAGGTTCCACAGTTGAAAGGGTGGGAAAGGAAAAAGAGAGTATCTGTGCAATACCATCAGAAAAAGCATGATACTTCATATTCTGTTTAGAGCTTGACTTTCTGGACTCGTGTGGTTTTGTTAGGGTTTCAAACAGACCAGACATGAACAGCAGAAGATACATGTATTTGGCTTGGGTCCTCACTGGGCAGTACTGTACTGGGAGTGGGAGACTAATCACTCCACTACCAAAAACTCAGCAGATCCAACTGACCTGTATGAAACCGTGGTTGATAATGTGAATAATCCAACAATGTTTGTCATATTTAATGACATTCAGGCATATCCTGAATATCTTATTGCTTTCAGAAAACAGAAAATTCTTAGTAGTCTGGAAAATTTTAGTGCCTTTTACATGTGGGAATCCTAAACTTTTTAAAGCAAGCTTCTAACTCCTTATTTGCAGTGACAGTTGTAAACATGAATAAAGAAGGAACATATGAACTCTAATCACTTGAAAGTTGTGGACCCTCGGTGCTACTTATAAGGGTTAATAACAACATTGATAAGAGGTTTAAAATGTATTAATAACAAAATTCTCTGAAATTGTTGAAGACAGGACACTAAATAATAAGCTTAAGTTGCAGTAAGGGACAAATAGGTTGATATTAGAAAAAGATTTTAAACTATGAGAATAGTTGACAATTAAAACAGGTTACCTGGGAGGCTGTGGAAACACTGTCATAAGCAATTTGTTAACATAGATAAATCCAAGCCAGTCGTGATAGATGTTTAATGTGACCCTGCCTCGGAGCTTTTGAGCGGACTAGATGACCTCTTGATGTTCATTCCCGCCCTACAATTCTATTATTCTTAACACAAGCATTTTTCCTAACAGCATTCTCATTTTTCAAACCTTTCTTTACTGCTGAATTCCTACAGCCTTGTTGGTCTCGTAAGAACTCTTGTGTTTTATTATGCAAGCAAATTCTGACAGAAGAGACTTTGAAACTAATGTGTTCCAAATATGCCTTCAGTGTTTGGAAATGTTATGAGTCGTAGAAACTGGCTGCTGATCCTCCAGGTATTTTTATTCAGGTACCACGTTACTATATAAAACATAACAAAAAATTAGGCCAGCTTCTGCTCTGCAATGTCCATGCCCACAACGGATTTTCAGTGAATCACTGGGAGTTACACATATATAATCACATGAAGATTTTGGTTCATAGATGGAAATTACTGCTTATTGCTACTTACAATTAAAATTTGGTAAATTCCCTGCAATTTTAATGATACAGATTAAAATAATTTAAATATATAACATTTAATATACCTTAGCAAAATAGAATGTCCAGATTAAATTTTATGCCTATATTGATTGCGTACTCACTCAGATAAAAGGGTGATGCCATTATTATTGGCTCACACTTGGTACTCAGGGAATCATTCAAGATTTAAACAGTTTATCTGAAAGTGAACATTGACCTAGGTTTTCTGTGAATGAAAGCTCAAGCCCACAAGATACCTGACTTATTTATCTGTTGATTATGAGAGATACCTAGTTATTGTTTTATCTATTGATTAGGAGGTAGAAGAACTATGATTACTGAAGATCATTTGTATTTGCTTCTCACTATTTATGAGGAATGCCAAGAAATTGGAGATTTCAGAGATTTACCTTCAAATATTCTATATGATTTTTGTGGAAAATATATGAAATATAAAAAGTAGTTCCCTGTTCCAACATGCCTTGATTGGTAGCTATGCTTATTACAAGTCGTCACGTCAGTAGAATATAGGTAATTCACCAAGAACATAGTCCACAAATTTATGCCTATAAATCTCTGAGCAGATAACAATTTCTTCAGATATAATTATTGCTTTAATTTATCTCCCAGTCTTTTACTTTTGCAATCATTTGTTTTATAGGTTGATTATGGAGGGTCCCTGAATTTGTGGTATTTGCTAACTGTATGAGTCATGAGTGGTCAGTCATAGGATCTTGCTGCTTCTTCATATTAGATGAGTTTACAGACATCTCCAGAAAAAAATACCTATACAGGCAGAGTTCATTTCCAAGAAATATTTACGCATACCACTTTGGAATTTGATTTCTGGGATTCCTGATGTCAGTAAAACTCGTTCTTATGAATCAAAAAGATAAGGAACAGGAATAATGGGCAAATTACTACCACTGTTATTTTCCGAATAGCTGCCCCATGCTGGCTATAGTTCATATGTAAGGCATTTTGGACTATTTAATGCAGCATATCATACTCTTGTTATTGTCTCATATAAGAATGGCATTAAACTTGTCTGCTCATTCAGACTCTTAGTCTTCCATTAGCGATATTGAAGAAGCAACCAATTAGCTATATTCCCTCTTCATGCATTTAAGAGAGTGTTTTCCAACTAGAGAGAACACTTTACTTCTTTCTGAGGTTCTGCCATTGCCAAATCCGATAACAATTATCGTACCTAGCAAAGCTAGGCAGCCTTTTGACCTGGCAAGTTGAGCAATGAGATGCTCTTACAGTTTTGTGAAGATGGCGATGACATCCCTTTCAAATCTCCTTTTTCCGCATTACTAACACAGTAACATTCTGGAAATGACATGTCATTGCTAGCTTTTAATTAATACATCTCAATTATTATTTATTTATAAAGATAACTCTCCTCTACCTCTGCTTGGCCTTTTCTTTCAAAGTTTCATGATCACTTCTGGCTGAGTGCTCCAAGAAATCCTGTGGTTTTTTGGAAACTTGCCCTTTGACCTTTTCCTATATGATGGAAAAGCTTTGGGTTTGCTTCTGGTTAAAATCTGGGATAGGGATCACCAAAAATAGATTTCTGTGTATGTCAGTTTTTAAACAACAGGAAAAAGCAAATGTTCATGCCATCATCATATATATAATATTTCCCATAGCTCAACTTAGTAAGACTAAAACCGACAACAGCAAAACCCCTCAACATTAAAGCTAAAAATTGGGGTTGACAGTCATGAACTCGTGCAATTGTACCTTTGTTTCTTACTTTTCAACGGGGTGAATTAAGGACAAAATGTCAACCTGAATTTTTACCAATAAATCTAAATTTCCATGGTTTTGTGGAGTCAAGTCATTAATTGAATACATTTTGTCTATGATTTAATAGCAGAGTAATCCATAATCATTCTTTTATGTATAGCATTAAAAGGGAATGCTTTTTGCTGCCTCTAGATTAACAGATTGAATTATATCCTACCGAACATGAAGGAGAAAGTGTTCCAGAAAGAAGCTGAAAGTCTAAAACCATGAGGGAAAGTTATTTCCATCATGCTTTAATGCTTCACTGCTGCTTGTTACATTAAATAACACCTATTTGGTATGATTTTAAGTTCTTGGCTACCTGAATATCTGTCAAGATGATAAATTGGAAGTTGTAGAAGTGGATAACATTGCATAAATCCTAATATAAGTTTCTCTCCATGAAAACAAACATGGAAAAGTAAGCTTTTTCCTTTTTGCAAACTGTAAGGATGAAGCTTTGCTAAGATTCTTTAGAAGGTAGATTAGTTTCTGGAAAAGAATAATGCAATTGTGTAGTACAAAATCATGCAAGTCTACGTCTTACTCATATGGAGCTTGACCAAAGTCAGTGGGAACACGTACATAAGTAATGGATGCCCAACTTATCTGATACAATAATAGATTTTATACATAGCATAAATTTTTCTTTTGTTGCAACTGTTGTTGGCTAGTCACAGCTGTAGGCATTGGTGATGGGATGTGAAGTGAGGTCTTTTTCTGACCTCAATCCTATCCTATCTCAATTACATCTTAATAATGCACTCTACTCTTCTGAAGAACTCTGTCTGGCTCTAGGCACATAGCCTTCTAATTACAGGAATTTTCAAGCTATGCTCACTCACCTGTGAATCAGTCTACTCTGAGTAGTGCATACGTTTCGATTTACAGAGTGATATAAACTAGAAGAGCAGTAGGTCTAAAGAGACCTTCTCCCAGTATTGACAGCTAGTATGGATAGACCCTTATAAGATTGAAAAGATAACGATGAATAATAAGTTAATCATAGAATCATAAAAATAATAAGTTTGGAAGTAACATCTGTAAGTCATCTAGTTTAACTCTCCACTTAAAGCAGATCCAACTTAAAAGTTAGCTCCGGGCCTCATTCAGTCAAGTTTTGAAAATATCCAAGGACTTTAATTCTTCCTCCCATCCTAGTTCTCTTTCCTTTTAGCTTTCATCTTAAATGGACCACAAACATGAAATGTAAGGGCTGTAACCTAGTCTGAAATAAAGCACAAAAAAATCACTCTTAATCTCATGAAAAAAAAAACAAACACATGAGTTTAGCAGAACATCATTAAAATTCATAGGTATATAAGGTAAAGTTAAAATTCATAGCTACATAATGTAAAATATATAAATATCATGTTTATAAACACAAGTAATTCTCATCAAATTGCACATAGTGTATCTAAACTATTGATGAGAGAATATAAGGGACAGTAAAAGAAACTCATCATGTGGTGACCACCTCATTCTGCCACGGTCCATGAGGACTCTGATTCTGATTCTCTAGTCCTGACTCTTTCAGCCTTTCCAGAAGTTTAACAAATTTCTAAAAAATTGCAGAAATAAGAATAAAATAGAGTTGTGACGAAAGTGATTTTCCACCTCTGCAAATTGAAAGTATCTCTACCTCATAAAGAAATTAGCACCATTTGTGCTAATACCGGAATACTGAATATCCAGGGCTCACAGCACTCACGTGTGATGGCTGGCCCTTAATTGTCTAATTCAGGCAAAGGGAATCTGTCTTCCCCATCACAGAAGAGAGGCCAGGCACCTGGTTATTGAGTATTCACAGATGGCTTTCTCTCACTATCACTTAAAGTAGCAGGTTCACCTTGTGTAATAGTTCACTGTAGCAAAGTAAACTTTAAATTGCTTCGGCGCATGTTGTTACGAATAGTAGTTTTTTGCTCACCGTGGTCAGTGTATGCTGACCAGTCAATGTGTGTAGCATTAGGAAGGTAGAGAACTTTGTTATGCCCTAACAAAAATGTGATGTATTCAATTATGTGAAGGCTGTTGTTATTGTCCTAGAAAAATATCCAAATACGTTAATCATTGTTACATGGGTTTAAAATTATTTGGTCCAGCTAATACCCTAGCCATGAAGAAAAGGAAATGCAGCTTGCTTTCAAATTGCAAAACTGAGGAATATACTACAATGTTGGAAAACATGAAAATGAAGCTGTCATTACGAAGGATTCCTAAGCGAAAAATGACAGGAGGTAATAAAATGTGCTTTAAAAAATGTTGGAATGCCATCTAATTACCAAGTCTAGGAGAGTAGTTATTCACAGTTAATCAAATCAATAGGTTTTGGATTTCTAATGTTTTCTTTCTGTATGAGTCCATTGAGGTGTAAGTAGCGGTTGCATATACTATATATACATGTCCCAAACGTGGCCAGCTGTAAAACTGAATTATCATTCATGGGAGATGCCAACATTTTTGATATGTCTTCTTATTCTGGAAAGGAAATTAAAGTCAATATTTGGAAGAGGTTAGGTAATAGATATTCAGAAGAATTTCTGATTGGAAAAAAATTGAAATGTTTCATCTTGATAGTTTGGGGTTTTTGCCTGAGCTATATTTTGCAGCTTCCCATTTTACATTTCTGATGTCTAAATTTTCAGTAACTCTAATCTTTGTGGAGTGCAAGTTAATTCTTCAGGCAGGCACTCTATTCTGTTCTGCTGCTCTGTGAAAGTACCGAGATATTTTTTCTCAGCAAGTATTTGTGAACAAAGACAATATAAGGGTAGAAATACAAAAAAAGAAAAAGCTCCATGTTTAACTTGTACAGACACCTTACACATAATACTTTTTTTTAGATTTTTCATTGTGCAGTCTTGGTAAATAAAGCAAAAATGTAGTACCTTCAGAATCGATATGTCAAGTCATCTAGAGTGTATCTTAGGATGCTAACATCTGTGCCTTGCACTGACTTTACCCGAAAGTGTTTCCGTATGGTTTTCTTTATGATTGAAAGCAGTATTCTATGTGAATGAAAATCATGTCTTTGATGTTTGAGGTACTAATTTTTCTTAACTTTCAGGGATGGCCGCTCCTTAACTTATGACCTGTGGCAAACCCTAAAAATATTAGAACTATTCAAAAAAATTAATTGAAATGTTTTAAAACGGGAACCAAAATAAAGCACAGAGTCCCTTCCTTTATTGGGCACTGAATATGGACTTCAGAGGAATTCAAAACCTGCTTGTATGCTTTTCACATCAGAAACAATTCCTTTCAGGAAACTGTTTCATCTTTTCTCTAAAAATGTGGGTTTGATTTGTCAATGACAAAAGCTTGGTAGCTAGAAAGATTCAACAGAAAGGGTTTTGTGGTTTCCATGGATCTTCTGCGTAAATGCTTTTCGATTTTAAATGGCCCTCTGGGTTTGTGACTGAATACTTCTCGTAGACCAAGAAGATTTAATAATCAAAATGATATTATTTTTATTTAGTGTGTGGTTTCTTCATGTCTTAAACAAGACTGTTTGTTCTCTCGCTTTGCCTGAGGATACATCTTGCTCTAGCTGTGTGATTAGATTTTAGATACATGCAGTTGAAAATAAACCCAATTACCTAAATAGATGGAAGGTAGAAGTAAATTGTGATTAGCACATAATTGTAAAACCAGAGATGCAGAAGCCTGAAACACTAACTCTGTTTAATTTTGGTGATGTAGCACCTAATCCTTAACAATATTTTAAAGATGGAGGCTTTATTACCTTATTGGTAAAATCCTCAGAAACAGTACTTTGAAGTTTTAATATTAGAAAGCCAACAGAGCTACCTCCATATCTTATCTATACCCAGTATAATGGTGGCTACATCATGTATAATTTTAAAGTATTTCTGAGAGTACTCTATAACAATAACCACCCAGTCACTGTTATGTGACAGAAACCAGCTGATGCATTCAGCAGTTTTACATACAATTATGTGTGAAGCTGTAATTTTCATTTTCATTGAAGAAAGGCAACGGGGGGGGGGGGGGGGCAGAAATGGCAGATTTCATGGAGCAACATTAAATTTCCTAAACACATTATTTTAATGGTCTGCATCAATCAAACAGGCTTTATAAGATGCTTGAAATGTTTCAGGGCCAGCAGAAGAGATAAAAATGCTTTTTAGCTTGTTGGAGCTGTGCTTTCTTGCTACTGTTTTCTCTCTGTAAGTAGTAATGCCAACATTCATCATTTAAGAATCAGAAAACTAAACTAGAAACTGTGGTATTAGTGTAAAAAATAGGATATTTTTTGAAAACGGTGAATTTAAGATTCCTGTTTGCTAGTTTTTGAACCATTAAAGTTCACATTTTTCACATTTTGCCTATAATTATCTGTAATGGAAAAATGGAAATTTATTCTTATTTATATTATCATCTCCTTAAAGAAACAGTCTGTTTACGTATGTGACTTTCAATGAGACTTTCCTTGTCTAATAACTGGCTGGTCAACCTGAGATGGATAGAGATCTTTAAGCTCCTGCAAGTTTCACATAACCAGATGGGCAGGAAAATGACAAAGATAAAATATCTCAAAATAAGGGAAGGCTGAAACGATAGAGAGATGGCATAACTATGGGAAAGATCTCAAGAGGACCTTGTACCTTTTTAGACACAAAAGACAATCGTAAGCCAAAATCTGTAGGAAATCAGATTTCAGTTGTTTCTGTGCCCACATAAAAGTTCAGTAGAGAAAGCTGAGATTCTTTATCACCTGCTCTCTGAAACAGGGGCATATTGCATCAAAAGATACAAGGCTTGCAAAAAAGAATGTGCAAATTAGCAATGTAGTTTTTGTGAAAATTCACACCTCTGAAGTATTTCTTGTATTTTTCTCTTTCTTCTAAACAATTTCAGCTCCCTCTGGCCCTGTGGGCAAAGATCTTGCCCTTCATATAAGATCATTGATTTATATAAGAGAAAAAGGAAAAGACGACATGAATTTAGGAGAAGAGAATTAATATGTCCTCCCTAGAGATATTTCCCAGGAGTTCCTGTATTCTCTTTTCATTGTCTATTTGCACACATCTGTCTTGAATGCTCAGCTGAGCAAATTTAAGAACAAGCCACCTGGGTCTACCAGTAAAGTCCCTGTCTTCATGACATCAATTGCTTGGTCATGAATATCTTCTGAATCATTCTGTGCATGTACAGTGAAAGAACTTAACAGAAAATAAAACTAAGAGTATTATTCTCTAGAAAATGGACAGCTTCACATTCTACCTGTGAAACTCATGCATTTGAAGTTATTCAGCTCTAACTTGGCAATATAGCTCATAATAAAAAATAAGGTCTCAGAATATCTCTTTTTAATACAACAAATAGATTTTATACCTAAACTCAAAAATATACCACATAGTGAACAAATAACCTATGAATAAACTCTCCAAAGGTGCTCCTCCTGTGAAAGTTGAAAATGGTGTATTTTCAGGTGATGTAAAATTTATGAAACAAAGACTTGACTGGTCTGTTTGAAATTTTTAAAAATTACTGCAGAAGAAAAAGCATTCTTCTTGAAAAAAAAAAATGTTGCCTATAAAGCACGTGACTGTCAAACTGAACAATGCATGAAACACAGGGGGATTCAGGGAGTTGTGTTGGTGACTGCCATAATAACATATGGGATTGATATAAATTCCTTTCAAAAAATATGATTTCAAAATTTAGTCATAGGAGAACACAGACCAGACCCCCCTGTCAGTGACTTTCACAGTTGATCCAAATTAAAATATATTTCCTCCTGCTAGTCATTTCACTTGGTTCCTTTGGCAGGCTTAATGAAATATTACATCAAGTGAAACCAAAGAAATCCATATTTTCTATTTAAAATTCAAGGTGATTCTACTGACAGTCATAAAACATTGATACTAATATAACGTGAATTGAGTATTAAATACGTGACAATGTAAGGGTACAGCACTTACCGCTATTTTTGCATGCTTTACTTTTCATTTCACTTTCATAATATATAAAATAGCAATGTCATGTATAGGCTGTTATCAGAATTTCTTGTCTTGATGCGGGTTGATAGGTTAATGGTTCTTTTGTCCCCTTTGAAAGGCAGAAGGACATCTTGATGGTAATTGACTTTCTAACAGTGCACTGCAATGCCCGGTGAAGCAGTTGTGTTTGATTCAGTAGGCCGGAACTGCAAAATAATTTCAGCTAACAGCTCTACGCCAGAGTAGTTAAATGCCTGGAAAAATGAGCTAGCAATGTATTGCTTAAAACAAGAGTATCAGCCATTTTACTACTAGAAATTAACTGTGGAAACAGAATTGAAAGGCCTGTTGTGTTCCATAGGGATAAAATGATTGTGCAAATAGAAAATACTCAAAGCCTATTATTCTCCTCCTATTATTTCTATCCAAGCATTAACATAAACAGTTTTCTCTCTCTGAGCTCCATGCTCTTTTTAAACATTTGAAAATAAAGATTCTTTAAGAAATACTAATAAATATATTTTCTTTCTCATCAACATGCTGCTTAGTATTTTACTTACTACTTTCCTTCAGAAGTACATTCAGTACGAGTACCTCCTTACCCTGACTTAAGTTATTTACTCATTAAGCCTGAGCAGGCGTAGAAGTCAATAGAGCTAAACTGCAGCATGGAACACACTATAAGAATCATCTCTCTCTTTGATTTCCAACAGCCCCCAAGGCATTCTCCAATAAAACAGAAAAAACCAAAGGCAAGGTCTCTCTTGCTTCTTAGATGCAATGGCTCTTCAAGTTGGTCTAGCTCACCAAGAGACAATACAGTTATCTCTATGTACTCCCTTCTCTTTCTTCTGAATTTTCTCTAAACATTCTTTTGAGTTCTTGAATTATTTTTTTATTTTTTTGGTATATGCATTTTTGTTTCTCTGTCCTCTCTGCTGGCTCAGACTCTCTTACAGGGTCATGGTAAAGCAAACTGCAACTGTACTGCCAGCCTGTAAATTCCTTTTCCTCTGCAAAATACTGAAGTAGACATAATGCTACACTAGCCATGAAGGGTGTTAACCAAGGACGTTGAATAGAAATAGCTTCAGCACATCCTTTTGGCTTTGTCCACTAGCAGGGCCTGAACTCTCACTCTACCTAACTGGCAGTGCATGAGACGCCATCTGACATAGACGGAAAGGAAGAGAAGCTCAGTATGAATATCTAGTGCAGTGGACTCGCACGAGAGAGGCAAGCGTTTTTGAAGCCGTTTGATAGGTGAGGCTTCGTATCTTCTGATACCGACTAACATTCTCCCACTTTATTGCCCAGGTTCCCTTACTATGAGTCTCTAAGGGCAGATCCAGCTCTCTCATGGCCAATGTTAATAAAAACTTGGAGCCTAGTTTTGTCAAAGGAGGCCTGGGCATCTGAAGTTGAGCAAACAAATCTGCAGGAACTTTTCTTAATGGTTTTGTCATTCATCAGTCTGTGCTTTAGTCTGCCTCTAAATGGAGAAGATTATACATATTTTCATAAGGACATTATGAAGATTACTTAATTAATGTTTGTGAAGCACTTAATTTGCAGTAAGATCTAGAAAGAAGGGATATATATATAAAAATTACTAACTACCTGTCCAGTGATCTTTGTTCCTTCTGTGCTGAATGAGTGAAATGTCTTATGGAAAAAAATGGACTGTGAACAGGCAGTTAAAAAGAATAACAATATTGCCACATAAAGGTGCTAAATAGAGTTTTCACACAACACTTAATTCTGCTATTATTTACCTTTTAGAGTTTTACTTGCAATATTAAAGTTTATTTTAGCATTATTAGTCGATTGGTTTTCCTTTTTTTTTTTTTTTTTTTTTTTTATTTAGTGTATTCTCCGTGTTTATATTCTGCTTTGCAGACAGGGAAAAAGCACTTAAGAAATATAGGCTGTTTCTCTTCAGCAAGGCCATGAAGCAATATTAAGATGGTACTTGTAAATACGTTCATAAGTCCAGACTGTCTGTGAATAGGATTCAAAATGACAGGGTTTTTTTCTTAAATGAAAAGTACATTTTCAAAATCCCATTATTTCTACAAAGTCCTCTTTTTATTTTATCAAAATTCCCAGGAAAAAGGACCAAGAAATGATGTGAGGCATGAAAAATTCAGGAAGAATAATTTGAAAATCAGGCTCATAAATTCAGCTTTCTACAGAGCAGCTACTTATTTGTCTGCCTGCCTGCCGGGTACTTGAACTGTGGCATCTGGTTAGCTCAGAAGTTAATGACCATTTTCTATATGGATTATTTTCACAAAGATGTTAAAATCTAATCCCGGCTCAAGGAAAAATAAAGCGGAAAGTCATCTTGCTATGACTCCTCTTTTATTTCCATGTTTATTTTGCAGGTGGCTAATAGACTGACATCTCTTCCTACACGAATTGTATCATAGAACTAAGTAGAGCTAAATAGATGAATCTTTTTTTTGTACTGGGGAAAAGGAAAGAAATTAATGTTTCACTGGTATCTTTATATATCTAACATGTACCTTTCTGGAGTTGTGCATGCAGAGAGGAATACTTTTAAATATACATACATTTTAATCAAGTAATGTCTGCAATAAAGACTATTTGAAGCTATTAAATTACTTCCTGATATACTGCCATTCTGCCAACCTTTGCAGAAAAAAAACCTTAAAGTAAGTCTTGCATTACACCCACAAAGCCAAGGTCTGGTCCTTTTTGGAAGAATTCATTCCAGAATCCAGGTTCTTAATCTGGAAACAATTTTGGGCTAGAGAATAGCCAGACACTCAAGCAAGAAATTCATCACTGGGTAGAACTCTCCTTTTACGTGCTGACTTACTGAGTAATATTTATGGAAATAAACTTAGAAGAATATACTGTATGTTAAGTTAGCAGAAGGGATGCTGCCTGCAGGCTATTGCAGTCATTCTAGCTGACATTATCCTGTTTCTATCAGATTGGCTATGTAGCTCCCAGTGTTTTGTGGTAGGGTTTGCCTTACAAGAGGAGTCCTTGCTGAAAGGAAGCTGGAAAATAGTAAGCTGTGATGTGCACAGAGGGACAACACCTCAAGCAGTGTCTGCTGCTCTGTTGGGGGGTTTTTGTCTTTATGTCAGTGCAAGTAATAGGATGTGTTATGCCAGTGCATTGTACTTACTGGTCTCAGGCAGCTGCAGCAGGAACTTCGAGGTTCCCACTAGTGTTCAACGAGTGTGGTTCCTCCCCCCACAAATTACTGCACATCATTTGAGCGTGTCTGCATCGCCTGATTTCAGGCCGTAGGTGTTGCCTGCGCTGCAGCGAAGAGGTGTGAGTGCAGCATGCTGAGGCCTACCAGGCTCACTTTAATCTAATTAGCTCGGATAACAATATTAGTGAAGATGTGATAGAATGAGCTTCAGTAAATAAATGTACGCTGATGTGAAAGCCTGCTAGGAATCATCAGGACAGCCTTGGGTGGCCAGCAACAACAATGTACAAATTTTAAAAACTCTTCCCGACGGCTCTTGAAGCAACAGCTTGGCAATTGCTTCAAAGCCCCAAATCATCCCACAGATTGTTTTACAGGGAAAACTGTAAACTATTTAAAAATATTATATAAATTAACTGTTTGTCAAGATCACATTTTAGCTGAAAAAGAGTTTTAATTTCCTCCCTGTGGTTTCCCAGTCTTTAAAGATTTGCCTGCATGGCTATCTTGACCACAGTCAAACCCTCTGTGTTAGCTGGCTCCAGCGTAACAGTCACATCTGTCAGAGCAGAGTTCTTCCGTCTTCTTATTGCTGCCTACAGAGTTTCATCGCTGTAGTATCACCGTTTGCATTCTTGAATGGTAGAAGAGTATCACAAGTAGATGAAATTGGCTCTGGATCCTGAGTTACTCCATGTTCTTTTGTGAAGAGAGAGAAAAATTAGAAAATTAACTCAGAAGTACAAAAGGTAATTGGAAGACAAAAGCTGGCTGCTGAACCAAAGGATATTGACCTTTAAAGCTTTAAAACCAAAAGATAGTCATGAGAGGGAGTAGTAAGTGTAAGTTAGGCAAATAGTGTAGGAAAAAGATTTATCATTATTTTCAAAATAAGAAAATATCCTTGGAGGGGAGGCAAGATGGTTGAAAAGCATGAACTTGCTCAGTCTACAAGGTTCATCCTTACGGTACTGCTTATTATATTGTTCTGTGAATGAGAATTACTGGACAGGAGCATCGCCCCTTACTTTTGCTCTTGTATGGCTGAAAGACACCGAAAGTTGGCTGTAGCAGCAAAAGCAGCAGAACCCAGCCTCTCTCCAGTTACAACCCTCACACTCGGACCCCTTTAACTGGTCTGGAAAATCTGCTCTGTGTGCGTGCCCAGGCAGGGCTGTATGAAATACCGGTGGATGTTAGTATTAGGGCTGCACAGGGAATAGTGCGCACAGGCTCCTCCTCCACAAGTCAGGCTTTGTAGGGAGTAACAGGCAGACGGTCATTGGCAAGGCTTAGTGAATACTGGGAGGGAAGCACCCTACCCACGGGGTCCTTCCGATAAGATTATATTCTTCTTGCTCCTGCTTGAACTCACAGAGACGCAATCGTGTTTCTTGCGCTTGGAGACAAACTCCTGGATGCCGTGATTTGCCCAGTCCCTTCATTTACAGCTATAGAGGCGACTTGTGTTTAAACATAGGATGGGAATTAAGAAGTCTTGTTCTGAAACAGATTTTCTGCGTAACCTTGAACACTTA
This sequence comes from Phoenicopterus ruber ruber, assembly GCA_009819775.1. Classification (NCBI taxonomy): domain Eukaryota; kingdom Metazoa; phylum Chordata; class Aves; order Phoenicopteriformes; family Phoenicopteridae; genus Phoenicopterus; species Phoenicopterus ruber. The sequence goes on along the minus strand of CM020221.1, from coordinate 24,372,439 downwards.
ATCTCTCCTTGCTTGTTTTCTCATCTGTACAACAGGGATAATAATGTTTATCGACCACACAGGGGGCTGTAAGGCTAAATTGATTAATGTTATAAAGCACTTTGATTCTCTTTGATAAAAGGTTTTCTAGAAGTATGAAGCATAGCTATTTATTATCTGCATTTTCTTCACTTTTTATTCATACCCTATCAATTCTACTTCAGCTTTTTCTTCAAAATTGTGTGTCCTAATCATCTCATCTGGGTGAAAAAGAAGACATTGATAAAAACCCATGATTGCATAGAAACTAATGTTTGGAAAAACTGGTCTAAATTTCTTAATTTTAAGTGTACTTTCTCACAACTAACATGTATATGGATCTTCTTGAACAATGTTTCTTCTCTTTGGTGACTTTCCAGTGTGGTCTTTTCTCCTTCATATACTATTTAAGGGATCCCTTAGCTCACACAAATGGGCAAGAGTACACACTCCTGCTCTTACAATTTAACTTCTATTTCTTTGATTATATTTTCTGTTCATTCTATTTTAATCCCATTCCTCTCTTGCTGACTTTTCTTCTATTTGGCGGATTTTTTTTCCCTTCACCCTTCGAGAATCTTGAATCCACCAGTGAAGAATCATTTGTATACACTGTCTTTTCTACTGGCTATTTTACTTTTTTTTTCCCCAGTGAGACAGGGCAGGCAGTGTACTGTGCTGGATATCAGTACAGTGCACCTCAGGCACGCTGAAACCATTTGACTTCACTTTATGTCATTTCTAGAATGTATTTTCTCTCTTAGCAATGAGCCAGGACAGGAATTTGGCTGGATTTTGCCACATTTCTGAGGCACTGTGTAGCTAAGTGCTTCCAGAACATCTGATGCTACTGTTGTAGTGTTCAGCAGCCTGCTGAAAGTGTGAGATATGAAGTAGATTATCTAACATCCGAATACTGGTTTGTATGAGACTTTAGATAAGGATATGATTTAAATGTATGTATCCATTCTGTAAAAAGTGGCAGCACTGCAAAAAATGAAATTATAGGTTGCATTGTAGGTAAATTCTATGGTGTAATCACTTCAGATGAGTTTGAAGTGCAGTTTCCTATACTTGCTTCTGTATTCCTATTTTTCTGCTCCTTTCTATTTCTTAGATAAATTGGGATTAACTTTTCTATGCCTCATTGCTTACCCTAGTCATTTCCTGAATTTCAAAAATGTCATTGAACATGTCTTTGTTAAAAATAATAATAAGCTATTAAGCTAGCTTATTCAACATGCTCAAGTCAAAAGATATGTACAATCATTAAACTGCAGTGAATGAATAGATTTTGTAAGGAGGCAGCTTGTTCATTGGAATTTGTCGAGCTCTACAGAATAAGCCAAGTTTGAAGAAAAAATATATATTTAATGACTTTGAAGTTATAAAATCTGAAGGGCTTTTTGGTGAATATGGAGGATGATTTTCTCTGCTCTGTTTATAGCTTAGACCATTAGGACAGAGATTGACTGTAAATGATAACATGAAATTTTCTGAGGCCTGACCTCTAATTCTGCTTCACAAGGAGGTGGGGGAAAAAGGTTCAGAAATTCTAACACTAACTCTGGGTTTTATTTAAATGCTGATTTATTTAATCTTACTATATCTCTGTTTCTGTAAAAATCCTGCCTTGCAATGACTGTGAAATTTCCCAATATTTCTATCACATTATAGAAAACTAGTGGCCAGATTCTAGTCAGAATGTGTCCCACACGTTATCAGGTTCCTCTTAGTCCTGACGGACAACATAATAGCAGTGATTGGGAAGCATCTGTATCCCTGCGTACTGTCTCCCGCACCAGAGAAGCGGCTTGAAAAGAAACTAATTTTGTCTACTGACAGAAGAGCATTGGTTAAACCAGGCAATGAGTCAGGATGTTCAGAGAACCAGCTGAGCTTCTAGGTGCAGTGGAGCATTTTCCCTTCTGTCACTGAGCAGCATTCCTTCCAGCTGTAGCCTCACATGTGCCAGGGCCGGTGCTCTCCACCTCAGAGACCGCAGCCGTGGAAGTGCTGTGCTCCATGCGTAATTTGGTGTTTTGCTTATATAAATGGAAAATGTGATGACGGTTTATTTTGCTGAATTTGGACATAGGAGGGCAGGATGCCAACTTCAGTGAGACATCCCCTAGAACTTTAATGTAGCCTAATGATCATACATTGGAATGACTGCTGCTTCCAAGTCGTTCAATGGTATTTAACCAGTTAAAGGGGTGTGAAACTATGTTCTTTCAGTCTTAGAATACAAGTCTACAGAAAGATTAACACTTAGGTTAACGCTTTTCTTGGATATTGATGAAATCTTGCTGAAGTCTTAGAGGCCCTCACATTTTAACGCATTTGCAAGGCTGAGTGAGAAAAGTGTAGTATATGCAAAGGGATATTTAATCCTCCTGATTTCTCCAGATTGCTCCTCTGTGCAGAAAAAAACCAAACCCAACATTTTTCCAAGTGGACTACCCCTTTACTCTTTGCCTAACTGAATTCCATTTCTTTTGTCACCCAGGAGTTAGGAAAATGTTTCTGTGATTTCACTGAATTTCCCTGGGAACATTTTCGGGTTAAAGTGAATACAGCTGCTTTATCTGAATATTTTTAATTTATAATGCTTACATATTTAATAACTATTAAATATAAATATCTAGGTGAGTGGAATAACTTCATTTGGGATGTAGGTTCTTTCATTAGACAAGGTTTCGTTCTTCATATGACTGCAATAGTAACTGCATTTATTAAAGACGTAAGTCAAGAGATTGTTAAAAGTGGGTCCATATAAATATTAAGCTTTCTGCTGTTTGCTTCATAAAGTACAGTGTTTATTGTGACAATCTTTCATTCTTTGCTTTTCTGGTTTTAGGGACATGTTTAATGTTTCAGCAATATTGCATACTCAAGGTACTTCAAGAAGGTACAATTATTTAAAAAGCAGTATTCGACTACAAGTCAGGCAAATTAAAATATCAGTTATTATCTCTCAACAGATTTTACCTGATTAGTGGTGGAGTTCCTTTCATTATATGTGGGATTACAGCAGCAACCAATATCAATAATTATGGGATTGAAGGCAATGCACCATAGTAAGTATAAACTATTCTCATAAAACTTTTAAGGAAAACATATTCTTTTTCTTATGCTGATAAATGTAACTGACTTCATAAAGGGTACAGACATGCCATTTGGGATGACATTTATTATGAAATTTTATTAAATAATAGCTATGAAAGAGCAATGTCTTAATCTGGGGCTTGCTGCTTCACCTCTACCAATTTGACTCCATTACAGTCAATAGAGTCACTTTTCATTTACAGAATTACTCCTCATTTACATCTGAATAAGTGAAAGGATATTAAAGATACCTAATGGATAGCATATTTAATGGAGCTACTAATTAATGAAATACTTTCAATTCCTTATCTACCTTGAATTGATATCCTTCAGGTGACTTATTTAAAGTAATTTACAAAAAATTATGTGAAAAAAGGACAAGTAAAAATCCCCCCCTCCTCCGCCCCCATCCCTCCCTTAAAGACCAATTATTTTGGATGTTCACCACCTGGAAATGTTTCAGTCACAATGTCTTGCAGTCCTGACATAGCCCTCTACTGTCCTAGTGTGTTAGTGTTCAGTATACCCCCACAAGCTGTCCAGGCATCACACTGTTATTAATTCTTGGCATGAAACATGAGATATCAATAAAATACAATAAGCCTTTCCGTAAAAGTGTAGCAGAAAGTGAATCAGACGGCAAAGTTAAATACATTCTCTGTATTTAACACATGCATGGCAATGACTGGCATACTAATGGATATATTAGTATTCTGCCAGCGCTAGTACTCTGGGGGACATCACTCTTAGTTACTACTTTGAACATCTATTGTAATAGAATCATAGAACAATTTGGGTTGGAAGGGACCTTAAAGATCATCTAGTTCCACCCCCCCTGCCATGGGCAGGGGCATCTTCCGCTAGACCAGGTTGCTCAAAGCCCCGTCCAACCCGGCCTTGAACACTGCCAGGGATGGGGCATCACTAGTTATGTTCTGGGTAAGAAAAGTGGAAACAAAGGAGAATGGTTTGTAAGTGAGTATTTGGCTCCTTAAAGGCATTTTTATAGGTAATTGAAATTTAAATTCTGTTAATAAATTAGTCCATACCATGGCTAACTGTTTGCTCTGCCTAGGGCCCAACTCATATTCATATATTTATTCAAACTTATCCAATTAGACAATCACTTGTCATCAACAGTATATTAAAAGACTCAATTATTTATGTTCATAAATGTGGAACATTTTTCATTTTGGCACAGTTACAGAGGTTATACTTCTTTAATCATGTTAATCATAGCAAATCAATACCTGGTACCACAGCCTGTACAGAAAACAAGGCACAGGTGAGGGACGGTTATAAGACTGAGTAAAAAGACAGCTTCTAATTCAACAACAGCATAGTGAGTTATGTGCCTTATTCATTTTTAATAGTATTAGTACAGTAAATGTAAATGCACAAACTTGAACTTTTTTTTACAGAACTGATTTTTTAAGTGATCCACAATGAGGTTCCACTTGAAATAAGAGCATCCCAAGAGAGGCTGTTCCACTGGGGAGCATTCCGTTCTCCACTTTGCATCAAATATGCAGCATTCAAATGTACTTCAAGTACTCATGTAGCTTTTTGCACTCTGCTTATCCAGTTAAATACAGGTGGTAACTTACCTACCTTTTCACAGACATCTTTCAGGGAATCTTTTCCTGTGCATGTCTGACAGCAAAATATATACTCCTTGGAGCATCTCTAAGTTCATTAATAAATGTGTGTATGTTTTTGTTTAAGTTCAGATTTTAAAAGTTTAAAGTGGTTAGTTATTCTGCAGTTTCTTGTGATAAATACCCAGTGGGACTGCCTCTTTTCAGCTGAGATGTTCTCAGCCTGGGAGAAAAATTCATTCTGCCCTTTTTATAGTAAGTGGTAGATGATTCCTGGCTTGACAAGAATGTGATATCAGAAGGTTCCTCACTGTATTGGAGGGTCTGCAACCAACCACACACGCCTAAATGAGTATGAAGTGTCACACAGTGTCACTTTTAGAGCTGGAATGGATCATGACAGATCACCTGGTCTGTCTTTCTGACCCGGTGGGAAATTAGCTACATCCAAACCACTCCTGACAGTTATTTATCTGAGGTGCTTTAAATGCTCCGATAATGGATAGACCACACTTTATTCCAACAGCTTATTATCCTAATTGTCCTAATGGCTAGGAAACTTTTTGAAAAATCTAATTTAAATCTTTCTTGCTGCAGTTTAAGCCCATTACTTCTTGTCCTAGTCCAACAGATAAGGAAAGTAACTTATTCCTCTTTCCAGAAATCCATGCAATATTTAGAGTATAAGAACCTAATAACAGCCGTACTAGCTTATACTGCCAGCTCAGTTCTCTATCTGTAACCGTGGCTAAAAGCAAATTATAGAGAAGAGTAAAAACTAGGCAAATATTCCTTCTCCCCCTGACCCAAGTTCTCCCAGTTTCCATCTGGGATTTCATTAGCCAGAAGTGTTTTCTTCCCCCATGTTTATTTGATTAGATCATTCATCCTCGGGACGGTCCTGTTAGACTGCTACTAAATTATGCAGCTGACTGAGGCTTATTCAGCTCATACTGGCCTGTGAACTACTTTAAGCTGCTCTAAAACAGTTATGGTTATATTATTTAAAGGCTAGCAAATAATGATCCATTCTACAATAATATTGTGCTACCAGTGTATCACAAAGAGACCATCAATTTCCTTAATTTTTCTGAGGACATTCAAATTGATGTAAATTAACTCCCAGGAATTGCAGAAACAGTGGAGAATTCAGAAATGGCATATATCTTTTGGGTCCGCTCACTGCAGAAAGCGGTGACTGTTCAACTGGAAGTCTTCTTTCAGCCTCTCGTATTACTCAGGCTGTTCTCTACTTTGGCAACAAGAAAATTCTATAAGAACAATCTTCAGGCTTAAGAGTTTGTATCAATGTTCACTGATACAAACCATTGAAATCTGTACATTTCTATTGCTCACACAGAGTGTGTAAACTATGCCTCATTTGCTTTTTAATCAAAGTATTAGCGCTGACATTTTTAATAGTGGAAAAAAGGGTTGACATAAATGGTCTTATACTTCACCGCAATTCTAGATTCTAAACTGACCTACATTTCTTGGAAATTTTCAGCTTTAATATCCTGTAAATTATACTAGACATTTTATTCTATTAACAAATACGAAACTGATGCCTTAGCTTAATTGATATTAAAGACACACTCCCTTTCTCCACAACGAACATATCCAAACTTCTGAGACACTTGTGTCATACAAGTTAGTCAGAAAGCCCAGTTTCACATCAGTCAGTTGTCCATCACATCTAATGTGGGCTATAAAATGTTCTTGACGCTTTTTTGTTGTTGTTTTCAGTTGCTGGATGGCATGGGAGCCTAGCCTCGGTGCTTTTTACGGGCCAGTAGCATTCATTGTGCTAGTCACCTGTGTTTACTTTCTCTGCACGTACGTGCAACTGAAGCGCCATCCCGAACGCAAGTATGAGTTAAAGGAAAAGACAGAAGATCCGCAGAGAATGCCAAGTACTGAGATGGGCCATGGTCATATTACAGACTCTGTGTCCGTTCCCCCGGCAACCTGCTCCATGATTTCTTCTTCCTTATTGGAAAATGAGCATTCATTTAAGGCTCAGCTTCGAGCCGCAGCATTCACTTTGTTCCTGTTTACTGCCACTTGGACCTTTGGAGCACTTGCAGTATCTCAAGGTCATTTCTTGGATATGATATTTAGCTGTCTTTACGGAGCCTTCTGTGTGACCTTGGGGCTTTTCATCCTGATCCATCACTGTGCAAAGCGAGACGATGTGTGGCATTGCTGGTGGTCCTGTTGCCCATCTAGAAGAAACACCTATTCTGTCCAAGTTAATGTGCGCCCAAAGGTTAACGTCAATGGTGACACTCAAGTTCATGCAGCTTGTCTTCAGGAATCACCGTGTCCCAACAAATCAGCTGTGTTTAATCATCCAGCAGCTAGCCACTGCAAACTCACTAACCTGCAAGCTGTTCAAAATCACGTTAACTGCCTTTCGCCTGTGACACCGTGCTGTGCAAAAATGCACTGTGATCAGCTACTTGATGATGAAGCTCACATTCATGTCCACAACGAGGGAACCTTCAGACCCAATATGCACATTCATAGATGTCTGAAAAGCAGAACTAAGCCACGTTACTTCAGTCGGCATAGGTCTGCAGGTGAAAGAGAATACGCCTATCACATTCCTTCAAGTATCGACGGCAGCATCCACAGCTCACATACAGACAGTCCCCACAGTACGCATGATAGCCAGTCAGGTCACAGACGGGCCTGCTGCTCCAAAAGCGATCCATATCCTACGGTCAACCAGCCCGAAAGTAGCGACGCAAGTACTGTAATATATAGTTGCGCTAAAATGCCAGAAAGTGACACTGTGCACCATCCAGCTCATTTTGAAATGCACCCACGGACACAGTCATTGCCGTTTAATACGACGAATCACAACGGAATTCTCAAGGGAAACGTGCATGAAGCCATGATATACAGCTCAGATAGTACAGGAAATATCAAAACTGGCCCTTGGAAAAATGAAACTACTGTGTAGTTCATGGGCCATCATAATGTGGTTTTTTCCCCCTAAACCATGGTTATCTTTGTTTTTATTCCAAACTAAGTAAGACGACATATTTGTGTAGCTCATCGGTAAATTGTACAGCTTTTCCATCTTTATTCCCATTTTCTTAATAAGAGTCTAAAAGAGAGTGATAGTGACAGTTTTAAAGTGAAGTTATTTTTAAAAGAAAGTTATAAAATTATTCTGAAAGATAATTAGAAAATGAAGTCTAGACAACTGAATATGAGAGGCAATATCCTTTTGTTACACGGAACAACATTTCTTTAGAAATACATCATTTTCACTCATTGTTTTCACTTTTGTTCTGTAGTAAATTCAGACACTTTTTATAAACATATCAGCATCTTAAACTTTTACTTATTTATTTTTGTAGCAAAATATTATTACTGTGCCATGGATTTTAATCAGAAGTGACTATGGTAGAAATGATAAACAGGATTTTATAAAATTACAGCTTTTTAGACCTACAAAAGTGATACTGCCTCTAAAGATCTTCTGTAGCATATGGCCTGTAAAGTCATGTAATGTACAGTCTCTGTTCTGTCCTTTTTCTTGTTGGAGAGAAGTGCTAGGTAATGTCTCTGTTACATCTATGGTGCTGTATTGGTTGTATTTTGCATGACATATGTCAGGATATACCATTTGCTGTTTTCTAGTGTTACATGTGTTAAAAAAAAGAACAAAAAAAAGTGTTGTACAAGGCTGTGAAAAACCCTATTGATATTAATCTAGAGCATTATAAATCTACAGAAAAAAATCACTCTGCACTAGTTTAAGTGGCACAATCCTTTGTATAAGGTTATATGATAGCTTTGATAAGGGTCCACTCTAATGTCTTTACAGAGCATGCACTACTCATTGTATGTGACACTGTGCGGTGTAATAGCAATTGTCTCAACAAGTTTTACACTTCTTTGTAAAGTATGCCTTTCGAACAAATCCGTAAGCTGTTCCACGATAACCTTTCCACATCTGTTAAGGTAGAGCAGTTTTATCATTAACTCTTTGAGGACTACAGTTATTTTCTTAAAATAGCTTATTCTAGTTCAGAGACACTGTATATATGATATTGTCTATTTAGTTACATGATCAATGTAGTCCAGAGTTGTCAGGAAAGAGAACGCTCAGTCATTTTCCAAAAACACACCTTCTCAGAGTCCATCTATGAATTTCACCACTCGCCTTCTGAAAACCCACTTCCCCCCCTAGCGAATTTCAGATTGTCCTCATCCCTGAAGGCAAATTTGACCTTCAGAGAAGTTCTTTATGTTCATGATTTCTGCTGAATTGTAGGGCATTCCAGGGTCAGTACTATTCTCTATTAACAAGGCTCTTGGCAAGAATTTTTTTCATGTTTCCATGAACATCTGGACACAAAGCGTCAACTCAGTACAGAACTGCATCATAATTCTCCCTACATGAAATAAAACTGCTTTTTTCAAATAGGAAGGGTGCAGAATAATAATGGACCACAGAAAGTGAATAGGAGCATAGAGCTGAGAGAAAAATGTCTACAGTGGAAAGTGCATCCATAAATAAGAGAAAAAGCACAATTCTGTATGGCCACATGAGGAAGTTTGCCGTCATGTCTTAACACAGGCTTGTGTGCTTGTTACATTGCTGCAGAGCGGAAAGAAAATTCCCTTGAGAGATCATCAGTCTGCAATTCTCTGTGTGTACGTTGCAGAAATCTTCACATACTTCGACCCATTATTCTTCTGTTATTAGCAGTTTATTAGTCTCTACCTTTTCTTTTTTTTAATATGTAGGAATACATTTCCTAATAGTGTACATAAAGATGAAAATTATAATTGTTAGAATGTTATAAAAACATGTAAGTCAGATGAATGTGTTCTGCAGTGTTGCAGGTGGGAATTAGTACTCAAAGGGTTAATGCTCAGTATCTGAGTGCAAGAAATCTTGTTTTTCTGTATTTTTGTAAATTTGAAATATATATTGTAAACTCCAGCAGTGCAATGTATCCATCTCAGATTGTGTATTTTTAAAAGGTGAGCAAGAAGAATGCACTAGGTGGTTGTCAAGTTTTAAGCCAATATACAACAGTTTCATGACTGCTTCTTTAGCTAGTACAAAAAAAGAAACGCCTGAGCTTTATTATGTATATGCTGTATATGCTTGAACTGTCTCTAAACTAAAATACAGTGTTTTTCTTTGTTTGCATAATGAAATATTTTCTGTTTAATAATTATTTTCTTTTAATATTACTTTTACTCATTCCGCATAGACAGTGAGCCCTAAACAAGCATAGACATAATGTGAAATACCACTTCTCTGTGTCTCACCACTGTGTATATGTATATTCTGTAACAGCAAAATCCTAGGACCATTATGCAAAATATTCCACACACACAGCCAAGTGAAATACTCACTCTGCAAGAACCCACTCGGTGAGCTGCTTTATTCAGCTTGTGTTTTAATCACCTCTGTTGTTATTTTGTCTGAGAGGCTAGTTCCATCTTCATAATGGCTTACGAAGAAGTAAATAGGTGCTGCTTTCCACAGAATATCTTATGTGATAAAACTCTCTGGAATTTAAACGTAAAATATTAAAACACTTTTCTTATTGTGTTAAAAAATTAATTTAGTGAATATTTCTGGGCTAATTTGGAAGAGATGTGTTATGCAATAATCTGTTTGCATATTATTTTTTCAGAAAATATACAGTATAACTACAGAGTAGGAGAACATGATAATAAATAAATATAAAAATGTTTTGTAACATCAAATTTGACCAAAATGCTTTTTGTGCTTTTGACTTTTTTTTCCTTAAGATAAATGAGATGATAATTTCAATGCTTTGGGAGTCTGGCTTTGTTTTATTCTGGGGTTTTGGTCACCTACAGTCAGTGAACCATTACTACTTTACCTGATTTTCTTTCTTATAAAAATAAAGTCAATGAAATAACTGGAGTATAAGAGATATATTGTCCTAGTAAATTCCTCACGGACATACACATGTAACATGCTTCAAAGTCAGCATTAGTTTTGGTGATTCATTGATGACATAAAAATGACTGAACAGATTTTTACTGTTCACACTCTGTCTGAGATCAAGCAAGAGAAATTTAATCCAAAAAAGATCATTTTTGAAGAACGATGCAATCAACAGAAATCTGAAGCGTTGTTATTACAGCCCTACCAGGATAAAAATACGTTCTGATGCTGTGGTGTTCTTCTCTGCATATAGAAATTCCAGTTTTCATGACCAAATTTCAGATCATCTAAGTGACTCCATTTTAAGTCACATAGACTGTTTACAAGACGAATTCCTACCCAGCCTCATAGAAAGAGTTTTGGTGTAAAAATAAAGCATACATTTTTGCACATTATGCCTGATCTTATGTGCAGTTCCCAAGACGTCTGTTGGTTGTGTCTGCGCTAATATGACTGAGCAGCCTCTGTCAGGGGCCATAAACACACGTTCTCCTTCGGCACACAGCTGCCTGCCAGCTGCCCTCTGGGCACCCTATCCAGATGTTAACCCACCGAGGGAGCCTTCGCTGCAGCTCAAAAGCACTCTTGCTGTCTAAACCAAAAGCAAAGTCTGTGCTTAAAGCAAAGTCAAGGCCACCTTTGACAGACAACACGGGCAATCTCCACTCAAACACTAAGGGCTGAAGGCAGATACATCTAATAGAAATGGCTTTAAGCAGTATAACTCCTCCTCCCTCCAGCGCCCTGCCAAAACTACCTGCCTAGTAGGTCTGCTGCCTACAGACATCTGCCAAATCCAGACAAATCCAGGCAAAATTAATCAGCTTACCTAAAATTCCTGGTTAGCTGAAATGAGCGTGAAACGGCACAACAGAGTTAATGAACAGAAAAGCCCAAGTTGGAGGAAACCTTTCTGGATGCTCTGTCACAGAGCTGCTTCATCGTGAGTGGGAACATGACTCTAAGCATCCTGGATGCCCTGAAGACCTGAAATGGCTCTTGGGCAGACACTATCAAGGCTTACAAAGCTGACTGTGACGCCACAAATTTGGAGGTAGCTTCCTCTGTAAATTATATGGCTTTTTACAATGAAGAGATGTCTGACACAGGAGGCTTGTCCACCTGACTATTTGAAAAAAAAATAAGCTGTCATCAGGATCAGGCCAGTAACCTTTTTAACGCAGAATCTTCTTTGCATGGACACAGGAAAAAGGAAGGTGGGTATGGTTCTCTGTAAAGGAGACCACCTGGACACTCACTGAGTTTTTGTTGCCTATGACAAGAAATGTCAGGGCCAAGAAGGCATTAGCAGCTCAACAGCTTCCTCACCAGAACAGGAATTCAAGTTCCTGTACCAGCATCCTACAGTTCAGAAAGCAGCTGTGGGAGGCAGCTGGAAATCAGGATCCATCAGCTGGGTTTCAAGGCTGGCTGGCTGACTTCAGTCAAGCTATTTCAGCGGTAACTTGCGGCTCTAGGCAGCTTTTACTTAGTTAACTCTACAGAGAAGGGAGCTTTTGGTTTGGTTGTTTGTTTTCTTTTGCTTTGCCTAGTTGGCCATTTTTTAATTAGTAATTGAATTGCTAAGAAGAAAACTTATTCTACAGATCACCTTGACTATATAAACCATGGCTTTTTGTTCCCTGTTACTAGGGTTGTGAAGGTGCAAGTGAATCCCTATTCCCTTACCCTACCAGTCTACTACCTGAATTTTTCAGGAGCCAAACAAGCAAGCATTAGTGAAATCAGGACAGTATTACAGGGCTCACTTCTCTTCAAGGAAGGTTGAAATTTGGTTTGCGAGCTCTAGAGCGGTTCAGCCTCAGACAAATATCCTGCCTTAAGGTTGTGCAGCTGGCCGTGCCTGAGAGAGAAGGGGTTTTTGTAAACATGGTGTCTGTATACCCCATAGGTACTACTGTCTCTTTGCATTTTGATCTGTTTAAGTTCTGCAGTGCTTTGTGGTCTGAACAACAAAATGACTGACCGTTCCCAGCAGCCTGTCACTCTGCTCCAGCTGTTGCCCTTAACCTGCAGCACACTGTCCAGCAAGATTGTCCAGCATAGTCACTGTTCTCATTCAATCCTTTACTTGTTTTGCAGCCACCCGGTAGCACCTGAGGAAGGCAGCAGGAGGAGCTTATTTTGGGTCTGGGGGAAACTCTGGGAGAAGAGAAAGCGATAAAAGACATTATTCATATTATTCTCACAGTACTTTTTTTTGTTAGCCCATTTGTTACTGAGCTATAAGCAGTTACAGTCACTTATTCCCTGATTCTTTCCATTGTAAGACCTTGTTCTCTACTAATTAGAACATAGCTGAAAGTTAGCCATTTAGCTTGATTTATACCCTCCGCAGTTACTGCTCTCAGATGGATGATTTTAAAGAGTTCAGCCAAAATGGCTGCAATGCTTCCAGCAAAGAGGCTTGAGGAAAGTATGTCTGTCCACAGTAACACCTTTTGGTAATTTTTGAATAGTTCTGTCTTCAAGGTCCAGCATTTGAAAACTTTGAGAAGGATGGCTATTATAAGAAGAAATAAGGGCACTTTTTGCTGTTTCTAGAAAGTAAGCAGTTCAGTACAGATGACAATTTTAGCCACTAAAAATATCCCAATATACTACTGCGAAAAGTCTGCCCTCTTCTTAGGACATGTGTATGGCTTGGCTGGGGCTGCACTCGCTGATTGCATGCTGCTGCAAACTACGGGGGCTCTAAAGCACCTGCCCTCTAAGTGATTGACTTCAGATGCCCTCAGCTAGCATTAGGGTGGACAGCAGGGAGCCTTGGTTCTCGTGTTCTCTGCCAAACTCTCCAGCTTGCCTCCCCCTCATAGACACCAAGATGGAATGGAGGAGGAAACTGTCTGATTTGTATGAGGAGAGACAAGTGCTGGGCTGGAGGAAACCAAAAAGAAGAGACTGAGCTTCTAGCAGGGGATTGAGTTGAGTGGAACAAGCTGACCAGAAGGAGAGAGGCTGGTGTGAGTAGAAAGCTGCAACAAGCTGGCTCGGGGACTGATTTGAAGCTGGGTGGGAAAGGAGGCTCACAAAATTGAAAAGAGACTGGGAGGTTGGGAAGAATCTGAGACCAAATTGGTAACGGGGGAGAGGGGGAGTAGGGTGAAGCAATTATGTCCACGGGTGTTTCCAGGTTGGGTATGTAAGCTGAGCTTCGTGATTCCTCTGCAGTCAGTGAATACCTGAAAACCTACTAGCAAAATGCCTATTTGCGTATAATGCTGGTTTGCATAGAAAATGACAATGTATTAGTGCTGTCAGCTATTCCATTAACATAAGTGTTAGAAATCTGCGTAATGACCCACAGATGCTTAAAGCTGTTGGTTAACCAGATATTTCATGTGCCACATGATAGAATTTCTGTATTTTTAATGTCCTGTTTCAAAATCCAGGCACTATCACAAAAAAGACAACTGATTTCAAACAGGACTAGTGAAGCTGAAAGTTAAACACACCAAACTGAGGATCTGTTAGAATTAAGGTTACCTTTGGAACTTCCACTCACAGCTTTGGTCTCTCTTTTGATGTTGTTTTTAACTATTTGAACACATGCTGCTTTCTAACACCTTGGCTTTGATGCTGCACATTTAATATTCTTTAAATGTGTGGGTTTGTGTACATCTAGAGTTAAGCCAGTCATTTCACTGTAAGCTTTCTTTTCCACCTTTTTTTCATATTTTTTCTGGAACTTTTAAAGAAAGTCTTCTCAGAAGAATTTTGAAGTTGAAGCCTTCTAATAACACAGACCCTGCTTTTCTACCCTTCCCTGTGCTGAGTCCTAGAAAGGAAGTGGCTTGAAAGACCTTCCTTTGAGCTTCTCCTTATTTGGGGTTCTTTTCCAAAGTATTTGAGTTGTTCCAAGTGTTGTCAGTGCCATGAGGATGTAGGAGCGTTAGGAGCAGGAGCAGGCTGAAGCCAGGAAGTCCCTGCCCTGGCTCCGTGCAGCGGTACTACAGTCTGGAGGAAGCCCGTGCCTCAACTATGATAATTCATGTTGACATATGGGCTGCCTGTAAATCCCATCTTCCTAAATCCTATTCTGGAAAACCTCATATCGGGAAGATACCTGGGGCTGCTGAAAAGAGCATCATATACCCAGTTCCTCCAAACTGTAGGCTGTGCCAGCTTTGGCCGATGAGGGATGGACGTATTTTTGTCTCTGGCACTGCCCAACGGCCTCCTCGAGCCAACAGCTGGCTAGCCTTGCGCACCAGGAGAGACTTTCAACACAAAGGTGAGGTTTAGCCCCTGTCGTTATACAAAGGCCATTCTGCTGTGAGCTCCAGGAAGGTCCCTTCCCTTCAAAAACTCGCACTTCATTGTTACCCCCGAGCTCGTTGCCCAAGCCGGGAGCTGGAAAGCCCGAGGCCCCTTCACAAGACAGCGTGAGAATGCGACATCGGCGTGGAGGGCTGGTTCCTCTCTATCTTGTGTAAGACCTATTGAAACTTTCCCTGCATTCGTATGTGAGAAAAAAGCAGGGAGGAGAGAGTTAAATGGCCAGCCAATCTCTTCTGGGACAGTAAGGGGAATAGTTTAAGTGCTGCAAAAACCAAACAAACCTCCAGCCATTGCGAGTTAGTGCAGAAGCCTTAATTCTAGCATCATAACCATGTCGTATTCCACCCGACAGCACAGCACAAGCAACGTGACATACAGTCAAGGACTATAGTACATTGAAAGTAACTACGCTTCACCCACAATGCATTTCCCCTGGGTAAAAATAAGCTGTACACAGTTTACTGTGGAAATATTTTCTGCATCCTTTGATACACTGGTGGACTGTTTTAAACTAAGGATCCATTTAGTGCGGACATGCTCTTAAAACGTTTTTGTAATATTGAAGCGGAAAGAGGGAAAGTTAATTTCTTTTTTTTTTTTTTAATTACACAAGAAGCTAATCATCAATATTACACTGAGGTGTTATTTTTCTTCAGCATGTAGCTAACACAGAGCCAGACAGCTGCATAACAGAGCACTGCACCAACAGCAAAAAGTAACCATGGAAAATGGAAAAAAATCCTCTCGCTGTCTGCGGTTCAGAACTTTACGTGTAAGGGAACGATTCCAGATCGTGCAAACTGCTTCATTAGCCCACTCAGTTTCTCAGTGTGTTATTAAGGTTCAACTTGCTTAACAAAACCAAGGCGATCAGAATACGCCAATCAAATGCAGAATGACTTGAACGGTCTCTGGTATAAGTGGCTTACGTAGTTCATTGTAGACTGACGCAGGGAAACTGCTGATAGAGACAAAACCTACAGGATGTGATTTCAAAGGCCCTGGAGCTGTAGGATGAAAAATCTTTAGCAGAAGTCATTTTACTTAGACAAAGTAAGAATAAAATATCTTATGTAGGATATAAGGAGGTTTGAATTTAAATCAGCGAAATGATGAAAAAGACCGACAAAGCGGCATTTTGAACAGCTCAGCACAGGCTTCCCTTCCTTGCGTAACCACTGCTGGGTGCAAGGAAATGTTTAGTTTATGCAGTCTTTAGTCAAAGTTTTTTCGCTTTAGAGCAATAAGCTGTAGAGTTGGAATTACAGGCAGGAACTTTTCCATTGGTTTCCACGGGTCCTAGGCTGAACGCACAGTGAACAGAAAAGGCACGGCGTACGGTTCAGAACCTAACCTGAAAACCAACAAACTGCAAACCTCGTTAAATGGAGGCTTTCCATCGGAGCGTGGGGTCGCATGTCCTGGCACGCATCCACAGCGGGAAGAACCTGGAGGAAAAGTGGGTGGGAATGAAGGAGAAAAGGGGCATAAAGGGGAGGAGGGTGTTGTGATGGATAATCGAATGAGCACAAGTGCCTGCTGAAATGGTTCGAGCACAAGAGTAACCGCAAGCCCTGGATGAGTAAAGGAGGGTGTTGAGCAGGACTAAGAGGGCTCCACAGGTGAGCCTGTTCCTGTTGTGATGCTCATTCAGAGAAGATGCCAAAAGATTGGATAATGTTTGGACAGTAGCCTCAAAGACAAGCTGAAAACTGGAATATGCTTCAAGCTAAAGGCATGTAATGTGTTCAGGTCGTGGAGAAGGGGGAGAAAAAAGTTAAATGATTTAATCACTGTCCACAGGTACTATATGGGCAGAAACTACCATGCAGAAGGTTCTTTAATCTAGCAGCAAAGGTAGGAAAAGATCCAGTGATTAGGAGCTGAAAACTGAAAGTAGGACTTGCCCTTTAATCTGCAAAAGTAATTAACTTCATAACAAATCCTTAGTGATATGGTAAGTTGGATTTTTTAACTCAAGGGAGCATATCTTTCAGAAATATATTTCACTTCAAACACAAATTTTTGACCTTGGTGCTATAAGAACTAAGGGTAAAACTTTCCAAGCAGTTTACGTTACATTTGATGTTCAGTAGACTTAGCCTCAGAAAAATCCTGCTGTCAGATAGGTATTGTAGAGCTGAGGCAGAATAGAAAGGACGATATCTCAACCTGCCTATGTAGGACCTGGGAAACTGTGTTGCACTCAAACACCTTGACTTTGGCCTTCGTGGCATTGTTCAGTTTAAGTGCCATTTTAATGTTTATGATTCCAAGTTGATTGTAAACTCTATATTTGAATGGAAAATCTTTATATTCTGCAACATAATAAAGTTCTTAGTTACTGCTTTAAATGAAAAGCTCCATTAACCTCTGACTAAAACCACAATGGTGCTTGCTTACCTAGGTGTCATCAGTATGTCCTGTAACAGTCTGCATTAAATCAAATTCTTCCTTATCTCCTCTCTAGGACCTAATGGCCAAATTTGAGCTGCATTAAGAATTTGGTGTTTCTAATTGAATCCCTTCCTTGCAAACTTCCCAGGGTGTTGCCTGTACAAGAATACATTCTTTATAATCCTCTATTTTTCTGTCTTTCTGGTAAAAATTGGTAAAATAATTCCAGATTTCACATTTCCAGTAGTAGAAAAATTGAGGATCTCTAAAGTTTCCCAAAACCTTATTCCAGCTTCTAGGTCCAAAGTTTCATCTTCCCCCTTTGGTGTGTTTACTTGATGTAAAATGATTGAGCCTTTAGTCTGTTGGGAACAAAGGTAAAGCAACCATTCGTTAGGATCCTAACGTATTCCACAGAGAGTGGCATTTTCTAGGCAGAGATAGCCCTAATTTTGTACATACTGTTTGTACAGAGTCCCAGCATTTGTACCTGGGCACATCTGTGTGCCTCAAACTGTGATGAACAGGATGAAACTGTTCCTGGGCTGTGTTGGGAGATCTTCCTTTTTTTCTCTTTCCAGCCTCACGCACAGTGGTTCTTCTCATATCCTCCTCTTTTTCATGGTCTGACTTCAGTTTGTGCACTCAGTCACGTTGCCGTTATTCCACTCGCTTTTTCACGTCCTTGTGGAAAGGCAGCACAGGTTCAGTGCTGACCCCAGCTCACCTGACAGCCCCGGGTCCTGTGCTGGCAGCGTGGTGTCACGGCTGTGATCTGACATGCTCTTTGCTGTCTTTTTCTCTCTCCTCCTAGATGTGGATTTATCCAGGGAGATAATTAAGCTGCAGTCCCCCCACCCTCTCCCTTTCTCCTGCCTGATGTGGGGTCCTGTGATATGATCACCCGTGTCCTTTCTCGGGCATGTTGTGTAACTTCAGTGCCAGGCATCCACAGCGTCCTCTTCTTTAGTCTTCCTTTCGGACAATGCTTCTGCTGTGCAGCACGTAGCTCTGCTTGGCTCTCTGCATTATTTGTTGTGAAACATCCACATAATGGGAAAGGTTGTTCTGATTATAGACCTGTCGCAAAGTGATTGGAACAATATCTGCTCTTTCTCACAGTAATTTTGTTATTTGCCTAGTAACTGGTTTGGAGTAGGGAAACGTGAGCACCACAGCCGAGAGGAGTGTCCTCTGCTGGCACAGCCCAACAGCACCAGCGTTGTGCAAACCTACCAGGAAGCAAAATTTCTCATTTCTCTTTGAAGACGCTTGCCCGAGTTCTTCATTTTCCACTTCTGCGTTGCCCCTGAAGCTTCTTGCTATTTCTCGGTTTTTATTTTCTCTCTCACACGTCGCTCTGTGGCTGGCTCTGCAGCTCAGGCACCATCCAGATGGTCTCCTCCTGAAGTGAGTCCTTTCTGGAAAGGGCCTCACTGTTGTCACTCACCAGAGGATGAAGCTGACCTGAAAAGACTGTGCAAAGCAGAGAGGTTATTTTTCCTTTCACTGGCACTTAGGAGTTATATAGCTCTAAACTATATATATGTGTATGTATGCGTGTGTACGCGTGTATATCATTTGTATATGTGGAGAAACGCACACACAAAAATGAACCGTGGAGAGTACTAAGAGAGAGATCAACTTAGTGCTTGTTACTGCCTCCCTCTATTTTGAGCAAGCCGCCCGTGTTTTCAGAATGTGTCTTCTAATCTGAGGTATTACCGGTATTTACAATATTTCCTACTGTTTTTAAATGGAACCTACAATTTTCTAAGTGTTACAGGTAGTCCAACTCTGCATAAAAGGAACGAACCGTTTAAAACCTCAGAAGCTTTTTCAGTGGCTGTAATTCCTCTTTCACTTGCATTGTAAGTACCTCCCTGCAGGGACGGGAAGTTGCCACTTATAAAATTAGCCTGAGAGAAGCATGAGATTCCTAATAGTGATATTTTTAACACAATTTTTCACAGGCTGGACAAAATTAGACCTTTTATTATATTCCTGACATGCATTAACAACTTTAAATTCCTTTTAACAAATTTCTCTTCCATGGAAATGTCTTGATTTATAAGCAAAGAATACTACCGTGCGATATTTCTAGAGAACTGAAGCCACAAGGTTCAAATTCAAATTATTTCAGATGCGTGTAGTTTACGAATGGAAATTCCCCCATAAACCATAAGATATTGATGAGTTTCTCCAGTTAAGAGTTAAATGAGTCAGACCGCAGTCTATCTAGTCATAACAATTAGAGGCAGAAATCATTAATAATTTAATTTAATTATAACCACTCTTGACTGTGGCTGGCGTAGAAGATTGCAAATATGAAACGCTTGCATAATTATTATTCTGAAGATCATTCAGGACAAATAAAAGACCGAAAAAAAGACGTTAAATCTCTTAAAGGACTTATTTTAATTATCTTAAAGTCATACCTTAATTAAGGTGTTTACTTATTAATCCTTGGAAATTGAATTCTGTACTCGGAATAAGTGCTGCAATTTTCTTGAGTAAGTGCTGTGTTTCTCATGCATAAGAGAGGCTGAATTGCTCAACCTTAACTTTAGAATTGTCTATAATAACTTGAGGGATGCTGACAATTAACTCGCTCAACAACTTCTCTATGCCTCCAGCAAGTTTTGTGGCTCTAACATCTCTCTCTTTAGAAATCTTTTTGTTGGCCTAGTTTATTTGGGTCATTTACCAGTCATTGTCTGCTGCTTCATTTCTTGCTGACCCTGATTTATCCATCTGGAATTAAAGCAGAATGTAGGCAGAATTGATTCTGTGGCTGCAGTTGCATGCCAGCTATCGCAACAATCTGAAGTTGAAGCACTTTGATATTTGTGGCCCCTCTGGAGAAACTCCTTCTCACAAACGTAAGGGATTGGGGCGTCTTCAACTCTTACGGCTTTCTGTCCCTCCTCATGCTGGACCTTTCAACATCGGAAGTAAACTTCCCAGACCTTCTTACGCATCCATAGCTCTCCCTGAAATGTCTTTGTGGGTCAGGGTTTTAGTTATCATCCTGGTTTTATGCTCATGAAAAACACTTTAAAAAGCATAAAAATCAGGCTACCGGTGAATGATTTTTTTTTTCTTTACCTTTCATGTGCATCATATTCCCCTTCTTCTTACTCCTCTCTCTTGGGTCACCCATATACAACCCACACCGAGCACTTCATCCTCAAGCAGAGAATCAGGCCTCGTGGTTATTTATATTTTGGTCCAAATAAGTTTTTTTTGTAGAAAACAGAGTTAACCCCACTGAAAAGTAATGTTTTGAGGTACACGGGACATTGTAAGCAGATTAAAAGAGATGTGAAGGAAATTAGATAGTTTAGGTTAAGACAGTGAATATTGCAATAGTATTCACAGGCTTTTTCAGGCTTTTCAATACTTGCAGGTCCCTTATAGCCAAAAACTATACATTGCCTTCTGTGCTGCAGCGCCCAGGGAAAAACGACAGTCCTGCCTCTTCAGCAGAAATGCAGCAATCTCGCTGCAGATGACAAAATACAAAGCCATAGTTCTGCAACAGCAAGCTGGAGAGCTGCCTGGAAGGGCTTAGCCTCGGTAAAATGAGAGGTGCCTTCCAGGTTCAGTTGTAAGTCTGCTTTGCTTTGCTTTGCTTTGCTTTGCTTTGCTTTGCTTTGCTTTGCTTTGCTTTGCTTTGCTTTGCTTTGCTTTGCTCCCTCCCGCCCCCCTCGCTGGCCACGCAGACTGTGAGGACTATTACTGCACCAGCTGGAGCAGATTCAAATTTCACATGGGAAGTAAAATATCGGGTAAGAGAACGTGAATCATGTTACTGTTGCGCTGTAGCATAAGGATTATCATTCACTCTTTGTAACTTCACTCCGTCTCACAGACAAAGCCCCGCGTTGTGGTTGTAACCAAGCAGTGCAGAGTATGGGCAGCTCAAGTCATTTTAAATGTTGTCCCCTGACTAGCTGGTATCTTCTCCCACACCGTGTCACCTGTGGGTTATCTGAAGTTTCTCCTCAGAGCACTGTAACATTTCAGTGGGGTGTCTCGGTGGGTTGCCCCTTTTCAAAAGGTAGATGTTGCCCTCTCAGTTACAAATGCAACAGTCAAGAGAACGGTGGGTGCTACCAGCTGCAGCAACGGCCGGTGGCTGCACCCAGCTTGATGTGGCCGTTCAACGCCGGTGACATGTAAGGTCTGGGCAGATGTTAGCAGTGAAAACAACTTCCCTGCATTTGATTGACTCTCCTGTTTACTCTGCTTGCCATCAAAGCCTTCTAGAAAAATCTGGACAAACATTTAAGCGCTGAAGTCGATTCGAGCCATTCTAAATTTCCTAAACGTACGGATGTCATTGATTTAAAGTTAACAGACCCATTGTCTACAGCACCTTCTCAGACTGTCTCTCAGGAGGAGCAATTCCATGTTTGTGAAATTCAGGTGCCAAGTAAAGGATTAAAGCTTCAGGCTTGATTGCGGCTGTTAGAGCCCCTTTCAAAGGCAGTAAGCCATTGGCCTAAGGTAATTTACCTTTTCAGGCTGTTGGAAGTAGGATACATAGAATTTCTCTGAATGCCCATCTGAAAGAGCTCTTCTTAGCTACAGAGTGCATTTATTGCACCTGCAATTATTGGAGTAATTGACAAGGTCTATTTTTCCCACATTAGACCGAAAATGAAACATTTATTTTGACACATTGGGCTGCCGCCATCTGTGCCCCAGCATCAAAACATTTTTTTTAATGTTCTATTTCAGCTGTTCCAGTTGGCCTCAAAAGAGCTTAAAATCTGGCAAAAATAGCACCAATGTTTAACTGTGCACTGAAGGTATTATTTATATGTCAGTAGCACATTGTTCGCTTTCTAGGTCTTTAACAGCTGTATATAATAACATGATCCTTTACACATGCGAGTTTTCATGGAACATGTCACATGGCTATTTAGTACAAAGCTGAGGGTCAGCAAATCATCTCGCATTTTTCTCACGCATACAACGACGATGCACAGTCACCGCACCGAATCTCAGCGTAAGCCAGCTACTATATTATTTCATCAAAAGTAATAATGCACTTTCCTGGCATTTGTAGAAAAAATGATTTCTGTTAATCTGAGTCTATTCTTCAAACATTGGGTGAAGAGTTCCACTTAAATCTTTTTTATATAGAAATACATGGTAGGTAATATCCCCACAGGCAAGAACTAGGATGACCTAATTTTGAGAGAGACAATAAGACTACTAAATTGAGGTGCAGCTGATATCGGTGCCCAAGGCCACCCCTAAGCTTCATCGCAGTCTATGTGATGGAAGGTCACCTTACTTCAGTGTCTGTAAACTGTAAAACAAACAAAAAAATCAGCACTGCGAAAGGCCTCACAGAAACGCGTTTTAGACAGAGACCTGTTCTTTATTTCGAAGTTCTTTAGAATACCAATCCTAATTTTTAACGTAATATAAAAGAGTACTGGACACAAGATGTTTTTCTAAACTATAAAGCTAGTTGTAACAGTCAGCAAATAAAAACATAACAATCTTTTTGGCTGACCATTAGAGGAATATGAGATAAATCATCTGAGGAGTAACAGCAAAATGAACGTAATGGGAGACCCCAAAAACTAAATCTTTTTTTTGTCTTAAACTCTGATAAAATCTTCCGATTCGTAAGCAGTAAATTCCAGATGCTGCCTGATAGGACTTTTTCCATAAAACTAAGGATGCACATCAATCTGTAGCCACATTGCTTGGGAGTTACAGGGAAAAAAAAAAAAAAAAAGTCTTCAGGCAGATTTTTAGGCAAAAGGCATGCATCAGTCTCCCAGACAAATTGTGAAAGTTTATCCCCTGTTGTTGATGCTGAAATGAAAACATTATGGAAATAAATGTCTTTCGATTCAAGCTCATCTCATTCAGGACAGTAGCCTGGGGGGGAGGGGGGAGATTTGTAGCTGTTTCCGAGTTGCCCAGCTACTGTGTCCTGCCATAAACTACTTCCCAATGAAAGCCAGCAAGTGTCCAGTGTCCCCCCCCTCCTCACTGGCCAATGCTCAAGCATCTAATTTCAGTTAAAAAATATTTATTCAAGGAAAAGCGTAGACTTTATTAAAGAAGTTTAAGAAAAATGAAACGATGCTCCAATTTTTATTGCATGTGAAGTAGTCTAAATGAGAAAATAATGCTACAAAATTGAATTCATGTGATTCAGTGGTGAGTTGTGGGTCAAAATAGCAGCACTGAGAATCAAAGGATGATCTGTTCAGCTGGAAGCTGAAAGCCATAACTGGCTGTGTCCTTAAAAAAAGACCTGTAAACTCCAGTTTTTGAATGCAGTCTTTAGTTAAACCTTATTTCCCTCCCTATTCTTATGTCTCGTCATATTTACAACACATATGTACATCCCTACACAGCACCTATTACGACACTTTTTTTTTTCCCCCACGTCTCAGAATGGTTCGGGCACCTCGGGGTTAACAAAAGTGAGCAAAGTCTATTTTTGAGACTGTCTGAGAGTTCACTTTGATTATTCATAGATGAATCAGCATGTCGTCATCTCTGTAGGTCTAGACGTAAGAAAGGTACAATATCCAACCCCATGCAAGTCACGACTGCAGTGAAAGCCCTTTATCTGAGCAGTGTGAAAGCACATTCACTCAGGAATCGGATGCGGGCTCCGAGGCAGTCAAGCAAGAGCAGCTCAGCTAAAGCTCTGGGGAAGAAAAGAAAACGCTGGCCTGAAATATTGTGAAATATAAATAACAAGACCAGTTTGGGTTGCATAAGCATATGCTGAATGACATGTGAAAAAATAATACCCTATAAAAAGCAGAAGTCTCTCTTTCCCCAAAGGTAAAGCCATTCATGGCAGTTTAAGACCTTTCTTGTTCTTTGCAACTCTGCTAGACCTGCAAACCCCATCTTCGCTGACAAATTTTCATCGCGTCAGTGTCGTCAGGAGAAAGGTGCATGGGCATCTACCTATATTTATTTAGTCAGCAGGTCAATATTTTCCTTTTTCAGTAAACCTCATCTGACGTTATAAATGTAAAAGCTAAAAGCTCACTAGGGATTGTAGAGCAATGCAGATTTTATAGAAGAGATCGGATATCTAAAACTTGTTAACAATTCTTTCAGGTCCTGCAGGGCAGCTGGTGCACATTAGAGATTTCCACAGAAATCTGCAGACTTTGCAAGCCCATCCTTCAGTCTTTTTCAGTGAAATACAATGTTTTAGCCACTCCAACTGTAATGAGATTCCCTGGAGTGTTGCCTAACCTACAAGCTTTGGTCAGATTACTATCTCGGGGGCAGAACTTCCTTGAGCGAAAACAATAGCGTTTCAATGACATGGGTGAAATGCAAGACACTGGGATAATACATGGAGAAAAGTGGTCTGTATTTAACCTAAAAGCTCATTGCATTTGTAAACACTACCTTGTCTACGATTGTAATATGTTAAAACAGTTGGTGACCCAATAACACAACGTGGGCAGGTGCAACTTCTCCATCCAAAGAAAATCCGTGTGATAGTATCTGTTCGATCTGGGCCGCATCAGCGCAGGACACTTGAAATATATAAATGGGGAGAGATATTAGTGAGTAAATGATAGTCGGCATGGATATTTTTTAAGTTTTCATGAAAACAGACAGAGATGAGAGAATATCTGGAGAGGGATCAATTAGAAACAACCCTACGCACGCATGCATAATTAACAGGATTCAAGAAGCAGTCATGATCATTCTTTTAACACAGCGTAAGTCTGCCTAGAGAGGTGAACACATCAAAAATTCTCAGCATGAAATTTGAAAAAAATCTTTGACTAGTTTGGCTTTGGGGAGCTTGTCAGATTATTAACTTTACTTTAACCTAATTTTAATTTTGTTTAATGTGATTTCTTTTTCCATGAAGCTCTTTGAAAAAATGTTGTTTATGCAAATAAACTACATGGAAAATTGCTTTTGTAACTAAATGACAGCTGACAGACTAGACTGTAATAGCCAGTTGGGAACTACTAAAGCATGATTTGTTTACTCAGTAGTACAAATTGCATAGCTCTGATTATTAGGGACAGTAAATATCTTAATAGTGGCTATTTTAATTAACAGAGTCCTACGGCTGGATCTCAGTCCCCAGTAAGACTGTTTTGTGCTGCTCCAGCGGCAGCAAAAATAGCCTTAATCCTTATTTCAGTACTTGCCCTATTTAATAGTTCAGAGGAGCTGGAATAACGAAGGTCAGATTCGTCCCATTCATTTCCTACCAAAACAATGTTTCTTGCTTGACTGTTTGCACAAAGAATAAATCCTACCATTTTTATCCTCACTGTCAGCTATGACTTCTCCGTTTGCCTTCATCTGACTCCACAGCTCTTTTTTTCTGCCTAGGATGCAAGTCCTTTAAGAAATCCCTCTTCTCCAAAATCTTAGATTCTACTCCAGTGTCAGATCTTCGGATTTTTTTAGAATTTATTTCTTCATTTGAGTTTCAAGGTATTTTTGTCACAGAGTTCTACAGAATAAAAAAAAAACAAAACACCCAACTCTCTAGCTAATGCAACAACTGTAAGTAATGCAACAACTCTCTCGCATCTTCAAATGTAGAAATATGGATGCTAGGTAGGGAAAAAGCTGTTGCAAATGTTGCCATTTTCCTGCCAGTGCAAGATTTTGCCTACTGACAATTTAAAATAGCACATTATGATGAAATTATGCAGCATCATAGGCATCGGTTTAATTTCTGAAAGCCTGGTATTCCCAGGGATACGTTTATTAACTGATCAATATCTGATCGTTGTGTTAAGGAAATTTGGGGAAACACCTGAGTCTCTGTTGTTCCTAACATTAAAGCCAGTGCTCTGTCAAACCTACATCAGCCCCAAACCACAGCTCCTATCCAGCGAGGGATGAAGGGAGACCCGTTCCAAAGGCCGTGGAAACCCTGAGCAGGCGAATTACTGGGGGGGGAGAGGAGGAGGCCGCCAGCTCCCTCCTCACATGAGTTATCTTATGAGCAAGTGAATCCTTTTTGAAGTGACCGACTTTTTGAATTTCAATATATTTTCTTCTTGTCCTCCTTTCTGCGGGTCCTTTCACACCTATGGGCCTCTCACAGGGGAAGGGAGCGGATATTTGCTTTCTGGGCTGCTGTACCCCAGCCCCGGCCGCTCGGGGGGCCGCAGGCAGCGACGCAGAAGGGCAGGGAAGACGCTGCAAGGAAAGAGTCATGAGAGGAACCTGAAGGAGAAAAAGCTGGTGAGAGCAGTAGTCAGGTGAGCAATGCCACGAATGAAATATCCCTAAACTAGCCAGGAAATCACGTGGGGCTACTGAGAAGCAACAGAAATATCGGTAGAGGAATTAAAATCATCTGGACGACAAAAGAGAGGAAGTTGAATTATGGTGCAGGGTGTCAAGCCAGACATAACTAGGGTAACCCAGCTGAGGTAGAATAATAATAACAGGGTGCAACATAAATAGGAAGAGTACACATTGTTCAGGAAAGCTAGAAATAAAAGGCAGGGTAGTGAAAAACTATTATATATTCATAATGTGCTAAGCTAAAAAAAAAAAAAAAAGCTAACATGATGAAATGGATAACTTTGAGTAAAAAACAATTTAAGGAAGGATCATAAAAAGGTTTGGATAATGTTGGATGTCTGCTTTAGTCCGCTAGAGTTTAATTTGCGCTGGATAAAGATCTCCATAATGTTATTAGAAAGAGAAATATTAGCATTAGGGAAGATTTACTGTCTTTATGGGAGATTTTGACCTTCCAGAAACAGGCTTTAGAACAAATATTACTAATAATGGCAGAATGTAGGAATATCTAGCCATGGTAAGTAAAAGATTTTTTTGCTGAACAAAGGAGGTATAACAAAGCCATGCATTTAGGAAGGAAAGCAATAGTTAGGCATTTGGGGTTAAACATTGGAAAACTTGACAGCCACAGCGTATCTGTGAGTCATTAGTGTAACAGGGAAGAGAAAAAGTAGAAACTGTGCTCAGACGTATCAGGCAAGCTAAAAAAAGTCACTAGTTAAAATTTATCTGCAACACAATAAGCAGTTCTGGTTACCTGTATTTAAAAAAAAGGGTATTCTGCTAACCAGTTTGATGGCAGAGCTCTTTTATTATTTGAGCTGAAGCATACAGATGGACAATATGCAACAACATTTGAAGGCAGAATAAAGTTTGATAAAAAATGATCTTGGCTTGTTTAGAGAAAATAAATCAAGGCTAGAGGGGGTAGTAACACAAGGGAAAGAAAAGAATTATTGAAGCATAAATGATAACATTGGCATAAAACCAACTGGACCTCTGCTAGGACAAGTAAAGGATAAAAGATCCTTAATCACTGGAAGATTTAATTTCTCAGACACACCAAGGCAAAGGCAAAGAACACAGTGAAGATGTAAAACTGAGATTTGATAATTGAGATGGTCACTTCAGGTGACCCTGGCATCCAGGAGAGATGAGATGACTTTGACTCTTGGCACTGACTAACAATTGAGAGATTTTATCCCGTGATTTTGCATATTTTACAGAAAAGAGTGATTTCCAATTTGGATGTGAGGTGGTTTCATTTCATTATTCCCGGATCTTACATACCTTGTCAGTAATTTGGACTGTGCCACAATATATGCTCTCACAATAACTAAGTCTTGGCACAAATTTATTTTTTTATATATTTTTGAATGCATTGAGAAGAAAAATGGAAAATGAGAAAGAATTATTTGATTAAAAATAGAATTTCCCAAATGAAATGGTCTTTTATTTATACGATGTTACTATGGAGATACAATATGCTATTGAGAGGAAAAAAAAAAGGTATTTGGTTAGATAGATGCATACTCTCGTAGTCATAAAATAAAAAGGAGTTAAAATGGATACACTTATTGCTGTAATGTTTCTGAGGAAATAATTGTAAAAGAAAGATATTACTTAATTGCTGTTATATCCCTTTGAAGTTCAAAAAATGGGAGATGAACAGATGTGATTCTCACTGTTTTTATAACCAATGCTTCTGTCTGCACATTCAAGTGGACATCTCTGAAAATTACTTTGTTAGCGTTACTAAAGGTAGCTTTGCCCCTAGAAGTAGAAGTCAGTATTTTTCAATGAAAGCTGAGCTACTCTGGCACAATTATCTGGCAATCTGCAAAAACCAGAAATGAAATGACCAAGTATATGACCGTACGCTCAGTATTTCAAACATAAGTGCAAAAGCCTTGAAGTTTCATGAAGCATCCTGGGACTTGTTACATAAACAATACTATACAAAAAATAACTTCCACTATAGTATACGACAAGGTCTATAAACCTATTGCCTTTTTAGATCGCAGTAAACCTAATGACCTGTCTGTTGGAGACCCGCCTGCAGAACTTGTTATGTTGCAGATGTATAATGCAATGGAGTGGAATATCTCTGCTATTCAAGACTCTTAAGCTAATGCTAGAGACGGGGAAAACAACTCGAGCAACAGAATAACCAGCCAGGTCTTTCCCAGCACTCAGCTGGCTGTGCTTCATCTGAATGTAAGTTCTTTGTTATATGAGGCAACCTAATTTCCTCTGTCTTCACTAAAAACAATCTCACGTTGTTAGCGCCAGGTGTTGCCAGCGCAGTGGTCCCCAGTGATGACCTTGCAGCAGGCTGGGGCCCATCACCCCAGCAGCACTACAGAAGCTCCTCTGTATTTTTATTCTAGCCACCACCTTACTGCTGAAACTCAGGGCTAAAGGCATCAGCTATAGCTGTCTGGGCTCTCTCAGCATCACCTTGCAGAAGTGAAGCATTCAAACACATTGGGAAGGCTTCAAAAATAAGTTAGTGAGTTGGTGGCTAGAGAGAAGCTATAACCCATCGAGAGCCACCTGCAAACTGTCAATTAAAGCTGCCATCCCACAGCTGAACCTATTTTGCTGCATCCTATGGGACTGTTTTCTGGTCATGCGTTAAGCAGAGTCAGGACATGTGACAGTAAGGTTGTACTCCGATAGCTTAGAAGAGCTTGGCTATGCATTGCTTTGGCTTGCCATGCAGTAGAAGAAATAATTTTGCAACTTTGGGAACCAAAGTCCTTACTCTGTCATTCACTAAGAATTTATTTGCCAGAAAAATTCAATCCAGGCTGTTCTCGTAGCAAACAAAAAGATATGTCTCAGCTAAGTTGCCCCAGATGAATCGTAAAATATAACTTAATATGCACATGCATCTGCTTGATGGAAACTACAGGGGAGAAGAAAATTATGTGAGTGTTTTAAAGGTTCTTTAGTAATGATGAGCTCAATTGTATTTTGTTAATGCAAACTTGAAGTTACAAAGAGGAAGAGACAATAATGGATAGAGCTTTTTTCTTTCTGTCCGTCCTTCCCATTCTCCTTCCTTTCTTATGTCTAGTTTAATAGGCTGCTATTATGAGAGAGATCCTTTTTTGTGTGTTGCCCCTGACATGCAGATTTGTTTGTATTTATTTGTCTCCTGGAGCTGAATTCAGAACTGCAGAAGCAGGTCTGGCAGAATCGCTCCTTATGGTTGGTTTGAACTACCTAGACTGTTGTAACAATACTGTGGTTTACAGGAATGATGCAAAGAGACAATTGACCTTTATTTTCTGCCCTCAGATACCTGACCTGTTCCAGGATTACAAAAGCCCATGGTCCTGTTATATGACAGAGGTCAGAATTTACTGACACTGGTGGTAACTGCTGTAGAGAACAAAGCACTAAGGTATGGTGAGTAGAATATGGAAAAATATCATGTATATCTGTTTGATGATAGTGAAGGGCGAATATTGGCTTGTTTTGTGCCTTGCGTTATCCAGCCAAGATTTCTTCAGTCTGTCACCAACACAGCGTCTTGTCGACTGTGCTGTCTGTCTTGCAGGCGCGGAAATACCATTTTTGCTTTCATCCCTTTTTTTCCTGGCAACACAGCGGGGGGGGGGAAAAGTTGTTAATATTAAAGAGAACAGTGCTGCAAAACTTAACAAGGGCAAAACCGGGCGTCTTGTCTGTATAAAGAGTCATGTAGCTGCCCAGTAATGTATAGGCATAGTTAAACCTACAGATTTTGGGGTATTAGTCCACTGAAGGCCAATTAGTCTGTTGTGAGATGCTGAAAGGTCACATTGATGGCCATACAAAGGACGCATGCAATCTGCACAGGAGGTTCCAGCACACTGCCTGTTTGGAGTTTGCTGGCAGGGACAGGTGTAGAAACCAGGAGGTTGGGTCATTCAAAAAGTTACTTGAATTTCATGAAGTTTACTGCACTGCAAGAAACTCCATTGTACACAGGGAAAATCTCATTCCTAAATGCTGTCAGGTTTGGGGTTTTTTTAACATTTAGTCTTGACAGATGCCAGCATGGAGGCAGACTGCACAAATTTGATTCGAATGATAGAATTACTGTAACTGTGAAAATTGGGGGTCTGACCTGTTGGATTTTATTACTAGTTTAAGACATTTTCTAGCAACAACAGCAAAGAGCTCTTTGCTGTACCCTCTCCCTTGTCTTTCCCCAACACACATTAGTAGTCCTGACAGTTGTCAGCATACCTATCGTCGTCAGTGCTGGCAGGCGAGAGGAAGAACAGAGAAATGTGTTTATTTCACCAAAATAAAAGCTTGTGATGATCATAACTTTAATGCCTCTGAACTGTAAGTCATTCCCTCTGAAATGTCAAACAATATAAGCTGAACAAGGAGACAAACAACTTGGTCATTATTCAAGACAAAGAAAGGATATTTCTCCTTCGAAATAAAACAAAAACACCACCACCCCACTCCCACCTCCCCAAAAAAATAAAATGAGCTACAAACATTGCTATTAGAACTAGAGCTTCTCAAAGGATTCCTTTTCTCACAGGATTCCTTTTCACAATATCAAATTTTGAACAAAATAGACATTTTTCCAACACTGTGGGCAAATGAAATCTGGAAAACATTCCATTTCTGTTGTTATAAACGAGTGGGAAAAATCACCTTATATTGAGAAGCAAATTTTCACTGTGAAGTTTTCAAGGACAAAAACATTTTCTTACAGCTATAGGTGGAAATCTATGACAATAAAATTAGCTTTTGGGAACATTAAGGTTCTCTTGCACTAAGAAGTAGTTAATGCATAATTAAGCCCCAGGTATATTGATGGCTTCGTATTTTCAAAGATCTTAGGAAGGCCCCAATTTGACATATCATGGCTATATATAAAGTTTACAGTTGTCTATTAAAAACAATTCTGATGAGAAACATTGTGCCAAATACCTCTAAAAATCCAGCTCTCTGGTGTCGTGGTTTAACCCCAAATTGTAACCCAATACCACGCAGCCGCTCGCTCACTCCCCTTTTATTACCTTTTATTATGTGAAGCTCTTAGTATATTTTATGGACAAAGTGAGGTGCAACTTTTCTTATCTTACCCATGAGCTATAATGTCCACATTGTTTTGAGAAAGCAGAGCAAGCATTAATATAAATTAAGGTTAGGATTTATCCGCACAAATTTGCCAAAGAGAGAGGGTAGCCGTCTCTCCTCCTTGCTATTTGTGGCATTTCAAAACTCTGGCCACTCTTAGCAGAGAGTGAAATGCTGGTATCGCTAAATTACCCACTCCTGAGACCAGGTGTTTCTAACTCTCATTTTCATGGGGTCTGAAGGCCAGAAGTGACCACCTACACTGACAAATACGGCAGAGCCCAATAATCATTTCTGATTAAAGTATATCCTCCAGAAAGCAAATTGCCCCTTTTTCAGCATTACTTGTTTCAGTAGTTAATGTTAAATCTGTGCTGTCTTTACAATCTGAATTTTGTCTTCCATTTCCAGTGAGTATTTTTGATCCCTACTAAGACTGTTCTTAGCAAGCAGGAGTTCCCCTTTTTAGAGGTAAATATATTAAAAATCAAACTTTTAATTTACTTTTGGATAAGCTAAGCACATTTATTTAGCTGAGTTGTTTGGTACTTCCTACAGTTCTACCATCATTATTGTGATTCTGGTCATGAGTTTTCTTAGCATTTTTTTTTTACGCTGGGCACCGGGACTGTACACTAGTTTGTATCTCTTTCATATTGCTGTTACTGGATCAAAAAACCACACTCACACTTCTATTCGCTAATTAACTTGTATTTATAGGGTCAGTTTCAGCCAATTTTCAAGACAATTTTAAGGAGAAGAGCACAGTCTTCCCCCCTCCTTGTGAAAGCTATTTAAGTTAAGCAACAGTTCTGAAATGAGAAATTACACGGTCATGCATACGTCCACCCTGCATATGTCCACAGACTGAACTGCACAGTCTATTACCTCAGGCAAAGCAAACTGCCAGCTTGTCTAGAGAGATTTCATTTGCCTCCCACTGGCTTGGCAGAGCAACCTAATGTCTGCCTGTAACCGAGCGTGTAGACGTGTGCTAAGCATGTCCTGGGACCCCTGCAGAACTCTGATCGCTCCTTTCTGATACCAATATACATATTAGCAGCCAGGAGTTCAAAGAGCACCGTCAGGATCACGCCCAGACTGAAATATGAGACTCTGCGCCTGTTCTGCACAGGCAAGTGTAAAACATCCTTTACACAAGTGAATCTTACAAGTCAACCCATACAAATCTCACCAGCCGTTTGCTGGTGAGCTTGGCTTTGCAGGTGCAAATAGGAATGTGTGCCAGAGCCTGTATCGTTTTAAAATCTGCATACATTACAGGCTGTTTATTGTTGCTTTCGAATTTAAATATGACCTGGATGGTATTTGATGGGGTTCTCTCTTTTATTACTACTTTCATGATATTCACACACGCAAAAAAAGCCATTCATTTTTTTCCAAGTTATAACTTGGGATTTAATTGGGTCTTTGTTGTATCTTGTCAATATAATCCCTTTATAACATTTTTTTCTCCCAGAAGAAATCAGGCATGGAAACATTACAATCTATTTTTAAAGGCCTTCTCAAGAAAATGCTACAATCTATCATTTGATCTTGTATCTGAGATATTATATTTTTGAGTTCAGGAACTTTTATATAAAAAAAATGCAGTGTTTCAGTCCATTAGTTGCTCACTTTAGTTTGACCCAGCTTTAACTGGATTGAACATTGTGCTAATGAGATAGATTGGAAATGGCCTTCGGTAGGATGAATGATTTGATGATCTCTACTAATTTGCTATAGGACAATGACCACATTAAGGAGATGTATTTTATTCTGGCTTAGAAAAGACTTCAGGCTATATACTAATGGGAAAAAAAAAAAAAAAGGGAACTGACTCCTATGCCTGTTTGATATCTCTTGTCCAAATATGTTCCTAACACATATAAAAGGAGTCCTCTACAAGTAGAAAGATTACTTAATGTGCTGATCTACATTACATATATGTCTTGCATCTTTCTCTCATTTGTCCAACCTGTTGCTCTCATTGTAGCAGAACCTGCAGCTTAGGTCCCATTTCAAACTACTATTTGTAGAATTGAGTTTCAAATCTTCCCTCTAATCATCTGAAGACTCTTACCTCTCTGGCTCTGTAGTATTCAACAGGAGGAATTCTGCCTTGCTAGAAGGATGGATCAAATATCTCCTTTTTTTTCCCTTTTCACCAGCAGTTAGATTAGAATGAGATGCCCCTGACTAAAAAGCCAGTAGTTCCTCATCATTAATGAAGTTGCACCACCAACAAAAATAGCGAGCAATAGGAGAAAAATCTAGCGTCGCCAGTGTTCATCTCTAACACGAGAATTCCCAGCGGGTTTCTAGGACAGCTTCCCCAAAGCAGACACCCAGCAGTGCCCTCCCATGCAGCGAAGGCTTTCAGCAAGCTCCTTCCCAGACAGATTTCACCAGCAGGCTAAGCACAGGGCACCCCCAGAGAGAACACTTCTTTGGAGGTCGGGAAGGAGGGAGAAGAAAGGGTGAGATGTGGTTGTCCTGAATTTATATCCAGTGCATTTACAGACGTCACTTGAAAGAGTGCTGAAAAAGTAACCTGTGTGTTAAAACACACAAGATTTCTGGTGGGAGTTGTTCACAGCCCAGGACATTATATTCAATAAAACCTGGCATGGGGTTGGAAACAGCAGAAGATGCTGTGAAGAGGGTATTTTAAAATCTCTATTGTTAACTAGTCCGTGTTTGATCATCAATTTGATCATTTTAAATTACATTTTCTGTGTATGAATCATAAAGCAGCTTTTAGGTCAAGCTAATCAGAACAGTTAAAACTACCTTCTTGCTGTCCTACAGGGTCTCATTAACCCACACAGAAGAGGAAACCTGCCACTTCTGACTGTGTTTCATTTAATTTCTGCTCAAGTAACCAGCCTATTTCTGCTTGTCTAAGTTGTCACTAGGGCAAAAAAAACCAACCTGAAACATTAGATTTTATAAATATTCGATGTGACACGCACTTTTTTTGATACATCAGATGGGACTTCCCTGTGACACAGCCTTACCTCCAGGACTGACCCATATAGGAGGAGTCAGAATGCCACCATTTACCAACATTTTGGACCTCAACATCCCCTTGTGCCTAAGGAGGGACTCACAATGGACAGGCAGTGTGCAATGTTGACCTTTATTTCAGCATCAGCTGAAACCTGTAGCACGTACTTTCAATGAAAATCCTGGCTTTTAGAAGAGTAAGAGCCTGTGTTTTATCAAGCAGTTGGAGCAGGTAAAGGATTACTCTACTAATTACAGCTATTTAAATGTTGGGTATCTAAACCAAGCTTACTGCCTACAGAGAGACAACAGCTGACCTTACAGGCAAAAGACGAGCACTTTCAAGCAAAAATCCATCCCTTCCTGAGACAGGCAGGACCAACCGCCTTCTCTGAGAGCTTTGCTCTCTCCACTGACTATAAAGACAGCCTCGCAAGTGGCTCACACCACATGCCTAACTTCCAGAAGGCTAACGTAGATGAGATGAATCCTACCTTTAACCAGGCAGTGCCTACCTGGTGTCCATGCCTGCTTACCAGATACTCTGAGAGTTGTCTGGTCAAAAGACATTTCCCCATCTCTTCCCTCTTTTACCAGCAACTTACAATTTCAGTCATAACTGGATCCATCAAAAATGGGTATCTGGGACCTCATTTTCCCTTCTTGTCTCCTCTCTTTTCAATACTAAATGAATAAGTAAGCTGCTCTTTTTCAGCCTGTGTTCACAGACGCCAAAAGCTCACCTGCAAGTTTGACTAGGGCTGAATGGATTAGTCAAAGCGTGCGTGTTTGCAGCTTCGGAGGGGATGGGTTTGGTCCCATTCATTAGAACAACAGCGAGAAGAGTATCCAAATGTGCTCACTGTGGCTGCCTGTAATGCTCTGATGCATATGCATTGCTATAGTCGCTATTGTATTGTCACATGGACACCTTAGTCAAGTCTGAATCATCTTGCACTCACAAGTTAAGTTATTGTAGGAACGCTTTCTCATTTGATATTTTTTTTCTGTGTTATCAACTTAAACCTTTAAAGCCAAGCAAATAAGTCCTCTCTACCATCTTCCTGTAAATGCATAGTAATGTATGTTTGAAGTCTGTAAACTTCCATAGTTATCCAGTATTTTTGCCAAAGTAAATGAAGTCACTGACCATTTTGAACCGAATGAGCTCTCTCTGGTGGCTAATTTCAGTTTTACCGTTTCTCATCAGTTTTGCTCAAGTCATGTCATCATTAAAAATCCTGGTAATTTTCTTTTTCTTTTTTTTTTTTTTTAATTATAGATTAGCATGTTTCTGCAGCTAAAGGAAATAAATGATCTTAAAAAAATAGTGTCCCAAATTAAAGTTCTCTTCCCCATTGCTCCTGTATGTTCCCACAATTGTGATATAAAAGACAGGTATGACAGATCTATAGGAACAAGTGATTCTCCTTCATGGTCTTGTGGGAGCTCCTCTGTGAATGGCTCCTAATTAGCACAGGAAGATAAATGGTGCAAGGCAGAGCGTGGCTGGACAGTCTGCAGAGGTCTCCAGAATCTCCTCTCTCTATGTCTACGAGGTAGATAGCTGTGCTGTTTGTCTTTCTGAGGTCTCGTTAGGGGGCTCCTGGAGTAGGTGCATCCCAGTTCCAAAGGTAGTTGTGCTGCCACAGGCATGTTTTCATGCCGCCTTCTCTTCTGAAAGCCATGAGAAATTTAGAGGTAGCCAGGAGCACGGACTATTTCTCTATACCATGGGCAGATCCCTGCACTCTCAGCATCTTCTTTAGCAAAAGGATACTGTGGACTGATGTGCGTGCTTGGATCAAGGCCCAGCCTCAGATAGCACTTTAGTATGAATTATTTTAACCTTGATTAAGAAGCAGCAGTTAGACCAGCAAAGGACTTGTGAGGTCACCCAGCTCCTTCTTGCTGCTGAAGTACAGCTGTTCTCCGTGAGGTGCCACCCAGACACACGTTCAAGGTCTGGCTGAACAGAAAACCCCAGGGAATGCCTACACAGCCTGAATGTTGAACTTTGTCCAGAGGAGTCTCTTTTAAAGTAGGTGAAAATTAATGGAGATTAAAATGTCATGCTGGAGTGGGAACACTTTCTGGGTCTGTCACGCTCGCACAGTGAGGCCTCGAACAGGCTTGTCCGTTCCTGTGTGTTTGAGAAGACGGGTAATGGTATAAGAGGCAAGGGTGACCTCAGAGTGAAGCCAGAAAAAAGGTAAGTATTTAATATTCCTGGAGTCTCTCTGGCAAAATATTTTGTCCTGAGACTGTTTTAAAGTGAACTGAAAATAATGTGCTTTCATTAAGCACATTATTTTCAGTTCACTTTAAAAGGGGAAACATAACCCCTGTTTTTAAAAAGGGAAAAAAGGAAGACCCGGGGAACTACAGGCTGGTCAGTCTCACCTCCGTGCCTGGCAAGATCCTCCTGGAGACTATGCTAGGGCACATGGAAAATAAGGAGGTGATTGGTGACAGCCAACATGGCTGCACTAAGGGCAAATTGTGCCTGACAAGTTTGGTGGCCTTCTACGATGGGGTTACAGCATTGGTGAATAAGGGAAGAGCAACTGATGTCACCTGCCTGGGCTTGTGCAAAGCATTTGACACTGTCCCGCACGACATCCTTGTCTCTAAATTGGAGAGACGTGGATTTGATGGATGGACCACTCGGTGGATAAGGAATTAGCTGGATGGTCGTACCTGGGACCGGAGCATGATGTAAATGGTATAGAATAAGGGGTGGATACTGTCCTGGTTTTGGCTGGGACAGAACTAATTTTCTTTCCAGTAGCTACTGTGGTTTGGAATTAGTATGTGAGGAATGTTGATAATACACTGATGTTGGTTGCTGCTAAGCGATCAAGGACATCTTCCAGTTTCCCAGGTTTTGCTAATGTGCAGGTGCAGAAACGTGGGAGGGGTATAGCCAGTGTAGTTGATTCAAACTGGCCAAAGAGAGTATTCCATACCATAGATGTCATGCCTGGTATAAGTGGGGGTCGGCCGGTGGGCCAGTTCCCTTCTTTTTCCCTTTTTTTATTCATTCAGGCTTTTTTGTTCGTTCGTTTGGCTGTTCATTCTCTTGCTTGCTCTCTCTGGAACTTGCTGTTCTGAGATCGCTGCTGGGGAATATTCCTATTCCCTGATTGCTGCTTGGGATGGGCTGTATCGGTCGTCAGGTGGGGAGAAATTGTGCATTGTTCATTTTACATATTCTATTATCCTT
The DNA here is from genome assembly GCA_009819775.1 of Phoenicopterus ruber ruber. NCBI lineage: Eukaryota > Metazoa > Chordata > Aves > Phoenicopteriformes > Phoenicopteridae > Phoenicopterus > Phoenicopterus ruber. The sequence goes on along the minus strand of CM020221.1, from coordinate 24,334,431 downwards.
ATATTTTTTTATTATTATTATCATTATCATTTTTAATATATAATTTTTTTTCTTTGCTGTCCTGGTGAATTGTTTTTATCTCAACTCACAAGTTTTCCTTTCTCTCCGATTCTCCTCCCCACCCCACTGGAAGGGCGGGGGAGTGAATGAGCGGCTGCATGGTATTCAGGTACCATCTGGGGTTAAACCCAACATGTTGTTATTAGAAAACTCAGGAATTATTTTTACAAGCATGTTTCACATGACTATATGATGGAAAAAGACTTGAGCCTCTGGAAAGAGAGTAAGTTGAAAAAGACAAGTAGGTGTCTTCATGTGCCAAGCCTTCATCCTCCTCATAATTGAAAAGAGGTTAAGTCTAATATGTGAGGGTTAAAGAAACTGAGTTTACGCTTCTGCAAAGACTAACTCAAGGTTCATGCATAATTTAAGTCATACTTACACTCTATTTTAAGGTTTTAGGTGAGACTTAAATGACTTATCAGCCTTAAGCTGAATTTTCCCCTTAGAGAAGCAATCTATATGCAAAGAGTAAATCAGAGGTACATTAATTCCTTCAGTACACAACTTCAGTAAGAAACAAGGGGGGTTATGACTTGAACCACCTAGAAAGCAATGAAAAAAGCCCAGTGCATCATTGAGATGCCATCTCTGCTCCTAAGGATGAGGGTAATGCTCTGTGACACTAATGTATCCTTGCACCATCTGCTTTTTCAGTCAATAACACTCAAAGCTGTTCCTTTCAGAATTCATTCATTTTAAATGTTTAAATTTTCAGTGGAAAGTATACAGATCATATAATTCTGTTTATGTGTGTTTTCATTTACATTTGATTTATATATTTTAAAATCAAAGAGGACAAAATGTATATTAACAAGAGAGAACTTAGTTGCACTAAGTTCTTAAAGTAGACTTTTCTGTTCTATAAGCTATTACTGATCCAGAGAGATACAAATCCTTTGGGGGAATTTATATTATTCGGTAAGTTTTCCTGTAATATTTAAAAGAGATCCGAAAGAGGGAAATCAAGTGCTCAATGTTTCTTTTTCAATAAATTTCATAATGAAGTAAAAACTCAGGATGGGCTGACAAACACAATCAAGAGTTTCATGGGTTTTAGGTCTGGGAAGCTGACGTGAAAACTGTAACCTCGCACTGAACAGAGCTATTCAAACACACAACTGTGGGTGTCAGCTCAAATCACATCCGAAGCCATCCGGGGAAAGAGGAGGAGCACTAAAGAGTTATTCAAGGGGATGTTAACTTCTCAGTTGCAAAACTTGAATGTCCTTATATCGAATGTTACCTGCCAATTCTCCTCTGAAACTAAAGCATGCACCAAGTCCTTATTTATGTAGTAACATAACCTGTAGTACTAGGGGCCACAGGCAGTAACATTTTCTCTGTCTGCCCCTGCCTGAGGACAGGCACAGTCTTCTCTTACAAATCTGGATCTATTTCCTTCTCATAGCCTTTGTCACCATCCGTTTATGTCACTGGAAGTTCTTCCACCTGCCGATACAAACACTGACACCAGTGAAGCTATGGAAGAATTCGGAAGTCCCACACAAGGGAAATTTTATGCTGGCAATTTATTAAGACATACATTGTGAAAATTAACTTCTGTAGAGACCTCCAATATTTTGGCCAGGCATTTCTTTATTAATCTATATTAATATATCTATATTAATTATTTACGCATAAAGATAAGTGTGCCAAAGCAACAGTGAGCCTAAGGAAGTCTTCCGTGCACAAATTTTAATGTATCACAGGGAATGCATTTGTATGGAAAAAAATTGACTGAGACACCAGAGGAGCTACTGTGTAATGTGAACAGACAGAGCAAAAGGGCTATATGACAATCCAGGGAGAGAAAGAGAACTGTCAGATAAAATATAAAGGCGGAGCAATCACAGCGCTTGGGGGCTGTGTTTAACTCCATTGGTGCCACGCCAGGGTGATTTCCAGGATTTATTATACAGTTTACATTTATCTTCCTGTATTTACCAAATTGCTACAATCTGGATAATGGTTACTAGAGACAGACCTCCTCCCCAGACTTTTCTAACATGTGCAATATAGCCATACACAAGCAAAGGGCTAGAGCAGAGAAAGGGCAGGAAAAACTCGAGGATATGTACTTTGCCTTGATATCAGCCAGTTTTTCCAGAAGACACATTAAGAATTCATTGGGAAGGAATGTTAGAAATGGCACTCTCGTTCTGTACTGGCCAGTACTCACAGGCTATATTCAAAGGTCTTGTTGAGATACACCCATGCAGAGAGCAAGTTAATAAAAAATATATCCTGGGTTTCTTGTTCTCATGTGTAGCTGATATCCTGGCAGATCATCCTCAAGCTATGATGTGAACTGGCAAGTGAGTGGCCAAGAGTGAGATGAAAGAGCATGACAGAGACCCCAGAGTATGGTAATAGTATTCTAATCCCAGCCACGCTTACGCTGCTATTTTATTTATTAGTTGTTACTTGCCTGGGGTATGCCTGACACATTGTAAGACAAAAGGAAAGATACTTCTCTTGTGCCTTAATGCATTTTGCTGTGAAACACAGCTGTGCCTTTTCTAAAAGCAGGGAGGCAACCTTCCGTATTTCTGTGAGGCATGAGCCCTTCAGAAGCAAGAAATAATGTCTAGAATTCTAGTAATGCAAGAAATGCCACCTGCAACTTCTGTGAGTTACTTAAAGAACTGAATAAATTATTTCCATGGGATTGTTTTTCATGGAAAGCTCATTTTTTTTAATATAATCTCTTTTTTTTTTTTTTTTCCCCAGAAAGATCACTTTAGATTTTTCACACAAGGACCATTAATGAGTGCTTCTCCCACATCCCTCTCACACCTCTGGAAACTTGTATCCCATTTCTGGCCTACGCAGATGTAATTCATGTCTCGGATACATTGTCCTAACCATAATAGAACCTGTCAAATCCTGATTTTCAGATCTTAGCAAGACCTTCCTTGAAGGAAATTCGGAGTTCTATTTATTAAGTAGATTTCTTATTAATTAACAAAGGTGGGCCAGATGGATCAGATTCTAAAATAAGGCCATTTTATGACTCTAATTCTGCTAATGGTACCTAGAAAGGGAACACTTCATGTCTTCAAGGAGCTGTGTGCCTTGAATTACAGCACTTTATAGTCCTCTGCTTTATCGTCCCTCTGGAATGAGAAGGATTACGCCCCAAAAGCTGCAATTTTTCCATGTATTTGCTTATAGACCTTTGAACTAATGCAGAAACAGGCCTCTGGTAAGTCACACCTTCCCCAAGTGATTATCTCACTGGAATCATTCCCAAGGGCTGAAATAGCCACACATGTGACACACACATTCTCTATCGGATCAGAAATGGACAAATCAGTTCAGTCTTTGAATTTTTATAGAACTGAGTTGGGGGATAGCTTGTATAACCTAGTCCATTTAAATCCTTCTGTTACCAATAGATCTATTTATAACTTTGTGTATGTGTTTGAATAGATGATTTATATCTTTTTATTACCAGCAATTAGGTAGTCATATAAATATAGACAGACAACTGCTACATGCATAATATACATTGGCTGAAGTCAAGCTAAAGGGTGATAAGGGATATATTCTAACGGAATTGTGTTGTTCTTTTCAACCTCCTGGACTTCTTTCTTTTTTTTTCTGCAGCTTTCAGGATGGAAAAGCCTCTTCCTTTAGCTTCACTGGGAAGACTGTCATATTTACAGATTTCTCTAAGGTAGCCTGGATGTTAATGCAATGAAGACAGTGCTGCCATGCTGATCAAAGCCTTAGGAAGAGCTGCCCAACTCAGAACCGCGAGGATTTCATAAGGTCTGTGGTCGAGTTAGTGGCTCTTTATTTCTGCCTAGAGATGGTCACTTGCTTATGAGGTTCTGGTTTATGGCAGTGATACGAAAGATATTCTTCCACTTTGCAATTAATTGTGATAAAAGTGTGTCACACTTTCCTTCAGAATAGGTGCAGCTACATCTGCCTCCCTTGCATAACTTGACCAAAACATCAGACAGACAGACAAAGAAATGAAGAGCTAGTCCAGTGGAGGGCCACCACAATGGCCAGGCAGCTGGAGCACATGTCAGATGAGAAGAACGGGGCTTGTTTAGACTGCAGAGTAGAAGGCATAGCAGGAGAAAACCCCCGCAGCCTGCTACTATCTACGAGGAAGTTACCAAGACAGAGACAGGCTCTTTGCAGTAAGAAAATGAGAGGCAATGGGTATAAATGGAAATGGGAAGTTCTGAAGAGGTAGTAGATTAAAATGTTCTCTATGAGGATAATTAATCATTGCACCAGGGCCCATCCTTGGAGGATTTCAGGACACGACTGGATAAAGCCCTAGAAAACTTGGTCTGAACTCAATGCAGACCCAAATTTGAGCAGGATGTTGAACCAGACACCTCCTGAAGCCCCTTCCAACCTGAATGATCTTAAAATTCTGTGAGACTATAGACCATTCGGAGACCCTCTCCTTCTCTTTAAAATTTATATCCACAGCACCTGTTTATCATTGGAACAATAGGACAAAAATATCTAGCAACTTTTATTCACAAAGCTATTTGAGTTTCATAAAAAGTGTTGATGACATAGAGAAGTAATTTAATGGTGATGTAATCTGACTGAAGTCTATGCAACTAGACATAATTTTTTCCTGGTGCATTTGTACTGTTCCTTGCACAATAGAACCTTGATGCGTGCTTGCGGCTTTTATATAAAACAGTACAAGTAATACCATGGTATTTCATGGCAAGTTTTGCCTGTGAACATGAGGTCTGCCTACTGTTTTGTCTGAGCAGTGACTTTGTGAGCAGGCACAGACAAATATAAAGGGAAGCAGAGAGAAAACACAAGAGTCCAAGATAAAGTAGAAAATGTTCATATAGCATGACTTTAAAGAAAATCGAGTAGAGAGAACCCTTAGTGTTGCCAGAAAGCATCTTGGAATTGGAAGGGGAGAATCCCAAATTTTGCCTTCTGTCATTTAATTACTATCCTGTTCCAGAAAACATGACTTTCTGTCTGTTCTTAATAAATAATCATGACAGCACCAAATGTATAATGGGATTGATGTTTCCTAATCGAATTCATACGAAGGCTCCACATAATGACTGACTGGTTCAAAAGTGGGTCATGAGGAAAATTTGTTAAAAAAAATCTTAATTTCTAGTTCTTCAGAATTTTTATGCTGATGATTTTTTTGTAAAAACAATTATAAATGTATTCCTCAGTGTCTTTCTTGGAGGCAGGCAGGTCAATATTACATATTTATATTAAAGCCTCAACTGAGAATATAGTTACATTTCCCAATCCTGTTATAACATGCTAATAGTTGGGATCTTTCAAAGAAAACTTAATTAAATAGTTCCCTCGATGCGCTAAGTTAAGCATTGAAACAACTAGCATGCCATAAATCATTTAACAACCTTTATAAATGCATTTTTTCCCCTAGATTTTCATGCGTCTGTGTCTTGCTTGTACTCAGAATCATCCGATTAAGTTCCAGGAAATTCAGAGCACAGCCGTGCATTCCGGGTTCAGAACGTACAGATGGCTGAACTTAGAGATTTGATGAGGACTGAGTGGCAGTTTGCTTATTGCCCCAGGTTTCAGCTGTGGTGGGCAGGTAAACGCTAGCAGGAAGAACAGGGTGGGAGTTTCAGGGTGCTCGTGCACAACACAACTCTGGTCAAGCAATACACTTGCACACCTTTAACACACAGATTCTATTAGATCCTTTTATTACTGCGGTGGTTGATATTACTTAATTATGTCTCGATAATATTTCATCCTTGGCATGCATGTCACTTCATCCACAACTTAATGCAACCCCTCTTTCGTATTTGGAGAACACACAGGGCTTGATGAAAGCGGGGGCTGTGTTACCACACCACAGTGGCCAGGGAGGTGATGATGTGTAAAATAGTGTCCTCTGCTGCATGAACCGAGATAATGCACTGAGGTTACCCTCGGAGGAAGGCAGGCTGGAGTTGAAAAGCTCCTTCCCTTTAAGTGAAGATACTAAGCTGCGGCTTTTCTGCTCGGGTTTGGTTGCTGGATGCTATCCAGGACTTCTGCTTCATCAGGACTGAAATGTTATTTTTTTTTCCTTTTGGAAGGGATTTATTGTGAAAGGTTTTTCTTGCAAATTCTGTTCTATCGTCCTGCAATTCCTCACTTGTGATGTTCTCAATACCAGCGAAACCTGATCTAAAGGTAACATTTTACCTATTAATGGAAATATGATTTATCTTAAGAAGTAAAAAGCTTGACAAAACCTTGTGCCTTTAGGGGCAGCTTGGTCCATTACAGAAGTCTGTGACAGTTATTGATATTGTTGCCCCATAAAGATGAAGGAGACAGTTAATATGCAGCACACACTGTTCTTTGATGGAAACACTATTGTATTCATTTCACTCTTTAAAACACCTGAACAGTATCAAGCTCAACTCCGACTTCAAGTAATCCACTGGGTATCTAAGGAGGCTGGTAGCCCTGATTTTCTGCTGAATAACTCAGCTTAGTTCCACTGACCGCAGTATGGTTACACAACCCATGACAGCAGAGGATAGGACCAACTGCAATTAATTTAATTAGATGTTAATGAAAGCAACGTTTGTTTCAATACTGTTGGCCACTGGCCATGGTATGGAGAATGCAATATATAACATAGCACTTTATGCCATAACTCAACCAAAGGGCATTTCTCCTGTCCCATAATGTTGTTTCCTTCCCAAATACACAGACCTGTGCGGATGAACGGTCATATGATGGTTCAGCGATGCACAATAAAATGAGAGTTACTTTTCAAACATTATTCAAAACAAAATGTAATATTTATTTGGCTTTTGTACCTCTCGGAGTGACGTAGGAATGATGAGTAGGCATTCTTAATCCCTTTCCACAAACTGGCACAAAGAGGAATAGTTGTTGGCATAACCGTGTTAGAGAAGTGTCCTCTCTGTTAAACTCTCTCCAGTTTGCCTAGGTCTACTCCTGCCCTGGGTAAATGCATAGCTTTGGGAAGATAGGTTTGAGTTCAGGAAACAAATTTTAGAAATTAATCTAGTCTTGGTTTTTTAGGGTTTTTTTAAAGAATGGTATTGACAGTCCACTATTAGTACAGACTTTGGCATGAAACAGCTGACGACAACTTTGAGCTTATGCAGCTACAATACGTCATGCCTTCTTGTTATATCCTTCTAGATTTTCTCCAGTTATGCTGATGTTATGTTAGAACAATATGTTCTGCCATATTGTTTTTTACTTTCAGGCTTTTAGAGTCTCAGTAAGAAAATAATTTGGCTGATATGACAGAATTTCTTTTCCGAGTTTGGTTACTCACGGTCTGGACTACTTTCTTGACAACCGTAAGAATGAAGTATCCTTCTCTTTAACTTGCCTGGTACTATTTCCCTTGCACAAAGCAAGTTATAATTAAATTGTACTTAGAGGAATGGATTTGTAGGTGGAATTCCCTTGTGCCTAATAGATAACAGAAGCAATATGAGCCCATTGATCTGAGAAAGAATATTCTGGGAAGTATATGTTATGAATGAGTTTGCAATGCAATATGACGACTCAATGATTTACTGTGGATGGAGGCAGATCACGTACCACAAATGCTTGTGATCACAGTCACGTTATTTAATAGCTTTCATGCTGCTCTTAAAAGACTGAGGCAAAGAGCAAATTTCATCTCCAGTTCTTCGCAGAGATTTTGATGCAACAAAATTGAGTGGAATGCATTCCCTCTGACACATCATTCCTGCACTCGAAAAGTAAACTTATTACTTTGGAAAATAGCTTTTTTAGAACAACGTTTTTTGAAAAAGAACTGTTCTGGTCAGCTTTTCTGTACAGGCAAGCCCATCTGATGAGAATATTGCCATATAGTAACATTCAGGCTTTGATAGGAAGCAATTTCCTTGCTGCTGATCAAGCAACATTTTGGAAAAAAACTTGCGTATACCTTTTCATGGCAGGTGATGTTGAAGGGGAACCTTTTAAAAAATCCAATTTTTACCATTAATTCTTACATTTTCTGAGCAAAACTGAATGCAGTGGATATCAGCTTTGATCGTGACACTCTTAAGAACAAGAGAAAAATACTAGTCTACACATATATTAAGGGTTATGTGACAATTTGTCACTAGATAAATTTTAGTTTTGTAAAGAACAAAATACATTTTTCATAACCTGGAAGATGCTTGGAGGTTTTCAGAGGAAAATTTATCACCATAACAAGTAGCAGCCAACACAGAAGAGGACAGCCTATCAAATGAAGCAAGACAGAACTCCATTATGGCAGACACCTAAAATCTCTGCTCTATCTGACATAGTGAAGAATATGATTGGGCTTTTCTGATTGACCTTTTTCTCACTGAAGCTGTAAGACTTTTTTAAGTATAAAAGGAATATTTGATGAAATTCATGGAAAGCAGCCAACCTGTTATTTAATATTCCACATGACTGGATACCATTATTGATGGATAATATGCAATTTGTTAGAATATAGCAAGGAAACGCATGCATCTTTTTCCACTTATATATACAATTCACTGAGTAAATTAGTTTTCTTTATTTTTCTTACTATTTTTCTATTGGGTAGAAGAACAAATAGAAATTAAGAGACATAACATGAGGTATAGTTTTTTTCTGTAGAGTTATATTTCTGTTTTCTAGACTTTGAAATTTGGTTACTGATGTAATTATGTAAAACCGATACACAAACATGTTGGCAGACGATTGTGAAACAAGAGGGCATACGGATGGATTCAGAATAGCATCTTCAAAATAGAAATATGATAATGTCTCCAAACCATAACCGTGGAATACCTTAGAGGTTTCTGAAATCAATTTACAAATAAAGAAAAACTCATCAATCTTATCATTTTCGTAAGAAGAAAGAATTTATAGCATACTGCCCTTAGATGCTGTAGAGAATTTTGGACATAACAAGACTTAGGAAAACCTTTGTGCTTCAAATCAATACAAAACTAGTTGCCTCGTCTCTGTTTTGGGGCTGCAAGATCATGTTAGTGCTAATTTTCATTGTTTTCATTTGTTTGACAGGTGCTTATGCTATTGTTCTCGGCTCATTAGCTCTTTCGTAATTTTTATTAAAATATAAACACAAAAAAGTTGCTTTAATACAACCACATAATTCTAACTTCTCTTTGCCATTTCTACTCTGTACAAATTTCCCTGGATCATAAATTTACAAGCTCATTGGTCTATTTGGTTTTCAAGATGTGAGAGCAACTCTAGGCTACTTTTCATGGCACATTTTTCCCTTATTGGCAGTAGCAGTTTTTATGACTATTGTGTCACAAGCTATGCTGCAGTGACACACAGCTTTGTAAGGGCATCCAGTCCTTACAAACTTGCAAAGCCTGATGAATATTTTCATACTGACTTGGTAACTGAGTCACAACCTTTGTGAATTGCCTGAGGGCACAAAGCAATTCAAAGGAAGAGTCATTGAGAGAACTCGTCTCTCCAGACTCCTGTGCTCTGTTTGCTAGCTGACAAGGGTCTTTTTGTAATCACAGTAAAATGCTGATTTCTAAAAGCGGGGAAGGCTCATTCTGTACATGCTGTGTTCCTATAGTCTTACTTAAGCGTACGTTATTGGCCAGTAGCAGAGACAGGATACTGAACTAACTGGATCTCTGGTTTGACCCAGTATGTCAGTTTTTATATTTAGGCAAGAGAGTTTATATTCCTCCTCAGGTAGCTAGAGGTAAAATATTATTTGATCAATATGATTAATATGCATTCGTCGGATATATGGAGGATCTGCTCCTCACTCAGTTCTGAAGAGGGCTGGCAAGACCTTGCTGAGCTGTATGAACAGCCACCTCAGACATCCATAAGAAAAGTCTTTGTGAAAAGTAGGGTAGGAGAGTAAGGTAGGGTGGTGGAGGAGGTCAGGAATACTTTTTGAAACTTCCAAGGGCAAGTAACGAGAGCTGTCTCAGTTTCAGTTCTGCATCTCTTCTGTCATCCTCGGGAGTTACACAAGTGTAATTTAGATTAGACTGGAAATGTGGAAACAATTCAGCCAGTGATGCATAAGGAACAGAAACCAATGCTCCCCCTTCTGATCTTCTGTCGAGCTAGAAAGAGTAAAGAGCAAATCATCTCTTCTTCCATAATTAAAATATGGTTCCTAATATTCAAAGGGAAGTAATCCATGGAATAAGAAGGCACTGTTAAGACACAGGTACTTTGCAGGGTGGCACAACGTCTTATGTAAGCCTATTGGAAATGCAACATGACAAAGGTTTTGTTGAAAACCAGGGAAGTTTTAATGCAGACTTTTTTTCAGCTGTTCTTTTTACAGAGTGCCTGTTGCAACTGTGTGCTACAATAACACAAAATTGCTGTCATTAATAGTATAGACCTATTTTATATGCAGAAGTAGACTCAGCAGGATGGATCATTACAAAATTGTAGAAAACGTTAAAATAAACTCTGGGAATTGAGGTTGCTAATCTGGATAAAGAGTTTTTAAACCATAAGGCAAGGTTAAAGATAATGTAACATTAGACAGTAGACTACCTTGACTAGACTTGGCAGACGAAAGTGAATTCCGTCCTTTAGTTGACACAAAAAAAAATAAAACAGCCAGTCGCCGAGCCTGTTATCAAAATGCTGTCACAACCATTAAAGCTGCTTTTCCCCTCTGTTTCTGCATGCTGGCTGCGGCCTGAACAAAAAACTTGTGATATCCCCGTCCGGTCTCACTTTGGCTTTCTGATTCTTGCAGGACAGAAAAGTAGGTGAGAGAACACCCCATTTTCGTATTATCTGACTGCAAATCTTTAGGATCAGGAGGTATATATTTGCAGTGCTGTCAAACTGACACTATTGTACCAGTGTTGCTGGTGGACCTGACATTCTGACCTATTGACCATCTGCCCTTACCCTGATGTAATGTAACTCATATGGAAGAGACAAGATGTCTGGAGTTCTTTCTCTGAGCTCCCAACAACATCTATTCCAGATAGATAGCCAGGATTCATGCACGGCTTGACCTCACGCAGCCTCATAGGCTGCCTATGGCAACAGTAAGATGTTTTGTGCCATGTCGTGAGAACACCCCGGTTGCTCCTTAGCAACTGACTGCTCACATTCAAAGTGGTCACAGCCACTACAGTCATGATGGTTTCTTACCAGACTTGGTAAATCCCATGTATAGGCAAAGAAATTATACCGATGTCATCACCTGAGTAAAAAAATATAGAATTCCACGGAACTGAGAAACAGGCTCTGTGTTTTATTGGAATAATGGATGATCAAAGCAGAGGCATCTAAGAGGCAGATATATGTCAAAGCAGAAGCTTCTAATACAAGAGAATAGCACACTATGCTCAAGTTCATGGTAGTTCATTCTTTGTGAAGGACTCACACTATTATTCTCTGGGTTAGAACATGATTTCCCAACCCAAACTTATAGGGAATTCCTCTCCTTTGATGCCACTGCCCATTTTTATTTTATGATTACACAAAAAACATGATTAGGCCCTAAGCAGAAGGAGGGCACGGAGCAAAGAGAGGGACTGGAGACTGGTCAGATTAGGAAACGTGTGGAGCAAGTTTGTTGAGTGAACATTTGTTTCACACCAGTCTTCCTGATGTTGACCAGAAACAGCAACACAGCCTCTCTCCCAGGGCGGTCGGTGCCTGGTCCCCCACCTGCAGCCAGAGGGCTGACTCCCAAGGAGCTTTGCTGGCAGGATGGCACCAAGGGCACGTATTACAAATTCTGTCAGGTTCCAAATACTGCTTTCTCAGATAATGAGAAAAAAACTGGGAAGGCATCTTCACAGATATTTCTTACCTCTATCCCCACCTTCTCCCTTCCTTCAACTACAGAAGCAAGGTTCATTTTTCCTTAATGCATTGTATAGTGGGTTTTGAAATCTGCAGGTGGAAGGCACAGTGCTGTTATTATTACTTACTGTTATAAAAGACAACACGGGGATTGCCATCAGTGAATCTGTCTCTCAGAGTTAGGTTTGAAATTTGCAGTCCTCAGCTATCTGAGTAGGTTTAAGGAATAACTTCTGTTATTTGTAATATATGAAGCAATAAATGGCTACTGAGAATGATTAATAGCCAAAGTAAAGCTCAGACATTTCATCGATCTCAAAAGCCATTTATTGCAAGTATATGAAAGCAATAGAAATTATTGCTATTATACAACAAACCATAAAATCAGAAAGGAGAAAAATGCATCTTTTTCTTCTTGTGGATGCTGAGAAAGTGTTCTGCACTTTCCCTCTGTGCTGGATTTTCCATTGGAAACACATGCTGGAGGCACAAGTGGGATCAATAACATCACAGACACAGCTTTAAATACTGATTAAATGATCAAGGACAGATACTGTTTGAGGATAAGCTGAAAAATTGTTCACAGAAGCAGCTGGTGCAGAACAGAAGTGACCGGACTGGACAATGAGGGTTTTGTGTGCAGATACGCTTGAATTTTTCTGGCTGGAGTTCTGTGCTTGTTATACAACCCCTCTTGATTAACTGAGCCTCAGTGCCAGGTTGTCGGCTGCAGCTGAGGTACGCCTGGCACGGCCGAGGGGAACTGGCACACCCGACTGCTGCCAGGCTTTACTCTGTTCTGCCCCAAGCCTAGGACAGCTCTGTGCCAGTCTGGTTCCCTAAAATAAGACTACAGACTGGTCTGACTATTGCAGTTGCTTCTAAACCCACGGAGTCACTGCTACAGCCAGTGTTACTGGGGCACAGTATTGCCTCTGCCATAGTCCGTGTTTGCCATACGAATACTTGATGTTGCTGTGTCGGTTCTGTAGCACCTGAAGGCCCTCCTTCATACCAAAAAAATGTCCAGTAGTTTGGGATTCTTCTGGCTTCACACTGGTTCTGGCTTCACATCAAGGGGGTTCTGGCTTCAGGAAGACATTCCTGGGGGCCCAGTCCTCTGGTCATGACCAGATAGCCTTTTGCACAAGGTAGGAATAGAAGCCATTCCACCGGTCCTGTGCCACCCTGACAACTACTTACATCTGGGGAGCCCAGAAGGCATCAGGTGCATTAGGACAACTGGAGGTTGTTACATTGAATATGTACATGCATTTTTAGGTCCCAAGTGGAAGAGGCCTTATGGGGGTATTCAGAGAGAAGTCATGATAGGAAGAGTTTGCCCCTTATTCCATGCAGTAGTAAGGAATGGCTACGATTAGGGAAGTCTAACTAGGGAAGCTTGCATGCAGGGTCCTTTTTTTTTTTGTTTTAACCATTTTTCCTGGCTATGCTTCTACAAATAATAGTGTTTTGTTTCAAGAAGCTGAATTGAAATAATTTACCTATCCTTGTAAGGCAGGTTAAAATTGGGATGTATTGCCTCTGAGATACAAGTAGCTGACTCCTTCCTGCCTCTTGAAAGGGGTGTTCATGGAGACACCAATGCAGAGATCAAAACTTTCATGAAATCAGCGGAACCCTACACAATACTGGTTGGAGGCACCAGCGCTACCTTGTACTCTTCCTGCTTCTCCCTGTGTGCTGTGAGAGGTTCTTTATGGGATATTCAGGTACCTAACTGCTTGCTACACACAATCTCTCCTATTTTTTTCTTAATATAAATCAACTGTCTTTACTAAGAATGAAAATTTAATAACATGTTATAGATCCAGATGAATCAATAGCTCTAACAGGTTGGAAGAGAGTTTTGCCCAGTTGATTCATTTGGATTATCAAATTCTGGAGACATATACTGCAGTTCATGGATTTTATGATGCCCAAGATGGCTTTAGCTTCATCCAGGAGGTAACTGACGATGCCTAATTAATGACAAACGTTTCAAACACATACTCATTGTATGTGTGAGCTGAACTCAGCAATTTATCTTTCTTCCTGGCTCATTAAACACTATTTTGAGCTCCACTAACATACAGCTAATGATCATGTCTTTAGGAGTCTTTGCAAATCAGTCACCTCTGCCCCTGAATTAGTTCCAAAAAAAGGCAGGAAAGTCTAAAAATCTAGAGTCCTGTAAACTAGACTGCAGCTCAATTCCTCAGGCCCTGTTTCACGGGAAGGCTGAGGGGCTATTTTCTCGCTTCTGCTGATGAGCTCTCTTGGTAAGAGCAGCTCTTTTGGTAAGTTTCTCTCCTGCTGCTAATCTGCATGTACAATGTACAAGATTCAGTCTCAACTATGTTTTCTGGTTGTATTTGTAAGTTTTATGGCTAGATTCTGTGTATTGACTGCTTCTCCCCAAAGGAGCATTTCCCAGTATAAAGGAGTCCCCAGTGGCACAATACGTAGATATTACTAACCCATCCATCAGCAAATTATCTAGGCAGCAATTACAAAATTGAGACTCGGGTAGCGCAAATAATTGATTTTTTTCAGTGCAGTAGCTGAATTGAGAAGTTAGAAAAGAGTCTTAATTTAGGGTGACTGGAAATAGAAGTGTTGGGTTTTTTCTCAGAATGCAAAAAGGGCGCTCACCTGTGTGTGGCACCAGGATTCAAACTCAAAGCCTACTGCATAAAGGCCTACTGCGTAAAGGACTACTTCTTCCATCTGCCAGAAGCACACTCTACTCACAGCATTTTCAAGCTCTCATACCAGAGGCCAACCTTAGCAAGTGCTCTTTTCCTCTATGGTTGTCACTATTGCGAAAAATAAAAATCTCTCTGGAACTACTTTGGAAATTAAATCTGCATTTTTAATAGCTTCAGTATGGCTCCTGCTGTGTTTTTCAACAAATGTTTTCTGATACCCTGTATGAGATTCCTCAGTTTGTATGTAAAAAACCTCTGCTCTTCACCTCTTGTGCAGTCAAGTGACTTTATTGCATGATCTGTACCTTTGAAAGTTCTTTCAACTCTCTTTGCTACTGATTGAAGGGCTTGGCAGAAAGATTGAGTTCAGCATTGTGATCTGAAACTGATTGTGATCAGACTCATTCTAATCAGCTCTGGCACCAAGTAACATAATATAGGGCCCTCTGCCAAGAACAGTCTGATCTCAGCTCCTGAGGTCTTCACAGTGGAGTACAGCAGCCCTTGGGCTTCTATGGAGAGCAGTTGTTTTCCTAGGGTAAGAATGGAGAACAGGTTGCTGGATTAGCAGTGTTTTTATTTTGGAGGGTCTGTAAGGAGTACAGAGAACAGCACCTGGTATGCTCCCAGGAGATTTGGGTTGTTTTGTTTTGCACAGGTGGAATTTCTGAATGCCTTTCCAATTCAATGTCAGGAAGAAAGAACCACAGTGACCCAAGCAGGAAACACAGTAGCTAAATCCTCATTGGAGACAAATAGTCACTGTAAATCAAAAAGATGAAATTGTAAATATTGTATATTATCTCTGTTGCTAGATGATCATGTCATCTATGTTCTAGTTTGTCTTTATGTTTTATTGAGAAAGATTCCCAGGATAACCATGGTCATGTCTCTGGGGAAAGGAATAGAACAACAAAGACACTCGTGTATTTCATATCAGCTGTTGGGGACATCAGGTGATTGTTTTGGAGACATTAGGTCTTCAGGATGGACTTTTCCTGCTGATTCATTAACTTCAAGAAGGATTTAAACAATGCAGTTTGATTCACTGACCCATGGATGGGAGAATAATTTGTCTTGTCAGTGTTTTCCTTTATGAGCAGGTCATAAAGATCTCATAAATCTCTGTAGAGGAAAGCTTAAGGAAACAGCCAAATGTCAGAAATATAAGCCATGCCAGGCTTAGGATTCTGCCTGCACATAGTTATTTTTTTTGTTTCTCTAACATGAATTTAAGATTTAGTTATTTATTATGAGGTGTTTCTCTGAAGAACGGCTAGTACTACCCTGCAGCTTATTTTCTAGTGTGAAATTGCCATAGGCATCATATTAGACTTTATTATGCACATTATCTTTTAAAATTATCTTCTGCGCAACTTTTTCTCGTGTTTTCAAATGAACACCACTAAAATGAATTAAAAGAGCAAGGGGACCAATAGGTACTACAAAGACAATATTGTGTTATGAAGACAATGTTATAACGTCAAAACTAAAGCAGTTCAGAATCAATTGGAGGATGCTTTGCAATTATAGCATAAATTTGGCTCTCCAAGTTTACGGCTTAAATTTCCAGTTGATATGAGCCTCCTGAGTAATGTTGGAAGTGATTTATTCTCATGGTGCCTCACTTTACTGTGTGAAACACGCAAAGCGGTTTCCACCTTGCAGTACAAGCCTACTGTGGGAATACCTGGGATGTACAAAGACACTGAGATAAAGGAAGTCATATAACGCTCCAGAGTGATAACAACAGAACAAATCCCATTAGTGATCTCTCTGTATGTATGTGTATACACACACACACATATATTTCTGGATAGACACATACAATATATGTATGTGACTACACACACACGCACATATATTTCTGGATAGATACTGCCTATGACAAACCTAATAATCTAATTGAATTAATGAGACAATGACTCAGAAATTCCCAAATACCAGACTTAGCATTGGATTAATTTTGGACTCATATCTCCTGTAGCCCTAATTTTCCGGTGGTGAAAAGAAAGCCATGTGTTTACATATTGGATCATTACTAGGTTACTTTCCCATTTGTATACAAATAAAAACAGTCCTGGTCTTTGATCTTGCATCTAAATGAGTTGTCTTCAAAGGAAATTATGCCCTGACAGTTTTGCTA